>OZ020269.1:13420920-14840920 GCA_963971225.1 Melieria omissa
ATAAAATACTTAAATTTTAGTTTTCGCATGAATTGAATGAAGGAATCAATGCGCACCACGTGTCGTATAAGTGACATTCATTAGCACAGCTTTGCAGTAATCAGCGTTGTTTGAAGATTTTTAGTCATTGCAAAATAAAACACAACTAATTGAAAGTGAAATGCCATGTGGCTTTAAATACTCATTAAAACTTTTTCCAGCTAATTTTGTGCCATTTCAAAATACTTCCTACGCCATCGTGTCTGTAAAAGTTTGCATAGATGCGACAACGCTTTGAGCGCAACATTGCTACCCACACATGCACACCAATACACACACATGTATTTGCACTTACAACATTGCATACTCTTAGACATTTGTATGTTCACTCTCGCTGGCAGGAATGTTGTATGTGATGTCTTTTTTTATTTGATGTTTTTTCATTAAATTTTTTTCATTTGATTTTATTTCATTTATACAAAGTCTGTTTTTGCTTGTGGGCGTTTTTTTAATTCACTGTAATGTTGCACTTGACATTCAGCAATGAAAAGTATGTGCTGCATACATACAAACAGACATGCGATATGCTTTCAAGTTCCATACTCAGACCCCTCTCTATGCTGAATTCCATGTACGATGTATACATATATCCATCTATAACCAGTCAGATAGCTGAGTGTGCGTGTGTGTGTGTGTTACCCTTGGCTATGTTGTTGCTGTTGAAATTTTAAACCGCTTACACCCACACAGCATCACACATGCGCAATTTGCATGTCTTTGCGCCCACAGGCACCGGAACCCCCTCACCACGCCACAGTTGTTGGCCTTTTATATGTGTTTACGCATGCAGCGAAGCGTTGATGCTCTACGAAACTGCATCTCGCAATGCAAAGTTGCACACACACACACTCACACATATATAAATATAGAGGCATAAACGCATTCGCTAGTTGGCCGTTTCGCGTTTTACATATGCCGCAAAATTGAATTTACCCGCCTCAGCGGCCGCCGTCGGCATCAATTTACATTTATGATATATCTACCTGAATGTTTGTGTGAGTGCTTGAAAATGCGCCGCAAATTATGCTGCGCAATATTGCTGCCACACTGCTTCATTGCCCTTCAGGCCTCTGTGTCACACCTTCGATTCGTCTGACTTCGAGCTAAAACAGTTAATTTGATACAAGAAATGTAATTTAAAATTGCACAAAATGTCAAATATAATTAACCAACTTTGAATTTTTTGCAGTTAGAGTGCAGTATGAATTTTTTATTAGACCTCTGCGTCGCTTGGAAATTGAAAAAAAGTGCGCTTGAAATGTCATTAAATTATTTTTATGTTATGCATTTCTTCTTTCAACTCGGGACATTGTTTTATATTTATTTTATATTTAAAATGTTGGTACACTGGGAAAAATCATCTGTCTATCTGTCTAATCTAATCTAATCTAATCTAATCTAATCTAATCTAATCTAATCTAATCTAATCTAATCTAATTTAATCTAATCTAATCTAATCTAATCTAATCTAATCTAATCTAATCTAATCTAATCTAATCTAATCTAATCTAATCTAATCTAATCTAATCTAATCTAATCTAATTTAATCTAATCTAATCTAATCTAATCTAATCTAATCTAATCTAATCTAATCTAATCTAATCTAATCTAATCTAATCTAATCTAATCTAATCTAATCTAATCTAATCTAATCTAATCTAATCTAATCTAATCTAATCTAATCTAATCTAATCTAATCTAATCTAATCTAATCTAATCTAATCTAATCTAATCTAATCTAATCTAATCTAATCTAATCTAATCTAATCTAATCTAATCTAATCTAATCTAATCTAATCTAATCTAATCTAATCTAATCTAATCTAATCTAATCTAATCTAATCTAATCTAATCTAATCTAATCTAATCTAATCTAATCTAATCGAATCTAATCGAATCTAATCGAATCTAATCGAATCTAATCGAATCTAATCGAATCTAATCGAATCTAATCGAATCTAATCGAATCTAATCGAATCTAATCGAATCTAATCGAATCTAATCGAATCTAATCGAATCTAATCGAATCTAATCGAATCTAATCGAATCTAATCGAATCTAATCTAATTTAATCTAATCTAATCGAATCTAATCTAATCTAATCTAATCTAGTCTAATCTAATCTCCTAAACTTTCCCAATATTCTCGTTTAAATTAAATTCTAACCCTTTTGTTGCTCAGTGTAAAATAGTTGCTGTCAGTTGTTTTATCGTTGTGCCGCGCAATCAGAACTTAGCGCCATTTAATTGACAAATTCCCCAAACGGACAGCGCGCAAATGTCATGCAATATCACAACAACAACAAATAATGCAATAAAAACAACGCCACACTGCACGCACCGCAGCGATAAGACGGCAAAGGACATGCAATGCAACCAGCTCGACACACAATCAAATCCGCCATAACAACAAAAACATGAAAAATGCTTTTCTGCGAGACATTTGACTTTTTGCATTTTCCGCTTTGCATATTTTTAAGCGTTCATGCTAAAATTAGCAACAACAATTCGAAATACGTTGGCGGCAAAATTCCGCACAGCAGTGGCGGCGTCTACAGTTGGCGGAGAGCAAAGGAAGCGCGCACATAGAAATGCCAAAAGTGTGTGCAGCAAGCGGGCGGCAAACCGATGCACAAATAAAACTTAAGGCTTTTATGGGTTAGTGGTAACTGCATTCAATGCAAATTCTCTATATATGCCATAAAAAACGAGTGTCGGCGACGGCAGTAAAAAGTTGCAGTTGGCTGTTTTTAGTGCTCGTTGCAGGCTATTTATATGAGAAGTGGGCGGCGATAGGGCGGCGGTGGGAAGGCAGCCAGTTAGACCTTCGCTGGTGTTGTGCATAAATTTGCAACATTTTGTGGCCAGTTGCGGCTGGACGTTTTGATTGTTTTTGTGCGCACTGAATATGCATAACGATTGCAGTAAAAGCTTTAATGTGTTGCAACTTGTTTGGCATGCATGATTGGTGTGATTTATGCATTGTTGTGTGCCGCTGTTGCTGCATACTTTTAGGCTTACTGCGAGCCGTAGTTGTAAATGTCACGCCGGTTAAGCGAGAAGGTCAGCTGTTTATCGAAATGAGTCGCGTTGGTAGCTGACGTGACCGCAACAGAGGTTGGAAAAAAGTATGCAAGTGCATAGCATACTTTTAGGTGTGATACTTCCATGTGTTTCAGCGGCAATGACGGTGACTTTATTCCGAACGAATAGTTGACGCCGTACAGTGATAAGAATCATTGAATAGCTTTAACGTGGCAACTAAATGCGTAACGACGACTATTGACCAGTAACAAGCTTTTTCTATAGTCGCGAAAACTAAGCTGAAGGGCAGATTTTGAAAGGGCTTAAACGCTTTGAGTGACATTAACTATGACCAAAGGCATTTTCTTAACATTGGTTAATAGAAATTATGTATAGTTTTAGTGGCCTGAAAGCAAATAATGACTGTAAGCCTTCTACAAAGGTGGGTTACCAAATGCATCTCACACATAGCATACTTTTAGGCGCCCATAATGGAAAGCCTTCTATAAATGTGGGTTAGTAAAAGCATATCACAAATAGTATACTTCGGGGCGCCCATAGTGATAATCCTTCTACAAATATGGGTTATCAAATGCATCTCACAAATAGTATACTTTTAGGCGCCCATAATGGTGAGCCTTCTACAAATGTGGGTTACCAAATGCATCTCACAAATAGTATACTTTTAGGCGCCCATAATGGTGAGCCTTCTATAAATGTGGGTTAGTAAAAGCTTCTCACAAATAGTATACTTTTAGGCTCCCATAATGGTGAGCCTTCTACAAATGTGGGTTACCAAATGCATCTCTCAAATAGTATACTTTTAGGCGCCCATAATGGTGAGCCTTCTATAAATGTGGATTAGTAAAAGCATCTCACAAATAGTATACTTTTAGCCGCTCATAATGGTAAGCCTTCTATAAATGTGGGTTAGTAAAAGCATCTCTCAAATAGTATACTTTTAGGCGCCCATAATGGTGAGCCTTCTACAAATATGGGTTACCAAATGCATCTCACACATAGTATACTTTTAGGCGCCCATAATGGTGAGGCTTCTATAAATGTGAGTTAGTAAAAGCATCTCACAAATAGTATACTTTTAGGCGCCCATAATGAAGTCCACTGTATACACTTAAATCAGCAGTTTATAATAATATTTCTTATGTCCTTATGTTTTTTCCTTAATTTCATTCAACTCAAATGCACATTCGCCGCTAATTTGGATTAATGTTTTTTGATGGTTCTTCATTTTCGAATCGCCAATTATCGCAATGTGACATTTTCCCCTGATAATTCATGCAAATTGCATCCTTAAACTTGATTGACAATTCGCTTGCCGGTTTGTTTAGCTGTTTTGCCTTTATTGTTGCCGCTTGCCGTATGTTTCTTTGCTTTTGTCATTTCATACCGTCTTCTTTTGTCGTTTTGCTGTTGTTGTTGTTATTATTGTTATTGTCATTTTTATAACCTGACATCAGCAGTAAGGAGCGTTGCTCGTATGTTGCATTGCGGCGAAGGGTGTGCGATGTATTTTTGCATATGACTTTGACATTCTTAAGTGACATGTCTGAAATGTTTTCGCTGCCGTTTTATTGCCGCATGTGCAACAACAACAATGGCAAAAACATATTTCTTGTCATAGTATGAAGGGGAAAAATTGCAATGGCAACAACAAAGTCAATATTAATAGCTGCTGTCGGTGAAAAGCAAAAGTTGTGCATTTAGTTGCTACTGCTGTTGCTGTTGTTGTTGTTGTTGTTGTAATGCAGTACAGCGCTAATGTAAAATGCAAGAAACGTGCACTTATCTTCCTCCTTTGCTCCCCTTGCTTCTGTTCAAATATTGATTAAAAGATTGAAGTTGCAAATAGTACTTGGAAATAGTGGAATGCAACATTTATGCTCAGTGATGTAGGGTGTGCCCCATGTCAACTGCTTAGACGGTAAAGGTAACCAGCTTTCATGATTTTGTGTTGCAGTTGCTTAGTGTTATAAAGAATAATTTCATGAAGTAAAGAAATCTTGAAAATTGCTTAAAAACCTTTGGAGAGTTTAAAATGTGCTCTGCACTGTTTTGTGACATAAGTCACAGGGATATTGTGGCTTATATTGCTGCTTACAATCTAATTTGGTCGTTAAGTAATTTGCTTTGTTAAGAATATGCATTGTTTATTTTGTGACACATTGTCACAATTTAGGTTTTACTTTATTTTAACTCTGTTTTTGCAATTTATAAATATTGTAATGCTATTTAAACAGTTTTGAGTTATTAATAAGCATTTTTTTCTATCATAACACTTTGTCACAATTCAAATTTTTAGTTTAATTTAAAGTTTTCAATAAATTAAACAAAAACATGGTACCGGTGATGAGCTGCTTATGTTGTTACAAACAATTTTAACTATTTTTTCAATAATTGAAATGTTTTCCTTTGTGACACTTTGTCACAGTTTAAGTTTTTCGTTATTTCAATACTTTTTTCATAACTTATAATAATTTAAAATGGTTTAGTGCTATTTAAAAGCATTTTTTTCTATTGTTACATTTTGTCACAATTCAAATTTTCAGTTTATTTAAAATTTTTTCCATAATTAAGATACAAACTTGTTAGCTGTGATGAGCTGCTTATGTTTTATTTTATCTTATGCCTGCGTTATTGAATTGGAATTTTTTATGACACTTCGTCACAATTCAAATTTTCAATTCAAATTTTTAAATATTATCTTTATTAATACAATAATATATTACCGCAGGCAAGTTGCCAAATGTCATTCAAATTCTTTTTGTTATTAATAAAAATTTTGTTGCGTCACACTTGTGTCATCACAATTCAAATTATCGCTCTGATTTTAGTGTTTTCATTATTTATTTAAAAAATATGTTACGCTGACAAGCTTCTAATACTATATTGAAAAAGTTTTGAGGTAATAATATTATTTCTTATTTATTTTCTATATGACACTTTGTCACAATTCCAAGTTTTGAATTCTTTCCGATTTTTGTTCTAAGCTTAAAATTTTTCCGCAATTTATATTTTATAATTTATATAAAAATATGTCAACTTGTACTTTACCTAAAAAGCTACTAAAGTCAGCAGAATAATTTATTTTGCTACAAAAATATGTATCTTATTTTTTGTGACACCGTGTGCTATTTCAATTTTGGCTTTATTTCAAATATTTTTTCTTTTTTAAATTTGTGAAGAAACTTACAGGCTGCTTATGTCACAAAAATAGTTGTTCTTTAAGAAAATGCGTTGTTTCTTTTGTGACATTGGTACAAGTAAGTTTTGCCATTATTTAAAACTTTTAAAATGTGTGTATACACAACTTTTTTAGCAAATATTCCCATTAAAAACTTGTTGAAATAGTTTTTGGTGTTAAATATATTAATTTTAACTTTTGTGACACCTTTTCAATACATAATTTTGGCCGTATTTAAACTTGTTTGACATTCAACAGTTACTGAAGTCATTAAAATGTCTATTTTTGTTAAAAAGATACATCGTATTTATTGAGACACTTTGTTACAAATAAATTCTGGCTTCGTTTAAATTTTGTTTCATAACACAGCGCAACAAAAAAACACTTTTTTTCTGTTGCATGGAGTTTTTCTACTGTTTCTTACTACTTTGGGTGCGCTGATTCCGAATCTACCCTCCGATTTTTTCTAGCAGCTCTAGTTTGTGAGATATAGGTACCCTGTCATTTTTTCAGTTTTTCCTCTACTTTTTCCATATTTTCGATCGTAGTTTCTAAACAAAAAAACCGATTGACATGATTTTCACCTTATCGCATTAACAACACCGCACGGCTTCTTTTCCGATGCAACTTATTTTTATAGGTGTTAAAATGCCGCGGTAATTGGACCTTAAAGTTGGAAAAAATTGAATTTTAAGGCGTTTTCTTTGATGATCAAAAACATACACATTTTTTGTAAAACAATTAACGAGTTAGGTGTATAATGAAAGCCGACACATCAAGCAATACAACACAGCTAAATTATTTGGCGGAATACACACTCGCATCGAAATAACAGGAAAAATGTACCATCGCGATTTTCATCACTTTTCATACTTTTTCCTTACAAAATTAGGGGCCTGAAAATATGCAAAGTTTTTAATTTGTTTTTGTTTCGAGAAATTCAAAATCATTTTGGTTTTTGCTTGTACTCCAAACTATAAATGGAACATATAAAAGAGCATATTTTGAGGCTCCTAATTTTTTAAGGAAAAAGTATGAAAAGAGATAAAAATCGCTATGGTACAGTTTTGTTATTATTTCGATGCGAATGTGTATTCCGCCAAATAATTTAGCTGTGTTGTATTGCTTGATGTTTCTTCTTAACACATTAAAAGCGGGCCGGGTAAAATTACCCGTTGTGAAAACTGCTGCTTATAAGCGGGGCGGGTATTTTTACCGGATTGGTTTTCATATAAAACTGAAAGTATTATTTCAGATAATTATTTTAGTTTCATAAATTTCTTTTGCAAATATTATTTATTTTGGATCGCGCAATTTTTGCTTGTTTTGCAAGTAATGCCCGCTACGCAGCATAGTTTCATATACTAGGCTACCCGCTTAAAATGTGTTAAGATATTCATATACTTCGAAACTTGATTTATCAAACATCTGTACAATTTTCGCCATCAGAAAAAACGCCTTGAAATTCAATATTTTCTTACTTTGAAACCTTATTACCACGCCCAGTTAGAACGCATAAAATTGATTAATGTCAGGAAAGATGGCGTGAAATGTTGTAAGTGCAACGATATAAAAATCATGTCTATAGGGTTATTGGTTCAGAAATAACAGTCGAAAACGAGAAAAAAGCCGAGGAAAATTCAAAAAAGTGACACGCCCATTTTTTGCAAAAACTAGAGCTGTTACATAAAAACGGAGTATGGTTTTGAAAACAGCGTGGAAAAACGATTCAGATTCATGTAAAAAACTCCATGCAACAGACATGCTGTTGTGCAGTGTAATTTATTAAAAAAAAATTTATGAAAAATAGGTTCTAAACAAACTAGTGATATAGTAATCTCCAACTCAGTAATATAGTTTTTTGTTAAGAAAAATTCATTTTGTTTTGTGTGACACTTTATGACACTTTGTTACAAGTTCCCTTTTGGCTTTCCTTTCCAAATTTTTTACAGTTTATACAGAAGTTCCATGAAAAAATTATATTTGATTAATTTTATTGTTTGTGACACAAGTTACATGATTTCAAATGTAGTTTTTTAATACTTAATTTTGGCCTTATTTAAACTTGTTTGGCATAATTTAGACAAGCATTCAACAGTTACTGAAGTCATTAAAATGTTTAGTTTTGTTAAAAAGATACATCGTATTTGTTGAGACACATTGTTACAAATAAATTTTGGCTTCGTTTAGATTTTGTTTCATAATTTATTTAAAAAAATGTTATTAAAAATAGGTTCAAAACAAACTAGTGATATCAGTAATATAGTTTTTTGTTAAGAAAAATTAATTTTGTTTTGTGTGACACTTTGTGACACTTTGTCACAATTTCCCTTTTGGCTTTTTTTTCCAAATTTTTTTAAAGTTTATGCAGAAGTTCCATGAAAAAATTATATTTGATTAATTTTATTGTTTGTGACACAAGTTACATGATTTCAAATGCAGTTTTTTTAATCATATTTGAAAAAAAAATAGGTCAAAAAATATATTGGCATAATTTTTAATAAAATTCTTGTGTAGAGTTTGTGACAATACCAATAGTAATATGTAATTTTTACAGCTTAACACAAAACTTAGCACAAAAGTACGAAACATAAAAATAGTATATCCTTTTTTTTGACAGTTTACCAACTTTAAAGTTGTTAAACTTTTCATATTTTTGCAACATTCTTGTATTTTAAGTTATTTTGACAGCTTGTCACAAAGAATTGCATGAAAAGCATATGTTTTTAATGTCCGTAGGGTAGTGGGACACTATATAAATATTTAAGATTCTACATATAGGCAGATAGTTACTTATTATTTCACTTGTTACTTCAGATATTTTAAAAAGTTGTCACAAAATTGAAAAAACGTTTCATATTTTTGCAACATTCTTGTATTTTAAGTTATTTTGACAGCTTGTCACAAAGAATTGCATGAAAAGCATATGTTTTTAATGTCCGTAGGGTAGGGGGCACTATATAAATATTTAAGATTCTACATATAGGCAGATAGTTACTTATTATTTCACTTGTTACTTCAGATATTTTAAAAAGTTGTCACAAAATTGAAAATTCTTGTCACAAAATCTCTCTTTCTCTCTATCTTTTTCTTTGATTTATTTTTATCTAAAAATTATTATGAGTTTTTAACTCACATATCTACATATCTATTTGTTTACGCATGGTCACCCCAAAGTCTTTGCCAACTGACAGCGCGCGAACGCTAGGCGCACATCAATTGATAAGCATTGGCAACAACGCGTATTGGCTGTGGCGCACTTTCAGCAAAACGATTGGTGACTGTCGACTGGCCAGTTGCCACTTATGCCGGCGGCATGGCAGCAAAGCAAAAACGATTGTGACAGTGCGGCACAAACGCGCCCATTGCAGTCGTGCCATTTCAAGGACATCCGTTTTATGAAATGCGCCGCGCCACATGGCAAAGGCTTTTCTGCCTCCCCCCCCGACCGCTGGCTGCGCTCTGAGTCGGCTGTGACGTGTGTGACGGCGGAAAATTTCGCATGGCCTTAACAAGTTTCGCCACGGCTGCGGTCGTGGCCGGCATGAAGTCATGTCGAAAGGAAAGCGAAACCCGGCAATGCAACGTGCCGCCTACCTGTTTGTCCGTCAGCCACTGGTCGGCGTCGTGATTTGCGATTGAGTGCGACGCGAATGCGCGCCGCTTAGAATTGTTGCAGTCGAAGTGTGCGTGTGTGTGTGTGTATGTGCAGGAAATCGCCGCATTGGCGATACGCAGGCACGACTTGCATGCGAATGTCGCATGCTTTGTTGCATTGCTTTGGTTCGTTGTTGTTTCAAGTGCGCTAAAACATTTATTTGACTGGCCGCAACTGTTGCGTGCGTCGAGCGGAAATGTGCTTCTAAGCGAGCACTGCACAAATGGCTGTGTGTGCGAAGGAGACTTTTGTGTGTGTGTGTGTGTGTGTAGTTGCATGCAATTGTTGGGTGATTTGCATGCGCGCTGGCAACGCTGGGAACGCAGCAGGTTGGCGTCTAGAGGTGGTGACAGCATTGTGCGCAATGCGTGCGGAATCGCGGTGGGAAAAGTGTTGTTGCACAGGAAGGGAACCGGGCGCAATTGTGTTGCACAGTGCGTTGCATTCTAATTGAGTTGAGTTGAGCTGCAAGTGAGTGAGTGAGAGGCCATGCGTGCGCCATGACGGAATGTCTGCGCTGCTGCTGTTATTAAATTTATTGATTTATGATAATTGCCAAACCATTTTTTTAGTGAGTTGAAAAATGCTAATTTTAGAATTAAAAAGTCATTTGCAATATTTTGTTTTCTCATCAATTCAATAATCAAATCAATTCATACAAAGTTGTTGGTTCATAACACAAGAATTATGGTTATGGTTATAGTCTACTGAGAGGAAATAGAGATCAATGTTGCTAACTGCTGAGTTGCCGACCACAGGGATAAGCTGACGAGCAAACGAGCTCGTTGGAACACATTGGAGAAGATGCGGTAACTCTAGAAATTCCTCCCCTAGGTGGGTTGTAGTGGCTGTCTCTCTCTATGAGACAAACTTAGGCCTCTAGTTATATGGGCCTCGTTGTAATACCACAAATTTCTCCTGTTTGAAATGTGTATGAAATTTTTTTTTTCAACATATGTTACACACACATTTCAAACGGTTTGGAGAAGGGAGGCAGGGGACCTAGAGTTCAATGTCGAATCCGAACGGTAGTTTTTGGCAAATTTTTCACACTTGGAGGTTTGTAATTGCCGAGTGTGTCACCAGCTCGAGCTAGAAATCAAATCTAGAGCCTCTGGTATGAGAAGCCAGCGCGCTACTCGCTGTACTATCGAGACCAGCCAATTTCTCCCCTAACCTCTAAGCTTCTTATTTATAAAATGTTATAAAAAAAACAGTTTACTGCTCCAACTGTTTAAAGAGTAACGCCGTCATTCTTTTGCATTTATGTTTTGTCATTACGTTACCATGAAAAGTTATATCATTAAACAAGGCATTGAATTGTTTAAAGCTAAATTATTTCAGCTACAATGTATGTAAGTATTCAAAGCTGAAGTATAATGAAGCATAGTTTTTGTTAGACGATTTAATGAACAAGCAAAGTTATTTCGTTTGGTAATCCACAGCAGTATTTAAAGTCTTCATTGATTCGGAAAAACTTTCTGTTTGGTGTGGATCGTAGTCAGATGGCATCTTTGGTCGATAAAAAAAACTGGTCTAAAACTGGAATGTTCAGATTATGACTTTTTATCGAGATGGAAAGCATTGATAGGCCTATTGTAAAGTTAGTTTTATAGCCACCAAAATCACAAGAAAGACCTATCGTAGAGTGAGACTTATACCCACAAAAATCACAAGAAAGACCACAAGAAAGCTAAAACCATGACTGGTGTTCTGACATGTCATTGTCTGATAGGTGTCGACGGGAAAAAAAAACTGGGTCTTTTTCTAATGATTTCTGTAGGAATTCTTTTATCGAGGGGAGGAAGAAAGTGTATTCCAGACAAACATAGATACAGAATACTAAATCCATATATTAAAAAGTAAATAAATTTCATTTTACTACAACTTATTTGTATAATTTTCATTGGTTATCCTAATATTTACTTTGCATTTGTTCTGTATTCTTCAGTTGAAGGGCAACTGACTTGAAACACACTCAATAGTCTAAGAGATCATTGCATCTTTGATATCTGAATTAATAGAATAGAATCAACGAAACCTCAACTGCGCCTTATTGGCTCGTTAGAGTATCAAAACCATAAACACTATTCACATTTTCAACTGCCTGTCCTTCAATTTCGAATTTATGGAAGAAGAAATTTTAAATGTAATGTTCATATTTGATGTTTACTCAAACAAAATCAAGTCAAGCAATCATAAAATTGTCTGAAAAGTTTCTTTAGTGCAAAATCTTACCATTCTGATGCCATCTTGTGTTACTAAATCGAAGAAAAACTGTGAAATATGTTTAAATATGTTTCATCACTGACGTTAACTAAACAAAATCAAGTCAAGCAATCATAAAATTGTCTGAAAAGTTTCTTTTTGCAAAATCGTATCATTCTGATGCCATTTCATGTAATTAAATCGAAGCAAAACTATGAAATATGTTTTAATATGTTTCATCTCTGACGTTAACTCAATCAAATTCAAGTCAAGCAATCATAAAATTGTCTGAAAAGTTTCTTTAGTGCAAAATCGTATCAATCTGATGCCATGTCGTGTAACTAAATCGAAGAAAAACTGTGAAATATGTTTAAATATGTTTCATCACTGACGTTAACTAAACAATATCAAGTCAAGCAATCATAAAATTGTCTGAAAAGTTTCTTTAGTGCAAAATCTTATCATTCTGATGCCATCTCGCGTAATTTTTCGAAGCAAAACTATGAAATATGTTTAAATATGTTTCATCACTGACGTTAACTCAATCAAATTCAAGTCAAGCAATCATAAAATTGTCTGAAAAGTTTCTTTAGTGCAAAATCGTATCATTCTGATACGATCTGCCATTTCATGTAATTAAATCGAAGCAAAACTGTGAAATATGTCATATTTTCTCTTTACTGTTGTCCATCTTTGATTCGCCCTCAACTAAAACTGAATCATGCAATCAAATTTTCTGAGAAGTTGTTTTTACGTGATCCTACTGCACTTATACAACGCGAGATACAGAGAACTTAGGTCACCTAAGGGGAAGATAATGTATTTCTTGTTGCTGTAATAGAAAATAACATAAAATTTTCATTAAAAATAACCAAAGCGCTTCTTCTTTAGTCTAGAATATCCTTTTAATATAAATTCATTGCTCCTTCAGTGCATAAATCATAACTAACATAGAAGTAGCACACATGCCCTTCGCTTCAACATTTTTGTTCTACTCGTAATGGCAACTTTTGATAAGCGCCAATAAAAGTCGTTTGTGCCATAAAACCATCAAACATATCAAATTCGAGTCTATCGACGCCTGCCGACGGCGACTTCTACGCTGTCGTTGGCTGTTCCGGCGCTGCGTGTTGACGGTGCTTGGCACGCAATGCCACCGTCTGCAGATTTGCAAAATTCATTTGATTTCATACGCGAGTCGAGGCGCGTCAAAAAGTATAAATTGCAATTTTATGTTTGCACAAATTGTCTGTCGGTCGCGTTGCATTTCGTATGTGCTGACTGCCAATGCAATTTAGATATGCAGCGCGTTTTTTTTTATGGGTTAAATTTGACGAAACTGCATGTCAATGCGCTGCAGCAAAATAAATTCACAGTGAGCGATAGCAAAATGCAAATATATATAGAAAAAAATATGAAAACATGGTAGAACGAACAATGCATCGGTAGACAAACAGAAAGTTAGCCCCAGAGATGGGGAAGGAAGCCAAAAAGGCAAACATGCAAACGACATCAAAATGTGTCGATATGAAAAATCGTTTAAATTTTATTGAAAAGCAATTTTGAATAATGCCACAGCAACACATCAAATATTAGGAAAACAAATATTTTGTTATGTAACAAATGCGGCAAATGCATTGCAAGGCATACAGGACTAATGACATTAGAGCGACATGCATCGGGAATGGTTGGAGAAACTTTTGTGTAAACACATTGGTTTGATGTGATGGAAATGGCACAAGAAAAGGTGGCTTTAGGTTTTATAGATCTTTGCTTGGGATATGCTATATAATAGTTGTGCATGTAAGACTTTAGTTCGGGACGTTCTGAAACAGCACAGCATATCGCAAATGCTTCTATGACAGTTTTATCATTTCGCTGGTTGTTCGCTTTCGAATGAACGTTTAAATTGTTTGCTTATTTTCGATAGGAAGATATGTAGGTAGGTTTGTTTGCTCTGAAGAGAGATCACTTAGTTTCTAAAAACCCATTGTTATGTCACATTTTCTGGGCTCAAATTTCTTTGCTTGTAAAACCAGTTCCAGTAAGACTGAATGATCTCCTAGACTATTGAAAAAAAAGGCTCTAAGTGAGTCTCTCTGATAGAGAGTCCAGGACAAGTGCATAGGAAACAAAAATGATTACTAGGATAAGTATTAAAAAAATATAAGATATAGTAAAAACAAATCCATTATCTTTCCATTAAATGGCTCAGTAATCTGTATCTCGCATTATATAAATGCAGTAGGATCACTATTGATGGCGTAAGAAACATAAAATTTCGTACTAAAGAAACTTTTCAGACAGTTTTATGATTGCTTGACTCAGTTTTGTTTGAGTGCATATCAAAGCTATGCCAGATTTTGTAGTTTTTCTTCAATAAAGACAAAACCAAAAGATGCCAGGCAACTCAAAATGTGATTAGTGTTTGTGGTTCTGACTGTAACAGTCAATCAGGCTTTGATGTCAAAAATACACAACGTCCTGAAAGGCGAATTGTCTAAAATAACAACAAAATCATGGAAATCGTTAAGCTCGATTGTCATGTGAGAAGTTTTTCAAATGCACAGAAGCTAAACATGGCACAAAAACGCATTTGGAACCACCACAAAAAGGCATTTTGCGTACAAAAAGATCCTCATTGTATGGATGCCACATGAGTCAACTACAAAGAACTCATTAACATCTGCGAATTGCTGCTATATTGCAACAAAATTTACTTTTTTCTGAAGCAGATTGTGACTTGTGACAAGGTGAGAATCACTTATGACAACGTCAAGTGAAAATCGTCGTAGTTGAATAGCAGTAAATCGATACAAACATTATACAAGCCAGAATTTAATATCAGGAAGGTGTTGCTGTGGGTTGGGGGCAATTGACTGGGGATTTCATAGATTATGAACTGCTTCCCAATGGCCAAACTCTTGATTTGAACTTGTACTGTTAACAATTGAACCGTCTAAAGGAAGAAAAACATCCAGTTTTGGGTAATAAGATTGGAATTGTAAAGCTCAAAGTTAAGAGGGTCATATACATCCACCATTTAAGTGTACACATCTACCTCCTTAGTGTATACATCCACCACCTTAGTGTATACATCCACTTTCTTAGTGTATAGATCCACCACTTTAGTGTATACATACACCACCTTAGTGTATACATCCACCTTCTTAGTGTATACATCCACCACTTTAGTGTATACATACACCACCTTAGTGTATACATCCACCTTGTGCAAACTTGACACCAAGTCACTACCACCTGTTCCTGTCTTTAGCGAATGATTTTGTTAGTAAAAAATTTGCTTTTGTGAAAATCGTTTCTCAGTAACTTTTTCCCCATCCTAGAAGTAATAATTTATTTTTAATTATTAATTTTTAATTATTAATTTTTAATTTAATTTTTAATGAATTTTATTTAAATATCAATTATACATTTTTTTTTAGTTTACAATATTCATTTGTTTTCTTTCTCTTCTTTTCAGGCACAAAATTCCCGCTAACGCTTCTACACATTAAAATTAAGGTAAGTTTTTGTTGAGAAATTGACTAGCAACCACAATTTGTATGTTTGTAAAGCAACAACAATTCACTTGATTTACTTGCACACGCAAATGCTTCAAACTTTCAATGCTTCAAATTGGTTTGATGATTAATGCTTTAATCAACATGCAAGATGAGAAAAAATTTAACCGTTTACGCTCCAATACACAAAGGATACTCGAAACACACACACACACACACACGCACATAGGCAGATGCATACACATACTTCTTGTGCATTAATTGAAGCTAACGAGGTGTCCTGTTGGCATACTTAGGCGGCCATCCGTCCACAGATTAAATAATAAATAATTTTATTGTTCATTGAAATTTTATCAAACGCGTGTCAATTTAATTACCAACAACAATGTACCAACCAACAAACAACCACCACCACTCACAGCAATACCAATAAACAACAACAACAGCAGCAATAATAAGCGCCATAACAACGCTAACATACACATACATACAAACACCAACAATGCGAAAAAAGGATAACAAAGAGAGTGACGAAGGCAGCGGCATCGGCAGCAAGGACATTAATGCGCATTAATTCATATCCCTGACGGAAAGATGAAAGGAAACTGGTGTGGGGCGTTGTACAATGGCGATGTGTGTGTGTTTGTGTGTTAGTGTGCGTGCGCGTGTGTTCGGTTGTGTGAAGGTATGCGAAAACGCGCCAGGCGAACACAGTGGGCCAGACGAAGCCCGGCCTGGACCCGAGCGTGCACTATTGTTTGCCAGCACAGTGTGCTCATAATTACAACAACAACAACACTAATGGCCGCGTCTAAGTATATAAAAATAATAATAACAACAACCATAACAATACAAACAACAACAGTAGCCACTGCCACTGATTGAGTGGAGTGTCCGGTCTTTTTTCCCATCTTGTTGTTTTTGTTGTAAATAATTCGCAAAAATTCCAGTTCAGTAGTGCGAATCGAAAAGGAAGAAAAAAAGCAACAAGCTTTGTTGTTTGAAGGGTCCATGATGATAATGCTGAGAACAACAACAATAACAACAACAACAGCAAACCAATCAAACACACGAACACACTTTCCACCTCATTAAATTATCAAGTCCAATAATTTTTACGCTTCCCTAAAGTTGCGCCAGCTGTAGGTGCACCCGCGGCCCGTAAGGCGAAAGAGCACCGGAGGGGGCAAAGTAGCAGTAGGACAGGTAGCCCGTGCGCCAAGTGCCGAGTGGGTGTGGATGAAGCATTCGAAAAGGAAGGAAAGTGAAATTGGGTATGCAACAGATTGGCAGCCGCAGCGGCGAATCAGCGAAACATGTCATCCGCAGGGAGAGAGAAACACACACACACATTCACTCACTCACCGACAGATGTTAGATAATCCACGCACACGCCTCACCCGAACACACCCACCGCCGCTTCTGTCAGCGAGCCGCAGTCGGCAGCGGTTCGACGCAGCTTTGTTGTTTTTTGTTTTGGTGTATATTGAAAGTGCTTTGAGCGTTGAGCGTTGGGCGCGCCCGCAGTGAAGGGCCGCCAGCTAACTAGGTGACAGTGTATGGTATGGTCGGTGTGTGTGTGTGCGTGGGTGTGTCTTCCCTTTCGTCGCATTTTTCATACTGTTGTTAATTTTTTTCCAGCTTCTGGCTTAGCCTCGATTTTTCATTATTCACTGAATTCTATGCAATTAATTACGCTTATTAACATTACCGATCGCTCGCTTACACACACATGGAGCACACACACACACATACATATGTACATATCCATGCCACGCGCGCGCTTTTAATTGTGTTTGAGTGTGGCTTAGGCGTTTGTTGTGGCAAAAAAGCTGTCATTTTGTTTTACAAATTTCCTTAATATGTCAAATTTTTCCGTTCGTGGCAACATAATTTCAGCTACTCAATTTTCAAGGTCATATTCTTAAAAAAAGAGGTCTTAAAGGTACTAAACACTGAGGTGCTAGGGGACCAATATTAACTCTTTGAATTCCACAAGGAATAAGCATTGAAACAATTTGAATAGATAGCAAAATCTGTTCAGACATTTCTGTTGATCTGTCAGACCTTAACGCTTATCGTCAAATTTGAATAGACAGCGAAATCTGTTGACTTTGACTTGTCTGTTCGACTATAACACCAATCGTAGAATTTCACTAGATAGCAAAATCTGTTGGGACATATCTGTTCATCTGTCAGAATGTAACGTCCATCGTCCTTTCAGTTATATCTGTTCTATTTTTTCAGTTATCCGATTTCTTGAATATCCATTCGGTCTGCAGTCGATTCTTACTGATCGTCCTTTCTACAATCCTTGTGGCATTTGTTCCTCTTTACAATCGTATAACTTTTACCCTTCGTTATTCTTTCCCCTTTTGTTCAACTTCTTTTGATGCATTTTTCTTCGATTCATCTCTTGTTTAATTCTCTCATCCATCTTTTCCTGGTTCCTCTAAATCATTTGTCTGTCCATCCGCCTCTGTTCATCCACTGACTCATTCTTTCACTCTTGTATGGGTTCATCTATGCCTCTTTCCCTCCATCCTTTCTCCTACAAAAAATTTTTGTCTTTCTCTTCTTTCACTCTCCCTACTCTTTTTTACGCCCATCGTTTCTCCAACCACAAAGTATTTATTTGTCTCTCTTTTTTCACCCACCCATTCATCCGTTCAACTGTTGAGCCCATATTTTCTCCAACCATAAAGTTTTTGTCTCTTCTTTCACGCTCTCTTTCGTCCTTTCTTCCACTCATATTTCGCTAATTCTTTCCCATATTGTTAAATTTTTTAAGTTTTTTGTCTGCTTCAGCCAGTTCTGTATCCCTCTACTCATTCATCTATTGGATTTATTGGTGATTCTTTCACCTGACACAGTACGGGGTTATTTTGAATTTCCTTTGATAGCTATATCAGTTTTTCTTTTGTCGTTGCTTTCGTTCATCCCTCTACTCATTTATCTCTTCATTCATATCTTTACTTATTTGTCCACTCGTTGTTCCATTCGTCATCCCTATACTCATTCTATCTATTCGTCGTTCCAGTGTGCCATGGTTCCATTCATTCCTCTATCCACTCATCCATTCGTCTTTTCCTTCGTTCATCCCTCTACTCTTTCATCCATTTGTCGTTCCAGTCCCCCATACTTCCATTCATTCCTCTACTCATTCATCAATTCGTCTTTTATTTTGTTCAGCTCTCTACTCATTCATCTATTCGTCGTTCCAGTTCCCCATACTTTCATTCATCCCTCTACTCATTCATCCATTCGTCGTTCCACTTCATCTTCTTATGCATCCATTCTTCGTTCCATTTGTTTTTGCATTCGTTCATCCCTCTACTCATTCATCTATTCGTCATTCCAGTCATCCATGCTTTCGTTTGTCCCTTTACTCATTCGTCCAGTCGTCGTTCCTTTCGTCTTTCCTTTCTTTGATTCTTCTACTCATTCATCTATTCGACGATCAAGTCCTCCTTGCTTTCGTTTATCCATTTACTTATTCATTCTTTCGTCGTTCTACTCGTTTTTACTTCTATTGCTTCCTTTACTTATTTATCCATTCGCGTTCTATATGTTTTTGCTTTTGTTCATCCCTCTACTCATTCGTTCATTCGATGTTCCAGCCCCCCATGCTATCTCTCATACCTCTATTCGTCGTTCCAGTCATCCATGCTTTCGTTTGTCCCTTTACTTATTCGTCCAGTCGTCCTTCCTTTCGTCTTTGCTTTCTTTGATTCTTCTACTCATTCATCTATTCGACGATCAAGTCTTCCATGCTTTCGTTCATATATTCGTCGTTCCAGTCCCCCTACTTTCATTCATTCTTCTACTTATTCATTTATTCGTTGTTCCACTTCATCTTTTTATGCATCCATTCGTCGTTCTATTTGTTTTTGCATTCGTTCATCCCTCTACTCATTCATCCATTTGTCGTTCCAGTCCCCCATACTTCCATTCATCCCTCTACTCATTCATCATTTCGTCTTTTATTTTTTTCATCTCTCTACTCATTCGTCTATTCGTCGTTCCAGTCCCCCATACTTTCATTCATTCCTCTACTCATTCATCCATTCGTTCTGCTAGTTTTTGCTTCCATTCATCCTTCTAGGATGAATATCCCGCTATGGTTCTACTCGTCTTTGTTTCCACTCATTCCTATGTTTTCATCCATTCGTCATTCAACTATTTAGTTTTTTCTTACATGTATCCCTTTAATCATTCAGCCACTCAGTTCCACTCTTCTTTGCTTTCGTTTATACCTCTACTCTGTCATACAATCGTCGTTTCACCCATCATTGTAAACCTCCTTGCTTCCATTCATCTCTTTACTCACTTATTAATTTGTCTTTCAACCCGTCCTTGTCTCTCTGCTCATTTGTCCATTCATTGTTCTATACTTTCTTGCTGCCGTTCATCGCTTTACTCACTCATCCATCTGTCGTTTTACTTGTCATTGCTTCCGTTTATTTCTCTACTCATTCATCAATAGGTTGCATCTGTTTTTGTGTCCGTTCATCTCTTTACTCATTCATTCATACGCCATTTCATTTGTCCTCGTTCTGCTCATTCAATCATTCATACTTTTTCATTCTGTTGTTCTGTTGTCTTTTCCGTTCTGTAGGTTTGGTCCTTCTGCTCGACTGGGAAATTTATATTTCAGTTCCCTTTACTTCCTTTCATCACTATAAGCATTCATCGTTTTTTTGTTCATCATTCATCGTTTTTTCATCCATCATTCAATTCTTTCAGTTACTTTCAGCATTCATCGTTTCTTCATTCATCATTAAGCACTTTAATTCGTCCGTCTTCTCGCATTTCATTCATCAATCAATACGTTTGGGTGTCCACTGAATGCATATTTGTCTGTCAGTTGTTGCATCTATCGGTTAGTGCCACTATTTGTCCCTCTGGCCACCTATCAGCCACTCAGTCAGCCATTCATTCAATCAATCTAAAGTACCGACCACTACTCCGATTCTCGTTTAATGCTGCTTTGGACGCAACGTTTCACCTGCTTCTGACACATTATGTCTCGGAACTGCAACGATGTGCGCACTTCTGTTTGCATAAGTTCGAGCATTGCAGTTGGTTTGAGCTATGTTTTCACCATTCAAATGGCATCGTTAACATTTTTTCCGACGTGGGGTAAGATGTCAAATTCGAAATCCTGGCTGATTATTCAACAATTGCAAAGGGCTGCTTCATGCTGCGAACGAGCCCATGATGCCGATACCAACTTGTCTATGTGTGTGTGCTGGGCAGATATGCCATCCGCTTAGCGTTGAGCGCATTAACAAGGGTCCATGGTTTTACGACGCAACCCAAAGCGTGCGAGTGCGATCACAAACGCCACAGCAACAAACGGTTCGAGCGTTTGCCAGCATTGACGACGCGATGGTTGTTGTTAACTACTTGTGGGGACATTCTGCCAAGGATGCTGCATGAGAATTGGCAACGCAGACGACCCGCGTGCAGACATCTTATGCTCACCCAATCTCATATGTATGTGTGTGTGATGCACTGTCACGTGTCAGTCAAACGTGCCCGTTGGTAGTATGGAATTTTATGCTTTTCCTTCGCTACTTTCGTTACTTTTCAGTTAATTGTCTTGGCACTCAATTTGTTGCTACTTCTTACACGCATCTATGTCTGCCCTACGATTAACGGTCATTTGTACATATTTTAAGTGCATTTATGACGATCTTCTTCTTCTTCGAAGCGCGTATATCCTCTACGATTTTCGAATGAATTTCAAGTGTTATTTTTATTTGGGCCGATTTTATTTCGACTTCAACACAGCGCATGGATTACGCTCACACGCTGTCATGCTTACATAAAAGGTGCCAAACTTGAGCAAAAAACAGCCAACCTGAACAACAATAACAACAACAAAATTGTGCGCACGCTTTCGGCAAACGTGTACAGCCAGCAGGAACCATTTCCCGCAGTGTCGCACCGAATCGTCAAGTCTCTGGTGTAATAAATGTTTGCCGGTCTGTCTGTCTGTCTGTCGGTCTGTTTGTGTCTGCCCAATGCACTGATTTGATGGCTCAAGCAGACCACACACTCACACAAACACACACGCACACGCTGTCAGAAGTACATATCCTGTCTTTTTTTGTGGTGTGCGTGTGGAAATGCCTTTTTTTAGTTGGGTGTGTTTGCCTTATGGCCACGTGACGCCCCTCGCTACCGACTGGTTATGCACCGCTGAACGTTCGCTCAGCGGTGTAAGACTTGTGTAATGGTTTAAAAAGTGCGACAAGTTATTTTTCGATATCTATTTGAAAGCTTTGGGTTATTTCTCGATAAAAACGTGCTGGAAATATGCGCACAATTTGAATATTAAAAATACATTTTGTTATTTTCAATATATGACTGACTTGAATGGCTAATAACAGCTGCAGACACTCGAAAACGTCAATTCCCCATTCAAAATTGTGTGTTTGTTTCATAACGAAGTAAAGAATGGCGGCAAAATTGAATGTTACTGAGGATTGGAGTCTTGTAATAGTTGATTGAATACTTGGAAGGGAAATCTTTGATACTCTATCGACATTAATTGGTATTACATTTCTATTTCAAAACACAATTTTTTATTCACAATTTTCCCTATTTTTATTTTTATATTTTTATTTAATTTATTTTTTCTAGTTTGGAGAACCACTCGTTTGTGTCACATTATGCTGATCTTTCTTAGTGCATTATACCTTTTTACACAATACTTATTCAAAGTGGCCAATCTGTTGCTTTGTCTGTTTGCTTTCATAAGACCAATTTTGGGCGAAGTGGAGGTTCAAACGCCGACTGTAGTCAGTCTGTAGACTGGTCTAATTCTAGTCTAGTCTACTCCGGTCTAATTTAGTCGATGCAAGTCTTTAGTTTGGGCTAAGAAAAGCTTGTAGTCTCGCTTAATCTAATTCTAGTCTAATTCTTGTCTAATTTTGGTCTATTTCTAGAAATAGACTAGTCTAATTCTAGTCTATTTCTAGTCTATTTCTAGTCTAGTCTAGTCTAGTCTAGTCTAGTCTAGTCTAATTCTAGTCTAATTCTAGTCTAATTCTAGTCTAATTCTAGTCTAATTCTAGTCTAATTCTAGTCTAATTCTAGTCTAATTCTAGTCTAATTCTAGTCTAATTCTAGTCTAATTCTAGTCTAGTCTAGTCTAGTCTAGTCTAGTCTAGTCTAGTCTAGTCTAGTCTAGTCTAGTCTAGTCTAGTCTATTCTAAGTCTTCATCTTAGCCATCATTTGAAATAATATTTTCCTCAAAGCAAACACCTCGGCACAAGCAATGCCCCCACCCACTGTTCGTGCTTCGGCAAATGCCGCGAAACAGGATTTCTGACACTAACCAGATGCAGACGCGCCACTCGAGTCCGCGTCCAATGAGCCAAATTATAAATAACTCCTTCGTGAATTCCACCACACGTTGGCACAAACGCCCCGATATTGCCGCATCTCGCGCCCCGCCCACAGCGCGCGCCGAATCTCATCCGAAATGGAGAAAACTAAACTTAAAAAAAAGAAATATTGATGTTTCGATGTGCTAAATTTAAATCATTCGAATAAATAAAACATACACACAGCCGGGAGAATTTCCACACATGCTGCTGCGGTTGCTGTTGTTGCTTATGTTATTGTTGCTGTTACTTTGTTCCCCTCGTCGATGGTGTGTGATTGTTGCTGTTGTTATTGTAATATTTCAGATTTGCTCTTTTTGTACGCTTAAAAATTCGTTATTAATAGAAAAATTGCCAATGGCCGCTGCCGGAATGGCCTCCGGCAGCAACAACATCATTGCCAGCAGCAGCAACTCTGCGCAATATTGCTGAAGAAATGACGCTGCATGCAACACAAATGTCTTCAAGTTAGCCATCACGTGGAATTGGCCAAAAATGTATTGCCTATTTTGTGCAACGTTTTGTTGTTGTTGTTACTACGGTCTGCAGCAATAAGTAAATTGGTGAGTGGCAATGTTGTTTTTGCCAAAGCTCTCCATGCAGATGTTCACAATTGAGATCAGAAAATCAGTTTTGAACAACATTTAATTGAGTCTTCAATTGTGAGTATTTCGCACTCAAAACATTCTTATAGATGAGAATATTCTCATTCTCTTGAGAAGAAAATTAAATTTTCAGCTCATGAGTAGGCAGTTTTCGCTACTGAGTTTTTTGTGTTGTGAGTATATATCGTGAAAAGACTCAACAAATACACTAAAATATTCTCAAACCTTTTTTAGTAGCGCTAATTTTTATAATTTGGGTGAAAGAAGATCAGTTCTGTTTTAATTTCTGTGATTTGAGTGAGAAGAAAATACTGTTCTCTCTTTCAGGGTGAACTATTTCTTTATTGAGTCATATATTTTGAGTATTTCTTTAAATAATACTCAAAATAGAAGAGTATTTTTGTAAAAAAGCTTAAAAAATTTACTCAAATATCCTTCAAATCTCCTTTGTCGCATTTATTTTTGTGATTTGAGTGAGAAGAAAATTTAGTTCTCATGGGTAAACTTTTTTTGTTACTAAGTCTCAAGTCTGCTACTTGTATTTCTTGCGAAAAGACTCAAACAATTTACTTAAAATCTCCTTTGTTGCACTTATCTTTGTGTTTTGAGTGAGAAAAAATTGCAGTTCTCTGCTCATGAGGGAACGTTTTTGTTATTATGAGTATTTCTCAGAAAAAAATTGAAACATTGACTTAGACATTCTCATACACTACTTTCTTGTGCTTATTTTAGAAATTCAACTGAGAAGAAAATTTAGTTTTCTGGTCATGAGTGAAAACTTTTCATTTTTGAGTTCTAAATTGTGAGTATTTGTTGTTAAAAGCTCAAAGTTTCACTCAAACTTTCTTGTACACCACTTTATTCTGCTTATGTTATATATTTTGAGTATTTTTTAAGACAATACTGAAAATTGAAGAGTATTTTTGTAAAAAAGCTCAAAATATTTACTCAAATAGTCTTCAAATCTCCTGTGTCGCATTTATTTTTGTGATTTGGGTGAGAAGAAAATTTAGTTCTCTGCTCATGAGTGAACAACTTTCGTTATTGAGTAGAAAGTTTTGAGTATTTCTTAAGAAAACCTTTGAAACATTTGCTCAAACATTCTCGTACATTACTTTGACTTACTTATTTCTGTGATTTGGGTGAAAAAAATCAGTTCTGTTGTAATTTCTGTAATTGGAATTTTTAACAAAATCAATTCTGCTGATGAGTGTATATTTTTTCCTTTTAATTTCGTCCTTATTTTGAGTACTTCTGTACTAAAACATTCTCAAAAACGACTTTATTGTGCTTATTTCTGTGATTTGAGTGAAAAGAAAAATCAGTTCTTTTGTGATTTCTGTACTTTTAATTGGAAAGATAATTCAGTTCCGCTCATGAGTAAACATTTTTTGCTTACAACAAAAATACTTTTAATTGTTTTGCTTTTAATTGAGTCCTAATTGTGAGTACTTCTGTAAAAAGACTCAAAACAACAACAAACAAACAAAGTTTCACTCAAATATTATCACACATTACTTTGTCTTTTATTCGTCCTTTATTTCTGCGATTTGAGTGAACAAAAATCAGTTTTGTTGTAATTTCTTTAATTTGAATGAAAAGAAAATTCAGTTCTGTAAAAAGACTCAAAACATTTCAACAAAGTTTCACTCAAACATTTTCACACATTTCTTTGTCTTTTATTCGTCGTTTATTTCAGTGATTTGAGCGAACAAAAATCAGTTTTGTTGTAATTTCTTTAATTTGAGTAAAAAGCAAATTCAGTTCTGCTTATGAGTGAATATTTTTTGCTAACAAGAATACTTTAAATTATTTTGCTTTAATTGAGTCCTAATTGTGAGTATTTCTTAAAAAAACTCAAAATATTCACTCAAACATTCTCGTAAACTACTTCATTGCGCTAATTTATGTGATTTGAGTGAAAAGGGAAATACGTTTTGTTGTAATTTCTTTAATTTGAGTAAAAAGAAAAGTTAGTTATGCTTATAAGCAAAAATTTTGTACCAACAACAAGAATACTTTCAATTATTTTGCTTTTAATTGAATCGTAATTGTGAGTATTTCTGTGAAAAGCCTCAAAACATTTAAAAAAAGTTTCACTCAAACATTTTCACACATTACTTTGTCTTTTATTCGTCGTTTATTTCAGTGATTTGAGTTAAAAAATCAGTTTTGTTGTAATTTATTTAATTTGAGCGACAAGAAAATTCAGTTCTGTAAAAAGACTCAAAACATTTCAACAAAGTTTCACTCAAACATTTTCACACATTTCTTTGTCTTTTATTCGTTGTTTATTTCAGTGATTTGAGCGAAATAGAATCTGTTTTGTTGTAACTTCTTTAATTTGAGTGAAAAGAAAATTCAGTTCTGCTCATGAGTGAAAATTTTTTGCTAACAACAAGAATACTTTAAATTATTTTGCTTTGAATTGAGTCCTAATTGTGAGTATTTCTGTAAAAAGACTCAAAACATTCAAACAACGAAAATTATTTTAGTAGTTTTCCTTTTAATTGAGTCTTAAATTGTGAGTACGTTTGCAAAAACACTCAACGCATTCGCTCAAAAATTCGCATACACTTCTTTGCCGCACAAATTTCCTCACTCGATTATTTCACTCACTCATTCACTCATTCTCAACGATTCGAACGACTCATGCACAGATCCTTTCAGCGTTTCTCTGCGCACTCTGACGTCGCCGACACGTCGATTCGAGCGCTCGCCGCTTGCTTTATTTATAAAGAAAAACATTTCGCTTGAATTTCACAGTGAAAAATGTTGATGCCAATCGTGTTTGCCATTTGTACGAACGCGAACGCGGCAACATGTGCGAATATTTTGAAGCAGTGAAAAGCGCTCGTAATGAGCCAAAAATAAAATCCTTGCTACATCCACCCAACCGGCCAATGTTCGTCGCGTCTGTTGCCGATTTGTCGGCGTGCGTTGCGGGCGTTGGCGGACGCGGGCGGCTGGGCTAGCGGGTGGCGTGTGATGATCGGGCTAAATTTAAATGAAATTTCCGCAGAAAATCAGCGAAGCCGGAATGCTGGCGGGGCCAGACAGGCTATTAATTGGCTGGCGTGAATATCTCACTCGATCGATCGTCGACACTTTGCGTGCGCCCACTTCTGGCAAAGCGGCCCCGGTGCAGCTGAAGTTTGGTCCAGCGGTGAAGTTGCGTCCAACAACACGTTCACGTTTGGCAATTCCAGACGGAGAACGGAACGGAAGAAGAGCAACTGAGGTTTTTTGCTTTTCCACGTTTCCTTTTAACTTTTCACTGCTTTCCTTGTTGTCTTGTTTTGGTTTTGTTTTGTTTTTTTTGTTTCAAACTAATATTGCGATTTATTTTGAGAGATCATCAAGAACGGCGGCAGCTAACAACGTCGTCATTGTTGCCAGCGCTGCGGCAACACGGCTCGCAGCTTTCAGTTTGTTGTTTGCGTTGCGCGCGATTTGCCGTTGCGGCGCGCTGTCGATCGCGTGTGTGCGTCGCGCTATTGTTGCCCACTTGGGCTTTGGTCGTACGTCGTTGTTGTTAGTGGGCGTGACAAGTGCACGTGTGCTGGCGCGTGTGACAAGTGCGCTTTTTTTTGTTTGTTGCTTTGCTGTGTTTGTTGACATTTTTTGGCCAATGGAGGGTCGCATTGTTGTTGTTGCTGCTGCTGCTGTTGTGATGGTGTCAATGCCACATGCTCGACGACTACTGCCAACATTTATTATTAATAAAGATGCATTAATTTGCCTCATAGTTCAGTCAGATTGTGCACTCTTCTTTGGTTGCTCACCGATGTCAGCGTCTTACTTTGTCTAAAATGCATTGCTGCCAACTTGTTCCCAATGCAATCGAATTGGCCGTTGTTCGGCGCTCTTTCTAGTTGTGACCTAAATATAACTCAGCACGGGTCCATCTGCCGCACAAATAATCCAAATTCATGTACACACATGGTCGGTACACCATGTTGCCATGTTCTAATTGTTGTTGTTGTTATTGTTGTTACGGAATATACGCCTAAAAATATTCATTGTTTGATTGAATCGAGTGTAGCGGGAAAGCAAAGAGTGAGTGAGTGAGTGAAAGAGAGGCAGAAAATGATCAAAAGATTTGTAGGAATTTAGTTTGTTATTGATTTCCTTTGATTTTGTGGAATAATTTTAAAGCGTTTTTTTAGTTTAGGCTGAAAAAAGTCATTCAAATGATTCTCAAGTCCTTTTGTCATTGTTTTTTTTTAATGAGTGAATGATTGATTAAGGAATTTATTAGTCATTCAGTCGGTTTTGAAGCGAGACACTCATTTCTATCGGAATTCTACAATAGAAAATGTGACATATGATGAAAAACTCATTAAAAAAACTATCACAAAAAAAGAATATAAATATATATTGTCTTTTATCATAATGCCTGGAATTATGTGTTGCATTTGAAATAAAAAACATTGATATCTAAGAATCATTTAAAAATCATTATGGTATTGAAAACATTCAAACAAACATTCAAATTCAAAACATTGACATCTTGAATCCAAATAAAAATTCAACCATTTCATTTCAACTGAGTTTTATGCCAAAGCGCGGTTCCTCTGACCATTCAACATTCTGTTGTAATGACTGATGTCATTTGTCAAGACTTTGATTAATCAAATCTTAGTAAAATCATTTACTATCGATTCCTTTAAACTTTTTTAACATTCAGGCCTCGACAAACTGTTTGTGTGTATGAAATCACTAAATAAGTCAGCCACATCGGTTGAGTATGGCTCACACGATTCTCAACACCCTTTGAGGGTTAAATACTCGATCTAGATCAGAAATGTTGCTTAAGGTATAATAGTCACCAATAGACCCCTTCCAATCTTTACATCTCTTCTAATGTCATATATGGTTCCAGCTACTGAACTCAACTTTCAAAGATTTCCAACGAACGTAACAAAATCTCTCTCAATCTCCCATCTCTCTCTCCCTACTCATTTTTCTTGAGTTTATACTCAGTTGAGTGTAATTTGGTGAGCATATCTAACATTGCGTTGTGCAGATGACGGACCACTTTTTCTGGTCCTCAATGTTGTTTGCTCTGTCTACGATCGAGATTCAAGAGATTGACTCGAGATTGAGTCTGAGATTGAGCCCATCAATAGATTTCTTACTCATACTTGCTCAACTCATTAAACGGCTTTTAGTATCCTCACTAGCACCACAGAATCTACTCAAAATCCTGCGAAGGTCGAGTAGATTTCATCAGATCAAAGTACAATGGACGTATCTCTGTCTAAATGGTGCGCTTGTTAGGCATTAATGAAGTCAATGAATGCAGACAACGTTTGGCTCACTTACATTGAAAATGTGAGCACTTATTGCGATTTTGAGCTTATACTCAATACTGATTGAGTCAAAAGCATTCTAAGCTTTAATTATTGAGTGCCTAATATTAACTCAATGCCTTATAGGACTTCTCAAGCATACTGAGCCGTAGTTATGAGTGCCTTAAAATCTCGCACTCGCACTAATTGAGTCACTCAATTCAATACTCAAGCATACTGATTGTTATTATGAGCCTTGTAGCCTGTTTTATCAATTATAAATTAGTATTTCCCTTGAACGAGTAGTTAGTTAGTGTCATGGTGGCTCAGTTGGTCAGGTGACTATTTAAGCATACTGAGCTTTAGTCATTGAGTGAGTATTTTCACTCACAGTATTGAGTCAACCAGTTAAATACTCAAGTACACTAATAATATTATGAGCCTTATAGCCGACTGAACCATGTTTTGAGTATTATTATGAATCTTATAAGCTTCTCACTCAATTAGAAATGAGTGTTTCTATATTATTAATGATTCTCATTATTATTTTTATTGAAAATATTTCAACTTTGTGCGCTATAAATTCCATTTCAGACGTTATTAAATCTCAATAATATTTTGAGTGTTATTATGAGTTTAATATAACCTGCTGCCTCAATTGGAGATGAGTATTTCCATATTCTGAATAATTCTTAGTATTATTTGCAAAAAAAGCTTCAACTTAGCGAATCCTAAATCACACTTCAAGCATTATTTAATCGGATGAATGTTATCAGTGTTTTTATGAGTTTTCTAGCCTTTGTTCTCAATTAGTAATGAGTATTTCTCTATTTAATTTGAATAAGAAATTGAGCATTTTTATGAACCTTGTAGCCTACTCATTTATTTAGTGATGAAGTATTTCAGTCTTACAAATAATTTTCATTATTTCTTTTGGAAAAAACCTCAACTTAATGTACTCTGCATCACACTTTAGATGTTATTAGGTCTGAGTAATATTTTTAGTATTTTTATGAGTCTTATTTTAGCCTGCTCACTTAATTAGAAATGAGTAGAGTATTTCCATCTTGTGGTTAATTTTCACATTTATTTCTATTGAAAAAGTACAACTTTACATACTTTAAATCACACTTCAGGCGTTTTTAGGTTAGAGTAATATTTTGAGAATTTTTTGAGCCTTACTACTAGCTACTCAATTAGAGATGAATGTTTCTTGCTGTCTTAGGAATAATTCTTCTTATTATTTTTTCGAAAAAATTTCAACTTTGCGCTTTTTAAATCACACTTCAAGTGTCATTAGGTCTGAGTAATATTTTAAGTGTTTTTATAAGTTTTATTATAGCGTGCTCACTCAATTAGAGATACTAATCTCTCTGTCTTACGAATAATTCTTATTATTCTGATTTAGAAAAAACTTCAACTTTGCATACCTTAAATCGCACTTAAGGGGTTATCAAGTTTGAGAAATATTCTGAGTGTGTTTATGAGTTTTATTATAGCCTGCTCACTCAATTAGATATGAGTATCTCCTCTCTGAGGACTCTGAATCCCACGTCTGAATAATATTTTGAGTGTTTTTATGAGTCTTAAAGCTTTCTCACTCAATTACAGATCAACATTTATGTCTTAGAAATAATTCTTTTCTTCTAACTTTGCGTACTCTAAATCACACTTAATTCGTTATTAGGTCTGAGTAATATTTTGAGTGGTTCTATGAGACTTATAGCCTACTCACTCCATTAGAGATGAATATTTCTGTCTTACGAATAATTCGTACTACTATTTTGTGGAAAAATTTCAGCATTGCGAGCTTTAAATCCTGAATCCTCTTAAATATGAATCATATTTTGAGTGCTTTTATGAGTCTTTTTATAGCCTGCTTAGTCATTTAGAGACGAGTATTTCTATTTCTTGATTCTCATTATTATTATTTTTTTTACCCGTAACTTTGCGCACTCTAAATCCCACTTCAGGCCTTATGAGATCGGAATAATACATATTGTTTGCATATAACTCCAGTAGTTTTTATATATTATTGAGTAATTTTCAGTAATGTTCATTGGTCACTCAATTAATCCCCACTTTCCACCATAGTTCCAGCAGTTTACTCCCTCTACACCGTTGTTGAATGTTTTACATCCTGTCCAACCTAACCTCAAAATATCGCTGTACGCTGTATGTAGAATTAATTTTTATTGTACATAGGCAAAAGTGTATGTGGTGTTCTTTTAATAAGAATTTCTTGATCTATGGGTTGGTTTTCAGACGTCTTCTGGTTGGTATTTATTTTGGGGTTACCTCTAAAATTAAAATGGCTCAGAAAGCAGCAGCAAACAACAGACAACAATACCAAGTCAAAAGCGATTAAGAAGAAGCAGCAGCAGCAGCAACAGCAACAACAGCACCAGCAACAGCGATAACAGTGGCAACACAGCGACAGCCACAGCCGCTGCTGCTGTATGGGGCGGCACGAACGAACAGAGCGCGCACAATTTTTTTATAGAACGGTTTATTTATAATTATACTTTTGGTATATGCGATTTTCTGCGGTAGTGAAAATATTCTTTCAAAAAGTAAAAATACTGAGCGCGCACAGATTCCTCCTCGATATTGCTTTCCGTGCTTTAATTTCAATATTGTTTTCGGTGGCGTCTCGGCCAACTCGGCAATTTCCAATTTGTGGTGTCGCGGGTGGCGCAACGCTGCACAGTCTCGATTCATTTGCATTATTATTATTATTATTATTGTCCAAATGATTGTGCCAACAACAATCACTACTACAACAACAACAACTTCAAAAAAATATGTGTACGTGAGTGTGTAAAGGAATGCAAAAAAAATATAAGAAAATAAAAATGTATGAAAACCATTGCAAATTGTAAGAATGGAGCGCGATTTGTTGCGTCTTTGTTGTTGTGCGGTGCGGCGTAAAAGCAAAACGTTTACGTTCGATTTATTTATAAAAGTTTTTAAAAATAACGACGAAGGACGTGTTTCCGTTCGTCGGCGTCCGGCAAACACATCGCAGAGCGTTGCCAATTGTGCATTAAAAAATTAAAAAAACAGTGTTGCCAGTCGGCTGTGAATGGCCCCAAGTTGGAAGCTGTTATCAGTGAAAGTGCTTTCATTGTTGTTTTTGTGGCATTTTGCGCGATGTCAACAAAATAAAGTGCGAAATTTTCGAGCACTGCATTGGTGTGTGTGAGTGAGTGAGTAGCTGTCAGAAAATATTGCCACGGCACATTCAGCGAGTGGAAGAGCGCATCGTTAGTGTATAAATAAAATTTCCCAAAATAAAGAAAATTTCCCATGCTGTATTTTCCTTTGTTGCGGCGCATTGATTTGGTGTTGTTCGCGAAATGAGTGAAAGTAAAAATAGCAACATTTTGAGTGGAAATTTGTGCGCAACGAGCGACAGCTGTCGGTTGTGCGGCGAACTGAGTGTCTGTCATGTGGCAAGGCGCAGTGATCGTATTGCTTGAGCATTGTGAGCGCCAGATGGCGCCGCGTGCAAATGTTGTTGCTGGTGTTAGAGTGCAGATGGCGCTGATGGCACCTAAATTGAAGGATCAAAGCGTGCAGTGTTGCAAATGTTTGCCTGTTAGATCGAATAGTGTTGTAATGCGCATCAAGTGGCTGGATAACTCATTTGAAATCGTTAGAGTTGGATGTTTGGATAGTTATGGCAGTAAAATGTGAGTCTTGAACCATACTTTATAGCACAAAGTAGATTTTATAGCATGAAAAAGTGCATCGCTTGGGCATAAACAATAACAATGAGTAATAATTCAAAGTCAAATTTTTGGAAATATTTGTTGTTTAAATTTCTGACTGATTTTTCCAGTAGTCTTACAAATTGGACATATGAGACCATGTAAAGGTTTCATTTCACATATCATATTAACCACATACAATAGAGTCGTGTAAGTGCAGGAAGTATAAAGGAAATGCTTCCAAGGAATCGCTGTAGCATATTCTTTGCTTTTTCCAGTTTTGTCAAGATTACTCATTTTTCTCTGCATTAGATGGGATCTCAAGCATTCACCCACAACCTCGCCGAGCACTTTTACGAGCCTTTGCTTCTGTTCAGCTATCTCAAGACTACGGCCTACCTAGGGGTCTCGTTTGTCTCTGGATAAGATGAGATCCTAAGCATTAGATCCCTGGCATCACATTCTTTGCTTTTATCCGCTTTTATATTAACTGATAACCAAGGTTAGTGTTGTTACATTCAAGCGATCCGCAGTTAACAGTTCTGCAATGCTGTTCCCAATGTTCCAATGTATGTTGCCCAAAGAAATCTTCTGATTTTGCAGGATTCCATTATCTGCCATCGTGATGTCTTTAGAGATGTCCAAAGTTTCTATCGTAAATAGACTATCAAAGAGTATCGAAATATGGCTTTTGTGGGACATGGACGATGCTTCTTTAATAACAAACACTTCGGGACAAGAAGAAGCCGGGTAGATGCATTGAGTTTTAGTTGTTTAGAGAAGACACACGCTCCTAGCCCCACTGTACGTTTGTTAAAATTAAAATTTTAGTTATATATTTGTATCAAAGATGCGGTTATAGGCTTTTTGAAAGCATATTTCAATCAAGTTTAACACTAACATTCACTTTTGTATGGGTAAAATATACTGTAGCAATTAATTGAGATTATTAAAAAAAATATAACAGTTAGATTTTCAATGCAAATATAAATGATTTACTTTTATGAAAGACCTGGTTGTAGGTTTTTTTCCTTGTTCACTCCTTTTGGAGCAGAGGACCTCCACAAGACATCATTGCCTTAATCGATTATGGTTTTCTGCCAGGGTAGGTAATTGGTCTACTGTAGGTAGTCCTAAGTGATGGGGCTGCCATCAACCAAACAATCAATCTTAGGAACGACACCTCCGATGTTGTGAGCTACCGCTCTCATTGCCATCTATTGTTCAAAGCAGGTGCCAGCAGGCTGGTTGGGGTCTTTGCTAAGATTGGTTTGGGGCGATGTTTTTTGATAAATGCCCGCTTCCCCTTGCAAGCGTCGCTAGTGCTTCGTGTTGCTGTATATTTGTTGTAAATCATTGAAAGCATATTTCAATCTAATGACAGCCGCATATACCTAATGAAAGTTCAAAGCTACAAAATAGCTTTCAAATCGAAATTCAATGAGCTTTGCTTTCATACAGGGAGCTTGGTCCCTTCTCTTTCTTTCTGTCGTGCTCTCTTAATGATTTTCAACACAATAAATTATAATCATCATAATCATCATGTGATAGAAAGGTACCATAGAGAGTTCTGGTGAATGCTTCTTGGTATAAAAATCCATCAATTCTTCCATAAAAAATACACACAATGCAATAAGTGATGAGAAATATCAGACAATGTCCAACAAAATACTAACTACACTGCATATTCGCTGTAAATGATTTTCCATATTATGTGCCACAAATCCTCACTAAATCCTTTTGTTCCAAATGCATAAAATATAACAATTTTTGCAAACACATTTTACAAAAAGGATTTCAGTTACATTATACGTCGCTTGTGTGTGTATGTGTGTGCAAGTTTATGGAGCCGCAATTGTACACAATGCGAGTAGAATTTCCATTGATATCCACATTCACCATCGAACTTCATCAATATCGTCATTATTATCATCAGCAGCAACCACATCTGCGCCCTTTCAATGCGCTACAGAAGCGAGCAGGGAAGCCGAGGGGAGCTGAAGACAAAACGCAGACCAAACCTACCTCCGCAGCGCATATGTGGAATACTTTGCATAATGTGCACTGCATTAAAGTTGCACTGAACATGCTGTTGTTGTTGTTTTTGTTGTTGTTCTGTCTGGTGGCACTTGCGTAGACGCTGGAACAATTGCAACAATCAAATAAGAGCACAAAAATTCAAATGAAAAACGAAAGCATTTTCTGTAGGTACACATATGTACTGTACTGTGTATATGTGTATGTTTGGTTGTTTGTATATGTACTGTTTTAAATGTGTATACAACAGAAGAAGCATCAGCAGACATGTAGCAGAGAATATAAACAATAATAACAAAAGAAAGGTGCTCGTATGTGCGTGAAAATCATGTGGGGAAGTACTAATGTATGTGTGTGTTATATGGATTTCCATGCCACAGTTTTCATGAAGCAACAAGGTATTTTGTCAGTGCTATGCAATCCAATACAATGACCCAGTAGGAAAGTCACATACAGGTGCTGAAGATTCAGGTACCTTCACTCCATTTTTCATTCTCCATATTACTTCGCTAGAAATCATAGGTTCTCACTCAACAAGCCAACAAATGTTTTGTCTTTGGTAACGTTAATCAATTTAAATTCTGACAAGTTGATCAATTCAAGCTGATGGGGCTACCATCTACTGTCGCCTAGGAAAGACTTCTTCTTATTGTTAAAGTTTCGGCCAAGTTATACGAGCGCCCTCTGTGCATCTGTTGCTGATATTTAAGGTAAAAAGTGTTGGTGGATAAGACCAATGGTTCGAGTCTTCGATGCGGTCTGCTTATCTTCTGATTAAAACATACTCGAAATTTCCCATTCAAACAAACCCTGTTTGAGATATAAAGAAAATATGTTTTTTCTAGGTTGATATGTCTTGTTATCTGGTACTCAAATATCTGAGCGGCATCTGTCAGAAGCTTCTGATTCATAGCTTTGTCCACTAAGAAATTCTGTTCTAATTCTGTCTGTTCTAATTCTTGTCCACTCGGAATTCCTGTACTAATTCCACCCAATTTACAGGACAAAGCGTTAACGCTTTCTAATCTCTAATAGAGAATTTCTGGGCCTTTTTTAGAATGTCCTTGAAAACCTCAATTTTGTACTTTACTCCACAAAGTTGTGGAGTGAAGTCTTAGTGTTGACCATTTAACCATTGTGATTTAATGGTTAGTGCGTTAGACCTTCAATTTAACAGTCTAAGGTTCGAATTCCGGCTCAGACAACACGAAATATGAAACACGGCTTTCCCGGTTCTACACCGCTGTCAAGCTACGGCAAACCACATCAATACTGCTGGTCCCTTCTCAACATTCCAAAATCTCAAATCTCTTTAAGATTTATTTGTTTATAAGTCATATTTCTGGTTCAGAAGATTTCACTAATTCTGCGGTCAAGAGCAATTAAGACTTTAGACGATTTCAAAAAGAACTGGTGTTAACCCTTTTGACCCCGAATTTTACCTTTTGTCTCGATGGTACTTTTTGGTATTTAAATCATGAAACACTTTCCTACGAAGTGAGCTTTAGTTTCAGTGGCGGATTCAGGGGGTGTTTTGGGGGTTCAAACCCCCCGGAAATATTTGGATCGCCTATAAAACTACATACAAATTAAAAGGCATTTCACAAATATTAGAGAATTACTTTTTGGAACCCCCCCCGAAATATTTTTCTGAATCCGCGCCTGGCTAGTTTACTTTCGAACAATTTTAGGTTAAATAGGGTTAAATAAATTTTGTATCAATATTTTTTAATTACAGAAAAATTATTTAATATTTATGGAAAAATACAAAATTATCACTTTTTGATTTTATTTAACCATTATTAAAGAAACAGGGTTTCGATCAAACGCGCCCAATTCGTAGACTTCAATTAGAACACAAACTTTCCCCGATATTGCTGCAAATTATTGAAAATTATTTTGGGAAGAAGAGCAAAAAATTGTAATTTGCTTTGAATTCACTTCTAAAAATTTTATTTTGTTGGTACCTACTTACATTAAACCGATAAATCAATTGTACCTTTTGCTACTTACATTACCTACTTACATTAAACCGATAAATCAATTGTACCTTTTGCTATAAGATGACAAATAGGTGCTTTCAGGCAACTTTGGGGTCAAAAGAGTTAAGGGTCCTTGGACATTCCTTTAAAACGTGCTACTGAAAGTAAAAATTGTAAAATCATAATAATTTCTATCATTACTCAGCAATTACTACCAATGACCACAGAATTAGTGCAATTTTTCCTACTGGGCAGCAAGTTGGGAGCATTTAGCGTGTGTGTGCGTTTCATACATTTCCCTGTTAAAATGTATATGACTGCATTTATGTAAAGTCCTCCTTTCATATACATTTCGAGAGATGTGTATATATTGTTGGGTGGGTTTTGTTCATCAGTAGTTTTGGTTGCATGTCTTTGTTATTGTAATTTACAGACACATAGTGTCGGACATGTGATCGGGTTGAGCGGCGCAACTGGCTGACAGCCAGCCAGCCAGTCACTCAGTCGTATAGAAGGACAGACAGTAGGTGTGGTGACAACAACAACAACAAATGGCTACAAAACATGTTGTTTTTTAATGTAATTTATTACTTGAATTTAGTTTTTCGCTACGGAAAATTTGTCCGAATTTTGTTTTTACAATCAATTGATTGCAATGAATGAAACGTTTTATGTTAAAAAAAAACCTTTTAGATGTGTGAAACATAAAAAATAGCAAACATGTAATAAAGAAGCAACAATAAAACTGTCTAAAAATAAATTGAAAATTGAAATTGAATTGAAAAATTTTGCAATTGAAAATGTGTCGACTATTTTGTTGCACCCAATCAATTTGAAAGAATTTTGGGTTTTTTGTTTTTTGAAATTTTTGCAAGCCGCAACATTATTTTCTTGCGCATTACTTGTGCCAGTACAGCAACACTGGCGGCAACGTGCCATGAATCAGTCAGCCGTTCGTCAGCCATGCATCACCCAGTCGACGCTGCTTGACTCATGCGTTCAGACTGTCGTTTTGGCGCTATTTAAATAGATCTTCCACATAGATTTTGGCAATGGCCCAACATTCTAAAGACAACTCAACAAGCAGCAGACAAGTTGCAATAAAACAATTATATATTGTTTTGTTTTTGTTGTTTTATAAATTTCACACACAAGCCTTGAGGTCACCACTTCAAGCTGCGACTAACTCAAATCAGCTTAAAACACTTACTTTCAATTCAGGATGGACTTCGTCGACAAGACGACAGCAAACGATTAAATTCACATTGAAATCAAATAAATCATTTGCCTGCAACTGCAACTGACTGCTGCCGCTGCTGCTGTTGCTGCTTATGCAAATCGGCATGTCATATGCGGCGGCACTTTATGTAAGCGGTCGTGTGTTTGCGTTCGGCACGTGTGCCGCCATGCGCCGCATCGGGTGTAATGTCCTTTCGGGCGCAGCCGCCGCTGCTGGCAGTTGGTCCATAACGCAGGTTCGCTTCATTAATTAAATCGCCTCGAAACACAGCTCAGGTTCGCACAGCACAACGAATCGATGTTTTTGTTTTTGTTCGCATCAACAATTGCGACAATTGTGTGAATTTCATGAGCACACAAACGAGTGATTGGAAAATTTGCAAGCATTGCATTTGAATGGAATTCTTTGAAATTTGCCTCTCAAGGCCAATGCGAAATAATGCGAAAATATTTACACTCACACAGATACACATACACACAGGTGTATGACGAAATTTCCATTGAGTTGTTGATGCCGTTTCGCACTTGAGGAATTGATCTACTTAGATGCGAAGGAATCTGAATGCGGCACACAGATTTCTTACCTTAAACTGTAAGAAATCTGAGTATTTTATTTTATTTATTTTTTGCCAGTGCATTTTATTTTATTTCATTTCGCTTCAATTTATTTTGTTTTATTTTATTGTATTTTATTTTATTTTATTTTATTTTTTTTTATTTTATTTTATTTATTTTTCTTTAATTTAAATTTTTTTTATTTTATTTTATTTATTTTATTTTATTTTATTTTATTTTATTTTATTTTATTTTATTTTATTTTATTTCGTTTTATTTTATTTTGTTTTATTTTATTTTATTTTATTTTATTTTATTTTATTTTATTTTATTTTATTTTTTATTTATTTTATTTATTTTATTTATTTTTTATTTTATTATTTAATTTACTTATTTTATTTTATTTTATTTTATTCTATTTTATTTTATTTTATTTTATCTTATTTTATTTTATTTTATTTTATTTTATTTTATTTTATTTTATTTTATTTTATTTTATTTTATTTTATTTAATTTTATTTTATTTTATTTTATTTTTTATTTTATTTTTTATTTATTTTATTTTATTTTATTTTATTTTATTTTATTTTATTTTATTTTATTTTATTTTATTTTATTTATTTTATTTTATTTTATTTTATTTTATTTTATTTTATTTTATTTTATTTTATTTTATTTTATTTTATTTTATTTCGTTTTATTTTATTTTATTTTGTTTTATTTTATTTTATTTTATTTTATTTTTTATTTATTTTATTTATTTTATTTATTTTTTATTTTATCATTTAATTTACTTATTTTATTTTATTTTATTCTATTTTATTTTATTTTATCTTATTTTATTTTATTTTATTTTATTTTATTTTATTTTATTTTATTTTATTTTATTTTATTTTATTTTATTTTTTATTTTATTTTTTATTTATTTTATTTTATTTTATTTTATTTTATTTTATTTTATTTTATTTTATTTTATTTTATTTTATTTTATTTTATTTTATTTTATTTTATTTTATTTTATTTTATTTTATTTTATTTTATTTTATTTTATTTTATTTTATTTTATTTTATTTTATTTTATTTTATTTTATTTTATTTTATTTTATTTTATTTTATTTTATTTTATTTTATTGTATTTTATTTTATTTTATTTTATTTTATTTTATGTTATTTTATTTTATGTTATTTTATTTTATTTTATTTTATTTTATTTTATTTTATTTTATTTTATTTTATTTTATTTTATTTTATTTTATTTTATTTTATTTTATTTTAATTTATTTTATTTTATTTTATTTTATTTTGTTTTGTTTTATTTTATTTTATTTTATTTTATTTTATTTTATTTTATTTTATTTTATTTTGTTTTATTTTATTTTATTTTATTTTATTTTATTTTATTTTATTTGATGTTATTTTATTTTATTTTATTTTATTTTATTTTATTTTATTTTATTTTATTTTCCATCTCATTTTCATTAATTTTTTCATTTCATTTTCATTTGTTCATTTATTTTATTTTATTTTGTTTTACTTACTTCACTTTGTTTTACTTTACTTTATTTAATTTTATTTCATTTATTTTCATCATTTTTTTTTGTTTTATTTACGAATTTTTACAAATCTATAATCTTTGAATCTTCACACCAACTTTTAACTCAATAAAGTTCACTAGTTGTTCTCATAAGTGAAAATTTTCAAAGTGCGCTTAAAACAACAAGCAACTTGAAAAGGAACTTAAAATCTTGGAATTTTGTAAAGTTCGTTTACAAAGTTTGTTGGAAAATTTTGTAAGTTTGCTCAATTTGGCGATGTTGTTTGAGAAATTTGGCACAGAGAAGGATTTCTTGGTATTTTAATGCATCAAACAAACATGCTCCAAACTTACAAACAACAACAACTACAATGCAGTATAACAGTGAATAAAAGAAGATGAAGAAAGCTGAAAGACCAGAATGAATTCGATTCAGTAGCAATGCTGAAAATTGAAATATTGAATCAGCCAACTAAAAGCAGTTCGAGGAAAACATGTCCACAGTTCTTTCCTCACGAAACATATACGATTGTTTATATAAATATGTGTAATATAGAGATGTATGTGTATGTGTGTGCTGGAAGTGCAAAGGCGATGAAGCGTCAGAGTAAGGAAATGCGCCAGAAAAGATACTGTAAACCGGATAAGCTGAAAAGGATTTCCGGTGCTCGGTTTCCAGTGCCGTTCACAGAGGCTGTGCTGTCCAGGCGTTAGTTGAAAAGGGTTCGGCATGTCGGCGATAGTGTGTGAGATACGGAAAGATAGGCGGAAGCAAAGCCTCAAGTGGGCTCAAGTGCATAAGGTCAATGGATGGGAAATGGGGAAAGTAATGAAGAATGAAAAAAAGGAAGAGGGGAAGGAATCCGACTAGCAAACCCTCAGCAGGTGTTGAGTCACTGTTGTTGCTGAGAAAATTCCGTCACTTCCGTAAAACTAAACTAAATCGCCAGTAAATGTTTGGTCTTAATTTTGAAAATGACTCTTAGCTGTTGTTGTTGAATAATACATCACTAGCCTTGCAGTTGTTGCGCTTAAATATTTAAATTGTTATTGTTTTTGCTGCTTGTTTTGTTGAAACTTTTTTTCGGTGAGGTTAGGTACATCAGTCATTTCAACCTCAAAAAATTTTCACCCAGCCGTGAAAATATCAGCCAAAATGTGCTGCCAGTGAAACAGCCAAGCATAAAAACTAAAAGAAAACAACAACAACAACTAATGAGCACTGTCCGCCGGGTGAGTGAAAAAGCCACAACAGGCCGACAACAGAAAAAAAGAACTCAACTGAAAATGTAGAACGTTGACATTTTCCACTTTAGTGAAAAATGTTGAATGCGCAACGGTTGCTGATGGCTGCTGGCAGCAGCAACAACAACAACAACAGCAACAGCCACACAGAACGCATACATGCACCAAATGTGAACACACACTCACACAAATCAAATAGCTGTGTGCCTGTTGCTGTCACTGTAGCCTAACGTCCTCTGCTTTTTTGTTGTTGTTGTTTGTTTTTAAAAAAATTTTTCGAATTTCATTGGCGCACTGCCAAGCAATTTTTTCGTGCTTTTCAGCAACAAAAAAAAAAATTAAATAAATGAATACATTTTAAGAAATGTGTGTTTTTTTTGTGGTGGTCGCCTGTTGCTTGTAAACTTTGAATGCAACGCAAATTAATGGAAAATTAAGCCGGCGCAGGCTATGTTCGGTCATTTAAGTTTGTGACACAGGCAGAATGGTTCGAAGTTAATTTCACTCTGTCTCTTTCATATGTTAGAAATCTTTTTCTCTGTTGAGGCAAATTTTCACAAGCAAAAAAATTCGCCATAGAGAAGAAAAGGTGGTAATCACTTTATGCCAAGTTCGGACCAGGTTGATGTATACACTAAGGTGGTTGTTGTATTCACTAAAGTGGTGGATGTATCCACTAAGGTGGTGAATGTATACATCAAGGAGGATGTACACGAACCTCCCAACTTGGAGCTTCTGCTGAATCTCTATGGATGTGTGTGGCCCGAGTTTGTACTGATGCAATGCAATTCTTCTTCTATTACTCAAATTTGGTCGCTTCTGGGCGATTGCTTCCTTCAGACGTTTCAATTATTGACAGTTTAAGGGGGTCTCCTCATCAGTCAGTTTCAAAAAATCGATTATTTTTTTTTTGTTTCAATCGTTAGAATTTTTATCTGAGAATATTCTTGCAAAGTTTAAGAGTTCAACTCAAACTAGTTTAGGAGTTACAGGTTCGGGGAGAGTCTCGCGCGGGGCAAGCGCGAGCCAAGTGAAAACTTTACAGCCCACGTTCTGAAAACCATTTTTTTTTTAATTCCGTGCACGATTTAAAATAAACCATAAAAGCTATGTATACAAGTAAGATACTGTTTTTTAGATTATTTAATTGTGCATAGACTGAACTAAAAAAATTTTCTAAAAGATTTTTATTTTACAATGTAGTTAACGCGCTTACTTAAATACAAGGCCGAAAAATCGAGTACTTTTTTAAAGAATGACAAAAATATTTAAATTACATCTTTTAAGCACCATAATAGTCTATACTATGCAGGAAAGCCTTCTGAATAAAAAAGTATTTCAATTTCTTGTTTCAGGTAAAAATTACGGGCTGAGTCTTGCACGGAGTTTGAGTTGTCCGCGTCGAGCTGCTGCGCAAGATTGTTCATAAATCGGCCATTTTTATTTATTTTGAAATTACATAAACTTTTTTTTGTTGAATAAACGTATGTTAAAAAATATGCAAAAGACCATTTGTTTCTCTTGTTGTTTTCATGTTCAAAAAAAATCCTGAAAAACTACCTTTTTTCCAAGCTACTGATGAGGAGACCCCCTTAAGTTCGAATTCAAAGTTTAATTGTAGGGGGCAGTTCATATAAGTTGAGATTCGCCGCCAATACCACAAAACACACAGTAAAACCTTCCCAATCGTCAATCCTGGCTTGACCAATGTTTACGTCAGTTCGCAGCGATTTGATCAAAACGGTTTTCAGCTGAAATGATTCACTTTATTACCAGTCACAGTTTGCTTCAAAAATGGCTTGATTTTTTTGTGATTCAGCACCGATTTGCAAATGGAAATTAAGTTTTTTGAATTAGTGTGGCACCTATCAAGCTTGTTTTTATAATCAGCCTTATTCAAGTAGTTCTAAAAGGTTTCTTGACTGAGCCAAGCAATCACAAAATTGTCTGAAAAGTTTCTTTAGTACGAAATTTTATCTTTCTATGCCATCATGCACAACTCGATCGAAGAGGAACTGTAAAATGTGGCATATTTTGTCTTTGCTGGTGTCCATCTTTGACGTTAACACGGTCAAAACTAAACCAAGCAATCACAAAATTGTCGGAAAAGTTTCTTTAATACCAAATTTATCTTTCTATGCTATCAAGCATAACCCAATCGAATAAAAACTGTAAAATGTGGCTTTGTGTCTTTGCTTCTCTGCATCTTTGACGTTAACTGGAACAAAACTGAGCCAAGTAATGACAAAATTGTCTGAAAAGTTTCTTAAGTATGAAATTGTGTCTTTATATCAAGCATAACCCGATCGAAGAAGAACTGTAAATTGTGGCATAGTTTGTCTTTGTTTGTGTCCATATTTGACGTTAACTCGAACAAAACGGAGCCCAGCAATGACAAAACTGTCTGAAAAGTTTATTTAGTTCCAAATTTATCTTTCTATGCTATCAAGCATAACCCGATCGAAGAAGAACTGTAAAATGTGGCAAATTTTGTCTTTGCTTGTGTCCATCTTTGACGTTAACTCGAACAAAACTGAGCCAAGCAATGACAAAACTGTCTGAAAATTTTTTTTAGTACTGAATCTTATCGTTCTAAAACCATCTAACGTAACCCGACAGACCTTTTACAACGCAAAATATACTTTAAATACTACATGTATTGAAAATCTTAGTCGAAATTGAGCCAAGCCACCACAAAGCTGTCTGATAAGTTTCTTCAGTAAAAACTCTGATCTTTCTTAAGCCATCTAGTGTAACCCGATTGAAGAAAAACTACGAAATTTGACATAGTTTCTCTCTGCTGTTCTGCATTTTTGACGCGCACTTAAACAGAACTGAGTCAAGCAATTATTAAACTGTCTGAAAAGTGTTTTTTTAGTATGAAATCTTATGTTTCTAAGGCCATCTAGAAAGAAGTCATCTATTGTAAAACTAATGGAATCTAAAAACCAGTTGTACACGTCTCTTAAGACCCAAAGACGTGTCTTTAGGTCTCTTAGGACTGTAAAAAAAGAACCAAAGTATTGAACACAGCCCTTTCCTCTCTCTTTTCTTCCATCCTTTGCGCATTCCACAACCTTTGTTTTTGTTTTGTTTGAATTTCCTTTACATTAATTAACTTTTGATTTTCTAAAAAACAAATATGACGCACTTTTTCGTTGTACCGCACACGACGAGCCGAAATCTTGTGTTGCGCCATTTTGAATTATCGGCGGCCACATTTGAACGCAATCGGTCTGTCGCGCCGTTCGCGGGCCAAATGCGACCGCCAGCCAGCCAGCCACAGCAACGCCACGGGCGGCTATGCGCGACGCCCAACAACGTCGCACAACGCTGACGTTCTTCGTTGCTGACAATTTGTTGTTGCTTTTAGATTTTGCCGACTTTTGTTTTAATTACCCAACGACCAGGCCAGAAGTGATTTAAATTGTTCTGCATTAATTGTTGTTGTTTATTTTCCCCCCAAAATTTTCTCTAATGGTCTCGAATACACAAAATAATAATTCAAAATTTATTTCGCTTTTTGAACAACAGCAAAAACAACAACAAATTGTTAACATTTACCGAATTGCTCACGTTTTCGACTCACGCGCCGAAATGGCTTTCGTAAGCGTTGGCTGTCGCTGACGTGTGGCTATGGATTGGCGCTGCCTGGTTGCTGTTGTTGGCTGCTGGGTCCAGCAAGAACATACGACAACAATTTTTCTACAACTCGCAGACGTCTTCGACGGCTGGCAGCGTACGCTGCGTGGGCGCAGTTGGATTTCTATAAAATTTTTGTCCAGTTATGATTGCAGCCAGTCGCCCATAAACCGAGTGAGAATTGCAAATGCCTTGAGACAGTGTGGCAAGTGGGCGCAAGTCGTGTGGGCGTTGCCTGACGGGCAAATTTGCTGCCGAACTGTGGAGCGAAGCGAAAATTACGAACAGCCGTAAAAAATGACAGCAACAGCAACAGAGCGACGAGAAAAATCAAAGCAAAAAAAACCAAATACAGAACAAGAACGAACCAACGAACAACAACAACAAATTAAGTGAAATTTATCGATGACAACTGTTGGCGTTATTGCTGTTGCTGCTGCTGTTGTTGGTTTTGCTGTTGTTGGCACTCACTAATATGTGTGCAGTTGTTGTAATTGTTGTTGCTGTTGTGTTGCGTTGAAACGTGGAAAAATTCACCGGAAAGAAAACTCAATGCGGCATTTGTAGCGTAAACGACGCATTTTCCGCTTCCGCGCCGCAGCGCATTTCAACCGCTCGACATCGCACACACACACACACACACACACACTAATGAATTAATGAAGTGTGAGGCGTTGCCGGTGGGTGTCGATGTGTGCTGGAGTCATTGTTGTTGTTGTTGTTGCATAGCTGTGCTGCGGCCGAGTGCGACCTTTGCTCAGCGTCGAGCACAAAAGTTTTCGTGGTCCAGAAGCGGTAGCAATGAGCCAATTCTATCTCGACCAACAACGACAACAACAACAATAACAAAAAGCAACAGCAATAACAACGAAACTATGGTAACGTGCGCGCAAATGCCATCGCTCACTTTCCTCTTCTCTTGTGCGCCTTGGAGTTTGTCAGCCGGGAAGTTTGGACGGGACGCGTCGAGCCGAGTCGAGTCAGCCTGGACGGACGCAATGTGCGTGAGCGCTACTGAAGCGTGTAATTTGCCACCCATCATTGTGGCTGGCATATAGCACCAGCACCAGCAGCAGCAACAATAACAGCAACAACAACAACAACACATAGTGCCACAACAGATGAATGACAGGCAATTTGGTGGCAAGGGAAATCTCATAGTCGCTCTCCATGTGTGTTTGTGTGTGTGGTTTGCTAGTAGGTTTGCTATCCAACGCGCGTAGGCGTCTCATGTTATAGTCCCTGAAGTGTTGTTGTTGTTGTTGTTGTTGGCTTGCTGGCGTATGACGCTTCGCCATGCCATTTGATTCATTTGATTCACTTATCCGCGCAACAAAACGCGCTTAATTTTTTTCTCCCCTCCCTATTTTCCTTTGATGGCATCACCATCCTTTTGTTGTATATTTACTCTTCCTTTTGCTGCACTCACATTCCGGATTTATTACTATGACGAGCCAAGCTGTTGTTTTATGAAATTAAAAACCCCATGTTTTTGCTTTGTCTTTACAGTTTCTTGTTGCAACATCAGCACCTCACATGGAAGATACGTCGCCGACGTCCAGTCAATTGAAAGTCAAAGTAGTCATTTGCTAGTTGAGCTCAGTCCATAGTTTTCTGTTTGCCATACAAATTGTGACCATAGAAATTGCAAAAGTGATCACTAAGCTGTCACTGAATTGGAAGTGGCAGCAAATTTCCAAAGCACTCAAAGGATACAAATTTGAAAGCGAGAATATTACAAGAGAGAAGCCCAACATTAACAAAGGATTGATAATAAAAACTTAGCAAAACATAGAAAGGAGTAGTGAACGGTAAGTTTGAATCGGATTTTGAAATATTTTTTTTACATAACTGTTAACCTAATACACACAAGGAGATTCTAAATGAGCGTTGAACACTGTAAGTTGATTAATAATTTGCTTGATTTGCGTTTTTGTGAAAGATTTGAAGTCTATGTTTTATATTTTATTATATTTTAAAGTGATTTTTAACAACATAAAGAAATTCATGAGTGCCAAGTTCCAGGGAACTGCTAGTAATGATCATTAAAATATATGTATCCGTCTTTTGGAGAGTTATAAACTTCTTTTCAAGTTTTCTATGTTCTATGTTTTTACTACCCAAAATCCTGAAACTTCTTAAATGTCTCTTCTAGCCAAACTTCTAATCTTTATTAATAAGAAACTTTTTTTACTCGTTGTTGTTTTGTCCAAAACGAGTTTATAAATTCCATTCCAACTTTCTATGTTTTATCACTTTAAACCTGAATAAAGAAAAGCAATTTCTCACGTTTTTTTGAGGCCCAAATGTTATTATTGTTTTGTGCATTGTTACTTGCGATCTTATAAAAGAATCTGTTCTCACTAAGTTTGTCCATATAGACTTTTGCCTTCCCGAACAGCATAAATTTAATTTGAAGCATTCTATGTTCTAACATTGTAAAACTTGGATATGAAAAACAGGAACTTCATGACTGTTTAACTTCTGTTTTAACCCAACTGTTTCCTTTTTTTTTGATTTAATGCATTCAATCTAAGAAGAACAACATTTCTCAGTCCTTGGAGCCCAAAACAGACCCAATGCCAAAGTTGATATACTTAAGAATAAAAACAATTCTCAAATTTTTGTAGCCCAACTGTCCTTGTCCTTGTTACTGTCTTGAGTAAGTTTATCCAAATCGAGTTTGGCTTCCATTTCAAGTTTATGTTCTGCTATTTCAAAACCAGAGTTTGAAGAACAGGAATTTTTTAAGGTTTCTTATGGTCCAATTGCTGTCGTTTTGTGCCTTGATGCAATCTAATAGGAGAAACATTGACAGAAATCAAATCTAATCTAATCCGCAGATTCTATGTTCTATAAGCTTAAACTCTGGTTATGAAAAAAAAAACTTCTTGAGGTCTTTAGTGGCCAAATTAGTAGGTTTTTCTGGTTTGATGAGTTCATTCTAATAGGAGAAGTATTTCATCTCCAGGTTGTTATAAATTCTATTTTACAGATTCTTTGTTCTCAGTTTCAGTTTAAACCCTGAAGAACAGAAACTTCTTGAGGTCTCATGGATCCAACTGTAATGGTTTTCTGGCTTGATGAATTCATTCTTTTACCATCACCAACAAATTCTACTTCACAGATGCTTTGTTCCATCAGTTTAAACCCTAAAGAACACAAACTTCTTGAGGTCCCATGGGCCCAACTGTTAGGTTCTTCTGGCTTGATGCATTCAATCTAATACTTTAGAGGAACATTTCTCAGTTATTTTCTTATCCGCTCTACCACCTAGATGTCCCAAATGTCAGTCTAGAGATTCTATGTTCTTTCTATGTTCTATCATAACAGGTTATGAAGGTGAAGAACTTCATGAGGTCTCTTATTGCAAGAATTCAATCTTATAGGAGACACATGTCACCACTAGGATGTTATAAATTCTGTTCCACAGATTCTATGTTTTATCAGTTTAAGCCTTGAAGAACAGAGGAGCAAACAGTTTTTGAATTCTTGAGTTCTCTTGGGGCCCAACTACTACGTTTTTCGAATTTGATGCATTCAATCTAATAGGAGAAACATTTCACCATCCGGATGTCACAAATGCCATTCCAGAGATTCTGTATTCTATCATTTTGAAACCAGGATATAAGGCAGAAGAACTTCTTGAGGTCTCCTGTGGCTCAACTACGAAACATAAGCGAAACATTTTTCAATTTTTCTAATTTTTTTTACATATATTATCGGGGCTCCTCATGCTATATTCCACACTAATTTCTTCAAAAATTCCTAATCTTTTTGATTTTTCTCTCCATTCTGATTGAACTTTATGCTTCATAGTTTACTTGTAGCACATTGTGTGCTTCAGCTTTCAAATTCCAAGCAAAATAAACGCTAAAACCATTAGCGGTATTCACAAACTGTAGTAATTCTACTATCAAAAGTATAACTTCTTCTAAAATAACAACAAATTTTGGGAGATTTGTCATAATTTTCTTTGCTTTTGAGCTTTTAAAAACATTTAAGTAGAGCTTTAACACTAGAAAGCTTAAGCAATTCCATCACTCTTTAATGCTTACATGAAATCGTGTTACGAAGTGTGGTTAAAAAATGTTTAGGAATATTTTTAGTTCTTATTTCATTTCAAAATATAGTAAAAGTCACAAAGATTTTTCTTTAGAAAGTCATGAAATAAAATTATAAAAAACTCCAATGGTGTAATTTTGACTCTCTTAGGCATTGTGGTTTTAATGTATTTTTAATTGAGGCAGGGTTGCATGGATCATGTCCAGTAGCTCAATTCAACCCCCAAATATCTTTTTGTTTCAAATATTTAAGGTGGAAAATATAGTTTCAAATTGGGTTCAAAATTTGTCTACGAAACAAATTAAAATTCAATTTTATATGCATCACTGCTCAGGCCAAAAATAAATTTAAATTCAAAAAAGCATTGAATATCTCAATTCATACTTATTGCACATATTGTGAATACCGCTATTGGCAACATTGTTGCCATCTACTTGCTGTCCACTGCCGTTATTCAGCTGTCAAGCACTGACTACGTGCCACACATTGCAGCTGCCAGAACAGCAACGTTGTGTGATTATTATTATTGCTGTTGTTGTTGTTGTTGTTGTTGTATCGGCCGTTTTGCATTTAGTGGCGACCCCGCAGTCAACGGCTGCCATTTGCCTTCGATTTTCAACAATTTCCAATTGTTTTGAATTTTTTGTAAATCACTTTGTTCTCTTTGTTGTTGTTATTGTTGTAGTTTTGACTTTGTTGTTACATTTTGTGCTGCTTTGCATTGCAACAACAACAACAAGAACAAAAAACTCAAGTGGCGCATTTAGTGTCCCTTTTCTGAGTGCGCAACTCAGCCAAAGGCGAGTTTATATGTGTTTGTGTGTATGTGTGTGTGTGTGTGTGTGTAGATGTGTGAGTGCATGTTTTTCGCTGCAATTAAGCATAAATATTGCAATCGGCGACAGTCAAGTGACAGGTGCTGCCAAACTGCGTTAAAGCAAATGTGGCAGCCAACAACAAAAAAACAAAACAACAACAGCAACAGCATCCGCATATGTCACATATTGTTGTTGCGCACTTTTTGCTGCCCAAACTGGCATTTGGAACTGCAACGAGTGCAGAAGGCCAGCGCGGCCGTGCGTCGCCGAAAACAACAACAACAACTAATAACAAAAGTGCATGCAGCTCAAGGCGCACTCATTATGCGCGTAAATTGGTAAAATTTACGATCGGCAACGCCGAATCGTGCGCCGGCCGGCCATTGTCTGACGAAGCGCGGCGTGGTGTCGAGCGCAAACGAATCTTGGGGCTCGAAGCTGCTGGTACATCGCAGCCTTTAGGTGGATTTTGCTGTTTGGGGCCGTTCACATATTACGTAACGCTCTTAGGGGGGGGGGGGGTTCAAAGGTGTGTTACGAAGTGTTATGACGGGGATGGGGGGGGGTCATCGACTGCGTTACGTAACGTCGAAAAAATACCCAAAAATCAGCACCTGAAATTCAAATTCGCGCGCGGATTCGGTAAAGTTGGCAATGACTTGCATTGTGAAGCGGCCCTCAAACAATCTTGTGGCAGCACTGTTTTCGGTCTATGCACGTCTGTGCCTGCTCACTTCTCGTTTGATTATCTGAATCGTTACGATTGTTTCTGTTTAAAATATTTTTCCTAGTTGTGAACCTTATGGCATAAGTGACTTTCTCTGTTATGGCGGCAAGCCACAGATATTACTATTCAAAGAGAGTCCTTATATATTGATCATTCAAAATTATGTATTTAATGTACCCGGATTATATTGAAAAACATTTAAATTTACGCTTATAATCATAATTACGGTATTTGGATGGTTATAACATTAAAAATATTGCTGGCTACATTATACACTTTCCATTATAAAAAAAAAACCGCGTTACGTTATTAGGGGGGGGGGGGGGTAGTGAGGTTTGTTACGTTGTGTTACAACCAGGGGGGGAGGGGTCAAAAAAGGTCGAAAAATGCGTTACGTAATATGTGAACGGCCCCTTTTGTTTGCGTCCGCTGTTATTGTTGTTGTTGTTGCAACAGTTGAGAAATCATATTTCGAACAGCAACAGTAGCACAATAATAACAACAACCACAATAAATGGATTTTCGTTTTGGCAGCACGCACCGCAGCTGCCGCAACTGTTTACGTATTAAATGTGTGTGTGTGTGTGTAAGTGTGAGTGTGTCGATAAATTGTTGGCATGTGTGTGCCATGATTTGTTTTCAGTTGTTCTTATTTTTTTGCACTGTAAATACAAATTTCTTGCCGTTTTGCCCTCTACGTCTCGGCAGTTTGTTTCTATTTGTTTAACCTGCTCGATTTTTTATTTGCAATAAATTTTTGTATTTTTTTGTAGAAACATTTTGTTTATTTATTTTATAAAGTTCTACACGTTTTCACCTTGTAAAATACCTAACGAATTGAGAACAGTGAGGTTAAGGTGCAGTTTATATTTTAGTTTGTTTTATGTTTTGGCAGAAGAAAGCATTGTGATGAGACTTTAATATGGATTTGAGTGCTGGGCTCATCATTTCCTTTGTGGTTAGTCACAAGTTGCACTTACTTGCTTCTTTAAAGCATCCTGTACGGTATGTCAGGGTCCTTCCATGTGTCTGTCAGCTGAGCACAAAAAGTTGACAACCTTATAACTTCATTTGTATGAGCGGCGCCCTCTGGTGGTGATTTTTTAAACTTTATTTAATTTTGTATTTTTTGTACTAAAAAATGTGTATTTAAAATTAAATGATTAATGTGGTTTCAATAATACATTTTGATTTTTGTTTCGTAGAAACCCAAAAATGGGCAACCGCACAACTTTGTTTGTATGAGAGGCGCCCTCTGGTGGTGATTTTGTAAACTTTATTTAATTTTGTATTTTTTGTACTAAAAAATGTGTATTTAAAATAAAAAGATTAATGCGGTTTCAATAATACATTTTGATTTTTGTTTCGTAGAAACCTAAAAATGGGCAACCGCACAGCTTTGTTTGTATGAGAGGTGCCCTCTGGTGGTGAATTTTTGCACCTTAATTATTTTCGTATTTTTTGTACTCAAGAATGTAGCTGATTGTTGTTTAAATCATTCAAATCGGTTTAATAGTTTTCGAGATGTGATGTTTACTTACAAGTGGACAGCCAATTTCATTGAAAATTACTAGTTTCGTATGGCAGCCCCCTTATGCGTGAGAGATAGCGGATAGGTATGTATGGAAAAAATTTTCGGAAGTGAAAATTAAAGGGGGTCAGTCTTATATTTGATGCATCTTGGGATCACCTGGAACCAGTGGGAGCACATTTTATAAAACCCTTAATTTTGTATTGGAGCCACATTAAGGGTTGGAGATAGGGGTTGAGTATGTTCGAAAGAAATATTCAGATTGAAAAATTAGTAGGGTCTGTCATAGATTTTAACCCTCTAACAGCCATTGCTGAGCAGCTGTGAAGCAATATGCGGAATTTCCCAGCATTTTTGTAAACTAAAAAATCAATGCAAAGCCATTTAACCTCATTTTAGCCTCCCTTATTCTTTGATGGGAACATTTTTTCATCAAACTGCATAAAGCGCTTTCGGAACATCGAGAAGCCATTATTAACCCATTAGAGCATAACGTTCGATAAATCGGACGCCAACAAATTGTTCTTTTAGGAGTTATATATGTTTTACTCAAGGTTTATCCTTTCAAAACAGTAGTTTAATATTTTAACTTTATGCTCTAATGGGTTAAGAGTCTTTATACAACTCTAAATCATGTCTTAGGTACTTGAAGTTTTACCCTGATGGCGTTTCTCAACTTTTAAATTAACCGTTAAAAATTTGTTGCTTTCAAAGTGTCAAATGTTAGTTTAGAATAGTAAAAAATTAAAAAATTGTCCACACCCACAACGATTTTTATACTTTCCAATATTTTGCTGAGAATCCACCTTTGTAAACAGTCTTCTTTGCCTAATTTTCCTACAAAAGTCTTATTTTAAATTTCTTTACGCAATGTGGCCGAGTGTAGCGCATCCTCTGTGCACATTTGACCCCTTGGCTAATAACTCGAACGCTTGGAATTTTCAATTCTTCGAATAGTTTTGGTTATTTTCCTAGTTTTCGCTGCCATAAATTCCGCAGCATTGGCCAATTGACTTTTGTTTTTGTCAGTTGTGTTTCGTTGTTTCCGTTTGTTGTTGAATGTAATACACACACACACACACACACTCTTTGTTTTGTGTTGTTTGTTCTCTTCGCTTTTAATGCATTGTTGTTGCCTTAATTGTTGTGTTAGCTGCGCCATAAAGTTGCAGCTTCTTGTTTGCTCCTCATTTTGCTGTTGTTGTTATTGTATTAAATTACCAGACCGCATGCGGCATTGATTCTAAATACCTGATACCCGCGTTTACTAGGACTTCTTTTTATAATTTTAATTAAATTTACATAACGGTTTTTAAGTACCTTCGCACACGCGTTGCCCCAAACCCCGCACCCGCTCGCTCCTCATTTATGCTGTCAAAGCTTCACTCTTCCTGCCCCTTTAAGCATTCCTCGCGCTCTCGTCCTGCAACTCGTCCAGTAACTGAAATTTATTCTAACCATTTATTTGTTTTGGGCATAAATTTCATATTTATGGTCTGTTTTTTTTTGTTTCATGTAATAGATGTTGTTGTTGTTATTGTATTTTTGAGCAAATTTAGCAATATGATATTTTTCTACTTAACTGGCAACTGTGGCCGTTCGCATTGTTGTTGTTGTCAGATTATGCCGCGTATTATTCAACATGATTTCACATTATTCAGTTTGGGTTCGAGTCTTTTTTTGGGTCATTTTTTACGTAACGCAATTTCAATGAGTTTTACGTGAGCACCCGCCAGCGGCGCCTGAGTTACCTCACTTTGACGTGGTCGTAATTTACCGTTGCGCTGTCAGCTTTCATTAATTTTTGTTTCCTGGAAATTTTAATGAAAGTATCGAGAACGTGTCGATTATTAGTACGTTAGATGTAAGAAAAAACATTAACAAGTTAACAAGTTTTCTAGTTCAATCAGCAGAAGCAGAAGAAGAAGAAAACCGTTGACAAACTTCCCTGTTCAGCGCTTGCAAGATCGCGATTCCCATACTTTGGTTAGCACTTTCTGAGGTCCTAAGCACTGGAGGAGACACTCCAAGGCAATATCCAGAAATTCATTAGAGTCACCAAGTGGCTCCTAAGAAAGGTCAAAATCCTCTGGGTCCCATGACACAGAGGAATTGATGGAAGCGCAGAGATGGACAGCTTTGCTAGCATTGTGTTCCTTGGGACCGGAGCCCTTCATGGAACATAGAGTCGAGGAGGCGAAAAGCCTTGCTAGAACAGCGGCAGCCATGACTCCCCTGGGACAGGAGGCCTTAATTGAGCTGGACAGAAACACCGTAGCAGAGTCACTAAGACTTGAGGAGAGAACCAGGAATTCAGAACACTGGTCTTACTGACCTCGGGTCTTAGGCAATTGAAAATCTTTATAAAGGGTTTTAACTCCAAATTTAGTAAAGAATGCCTCAGACTAAGAAAGAACCAGCTAAGACACGGATCGGAGATCACGGGTCTTCTAACTGCTAGACTGAGAAAGTATATGCATGCAATCGGGCTAAAGCAGTCTCTGCGGAATAGCAGAGGAGTCTCCTGAACACATCATACTGCCCTGTGAAGCGTCATGTCGTGGCAGGATGCATTACCTAAGCCATTACAGGCTTACAGAAGAGAATATCAAGCATTTTAAGCCCTGTGAGTTACCAAAGTGCACAATAGATAATTTCTGATTTGAGTGCAGTAAACCCCATTTAATTATATTGTATCCTAAGTGGCTTCAACCCAACTGTTAGTGTGTATGTGAAGTCCCCGTCCACTTGGGGATCCATACAATGCCTGGATTAGATCAGGTACGGGACCCGAGATACTGCGCCCAACGATGAAGTATTGTTTGTAATCCTTTTTACTTACTGAAGCAGTTCGTATTCTACAATGTTATCCAGGAAATAATTAATAATTGACTGGCACGACAGCCCGCTTACGCGAGACTAAGACCAAGCTTCCCGCAACCACCCGTGTTGTGCGTGTGAATTTTGTACGCGGGTGGAAGGGACCTACAGTTTTATGCCGGTTCCGAACGGCAGGTTGGGAGCTTTATCATAGGCAATCTTTTTACTCTCAGAGGTTTGCCATTTCCAGATGAGAGGACAGCCACCGAAAGAGAAAACGAGTTTCCCGGCAGTATTTGAACCTGCGGTTGCTGCCTTTGACTCGTTGTCCAACGCACTAACCAACTGAGCCACGGCGGCCGGGTGTTATCCAGGAACTCCATAATTTTCCCCAGATCGGCTTCAGACAGCTTTTTTCTGCATCAGTTCTCTTCCCAGTATTCGCATTCTCGTGCTTAAAGTCTTTCGTCCGTATCAGTTCCCTTCCCAGTATTCGCATTCTCGTGTTTAAGTGAGCGGAATAGAAAAGATACGGGAACCGAGCACCAACTGCCCGAGACACTGTGTCCAAAAAGAACTATTGTGTCGAGAGCGTAACATTCGGTTATAATATATATGGATGTTTCTTTATCTTCCATACAGCATCTGCATATCTGAGATTCCCAGTAGTGCTTTTGCATATTAAGCAGACAGTGTCCGCTCAGGATCCCCGTCATGAATTTAAGCTCCGTTCTCCGTTGTGCTCAGATCCAGATCAGGTAGTTAGATTTTCTTACAGAATTGGCCGGAAAGAACAACGCTGCCCCACTGTGTTGGACCATTACCCGTTTGATACAATGTCTGTATTGATTCCAGCTGACACCTATGATCGGTTCAGGTCCTTAGGGTCATCTTGCGGCCTCTCCTTTGCCAATCTGTCTGCTTCATCATTACCAAAGTGTCCATAAACCCAATGTCTATCACTAGGTTGTACTTAGAACTATCTTGAAGAACATTTGGTTTCTCGCACTTACAAATGAAGCATATTTTATAATATTTAGTTAGCAATCGAAAATTTCGATTAGCAATAACGGGTATTAATTTTTCTTTAAGACACAAGCAGATCTGCAAAAATTTCCAATATCTCAGATTAGTTTTAGGAAACAAGCAGATCTGCATAAGATTTCAATCAATCAAATTAGTTTATCACATAGTATAAAGTACGCTTTTTGACAACTTTTCGGTTAGCAATAACCACAAATAAACTTATTAGAATCAAGAATCCAGAATCAGAACGTATTAGAATGAAGAATCCAGAATCAAAACTTAATCAACCTTTTTCATACTTTCTAATGTTTTATTGTCAGCTTTTTCAACCAACATTTGGGTTAGTACTAACGAGTTACACTGTTTTTATGAAAACAAAATGAAATGGAAAACAAATTCAATTTTTCGCATTAGTTTTGCATACATACAAGTTTTTAGTCAAAATTTCGGTTAGCAATAACCAAAAATAAACTTATTAGAATAAAGTAAATCACTCTTTTTAATATTTTCAAATGTCTTATTGTCAGCTTTTTCAATCAACATTTCGGTTAGTACTAACGAATTACAAATTTTAGAAAAAAAAATTAATGGGAAAACAAATTCAATATCTCACATTAGGTTTGCAGACAGACACATTTTAAGTCAAAATTTCGGTTAGCAATAACCAAATACTTACCAAACTTATTAGAATCATACACATCACACTTTTCATATTTTCTAATGTCTTCTTCTCAGCTCTTTCAACCAACATTTGGGTTAGTACTAACGAGTTACACTGTTTTTATGGAAACAAAATGAAATGAAAAAAAATTCAATCTCACATTAGTTTTGCATATAGAGAAGGTTTTAGTCAAAATTTCGGTTAGCAATAACCAAAAATAAACTTATTAAAATCAAGCAAATCACTCTTTTTAATATTTTCAAATGTCTTATTGTCAGCTTTTTCAATCATTCGGTTAGTATTAACGAATTACAAATGTAAGAAAAAATGAATGGGAAAACAAATTCAATATCTCACATTAGTTTTACAGACAGACACATTTTAAGTCAAAATTTCGGTTAGCAATAACCAAATACATATAAACTTATTACAATCGTACACATCACACTTTTTCATATTTTCTAATGTCTTCTTATCAGCTTTTTCAACCAACATTTCGGTTAGTACTAACGAATTACACTGTTTTTTAAGGAAACAAAATATGAAATGAAAAAAATATTCAATCTCTCACATTAGTTTCAAAGTCAAAATAAGTTTTTAGTCAAAATTTCAATTAGCAATAACCAAATGTAAACTTATTGAAATCATACACATTACCTTTTTCGTATAATCTAATGTTTTAGCGTATAGTATTATCTTTGGTTAGCACTAACCACAACTATGGCTATGAAAATTTCCACCTTAGAGCCGCATGTGTCAAGTATTGAGCAATCATTTTGTTTGGGTGCTGTTGGCAGAAAGCGTTACAAACGGCTCATTTAAAACTGTCAGAGAGAAAAGTGGCTGCCACGCTGTTGCATGCCACTCGTCCGCAACGACAGCGCGCATAACACAGTCAACCACAGCAACAACCACACACACACACACAACATTGTCCACTAGGCAAGCATTGTGTATCGGTTGTCTGTGTGGCGCTGTCGGGCGGTGTCTCCATAGACCAACGAAATTCTATTCAAAAAGGCACAAAGCATCCGAGATCTGATGGCACGTGCGCTGCACAACATTGCCGACATCTCCGAACCGCGCAGCGCCCCACAAAAACAATGCGCCCAGTGCGTTCCCGGGGCGGACTAGATTTAGGCATGAACCCGAATATGTCCGCGGCGAATGGCGGCTGCTGGTGGCGGCGTGAATTGAGTTTCACTTTTTATGCTGCAACACTAACAATAAAAACAACAACAACAAAAACGGCCATCTCGCTTGCTACATCACGGCAGCAAGCACGCGCCGACAGGCGAAGGAGGGAGTGCAGTCTGTGTTCAGTGGCGGCAGGCAGCCGGCACAAATGCATTTGTGGCGCTTGTGTGCATAGCGCATACACTTACACACACACACACACACACTGACACACAGAAATATACGAAAAATTCAATTTTCAAATTTTCCGTATGCGCCTTTCAATTTCGTTCATCTTCGTCGGTTGCATCGCTTCCATTAGACTCGATGGTTTTATGCTTCAAATACGAATTTAATTTACCTGCCTCGAGTGCCGCAGAATACCTGCACCGCACCGAGCATCCAACCCTTTGATTTTTTCGCTCCCTCTCCCCCTCGTAGTTTGAACGGAAGAGCAGCTGCGACGGCGTCAAGTTAGCCCCAAAAGCGCCGTCGCCATGTTTGCTGCTCGGCATCGTAAAATGTGTTGTTTACTTGCAATTATGACCGCAATAAAATTACAACAACAATACACTCGCCAAGGCAAATAAAGCAAGCGGGGAGAAAAGCAGCAGAAGCTGCAACCATTCGGTGCGTTCTTCGAAGATTTTCAATTTGATGCTTTCAACTTTTTCAGTCTACATTTTGCCTTCTTGTTGTCATTGCTTTGCTGAAATGTTGTTCCTTTTCTTATTGTTGTTGTTGTTGTTATTGTTGAGACAGACACATCTTACCAATGCGTTTCGGCGCTGCGGCGACATGAATTGTTTGGCTTGTGGCCAAAAACGCTGAGAAATTGAACAACAAACGTCGCAGCAGCAGTCGCTGCATTGTATTTGTTGTTGTTTTTAAAATATTCTTTTTTTTGTTTATTCTTTAACGTAGTTTTCAAGCGACATCGTCACTTGGGACCGGCCAACAATTAAGCGTGAAAAAGTCGCATCCTCATTTGTGGCAGACGTGCTGCTGAAATGAATTGTTTGTCGGTTGCAAAAGGGCGTGTCGTGGCAGGGGAGCGAAGGACGACAGCTTTGTATAACTGAATGCAAGAACAACAACAGCCGTAGCCATTTATTGGCAGTTAAAGTTGCCGCAAATGAAATCAAATGAGCGAATCTTCTTGTGCTTTCTGCGCATATTTTGAGCGCGAAAAAAAAAATAATGAAGAAAATTTATGGATGAAAAATTATTGTATAGCACGAGCCAAAAATTAGTCAGTTAAGTGGCTTAATTATTAAATATTTACAAAGAAAATTCAGTGGAAAATTCTACTGAAAGACAGTAGAAAGTGAGGTTAAGTTGAGTGGGTGCGACATTTAGCTAACGAAAACAAAGCGATAGAAAGAAAAAGTATTTGATAGAAAAATCAACGTAGACAACGACAATGATGGAGAAGCCTTTGTAACAGCTGAAGGGATCTCGTGGAATGAGACTCTGTCGAAGCTCTTTGTGACGAAGAAGGAACGCGCAATGTTGAAGTCCCAGCTGAAAAGATCTCATAGAATGAGATTCTGTTGAAGCGCAGTGTGACGAAGACGGAACGCGCAATGTTGAAGGTCCAGTCCCAGCTGAAAGGGTCTTGTAGAAAGAGATTCTGTCGAAGCTCGATGTGAGGAAGAAGGAACGCGCAATATTGAAGGTCCCGTGCTAGTTTAAAGGATCTCGTAGAATGTGATTCTGTCGAAGCTCGATGTAACGAAGAAGGAACGCTCAATGTTGAAGGTCCAGTGCCAGCTGAAACGGTCTCCTAGAATGAGTCTCTGTCGAAGCTCGATGTGACGAAGAAGGGATACGCAATGCGGAAGGTCCAGTCCCAGTTGAAAGGATATCGTAGAATGAAATTCTGTCGAATCTCGATGTGATGAGGAAGGAATGAGATGCTGTCGAAGCTCGATGTGATGAGGAAGGGATGCGCAATGTTGAAGGTTCAGTCCCAGCTGAAAGGATCTCTTAGAATGAGACTCTGTCGAAGCTCGATATAACGAAGAAGGAACGCTCAATGTTAAAGGTCCAGTCCCAGCTGAAATGGTCTCCTAGAATGGAAGCTCGATGTGACGAAGAAGAGACACGCAATGCTGAAGGTCCAGTCCCAGTTGAAAGGATCTCGTAGAATGAGATTCTGTTGAAGCTCGATGTGATGAGGAAGGGACGCGCAATGTTGAAGGTTCGGTCCCAGCTGAAAGGATCTCGTAGAATGAGACTCTGTCGAAGCTCGATATAACGAAGAAGGAACGCTCAATGTTAAAGGTCCAGTCCCAGCTGAAATGGTATCCTAGAATGAGACTCTGTCGAAGCTCTATGTGACGAAGAAGGGACACGCAATGCTGAAGGTCCAGTCCCAGTTGAAAGGACCTCGTAGAATGAGATTCTGTCGAAGCTCGATGTGATGAGGAAGGGACGCGCAATGTTGAAGGTTCAGTCCCAGCTGAAAGGATCTCGTAGACTGAGACTCTGTCGAAGCTCGATGTGATGAGGAAGGAACGCTCAATGTTGAAGGTCCAGTCCCAGCTAATAGGATCTCGAAGAATTAGATTCTGTCGAAGCTCGATGTGACGAAGAACGCTCAATGCTCAATGTTGAAGACCCAGTCCCAGGTCAAAGGATCTCGTAGAATGAGATTCTGTCAAACCTCGATGTGATGAAGCAGAAACGCTCAATGTTGAAGGTCCGGTCCCAGCTGAAAGGATCTCGTATAGGAGATTCTGTCGAAGCTCGATGGGACGAAGAAGAAATGCTCAATATTAAAGGTCCAGTCCCAGCTGAGAGGATTTCGGAGGATGAGATTCTGTCGAAGCTCGATCTGAGGAAGAAGGAACGCTCAATGTTTCAAGGGTTCAGTCCCAGCTGAAAGGAAAACGTAGAAGAAAATTCTGTCTAACCTCGATATGACGAAGATGGGACGTTCAATATTGAAGGTTCAGTCCCAGCTGGAAGAGCTACATAAAAGAAAACTCTATCCACTCTCGGTGTGATGGAGAGAGATGTTGAAGACCCTGAAGAAAAGGGTTAGAATAGAATAGATACGGGAGCCGAGCATCAACTGCCCGAGACACTGCGTCCAAAGAGAACTATTGTGTCGTATCCCTTTTCTTTATTGGAGGAGTTCATCTCCCCCAATACTGTCCAGGAACTCCTTGATTTTTCCCAGATTAGTTCCAGACAGCTCGTTTGTCTGAATTAGTTCCCTTCCCAGTATACGCTTCCTTGCGTGTAAGAGAGCGGGACACTCGGTTATGATGTGCACGGATGTTTCATCATCTTCCATGCAGAATCTGCATAGTTCGCTATCTGTCAATCCCAGCCGCGCTTTATGCATATTTAGCAGGCAGTGCCCGCTCAGAATTCCCGTCATGAACTTAAGCTCCTTTCTGCTTAGGTCCAATAGGTATTTAGATTTGCCTTCCGAATAGGCCGGAAAGAATAGCTTGGAACAGCGTTGTCCCACCGTATTGGACCATTTCTGGTTGGCCCGATTTTTGAATTCCTGTTTGACACAATGCCTGAAATGAGCTCTGCTGACACCTATGATTGGCTCAGGTCCATAGGGTCGTTTTGCCGCCCCTTCCTTTGCCAATCTGTCCGCTTCCTCATTTCCATCGTGCCCACAGTGCGCAGGAACCCAGTGTATTATCACCCGGTTATCCTTTGAAATGTCTTGGAGAACATTTGCTGTCTCCCAGACTAGTTTGGAATCAAACGTCGTCGAGCTCAAAGCTTTTATTGCAGCCTGGCTGTCGGACATTATGATTATCCTCTTTCTCCTGACATTGAGAGTCAGTATCTTCCTGGCACACTCGTTTATGGCAAAGATCTCAGCCTGGAAGACTGTGGCCGTGTCTCCCAGACTAACTGCTAATTGGGAGCTAGTATTAAATATTCCAGCTCCCGTTCCGCCTTCCATCTTTGAGCCATCAGTGTACCAGACAATGTCATCACACGTGAGACTGATTCTATTAGCAGCCCAGTCTTCCCTATGCGGTATGTACGTAGAGTAGTTCTTCCTGAAGAGGTGTTTCGGTGGCATCAGATCCAGAGGCATCCAGAAGCCTCCATCTCGCCTCCTATCCTTCAACATGGATAGGTGACCGATTGCATGTGCATCCCTATGTATGGATCCACTATGCATTAGTCTGTGTGCGCTGATGGTTGCAGCCATTTGCACATTTAGTTCCAGTGGCAGAATCCCCAATATAACATTTAGGGCTGCCGTTGGTGTAGTACTGAGACATCCTGTTATACAGGTATTCGCTAGTCTTTGAAGTTTTCCCAGCTTAGTCACAGTTGTTATTTCCGTGGTTTTCCTCCACCACACTATCGCCCCGTAGGTGATAGTCGGCAGAACTATTAGGGAGTATAAACTCTGAAGCCACTTCGGTCTCAGTCCCCAATTTTTCCCACAGATTCTTTTGCAACTCCAGAGAGCATTGCCTGCCCTCTTGATGATGCGATCAACATGAGGTTTCCAGTTCAATTTGCTGTCCAGGATTACCCCTAAATACTTAACTTCCTTCGAGAAGTTCAGTTCTTTTCCAAAGATCATAATCTGTCTAAGGTCGATCTTCCTTTTAAGTGTAAAAGGGACTATGATTGTCTTGTCTGGATTCACAGACAGTTTCTGTCTGATACACCAGTGCTCGACTATCCTCAGCGCGCTCTGAAGCACATCTGAGACGGTATGTCCGTCTCTGCCTCTGACCACAATGACTAAATCGTCTGCATATGCGATGACTTCATGTCCCTGCTCTTCAAGAGAGCGGATTAGTCCGTCAACGACTACAGACCATAGCAGGGGGGATAGTACTCCCCCTTGAGGACATCCTCGCGCTGTACTTGCTGACAGCTCAGCCTCCCCTAAGTTGGACTGAATCACCCTGCTCTCCAGCATTGATGATATCCATCTTATAAGGGTGGCAGGCGCCTGTAGTCCTTCTAGCGCCGTTTCTATCGCTTCGAAGGTTGTGTAGTTGAAAGCCCCTTCTATGTCCAGGAAGCCTACTAAACAGATTTCCTTTTCTGCCAGGGACTTCTCTATCTTACCTACCAGTGCCGATAGGGCCGTTTCCGTGGATTTACCTTTCTGGTAAGCATGTTGGTTCGTGCTCAGGGGATGCTGAGTGAGTATTTCCTCCCTCAGATACCGGTCAACGACCTTTTCCAAGCCTTTAAGCACAAAAGACATCAGGCTTGTTGGCCTGAAAGATTTTGGGTCCTTCTTATCAGCTCTTCCAGGTTTCGGGAGATAGATCACGTTAACTATTCTCCAGGCTTCTGGAATGTACCCAAAGGCTAAACTACATACGTAGATTTTGGTTAAAATGGGCGTTAGTATTGCCATTCCCTTCTGTAAGAGCGCTGGGAAAATACCATCTTTTCCCGGCGCCTTGTAGGGAGAGAATGATTCCAGCGCCCATTCTACTACAAGTGCATTACACACAGCTTTGGCAGTTCTCCAGTCTTCCCTACCTGGACGATGCACCTGTCCAGTACTGCCTGTCAGAGGATCATTTGTGTATACTGACCCCGGGAAGTGGGTATTGGTGAGTAGGACAAGTGTTTCCTTTTCACACTTTGTGGCTGTCCCATCTCCATCCACCAGTGTTCCTATCGGACAGGATTTTTCCATCGAGAGAACCCTATGAAGCCTTTAGCTGGAGGACAGATCTGATACGTCCTCACAGAACCGCTTGAAGGATTCCCTCTTGGCCTTCCTGATTTCTTGGTTGTATTTGGTGAGAGTCTGGGAGTAGGTCTGCCAGTCGTTGTTTCGCTTGGCTCTATTAAATAGTTTCCTTACTTCCCTTCTCAGTTTGTTAAGATGACTACTCCACCACGGTGTCTGTTTCCTACAAGTTTTGGTCTTGAGGGGACAGTTTTCTTCATAGGCATTCAGAACGGAATCTCTAAAAATTGTAGAGGCCCTTTCTAGTCTGTCTATGGTATCTATCCTATTCTCGATTTGAGTTGGGACGTCCTGTCCTAACTGGAAGCAATAGCTGTTCCAGTCAGTCTGTCGTTTTGGTCTGAATGTCACCACGGTTGGCATCTGATTCCCTAGCGTGAATCTTATCTGCCTATGATCTGAGCACGACGGCTCGTCAGATACCCGCCAATTGCTGACAAGTTCTTTTGTCATCGAGGTTGTCAAGGTCATATCCAAGACTTCCTCTCTGACTCTAGTTACAAATGTGGGGCTGTTCCCAATATTGCAAATACTTAGGTCTAAGGAAAGTATATAATTAAATAGTGACTCACCTCTAGGATTTATGTCCGTGCTCCCCCACATGGTGTGATGGGCGTTCGCATCACAGCCCATTACGAGCTCCATGTGGTTGCCCCTAGCATAGGCAATGAGCTGTTCTGCTATTCGGGGTGGACAGTGGTCGTCATCTCCAGGGAAGTATGCGGAGGCAATAATGATTTCCCTGGAGTTCCAGGTAATCTTACCCGCGCATAGATCCGGCGTAACGAAATCTGTCAACGGGAAGAAAGATATGTTATTAAACACGATGCAGGTCCTGGCTCTGGTTGTGGTTGATTGACAACATAATACCTTACCTGCCTGGGATAGCCCTCTGACTTGACCGTTGGTGCTGGTCCATGGTTCCTGCACCAGGGCTATACTAGGACCCAAGGTGTTCATGGTCCTAGTTAGGACAGCCGAGGCTGCCGACGCTCTATGGAGATTGACTTGTACAATATCCATAGTTACGCCTTTGGTCCCTTCGTGTGGGTTCCCGCACGCTTACCCCCTCTGCCCCTCGTCTGCACCCGTTCATTGCTGCTCGGTGTGTGTGCAGACTTATCCAGCAGGCTCAGTCGTCTGGATGGATTCGCCAACCCAGTCAGCCGAGTCTGCCGGACTGGCTTAGATGAGGTAGGCTTTACGGGCCCAACCGATGCCTGTCCTGGCGTCTTGTCACTGGTCCGTTCGGTCCGAGTGACGGCTTGCGTCCGTCCACTTGTAGGTGGACAGTCCTCGCATGCCTTCGCCAGTGCTGGCTTGCTGGTGGAGGGTCTGTCCTCTTCCACCACTGTCTTCGGCGTCCTCGTCTCCGTGCCGCCCCGGCTGGTCACCGACGACTTCATCCCCTGATCAGTCCGCACCCTGAACTGAACTCTTCCCAACTCGAAGAAGGGAAGGTCCTTCAGCTCAGAGAGCCGACCTACTGAGGTGTCGTCGATGGCCAACGTCAGCGTTGTTCCCTGCGCCGCGACAGATCTATTCAGTACCTTCCAGTTTCCTGTCGGTAGTGAACGGTTCTGCGTACGAAGCATTCGAAGAATATCTTCGGCCGGGAGGGAGCAGCCAGGAAAGAATGCGGTGGCCACACTGGGTTTGGGAATGTCTTTTCCCTCCACCAGTTTCACCTTCATTCCCGGCAGCTGGGTTTTTGTTATGACCTCCCTTAGCCAGTTCCTCGATGCCTCGTCGGCGCAGTTTACAATAATCCATCCTGGCTTGAACGAGCATCCTTGGAATCTGATCTGAGGCCCATCCACGGGGAGCTTACGCAGCTCCTCTTTGATCAGCCCTTCGATCGTCCTCTGCTCCTCCAGACCCAGATGGACAGCCGGGAATTCGTCCGGTAGAATTCCAACTTTGATGGCCGCAGCAGCCTCAGCAAAGGACGGACTAAACTTCGTCCTTTTAGGTACGGGTTGCGCCGTATCCGCTCTGCTGCTGCCACCAGTGTCGTCCGTCTTTGTCGGCTCTTCCAGCACAGTCTTGAGGGCATCATCGTATGATTTACCCGACGCCATTAGCCTCCTCAGCCACTTCTTTTGAGAAGTCGTCAGCCGCTTTCTCTTAAGAGAGATGGCCTCGGTGGCTTCTACCAGCGCGGGTACGCCAAGCGAGGGTGCCTCCTCAACCGCGATCGTTGACATGGTTGTCACGCTCGTATGGGAACATTCACTGTTCCCCCTACTTCTTCTTGTCGGTTGGTCTTTCCAACCGCTTACTGTTAGTTCAGCAATGTGCTGATCAGTGGCGTCAGTCTGTCCGACGTCCTTACCATCCGAGGCGCGTGTTTGAGAGCTCATCATCTGGTTCTTTCGGCCACCTACTCCGACGAGGCTTTTCGGTGGCCTTTTCAAGTTGTGGGGAAATAAGGTCGCCCATGACAGAGCCCCATGCCATGGGATGTCCAAAATACTACCCGAGGTGGACAGGTATCGGGTAGGCTCCGTGATATTACAGCCGGTATACCCCCTGGCTGCAAACCATCCAATGGGCACGGGTCGCATAACACCCTGGATTAGGGGGGGGGGGAGGGGATGTGGGGCAGAGAGGAGACCAGGTATAGGCAGTTGGATATAGGAAGTGACTAGTTTGCCAGCCACACAGGGTAAGACAAGACCATACCCCGGTGGCTGTTTCCAGCGGCCACCACGAGGAGGTCTAGTCACATTCCGCCAGCCCCTCAACTCCCGCCAGCTGGACATCCTAGCTGGCAGTGGCTGAAGAGTAGGCAGCAGACCGCCAGAAAAGGGTTAGAACAGTTCGAAACCTCGTTGTGATGTGTTAACATGGCCAGCCAAATAAGTAACTACTCAAGGTCAAATTTTAAGACAATCATAATGTCTCCTAGTCACACTGCAATAAAGACTCGAAAGGAACTCTGCGACATTTGATTCCAACTATTTCAGCAATTAATCGCTCTACACGCTCGAGCTTCATACTTCGCTGCATATTGAGATTACATGCAGAAGCACATATAGACAGTCGCCATTTTGCATTATGCCTCATCATGCTTTCGAGCCAATTTGTGGCGCTACTTAGCATTCGGCGCGTAGTCATGGTGAAGACTTGAAGCTGTTTGTTGCAGAAACAACACGAAAATCAAGAGGGAAAAAATAAACGACTTGAAATGAAATTCTTGGCAAATGCGCTACGTTAATTGAACATTAACAATTACAATAAGTCCGACGGTGCGAGCAGCTGCCAGCGTTGTCCGTGTGTCCGTGTGGTCGATGCCGTCATTACTGATGTTGAGTTTGTTTTCCCTCAATTCGTTTGTTGTTGTGGTTGTGACTGGCCAGTGTCGATGTTGATGTATTTTAGCGCTTGTTTTTGCTTTTCATCGCTTCTTCAATCTCTTTCTCCCTTCGCGACTGGGCTTTAGGCTTTAATTTCTCATTAAATTTTTCCTCAATTCTATGGGGTTTGTTTACCATTGCTTTCCTGTTCTCAGTTCTTTTTTCAGTTATTTTTTCTTTTCAGACTTGCTGCTTTTCTCTCCCTATTTTTAAACTTTCTTCTTCCCTAAATTTATGTCTTGCTTTTCTTCTGCTTCTTCTGACGTATTAAAATGTCAAAGATTTGTTCTACTCTTCCTTTGCCTTTTCTACCTTTGCTCAAACAATTGATGTCTTCTACTCATTTCCCCACTGTCATCTTTCTCCCACTTGAATCGTTCTTCTCTCGCTCTATTTTCTACCTCATTTCCTGTTCCTCGATCTCCTCTCTTCCATTTTACACAGTTTGCTTATTTTACAATATTTCATGCTTTTACCTTCACTTATTAATTTCTTACATTTATCAATCAAGTTTTTATTTCATTGGCCCAGTGAACCAATATCGCTTGTTTCACTTTATTCAATGACATTTACGACAATACATTACGTAGCGTTGAAATTTCTTTGCCTCTTTTCTTAGACTACGCCCACGGTTACTATACAATATTTCCTATAATTTTTGTTGTTATTTATTTATTCCAGCAATTTCAAATATTTCTTGCAGTATGTATTTATGTGTTTGAGTGTGCAGGGGCCAGAATTGATTTGTTGTTGTAACAAAGTTTATACAAATTCTTGTTACATACGAATTTCATTTCAATTTCATTCTCCACAGCCGTGCATTCTGACTCATTCAACGAAAGCCAAATCAACCAAATGTTCTGTGCAAATTTTTCAAGGCAAAAAATATGATTGCTGTATTGTAGAGTAAAACAAACATTTTAGTTATATGATTAGATATTTTCTGATTAATGAATTAGTGTCGTTTTGATGGTAACTCACAACTAAATTTAAACTTGATTTGACCATAACAAACCCATAACTCTCATAGAGTTTTGTGTGTGAGAAATGTCAGATGACAGGCAGCAGAAGGTTTCCGCTGTCTTACTGGCTTCGAGTTGAAATTCGACACTGTGTACTTTTGTTGTTTCTAGAAACTGGAATCTTCTGTCTCTCTCTTGAATGCTCTAACCTGATATAATGTAATATAATATAATGTAATGTAATCTAATGTAATGTAATGTAACGTAATCTAATTTAATCTAATCTAATCTAATCTAATCTCATCTAATCTAATCTAATCTCATCTAATCTAATCTAATCTAATCTAATCTAATCTAATCTAATCTAATCTAATCTAATCTAATCTAATCTAATCTAATCTAATCTAATCTAATCTAATCTAATCTAATCTAATCTAATCTTATCTAATCTATTCTATTCTAATCTAATCTAATCTATTCTAATCTAATCTAATCTATTCTAATCTATTCTAATCTAATCTAATCTAATCTAATCTAATCTAATCTAATCTAATCTAATCTAATCTAATCTAATCTAATCTAATCTAATCTATTCTAATCTATTCTAATCTATTCTAATCTAATCAATCTAATCTAATCTAATCTAATCTAATCTAATCTAATCTAATCTAATCTAATCTAATCTAATCTAATCTTATCTAATCTAATCTAATCTAATCTAATCTAATCTAATCTAATCTAATCTAATCTAATCTAATCTAATCTAATCTAATCTAATCTAATCTAATCTAATCTAATCTAATCTAATCTAATCTAATCTAATCTAATCTAATCTAATCTAATCTAATCTAATCGAATCTAATCTAATCTAATCTAATCTAATCTAATCTAATCTAATCTAATCTAATCTAATCTAATCTATTCTAATCTAATCTAATCTAATCTAATCTAATCTAATCTGATCTAATCTAATCTAAACTTATCAGATCCACTGATCCTGCTTTGATTTCTTTAAACTTTAATTATGCTTTTATGTCATTGGAACCAAACTAAAAGGAAGTTCAAATGTATGGACTGCATATATGTGAAGATTTTACATCCATTTCCATTTGAAAGACTTCAATGCAATGAGTTCAGGCTCTTTTAATCGACTCCTTGGATAATATTATGTACTTTTTTGCCTCTTAATCAGTGCTTTTGGTGGTTTTATACACTGTTCTGGTCCACGGATCCCGCTCAAATTTTCTTAAACTAACATTATTTCTGAAAGGAACCCAACTAATAGAGAAGATTTTCAAATGTACGTATGAATCACAATTAAAGATCTGAAAGATTCCATTGTGATTGCGAAATTCCTGTCTTCCTAATCGCTGCATGGAATACCTTGTCAACTTATCTGATCCACTGGTCGTGCTTGAATTTCTTTACCCAAAAATTATACTTCGAAGTCATAGGAACCCAAGTTATGGATCTCAGTTCTATGAAAATTGTTCTTAGAACGGGAGGATTTCAATGCAAAGCCAGGTTCACGTTCTTTTAATCGTGGCTATGGATCTTAACTATTTATGACTGGAACTCTTTATTTAAAACTCATTCTTTGACCATATCAAATTTTTGTGACTATTAAAGAAAATGTCTGGATCGCTTTAGTTTGAACTCATTGTGACAGGGTGACAGCATCGAAGTTGTGTGACTAATAGAGCCAAAATGTCTGGAACATATTAGTTAGAACTCAGTCTGCGACCCAATTTGTGATCAAATTTTTGTGACTATTAGAGAGAAAATGTTTTGATCGTTTTACTCAGTATGTGACCATATTAAATTTTTGTGACTATTTGAGAAAAAAGTGTTTGGAGGACTTCAGTTCGAACAATGTCTGTAGCTTTATACAATTTTTGTGACTATTGGAGAGAAAATGTTTGGAACACTTCAGTTCGAACAATGTGATTTTATCAAATTTTGTGACTAATAGATAAAAAGTGTTTGGAACACTTTAGTTAGATGTGACCATATCATATTTTTGTGACTGTTAAAGGGAAAATATCTAAAATGCTTCACTTTGTTCAGTTTGAACTCAGTCTGTGACCTTATAGAATTTTTGTGACCATTAGAGAGAAAATGTCTGCATGTTCTTTGGATTTGTTTTTCTCTGCAAACAATGATCAAGAATAACTTATAGGTATAATATAGAATTTTATGGGGAAAGAAATAATTTAATTTCATATTAATTTCTTCCTTAAAAAAAACATTGTTTATTCCAAAACGTGCTTTTTCTGATCTATTGATCGATTCGTTTCATACTCAATAAGAAAATTGTGCTACTGTGAGCTCGCATTCAAAATCGATTGCACTGATTTTTTTTCTTCGAAACGTTCAGGTATCCAAAGTTGTGCGTTCGTCTTGTCGAAACATTCACCAAACGAGCTGTGAAAATTTCGGTAAACAATTTTCGTTGTTTCGTTTTTGTTGAGGCTGAGTTGTTGTTGTTTCTGTTGGCGTTTTCAAAAAGTGTAATTCAATCACCCGGCAATACAAATGAAAATTCACAGGCGCTCACAGTGCACCCGACCAACCAACACACACAGACAAATGTAAATCTTCGGTGAGATGTTTGGTCCGACACACGAAGCCAGAGATCGTTGCGGAAAATCTGCCTGAGCACATAAATACGCAGGAAGTTCTCGGTGAGAAACTGGCGTAGAGCAAGAAGAAAGATTCGAAAGAGATGCGATGTTGTGCGGTTGGGTTCGAATTTTTCGAAAATGCTATTGCGTGAAGGGGCAAAGTAGGTGGGTCTGCGAACGTGTCTAAAGTGTAGACACGCTTGGGGCGAATGGACCAAACACACCGTCGAAGTTGCCGCAACCACTACAGAAGATTTGTGAACACACACACACACGCAACGATGCCATTTAACTGTACATTAGTTGATCGTGCGCTGTTGCCTGTATGTGAGGTTGTGTTGTTGTAGTATGGGTGCGACAGCAGGAAATTCTATATTTAGCCCGATTCGACTGGCGCGACTGGTGTTTGTTGGGTGAATTTTTCCGCACGGCGCAGGCGCAGTGCGAATTCGAGCGAAAACAGAGACGCCTAGACGTGCCAACGGCCACACACAGGTACAGTTCCACGCAGACACACACATACACACACTCACACCAATGCGCCGCCGCTTGGGGATCGACACGCGGCGACTACCAGTGGCAGCGCCGTGTGCAGTGGGGGGTCAGCAGCAGCGGCAAATAGCGGTCAATGCAGGTATGTGTGTAGTGGTAACTGGCTGTGTGTGTGTGTGTGTTGGATATTGTTGGCAGCCATTTTGAATTTTTATTTCGTGATTGGTTGCTGCGCGCCGTGGTCGCTTGCTTTGCTTTGCTTTGCTTTTAAACGTGTTGTTGTTTTGGTTGTTGCTGATAGACTACTAACTCTTGTTGTTGTTGCTGTGGTACTTGCCATGTTCATGTAGTTTTTGTTGTTGCAATTACTGTACTCTATTATTGCGCCTTTTTGTTTCGCCATAGCAATTGCCATGGTTGTCGTTGTTGTTGTTGTCTTTCTTCTCTTACTTCTTTTTTTTGTTTTATTGGCGTTGAAAACTTTTCCGCCTTAATGAGAAAAATTTCATAATTTCTTGCTATTTATTCTTGTATTTTTATTTATTTATTTTCCCTTTGTTGAGTTCAAGTTGTATTTTCGAAGCATTTATGCTGCCCGAAAAAACTTCAAATCAACAAAAAAAAAACTCAAAAATCCACAGAATGAATCTTTAGACAATGATTCTCATTGAACCATGAATCTCATTAAAATGCAATTCGAATGCGGAAAATGTACAGTTTTTGCCAAACTTTTCGCTACTTCATGTTTTCTGCATTTGGTTTATGTTATTTTTTGTTGTTGTTGTTTTTTTGATTAGTTTAACTGCCAGCCGGCGCTGTCTTGTCTTCAGGCTAAACGCTGTGCCGTCGGCGTTTGACGTCAGCCCAAGCGGCACGTTCGTTCGTCCGTTCGTCACTTGGCGGCAACACTTGGTCGACACAGTCTGTGCGCAAAATTTTAATAAACATTTTTATAAAAATCGACGCAATGTTTTCGTCATTCATTAAGCATAATTTTAGATTTTTATAACCTTTAAAAATATATTAAAACTATTTGGATGAGGATTTTGAAATTATTTTTAAATAAATCGTATAAATAAATTTTTGTACATAAAAATTTTTTGTTTTAATTTCTTCTCATTTGGTTTTGACAAGTTTAGTTAATTGAAATTCTTGTGCATCTCTGTCGATTCCTTTGCATTTTCCCAAAACCCCAACAATTGCTACACATGTGTCAGTCACTGTCCTATCCGCTGCACTGCCCTCCTGCCCGTTTCTTGCCTCACACACCGCACAGCACATCAACACCCAAATACCCAATGAACGCATTAGCCAAAAGTCAGTTTTGGCCCCACACAGATTTTTTGGAGAAATCATCAGAAATTCATTGAAATCAGCCACAAACTACAAAATCGATTCTGTCTATGATTTTTGCTTATTTTTCTTTAAATAAATTTCACCCATTGGCCTATAGTTTATTTTTACAACAAAACTATAAAAAAAAACCCGCGCAAATCATCAACTTCGAAAAAATAGCCACATCGTTGTTGGGCTTTTTTTGAATTTTTTTTGAAATTATTTTTAAATTGGCACGTGTTGTACGGATTTAAAAATTTTTGAATTTAAACATTTATTTTTAATTTGAAATTGTTGTACGCATTCGCATTGTTTATATTTAATCATTTTCAGCGCGTTTTCGTTTGCGTTTGCGACGGTGCAATGTTTTCTTGGGCGCTTGCGGTTTTGCCATATCGATGTTTGTGGTCGGTGATTTGTGATTTGTGGTCGATCGGGGCTGGTGGCTGCACACACAAATTGTTTATGATTTTCATTGTTTTATTGGTGGTTTTCATGTGGTCATACAATTTCTTGTGGTAAATCGATGAAGTCAAATGCCATGATTTATAAGTTAAACAACAACAAACTATATCAAAGAAGAAGAAGAAGAAAAATTACAGTTTCATGTCAAAGCCAAATGTCATTAAAGTTTCGTTTATGAATCAAATGTTAAATGTTCGCACATAAAAGACTTGAAAGTCTAACATTTTGAAGATCATAAGTTGGCTTAGGCGTGTTGAGCCTTTTTATGGATTCTGTAAGAAACGTTGAGAAAAACATTGTCTTAGTTTATTTATCTAAAATCGTTGGTTCTCGATCATTGAAGTTTATTTCCTAACGCTCTGACGTAAGGAGAATTTTTGTTCTGATGGCTTCTGTTTGAATTATTTTCCTTCTCTTTCTCGTTCATTGACAATTAAAGCTCAGGAATGCATTTTATTTTCAAACACCAGGAATGCATTTTCCCTTTTCAGATCTTAGAATTCTTCAAATAGTGTCTAAGCACTGCGACCAGTAGTAATTTTTTTGTGCAAGCCTTGGTTTAAATTTCTTGCTTGATACATATTCCTTCAGTTAGGAGGCGGTAACCTTAGAAGATTTGCAACTTAGAAAGCCAGATATTCTAAGTTGCAAACTTCTAAGGTTACCGCCTCCTAACTGAAGGAATATGTATGTTTCTATTATCGAAGTTCCGGGTTCTACCTTGTATATCCTGCAGATATACGAGACATATAAGAAAGTTCCAGAGAATAGGGAAGAACAGTGGCTAGTCATGCCAAGGACATTTCTCTATCTGGGATTTAGAATCGTTTTGCTTGACGTAGTCCCGTGCTGTTCGTCCAATACTTACATACATACATACATACTTATGGAGGAAGGTTGTAGTGGCTACCTCTGTATGAGAATTTCCAACATGTGTTACAACACACATTTCCAACGGATGTGGGAAGGGAGGTAGGGAATCTACAGCTTAACCCTGAATCCCAACGGTGGCTCGCAGTTATTCTTTCACTTGGAGGTTTTGCCATTTCCCGCCAAGAGAGCACTTATGCCATTCTTGTAATTCTCATCTGCTTCATGTGGATAGCGTGGATAGCTATAGAAGTAGACGAGTGTTTCACCAGCTCAGCTAGGAATCGAACCTGGGGCCTCTGGTACGAGAAGCTAGCGTGCTACCAGTTGGATTATCGATGCCGGCGCCTTTTGCAGTTGGTCACACCAAGAGATGATAGAAGGTCTTCAACATGGTTCTTCCACCGGAGACCCGGTCTTCCTCTTTGTCGTCAATCTCCAACTATCGCATCAAGCACCTTTGTTGTTGATGCTGTTCTCCAAACATATTTTGGTTCGAAATGTAGTTCTAGCTGGTACACGAGTAAGGCTCAAAAGTTGTCTACGGGCCCCCCAAAATAAAGTCCAGTCATCGCCACTGAAACAGCATATTGTTTTGTCCTCATTTACCTCCAGACTCACATTGGACAGAATCTTTTTCGATCAAAGGTTCGTTGCTTACAAAAATTGTGGTCCTCAAAGTTTCTAGGTCTCTGTTATATTCGGGTTTGGTAGTCGTCCTAAGAAGGTTTCTATAAGCTCTGGATCATCAGTTAGCCGGAGCGTTGCTTTCGTGAAGCTGATCACGTCCGATAAATTGTGGTTCCTGAGCTCATCCCCACGGAATGCGTTCGGCTTGTTCGTTGCCTTTGTGGTCCTTGTGTTTAGTGATACCGAGTAACTCTACAGACGTACGGCCTTCCAGTTTTTTCAGCAGATTACGAGTTTTCAGCAGGAGCTTTTAGAACCACTTGACTGTCCGATACTATAGATAAGTATATATATTTATACCAGAAGTTTTTTGGCATAGACACACTCTGGTGCAGGGGTTTGGGCCTGAAAGATGTTATCTTTCTTCTGCATAGAGTGGGAGTTTTGAAATCTAGGGTCATCAATACGTCAGCCTTCAACTGAGCCCCGTAAGCTAAACTATGACATCTTTACCCATGGTTCCAAAACAGATTACAGATTGGATTCTTGATTGATATTTCGTGGAATACAACAGAGCTAAGTTTTTTAAACGTCCGTCGAATAGGCTGAAACTTTGGCTATCTTGAAAACATTGTGATGGAAAACAGAGAATTAGTGTGTCTGAGGTCAACGACAGGAAGCCTTGCTTGGCCCACTTTTAATTTAGAAGCTTATTCTGTTGATTAGGATTGTTATTAATATGGAGGAAGGTGCAATCGTCTGGGTTCCTGGACTCATGGGTATTGCAGGGAATGAAATACGAAGTAAAACTTGCAGATTAGGGAATAAAAGATCAGAGTCTGATTTCACTCACTTGGACCCAATTTTTTCCCTTCGTTTTTCTTCTTTCAGGCCGCTTTCTCGGATTGTGTTTTTCTTGCCCGTAGTAAGTAAATCTTGGAAAAAAGGATCCGATTTTATTGATTTAACTGACTGGGACCCAATTCTTTCCCTTCGTTTTGCTGCCTTCAGTCCAGTTCCAAGGATCAGACGCTGATTTTACTGACCTGAAACCAATTCCTTCTTCGCTTTGCTGCCTTTAGGCCGCTTTCCCGGATTGTGTTTATCTTTCAGGGAATAGCTAATTCTATGCTTTTATGATATCTGACATCTAGGTTTCCTGTGTCACTAGACAGACGGGTCTTGATTTTAAAAGATACGCAGCTGAGTTTTACTGACCCGATCTCCATAGTTTCTCTATCTATGAAGATCGCCAATGATTCTTGTTAGACTACAGTTACTAAGTAGTTGGTGGCAGATTTTCAAATTAGATGCAGATTAGCATTTTTCGTAATATCTCCTTAGCTTTTGTCAAATGCAGCGTCTAAATTTATTAAAAGTTTATGCATTTTGGCGTTGTAATCTCTGCCCATATGTCTCCGGTTCTCAAGTGTGTGGCACTTAAAGCGGCACAAAAATCCCCGAAACGCGTTACGCAGCCGTCGGTTCCGTATTTTGCTGCGTTGCTGTGCATTGCAGCGTGGCAGCTCTGAAATAAATTTTCGTATGCGATTTAGATTAGTCTCGGTTTACTAATTGCTTCCGCTTGCAGAGAAAAAACACATACAAACACACAACATTGTAGGGATTTCATACCACAAAAAAAAAACAAGAAGCAGCAGAAATCACTTTTAATTACATTTGAAAACGCAGAGACAACACACAAAGATGGGAGCTGTAGGCAGAGGTGGAAATGAAGCTGTCGCTCGAGTGTAACACACACACACGCAAACACACGCACTCAGCCCACACACACAGATATACCAAAAAAAAAGGAGAACTCAAAAGTACAAAGAAAAGATTGGAAAATTTCTGGAAAAAAAACCTAAAAGACATAAAATGAAAATCGCATTTTCCGCTGCTGCGGATTTAGAAGGAACTCAGTGCTGCTTTTTCTTTTGCTTTTGGCTTTTTTTGTACTTTTCACTCGCTTTCGTTCCACCTCACCCTCCCTCCGTGTTGGAGCGCCTTTGAGCAAAGGTGAAACGACAGCAATCGAAATAAAGTGGAAGCAAGATCCAGCAGCAGCAAAAAGTTTTCGAAACAAATTGAACGACGCCGTTGCTGCCATGACAAACGCATGACGCAGTTGCCGCGATTGTGAGCATCCAGTAGTAGATACGCCAGAGTGTAGGCGCACATTAGCAGCGCCACGGCACAAAGGTGGCAGCAACAGGCGGCACTTGAAAGTGGCTGCGTACCAAGAAAAATATTAGAGCACACAACGATTTGGCGCTGCTGTCGACTGCTGTCGAATATTTGGTGGCGAGTGTCTCTGCTGGCGACGCGTCGGAAGTAAACGCCGCCGTTTGCCATGAATGTCGCAGTTGAGTTGGTGGTTGAGTGTTCGTGGCAGCAGTGGAAATAAAGGACATGTGTTGGTTATTGAAGTGTCATAAATTAAATCTGCACGCTTATAGTACACTCGAAGCAAAATATTGGAGATTGAACAAGAAATTATTGCGTTTTAAATAACTCCGAAACTTTTTGGAATAAGTGAAATTATTCTATGAATCATTGAGATACTTTTGTATAACTCAAAAACTTTCTAAACTTATTCATAAACTTCTTAAAATTAATTCCGAAAATTCGGACATACTCCGAAAAGATCTAGATAAAAAAACAAGATGTTTTTGTAAGAACTTTTGAGCACACTTAATTTTTATTTACTTTCGTACGGCACAAACCTTTTCGGAATATGTAAACTTACTCTATTAATCACTTATCTACTTCTGTATAGCTCAAAAACTTTCTAAACTTATTCCTAAACTCTTTAGAATGATTTCCTAAAATTCGGAAACACTCCGAAAGTTTCTTTTTCAAGTTCTATGCACTCAAAATTTATCTAGAAATCAAATCAGAAACTCAATAACTGTCTCAACATATTCCTAAAGCCTTTAAAATTATTTCCTGAAATTGGGACATACTCTGAAAGTTTGTTTTTCAAGTTATATGCGTTCAGAAAGAAACTTAAAATAAGAAAACTCTATGTTTTGTAAGAACTTTTGAGCACACTTGATGTTTATTTACTTTCTTAGTTGGCCACAAGAAGCCGATATCTGTTGTTGGCCTACTATAATATTTATATACATCTAGTACGGCAAAACCCTTTTCGGAATATGTAAATTTACTCTATTAATCACTAATATACTTCTGTATAGCTGAAAAACTTTAAAAAATTTATTCCTAAACCATTTAGAATGATTTCATAAAATTCGGACACACTCCGAAAGTTTGTTTTTCAAGTTGTGTGCACTCAGAAAGCATCTGAAAATATGAAAACGAGATCTTTTTGCAAGAACTTTTGAGACCAGTTGATATTTATTTACTTTCTTAGTTGGCCGCAAGAAGCCGATATCTGTTGTTGGCCTACTATAATATTTATCTTTATGTAGTACAGTAAAAAAGCACAGAATTTATTGATTACGACCTTGACTTGAATCCACAAGCGTCTTTACGATTAAAGTAAATAAATGTTGAAGTTATTTCTGAAAAAATAATGACGCGAGACATAGTTCAGCTTGAACTGAACAAGGCAAAACTTTTCGGATTATGTAAATTTACTCTTTAAACCATGACGCCACTTCTGTATAGCTCCAAAAGTCCATAAACTTATTCATAAACCCTTTAAAAATGATTTCCGAAAATTCGGACTTACTCCGAAAGTTTGTTTTTCAAGTGGTTTGTACTCAGAAATGAAAAACAAGTTGTTTATGTATGAAATTTTTTCTAACATTTTCGTTGGTGACTACTCGAAGGTATCACATCACTTCTTCTTCGAATTGTGAAGGCGAATTTCCTTCCCCTACTCTAACAACTTTACTGACAAATGCGCAGCTCTTAAGGTCTCTTTACCATCAACCGTATTAAACATATGAAAGATGATAAGGAAATGTTTGTGCTGTTGTTGTTTTGCCTAATTTCAAACAGCTTCTTCGGCTGATGTTAATTTATATTTACTGTTTGAAATCAAAAACATTGGCATGGTGTCGACTACATGACAAAAAATTATAAATAAATCCCATTAAACAGCTGAGCTGAAGAGCAAAGACAGTGTGTTACCGTTGAGATGACTTTGAGGGATACTCGTACGTGGGTTTATATCCTTTTTCCTAGAAGTGCAAACAGCTGTAAGTCAGCTAAATGCTGCGTCGTGCTGTGAACATTGGAATTTGTGTGTGTGTGAATTAGCAACTCGAAAGGCAGAAAATATGTGAATGACAACAGAGAGAATAAGTTAGAATTAGAATGAATAACGGGATTCGATATCTGAAGTCCTTCGATTTGATATTTGAAGGCGAGATGACAATTATAGGTTGCGCACCAAAGCTAAAAGTTTTCTACATTCATTTGTTGACCTATAAGGTTTTTGACTTTAGCGTATTTGTGAAAAATTCTATAATATTCAAGGTCCGAATTGGACAGTCGCCACACATCTACATAGCAGCTGCTTCAAGGTCCAACGGATTATGACAGTTGACAAATGATTGCAAAAAAGAAATATTGAGTTCGCATCGATAAACAAATGCGTCATGTGGGATTTGTATTTGTATTTGTGCGCTAAGATGATTTTTTATTATAGAAAATTTGAAATGTTCAAGACGATAAACAAAATTTTTTGTGTATTTTTCTTAATTTTTCATATTTTAATTTTCAACCTGTTAACGATTAATTTTTGTTGATAAGTTTAAATTTTTAATATTTATTTAATTAATTTAAAATTAATTTTCAAATAAATCTAAAAAATAAAAATTACGAAATTTTTGTTTTCTGTTATTTTTTTGTTTAATATTATTTCGAAAAACGTTTTTTGTCTTATGAAAATTTTAAATTTTGGTTGAAATTATATTATTTGGTTGAAAACATAATAATTATAATATTTTTTTATTTTATTTGACTTTAAACTTTAATTTAATTAATTTGATTGATTGATTGATTTTTAATTAATTTGATTTTAAAATTTTCATCAAATATTTCAAATTAAAAATCATTTCAAAAATAATTTAATAAAAAAAATTATTAAAAATTGAAATTTTCATTTTTTAAATAGTTCTCGAATTTTTTTTAACAATGATAAAAATTTAAAAATTAAATATTTATTTATTTAGTCAAAATTAAAATTTTAATTTGTAAAATTTTTCATTAATTTTTTAAATTATTGTTAAAAAAATAATTATAAAATAATTATGAAATTTTAAGTTTTGTAAATTATTGTTCAATAATTATAATTAAATAAAAAAAAATAAATTAAAATAGTTTTTTTTTAGTAAAATTTAATTTTTTTTAATTACATATTGAAAAAATATTTTTGTGTTTTTATTGAATTTTAAATTGTTAAATTTGCTGTCATTGTTTAATTAACTGAAATAAATTTTAAAATACATTTTTTTTAACTACTGTTTGATTAAATTGTCGAGTAATTCGAAAAAAAACAGAACAAAAACAAAACAAAAAACAAACAGAAACAAAAATTATGAATTTTTAGTTTTCTATTATGTGGTATATTTTGTTTTTTGAATTGTTTTTGAAATAATAATATTTATTTTCAAAATGTTTGTCCCAAAAACTTTTGCAAATCTTTCAAAAGTCGAAAAAAAAATCAATGACACTAAGTGACAGAGTGACACTCGCAGCAGCTGGAAAGTGTTATCAACAATGAGTGTTCATTTCGCCACTATGTCGGTTGTTTTTTTGCAAATACAACAACAATTAATGCCAACACAAAGCCAACTCAACTTACTACACTTTGCCGCTACTTCTCTCCATTTGTTTTTTTATTACTAAAGTATATATTTTCTCAAGAGTCTCTTTTGGCTGCCAGTCGTGGGGACATTTTACGTCTGAACGTCACGTCAGCGTTTGGCCGACGGCGGTGGCGTTGTATTTTTTACCGCATGTGGTGGTATTTTAATGTATTTTTTGCCCAGTTGCTATTGTTGTTTTTGGTGTTGTTGTGCCATGTTGATGTTGTTTGTAAAGATTTATGGTATCCTTTCAACTTTCAACTCGTTGCTGGAGTTAATCTTTGGTTTGCCTTTTTCACTCCGATGTGTTGTTATGGCCCTCGTTGTTGTTATTGTTGTTGTTGTTATTGCTGCTGTTGATGGTACTCTGCCGCGAGCTTAGCGTGCGTTGACATGTTGTTGGTGTTGTCATCATCTTAAAGTTGGACTCATGCTAAGCTAAAAGCAGCCAGCAGCAGCGGCAACGTGCAACATGCCGCATGCTTCACCACCAGCATCGCCCGCAACGCACTTGCAACGCACTCAACACGCGTGGCGTGGCTGTGGCGGCGTTTTAAGTCCGCACTTGGTCGTCGCATAATTGAAGCATTACCCATTACCCACTCAGCACTGACGCGTCGCTGCGTTCGGCTACGCGGCGCTGACTTTCAGTTGGCGTCTGCGTGGAGTTGGCGGCTCTGTTGTTGTGACAACATTGCGGGAGGTTCGCAACTTCAACGCTCGCTGACGAGTGGTTAAGACCAAAAAAAGACAAAAACAAAAAGTAACTGTATAAAGAGAAATGTCATGTCTTGTTTTATCGACGTCGTTTCGAAGGCGTTGAATTACGCACAGACACGTCTGTGATGGAGAGAATACGACGAGCAAAGTTACAGGGTGACTAGTATGAATTATTCGAAAGCTGGCAGCTGCAGCGGTGGCGGCACTTTTTAATAATTCACAAGGGAGAAGAGCGAAAAGCGTTTGGCTAATTTAAAAATAAACTCAAAATTAAAATTTAATTATGAAATTTGGCTGCAAAAGGTGTCTGCAGGCAAGTGTTGAAATAAAAACAGACATCATGTTGTGATTTGAAAACGCCTCCGTCAATGTGCGACAAGAATTGAGACCAGTTGTGTTTTGATTTTGTGTATAAAATGCCTTAAGAATTTTAAATGCTGGGAGCCAGTAAATCACAGCTACTGGCAGTTTTAGTTCAGTGTTGTGTTGTCAGTTTCGGGGCAGTAAATATAAATGTTCCCCATTGAACAGAATTTAGGAGGAGGTCTTGATAGTCATAGTCTTGAATCTGTTGTATGTATAGCAGATGTTAAGATTGGTTTCAGAGAAATAAAAATTTGTGGCAAGTGTTTGTCAAAATTGCTGCCCACTGACGAGGTTAAAGGTTTTGCTATTGTGTGCAAAATAGGCGAAATTTTATTTGCCCTTTAGAATAGTTTAAAGTAAAACAGAATGTTATGATGTTAGTGGATACATTCACCACCTTAGTGAATACTTCCATCACCTTAGTGAATACTTCCATCACCTTAGTGAATACATCCACCAACTTATTGTATACATTTACCTTAGTCCGAACTTGACACCAAGTGATTACCAGCTTTTTTTTTAGTATCCATGGATACAGGCTTCTTGACATTGAGGTTCATTGTATGGCAGCTATTGCCTCCCTTTTGACTAGCAATGACCGGAGCTTCCAACTACTTGAAGTGGATCTGGTCAACCCTATCGTTGGTTGATTCTGCAGCCTTCCATAGGCAGCCAACGACATTAAGTTTCCCAGAGTTTTTGGATCTCTTGTTGCCAGTTCATTTCTATACTGAAGAATGTCCAACAGCTCGGGCACCCCTTCGACTAGCAAATGTCGGGGCTTCCAACTACTCAAAGCAGATTTGGCCAGCTCTATGCTAATGGAACTGCCATCAGGGCCCAAACATCAAGCTTCTCTTTTGTATCCACTTATATTTAAATGGTTCTAAAAGGTTTATTGTGTCATGTTTACATAGCTTCTGTGTATTCGAAACAGTGCTTACTCTGCGACTTCTATGACTTTAATTACATCTCCGACAGTTGGTTTTCCAGAGCGTGTTGCATTTTTGACATCAAATTTATAGAAACGACTGATTGGCCATAAACTCTGTTTATATTTCTACCTTATACCTATACCCTATACCTTATTTGCGTTTTCGACTATATAAAAACCAAACTATAAAATTTGGCATACTTCTTCCTTGCTGGAGCTGGAGCAAAACGGAGCCAAGCAATCACAAAATTGTCTGAGAAGTTTCTTTAGTACGAAATCTGATCTTTCTAATGTCATCTAACATAATCCGACATACCTTTTACAACGCAAAATAGACCTTAAAAATGCTTCTTCTATTGGAAAACTTAGTCGAAACTGAGTCAAGCAGTGATAAAACTCTCTGAAAAGTTTCTTTAGTACGAAATCGTATCTCTTTAAGCCATCTGGTGTAACCCGATCAAGGAAAAGATATGAAATTTTACGTATTTTCTAATTGCTGCTGTCTATCTGTGACGCACGCTGGAACAACATGGGTTCAAGCAATCACAAAATTGACTGAAAAGTTTCTTTGGTATAAAATCATATCAGTTTAACTCTCAAATGAAGAAAACGTTAAAAATTTGGCATATTTTCTCTTTGCTGGGGTTCATTTTTGACGCCCCCTTAAGAAAATCTGTCTGAGAAGTTTCTTTAGTATGAAATCTTAACTCTCTAAAGCTATCTAACGTAACTCGACATGCTTTTTACAACGCGAAATTTGCATTAAATACTTCATTTATTGGAAAACTTAGTCAAAACTGAGTCAAGCAATCACAAACTAGTCTGAGAAGTTTCCTTAGTACGAAATCGTAGCTCTCTAAAGCCATCTGGTGTAACCCGATCAAGGAAAAACTATGAAATTTTACGTATTTTCTCATTGATGGTGTCAAGCAAACGTAGTCTAGTAATCACAAAACTGTCTGAAAAGTTTCTTTAGTATGAAATCGTATCTTTTTAACTCATAAACGAACAAAAACTTCAAAATGTGTCATATTTTCTCTTTGCTGGTGTTCATCTTTGATGCGCACTCAAAGAAACCTGTCTGAAAAGTTTCTTTAGTATGAAATTTTAACTCTCTAAAGCTATCTAACGTAACCCGCCATACCTTTTACAATGCGAAATATAAATTAAATGCTTCATTTTAGTCAAAACTGAGTCAAGAAATCATAAAATTATCTGAGAAGTTTCTTTAGTACAAAATCGTATCTTTCTAACGCTATCTGACGTAATTCGATCGAAAACAAAATGTAAATTGCGATGTGTGCTCAAACAAAACTGAGTCAAGCAATCACAAAGTTGTCTGAGAAGTTTCTTTAGTACGAAATCGTATCTCTCTAAAGCTGTAAAATATGGCGTATTATCCTTTTGCTGGTGCCCATGTGTGACGTTAACTCAAAGAAAACTGAGTCAAGCAATCACAAAACTGTCTGAGAAGTTTCTTTCGAAATTCGAAATTGTATCTTTCTAAAGCCATCAAGCATAACCCAAGCGCATTTATACAACTCGAGATACAGATTACTAAAGCCATCTATTGGAAAAACATTGTGCAAACTTTTTATATGAAAAGCATTAAGTCAAATATAGAAAAGGAGATGAGAGAGGAAAGTTTTCATTGAAGGGTGTAAACATTTTCCACAGAATGTTTTCTTAATTCTAATGTTGAAAAAAAAATAACTCGTAGAAAGGTGATTGTTGTTCAAGTTTGATTGAGTAACCAACTGTGCTGTGCACTCAAAATTTCTTCTCGATGTGGAAGTGTTGTAGCTTGGATGTTTTGTGGAAAGTTTCTTGCTGATGAAATCAATTGCTCACAAATTTTTCCTTCAAAATCCTTTCAGCTAAACTTTAAAGTCATTCATAGCACAGAACAAACAATATACAGAATGCGCATCTGGTGTAAAGAAAATTTTCTTCGCGGGTTCCAGCGGTACGACCCGTTTGTGGATGCGGGGGGAAGCAGTAAAAGGGATGAGAACGCACAGAGCGCGAGAGCGTGAGCTGAGAAGCTGCGACCGCGCACCACACACTGTGGTTGTTGTTGTTGGGCAACAAAGCGATGTGCCGCTTGCATGTTGGTGCTGGCTCGTGCTCGCTCTCCGCTTGCTTTTTGACAAACAAGAACAAGAAGTGGAGAGGCAGTTTCATAGAAAAATTGATTGAGCGATCGCCAAGGCACATAAGGTGGTAGCACTATGAGAAAAACCAAAATTCAATGGATTTTATAAGTTCTTTTGGTCTGCTTGTAAAATAGAAGTTGTAAAAAGTACAAATGGCTACAATGAAATATATGTGTTAAATATTGAAACAACCAAGACGCATTAAGAAAGTGATAATAAGTGGAAAACTATTGCTACAATGTTGTGCTAATTATCAAAGAATGCTGCAACTACCTATTGAATTTGCCTTGGCGATTGCTTTGCCAAATCAACCACTTTCAATGTGCACGAGTAAAGCCAAGCTGGCTTGCTGCGCAAGCCAGCCGCAACAACATTGCGTGTTGTTGTCGAAATGAGAACAAAGCCCAAAAAAAATCGAATCTATGCGTATACAATACATCAATTCGCGCTTACTCTCTCGGTTCCCTTTACATTTTCCTCACCTTTGTTGCTTCCCGCCCGCGTCTGAAATGAAATCGCAAAATTATTTCAGATGCGCCTTCTGTATACTGTTTATTCTGTGTTCATAGTCAACGCAATGCTACGCTGCACTTTGCTTCCTTACAAAACAAAAAGCTGGAATGTTTTACCTGAAGTAAGTCAAACAGTAGATTAGAGAATTTGTGGCATGCCACATTTCCTTGGTGTTCCAGGAAGTCCATAGCTCCACAGTCGCCTAAAAGCGAAGCAGCAAATTTGCCATTTCCGGCAATAAATATTCCAACAGTTGTTGCAAATATTTCCAGCCTGTGTCGTCAGCATTCAGCAGGTCACAACTGCCAAATGAATTTCCTTCACTATAAGCAGCCATAAAAAAAATGTAATAAATAAAAAGATTTGCCAACAACAAATAGCGAAACGTCATTTTCAATTACATCAGCAGCGATGTAATTAACTTGCAACGTTTTATCCTTTGCCGTTGATACTCGTATCAATGATTTTGCGTTATTTTTGTGTGTCTTCATGTGTGCGTGAGTGCTGGAATAAACAAACACACGCCCAACGTTCAACTGCACCCAGCCGCCTAATAACTGGCTGTTGCTGTGGCCTGTGGCTTTATGTGTCTGTGTGTGTGTGTGCTGTACGCAAAATTGGCAAATTTTTTTATTCACTTATTTATTTATAACTCAATAATGTGGCATTAAGCGCGCCTAAGCCGGCAGCATATAAACTTTTCTGCACTGCAGGCAATCAGCTGTGCGTTCAGCTGTCGCTCTGTTTGTCTGTTCGCCCGTCCGTGGGTTTGTTCGTTCGTTCGTACGTTCGTCATTTACGCTGCGCTGTAAATGAGCGCATAGCTGCCCAAAAAATTTCGCTTCTGCTTCGGCTTTGTCTATTTTAATATTTGCGAATGATTTTCATGAATGAAGAACGCGTGCCCACAACAACAACAACATAAAGTTGCACAAAATTGGATTGACTGGTTGGTGTTTTTATTATTGTTGTTGTTGTTGGCCTGTGCCCTGTGCCGGTTTTGATTGTTGTGCGTTTTATGGCGCCACTGCTGCTTTTTTGTTTCAACTTAATGCGATTTCAATGTGTTTGTGTTTGTGTGTGTGTTTGCAGGTATTTTTAGGTTTGTACGTCAAATATATTTTCCAGAACATTTGCCAACACTTGTTGTCATTACTACATGCTGATATATATATACCTATATGCATATATATGTAATATATAAACAGCATATAGGTGTTCATTGCTATCGGGCACTCACTTCTCATAAAACTTATCGCTGTTTCGAGTGCTTTGAAGTGTTGCAACTTGAGTTTGCGTGTGATCACAATTTCGGTAACTTATCAAATACGTTTTCCGGGAAATTTGCCGACACTTCTTGTCATCATTATACGCTGATATAGATATATACATTTATAAGTATATATACTTTATGGATGCTCATTGCCATCAGGTATAAGATTTGGTGCAGTTTCGAGTGCTTTGAAGTGTTCGAAGTTTGTCCCGCACACTTTGGTGTTTGATCAAAAATTTGGTAATTTCACTTCTTGTAAAAAGAGACAAATATAAGTAAATACATATATATCTATATATATTATATATATGGGTATTTATATAAATGTATATATAAGTATGCTCTCGGGTCCAAAAACTGCCCCAAGACAAACTTTATTCCTAAATTTACGGCCACAATAAACTTTAAGACCCCTTAAAATATTAACTCCAGTCAACCTAAATTTTGAGTCATGGTTTCCCGAATCTAAAACTTATTACTAGTCTAGTCTTGTCTAGTTCAGATATAGTTTCGACAACTTACTTCAGTCTAGACTAGCCTTTATTGGACTTGGGAAAGCTTCTATTCTAGTCTACTTTAGACCATTCTACTCTTGACTCGTCTTACCTAATTCTAGGCTAGTCTAATCTAGTTCTAGACTAGATTAGATTAGTCTAATCTAGTTCTAGACTAGATTAGATTCTAGTCTAGATTAGATCTAGTCTAGAACTAGATTAGACTAAACTAGACTAGACTAGACTAGACTAGACTAGACTAGACTAGACTAGACTAGACTAGACTGGACTAGATTAGAAGCTTGAGTAGAAGTAGTCTAGTCTAGGCTAGTCTAATTATAGTATAATTCTAGTGTATCATAGTCTAATTCTAGTCTAGTTTAATTTTAGTCTAGTCTAATTCTAGTCTAATTTTAGTCTAATTCTAGTCTAATACTGGTCTCATTTCATTCTGATTCTAGTCTAATTTTAGTGTAATTTTAGTCGAATTCCAGTCTAATTCTAGTATAATTCTAGTCTAATTCTACTTTAACTCTAGTTTAATTCTAGTCTAATTCTAGTCTAATTCTAGTCTTATTCTAGTCTAATTCTAGTCTAATTCAAGTTTAACTCTAGTTTAATTCTAGTCTAATTCTAGTCCAATTCTAGTCTAATTCTAGTCTAATTCTAGTCTAATTCTAGTTTAATTCTAGCCTAATTCTAGTTTAATTCTAGTCAAATTCTAGTCTAATTCTAGTCTAATTCTAGTCTAATTATATTCTAATTCTAGTCTAATTCGAGTCTAATTTTAGTCTAATTCTAGTCTAATTCTAGTCTAAATCTAATCTAATTCTAGTCTAATTCTAGTCTAATTCTAGTCTAATTCTAGTCTAATTCTATTCTAATTCTATTTTAGTCTAGTCTAGTCTAGTCTAGTCTAGTCTAGTCTAGTCTAGTCTAGTCTAGTCTAGTCTAGTCTAGTCTAGTCTAGTCTAGTCTAGTCTAGTCTAGTCTAGTCTAGTCTAGTCTAGTCTAGTCTAGTCTAGTCTAGTCTAGTCTAGTCTAGTCTAGTCTAGTCTGGTGCAGTCTGGTCTAGTCCAGTCTAGTCTAGTCTGATTCTAGTCTAAATCTAGTCTAATTCTAGTCTAATTCTAATCTAATTCTTGTCTAATTCTAGTTTAATTTTAGTCTAATTCCAGTCTAATTCTAGTCTAATTCTAGTCTAATTCTATTCTAATTCTATTTTAGTCTAGTCTAGTCTAGTCTAGTCTAGTCTAGTCTAGTCTAGTCTAGTCTAGTCTAGTCTAGTCTAGTCTAGTCTAGTCTAGTCTAGTCTAGTCTAGTCTAGTCTAGTCTAGTCTAGTCTAGTCTAGTCTAGTCTAGTTTAGTCTAGTCTAGTCTAGTCCACCTTTTACTTTGGGCTTAGATACTTGGCTTTTCTCTATTTCCAACATTTTATCAGTGTATTTCATACTCCAAAAACAACAATTCTGTCGCTTACAAAGATCCACAATATGTTCTAACTAAATTTTCCATTCCTACCTAATTCAATAAATTCACTTTCGTTTGGTTTATTTTCAGCATAAATTCTTGTACCTGTTTTTGGATGCACTTGGGAGTACCCAAGTCCACAGAAAAAGAAAGGTGAGTTCAACAGCTGAGCTGCCATTTTATTTTATTTGAGTTTGTTGTCGTTGTTTGGTTGCTCCTGGCGAAAATTTCGTTTAAGTTAACTGCCTTCTGCGTCTCCCCTCGCTCACATCATTCGGTCACCCACGCAAAATTATTGAGTTGCGCTCGACTTGTGTCCATCTTGCAGCGTTTGTTGGCGTTTTTTAAAAGCCAAGCCACGTGCCGTGCGCCTCGGCTGCGCTTCCCGCCCGCTCCTACGCCTGTGTGCGGCATAATAAAGTTGTTAAATAAAAGCATCTTGTGGGAATTTATGGAATGTACAAGCGTGTGTGTATGTGTGTCTCGCTACACAGTGCGAAAATATTAATGAAAATGAGTAATAAATGTGGGTTTCAGTTTTTGCTTTGCATATTTGCAGGCGCATAAGCAATTCATAGTTGGTTGCGTATGTGTGTGTGTGGGTTACTACAGTGTTTTATTTCTTAAACATGGCTTTCATGTTTCATTATTTGATTTACTTTACTTTCGCTTGAAGTGACTTTTCACTAGAATTTGTCGTTGAGTTTTGATGTCAACTATCAATTTTGACTGCATGTGCTTTAAATTTATTGCTTGAGTGAGATAATTTAGAAGAGGAAGGATTGTGGTGACTGGGAAAGCGAGGGATAAATAAACAAATAGATTGATGGACACGTGCACATTTAACTCAGCCAACAGATGAATAGAGTACACTTGCAATTTTGTATGATAAATCTGTGTTTGTAAGGTCGAAGAAACAAGAGATGAGCGGGAATGAGCTAAGAAGTGGCTATAGGAACGAAAAAGTAGGACAGTGGGTACAGGAAATGGTACAGTTTAGTGAAGAGTTGGGAGATAAACATATGTACAACCTTAATCCACAAACTCTGTAATCAATTTTCAACCAGAAATTGTAAAATATTTCCAATTTTAGTTGTAATTCTCCGAATTTAACCTCAGATTCGTTTCCACATTGCCCACATTTGCGCGGCTCTTCCGGTTCTTTTGAATAATTTCGTAGCTTCACTTTGATTGAAATGAAAGCGAATTGAGACCAGCATACGCCCACCTATGTGGCACATGCCAGCAAAACTTGACATGCGAAATGTCGGCGTTACTGCTTCTTGCCGCTTTACGTGAAATGACGTTTTTCCATTATGGCATAAAATATTTTTCATGTCATTTACGGCATCGTTCTTGGGCTGCTTTTGTTTTTTTTCCTGCACTCGCTCTTCCGCGCAGTTAATTTCCTCAAATTTCCTCTATCCGCATCTAAAGCACCAACCACAAGAACAACAGCAACGAAAAGTCTAAAAAGAAAAACGAACACGTTAATAATGTTATTAAAAACATTTCGATCAAAGTCGACACGTTTGCCGTTGCGGTAGCCGCCCGTGGCAACGCATTACGGGTCGAAACTTTTTTCCCACACTTGAACCATAACAGCCCGAAATTGATTTGTATCCCACACTCAAGTGACTCGTTTCACTGAAACAGTCAGCCGATGGTCCCATGTCAGTCACAATAACATTATTTGATGTGGGCACCGTCCGAACCGAGGAGGACATACAAAGAAAGACCTAAAATAAAGCAAACCAAAAAATGGTGGCCAAAACTTTTTCATAATTTCACTATGCTTGACTGCTGTATTGACCCTCGTTTTGGTGCGATTTGATACTCTGCACTGTGACGCCAGGGTGCATGCATTTTGATGTGCGATTTGTACTGCCTCCTGAGAGGCGTGGGCGACATAAATTGGAGTCATGTGAGAATTGATTTCTTGGTGTCTCTATGAAGAAGTCTGGTATGCAGAAAACTTTCAGAAGAAGTTCAGATACTGAAATAATCTGATTGATTCAAATGGGTTGAGAGAATCTCAGTATAAGGTAAGAGTGATAGCTCAGAGAGCTGAAATAGGCCAGTTTTATCATAAGGGCCTTGTCATGGATTCCTACTGAGTCTGAGTAATCCCAATAATCTGGGGGAAACCTTAGTATTAGGTGGCAGTTTAGGGAGCTTACATTGTCTTGATCCATTTGGTTGTTGCCATAGCGACCTAAGGGAATAATTCAATAGGTCTCTTCTGAGTCCAAGTTACCTAAATGTCCTACAAGAACGCCGTTTTCGCACCCTGGGATCAAGATTCCTGGCAGATTTGGCTTGCGCGGCAAGAGTTGAAATTTCGGATCTACTCTCCTTCATCAAGAGATCGAACTGGTTTGCCCCGGACTGAGAGCCATTGCTTAGCTCCGGAACTTTCTAAGAAGGGATTCATAATAGGCTATTTTAGCCTCCGAGTGGAAGTGCGGATCGCACACGCCTTTCTCTATCTAACCTAACCTATTTAAATGGCCTAGAGACACTCAAGACACTAGACACACCTACTTAACTTAGATACGGGTACTTAGATACTTAGATAAATTTTTTTTTTTTTTTAGACGAGCCAACGCGCAGGGGATGACACCTATAAATGCGAGGCATTGCGCTGGTTCAGGAAGAATATATAGGTTGGGAGAGAGGAAGTTGGGTGAAGAATTTATGGACTCTTGCCTTGAATCCATCAAGATCATAGGTGCTGGGGAAAACATCTGCAGGGAGACCATTCCACAATCGCGCTGTTCGGGCCAGGAACGAACTTTCGCTGTAGGCCAACCTTGCCTAGACCTGTTAACCTGGGTACATTATCGCAGGATCCCACTGAATAATCCACTTACCTACTGACCCTACTGAGATAATCCAAGCATCCTAGAGAAAATCTCAGTATTAAAGTTAAGTAAGCTTAGCAGCTAAGGAAGTTCACATAGGTCAGTCTTGGTTCTCTGTGTAATTACAGGGACCTTTCTGAGCAATTCAATGGGACTCTATTGGGTCTAAGTAAACTAAATGTCTTGGTGTTCAACATCAAGTTGGATTCTGATAGCAATTTTGGGACCAGTGTTAATCTCATGGGTCAGTGTTAGTCCTTTTGTTATCATAGGGATCTTAACTCAATATTATGTATAGTTCCTTTCATTAAGACTTTCGATTAGAGAAAGTCTCTTGATATGTAGTGAAGAGATCTCAAACGATCTCTCTCTCTCTTTCCCCACACCTATTAAAGTACCTTGGGTTTATCAAGTCATTGGTGGATTTCCGTTCTTCAGAAAGGTCTTCCACAAGGCCCATATTTGTTGCAAGAGCCTTTTTATGAGAGAGCTACTGGTACCTAGTGGAGAGTTGATATCTATTAGGAGGAGGATTTGATGTCTGGAGGAGTTGATATCTATTAAAGCTGAGTTGGATTCTTCAAGTCTTTGGTAGATTTCAATTCTTCGGAAATGCTTTTCAAACACCACAAGGCCAATCATTGTTGGAAAGCCTTTCTATCAAAAATCTCCTGGTACCTAGTGGAATGATTTCACAAGAGCTCTCTCTCCCCATACCTATTAAAGTACCATGTATCAAGTCTTTGGTAGATTTCAATTCTTCAGAAAGGTCTTTCTTACACCACAAGGCCCATAGTTGTTGTAAGAGCTTTTCCATGAGAGAGTTTCTGGTACCTAGGGAAAAGATCTCACAAGGCTATAGACTCATATCTATTAAAGCTGAGTTCTATTCATCAAGTATTTGGTAGATTTCAATTCTTTAGAAAGGTTTTCCTTACACCACAAGGCCCATAGTTGTTGTAAGAGCCTTTTTAGGAGAAAGCTCCTGGTACCCAGCGAAAAGATCTCACAAGGCTATAGACTCATACCTATTAAAGCTGAGTTGTATTCATCAAATCTTTGATAAATTTCAATTCTTCAGAAATGCTTTTCAAACACCAATAGGCAAATAATTCTTGGAGAGCTTTTCTATCAAAGATTTCCTGGTACCTAGTGGAAAGATCTCAGAATATCTCTCTCTCCCCACACCTATTAAAATACCTTGGATTTATTAAGTTTTTAGTAGATTTCCATTCTTTAGAAGTACTTTTCCAACACCACGAAACCCCAATTCGTTAAAAAGACCTTTATCAGAGATCCAGATATGGCAGTGTCTCGTCTCTGTAATCTATAAGTCTTTAGTAGATTCAAATTTTTTAGAAATATCTCCTAACACCACAAGATTTTGTGTAAATATCTCCCAAGCACAAAGCCCCTTCTTTTTGAAAAGCCTTTCGAACATTAACTGATCCAGGAGATTCATATCATATCTTATAAATAAATCTAAAAGCAAAGCTTTAGATTTGAATAAGAATGGAAACTTCCTCACAGTAGAACATTGCCGCCACAATGATTAGATTACTGGATCCTCGGACCCCTTCCTCATGTTAATTCTAATTCCAAGCAACTTTTGTCGCAGCATATCTTTTAAAATTGACTATCGTATAGCGGATAAATAATTCGTTGAAGTACCATTCAAATATTGTTTGTTGTTGTTTTTTGTTTTAGCCTATTTTAGCATTTTTCCTCCAATTTGCTACCAATTTTTTCCGTTTGACGTTTTTCCCTTTCCATTGGTTTGGTGTGTTCTTTTGAACTTTTTGGTGTTGCTGTTGTTGCTTTTGCCACTCGGGCGCAATTCAATTCGCTGCCAATTCACTTCACTTCGATTTGATTTCAATTTCCATTTGATATTTTGATTGTTTTCGCGCGTTCCGAATTCGGTTCCTGTGCCGGCCCGGCCCAGCCCGTCCCGCACACGACCGCTACCGCCCGCTGCGCTTTTGATGCTGACTTGAATTTTCGCCGAATTTTGGGGTTTGGGCCTGCGGCTCGATTCAGTTCGATTCGATTTGATTTCTGCTTTCTCTGGCATCTAGTTAAGTGCCATTTCAACTGCACCTACACCATCTCGTCCCCCCAGTCCACTCTTTTTCTGCCTCGTCCTCTTTCTCCTTTGCCTTTTTGCAGTATTTTTGGTCGCCATTTTCCCATTTGTTCTCCTCCATTTATTTCCCATTTATTTATTAATTTCATTTCGATTTCAATTTCATTTCCCTTTTCACTCGACCACTTCTCCTCCTCCTGTCGCCCTCAGACACACTTATGTTGTTTGCTTCTGCATGGCTGTGCCCCGTTTTAAATGCCGTTCAGCGGCTTTAATGACGGACAGACAAACGGCATTGCATGAAATTTGTTACCTTTTTGGCGCAGCAAAGCGTCCTTATTACACATTCAAACACGCCATTCATGTAAAATTACTTCTTCAAATGCGCGCTTCCCGGCTGTATATGTGTGTGTGTGTATTTTGGTTTTTCTGTCAGTGTGAAACAAACATTTGACGCGCACAGAATGTGGGAAGAGCCCAAAACTGAAGCATATTTCCGAGCGTTCAGCCAAACAAAAGTGCATAAAATAACAAACAAAAACACGAAAAATAGAAAAAATATGAAAGTATCATAAATGTGTAGGAACGTTTGTAAATAATACATATCGCCGTTTGTCAGAGTCTGTGCGGCTTACAAGTGGCGCTGCCACAGGTTACACTGAAAAATTTTCATTCATTTATGATTTTGAGTGTGATTTTTAAATATTGTTAGGTTTATTAAATGTATTGACAAAAGCACCTAAAAGTATGCTAACAAAAATTTAGTCTACTATAACTTCAAGAAGAATTTGTATGTACTCATCGAACCTATGGGTTCAAAGTTAAGGGTCACATGCCAAAGAAACATCTGGGTTAGGTTGAATGTTGCCTCACTTTCATACCTGAAATACCTCCCCAAAGTATGCTACAAGTAGCTTATCATCATCACCAATTGGATTTCAAGCCCAATCGAGTTTTCGTTGCCTTCTTCCATCAATTGTATCCAATTCTGTGTTTTGCGAAAGTGCTTCATGCTCACTTTTAATCTTTCGTTCTACTGATCTCTGGGTTTCACCACGCACTTTGTTTTGCATTGTGATACTTCAGATCAAATGTCTTTTTTGGCTCTCTACGCTTCAGTATTTAGTCTCTGGACATGCCCAGTTCAAGTCAAAGTTCGTAGCCTTACAAAGATAAACCAAGTCTTTGTATAGTTCATACAATAAGATCCTTAAGGATCTACATAGAATACTCTTTCAGTTCCAGTATTCAATAGAGGGAGTCTCAATGTTACAAAATGTACAGACTGTTACTCATCCACTCTGTCACTCTGGAAATCTTTCAGAAGCTTTTATAAGGATCTAGATGTCTAGTCTAGAGTTACAGTCTGTATCTTCTTTTCATTGAGACTCCCTCCATTGAGTACTTGAACTAGCAGGATTGGGCCCACTTATCAAGGTGATCTCCCTTCTCTTACCTTCAAGCAGTGCTTTCAAACTTTCAGCATTGCTAGACAAAATAGGCTATTAGTAAAGAAGAGGCGATCCAAACAGGTAGCGTACCTAGACCGCAATCCCATGAGTCAGTGGTGTCACATGTTAGGACATTGCCTAATGGGTAGCAATGTAGAAAGACTTTAGACTTTAGTTCTGGTTATCGTTCTAAAACAAAAAAGGGCGAAACGGTCCTAAACTTTATGTACCAATGTCCCAATGTCTGCTTTGCCAGGAGAGGACTAAAAATCTTAGGCTCCTTGGACAACCTTACCTAACCTATCCGATCTTTCAAATCTAGATATCAGGCAAATGTGGTTATTCAATGATATTAGAACATGCTTTCCTGTGGCTCCCAGCACCGTAAAGGAGCCATCCGAATGTGGCTTTACTAAAGATCATATTGGAATTCCTGTGGATCTCAGCACCGTAAAGTGCCCATCTCAAAGTAGTATCACCATCTCAAAGTGGTTTCAAAATAAGCTCTTGCGAGGTTCATATTGATTCCTGTGGTTTTCAGCACCGTAAAGGAACCATCTGCATGTGCCTGTACCAAAGTTAATATTGGAAGAAGTATCAAAACAATCTTTTGCGAGGATTATATTGGAATTTCTGTGGTTCCCAGCACCGTAAAGGGGCCTTCCTGATGTGGTACCAGAACCAGTTCTCCTTTTTATCATTCCATTCACAAGAATCAACATACTAGGTTCTGGTGAATGAAACTTTTATAGGCCTGAGGGCACAGCAAACTTAAAAGGTGTAGTTCGTATCGCTAGACTATGTCAAAATAAACACACTGAAATTCTTTAACCCTTTCGCTACAGGTTTTTACTAGGGAAATTTACAATTTTACATTTTACGTTTTAGGCTTCTATGTGGTTGTATTAGCAACATTCCATAAACATTTTTTTTAGTTTTATACTCGGACCCTGTATTTTAGAGTGTTTTTCTATGAGAGAAATCACATCGTTGTGGCTGTAACAATTGCTTAAACATAAAAATTTGAATATCTTTTCATTTACTTTGGCCAAAATAAGAAGTAAAGAAGTATTTAACTAAATTGAAAGAAAACGTCAAATTACAAAATTATCTAAAGTTTTCTGCTTCTTCTTCCTTTGCTATGTCAAGATATACTATTAAAAAACGTGTATACTTCTCTTCTTTAAACTGAAATTTCGTATTTTTCCTAAAACTTCAAACTATTCTAAGGACCAACAAAAAAATGTATTCTTGCAACCATAGAGGATGCAGACGTCCACAAAGTAGCATGTGCCATATGGCAACAAAATAGTGAAAGGGTTAACACAGTTCATCATTAGTAGTTACTTTATCTGCAAGTTTCCAGAGTCAATTTACTTTCGCTCTAGTGATTCACTAGTGATAGTAATATCACTTTTTTTTGCTTGGCAAAACCAAACTAATTCACAGCACCATTCCCAACTGTAATTTATTCTTGTATTCCCCGAGCGTAATTCGTTTTCGAACATTTCAGCATTGCTTCAAACCATCTCTGCTACAAACTTGTCAAAATGTTCTTGTCCCCCTAGAAGTATGCAATGCTGTTGCTGCCCACAGTGTTGTAATTGCACAGAGCGAGCTGCATGATCCATAATTGTCATTACCATAAGAGTCATTACCATTCTACCAATGTGTGATCTTTTAGAATCGTTTAGCATTTGCTCGCCAAGGGTTGTGGTTTAAGATGAAACAAATCCACTAATACAAACACAGCTTTGGTGGTCTTTTAAAGTACATTTCTGAAAGTAAATGTTTATTGGGGCTAATGCTCCACTGGCAGCTCAAAAACGCTTACTTGGGCTGGAAGCTTTTAGAGAAGCTCACAGTAGACTCTGGGTGATGCCACCAAAGAGATGATTCTCAGTCAGATCCTTCGTTTCAGTAATGGATGAGAATCATTGCAACTCAACGAGAAAAATTCTGCTAAGGATTGATCAATGCTGCCTACATTACTTAAACCTTGCGAAATTATTGAGAAATTATGCTCCAATAAAGCGAGGACATTGATCATTTTGTTTTGGATTCTCAAGGTCAAAGGTGCGTTAGAAACTGTTAAAACGAGAAAGTAGTTTTTAGACAAAAAGCAAAATATACAGACTCTTTGTCTTTAATTTCTTTAAAAAAACTTGGTAAAAGTGTTTTTATAAAAATTTATGAGAGCCTGTTGGTACAGAAAAGTGTTGTTGTTTCCTTTCAAAGCCAATAGTTAGTAATACAATTCACATCTTTGAACATTTAAAACAAAATAGCCTCCTAAAAGTATGCAAAACAACTTGTTTATTCCTTTGTCTACGAATGTAGTAATTGAAAAAATTCTGGCATAATTTTAGGCGCTAACTTAAATGAAAAAGTAAATAAATAATGTCAGAAAATCGTAACAAAAACTGAAACTACGGCTTCTAAAGGCTTCTGAATTTCTCTCAAAAGTATTATTTTTGCAACTCTCGGAATGTAATTTTTTTTTGCATGTACCAAAACGGTTTCGGCTCATCATATCTCATTCTCATTCACTTTCAATCAAACAGCAAAATCACTTTTCCATATTACATTATACAATTATGACTTATGCCTACGTGCCGGTGCGTATTTGCTACATTCCCCATACATACATATATATATAAATTTTTGTTGTTACCTTTGTTCACAGTTGCCCTTTGCCATTTTTTGTATATTTGTATTAATTTTTTTGGGCTTGTTTTTTGGTACTTTATGCCGCTTTTTACATTTCATTAGTTGAGGATCAAAGTAACGCTCAATGGTACTTCACTTTTTTTCTGTTTGTTTACTGTTTATGTCGCTCAAAGTCGGTCTGAGTGTTGTGAGTGTGTGTGTGTGTGTGTGTATTTGGCTGTCATTGAAATTGATTTATCTGAAAGTGAATGGCACGTGTAAAATTTTAAGCCCCGACAAAAACAACAACAAGAGCCAATAATTATTCCGTAAACACTCATCAAAGGCAGCAAAGCAATTAATAGCATATTTTCAGGCACCCACACAACAACAATCAAATACACCTGCAAGTGTGTTGGCGTCTAATAAACAAAAAAGAAATTTTTTAATTTGGCTGAAAAATAGGCTTCTAAATATTTCACTCTCAGTCTGCACTGAATGCCTTTCAATACTCAACTTTGCCTAATTGCCAACTATCAAAGTGCAATTTGGTGCATTAATTCTGAGCAGCAATTGCACAGATTTATCGTTGTTGTTGTTGTAAACTACAGTTTATCCTTTTCGAGCGCTTAATTAGCGACACTTCGCTTGGCTTCCATTAAAAACGCCAACTGGCAGCGTTTTCCAAGGTAAAACTGCGGCCCACGAGGCCGCAGGAGGAGTTCATTCATAACAAAGCTTTTTCTATCTCCATCTCTTTCTTTCTACCTCCTCCCCTTCCCCTCTTATCCACTGTGATTCAATTTGTTCGTGTTGAAATTATATTGTTGTTGTTGCTATTGTTGTATTTTATCTTTGGTAGCCATTTTCGACTGTTAAATTTTTAATACCCAACGCCGTCACAGCTCTTAAGTCACATTGGCCGGATTTCGGCGCTGGTTTTACCTTGAAATGACGCATTAAAATTGCAAGCATCACTTTGCGCCAACAACAAAAACACATTTCATTTTATGAATGAAATTTTGTCGCCTTACACCGTCGACACTCTTCGTCGCTCTTCGAAAATGTCCTTTTTTTCTTACTTTCTTCGATTCTTAAGTGTTGGCAGTGGCCGGATTTGGCGTCGGTAGTGATAAAAAAAAATAACAAAAACAAATATTTACTAGCTCGATTTTATTTTGAGAATTTATTAGTTAGAGAGAAGAGGGTTTGCAATTTGATAAATTATATATGGGAAATTCTTATTCTTTTTTAACTTTAATACGAATTTTAGAAAAAGAACCGAGAAATTCAGAGTTCTTAAAAAAATTATAAAATTGTTTTAATGTTATTTTTCATCTTCTGTTTCCATGAATGGGAACAATGGGAAGAGGTGAAAACATTAATTAGAGCCAAGCAGGTTTTCAGTCGAAGGTCTTTGAGAATCGAGAGGAATCCGCAGTGACAGTCAAGCTGCATTGGAGACCCTGGAGAATGCTCGAGTGACTTCGAAGATTGTCCCAGAATTTAAGATGAAGTTTTGGTCAGTCGCGAGACATAATAAACTACAACTTATCTGTGTTTCTGAAACTATCTAACTGTGGATCCGAGTGTACAACCTTGGCACCAGAACCAAAATCGGTACCAGATGGACCTTGGTTTGGATGAAACCCTATGTAAACACCTTACAACGTCTGGGAAAGTGCAGAACTATCAAGTGTTTTGTGTCAAGCCCGAACAGGAAGGTAGAGGTTTTCCTTCTGAGATTAGAGAAAAAAGATCTTTGCCGTAGGGTTGGACTAGCCATAAGACACAACCACGTTGGGGCCGACATATGCATAACATGGGCATCATTGAGGATCTAAATTGCGCATTCTGTATGGAGGAGATAGACAGCATCGGCAGTTTTCTCTCGCTCGAGTTTTGTCGCGGGAACAACCTTCCAGATTTTGGGTTTAGATGTTATGAGAATGGACGAGGTCCATTTTCATACCCTGTGCGATCTCCCAAGATTCATTAAAAAGTGCAGGAAATTCGTGCAGAAAGACGAGTAGTCCTGGGGGATACAGAATCCACCACCTCTATTTTTTTCCATCATTTTCTCCTGTGCCTCAAGTGCAATGGGCTACCTTACCTAAGTTTTTGAATGGACCTCTTATGGTTTATTTTCCTGGCTCCCTCCACATTTATCTATGTATGTATAATCAAGCGTCTAATTTTTAACCTTAAAAACATTCATCCAACTTAGCAAACATTACATTAACACATTCCTAACGATTCTAAAAGGACTTTATTTTGTCTATTAGTCTATTTCCACAGCTTTTCAATAGACAGGGTTCTCAAAGTTGAAATTTTTGCCGCAGTTTCCTTTATAAGGGAGTAAAAGAGACTATAAGTCGACTTATCTACCAATGCCTGATATATATAGACGGAGATGTAAAGATCTCTACTCACCATTCTTCAACAAATTGCATGCTCTCAGAACAGCCAATATGAAACATGCTAGAAATCATTCACGAATCAAACTGGCGTTATTTGGGTCTCGAATGATTTGCTATGTAGAAACCCCAACTCCCTTCCCACCTCCCTGGAATCCACAGTGGTCCCAATCTATAAGTATGTCTGGCGGTAAGGTCCTGTATCTAGACCCATCGTTCTTCAATCAATTGTGTGACCTTCGAACAGCCCATATGCCCACTTGCTAGGATGCTCTCGAATGATTTGCCATGTAGAAACATCACTTATTTCTTTGTTACATAAAAATGGGTTTTGTGGTAAGGTGCTGTGTCTAGACAGTAGGTTAGGTAGGGAAGGATGTGTGCGTCCCAAGGGCAGACCTTCCACTCGGAAGCCAAAATGGCCCATTGTGAATCCCTTCTTAAAAGATTCTGGAGCTAGCCAGAGGCTCTCAGTTCGGGGCAAACCAGTTCGACCTTTTGATGAAGGAGAGTAGATCCGAAATTTCAACTATTGCTGCGCAGGCCAAGTCTGCCAGGAACCTTGACCACAAGGTACGGAGTCGGCGTTCCTGCAGAGCCGGGCAGTGGCACAGGTAGTGTTGGATCGTTTCCACTTCTTCCTCATCTCCACAGCTTCTGCAGACATCACTGGACGAGAGGCACCATTTGACAAGCATAGATCCAATGGCGCAGTGTCCAGTAATGACTCCAACAAGCTGCCTAATAGAGGTTCGACTCAGGGACAGCACAAATCGTGTTTTCCTCACGGGAAGGGAAGGCCATATTGCCCGGCCATATTGCCATACTGCAATCAGTTCTGCTCCGCCATGAGGACTCGATGTAAGTTTTGCTCAACCTGTCAATACAAATACAGGGCAGATATCGGAGGAAGCACAGAGTTATCCACTTCGGTGAGAGGCAGGGCGATCCCCTTTCTTGCCATCTCATCCGCTGCCTCGTTTCCTGCCACTCCAGAGTGGCCCGGAACCCAGCAGAGAGTGACTCGGTGATGCCCGATTCCTCGAAGTGCAGTGCGACAACTCTGCACTACCTTTGATTTCACAGTGGCTGATTCCAGCGCTTTAAGAGCTGCCTGACTATCCACACAGATTGTGATATCCGTGGGTGGTAATCCGCTGTCGCGGATTAGTTCAGCAGCTTTACAGATTGCAAAAATCTCCGCCTGAAAGATACTACAGAGGTCCGGGAGTCTAAAGGACCGTTGTGCCCCCAGTTCATCTGAGTGGAGACCAGCTCCTGTACCTTCCTCCATCTTAGAACCGTCTGTGAAGATGGTGATGGACCCGTCTCTTGTCAAACTTATAAGTCCGCATTCTTCCCTTGAGGGAAAGGAGGTGAGTGAGCGCGAATCAAAATCCAGGTGTGGAATCAGATAGTCCGTGCAGGAACCTAGTAGCTGTTCTGTACCCGTGTCCAGACAGTAACGTCAATCTAATCTAACCTTGATAGGTCGGCTTAGGTCGAACCTTGATAGGATGATTATAGAATGAAGAGGTAAGTGGTTGCCGATGTACAAAAGTCGCCGAAAAGTGGACCAGGAGGTAACGGCTTACCGCAGTCGTCAACATTAGGTAATCCTTCCGAGGCTCTTTTGGCTCTCATTGGTCTATCGGGAAACAACCTAAATTTTATGTCCTGGAGATAGGACATGCTTAGTGCACAAAATAAGTATTCAGTTTGTACCGAATTGCTGTCCAGGAGGGAGAGAAGAAGATGTGGATTTGGTTGGATTGGATTGGATTGGATTGGATTGGATTGGATTGGATTGAATTGGATTGGATTAGATTGGATTTTATTGGATTGGATTGGATTGGATTGGATTGGATTGCATTGGATTGCATTGCATTGGATTGCATTGCATTGGATTGGATTGCATTGCATTGGATTGGATTGGATTGGATTGGATTGGATTGGATTGGATTGGATTGGATTGGATTGGATTGGATTGGATTGGATTGGATTGGATTGGATTGGATTGGATTGGATTGGATTGGATTGGATTGGATTGGATTGGATTGGATTGGATTGGATTGGATTGGATTGGATTGAATTGGATTGAATTGGATTGAATTGGATTGAATTGGATTGGAATGGATTGGAATGGATTGGACTGGATTGGATTGGATTGGATTGGATTGGATTGGATTGCATTGGATTGGATTGGATTGGATTGGATGGGATTGGATTGGAAAGAGACAAGCATCGTTCTGGTGTTCGCCAGGTCGAATGCAATCGGAGACTTTGCCTTGTAGGCAAATTTCCACTCTTTCTGTTAAAGGCATGAAAAGATAGGAAGAGGCTGTAGTTAAACAATTTTTATTTCTGAATGTACTTTAGGAAGCAGGCAAAAGTTTATATGTGATTCTTTGAGTTACGATACCACCACTTCTCCTCATTATGCCAGGTTCCCTTCAGATTGGCACCGCTGGTTCTGTTGAGTTTTAGGAAGAAGTATCAGCGAAAATACCAGACTAAGTAAGTCAACCTCTTTGAAAGTCGAAAGTCGTTTCTCGAATACTCAGAAAGCAAAGCAGGTAAAGCATGAAAAGTTAAACTAATTGAGGCCAATTCTATTTTCTCAACGTTACCATAAGACAATAAAAATTTGTAACGACACCTTAATTAAGTGGTAATATCACTCTAGGCTTAATTTCAACGATTTATTTCGCAGTTGTCGTATCGCTAACTTTAAGTAAACAATTAAGTAAGAGTTAAGTAAGCAAGTTAAGAGTCCTCCAGCTGAACTTAAACAGCTAATTAAAACATCACAACTTTGTGTATTCCTGCAAATGCCTCCTTCAATGTTATTTCTACGAAATCTGCATCATTTATAAAGCCACCACCCCGCGCAACTCCCACGCGAGCGCACCAGAGGCGCACAGCATCGAATGCACTTAATTTGCTCAGTTCCAAAATAATCTCCCACTAATGTGAATTAATTCATGAATTTCCTATCAATCTTCAACTTTACTAACCGCCAAATCCCCAAACTCAAACCCGGTTGGCGCGATCCCCGCGCCGCTCTCTTTTGTCTCGGCGCTGTCCTGCGTCATTCGTGCACCATTGGCAGGATGCGGTAATTATGTCGATCGCTTCCTGCTGCCTGGAAAATGACAAGCAGCGAAAACATGAAAAACAACAAAAACAACAACACTAAAAGCAGTCAACGCAAACAACAATAAAACTCTACGTCACAAGGCTCGACCACACACACACACACCAACACATAAACCAGCAACAACAATGCAAACAAACACTCGATTCGATTTTATGGCCAGCGTCACCAACACTCCGGCACGCGGCCCGTCAGACAGCCTGGCAGCCAGACACATGCACGAAAAAATATCCTCTTCGAGCAGCATCGATGCGCGCCGCGCACCGCATGTCAACACGGCAATTTGACTACGGTGCGCCTCCTCCCCCCGCCACCAGTACTGTACCCACTCCCATCTGTCGTTCCGCCTAGTCGTCCTTCGTTGTTACACTGCCGCGACTTGGCTGCCTTCATGGGCGGCAACAAAGCAGTTCGGCAGCACGTAAACGAAACTGTCACACTTCCTCTGACTGCTGCCGCACTCGCCGCCCTCAACTTGGACGTCTTCGTTTGCCCTTTTCAATTTCAATCAAGCCTAAAGATGCTTTCGCTGTACCGATATGTCGCACCGCTGACGCCTCGGCACACCGCTCTTGCCAGTTCCCTAGGCCGTGTTGTTGTTGTTGTTGCTACGATTGCCAACGTGAAAGTTTTGTGAGTTCGTGCGGCCACAGACACCTTGATGCGGCATTTTGTGTGGGCGTACTTTTTTGGAGGAAGCGCAGTCGGGTTCGGTTCGACGTGATTTATGGGCCTTGGGGCGCTTTGGATTGAATTCTCTCATGACTGAAGGCTGCTGACTCTTTTGAGGTTCAATTTAACAGTTTGACAGCAGGGTGTCTACATTGATTTCTCTCATGATTGAAACCGGTTGACTCTTATGAGGTTCCATTAAAAAGTTGGTTTCGGCTCTTGTGATCATAGTTTATCAGCCTTAGCAGCAATCTTTGGTTGTCTTAGACTGAGTTCTCTCCTGATTGGAGACTCTTGACTCTTTAATGAGATTCATGTTTATAGCCGCAACAGCGATCAGTGGGTTTGAGTACGTGTCAATGTTGGCCAAAAGTCAATGATTTAAAATATTCTGATTGCAATTTTGTAATCTGTAAATTCTTATCTTATATGATCACACTTGACAGTTGCTTCACAGCCTACACCTGTTCTCAGATTGAAATCAGAAAGCGGCAAATGAAACTTCAAAATGTGTCAAATGGGTTTCGTAGTGTCAAAAAAATGTTAGAGAGTGCCATATTAATTTCAGATTATTTAATTGAATTTCAGAAAGTGTCATATGGATTTCAGAAAATGCTAAATGGACTTTAAAAAGTGTCAAAAGGACTTGAGAAAGTACCAAATGGCTTTCAGAAAGTTCTAAATGAATTTCAGAAAGTGGCAATGAGATTTCAGATTCTCTAATTGAATTTTGGAAAATGTGAAATGGACTTCAGAATGTATTAAATGGATCTCAAACTGCCGAATAGAGTTAAGATTCTTCACTTGAATTTCAGAAAGTGTCAAATGGATCTCAGAAAATGGCAAATGGATTTCAGAAAATGTCAAAGGGACTTCAGAAGCGCCAAATGGCTTTCAGAAAGTGTCAAATGGGTCTCCAAGTGCCAAATAGACTCCAGAAAGTGCCAAATAGATGCTAGATTCTTCAATTGAATTTCAGAAAGTGTCAAATGGATTTCAGAAAATGCCAAATGGACTTCAAAAAGTGTCAAATGGGTCTCCAAGTGCCATATAGGCTTTAGAAAGTGCCAAATCGATTTTTGATTCTTTAATTGAATTTCAAAAAGTGTCAAATGGATTTCAGAAAATGCCAAATGGACATCAGAAAATGTCAAAGGGACTTCAGAAAGCGCCAAAGACTTTCAGAAAGTGTCAAATGGGTCTCCAAGTGCCAAATAGACTTCAGAAAATGAAAAAAGTGAAAAGAAAAAGATTTTTGATTCTTCAATTGAATTTCAGAACGTGTCAAATGAACTTCAGAAAATGCCAAATAGACCTCAGAAAATGTCAAAGGGTCTTCAGAAAGCGCCAAATGGCTTTCAGAAGGTGTGAATTGGATTTCAGATTTTCAATTGGAATTCAGAAAGTGTCAAATGTATGTCAGAAAATGCCATATAAACTTCAGAAAGTGTCAATTGGATTCCAGATTTAATTAGATTTCAAAAAATTCGAATTGGATTTTAGTTTCATTAATTGGATTTAGAAAAAGTTAGAAAAATTTAAAAAAGAACAAAATGGACAAATGTCAGATGGATCAGAAAAAGTCAAATGGACTTCAAGAAGTATCAAATAGACTTCAGAATGTGCCAAATTACTATCAGAAAGTTCCAAATGGCTTTCAGAAAGTTCAAAATAGCTTTCAGAAAATGTGAGTTGTGTGTATTTAAGATTCTTCAATTCGATTTCAAACCCAACAATAAAATCTAGGCTCGATCATTATTGTTCCTACAGTTTTATATGCAAAGATTTAGCTTTACGTCTTTTTAAAACCTTAACGAGTCACAGTTTTAACTCAACGATAACGAATCAATCAAACAAGATTTCATTATTTGGCGCTTCTCGGTTCTTCAAAGAATACCACTTACCAATGAAAACTACGAGCTTCAAGTTCTGTAGCGCTGCTCAATTGCTGCCTCAATATTGCCAATTGTTGTTGTTCGTTGAGCAACCATTCTCGGCGCCCCAAGCACACCTCGCAGCCGTTCCTGTGCATAAGCGTGCAAGCAACAGTATCCTTGTACGCCTAAACGCGCGCGCACTCACACACATACACACGCGCTCACAAGGTATGTGAGTGTGTGTGTTGGGCGGAAAATTGATTTGATTAACAGCCGAAACGGAGGCAAGCAACGCCGCTGCCAATTTGCTTCGGGGCGCGCGGACCCAAAACTCAAACCTGGCTGACAGCAGTGGTGCGCGTGTTTGAGTTGTTGTTGTGATTGTTATTGAAACAGTACATTGTTGTACTTGGCGTGACTGTTGCATGCCGCACCGCCGTTACAGGTGTGTGCGTCAGCGACCGTCCAGCTTTGGGCTTTTGCACCGCCACCGCCCACTCGAGCACTTCAGCGCTTCGAGCCGCGTTCGCCGTCTTTCGGCAATGAGCCGCTTTTCCAGCTGTTTCATTATTTTAACATTGCCTCTAGTCAACTGCTCTGCATGCGCGTCAGCCACATCTGTCCACCTGTTCGTCTGCCCTGCCCCCTCGCCGCCCTCGTCGCTCATCCAGCGAACACGTTAATCGTATTTAAATGACGTAAAGTGTAGCGCGTCTTTATTGAGTTCCATTGTTGTTGTTGTTATTGTAATCGTTATCTTTTTGTTTTTGTTGTTGTTATATATGTAATTTTTGTTGGGCTTGTTGCTAGCCTTGTTTATCTTCCTTTTATTGTTTTATATTCTTAATAACTCGCATTGTTGTTTCTTGTGCCGCATGAGCCAAATTTCATGCCGCACATTCAATGTGTGGAGCGAGAATTTTTCGAATATTTTTTTGTTTTGTTTCTTTTTGTTTTTGTTTTATAACAAGTAAATTAGAAGATGTGGGGGAGTGGAGGCGAGCGAGCAAAATAATTGAAATGCAATTAGGCGTGGCTAATAGCTCAACTTGGATATGTGCGTCGAAGTAATTCGGTGTGGTTCGTCATTTGGAAATTTACCGCAGTGTCGATGGCCGATTTATTGGTGTTGGTTATAAATACGTTTTGAATAAGATGTTTTGATGATTTTAGCTTTTCCAAATATTGTGTTTTATATTAAAAATTTTTTTTATTTTGAATGGTTACAAGTTTGGGACCAATTCGGAATTCTAGTGGGAATTCTATTTGGTTTCTGTGGGCATTGGATTTTGATTTATAAAAGATTCTTATATACCGATTGATAAGATGAATGAATAAATGATTGATGAAATGAAGACTATGCCAAATCCATGGGTGCTATACATTTATAAATATCTGAGGGTTCAAGTAAAGGTCTTGTCCGGAACATGTTTGTCGAGGTATTTGAATCTTGTTAGCTCACTTAACACCCACCAAGACAATAAAATGCACCAACCAATGCATCGAACAAACGGTAAAAGAAGCTTGCCGCTCTATCTTTGGATACCACAACGGACTTCAGAATCCTCCGGGCCAACTAGACAGCTATACTTAGGATTATCTGGGCAGAGTACAGAGAGATATTGCCAGATTTATTTGAGTTCAGGCTGGTTTCAATCACTACCGAACAATTGGTAAGAGAAACTTGCTGCTTTATCTGTGGACATCACAATGGACTTCAGAAGCTTCCAAAACTATTAGTCAAACGACTGGCTATTCCTTAGATAAGATATTGTTTGATTCATTCGAAGCTCAGATTGGGTTCAACCAACACCGAACAATCGGTAAGAGATGCTTGTCGATCTATCTTTGGGTATCACAATGGACTTCTGAAGCCTCTAAGTGTATTTGTCAAGTGGTCGGCAATTTCTCAACGGCATCTAAGCAACATCACGTTTGATAATCTGGGCAAAGTAGGTTCGGTATCTTTGGAGATATTGCCAGATTTATCGCAGTTCAAGCTGGTTTCAATCACTACCGAACAATCGGTAACAGAAGCTTGTCGCTATTTCTTTGGGCATCACAATGGACTTCAGAAACCCCCAAAGTCATTAATCGAACGACTGGCTATTCCTTGTCTGTATGTTTTGTATCGTTGGAAGATATTGTCAGATTCATTCAAAGCTCAGGTTGGGTTCAACCAACACCGAAGAAAAGTTGAGAGTTTTTGTAGACATTTCCGTGATAAAGTGACCCTTTTATAGACCTTTAAGGAAGACCTTAGGAAGACTTAAGAAGAAAGAAGTATAAGACTTGAAGAAAAATATTTGTTTGGAACAGTAGATAGAAGTGGGATTGTAATTATTTGCCCCGGATTGAGACTGATTGGTTAGCTCCAGAGTCATTTAAGAAGGGACTCACAATAGGCCAATTTGTCCTTCGAGTGGAAGTGTGGTCTCTGTGCCGCACACCGCCTTCCCTATCTAACATAACCCTGTAATTATTTCAAAATATTTCCAAAACCTGACTTTTAACTTTCAAAGCGTCTCCTAACTTTGTCTCCATTTGCATCTCTTCTCATCTTATTAATGTTTTTGTTTCATTGTCATAGCATTGGTGTTGAGTTTTATGAAACTGGGTCTTGAAGACTGGTCGCTGGGTCATGTTGGCCTCTTGGTAGCATTGCCCAAAGTTTTCCTAAAGGGTCTGAATAGTAGGAATCACTGACTAGTGATTATTTTTAAAGAACTTCAAGACCTGACTTTTAACTTAAAGACAGTCTTCTATCTATAAAGAGATTAGTCTGGTCCCAAGACAACAGAATAGAATTGAAGACAGCAGCGCAAAAACGAGAAAGAGATACAGAGATCGTTTTTGTCTCCCTGATGTCTCCTATCTGAGCGGGTTTTATAGCAGAAAGTATTCCATTAATTCAACTCAGAAAACTCTCAAATCTATTCATACTTAGTAGTGACTGCATTGTAAGATTTGATTATGATTTTTGCGCCCTCAGAATTGGTTAGATTTCTTCAACTTATCTATATATATGTTTCTTCTTACAATAGTTTGACTCTAAACCCTTCACTTCGCTTGGCTTCAATTGGATTTTTAATTCATTCGATTTTACTGAATTTTCTCTGTTTGTTTACTAGTCCAATCGCTGTTTACGTTTGCAGTGAATTTTTCAATATTCTGTTGAATTTCTCCATAATCCAAATGCGGCTTGAACGAAGTCGACCGGTAAAAGCCGCTTCAAGTACGCGCCTAATCTTTTAATGGGATCGTTAAAGTTGTTGTTATTGTTCAGAGCTTTTTTCTTATTCTCTTTTTTACAACAAATAATAATCTTTTTGTTTTGCCAATGTTTTTTTGTAGACTTATGAAGGGTTTTTTTCATATTCAGCTAATGGCGTTTTAAAACATTGTTTCGAGAACCTGACGTGAAAAATTACAACCAACAACTATGTGGCAAACAATGTTCTTTTATTTTTTTGTATTTGTAAGCATTTGTTTTGCATAAAGTTGAAATATTGAAAATTTGCTTCAAAACTTATTCGTTTACAATGTAATTTTCTTTTTTAATTTGTGTTACTTTTTTATGGCGTAATCAGCGCAACTCCTGTTTATGTGTGTGTGTGTTTTTAGTTCCGGGAAATGGCTGCCTCAACGCATCCTACGTTCTGATTGCGCACAAATATGGTTTCAGCATCAACTTGATTCTCCACTATTCAATTAGAGCAAAAGCCGCACTCAACTACAGTTTTTCGCTGAATGTAATTTTAAACTGCGTTCCGCCATATTGTAATTTACATAATTACAACAATAAACTTGCTGTTTGGTAATTTGAAAGCGTTTCCCTTAGGCATTGCTGTGTTAGTTAGCTTTAAGTTTTAGCTGAAATGAACGATGGCAGGTTTTAAACACTTTAAATAGTGAAGAACTGCGTTTTTAACTAAGAAAAGTACTTTGAATGTAAGAAAGCAGTTTAAAGAAATCCAAAGCATTGATTAAGAATGATTCGATTAAGGTTAAATATGCAGCCGTTTTTCGATAACTTGTTGCCATTTTAGAGAAATTCCCAATGTGTTTCTATCATAGAAATCCTCGTTCCAATTAGCTAAAAGCTGTGACAGTTGATTCTTACGAGCTTCTCTTGAGGCAAATTTTTGAAAAGCAAAATCATTCGCCATATAGAGAAGCTGGCAATCGCTTGGCTCCACTTTCGAAGTAAGATGCATGTATTCACTAAGAAGGTGGATGTATTCAGTAGGATGGTGGATGTCTACACTAAGGTGGTACATGTATACGCTAAAGAGGTGGATATATACACTAAGGTGGATGTATTCAGTAAAATGGTGGATGTCTACACTAAGGTGGTGGATGCATACACTAAGAAGGTGGATGTATTCACTATGATGCTGGATGTAGTCACTAAAATGGATGCATTCACTAAAATGGTGGATGTATTCAGTAGTATGGTGGATGTCTACACTAAGGTGGTACATGTATACGCTAAAGAGGTTGATGTATACACTAAGGTGGTGGATGTAGTCAAGAAGGTGGATGTATTCAGTAAAATGGTGGATGTCTACACTAATGTGGATGTTTACACTAAATAGGTGGATGTATACAGTAAGGTGGTGGATGTAGTCACTAAGGAGATGGATGTATTCACTAAGGAAGTGCCTGTATACACTAAGGTGGTGAATGTATACACTTAGGTGGTGGATGTATACACTATGGAGGTGGATGTATTCCCTAAGGTGGTGGTTGTAGTCACTTAGGTGAATGTATTCACTAAGGTGGTGGATGTAGTTACTAACACAGCAATCTCCCAAACGCATTTTCGAAGCGGCTTTGTTCTAATGGAACAGAATTCCTCTAGTATGGCTGCTTCTGGGCAAATTGCTTTCTTCAGGCGGTTCAATTGTTAACAGTATAAGTTCGAATTGAAATTTTGGCCTTAGGAAAGCAGCTCTTAGTATATGAAATTCCCTTACAATTCCTCCTGATTGTCAAACTTGGTTTGATAACCGTTTGTGTCGGAGTGAACCACCTTCCATCTTCAACTTCAGATGGCTTAATTTTGGTTTGCAATTCAGCAGCATTTTGCAGATGAAATTCAAGTCTTTGAAAAATCATTATAAACATTCATTTTCACTTCTAAAACTTCATCGAGTTGAAAAACCAACTTGAAATTTTACCTACGCTGCGTGTGTTCAATGCAAATGTATGCCACATGCAGTCGAGCGCTGAGCCCAACTTAAAGATGCGCTACTCAAATGCCAAAACACAGCCAGACACACACACAGTCATTGTCATACGTTTACCTACACGACTGACTCTACCTAAGCGGCATAACGTAAGTGAGAATCTGGTGCTTGAAAATCTCCGTTGGCTCGAATGCATTTCAACCCCACGCGCACTCGGCGCACACATGCGGCGGCCACTGAGTGCAGCGCATTGCGCGCACTTACCGCAACACATGCGCACATATGGCCACACAACAAAAACAAAAGTCAAAAATTGTAAATTTCAAGTCAAACAAAAAGATTTCATAAAAACGCCCCAAACAAGAAAAGGCGGTGAAACATCTGAAATGTGAAATGTCGGTGTTCTATGACGTGAATTGGTTTTACGTTGCTGCAGGGCCGAAGTTTGCACGTTTGTTGCGCCTGCGTACTGTGCACTTTTTAGTTGAAATTAAAAAGACAAATTAAAAGTCATAGAGGTACTCACAGTTTGGGGTGATATATGTTAAATTTTTCACTGAAAAGTATTTAGTAATTTTTGAAAAACCCGATACTTGAAAGTATGAATACTGCAAATCTCATGGAACGGAAAATTATGAGATGACGACGTACTCTACTCGTACTCTACTCGTACTCGTACACTTCTCGTACTCGTACTGTACTCGTAGTCGTACTGTACTCGTACTCATACTCGTACTGTTCTCTACTCGTACTCTACTTTACTCGTACTCTACTTTACTCGTACTCCTACTCGTACTCTAATCTACTGTTGTCTCTACTTAATCCACTGTGATTGTGAATACCTTTACTAATTATTTTCTTACTTTGGTCTGAAGAACTTTTTGCAGTTCGCGTACGTAGAAAAAATGCATATTTATCCTCTAATTGCAACGGGGCATGCAGCATGCAGTGTGAAGCAGGCGGCAACCGGCGACGACGGCGACGGGCTGCTGTCGCTGTCGCTGTGGCAACGCATGTTGCACACATGTGTGCCATATTCGTGTTATTGTTATGCTTCACTCTTGTTTTTGTTGTTGTTTGTATGCGTGCCTTTGCACATGCGCAAATGTGCACGCATCAAAAACAACAACAAAAACAACATAACAAATGAAAATAAAATCACAAGCACGGAAGCTGCAATTTTTGTTGGTTTGTTCTTAGTTGGTTTTAAGAATATATAATGCAGTTTTGTTATTGTTTTTTTATAGTTGTTGTATTCGGCTGAGCTGTTTTGTATGTTTATGTGTGGCAATTAAAATGCATGTCCAATGCATTTCGTTTTTTTTATGAATGACCAGAACATATGCATTTTTAAAGCTGATTTTTTGATGCGATTTGTTGGTATTTATGTGCTGGCCGGCAACAGCTGCTGCTGCTGCTGCAACAATGTGACCACAACTACAACATTTGACGCAACAAAATTGCTGAGCAAATTTTTTCTCAGAACAACTTGGAATGGATTCGGTCGATTGAGAAACTGACGGAGTTTTGTAGTCAAAGTAGCTTACAGTCTCACAAGAGTTGTTTCTATGAGATGTTATTTGCTGATTTTGTTGGTAATACAAATTTGTTAAGATACATATTCCCACTTCTATCAACGTTCTATATTTTAACTTTATTCAATTGAAAAAATTATTACAATTAAAAAAAAAATTTATTAAAATGTTATTAAAATTTGTTTTTCAATTGAAATTTTAATTACATTTTTGTTAAAATTTGTTTCAATTTACTGATTACTTAACATTAGTTTACTGATTTTTATTTTTTATCAATTTTTTTCAAGCGACATATTTCGACTTTTATCAACTTTCTAATCTATTTTAACTTTATTCAATTAAAAAAAATTCATTAAAATATTAATTAAATTAAAAAAAATTAATTAAAATGTTTTTTTAATTAAAAATAAAAAAAATTTTTTAAATTTAATAAAAATTACTAATTTTTTTTTTACTTTAATTAAAATTTGTTTCAATTTACTGACTTACTTTACATTGATTTACTGATTTTATTGGTAATCAATTTTTTTTCAAGCAACATATTCCTACTTCTGTCAACTTTCTAATCTATTTTAACTTTATTCAATTAAAAAAATTTAATTAAATTTTAAATTAAATTTAAAAAAATATTTAATTAAAATGATTTCATTTTATTTTATTTATTTAAAAAAAATTTAAAATTTAAATTTAAATTTAAAATTTTTTCAATTTCAAAAATTAAAAAATAAAAAAAAATTTATTAAAATTTTTATTTAATTTAATTAAAATTGTTTTCAATTTACTGATTTACTTAACATTGATTTACTGATTTTATTGGTAATAATTTTTTTTTAAAGCAACATATTTCTACTTCTATCAACTTTCTAATCTATTTAACTTTATTCAATTAAAAAGAATTTAATTAAATTTTTTTTCAATTTAAAAAATAAAAACAAATTTAATTAAAATTTCTTTCAATTTACTGATTTAGTTAACATTGATTGACTGATTTTATTGATAATCAATTTTTTTTTCAAGCAACATATTTCTACTTCTATCAACTTTCTAACTTTATTCAATTATAAATATTTCATTAAAATTTTAATTAAATTTAAAAAAAATTTTATCACAATTTTTGCCAATTTTAAAAACAAAAAATAAAAAATAAAAAAAATTTTATAAAGTGTTTTTTAATTTAATTAAAAGTTGGTTAAATTTATTGATTTATTGATTGATTGATTTTATTGCCGGTTTGATTGATTTATTGAAATAAATTACATTGATTTACTGGTTTTTTTGTTAATTAATTTAAACAAAAAATATTTCTACTTCTATCAACTTTCTAATCTTCTCTAACTTTATTCAATTAAAAAAATTTAATCAAAATTTTAATTAAATTAAAAAAAAAATTTTACTAAAATTGTTTCCAATTTAAAAAATAAAAAAAATTAATTAAATTTTTTTTAATTTAACTAAAATTTGTTTCAATTTACTGATTTACTTTACATTGATTTACGGATTTTATTGTTATTGAATTGGATTTTATTGTTGTTTTTTCAAGCAACCTTTTTCTATTTCTATCAACTTTCTAATCTATTTTAACTTTATTCAAGTTAATTAAATTAAAAAAAGAAATTTAATTAAAATCTTTAACTTTTTATTTATTTTAAATTTATTCAATTTAATTAAATTAAAAAAAATTTAATCAAGTTTTTTTTTTCAATTAAAAAAATAAAAAATAAAAAAAGTTATTAAAATATTTTTTTAATTTAATTAAAATTTTTTTCAATTCTCTGATTTACTTAACATTGATTGATTTGATTGATAACGTTGACTGATTTTATTGTTGATCAATTTTTTTCAAGCATCATATTTCTACTTCTGTCAAATTTCTAATCTACTCCAACTTCTTTACATTTTTATATAAAATGTAATTTAATTTTTTTCAATATGCCAATTGTTGCTCCATTACCAGCACAGCTTGTGAATACCGCCATTAAGACAACTAAGTTCTCAGCCCTCTTGTCGTTGTCACGCAACGCACAAGTCGGGGTCAACAAAATTTCTATTAACCCCACATTCACATTGCGACGAAACGCACACAAGCGCACCAAAAGGAAATTTCCACCCACAATGGCAAAAGTGTGGAGAAAAAAATTAAAAAAAAAAATACAAATATAAAAAGTGACAACAAAGTACAGCGTACAGAAACCATGAAGAAAACAGGAAAGATAAAAAAAGGACTAAAATCAGCAGATAACAAAAGGAAATAAACGATACGCTGCGCATTCGATATGGCAACTAAAGTGTGCCGAGAGGGGTAGGAGAGGTGAAAGGGGCAGCGAAGTGAATGCAAGCTAGTGTGCGTGCATTATTTGAGGGTTAAGGATACACACCAACACAGATGCATACATTTGCAAAGCAAAAAGCACACAAAAAAGCTGCCAGCCGATTAATCGGCCAACAGCAGACCAAAGCCGAATAACGATTGTTGCTGCCGCTGTCACAGCTGCGTTGCAAGCAAAATGCAAATTTACCATAAAAAGAAAACAAAATAAATGCGCCACTGCCAAAGCGGAAGCGGCGCAGAAAATCGAAATGTTGCGCAGTGCAGCGCCGAAACGTTCGAAACGAAGGCCGAAGCGTAGGTGCGGTAGGCGGAAAATGAGGCGGAAACAAGATGGAAAAACGAAAGTAAGAAGCAGTAAGTAACTGTTGCTGCCAACGCTGCCGGGATACGCGATATCGTTGGCAACAAACTGGCAACAACAACAACAAGAGCCAACAGCGACGTTCGCAACAACGGCTGATTGCAGCCAAGCAGCCCATGCGGTGTGTATCCGTGTTTGACCCCATGGCAGCCGGTGCATGTGTATGTGTGTGCCTGTGATGCGAACATATGTGCGTGCCGCCATACACACACAGACACACAAAAATTGCCAACACAGCGCCACAACAGCAGGAGGCAACAGACCCCCGCACCACTTAAGTGTGGGTTTGTGTGACTTATTTCCTCTCTGTTAGTGTGTGTTAGGCTCTTTCTGCTTATACATACATATACATAAATCCTGTGCCTCTGTGTGCGTGAAACATATGTTTTCGTTTTACTCTTGCTTTCGTTCGGCCGACTGGTCTGAGGGCGCTCCGGGCCCAGTCGATGATATGCCGGTGCTCCCCCGCTCCACCCAATGCTGCTCACAACTCTCTATTTGTATGTGTGTGTGTTTCAGAATATCTTTGTTTGTATTGAGAGCGGCGCATTCTGAAACTGCGCATGCGTCAGTTTGGCGCTGCTTGCTAGCTGTGTGTGTCTGTGTGTGGGCGCTCACATACACCACTCGAATTTTTTTTCGTTCGCTTTGCTCAGATATTCTGTTACAGTTGTTATGCAAAGCAACCAATACCCATACAACAACAACAACAACCATAATTCGAGCAATATTTGCAGCGCTGATAAGGCAGCAAACGCGCTCTGACCCCCTTTCGTCCCCTTCGAACCCACTTTGTGTTCTTATTTGAAAGCAAAGTGCGCACTGTACGCTCTCGCCGTTGTCGCTGCTCGTTCGCTCGCATTTGTTCTGCCCGCCCGTCCGCCCGCTCGCCTTGGTGTCTGTCTGTTCGTCTGTCCAACGGCCTGTGCGGCTGTGTGCGCGCGCCTCCGCTTCGCTCAGCTCAGCACAGCGTGTGTGCGTTGCCTGCTGCCCGACTGACTGTTGGGCGCTGATACTGTGCGGCGAGTTCGAGCAGCTCGGTTCCTCATCCGGTCGTCGTCGTTGTCGCTGTCGTTGTCGTTGGTGTTTCGCTTTGCTTCGTTTCGGTGGCCCAGCGCTCGTCGACTGCGCACCGTCAGCCCAAGGAGAATCGAAGGAAAAAGCCAACTGGTGTACGGTTTGTGCAACATTCGAAAAACACTACGCGCGCCGCCAACGTTAGACGCCAGACACCAGCGGACAGGACTGCTGGCCGCTCCTCGAGTTCAACTGAACGCTGTGTAAACGTGTGCGCGCGACCTGCCATTTGTCCGATTGTTCGGTTCGCTTTGGCTATTTTGGTAAAACTGTTTGTTTCCTTATTAAAACACAACAACAACAGCAACAAAGTTTAATTAAAAATAAAAACCAAAACAAAACCGCGAAACTCAACCGATCCACAAACGACAGACAGAACAGTGAAAATAACATTTCGTAGAAATTAAAAATAATTTACAAATCGCTGGCGCGCGCAAATTGTTTTCGTTGTGCATTGCGTACGCGGCAAATTTTTATTTTGATAAAAACACCGAACACGCTCCGCACTCCGCTCGACGTCGGCAATGTCCAAAAATAAGCCACAACTGAAGTTTTATTTTTAACCGGACAATACTCGAGCGAAAAGGCAAAAATACACAAAATTCAATTTCAATTTCAAATTCAAATTCACACACTTGCGCCGGTACGCGCCTATTTATAATTTTACTGTGTTTTATTATATTTTCGCATAATTCGGTTTTGTGTGTTTTATTTGTGCAAATCAACAAACAACGCCAACACCGAACAAAATAAACAAATGAGAGCAGTAAATTTCAATTAAAAAACCAAACAACACAAAACCCAATGTGAGTTTTTAATTCGAATGCATATCAACTCAAGTGTGAAGTTACGTTCAATTTGATAAAAACAAATCATAAAAAAAGAAATAAAAACAGTTTATAACATTTCAAACATTAGCCATGGATTACAAAAAATTGTGTTTGTCATTTGTCAGATTTCAATTTGCATAAAAACGCGCTGAACTCAAACGAAAACTTGAACCAACAACAGCAAACAAAAGAAGGCATCAAAAAAATTAAATATTTCAATCAATAAAAAATTTCAATAAATACAAAATTATATTAAAAACACTGCTCAAACTTAAATGAACAACAACAATAACGTGCAGCCAACAAACAACAAATTTGGTGACCTCTCGAAAAACACTTCTCAAACAGTCTCAAGTTTTTGAAGCAACATTTACAAAACGTTTATAAATTGTTAAAATTTTTGTAAATCAAAAATTTGAAGAAATTTTCCAAGACTCAAAAAAGTCCTCTTTGGCGCCTAAAAGTGCATCGAGTTTCTCATTGAAAACTTTTTTAGTGTGTTTTATATGCAAAAACTGCTCAACTGAATCAAATGCCGACGCCAAATATATAACTACAACAACAACAACGGCCAGCAAGAGAACAACAAATTTATTGAACTTTTCAAAACACATTTCTGAAACAGTCTCAAGTTTTTGAAGCAACATTTACAAACGAAATCAAATTCTTAACATAAAAAATTTCATTCAGTAAGAAAATTTCTAAGACTTACAAAAGCCTTCTTTGGCGCCTAAAAGTGCATCAAGTCTTTCATTGCAAACGTTTTTAACTTTAGCGACCAGTGTTTCATGTGCAATCAGCAAGTTGAAAGGAAATAAACAAAATTTCTTTGTAAAAAAAATAAAAAAATATTTTCACAAACCTGAAAAATAAAACAAGCATCAAAGTCACATTTTATGGATATTTGTTAAATCTGCGGCTAGTTTTGTGCAGCATTTTGTGACAGTTCTTTCAATCACTGTAAGTCTTGGCATGATTTTTTTTTTATAAAAAAAGTGAGTTGTTGTTACAGTGGCAATGCGCGGCATCCAATTAGATTGTTACTACTATTTTCGATTAGTAACTGCTTCGGTTATCTGCTTCTTCCAGCCACTCTTAGAGGTTTATGAAGAAGACAAGAAGTAAAGCCTGATTGCATTTCACTTAACCATTGAAATCGGTGAACAATGTTCTTTATTCTTTATTAAATTCAGTCAATGAACAGAAAATGTTCTTACAGACTAAGTGAATGAATAACAAACTTAAATTAAAACTTAAACTAGTGAACAAAGCAGAAGAATTAGAACTAGAGATATTTTTCTTCTTCATCTCTTTAGAGACGTTCAGGCACAGAGAAGTCAGAAGACGGCTTCCTTTTGGTGATAGTCAGATCCCCATCGATAGCCACAGTAAACTTCGTCACATACCGGCATCCTCTGTTTAAGAGATCTGCCAATCTACTCTTACCGTATCTGAACCAAAGTGATCTGCAGATTTTTCAGGATCTATCATCCTCCAGAGACGAAAGTGACAGCTAACTAATGTGTTGCAGCAACAATCAGCGCACTTAACGATAAAACAAACCCCAGATTATGAAAACTGATTTCTTTATGAATCGATACAACGTTCTTGAAAAAATTTTCTATTATCTTATTGGAAACAAAAGAAACAACTTTATAGAAACAAGTTTTTCTATCTTATTGAAAACAAAAGAAACAACTTTATAGAAATAATTTCTTCTATCTTATTGAAAACAAAAGAAACAACTTTATAGAAATAATTTCTTCTATCTTATTGAAAACAAAACAAACAAATTTATAGAAAAAATCTTAGAGAAAATAGAAGAACAACAGTTAAAACAGTTTTCTTCCATCTTATTGAAAACAAAAGAAACCACTCTTTCGATACAATTTTCTTCTACTTTAGTGAAAATAAAAGAAACAATTTTTTTTTGTGAAACAATTTTCTTCTATCTTTTTGAAAATAGAACGACGCCAGTGAATCTTCAAATACTTTCTAATACCCAAACCTGTAATAGTCTTTGAAAAAAATTTACCACAATTTGCCTAAAAAATTCATGGATTTTCATTTGCCAAGATGAACAAGAAAAGAAGAAGAAAACTTTCAAAACATGCCCCACTGCTGCTTCGTCAGTTCCGTAAGACTTTGTTGACCCATTTACAGAGTTGTTTACATACTAAAGTGAGGTCCAATTAAATCTTTTTAACCGTAGATCGAGCTTAAACAAATTTAAGGAATGCTGTCCCATGTATACAAAGGAGAAAATTATAAACTTTTCTATTTTTTCAAGACCTCTTTCTTAAAAAAGTGTGAAAGATGGTTTTAAACAAGCATAATCCCAACACAAACAAAGTCACAAGAATGGTTCAATTAATTAAAAAAGTTATAATAAAACAAAAAACCAAATAAATCATTTTTGATAGAAAGCTCAATTTACGGTTAAAGTTTTCTTAAAAAAGTTTAGTTAAGAACTCGAAACCCCATTCTTAATACAAATCTCTATCACTCTCTCTCAATCACTACAAATCTTTGCACTTCAATTCGATTAAAAATGACGAAAAATGAAAACTATTTGATTAGTTGAGTTATTTTTTAATTGAGATTATAAAGAATCTTAGTCTGTGACTTGTGTTAAGGCATTCTAGGGTTGAATTCTTGGAAGTTATTTTCAGAAACACTATCCTTGAATTCATTTATCTGAAGTTATTTTCACTTATATCAATGCTTCAAAAAATTATTGTGAAAAAAGGTAAATTAAGTAATCTTCTCAACGAAGCTTAGATGAATTCCTAAGATTCGAAACATAACTTTTTTAATTAAAATTATATAAAATCTTAGGTCTGTGTTCTGTGTCGAAGCGTTCTAGAGTTCGATGTTTCAAAATGATCTCCAGAAATTAAACCGTTGAGATTAAGTATGCGAATTTTTCACATATTTATAAAATTTATTAAACCATTCTTTTCATTTTAAAAATGTTCGGAATTAAAAAAAATTGGCTGATAATTGTCGCTAAATTAAGTCGGGTGATTGAAAGTATTTTTCCATAATTTTTTCATGAGGTCTGTGTTAACTTTTAGATATCATCAATTCTTTCGACATTTATCCAAAACGGTTATCATTTTTAGTAAAATGTCATAAGATTATTCTGAAAAAAGTAAACTGAACTGATAACTTTTTGTTTAACTCAATCGTTTTATTTAAAAAATTATTGTTTTTTGTTGAGGTTACAGAGATTCTAAAACCTGTCGAGTTTATGAAACCATTTCAGAGTTCAACTGCTTGAAGTTATTTTCTTAAATGGTTTCGTTGATTATTTAACCGAAATAGTTCTCAAATATGAATATATGTAAAATTTTTTCCGAAAAATCAGCTGCATGATCTTAGTTCAATAAAATGAGCGCATGGATCTTTAAGTTTGACTGGTTTTATTAAAGATTCCAAAAGCACTCAAAGGAGTCAAAAATATCACTTTTGAGATCCTTTTTGATTTCATTGCCTGGTTTTCCGAAAGAAAGTCTTTCTTGACTTTTATTATTTTTTTTGAGATCTTATATTATTTCATTGCCTGGTTTTCCGAAAGAAAGTATTTCTTGACTTACATTATTTTGAAGCCAAATCAAATACAAAAACTAAAGATATTCACAATTTTTAAATTCTACTACTTTGTGAAGCCAAATGAAAGACATTCTTAGAAAATTTGTTAAATTTTTGTAACGTGATTTCTTAGAAAAATTAATGGATAGTTCGATTGATGGTTCATTCTTGAATTGAATAATATTCTTTCGGCTATGCTAACAAAGCAGAGAATATAACACCTGAATCGAGTGGGAGCGTATCGTTTATTCCACGGTTGAAAAGAGAATATTACAAAAAGATGGGATCGGGGAGAAAAAATTGGGAGACCATAAGTACAGAAGAAGAAAAACAGAGTCTTTAGATTTGGAAGAGACATTAGAGTTGGAATTGACAAATCACTTAACTCGTGGTTGTCATTCACTAGAAAAAATTAAGAACCAAAAATGGTTTTTGCTATCCCAATTCATTTGATCTTTTGTCTGAAAACAAAAATAAATTTTTAACTTTGGTCATCATTCTCTAAAGTTTTTTTCATTGCGTTGCTCTTTCATAAATCTTGAGTCACTTGATGGAAAAAAAATGTTCTATATTTTTGGATCTGGTGATTGTCCTTACGAGTTGCATTGCTTTGAGAAATCTTAAGTTACTTAAAAGTAGATGAATTGTCCTGTCGTTTTGGATTTGTTGATTGTCTTTTATACATCTCAAGTCACTTAAAAAAAGAAGATTTGTTCTGTCTCTTTGGATCTTTTGATTGTTCTTCAGCTTCTGAATCTAAGTCTGAGACAGAAAGAAGAACTTTTTTGCTAAATATAAAAAACTTATCCACAGCACTTTTCAAACAAAATCAACACCAAACTTACTTGATTCCTTAAAAACCCATCAAAGTAAACCAAATCACTAACCAGACATTTTCTTAACATTTATGTCAATTTTTGACAGCTTACAACAGCTTCTCTTCAGCATTCATTTGTTGAGTTCATGCAAACGCAACAACAAAGTCAAGCAACAAAATCATTTCCGATCTCTTCCAGCGCTTCGTTGCAAACTTCCTGAACCAACACCAACAACTGGTGTAAATAAATTAAAAAAAAATATCTGAATGCTGGCTGACGAATGTCAGTGTTATAGCACATGGCTTGTCGAAGCGTATGTCGCCATCAATAACAACAACAACATTAGCGCCGGCACAATCGTCCAACGCAGCCGCTTATCAAATGTGTTTCTTTCATTTTTCGCGTACTTTGTGCAAATGTCATCGCAATTTCTTTCTTTCTCTCTTTTTTTATTTGGTCTGACAATGTGAACCGCCTGCAACCGCGCCCACCTCTCACCCCCCTCACCAAACATGTCGAACAGTTTAAGTTGAAAATTCCTGCTGTTCTTCGCCACCGTCTTCAGCTGATAAGCGGCCACGGCTGCTCCAGTGCTGCCAATGTCTAAAAGAGACCGTCGTCCCACTGCTGACGGTCGCTTGACCGATGTTGTGCTTTGGTCACTTTCGATTGCCACTAGTTGACACTCGATGTGTGTGTGTGTGTGTGTGCGCTTTATCAACTTGCTAGTTTTTGTTGTTGCTGCAGGTTTTTTATTTAATTTTTATTTATTTATTTTTTGCAGAATTCTTTTGCTTATTTTTTTGCTGATTTATTTTTTGTTCTTGTTGTTGCTCTTTTATTTGGCGATAATTGCGGCAAAACAGTGTTGCGTATTTATGTGTTTGTACATGTTTGTTTGTGTGTGTGTGTGTTCGCTTCCAGTGTGCGTACTGTGGCAGGTTGCGTTCATGCTGCTATTGTTGTTGTTGTTGTTGTTTTATTGTTATTGTATGTTTGTTGTAAAGTGTGCAAATTTCTTATCAGCGACCAGTTAGCTGCTTATCGCCTGGCGCTGGTACACGTACAGTGCATTCACTCGACAGTCGAACGGTCGCACCGCCAACTGTTCCTCGAACGGCAGCCAATGTACGCACTGCTGTCGGAGGCTGGTATGACCCATAACAACAACAACAACAAACTGTCGAACTTCAAGTAAACGGTTAACGCGCAATCAATCAATTTTCTGCAATTGCAAAAATATTATTTTTAAAATTTTTATTTATATATTTTTATTTTTAAATGGGTTTATTTATATTTTAAAAATGTTTTTATTTATATAAATTTTTGAAATATTTTTTATATTTATATATGTATTTTTTTTAATTTTTTCATAGTTTATATTTAATTTTTTTAATTCTTATTTTTTGAAGTATTTCTATAATTATTAATTTTTTTGTACTTTTCACAACATTGCAAAAATATATATTTTTAATTTTAATTTATTAAATTTTTTTTATTTATTTTTTAATTATTTATTATTTTTTATTTATTTATTATTTTTTTATTTATTTGTATTTTTTTATTTATTTTTAAATTTTAAAATTTTTATTTATTTTTTTTAATGTTATAGGTATTTTTTTATTTTTTTTTTAGAATTTTTTCTTTGTAAATTTTTTTTTTAATAATTTCAATAATTTTTACAATTTAAATTTTAAATTTATTTAATTTTCTAGTATTTCTATAATTTTTACATTTTTGTACATTGCACAAAAATCATCCACTTGATAAGATCATTTAGCTATGACATTTTTGTAAGCGCAACAATTTATATACATTCGATATAGATAACATTTTGATAACTTTGACAGTGTGTCATGATTAGAGAATTTGTCAATATAAATTCTATTGAATGCCAGTGATTTGTCTTTGTTGTTAGAAATGTCTGCAGACTTGACAGCAAAAGTCGGCGATTAAGCAACATTTATGAGTTTAATTCATGCTTGAAGACAAGAACGAGAAATTTGTAAGAAATACATAGGTTTAGTTCTCATCGTGCTGAGAGACCTTAATCTTTTCATGGCATAAAGCCCAACTTTAACTTAAATGAAAAGTTCACAGACAGTGAAATTGTGTCCAGAAGGTTTCTTCACCTTATTGCAACTAATGAATGGTGTTTTCATGCGACGGAGAAGTCTATCTAACACAATTGAATCTTGAAAGTGATTCTTCCTTTTCATCTTTGGAAATATTTCTGGAAATAATAGTATTTTTTTAGAACCAATTGAAAAGATAAATCAACTAATGAACTAGAGGCAGCTGTACAGATTCAATCTTAGTATCATTGTATTGTGCCCTTCTCACTTCCATTTTACATCTGAGCTATGGCAAAATTTTCGACTCATATTACAAATCCTTGTAGAAATCCTTAATTTATTTTATTCTTAGTGACATTTAACACCTTTTTTTGTTGACTCCTTATACAAATCCTTGTAGAAATCCTTAATTTTACTTCTCCTTAGTAGCATTGCATATCTCATGTCCTTCCTACATCTATTCTTCACTTCACAGCTCAGCTTAATTACAAAATTTTCGACTCATATTGCAAATCCTTGTAGAAATTTTTTATTTCTTGTTCTTCTTAGTAGCATTGCATACCTCATGTCCTTCCTACTTCCGCAAATCCTTGTAAAAATCCTTAATTTCTTCTTCTTCTTAGCAGCATTGCATACCTCATGTCCTTTCTACATCCATTCTACACTTCACGGCTCAGTTTAATTGCAAAATGTTCGACTCATATTGCAAATCCTTGATGAAGTCCTTAATTTTTTCTTCTTCTAAGTAGAATTGCATACCTCATGTCCTTTCTACATTCATTCTACACTTCAAAGCTCAGGTTAATTGCAAAATTTTCGACTCATATTGCAAATCCTTGCAGAAATTTTTTATTTCTTCTTCTTCTTAGTAGCATTGCATACCTCAATTCCTTCCTACTTCCGCAAATCCTTGTAGAAATCCTTTATTTCTTCTACTTCTTAGAGTAGCATTGCATATCTCATGTCCTTCCTACTTCCATTCTACACTTCATATCTCAGTTTAATTGCAAAATTGTTGACTCATATTGCAAATCTTTGTAGAAAATGTGTATTTCTTCTTCTTCTTAGTAGCATTGCATACCTCATGTCCTTCTTACTTCCGCAAATCCTTGTAGAAATCCTTAATTTTGTCTTTTTCTTAGTAGAATTACATACCTCATGTCCTTTTACATTCATTCTACACTTCAAAGCTCAGGTTAATTGCAAAATTTTCGAATCAGATTGCAAATCCTTGTAGACATCTTTTATTTCTTCTTCTTCTAGTAGCATTGCATACCTCATGTCCTGCGGATTCCCATTCTACGCCTCATAGCTCAGCTTACTTCCAAAAGTGTTGTGTCTTTTTGATTCCCATTATACTGAACTCCTTATATTAAAACTTCATACTGTTTCCGTTTTTAATTTTTAAACTGAATTAAATTTACAATGCTTAGCTTAAACTTTCACTTTTCTTCAACCTTGGGTGATAAATCCAATGACCATAAACAACCCCAGCAAGTCAAAAGCAAGTCTCTCTTTTTCCCGTGCTTCTCCGCTCCCTCGAGCAAACAATGAAAACATTCTAATCAGTTCGTATTTTTAATCTACGATTTGTTGATAGCATCAACGACACCAAATTGAAATTGGTGTGTTAATCACCAACAACAACAACAACACTGCTCGCTTGTGTGCGCTGCCGAAATGTGCGCCGTTGCGTCGTTCTGCCTTTGGGGGCGCTGTACAACGATAAAACTATCAGCACTCGAGATTAGCACCTTTTAGCTGATACTCCAACCTTTTATTTTTGTTTTGCTGTAAACCAAAAATGAAGAGCCTATGTTGGTGACAAATTATTGAAAGTTAAGCAATCTTGTTGAATAATAAAAGAAAATAAAATGAAAAAATATAAAGAAGCAATTAATATGACAAATCAATATTGAAAAATGTTGCAAACTTTGAACACAATCGTAAAACTTTTGTTGTGACAGTAAATTTAGTTGACCAACCCAACTATCTGAGTGAGTGAATGACTAATTGACTGACAGATTAATTTACCAGACCGAAAACTATCAAATCACCGCAGCTAACTGGCGAGTGGAATGACAATGTTGTCAGTCTTTTAGCAACAATTGTTGGTTTTTAATGTTTTCTTTAATTTTTCTTTTCTTGTTGAACATTTTTGTTGGGTTTTGTTGTTGTTTTGCATTCTCATTGATAAGCTGTGGCATTTAGCAAGAATTACGTGTTGTTTGTTTCTTTGCCTGTTGTAAGTAGTTGTGATCCTTTTTAATACGCAACGGTGCGATGTTGTGATCATAAAAACAAGCGCCAAGCTTATCAAAAAAATTCTGTTTGTGAAGAAGAGATTGAAAAGAAACGGAAAGAAATGAGTGGAGAAGGCAAAAAAGCAGTGGAAACAGCGCAAAGTGGAAAATAACCATGGCGCACTGAGTAAAAGAGATTCTTTCAAACAAGAGACAAATGTTCAAAAATCAGTGTTGCATACACTTTTCAAACAGGTGGAATTTGTGTAGAGTAGTGAATGAAAAAGTTGATATAGAAATGAAGTAGAAGAGAAAAGTAGGAAGTAAAAGAGATGACTTGAAAGTGAAAGCGAAGAGTAGACAGTAGAAAAAAAGAAGAATGTAGAGAATTCAGTTGATTTGAAGGGAAAAGCGTAAACTTTTTGGCTCTTCGAAATGAGGAGACTTGAAGAACAAGAGATGTGAAAAAACACAGACAAAAGCAAAACACATTTTTTTTTAAATAGAAGAAGAGAATGATGAATGTGTAGAAGAGAGTGATGAATGGTAAACGTATAGAATGGAAGGAAATGGAAAATTGAGAAGAGAAGATGAGTCCAAGATGTGATAATGGGAATTTAGTTGTAGAGGGAAGAGAAATTGTGAAGGGAAGAGAAGTTGTATGAAAGCAAGTTGAAAATAGAAGTCAATAGAAGAAAGAAGGCAGTAGATGGTAGAGAAGAACTCAGTTGAATTGAAATAAAAACCAGTTTAATGTCTCAAAGAAGACATGAAGAAAGAGAAAGCAAAAGGACGGACCAATGTGTAGAAGACACATTTGGAGGAAATGAACTATTTAGAGTAGTGGATCGAAAATGTGATAAAGTTGGATAAAGTTGTAGTCGTAGGAAGTAGAAAAGAATGTGAAGGTGAGAGAAAATGTGAAAGTAAGAAAAAAAGAAGCAAAGCATATCTACTTTCCTTCATTAAGTTGAATTAAAATAAAAGGAGTAAATCAATTATGTATTCAACAAAATTTAACTTGAGCAAAAAGAGAAGAAGGAGGGAGAATGTAGAAAAGAGAAGTACAAGAATTTGTTAAAAAAAATAGAATGGAGAGATGGATGTATGGCAGAGATGATTTTGTAGAAGACACAAGGCTAGAAAATGGGCAATTTGGAGTAGAAGAAGGTACGAAGAGAAGTGAGATAAGACTAGAGTGTTGAAGAAGAGAGGAGAAAAAGTGGGAGGGAAAAGTAGAAAAAGAAAAAAAGTAGAAAAATCAATTTAAGGAAATAAGTAAATAAAAAATATATAAAATAAATAAAAAAATTAAAAAAACAATAACAAAATAATTTGTTTAAAAAAGCAGACATGAAGAAAGAGAGGACGTCGATGAACGCAGAAGTGACACAAAGTGTCGAAAACACGAAATTTAGAGCAAAGTAGGAAGTAAAGAGAAAAGTGAGTATAAGAGAAAGTGGGAAGTAGAAAAAGAAAAAAGATAGTTAGAACTTATTTGAATGGAAATAAAAGGCCGAAGAACCGAATTGAATGTTAAAACAACCTGACGTGAAGAAAGCTAAACAAAGAGAGAAGTAGAAAAAGAAAATAGAGAATTCAGTTCAATGGAAAGTAGAAGACTAAATAAACTAATTAAATGTTTAAACCATTTTAAATGAAAAAAACAAAGAAATCAAAAAACGAAGAAGAAAAAAGTGGAAAAAGAGTAGAGAGCTCAGAAGAGTGAGAGTAGAGACTTTAAGAGTAGAGAACTCAGTTAAATTGAAATAAAAAGACTAACCTAATTCAATTAAAAAAAAGAAGTCTTCATGAAAGCAAAGACGAAGAGAAAAGTAGAAAATAGAAAAATAAAGATGAAACAAAAGAATTCAATTGCATTAAAAAAAAATATGTTTAAGAAAAGTAGACACAAAAAAGATAGAAGAAAGTTCATAGAAAGTAGATGACAAGTCAGCATGAAAGAAACCTTAAACCCGGAAAAACAACGAAAAAAAATTTAAAAAATCTCAAATCATAAACAAGAAAGAAAATTACTAAAAATCTCAAATCATAAAAGATACAAAAATTGTTTCTGTACATTGTTTTAAAATTACTTTTACTATTCGTACAACGAATTCGATTGATTTTCTTTGATAATAATAAATGTTATTATTGTTGTTGTGTCTTGTGGCGTTTCTTGTCTTTTGTTGCGTCTGTCTTTCGTTTCATTATCATTGTTGTTGTTGTTGTCATAATTTATATTGCAGTTTTTTTATAGCTTCTTCGATGCTATAATTGTTGTTGCTATTGTTGTGCATATCAATTCTTTAGTTGTTGTTGTTCGTTTTCTTTTGATTTGTTGTGCAATCACTGGGAACTTTGTTGTTGTTGTTATTGTGTTTGTTGAAGAAGTCGAAGACGAACGAAAAAATTCTTTGCAGTTTTATTGCAGCTACATTTTGTCTATGGGCTTAGTTGTAGTTGTAATTGTTGTTTGTATATTTTTTTTACTTATTATTATTATTTTCTTTTTGGACTTGAGTTGTTTTTGTTTTTTTGCGCTTGTTTTGTTGTCTTCTGATAAGATAGTCGGCTCGTTCAGTCAGCGTGTTTGCAGTCGTATGTGTGTGTGTGTGTGTGTGTGTGTTTGTGTCTGTTCATTTGTGTGTGTGTCTGTGCCAAAATATGCTCGCGTTCTCATATTGTCGCCTCATATTTGGCCATCTTCGCAAGTCGCAAGTATGTTTGTATTTATGTATTTGTGTATGTGTGCGTGTTTGTGTGTTTGTGCTCAGCACTTTTGTATGCATAACCTTGGCTTTGACCATAATTATCAGTCAACGTCTGCCCAAAAAGACGCAAAAATATAAATAAATAAATTCACTTTTCCCGCCCTCCTGTTCCACACACACATACACACACGATAACAACAACAACAACAGACTCTGTATGTAGTTAATTTGTTTTGCTCTCATTTTATTTTTGTTTGCATAGTCAACATTGCTGCTTTATCGTCTTTCTTCTTCTTCCTTATGACTTTTCATGTATTCGCCTAAATTGATGTCAAATTCCGTGTTATATGAGCATTGCAGATTTGCATATTTTTTAATTGGTTGTTATTGTTGTTGGTGTTATTATTGCTGTTTGCTAATTACGCGTACACTTAAGACAACAACAAATACAAGTATACAATAAATATAAAAAATTTTTATCTATTTGCAAAATTAAGCAAAAAGATTGGCAATGAATAAATGTTTTAGAATATTGCAAAAATGTTAAATTTTTAGGTCAGTTGAGGAAATTTGAGAGAACTTGAAAGTGCATTCAAGGTGAACCGAACTTTTAAAATACGGTGGCGCCATCGATATGGGACTTGACGCGTTGGAAAGGTGGGATACCTTTCCCGCTTTTTAGTCAAAATTGTATGACATTTGCTTCACTAAAACCGAGTTCTTACATTTGAAGCAACGAGTACGTTTGAAAAACTTTTTTACACTTTAACTTTAAAAATTTGAAAAGCTTCTTTCTCTCGAAAAAAAAAATTGTCAAATGTTTTTATATTAAAATTTCTTTGAACTTTAACTTTTGAAATGTGGAAAGCTTCATCTTGGTATTTTATTTTTATTAAAAATTCTTTCAACTTTAACCTCTGAAATGTACAAATCTTCTTTTCTTTAGAAAAAATCTTTGTAAATTTTTTTAATAATAAATATTTTTTGCATTTGAACTTCTGAAATGTGAAAGACTGTTTTCCCTCGGAAAAAACTTTGCTAATTTTTGCAATGTTAAAATATCTTCAAACTTTGACATTCCCTCGGAAAAACCTTTGTTAAATGATTTTTATTAAAAATTTTTTACACTTTGATTTCTGTAATGTAGAAATCTGCGTTCCCTCGGAAAAACTTTGTAAATTGTTTTTTGTTAAAAATTCTTTGAACTTCAGAAATATGGGGAAAGGTTATTTCTCTCGAAGAATACTTCGTTAAATTTTTTTATATTGAAAATTCTTTTATTTCAGAATTAACTTTTGAAATGTGGAAAGAGCTTCTTTAACTTGAAAACAATTTTATAAATTTGTGAAATTTTTTTTAAAATAAAATATTTTCTTTATTTCTTTGTGGAAGCTTCTTTCCCTTAGAAACAATTCTGATAAATTATTATTACTAAACATTCTTTCAACTTTGACTTTAGAAATATGAAAAAGTTTCTTTCCCTCAAAAAATTACTTTATTAAATTTTTTAATATATAAATTCTTTGCTTCTTGATTTTTCAAAAGGAGAAAAAGCTACTTTACCTTCTTTTAAAAAATTTATTAATTTTGTTAAATTTTTTAATAATAAAATACTTCCTTTCTTTCTTTGTGGAAAGCTTCGTTCCCTTAGAAAAAACCCTGTAAAATTATTTTTACTAAAGATTCTTTCAAATTTGACTTTTGAAATTTGGAAAGGCTTCTTCTTTCCCTCAAAAAAATACTTTATTAAATTTTTTTCATATTAAAAATTCTTTGCACTTTGAATTCTAAAAAGCAGAAATCTTCTTTCACTCGAAAAAAAAACTTTGTTAAATTTTTTAATATTAAACATTTTTTGCTTTTTGATTTTTGAAATTGAAATTATTAAATGTTTTAAAAATTTATTTAAATTGATTAAAATGTTTTAAATTTGCAATTTTTAAAAATTATTTGCACTTTGACTTCTGAAATGCATAAACCTTCCTTCACTCGAAAAAAAATGTGTTAAATTTTTCAAAATATTTAATTAAAATTTTTTATATTTTAATTTTTATAAAAATTTCTTACTTAAAATGTTTGCATAAAATGTGGAAAACTTCTTTCCTCTAAAAAAATAAAAACCAAAAAAATTATCAAAATTTTATTCTATTAAAACCCCTTTTTAAACAAAAACCTGGCTTCTTCTTTAGAACATTTTCTCATGTCAATTCCCTTTAAAACTTGTGTTTTTTATTAATTTAATTTCAATTACATATTTCATTAGCAACCAAGCAAGATTTATGAAATCATATAAACTGCATTCACCAAAATGTGATAAATAATTATTGACCACACAAGATTTTCCGTAAACGCATAAACCACAAAATAATTAACGCATTTGCAATAAAAATTTCATAAAACACGTAAACTGCCAACAATTTGTCACCAAAAAACTGCAGGCAACTGTTGCCGACCACAACACTGCGATTGCAGCTGTGAATGAGTTCATTTCACTCTGAACTCTCTGAAACTTTGAGGCAAATTGACACACACACACACAAACAGACAGATTCATTCAAACTCTTAACAAGTCAGTCAGCAATCTTTCAACTTACAACTGGATTGTTGACAAAATGCAACAATATTTATTGCCCTCAACAAAAACAAAAACAGTAAGAAAAGTAGCCCAATTGCCAACGTCAATTGTCATTGCAGCAATTTCCGCTAGTCAAAACAACAACAATAACAACAACTTTAGTATTGCTGTTTAAATTTTCATAGTCTTAGCAACGCGCCGCCTGTGACAGCCGCCGCAGTGCATTAGAAGAGTCTTTTGTAGGACTTCGGTTATGCGGGCCGACAGACTGTGTTGTGCCCAGCTGGGCCACTCCTCCTGCCCCCTGCCCCCTGCTGCCATACAAAGCAATCGCTGCTTGCTGCGTGGCGCCCAGCCGCCAAATTACAAGGCGCCCAGCCGCAGCTGTGCTGACTTTTCGTTTTTGCTAGCCAGCACAAACGCTCAGCCAATCTGCCCAACCAAATAAACCACAATAATCTTATATACTTTTGTTGAAAAGAAAAATATATATAAAATAAAAATAAAACGCAACCACCACAATGAAAATCAATTCGTTTCATTGCGTAGTCGCTGACGTGCGTGCCGGCCTCTGTTCCGCTGTTGTTTTTGTTGTTGTTGTTCTTGCTGTGTGTTGATGTCCTTTGCCGCTGTTGCGTGTGTTTTCGGTGTGTGTGCGCGCACTTTTCATACACTTTACTTGATTTTCATTTCATTTGATATCCTTGTAGGCTTGTTTACGTCGTTCGGCGGCTGTTTGTTGTGCGGCGCGTGTCGTGATTTTCGTGTCCTTCAATTGTGCCGCTTCAATTGGGCCGCATTTGTTTCATGTTTGCTGACGCTACAAAAAGTCGTAGATAAAAGTTTATCAACACTTGTGCGCCGTCGAAACAGACGGAAACATTTGAGCGGTGTTTTTAGCGTGAACTTGAAATTTGTGGCCAATTTGCGTTGTAAGATTTCTAATAAAATGTCTGCTTTATGGTTTTATATGCAGTGAAAGTGAGGTTAGGAATAAGACGATGCCAATAAATTTTTTTTGGACAAACTAAAGCGGCATTTTCAAGGTTGTCAGGCAGCATAGGTTGTGGGCGCTTAAGATTTGAGGTATTTGAATTGGTATTAGAGGTTTCTTGTTAGAGAAATACCGTCAGTTTGGAACTTTCACATCACTAAAACAAATACTCTCAGGTTTTTGAAGCCACTTGGTACTATCGTCAGATTTTTCGTCAGAAGGGGCACTAAGTTCAATTGTTCATTAGATGTCATTGTTCTCGAAGAGTTCTTTTACCTTCGGTTCCAGCGTTATTTTGCCTCTCTAAGGCGGAATTCCTTCTCACTTTAGCTTCTCAGCAACAGTACTGTCTGTCTTTTTTTCGTCAATCTCCGACTTTTGTTGCCAACAATTTTTTTACTGCAGCTTTCCGTACTCTAATAGAGAGTAGTCTTCTAACAAATCCCTTTTCACCCACACAAAAATAAGCAAATTTTATCAAACATTTTTAGAAAAGACCTCATTACGAAGTTGTCTTCAAACTAATCCACTTTCAACACCACAAAAATAAGAAAAGTGTATGAACATTTTTTCAAATTTCCACTTCCAACTTCACAAAATTAAAAACAGTGTATCAAATTTGTTTCAAAAAGACCTCAGTACGAATTCACTTCACTTCACTTCGAAATTCACTTCAAACTTCACACAAGTTGGAAAAGTGTATCAAATTTGTTTCAAAAAGACCTCATCAGGAAGTTGTCTTCAAACAAATTCACTTCCAACTCCACAAAAGTAAGAAACGTGTATGAAAAATGTTTAAAAATTGTTTCAAAAAGGAAGTTGTCTTCTAACAAACCCACTTTCAGCTCCACAAAAATAAGAAAAGTGTATCAAAACTGTTTTTCAAAGACCTCATCAGGAAGTTGTATCCAACCAAATTCATTTCAAACTCCACAAAGATAAGAAAAGTGTATCAGAAAATATTTCGAAAAGATTTCGTCATCATCAGTTGTCTTCAAACAAATCCACTTCAAACTTCAAACATGTTGGAATAGTGAAAAAACCTTATCAGGAAGTTGTGTCCCAACAAATCCACTTGCAACTTCGCTCAAGTTAAAAAAGTGATGCAAAGTTGTTTCGAAATTGTTTCGAAAAGAGCTCATCAGGAAGTTGTCGTCTAACACATCAACTTTCAACTCCACAAAAATAGGAAAATTGTATCAAAACTAATTTGAAAAAACCTTATCAGGAAGTTGTCTTCAAACAAATTCACTTTCAACTCCACAAAGATGAGAAAAGTGAATAAAAAATGTTTCGAAAAGACCTCATCAGGAATTTTTCTTCAAACAAATTCACTTCAAACTTCACAAAAGTTGGAAAAGTGTCTCAAACTTGTTTCAAAATTGTTTCGAAAAGACCTCATCAGATAAATGTCTAAACAAATCCACTTCCAATCCACAAAAGTTAAAAAATTTTATAAAAAAAGTGTCATAAAGAACTCATCAGGCTGACACTGACCAACAAATGGTTTCATAAAACTTTTTGCAATTCTTTGATTCTCAAAAAAAGAAAAACAAATAATGATCTCGCACTTACAAAATCGGCAGTCGAATTGTTTCTTGTTTCATGAAGCTTTTAGTTGCTGTTTTTACACAACAACACAGCCAAACAAACGCAAAAGAAATCCTATTCATTCATTCACAACACCACAAATAACTTAAGAACTTCCGGAACGACAGCAGCGCCCCCTGACGGCTTACGACTGTCGGCGTAAGTCGCTGTGTGGACTCCCGTTGCGGAAATCAAAAGTTAATTTCTTTACTTAGCAAATTGAACTTGGCCCTGGGTGCCATCAAAAAGGCAGCTGTCATAATGGGAGCCGAGGGGGGCGGAGGGAACTAAATGCGAGCGTAGCTAACTTAGCAGACTTTGGGGAAATTTGACGTTTGGCTTTGCTCTGATTTGGGCGCTTACACTGCTTCCCAATGCGGAACAGATGTGTCAGTAGACATCACAACAACAAAAAAACAATAAACAATTAACACGTTAATGCTTTGCAATAAATTCTGATTGCTAAAAGTTTTTGCAGTCGAGTTCGTTTGTGCATTGCCATTGACTTTGGTGCATTAAAGTTGAAATTTATGATTTTAATTTTTATTAACCTCACACGCCAAAAATTAAAAACAAAACCAAAAACATTTACCATAACAAATTGCAACATTTTGTCAAAACTGGTTTAACATCAGCTAAGCAAATAAATGGAAATGCAACGATGTGTTGGCAACGGCGCGACTCATTAAAAAACAACGACAATATTCAATTTTTTTTTACAAAGTACAGCAACAATTTGCTGCCTGCTATCAGGTTTTTGAAGTTCATTCATCCACAATAAGGAAAAGTAACAAAATTAAAAAGCGCAACAATAACTTTAACAGCGGCCCAAACAAACCGATTGCGGCCAAGAACCGAACCAAACCGGCCGAATGCGTTAATTGTCAATTTGCGGGTATTTGATTTTTTTTTGGCCCCATACGCAAAACGATCAAAGCGCCGCATATATATAAAAGGCTGAAAAACGTGTAATTCTTAATTAAAAGTCAATTCGATTGTTGAGTAAATGAAGTGACTCACGCGACACTAATTAATTTGTTACTTCACTTTCAGTCTTTTATGCACCTTTTTCCAGTTAATGCTTACGATTTGTATTTTGTTTTCTTATATTTGCAGCATACACACACATACATACGTATATATTTCTGTACCGAAACAAATGTCAAACTTATAAGCAACGGAATACAAATAAGTGAAGAAAAGGGAAGCCGAAGGAAAAGCATTTTTACTAATCACTGGTAAGTGACACTTGAAGATTTTAGTTGAGCTATTTAGATGAAATAATTAATATAAATGTGTGATTAAATTGTAATTTGATTGAAATAAGCTTTCGTTTTTCAATGCCTTAAGTGACAGTTTAAGCGTTGCTTTGACTTGAAGTAAGAAGTTCGGTTTTAACTAGTCTGCAGTAACCGAAATATAAAACCTTTAGTGTTGCACTTTAGTTCTAGTTGCATAAATCATATAGGGACTTGATTTGAAGATGTATAGTGTGTATGTTATGTAAGTATGTTGAGACTATAAAATAGTTTAGTTTTGCCAAAGACCAGCCAAGTCTCAGCGACACCAGATGGCGATACAGAGAATTCATTGCTCTAAGAATAATGGAGCAAATACATATTTACTATTGGCAAACTTTAGTAAATAACATCGACTATAGCGAATCTTTACTATTTTCAACTTGATGTACATACAAACTCGTTTCAAGTGTCTTTTCAGGGCTTTTGGGTTCGTTTATTTCGAATAGATTTCTTCTCTCTTCGTATTTGTCATATTCCATTCTTCTTCTTTGTTTGGCTTCTTTCGTTTTTAGCTGATTTCCTCTTCTTATTGTTGTCATCCTTTTTAATTGTTCTTTGATCTCATTCTCATTCCTGTCATTTATTCATTTGAATTCGTTTTGTTATTCTTTTTTCTTTGTTGTCGTCGTTCTTTCGATTCTCTCTCTTTACATTTATTTCTTTTTTCTTCTTATTCGCCATTTCGTTATATCTGTTCGTATTGATTTCTTATCTCTTTGTCCTTCTTCTTCTTCTTCATCCTCTTCTTCTTCCTCTTCTTCTTCCTCTTCTTCTTCCTCTTCTTCTTCCTCTTTTTCCTCCTCTTCTTCTTCCTTTTCTTCTTCCTCTTCTTCGTCCTCTTCTTCTTCCTCTTCTTCTTCCTTTTCTTCCTCTTTTTCTTCTTACGTACTTCTTTGTTTGGATTCGGTAATTTTGAATTAATTTCCTCCTGTTTAGTTGGTCTTTGATTTGATTTTCATGATTTGAATTGATTCTGATTCTCTTTTATTTGGTATAATCATTCTTTTCAATGCTTTTTTCATTTGATTCTCTCTCTTTAAATTTATCTCATATGCCTTCTTCTCCCGTCGTCCGCTCGCTCCGCTCGTAGTCGCTCTTCTTAGTTCTTCTTGAATTTGATTTACTTTTTTCATTTTTAATTGTTTTCCTCTTTTCTTCTTTGTCGTTGTGATTATCTCTCATCGATTTGATTTCTGCTCTATTCTTCTTTGTCGTCATCCTCTTCATAACTCATTTTCTCATATTTAATTGATTACCTTTTTTATGCTTCTCAAATGCTTTTCGATTTTTAATTTTAAATTGATTTATTCTTTCTAATCATTTTCAATGCTTCTTTGACTCGATTCTTTTTTGATTCTTGATTCTTGACTCAATTCTCTCTTTTTTGATTTGATTTCTTATGTATTCTTCTTTGTCGTTGTCCTCTTCAGTAGTCGCTCTTCTTAGTTCTTCTTTGATGTATCCTTTTTTTCGTTTTGATTTGTTTTCTTCTCTTTTCTTTTTCATTGCTTCTCTTCAATTTTTTTTTCGATGTAATTATGTGTCTTCGAATTGATTTTTTCCTGTCTTCATTTTCACTGTCTTTCTCTTCAATACTTTTTTGATTTGGTTCTCTATCATTTTGAATTGATTTCTTCTCTTCAGTGCCAGTTTTAAATTAATTTCTTCTCGGTGTTGTCGTCTTCTTCAGTACTTTCTTGATATGAGTCTCTAGTTTTGAATTGATTTCTTCTCTCCCTTTGCGTTTGTTGTTCTCTTTAGTGCTTCTTTGTTCTGTTTTTTCTTTTTGTATTGATTTATTTTCTTTTATCTTCTTCTTCTCTTTTATCTTCATCCTCGACGTTATCCCCGTTGTCGCCTTCAGTGCTTTTTTTATTTGATTTTCTAGTAATTAATACTGTTTTTCTCTTGTCTTCTCTTCACCTTCTTTCTTCTAATCTTCATTCTCGGCGTTGTCCCCTTCACTTTTTTATTTGATTTTCTAGTATTAAATTAATAGAGAAACCTCTCGCCTGGAGGTTCTCGTCTTCTTCGTCGCCTTTGTTCCTCGTCCTTTTCAGTGCTTCTTTGATTTGAATTCATTTCTTCTCTTTCCTTTGTCGTATTCTTCAGTGCTTTTATGATTTGATTTTTTAATTTTGAGTTGATTTCTCTTTTTTCTTGTCGTCTTCTTCAGTGCTTCTTTAATTGTTTTTCTATTTGTGAATTTTTATTTCCTCTCTTTTCTTTAAAGCTCATTTCTTTTCCCTTTTTCTTAAGTCTCTTTAAATTGATTTATTTTTCTTTCTTCTTCTTCGCCCGACTTTTCAGTGCTTCTTTGATTGATTTTCTATTTTTGAATTTTTATTTGCTCTTTCTTCTTCTGAACTGATTTCTTCACTGTCTTTGGGTTGATTACTTTTCCTTTCTTTTTCTTTGTTGTGTTCTTTAGTGCTTTAATGATTTGATTTATTAGTTTTGAGTTGATTTTGTTTCTCTTTTTTCTTGTCGTCTTCTTCAGTGCTTCTTTGATATTTTTTCTATTTTTGAATTTTTATTTCCTCTCTTTTCTTAAGAGTTGATTTCTTTTCACTTTCAGTCTCTAAATCAATTCAAGATTTATTTTCCTTTCTTCTTCTTCGTCGTCCTGTTCAGTGCTTCTTTGATTGATTTTCTATTCGTGAATTTTGTGTTTGCTCTCTCTTCTTCTGAATAGATTTTTTTCTCTTTTTGAGTTGCATCTTTTTCCTGTGTTCTTCAGTGTTTTTATGATTTGATTTTTTTAGTTTTAAATTGATTTTTTTCTTCTTTTCCTTGTCGCCCTCTTCAGTGTTTCGCTAAATGATTTTCTTCTTTTGAATTGATCTCTTCACTGTTATTCTTCTTCAATGACCTTTCAGTGCTTCTTTGATTGATTTTCTATTTTTGAATATTGATTTCCTATTTCTTCTTCTGAATTGAAGAGAAGAATCTCTGCCTTTGAGTTGATTACTTCTTCTTACTTATTATTTGTGGTGTTCTTCAGTGCTTCTGTGATTTGATTTTTTTAGTTGAAAAAAATGTGTCTCCTTTTCCTTGGCGCTGTTTTTCTTCGTCACCCTCTTCAGTGCTTCTTTGAGTGATTTTCTATTTTTGGATTTTGATTTCCTCTCCTTTTTCTTCGTAGGCGACTTCTTTTGTGCTTTTTCTGTTTAATTTTCTAGTTTGAAGTGATTTCTTCTCTCTTCTTTTAAAATAATTTATTTTCTCTTTTTCTCAACCTCCTCAGTGTTTCAGTGATTTCAGTTGTTATTCTTCACTTATTTTCGTCGTAGTCGTTCTCTAACTTTTTTCTCAGTTGTTCTTTTGCTGTCGCCTCTTATCTTTATTTCTCAAGAGTTATTCATTCCATCTCGTCCTGTCAAGAGTGCAGCTATGATTCAGCGCCTATGCCTTGATTCACTCAGCACATTACAACCTTCATGATCCATTCATGAATCCATCCATTCACCACTTGTGTCTCCTCATGCATCTCTTTGCGTTAATTCGACAATCTCTCTGCCTCTGCTTCAGTGGCCCTCGTATCCTTTGAGCTTCTGGGTATATGATCCACAAAACAAAAAAAGCTGTAACTAAAAAAACCGACTAAAGTTAAAGTGATAAAAAAATCGCACACACACACTCACACACAGCTGGAATGACTACGCGCAAACCTACGCAGCAATTTATGCCGAAATGCCGCTTTGATTGCAAGCAAATGTACTTTGCAGCGAAGATAATACAACAACACCAACTCGCTTAGGCCAAGCCGGCGAGTCGTGGCGTGTTGGAGCTTGTTGACTGGACTGGGCTGGACCGGGCGAGCGATGTGACGCGTTCGCTGTCCATGGCAACCATTCATATTGCCATCTCGGCGCGGCGACCACGTCGAGCATAGAAAAGGCGAAATTAATAAACTGCCGGTGCCGCTTATTTGCCGAGCATGTGCGTTGTTGTTTGCCAATGTGCTTAGAAGCTTTGCTGCCGCCGCCTTTCGTCGACGGCGACCGAGCCGAGCTGCGGCGTGGGCACATCATCAAACAGAGCGTTTCGAATGTTGATAAAGATTTACGCTCGCTCGCTCTTACTATCTCACTCTTTCTTCTTCGCTCTGCACTATTGCTGTCTCTATCTCTTTCTATCTTTTCGCGCAAGTTGGGCCTTTCGCTTTTCTTTTGGGCTGTGTGCGGAAATTAAGCGGCTTTGAGTTTTTGCTCGACGCTCGAATGTGCTAACAATTCCCGGTAACAGCAACAACTACAACAGCAACCATTATTCGCACTTGACGAAAGCCGGCTTTGATTCAATTAGCGAAGCATTTGAGTGTCTTCATATTTTCATTACTTCATTCATTTTCATTTTCATTTTCATTTGATGCAAATAAATTGTTGCCAATTTTCATGCAATTTTCTAGTGTCTACCTAAATTTTTTTGACAATTTTTATTGTTGGTGATTTTGTTGCGCTTCTTCCTTAGGCCAAGTTTTATAATTAAGTCAAAGCCACCGCTGCGTTTAGTTTATTTATTTGCCATCCAAACCCGCTGACAAAATGCGTTGTGGCTGTTGTTTTTAATTAATTGAATAAAAATTGGCAACTTGCCTAATGGCAGCTGCAGCCGCCCAGTTTTGCCGCAGTTTTGACTGCGCACAACAATTTTCCAATTAAAATTTATGCCTGTCATAGGACAACAGAGTCCGCGTGTGTGTGTGAGTGTGTGTGAGCGATCATTAGTTGCGCATAAAAGTGCAGTTGCGCAAAGGGGCACACGGGGCGTATGAGAAATAAAGCGACAAAGTCAACCAAACCGCACAGTGCAACTGCCACTTAAACAGATTGTGGCAAACCATACTCACTCACACACACGCACACACACACGCATCGTTGCATTAGGCAGTTGTTGACAGAAGTGCCCGAGCCGCAACAACAACTCTCACCTACAAACGCAACACAAATTGCAGCGCCAAGACGGCACTCACTCATTTTTGCTGCTGGCCATCTTTAGTGCTTCCTTCCTTCCTTCCGTTCTATCTTGCTTCCTTGTCTCTGGCTTTTGCACACAAACCAACCAACCAACCAACCAACCAACACCTTCATCACCCTTTCGGCCCACTACAACAAGTTAGTTGTGTCATCTAACTGCAACTGCTTTTCCGTCTGTCTGTCTATTTGTCTGTCCATCTGTGCGTGTAATTGTGTATTGGTGCGCACAGGAAGTGTGCTCAAGTGGCCACCAACCGACTGTCCTCGGTGACGTCTGTGCCGCTAGCACCAATTGTCACAGTGTCGCACTTTGCTGTTGCAACTTGCAGCCTCATCAGTTGCCACCAACTCACGCATTGGCTCTGCTGTTGGCACCATTTCCATTTGCTGGTTGTATCTGAAAAGTGTGACAATTGTCACAATGGCTTGAAAGCAAAAGTGCTCAAGTGTTTTCACATTAACAACAACACACGTGTTACTAAGGAACTAAGTCAAGTTTTGACCCTAAGCTATAAAATACTAAAGTTTTGAATACTCGTACAGAAAACAAAGAAAATCGCCAATCAGTGGCCAGCTTGAGCCAAGGCTCTGAACACTTGTGAAACGTGCATGAGTAAACTTTTGAAGGTATTTTCTTATGTTTAATTTGGTGCTGAGACTTTTGCTGTGTGCTGTGTATTCCTCTGTTTATTTAGAAAAGAGCTAAATGGTTCTGATTCTTCTCTGATCAACTTGTCCCAGTCTGAACTTTTGGGCGCTATTGATGAGTTGCCAGTTCCGTGAGCTTGTAGCCTTTCATTGACCAAATCTAAACTTTAGTGCGTTGGGAATTTCTTTCAATATGTTAGCTTTCGAGTTAGTCTGAGTTGCAATTTGTTACATTTGAGAAAGATTTCACGATTAAGAAAAATATACGCTCAAGATTGAGTACGTTTACTCTTGAGCACTTCTGAAACTACAAACTTTTGAGCGTTTCTTTGACCAAATTACTCTTGTGTAGTCTTTAAAGATGCTCATGAGTGAAAGTAATCAAAAAGATACTCAAAATTGAGTACTTTTACTCTTGAGAACTCTTGAAAGTATCCAATCTTGAGCCACTCTTTGAGTACTTTACTCTTGAGTACTCTTAAAAGAAGCTCAAGAGTGAAATTGATTACTTTCATGCTCAAAAGTGAGTACTTTTACTCTTGAGTACTCTTGAAGAACCCATTCTTGGTCGTTTCTTTGAGAAAATTACTCTTGGGTAGTTTTTAAAAATGCTCATGAGTGAAAGTAATCAAAGATATGCTCAAAATTGAGTACTCTTGAGCTCTCTTCAAAGTACCCAAATTTAGAGCGTCGCTTTGAGTACTTTACTTTTGAGTGCTCTTGAAAGAAGCTCAAGAGTGAAAGTAATCAAAGAAACGCTCAAAAGTGAATACTTTTACCCTTGAGTACTCTTGAAGAACCCAGTCTTGAGCGTTTCTTAGAGTAAATTACTTTAGAGTAGTTTTTAAAGATGCTCATGAGTGAAAGTAATCAAAGAGATGTTCAAAATTGCGTACTTTTACTTTTGAGCACTCGTCAAAGTAGTCTCAGTCTTGAGCGTCTTTTTAAGTATTTTGCTCTTGAGCACTCTTGAAAGACGCTCAAGAGTGAAAGTAATCAAAGAAACGCTCGAAACGAGTGAATACTTTTACTTTTGAGTAATCGGAAAGCACCCACTGTTGAGCGTCTCTTGGAGTACTTGACTCTTGAGGCCTCTTGAAAGATACTCAAGAGTGAAAATAATTAAAGAGATGCTGTAGAGTGAGTAAATTTACTCTTGAGTACTATTGAAAGAAGCTCAGAATTGAAAGTATTCAAATAAATGCTCAACAGTGACCACTTTTACTCTTGAGAACTCTTGGTCTTTTTGATTTTTTTTTTTTAATTTTTTGCATCAAAAATGTCTAAAAATCAAATTCTAACCTATATTTCTTCATTACTGTCACTCTTAAGCATATTTTTTCTCATTTTTCTGAACAAAATGTACAAAAGGATCTTGACAACCAAATTAAACATTTATGATTTCATATTGGATTACATTGAATATTGCGTCCACATATGTATTTGGATCACATTGTAAAATGTGCCTTTGTGTTCAAATTTCTTCACAAGAAAATGTTAACAGATATTTGCAAATCTCTCAAAACTTCAGTCGACTGCAATAAGTCAGAAACACATACATCAAACAAGATTCAGTAAGACTGAGTGCAGCACAATCAATCATATCAATAATAACACAACATATGCGTCGTTAACAAAACAACAACTTTTTGTTAAATTTTGCGCTTTTTGACTTTGTAAAAACTTTGCCCTTAAAATGTTCGCTCTGTGCCACAAACGTCTCTGGTTGCAAATCAAATGCTAACAAATCGCTCAAATACGATTTGATAAACCGGTTTTCTACCTCCACGGGCTCCTCGACCCCTTAGAATGATACCTTACATTGCCATTTGCTGCTGGGAATTTTTGGTGCTTTGGGATTTTGTTCAACTTGTTTATTTTATTTTATATTTTAATTTATTTTGTTTAATTTTATTTTATTTTAGGTTAGTTTGTTTTAGTTTATTTTGTTTTATTTTATTTTCATTTTTTAATTTTATTTCATTTTATTTAAATTATTTTAAATTATTTTATTTTATTTGATTTTATTTTATTTTATTTTATTTTATTTTATTTTATATTATTTTATTTTATTTTATTGTATTTTATTTTATTTTATTTTATTTTATTTTTTATTTATTTATTTTATTTTATTATTTATTTTATTATTTTATTATTATATTTATTTTATTATTTTATTTATATTATTTTATATTTTATTTTATTTGATTTGATTTTATTGTATTTTATTTTATTTTATTTTATTTTAATTTAATTTTATTTGTTTTTTATTTCATTTTATTTTATATTATTTTATTTTATTTCATTTCATTTTATCCTGTTTTCCATTTCTAATTTTTGTACATTTTTGCTTATTTAGAAGAGCAGTCAATGAAAGAAAATCAGTCAAGAAATTTAGACTGTAGGGTAAAATTTTATATTTTTTAGAGTGTAGATAGTATCTATTAGATACTTACGTCTGTAAGGTAGGCGTTCAAATAAACGCGATTAGTTGCCAATTGCTTAGAAATTTTTTCGCTAATAAAAACAGCAAATAACACAAAGTTAATGTGATCGTTTTTTTTCATAGAAGGTTGGAATTTCTGGTGTTAGTTGTTGCTGTGCAGAACTCAAATATGCACTTTGGCTAAAAAAAAACAAAACAAGCTAAGCATTGCCTTTGAAAGAGTCGAAGAAAGCAACTAGTTAGAATTAGTAGTAGTTTGGGTTCTACCAAATAAGGGTTTTTTGTTTAGTGGATCTGGTAGATTTGCTTCTTTTGAGAGCAGTGAAAGCAAATTTGATCGATGAGAATGTTTGGTGCAATGCTTGGTTCTCAAGCCTTTCTTAGGAAGTGAGAGAACGAGTTTCTTAGGTGTTTCATGAACTGCTCGAGCAGCTAAATTGCTTCATACATTTGGTAAATTGATAAATGTTTTTATTTGACAACACTGTTTTACTACTTCGAATCACGAAAGTAAACCGCAAGCGGATTGTTTTCCATCGCTCTGCCTCTTTCGCTTCTCTTTCTCTTGTCTTTCTCTCTCTTTTTGTTATCAGTTTCTAATTGCCAAACCCACCGGTGTCAGTTGCGGGCAATAAACGCGCCACAACATTATCGACTCGGTATATCACTCACTCACTCACTCACTCACTCACACACACATACACACACACACACACATGTCACATATGCACACGTGCGTCGATACCAGCTGACAACCAACAAAACCCTGACTTTCTGTTTTATGGATGTAATTTTTTGCTCCCCTCCCCAACCCTTCCTCCTCTTCTCTGCTCAGTGTCGCTGCCATTTGAACTTGTACGAATATTTTTTTGTTTTAAGTTTGTTTCTATTTTATTTTTTCACCTCACATTTTTAGTAATTTCGCTTTGGTTATTTACAGAAAAAAATATATGAAAATAAAACTACACACAAAAAAGCAAAAAAAACAACCGCCATTCGATTTCGTCATTCACGTGACTTACTGCTTACTGTGTCTGACTATTTTCCCCATTTAATTCTCGTTGTTGTTATTTTTTTTTTATTTTAATTTTACTTGTTTTGCTTTCTTGTTGCTTGTTATTTGTTCATTTGTTTCTATAGTTTTGCTTTGTTATATTTATAACTGTTGTTGTTGTTGTATTGTGTTTTTTTTCTGCATTCATTTTTTGCCCTCAGTTATTTTTAAAACCATTTCAATTTTTTTGTGTTCGCTTTACTTTCCTTTCGCTTTTGCAAAAAAACATAAAAATCGTTGTATATTTTTAGCAACAAATTTGTAGCACTTGTTGCTTTGTCTGATGTTGTTATTCTTGTTGTTGTTGTTGTTGTAAAATAGTAGTAGTAGTAAAATTTGTGCGCTCTTTTATTAGTTGGACAGTTATGGTTGTTTTATTTTTGTTTTCTGTGTTTTGTTTGTCGCAATCAATAAACGACTGCAGACTGCTTGGCGCGCTGCCCGATGCCGATGACGACGATGCTGTGTTGTTGTACCGGGCGGAGTGAGTGGAGTGTTTGAGGCTCGATTTGCAATATTTGGTTTGTTGTTGTTGTGAGCTGGAAGCTGTTTGTGTCACATTTGTTCAGAGTCACAAGAATTTTTAGATTATTTGAGAAGAACTTTTTCAACTTCTTTTTTGATTTATCTTCTTTGTGTGGTTTGGTTTTGAAAGGATTATTTGGATGGACTTAAAAAATACTGAAAAAATATTAAATTAAAAATATTTAAGTTATAAATATTATATTATTTCAATAGTCTTAGTTCCGGGCTGACCCCTCCGTTTGAGTCTTTAGCGTCTTTGGCCATCGGTGTTCTCAAATTTTCGTGGATGAGTTTTGTTCCGCTTTTTAATGACAAATAATACAAGAAATACAAAAAAGTAGGCATTAGGCGACAGGAAACGTATTTTATCCTTTTGAATCAGTTTCTTCCTGACTGTCTAAAGTCTCTTTTATTATCCACTGGAACAAGTTTCGTCTTCCATCTCTTTGATCCCCTTCAACTTATTTCTCTCTTACAGTCCAAAGCGTCTCCTATCCCCTCCAACAAGTTTCTTTCTTCCAGCACAACGCGTCGCTTATCATCAAGTTTCTTTCTTACAGTCCAAAGACTCTGTTGTCTCTTTGAACCAGTTTCTCTCTTACTGCCTCTGTTGTCTCTTTGAACCAGTTTCTCTTTTACAGCCTCTATTGTCTCCTCGAACCACCTTAAACCTTCTTTTATCCCGTTGAACCAGTTTCTCTCTCACAATCTAAAGCCTCTGCTGTCTGCTGCTTGATAGATTTCCCTTTTACAGTCCAAAGTCTCTTTTATCCCCTTCAGCATGTTTCTTTCTTATAGTCCAAAGCTTTGATCCCTTTGAACCAGATTCCTTCTTACAGTCCAAAGCCTCAATTGTCCTCTTCAAGAAGTTTCTTTCTTACAGCCCAAAGCGGCGCTTGTCCCATTCAACAAGTGTCTTTCTTACAGTCCAAGCCTCGGTTGTCTCTTTGAACCAGTTTCTCTCCTAGAGACGCTCTTGTCTCCTTGAACCACCTTTAAGCCTCTTTTATCCCTTTGAACCAGTTTCTCTTTTACAGTACAAAGACTATGTTCAGCAAATTTCTTTCTTATAGTCCAAGCCTCTGTTGTCTCTTTAAACCAGTTTCTCTCTTACAGCCTCTGTTGTCTTCTTGAACCACCTCAAAGCCTCTTTTATCTTTTTGTACCAGTTTCTTTCTTACAGTTCAAAGACTTTGTTGTCTCCTCGAATGGATTTCTCTCTTACAGACTTCTTACCAACTTCTTTCTTACAGCTTAAAGCCTCTTGATCCGCTTAAACCAATTTCCTTCTTACAGTTTGAAACCTATTTTATCCTCTTGATCCAAATTTTCTCTTACAGTCTAAAGCTTGGCTTCTCCCCTTCAACAAGTTTCCTTCTTACAGTCCAAAGCCTCTCATATCCTTTTGAAAAAATTGCTTCCCTACACTCTTTTTTATTGGTTCCTTAAGTTTTTTACATTTTTATTTTTTTTTATTTAATTTCCTTTCTACAATCTTAAAATTTTTTTCCCCCTTGAAATATTTCAAAACTAATTCAAAAAAATATAAATAAAAATTTTCTGAAATTCCCAAAACAAAACGCCTTCAGCTGCCAACCCATCATCATTAAGAAATGTTAAATTAAAAATTAAATTATCGATTGCAAGTGAATACGATATGCCATAAAACTTAACACAACAACAACAGCAAAAGAAACATAACTTTTAATGGACTTTTACCGTTAATTTGATTGGTTTCATCGGTTTACAAGAAAAAAGTCAAAACCTCCAAACCAAATATGTCTTTGATGCTCTGCTTTCTTATACAACACAAAAAATAATAAACGCACACATACACACCTTCACATGTACACGAAATAAAAATGCGTTTAGGCTCAAAGCAAGAAGGCAGCGAATTTGATGGTTGTTGGAGTACTTGAGTATTTTGTATATATGTGTGTGTTGTGTTTGTGTTTGCTTCGTGCAGTTGTTCCTTTTTTGTTATTGGTAGCAAAAATTCATACATCATACAGCAACACGCAACTCATTGCCTTTCTTTACTCTTCGTGGGCGACATTGCGGTTTTCGTTCATATAGACATAAACTTGTTGCTCATTAATATTTCATATATACTCGTATGTATTGATGTATGTAGGTGTTTACATGCACGCGAAGGCTTATTTTGTTATTATACCTTTGTATGTATATACAACTTTTATTTGATCTAAACATGTGTAGGAGACATGCTATATGCAGGATTTCATTCAGGACTTCATTTTGCAGGATGAGATTGCCGCATATTATTTTTGTGTCTAATATCATTTGTTAAAAACATAAATTTGGGCTCCTTGAACCCCAAAACTCCGTTCCCTGCGCCACTGATATAACTATATATGTAGCATTGTCCTTCAAATAGGAAACATCAACTTTTCTTGCACTGACTTTGTATTAAAAGCATAAATTTTCTTAATAATAAAAATCTATGAAAATGAATTAATAAATATTTATGTAGATTTAGAAAAGAATGTTTTATGTGACAATGTTTTAGATTTTGAACTCCAAATATCTTGTCTCACCATAATTGCGACCTCTGTCACTATTTTTGTTTTTCTTGTTCGCTTCACTTTGCGCGCATAGGGCCTCAACATGGCTAATCTCTGGCGTTGGTTACCGCAATTGATCGGAACTCTGTCAGAATGTGTGTTAAGCCTAAGTGGGATGCAACTTATTGTTCTCTGGAAAAAATGCCTCCGTATGTGGAAATTTATAACTGGGTTGTGTAGAGCGCCATTTGTGCATCTGCTGCTGCTAAGCATAGGTGGTGTTATTGGAAAACACAGAGGTTGATGTCCTTGATGAGCTTTTTTTGGATCATGATTGCGCTGCAACATTAGTCCAAACTGTCACTGCTAGTGTTGTTGTTGTGCTAGTAAGACTACTAAAGTATTGTTACGAATACTAGTTCTAGTGGGCTGTTACGTATCACTGGATTGTGCAATTTGAAAATGAAACAACTTTGTTTATTCGAACGCAGCCAATTAAAAACCAACAGTCACTTTATTATTCACAGTTTACACTTTACTGTTCGTACACTTAAGTATTTGCTTAATTACTCCGTGTGGCAACTTCACTTGTCAAAACCAGACTGACTGACTGCGCCGCATCCGGCTGCCTTTTATACCTGCCAGGCCATCGCGCAGATCGTTCCCGCACATTCCGGAGTGGACTAAAAGTTTCCATCATTGCCAGGTTGGACTAAAAGTTATTATCGCGGCCGTCGTTGCCAGATTGGACTAAAAGTTACTATCGCGGCCGTCGTTGCCAGATTGGATTATAGCACGGCACGTAGCGGCAGGGTGGCTTTGCACAGCGACAGACTGTATTATCGTTACAGTATGAAGATCTGCTGCGAGCTGCTCTTCACAACTGATTGAAGTGAAAAGGATAGGAGTTTGTCTAGAGGAATATGATTTGACTGAGTAATGCTGAAGAAATGAGAAAAAAAGGAACCTTGATGACATAAGAAGGATTGAGATGGGATGGATCCTTCTCTAAATGCAAAGGCATGAGTAATGCTGAAGAAATGAGACAAGGAAAGAAGGATTTTACTTGTATTACTGAAGAAATAGAAGGAAAAACTGATTGCGTGAAAACGATTGGAGTTGGAAGAATAGGAACATGTCCCCAGAAAAAGGATCTAAATGAGAATGCTAAAAAAACGAGAATAAGAAATAGTGATCCGACTTGGTAATATTGAAGAAATGGAAGGAAAAACTGATTGTGTGGAAACGATTGGAGTGGGAAGGATAGGAGCCTGTCCTCAGACTGAATGGGTAATGCTGAAGAAATGAGAATAATTTGAGAAAAGATTGAAGTGGGAATAATGCGATCCTGTCCAAAGGAAAAAGATCTCAATGAGTAATGCTGAAGAAATGAGAAAAAGAAAGAATGAGCAGTTGATTGTGTTGAAAAGATTGAAGAAAGTGAGAATGATAGAAGCTTATCGAAAGTTAAAGAGTGTGACTACATAATACTGAAAAAATAAGAAACTGAAAGAAGCCAAAAATGCTTACTTGGAAAGGGTTCGAGTGGAAAAGATATAAAGCTTGTCAAAAGAAGAAAGATTTGACTGGGTAATATTGTAGAAATGAGAAATAGAAGGAAGGGAAAATTTATTGGGTTTAAAGGATAAGAGTGGGAAGGATAGGTAGGACCTTGTCTAAAGGTAAAGATTTTGACTGGATAAGACTGAAGTGATGGAAAACAATTAGAAAGAGGGAAACGTGGGAATTTAAAGAAACAAACCGCGGCACAAAGTCAGTTGGGAATCGAACCCACGATCTCTGGAATAAAGGCTCAAAATGCACTTCACACTGGGCAACATCATTAAACGTGGACTAATTTATCTTTTGGTAGTTTTTCACATTGCATGGTTAGGTTAGTTAGGTTACATTAGATCATATTCAACTAGCGCCTCAAAAGGACTCAATGGTGAAATCTATCGAATATGTCTGTCCCTGTCACATAAAAATCTGGACCTACGTTGTTATCTTTGTAGCACTTTCAAGGTAGTTTCTGTCAAGTTGCGCAACGTTTCATTTAAGACACTGGCCAAGATTTTCATACAGCGTCTTGTACTGTTTCGCAGTGACACAGGACATGTTCTATTGTTTCCTGCTCCTCGAAAGGAAAAACTGATTTGCATGAAAAGAATGAATGAATGAATGAGAAATGAGATAAAGAAGGACAAATTGGTTGTGGGGAAAAGATTTGAGTAAGAAAGATAAAAGATTGTCCCAGGGAACCGAATCTGAGTAAATATTCGAGGGTTTTCGACTCGACTAGTCACAACCTGAAAGCTTGTGCGTCTATTAGACGGTTTGGCCTGTTGTCATACAGTCAAAAGTCAAGTGAACCGTCAAGAGAGACTAAAACTAGAATCGGGTTTTCTCAGGGAGAAGTTGGACCAAAAGATTTTACTAATCTTACAAGATTAGAGAACTTCTAGCAACTGCCACTAAAAAGTGAAAAGAACTGAGATCAGTAAAAACTTGTAAGTTCAGTAAAAACTTTTAGCTCAACTTCTGTCTGAGCTGTCTGTCAATTTCATCGTTGATAGCTCAAATTTTTAAGGAATAACGAACCAGCTAAAAGAGATTCGAATCGAAATCTCTAGAGAAACCTTATTTCGTCTTCGATTTTTATCTTTAACTTTTAACTTAATACTTCAACTACAACTTCAGTAAGACTCAACTTCAATCTCAGCTGTGTTTCATGAAAATGTTTTTCAATGAATAAAAACTCATCTCGCTCAAAATAAACACAGCTCTGTCTGTGTCTGTTGTTTGGATACAACTTTTCATACAATTTGTATATTTACTCATAAACTTTTACGAAATTAACATATCATCGCTTCACAAATTAGATATTGTGTGGTCTCTTGAGTTTTAGTTGGACAAAACGATACATAAATACATACAAACGTATTATGGTGTCAGAAATTGTATATCGTATGTTTCATTGAGATTGGTAGAACTTCTGACAACTGTTACTTCACACATAATGTGCTTTGGTTTTCTGGCACATGAACATTAATGTTTTTCGAAATAATTCTGTCGCATCATTATTTAGCCATCAATCATCATCATAAAGCGCACCAACAACAAAAACAATACACCATTTGAATGTATGTAATTCAATTCATATTCATAGGGCAGCCCTTTGCAGCCGTAAGCCGATTATCCACACCACATAAAGACATAAATATACATTGGATCCGCACACACACACACACACACACACACCAAAGAAAGCACGCACATACATTTTCGAAATTAATTTATACAATTAACCAATTTATTTGCCACCAACAGCGACTCCCATCTACTCATCGCTTACAACAAACGTCAGGCAGCCAGCGGCTCATCCATGTCCGCAAGCCATTTGCTCTGACACGTTCACGTGTTTGCGTAGAGTGCAAACGTACCAATGATTACATACATACTAATGTTTACATAAATATATCTACTTTTCTATTAAATATTCATATTTGCATTATGGCTTAGTTTTTATGTTGGTAAAAACAGACAAACAGCAACGCTCTGCCATACAACTTTTCACAACTATTTTTTGTTTAAAGTCTGAAAAAAGTTCTTTTTAAAAAGCCTCAAGTCGCCAACTAAAAAGCCGCCTAATAATTTAAATAAATATTTTCTTAAATATTTATTGAAAGCATTTGCGCTACACTACTCTGTGTGTGTGTGTGTGTGAGTAATCTGTCTGTGTCTGTCTATGGCAGTTTTTGTTTGTGTATGTGTGCTTAGTTTGATTTGGGCCCAAGTTCGATTGACTGCAAAGTGCTCCACATGTGCGCAAATATTTGCGCTTCTAATGTTTGTCGTGAGTGAGTCGTGAGTTATTAAATTTATTTTTTCTTAATTGTTATTTCAGTTATTTTGTGGTTTTTTGTTATTTTATGAAAACAATTGTGTGCTTTGTTGCATTGTGTTTGGTGTACTAAACTTATTGCTTTGAATTTGGCAGCAAGCATTAGATGCTTGAATTCGTTCTGTGGACCGAATTATATAAATAAAAAAATTAATAAAATTATCTTCTGATCAAAAAAAGAAGAATATTTTCCCTTAAATGCTTTTACTGTCTCATCTGGCAAAGAAATTCGTGGTTGGCCAACACATTTCTATATTTTCCCTATATACACATATAATTTTGTTGTCCTTACTGACTGACTGATTCACTCCAACCGCTGAAACTATAAACATGAAATTTTCACCTCTTTAGAAAATAAACTTTCACTAAGATCAGATCGTTTAAAACTCCGGAGTCTAAAGAGGCAAAACATGATTCAAATTTTTCTATTAAGAAACGTGATTGATTTCAAATTTGGTGAACATGCTCCAAATCAGAAATAATTCGGCAGGTGTTTCTCAGCTTTTCGAAAATTAATATTTAACGGATCCAAAGAAGGAGATCTATGAATTGACTTCATAATTGTTGAAGACACTTTCCTTTCCTCGGCTCACATTATTTTAACAAATTTTTCTGAACTTAAGTTAAAAATTCAAATTACAATTTCTTAATTTTGTTATTTTTTAGAATTCTTTTTACATAAAAAAAATCTTTTTTAAACTTAAATATTCAGTTTATTAATTTCATATTATTTCTTTGATTTCAAACCCTTCTAAGGACCAAAAAGAACAAAAATTATTCCTAAAACCAAAGACAATTCAGATGACCACAAAGTAGCATGTTGCCATATGACAACAAAATAGCAAAATTCAAAGCCTTTTCCGTGTCTTTGACATGAAAGTCATAACAAAATTTCTTACTCGCACTAAATTACCAATACATCTTTTATCACTTTACACGTGCCGCGCCCCCTTCTTTGTCCTTGAACTCAACCTAAGCGCCAAAACCAACACAAAACTTGCCACTATTATTATTCACTTTTCAGTCACAACAAACAACACCTGTGCCGGCACTAACATTTGTGAGACAATTTAAACGTGACATTAATTAATCAAAATATCCTTTAACACACACGCACGCACAACTGCTCCTTCACGTGGACAACACATATAATAAATTCGATTAATCACACTTTCGAAACACTACAATTACTTACTTCTCAGCCTTGGCGTGAAATTCTGAGAATTTGGCGTGTCGCGGCCATTAACCGTACATCAGTTTATAGGTGCTTGTGCCACATTACAACAGCAACAATAACTTCATCGAAATGTAATGTCAGTAGCGCTTAACTTTAAAATAACCTTGAATTCAAGGTAAAAATAGCCAACGACCAAATTGTTTGTGCCATTTCCGTAAACGAACAGACGGCAGCAGAGCGTGGCGTCTAATTGAGAAAAAAGTGCTAAAGCGTCCATTAAACAATGCCACTTGGTCACACAAACTATCAGCGGCAGGTATTGATTTTAATACTGCATTTAAAATCATAAATTATTTTGGACTATGGTCGCATGTCGCTGGTTCAAAGTGAGCTGGTGCGCGACAACGGCCGGTACAACGGGTGGTATGAGTGACATGGATTGGCGGCTGTGGGGCTTTGGTTGAGTTTGGTTGTGTCGTGTTCAATATTTCACTCATTCCTACTTTAGTGTAGTGGCGTTTGGCTCTGTATGGGTGTTTGTATCAGATAGTGTGTATGTAGGTGTGTGTGTGTGTCTGTGTTGCTGTATGCGTGCGTTTAGTTTCCTGTGCGCTTTGCTTCTTGTCATTTTTATTATGAACGCAACGCAATGACGTGACGTAAATTGTTATCGTTGATTTTTGTTATTGTTGTTGGTTTTGTAGGTAATATAACCTTTGTTATTGTTGTTTTTGCTCTTGTATTCTTTTAGTTCATGGTTAAATTACGGTTTCCATGAGTGTAGCTGAACTTGATTTGCGATTTAAAAATTCTCAAGCAAATTGTTTGTATTTATTTTACATTTTTTGTTTATTCAAGGAAAGTTTAAAGATTTAAATTTCAAGTTTTAATTGGTTGGTACTAATAAAAGTATTTACTATAAAATGTATTGCACTTTTACATATAAGTTGTATGAAATTTTTTCAAAAAACAAATAGTTTTTGTAATAAAAAACTGGACTCCCGCAGTTAAAAAATGTCATATTCATCTACAATAAGTTTCCAATCAATATTTTGATGTATAAATTAGACTTTCTCCAGTAAATTTTGTATTTCATTGAATTCTGATTGCACAATATTTTATTACTTTACCTAAAAGTTCGCATTAAAGTGAAAGAATAAGTTGTGTTCAATTTTTATAATAAGCTTTTATAATAGCTTTGTATTAAAAAACATGGTTTCCCCATAGTTAAAAAATTTTATATTCACCGAAAATTTTCCATAAATATTTTATTGTTTAAATGATACCCAGCAAATTTTCAATGTAATTGGATTTTAATTGACTGAATCTCATTCAATGAAGAATATGTTCTATTAATTTTTTTGTATTTTAATTTTAACTTATTTCCTTTTTTTTATTTTATTAAATTTTATTTTATTTTATTTTACACTATTTTATTTTATTTTATTTTACACTATTTTATTTTATTTTATTTTATTTTATTTTATTTTATTTTATTTTATTTTATTTTATTTTATTTTATTTTATTTTATTTTACACTATTTTATTTTATTTTATTTTATTTTATTTTATTTTATTTTATTTTATTTTATTTTATTTTATTTTACATTATTTTATTTTATTTTATTTTGTTTTTTTTAATTTTATTTTATTTTATTTTTTTTATGTTAATTTAATTTAATTTATTTTATTTTATTTTACATTATTTTATTTTATTTTATTTTATTTTATTTTATTTTATTTTATTTTACACTATTTTATTTTATTTTATTTTATTTTATTTTATTTTATTTTATTTTATTTTACATTATTTTATTTTATTTTATTTTGTTTTTTTATTTTATTTTATTTTATGTTTTTTATGTTAATTTAATTTAATTTATTTTATTTTATTTTACATTATTTTATTTTATTTTATTTTATTTTATTTTATTTTATTTTATTTTATTTTATTTTATTTTATTTTATTTTATTTTATTTTATTTTATTTTATTTTATTTTATTTTATTTTATTTTAACTTTGACCTTTTCTCAATAAAAATTAAAATTTATTGCTTTAACTATTTGAGAAATAAAATTCCATATTTATTAAAATTCGCATTATATTTTAAATTGCACTTTAATGCTGCAATATTAGCACAAATGTTGGCCGTAAATTAATTTGCCTAAAATACGCAGTTTAGCATTTTTCATGAGTTGAGCGTTGCGACAATTTTTCATCAACATTTTAAATTAAGCGACCTTCACAAACGCCACACCTCCGCCAAAAACAAAAAAAAAAAACAGTTGTGCTCATCAAAAACTTCGTGAAGAAAGCAAAAAAGACAAAAGCAATAAACAGCAAAAAGCTTTGACTAGTGAAAAGCAACAACAACAAAACCAAGCAAGAAGGTTGACTAAGTCGAAGGCTTGGCGCAAACACAGACCGGCTGTCAGCAAACAAGCGGCACAAAACACACTTTCTAAAAAAACGAACCAAAAAAAAAACAAAACTTCCTGCGACAAATAGGCAAGAAAACTGTTAAAATATGGTGGCCCATAAAACAGTCAAGCGACAGCTTGGCTGTTGCTGCCTTTGTTGTTGTTGTTGTTCTTATATATATGCAGTGTTAAAAAGCTGCTACCAATGCTAGTGGCGAAAACATTAAAGCCTCAAAGGGAAAACACAGAAATAAAGCCAACAGCAGTCAGCATTTGTTTGGCCAACAAATACACAGACACAGATACAAACACACATGCACGCTTGCAACTGTTGTTTGGTGCCCTTTTCGAATGCCTGTCGAAGTTGCATGTAATTACAACACACACAGACACAAACTCTCACACATACTCACTGTTTAGTTATTGAAGTCGCAATGAACTTCAAAGTGTTGCATTGCGACGCAGTGGCGCACATTAAACACCAACAGCAAGTAAGCCAACAGTAAAATGTGCCGTTAAAGTGCTGTTGCCATAAAAGCTGAGTTCATGGTGAAGGTTAAATATGGCAACAACAAACACACTGTTGAGTAAAAAAAAGAGAGCAAAGGTAGAGGAAAACCCCAATGCGAGTACAAGAATAAAGTGCTGAGTGAAAGTAGATGAGGAATGTAGAGGAGAGAGGTGAAAACCCCAAACTATTGGGGCGGTGGAGGGTGGCGAGGGTTGAAAAAGGTGCTTTTGGATTTTTTATGCGTCAGAGTTGCACAAAGCAAAGCAAATCGTTGTCCAACAGAAACCGTCTGTCGTGTTGTATTGAAGCAAATAGTTCATACAACAAATAAAACATCAGTAGGCCGTAGGCAACAAAAGTGTTTGAATAGGCCATGTGACCTTTGAGTCAATTCGTTTAGGTTAATTAAATAACAAGAAATGTCATTATTCGTTGCCAAAGGCAGGAAATTTGACTCAATTTATTTTATGCACAAATCAGGTTTAACGCGAATGTGCTCAGGTATCTAAAACACTGCTCAGGCTTAACATCAATCACTTACAATAAAAATCATATTAGATTGTTTCTAAAATGGTTTAGGGAAATTCCAAATCTGAAAAGTAATATTGGCAAATTCGATATAAAAAAGGTTTGAACAGTTCTCTCATCAGCTTCAAAATAATTCAAATAGTATAACATGGGTAAATTTTATAAAACAGAGCTTTGAACAAACCAAAACTTCCTAAATTATTATCTTAGTTATTTTAGCAAGTTTGATTTAAGAGAAGTTTGAACTGTTCTCTCATCAGTTCCAAAATATTTCAAATAATTGAGGGACCTTTTAACAATTCTCTCATCAGTTCCAAAATAAATCAAATTACTAAGAAAGCTTTGAACAATTCTCTCATCAGCTCCAAAATAATTCATATAGTATAACATAGGCAAATTGTATACAACCGAGCTTTGAACAGTTCTCCAAGCAGTTCCAAAACTTTCTAAATTATGATCTTATTTCAGCAAGTTTGATTTAAGAGAGCTTTGAACAGTTCTCTAAGCAGTTCCAAAATATTCCAAATTATTAAAAAAGTTTGAACATATGAGTTCCAAAATAAATAAAAAACGATAATATAGGAAGGTTTATAAAAGAGAACTTTGTAGATTTGATTTAAGAGAGTTTTCAGCAGTTCTCTCAACAGTTCCAAAATAAATCAAATAGGAAAATATCGGCATAAATTCGATATAAGAGAGCTTTAAACTGTTCTCTAAGCAGTTCCAAAAACTTCTAAATTATGATCTTATTTCAGCAAGTTTGATTTCAGAGAGCTTTAAACTGTTCTCTAAGCAGTTCCAAAATATTCTAAATTATTAAGAGAGCTTTGAACAATTCTCTTATCAGTTCCCAAATTAATCAAAACGGATAATATAGAAAAGTTCTATAAAAGAGAACTTTGTAGATTTGATTTAAGAGAGTTTTGAGCAGTTCTCACATCAGTTCCAAAAAAAGTCAAATAGGAAAATATCGGCATGAATTCGGTTTAAGCCAGAATGCCCCAGAGAGTCAAAATAACTGCATTGAGGTCTTTTATTCATTTGACTTTGTAGCATGATTTCTTATGAACATTTAAGCATTTTGATGGGCATTTTTGTGTCTTTAGTGTGTTTTAGCTTTGAACAGTTAAAAAATATTGGAACTCTATTCTTGATGTAGAATAAACAATACCAGAATGAAAGATTTTTTTTCATTAAGCATATCTGAACTTGAAAATTGAATAAAAACATTTGTCTGTCAGATATCCACTTTTACTGCTGAATAGCGTAATTTCAGTACCATTATAGCTTAAAGTTCTAAATCGTCTCCGCAGCCTCGTTTACAAAACTCAAAAAGTATACTTTTGTATAAATCAATTGCAATGATAGGACTGGATCTCACCAGTGGTTGGTTATTAGTCCCACCGATGGTTGTTGTACAGTTGATCAATTTTCTCTCTTCCACAAATGCTGAACTTTTACTTGTTAAGGAACTCTTTTCTCCAAAAATATGCTTCGTTGTTCAAAGTTGTTTACGTCTTTGCGGCTTATGAAAAGTTTGACGAACTGTCGATCTCTTATTAATTTCAGAATATATGGATCCTTTAAACTCAAACAAAGCTGTATTGGACTACGGAGAAACTGTAGCATATTCGATTTAAAAGAGTCTTGGTGAATTATTGAGCCAGTTGCAGAATATTAAAGCCTTATTAATCCAGAATAAGCTATGTAGGAATATGGAATAGTTTCGTATTAATTTTACTACTCAAACACGGCAGGAATGGTAGCATATTTGAATTAGAAGAATTTGATCTCTAATCAGTTCCAGAAAAATCCTGTACTGTAAATTTGGACAAAGCTATGTTAACATGTAAAAATTGTGGCATATTTGAATTAGTAGAGTCTGGGTCAATTATTGAACCAGTTCCGAAACATTAAAACCCCATAAAACCAGTAGTTTATAGAAATTATAACATATTCGATTGGCCATCTCTCCTGGCCTGGATTGGCCTCAGATCCTGAATTTTCAACCCTACAGAACAGACTAAGCTATGTTGTTCTATAGAATAGTTTGGTATTATTAATTTTGGTCTTAAAGTAGAAATTACAAAATGTTTGGTTTAAAGAGCATGGGGCAGCTTTCTATCCAGTTCCAGAGTATGTAAGTTCTAGTGGATTCTGATCACTGGTCCTTTAAGTTCATTATTATTTCATCCTGTCTACAACTCGTCCTCATTCAAATCACAAGCGAGTTTGATGTTATGAAAGATGTTTTTGATTAGTTGTCACAAGGAACCGATGGTTTCTTTGCTTGTGTTGAAGAATCAGAATGGACTCCAAATGGTCAATCGGTTCCACAACTGACCACTTTTTGTGGCCTAAGTACATAGAAAGAGATAACACATCAGGCAATGTACTCTGTCCGGTCTGTGGAAAAGATGATGAATCCATGGCCAACTTTTTGTGTGTCTACCTTGCTTTCTGTTGAATCAAGTTTGAGTTCTTTGAGACTGATTTATATCTATCACTGATATATCAAGTTTGAGTTCTTTGAGACTGATTTATATATATCACTGATATATCAAGTTTGAGTTCTTTGACACTGATATATCTAAAAGCTTTCGTGTCGAATTCTTGGATACTTGGAACGAAGTACTCGGATCTTACGAAAATCTGATAGATTTGAATTCTTTACACTGATGTATCGCTTCGAATTCTTGGCTTCACAAAACTAAGTATTCGGATGTTACGAAAATTTTATAGATTATTTTAAGATCTGAAATATATTCATTAAAAGCTATAAAACAAAACCGCATACTTACATACAAACGAACATATCGATTTAAAATTAAAAAAAAATGCTCAAAGATAGAAAAAGCATTACGTATTAAAAAGTGAGGGGGTAGGGGAAGCCACTAACAGCCAACCAGCCCCAAGTGAAAGCATTACAAAACCGTATTTAAGTGAAAAGCAACTACAACAGCTAACAACAACAGCTTGTCATTATAATAAAATAAAATATGCGCAACACGAACAACAACAAATACATAAAAAGAAGCACAGAGTAAAAACGTTGGCTGAAGTTGCCACTTACTTAAAGTTGTAAAGTGCTTTAAGAAAATTACATTTGCGCACATTGACAACTTAAGTAAAAATTTACAAAACTAAAGTTGAAAGTTAAGTACAAGAAGACCCAACAAAAAACAAACAACAAGAAATCAACAACGAATACACTACAAAGCACTAAGGTTGGAAACACTGTCGTAAAAGTGGTAAACAAAGTTAAAAAACTTGGCATGGCGACAAAAGCAAAAGTGAAACGCGGAAACGGAAGTGGCGGGCGTGTTGGCCTTCAAAATGCCGTTGGCGGCAAAGCGGCGACTAGCACTGAGCAATATGCAAATTTATTTAGGATACGCCACTGTGCGTGCCCGTGTGTCTGCTTGGGTGCTGCGTGTTAGTGTGTATGTGTGTGTGTTTGTGTGCGTGCGTGCAGCCATCAGCGAATGGTGGATTATTGTACATAACAGCGAGTCACTTTAAGACATTCTCAATGTTGCTACAATTGGCATGAATTCATTTTGACAAGTTACGCGCACACATTGCTGCCAAAACATTCAAGTTCGACAAACAATTACAACAACAACACTCATAGCAACACATGTTCAAAAGCATAGCAACAGCAGCAGTTACAATATGCATTAGTGTGCGTTAGGCCACATGCGTCACATATGGCAACATGCTATATGTATGCTTAGCGCCTCAAAGTATGCCACACACGCACAGCATTAATAAAGCAAACGTAATGCTTTTTACGCGCTCAACAGCAACATTTCGTTTATTTTTTTTATTATTATTTTTTCTTTTTTTTTCATTTTCTGTTTTTTGTTTTTCGTTTTTGTTTTTGCTTTCTCTATGCTGTTGCCCGCACCCACAATCCATGTGGCATTCTCATAGCGACAGCAGGAAATGAAAGCGGAAATCTTTCGTTTGCGTTAAAATAGCTTTGTTGTTTTTGCTTTGCGCGCGTGCTTAGAGTTGCCTGATGCGCCCGTGAAAGGCTGTCAGCCCTGCGGCACAGCTTGATGTGCCTTTTTTTGTATGCTTCGGTGTTGCCTTTTCGAGCAACGCACGCCTGGTTAGGCCATTTGCCGGCTATGGTCGAAGTGCCTGACTGTTGTTTGCCTACGGCTGGCGTGCGTGTGTGTGCCCGTGGCGCCGACCTACGCAATACGCTTCCCCTTTCAACGCTCATCACATCTCATCGCATTTTCGGGCTTAGCTGTGGCTGTTTGTTTGTGCTTTTGCTTGCTGCTTTTTGTTTCGTTTCGATTTCGACTCTTTTTGTTTTTACGCTTTCTGTTACTTTGGCTCCTTTTTTAATCTTTGTTTTATGTATTTTTGTTTTTGTTTTTGTCTTTTGTAAACAACGCATTGCACAGTGTTGCAAGTAGGTAACAAAAATTATTAAATTTAATATTGTAACTGCCAATTCTAAGTATGAGGTTTTGTTGTAAATATGTTAATTAAGATGAAGTCCAAGTTTTAGGAAAAAATCTTAAAGAACATAGAACTTATGAGCTCTCACAGCTTTGAAAAAATTTTTCTAGAAATAGCAAATTGTTGCTTTCACTTTGGGGTTAAATATTTCAAAACAAACTATGAGCAAGTCCCTAAAACTTATTGTTGTCTTAAGTTTCATATAATTTAGGTCTTTCAAGACTAAAATGTTGCTATTTTTTCACCTCTGAGCAGTACCGTTATAAAAAAGAAAACAATAAAACAAGTACAAATTAGTAAAAAAAACGAGCTAAAACCGAGTTGAAACTTTAATAGTCAATTGAAAACAAAAAAAAGAATTTTTATATATATTTATATATTTTTTAGCAAGTATATACATTGTGATATAGGATTTTCAGCTGCGCATATTTGCGCCAATACAAGTTATGGGTATTTTTCAGTGAAGACTAATATGAAAGAAAATTTGTAATATTTACAGCGTTTGGTTGAATGCCAATAGCAATCGGCCAACTAATGCTTTTCTGTTGGTAAAGAAAGACAAATTTTGATGAAATAAGCTTTGAAAAATCAACAACAATTACAGTTATATTTGAAATAGAAAGATTAATACGGTTCCAATAATATATTTTAATTTTTTCTTGTACAAACCCAAAAGTTGACAACCTCACAACTTCGTTTATATGGGAGCCGCCCTCAGTTGGTGAATTTTCGAACTTTAATTAATTTTGTATTTTTTGTTATTAAAACGTTTATTTGAATTAGAAAGAAAGAAATACATTTTAATTTTTGCTGCGTAGAAACCCAAAAACGGACAATCTCACAATTTCGTTTATATGGGAGACGCCCTCTGGCGGTGAATTTTTGAGTTTTAATTAATTTTGTATTTTTTGTTATTAAAACGTTTATTTGAATTAGAAAGGTTAATGCGATTTCGATAATACATTTTGATTTTTGCTGCGTAGAAACCCAAAAAGGAACAATCTCACAACTTCGTTTATATGAGAGACGCCCTCAGTTGGTGAATTTTTGAGTTTTAATTCATTTTGTATATTTTTGTTAGTAAAAAAACGTATATTTGCAATAGAAATATTAATGGGGGTTCTATACATTTTGATGTTTGCTCCATAGAAAGCCAAAAATTAACACTTTCGTTTATATGAGAGACACCCTCTGGTGGCGAATTTTGGAACTATAATTAATTTTGTATTTTTTGCACTAAAAAATCTGTATTTAAAAAAGGAAGATTAATGCGGTATTATTGAACATAATATATTATTGAACATTTTGATTTTTTTCCTTGTACAAACTAAAAATTTACAAGCTCACAACTTCGTTGCTATGGCAGGCGTCCTCTGGTGATATATTTTTGAACTTCAACTAATTTTGTATTTTTTGTACTCAATATTATTGCCGATTGTTGAATAAATCATTCAAATCGGCTAAGAAGTTTTTGAGATGGGATGTTTCTTTGCTTAGAAGTGGGCAACCAATTCCATTGAAAATTACTAGTTTTGTATGGCAGACCCCTTAGGCTTTCGAGATAAAAGTTAGATATGTATGGAAGAAATATTCAGAAGGGAAAATAACTGTGGGCCAGTCTTATATTTGATGCGTCGGGGAGCAACCTGGAAGCAGTGGCAGCACATTTTATAAAAACAATGACTTTGTATGGAAGCCTCATTAAGGGTTGGAGATAGGGGTTGAGTATGTTGGAAAAAAATATTCAAAAGAAAAAATTAGTGAGGGTCAGTCATAGATTTTAACCCTCTCAGATCAACTTCTGAGCAGCTGTGGAGCAATTTGTTGAATTTTTAATTTCAATTGCTTTGGCAGTGAGCGCTTTTTATCTGTGTACAGATTTATAAATAGATTTAATATTTATAAAAATTCAAGTATTATGAACGTGTTATAATTAAATACAAATATTATGAGCATAGATTTTGTAACCTTAAATAATTTTCATATTTAATATGAAGTTTTTCAATTTCACTAATTTCATTTTTCTGCGATTTAATTGAAATATTGCAAAGTATCTATTTTATTCACAAAATAACTGTATACAAATTTTCATTTATGTACAACCACTCCTTCTATTTTTTGTCACTCCTTTATATGAACTCACACCACTGTACTTCGCTGTGACGCAGTGTTGCCTAACCAGCTGGTGCTGGTTAAACTGACTGCTTTTATGTTTTGTTGTCAGCAAATACTTCATCGCTCTTAAACTTGTTGTTGTTTCAAGTTTTTTTGTAGTTGATTTTTTCACTAAAGGTTATTTGCTGTTGATACAAAAATGATGACTTTGGGGTTTTTGTGTTCAATCGAAAAATGCAAATTTCTAATAAAAATTTTTACTTATTTCTTACTCTTCTCATTCTTATTTTTTGTATGTGTCGTTTGAACTTGTTTGGCTCTGTTTGTTACTTGTATATATTTAGGACAACAACAACAAAATTGAATTTATTGTTTTTTGTTCGCCTTGAAGTATGCTTAAGAAAGTACGCACGAAAACTTTTTAAGCCACCTTAGCAACTCTTAAGCTCACACCACAGTTGCATACTTTCAGGCTGCTTTACGTTTGTCGAACAACTTTATTGATTGCCATCAATTATGAGCTCTCAGCGTCAACGCTAAACGCACACTTTCATATAAGCATACTCACACTCTGACACACACACACAGACTCAGAAATCGACTGCACGAAAACAGTCGCACACGCTTCACTTTGCAACCTTCACAAAAAACCTCCAGCGCCGCCACCGTCATCGAACTTCTTCAAACAAATTAAGCGCGTGACGCGTAAGAGGAGTGCCGACGACTTTGTGCCGCGCAACCCATTCAACCACATAAAAGTTGTAAGCCGCCCAATCGCACACGCTTCGTTTGCCTGCGCACTTTTAACACAACTCAGCGCCTCAATTCGGCGCTTCGGTTAAATCGTGCGTGAATGAATTGTGCGCGCGCAACCGAGCCGCACACCCAATTAAATTCGATTAAACAATTTCGCCGCAACCCGATAATGCGGCCGCCGAGGTCGATCGATCGTTCAGTGGGCTCAGGATTAACATGTATACGAGTTGCAATGATTTAGCATGGCAACTCTGGCATTAATGCTCGTTTCAAACGCGACAGCAGGCAATAAACGTTGCACAGCAGATGGCTGACATTAAAAAGCTGCCCAACCTAACAAATGGCTGCTTAACTTTAACCTCATTTCGCTTGCAGCCCGCTCGTTGCCTGGTGCGGCCTTTTCGTGTGGTGCAGTGCACTGAACTCGGGCGCACAAACATCCATCTTGCAGCTGCATCGACCCAGCACAACAGCATCGATATTGACGTTGTTTGGTTGCCTTCGCTGAGGGCAGCGCATGTCAGAGCGAAGCGCACAGGTTTGCTTGTGGAGCCTTCACACAATTGGCGCATGCAAAGAGGGGGTTTCGGGATTTCAAAGCTCGCTCATATATCTGTTTGTTGTTCAAGTGATGTTATTGTGCTGAAAAATTGTATACAGAACTCGGTACCCTCCACTGAAATCATGTGTGCGTCACTGCTGCACACCGTTCCACCCACTCAGAGAACGTTCAGCTCGCAAACTGGGTTAACAATGGTTTTCCATGAGTGCAACATTGTGCGCCGTTGTGCTGCTCTATTTTTTTCATTTCATTTTATTCCATTTTATGAACATAAATCATCGATTAATCGATTACACAATCAATGCAAGAGTGCATTGACAGCACATAAGTCAGTTTGGCAAATTGAAAAAAATTATTAAACTTTAAAAACTAAATTGTTTAAATTAATCATTTAATTTATTTTATTTGTTTTTTTATTTTTATTTTTATATTAATTTTTTTATTTTTTTTTTTATTTTTATTTTTTTATTTTATGTTATGTTATTATATTTTATTTTATTTTACTTTACTTTACTTTATTTTATTTTATTTTATTTTATTTTATTTTATTTTATTTTATTTTTTAATTTTAGTTAAGTTTATTTTATTTTAATTTGTTTTATTTTATTTTAATTTATTTTATTTTATTTTATTTTATTTTATTTTATTTTATTTTATTTTAATTTATTTTATTTTAATTTATTTTATTTTTTATTTTTTATTTTATTTTATTGGATTTTGTTTTATTTTATATTATTATTTTTTTATTTTAGTTTATTTTATTTTATTTTATTTTATATTATTTTACTTTACTTTGTTTTATTTTATTTATTTTACTTTATTTTATTTTATTTTGTTTTGTTTTATTTTATTTTATTGAATTTTGTTTTATTTAATTTTATTTTTTAATTTTAGTTTAGTTTATTTTATTTTGTTTTATTTTATTTTATATTATTTTATTTTATTTTATTTTATTTTATTTTATTTTATTTTATTTTATTTTAGTTTTATTTTAGTTATTTTATTTAATTTTTGTATTTAATTTATATTACTTTTATTTCATGTTATCTAATTTCATTCGATTTTATGAACAAACATCATAGATTAATCGATAGTAAGTAAGTCAGTCATGTCAGTTTGCCAAATTTAAAAAATTATTAAATTTAAAATTATTAAATTATTTATATTTTAAAATTTCTATTTTATATATTCATAAATTGTTTCTAAATAGACAACAATTTTCATTGAATTTCTTTATTTTCTCTATCTTTACAGAATTTTATACCACAACCAGTAAAACAGTTTCTGCAAATTACAACAACTGCAAACATTTGGTCAACAGCAACATTAAAAAAAAATTAAAAAATACAACACAAACCCTTCAAAGAAAACCTAAGAGAAAATACAAAAACTAAAAAATATTAAAATATTGAAATTTTGAACGAAAAAAGTGCATAACCGTCCACAGTAATTTTTGTATACAACGTTTTTTCATGATGTCCTTAAGCTGAAAGCATACAGAAAAAGTGTGTATGTGTTGTTTTTTAAATGACACAACAGTGATTAGCAATTCATTGCTTGTATAAATATGCAAATAATTTTGAAATTTTTAAAAATTTTCAAATTCTAACAAATTTAAACCAAAAAAGGAAAAAAGTCAACAAGAGCAAAGTTATTGATAAACAATTGTTTCAGTGTTGCCACCCAGTCAGTGGTAGATAGAATATAGTTTTTTGTGCTATTTATTGATTATTTGCGAGTGTGAAATTTACACTGAAATTTCTCGTCTTGTGGATTGGATTGAAACGCAGCAAAGATGGGCAGAAAGAAAATACAAATATCGCGCATTACGGACGAACGTAATCGACAGGTGAGTGAAATATTTTCAGCTAAACGTTTTAAAATACATTTTTTTGTAGAGAACAACAATTTTTTAAATTTTAAATATTTAGAAAGTTTTTTTATTATAAACTAAGAAAACTAGAATTTGAGTATGTGGCAGTGTACTTAAAAGTCCTCAGGACAGATGTATCTAAATTAAAAGAAAACGTCAAAATAAATAGTTATCTGAAGTTGTCTGCTTCTTCTTCCTTTACTTTGTCAAGATATACCATTAAAAAACATGTATACTTCTCTTCTTTAAACTTAAATATTCAGTTTATTAATTTCGTATTTTTCCTAAAACTTCAAACTATTCCAAGGACCAACAAAAAATGTATTCTTGAAACCACTGAGGGTTCAGACGTCCACAAAGTAGCATGTTGCCATATGGCAACAAAATAGCGAAAAGGTTAAAAAAAAAGCCTAATGTCAGAGAGACTAAAAACTAAACCTAAAAACGCAGTTTTACTGTATTTGGCGCCCAGTTTTATACATCGATTTGTTCCAAATTTTCCAAATTTTGTTAATTGTTGTCTGTAAAATGTCAAAAACTCTAAGATGTGGAAAATAAAATCTACATATTTCAAAATTAAGTTTTGTCTCATTTGGCAGCAGTTTTATCACTTTTTGTCTTACTGAACTTAAAAACCCCTGACACTCTTATTTTTGAACTTAAAAACCTAATTTTTGAACCATATTTTTTGTAAAAGTCAGACCCTCTTGAGTCCTTTAAATATACAACAACAAGCTTTGTATTTAGTGTATAAAATGTTATTATTATATTGAAAATTTCCTTAAAAATATGCTTTAATATATTTAAAAAAAACATTCATTTAAGAATCAGAACTCAAATATTTCGTGATCATCATAAACTATTCTCCTTTTCGGTTCATCACATTTCAAGTCGCTAAACTGCGCATTTGTATTGGAATGTTACCTGATCATTAATTAGACAGCAATAACAAACAATTAAATAGAAAATGGCACCACTTCCTGCTGTAACATCGATATGTTGCACATGCACACACACACACACACATGCATACAAAAGTGAAAGACGAATCGCACACAAGTTGACCGCGTCTGCCATCAGCGTCACGGCAACTTGCCGGCTTCCCGAGTGCGCACTAACAGCACTGGTGGCGCACGGATTTTCCGCTCTTCACACATCCACATGTCCCACTCCCATGAAAAGCTATGTCCTCAGCCAATCCTTCCATGTTTCTTTGCCAACTGAGCGTAGGTTCGTGTGCGTTTCATTCGAGGCGTTGATGTGTGTGTGTGTGTGCGTTGGTGTTCTTTATCACTCAGCCATAGAACTTGGAAAGAAAAAAATAATCGATTACTTTAAACACGAAGGTTATTTTGTTCGTCCACTGTCCGTTCTGCGCTCGAGAGAAACTATCGAAGGCATTAAATGCATTTTGTTGTAGTTCAAGGATAATCGCATTTGCCTGGTATGGTACCAGGAAAAATTTCTTGAACGCTCTTTAATGGAATTCAAAAAGGGTGAAATTGGTTTTATTTACACTTTTTAGAAGATTTTCATTTGTACATTGCTACATTTGCAAATTGTGCGTAGTGTTGATGAACTTTTTAAATTTTAAGAGAGCATTGGTTGAGTATGAAAATTGTAGGCTTTAAGTTTTATATAAATTTTAATATAGATAAGGCTAGAATAGATTAGCTAAGATTAGATTAAGTTTTATATTAATTTTAATATGGATTAAGCTAGAATGGATTAGGTTGGGTTAGGCTAAAGTGGCTGTCTGGGCATGGTACTTGTCAAAGGAGACACAAGGAGCAACTTGGAGAACCTATACAAGTCAATTTGAATTATAGATCAACCCTAGCAAGTCCTTCATGGGGACTGAACTGACGTTATCCAAGCTGTCGAATAAAGCAAAGCCTTGTTGTCCATTTGTTAGTTTTTCTGGATTCTTCATCTTTGTCTACAGAGAACCGTGCAGTGCCAGAGATAGTGACTTATAATCTCCCCATCCTTTTTATTTTGGCAACTGCGACAAAGGTCCCAACTCTCAACACCTAATCTGTTGGCTTAAGATCCGAATAGACAATGCCCTGCGCATAGAAAAGAATCAATTAATTTTATTAGATTCATAAAAGAGTGATTTACACGCCAACCACCTCTCAGGACATTCGCAATTATTGTGTTTTCCAGTAGAAAAGATCTCTTAGGAGGGACAGAAAAGCAGCAGAAAAAGTTGTAGCACCTTAGATGAATTTATTGAAGTTACAAGTATTGTTTTACTTCCGAAAGATATTTTTAGGATTGAATTCGTTTCTTGAACAAAAAGATGTACTTAGATCAACTTAGTTTCGAAAGACTTATGTAAGATTGAATTCGTTTCTTGTTTGTATAATTCTTAGATCAGCTGAAAATCAGAGAGAGTTATTGTTCGATTGTCTTAGTTCCGAAAGATTTTTCCAGGAATCAATTAATTTCTTGTTTGTAAAAATATCTTAGATCAGCTGGAGATCAGAGAGAGTGATTGTTTGATTGTCCTAGTTTGCATAGACTTGCACTTGGATCAGCTGGAGAACAGAGAGAGTGATTGTTTGACTCTCTTAGTACTGAAAGATTGTTCCAGGATTCAATTTGTTCAATTGTTCAATTTGATTTTTCCAGGAATCAATTCATTTCTTGTTTGTAAAAATATACTTAGATCAGCTGGAGACCAGAGAGAGTGATTCTTTGATTTTTTTAGTCTGCATAGACTTGCACTTGGATCAGCTGGAGAACAGAGAGAGTGATTGTCGTTTCTTGTTTGTATAATTCTACTTAGATCAGCTGAAGATCAGAGAGAGTGATTGCTGATTGTCTTAGTTCCGAAAGATTTTTCCAGGATTTACTTGGTTTCTTGTTTGTGAAGATGTACTTAGATCAGCTAAAGATCAGAGAGAGTGATTGTTCAATTGTCTTAGTTCCGAAAGATTTTCCAGGATTCAATGTATTCAATTTAATTTTTCCAGGAATTAATTCATTTCTTGTTTGTAAAAATATACTTAGATCAGCTGGAGATCAGAGAGAGTGATTCTTTGATTGTCTTAGTTTGCATAGACTTGCACTTGGATCAGCTGGAGAACAGAGAGAGTGATTGTCTAACTGTCTTAGTTCTGAAAGATTGTTCCATTGAATTGATTGAATTTGTTTCTTGTCTGTTTAATTCTACTTAGATCAGATGGAGATCAGAGAGAGAGTGATTGCTGATTATCTTAGTTCCGAAAGATTTTTCCAGGATTCACTTGGTTTCTTATTTGTGAAAATGTACTTAGTAGATCAGCTGGAGATCAGAGAGAGAGTGATTGCTGATAGTCTTAGTTCCGAAAAATTGCTCCAGGACTTATTTCTTTCCTTGTTTGTATAATTTTACTTAGATCAGCTGGAGATCAGAGAGAGAGTGATTGCTGATTGTCTTAGTTTCGAAAGATTGTTCCAGGACTTACTTGATTTTTTGTTCGTAAATATGTACTTCGATCAGCTGGAGATCACAGACAGTTATTGTTTAGTTTCGAAAGATTGTTCCAGGATTCAATTTGTTTCTTGTTTGTATAATTCTACTTAGATCAGCTGAAGATCAAAGAGACTGATTGCTGATTGTCTTGGTTCCGAAAGATTTTTCCAGGATTTACTTGGTTTCTTGTGTGTGAAGATGTACTTAGATCAGCTGGAGATCAGTGAGAGAGTGATTACTGATGGTCTTAGTTCCGAAAGATTGTTCCAGGACTTATTTCCTTTCTTGTTTGTGTGCTTTGCTTTACAGGAAAACCCTCATAATTATTTATTTCTTTCAAAAGTAGAAAAGATTTAGGACAGCTAGACACGAAGATTAGCAGTCTAAGTCCAAGCAAACTCTGACCTACCAGAGGCAACTCTCCTTGTTTTAGTTAGATAGATGACAGCCCCCTGCTCTTAGGACCTTATTTGCAATAAGTTAATCACCCAACCTGGCAGAATTTCAAGTGACACTAATCACAACCAACACGAGAAGAAAAAATACACCAAAACTTTGGAGTTGTTATGTTTTATTCATTATGATAATAAATTAATATGCAATAATTGTATTATTCATGTATAAGTCGATTTAGTATAAATTTATAGCTTTTAGATGAAATATTATTTATTTGTTGTCGTTTGTTGTCTCCATTTGCAGGTTACGTTCAACAAGCGCAAGTTTGGCGTCATGAAAAAGGCGTACGAGCTGTCCGTGTTGTGCGACTGCGAGATAGCGCTAATCATTTTCTCATCCAGCAACAAATTGTATCAATATGCCAGCACGGACATGGACAAGGTGCTCCTCAAGTACACCGAATACAATGAGCCGCACGAATCGCTGACGAACAAGAACATTATTGAGGTAAGTAAACAAAAACAAAAAACAAATAGTCATGAAAATTACAATGTATTATTATGACAACAAAAACAGCAATAACAACAACAACTGTAAAGTAGATATAGGACCGAAAAATAATGACAGTATAACGCACAACGCAATAACAATAAATAATTATCGAAAGGAACGCCATCACCCCCAACAAAAACAACAATAACAACAGAAGCTCAACCCAAAAACAATCGTTCGCGCTCTAACAACTACGACAAGCGATTATTTATGCAGCAATAACAATGACAATAACAACAACAACAACAACAACGATGCAGACAACAGCAACCATAACGACAAATAGTGAACGTGACAGTAGCGAGAAGAGCTAAAGGAAGTTATTGTTGTTGTTGTTGTTGTTATAGTGGCTGACTGTCAGCAGCAGCAACAACTGACAAGTGGCGCGCAACTGTGTGCGACCGCTGAAAGCCAGAGTTGGCTTTTGTTGAAGAATGGCGACTGGCATTGTCAACGTAAACAGCGCTCGCGCCTGAAAATATGCAAATGAAACTGAGTGAAAACGATGCCGACTTATGGCTGCCGACAATGTTGTTGCTGTTATTGCCACTAATGCTGTGAATGTTATTAAATGTTTGCGCCAACAAATTTTCATATTTCCTCGAACATACAAGTTGTTGTTGTTGTTGTTGTTGTTGCTGCTGCTACTTGCACGCATCTGGGTTCGCTGTCATTCACATGGAATTTGCATTTTTCATAAGTTGCGCATTTTTCCCGTTGCCCTACAACGTTGCACTGTTTGGCCTCCCTTGTCCGCCACTCAAAACCCCCATTTGTATCGTCTGCTGTTGTCGCGCGTTGAATATGAATTTTGTTGTTTTATAATGTTAATTCCGCTAAGATTTACATGATTTTGCATTAAACGTAAATGCGCATTGACACTTGAACTTTTTGTGCGCCAATGCGCCATTGTCAGCGACAGCAGCCAACACCAACGAACAACGAACAGCGAGCAGCCTGAACGGCAATTCAGTCATTAAAAATTGTGTAAACATAACCTAAAGTGTCGATGAGAGCCGCACAGTGGTGAATGGGGCGTGTTCAGTGGCCGTTGATGATTACATTTTCATGCCGAAGTGACGCAGAGCTCTGCTGGTGGAGTGGCAAATTGAAATGTTGTGCGCCAATCGAACGTTGGCTTTGAGTGACAACACTTGAGCGCACTCAATACAGTGATGAGTTGTGCTCAGGTGTGACATGAGTGAGGAACATAAGGCGAGTATTTACGTACAAAAGTGAGAGGGAGATGAATGTGAGTGGAAATATGGACGAAACTCAATTGAGTTCTCTGGAGTTTTTGCTCTCTATTGACTCAGGTTAGCTGAGGGTGGCTGCACTTGGGGCTCAATAGATCACTAGTGGACTCCTTCTGGACTTTAATCCCAACTATATCTACCTATTAGATACACTTAGACCTATAAAAGGCCCAATGAGTGGTTTTTAAACACATTTCAAACTGATGCAACAAGCGGCCAACTCATTCGATACCAAACTAATGCTGTGAAAAGCATAGTTCCTCAATCTCTCCACCACTCTGTGTCATTCCACTCTAAATTTTAGTCAACTTAGCCCACTCAACGCTATAAAATCCCTTAGGCTTATCATGCATCACTCATCTGACAAATTACGCTCATCACTCGACACCTACGCATCTCTTATATCTACAAACCACACACTCATTCTTACACATACAACAACAATAATAACATTTATTGACATTCAATTGTTTTGTCATTTCAGAAAGAGAACAAAAACGGCGTCATGTCACCGGATTCACCCGAACAGGAAGCCGATTTTACGCTCACACCCCGCACCGAAGCCAAATACAATAAGATCGACGAAGACTTTCAGCTGATGATGCAGCGCACCCAAATGGCGGGCGGCGCATCGGCGCGCAACATCACCAACTCCAACTATACGCTGCCCGTTTCGGTGCCGGTGGCGAGCGCCTATGGCGATGCCATGCTTCAGGCGAGCCCGCAAATGTCCCACACGAATATCAGCCCCAGACCGTCCAGCTCGGAGACGGATTCAGGTGGGATGTCATTGATAAGTTAGTACGAGTAGTGTTGCGGCACACACACACATTTTTCTATTGTTACTGCATTGCGTTTGTTTTTAGATTTTTATTTTTCTTTTGTATTCGTTTATGCGTTTTTTACACACTTTTGAATTGTTATTATTTTCGTATTTAAATTTTCAAAATTGTATTTTAAGTTGAGAATATTTTTTGGTGATTTATTTTTTATAATTTTTTATTATTTTATATATTTTTTGTAATGATTCATTGCGCATCTACACAGCCATTTTATGGACCATAGAATTTCATTTAACTACACTTTATGTCAGTGATGATAATTTTGCAAGTTGCAAGTAGCAGTAGGAATGTTCCAAATGAAAAATTAGTTTATTTTGTTACTTGCGGCTGCTTCATGTCTATAGAAAGTAACGAGTCTCGTGAGTAAATAGTAGCAAAATAGCCAACATTACTAGCGTACACACTTAAATGCTTTTCAGCTATGGAAAGTAACGAGTCTTGTGGATAACGAGTAACAAAATAGCTTGCTGTCTAAAGAAACTAACGAATCGCCTGAGTAACGAGAGACGGTATAGCCATCAGCTTCATATCTTTAGAAAGTAACGAGTCTCGCGAGTAAAGGGTAGCAGAAAGGCAGTCACTGTTGGTCTACTTGTTACTCGCAAATAGCAGAATGGCTTTTAATACTTTTCAGCTATAGAAAGTAGCGAGCCTCGTGAATAACGAGTAGCAGAAAAGTTTTATGTCTATAGAAAGTAATGAGTATTGTGAGTAACGAGTAGAAAAATTCCCATCACTTCTACCCTACTCACTTCAATGCATTTCAGCTATAGAAAATAACGAGTCTCGTGCATAACGAGTACCAGAAATGTTTTCTCCCTATAAAAAGTAACGATTCTCGTGAGTAACGAGTAGCAGAATGGTTATCACTGCTGCCTACTCATCACTTGCGAGGAGCAGAATAACTTTCTTTGCTTTGTAGCCATAAAGAGTAACAAGTCTCTTGAGTAACGAGTTGCAGATTGGCTTTCACTGCTTTGTAGCTATTAAACGTAATGAGTCTCGTGAGTAATGAGTAGCAGAATGGCAGTGTAAAGCTTTCTATATTTAGACATTTACGAGTGTCGTATTTAATGAGTAGCCAAATGGGGTTCACTGCTTTATAACCATAAATAGTAACGAGTTTCATGCATAACGAGTAACATAATAGCCTTCACTGCTTTGTAGCCATAGAAAGTAACGAGTCTCGTGATTAACAAGTACCAGATTGGCCTTTATTGTTTTATGTCTATAGAAAGTAACGAGTCTCGTGGGTAACGAGTAGCATAATGGCCATAACTGTTGGTATACTTGTTACTCGCAAGTAGCAGAATGGCTTGCAATGCTTCTCAGCTATAGAAAGCAACGAGTCTCGTGGATAAAGAGTAGAAGAAAAGTTGTTTGTCTATAGAAAGTAACGAGTATCGTGGATTATGAGTAGAAAAAACGTTTTTTGTCTAAAGAAAATAACCAGTCTCGTGGATTATGAGTACAAGAATAGTTTTCTGTCTATAAAAAGTAACGAGTCTCATAGATTACGAGTACAAGAATAGTTTTCTGTCTATAGAAAGTAACGAGTATCGTTAGTAACGAGTAGCAGAACGGCCATCACTGCTATCCCACTCACTTCAATGCTTTTCAGCTATTGAAAATAACGATTATCATGGATGACGAGTAGTAGAATCGCTTTCTCCCTATAAAAAGTAACGAGTCTCATGAGTAATGAGTAGCAATATGACCATCACTGCTAGCCAGCTCATTACTCGCGAGTGGCCGAATGGCTTTCACTGCTTTTTAATCATAGAAAGTAACGAGTCTCGTGAGTAACGAGTAGCAGAACGGCCATCATTTTTTTTTTCTTTAGATAAACTTATTTTTTATTTGTAACATTCCTAGTTGTAGTTGACATGCTTCAAACAGCTGTCTGCTTTATTCTGCACCACTTTTTTAAGCAAAAAGCATTTCTTATTATTTGACCTTGAAATTCGTTTTTATATCTCACATTGTTCCAGTGCTCATAGTTTACTTTCTTTGCTCATTTAAAATGCTCAACTTTTATTGAAAGTTTTTCTGAATCACTCATTTAATTCAATTGTTCAACTTTCTTTCATTACATATTCAGTATTTTTTTTGTTTATTTGGCACTCATTATTAAACATTTAATTTGTTTTGGGTTCATTGACATTTTCATGAAAATAATTCAACTTTCTGTCGTCACTTCATTGTTACTTTAATTCACTTTCACGTTCCTTTCTGTAACAAATTGAAAATGATTTATCAAATATTTATTAAAGAACCAAAAACTATTATAAAAGTCATGAAATTCTCATTTGGTTTAACACAAATTTAAAGATTTCGCAGAGTAAATTTTAAATTTTATTTTAGAAACTAACGGATCAATTTAAATCTATTCCAGTTTAAATCTTTTCCAAAATCTATATTCTTTCATGCTCATAAAATCGTATAAAATCCCTAAAATTTTTCATATTGTTCTTTCAATATTCCCCGGCTTGCTTATTGAGTTTTTATACTTTTATTTTATTTTACATTATTTTATTTTATTTTGTTTTATTTTATTTTATTTCATTTTATTTTATTTTATTTTATTTTATTTTATTTTATTTTATTTTATTTTATTTTATTTTATTTTACTTTATTTTATTTTGTTTTATTTTATTTTATTTTATTTTATTTTATTTTATTTTATTTTATTTTGTTTTATTTTGTTTTATTTTGTTTTATTTTGTTTTGTTTTGTTTTATTTTATTTTATTTTATTTTATTTTATTTTATTTTATTTTATTTTATTTTATTTTATTTTATTTTATTTTATTTTATTGTATTTTATTTTATTCTATTCTATTTTATTTTGTTTTGTCTTATTTTATTTAATTTAATTTTATTTTGTTTTATTTTATTTTATTTTATTTTATTTTATTTTATTTCATTTTATTTTATTTTATTTTATTTTATTTTATTTTATTTTATTTTATTTTGTTTTGTCTTATTTTATTTAATTTTATTTTATTTTATTCTATTTATTTTATTTTATTTTATTTTATTTTATTTTATTTTATATTATTTTATTTTATTTTATGTTATTTTATTTTATTTTATTTCATGTTATTTTTTTTTTATTTTATTTTATTTTATTTAATTTTTTTATTTTATTTTCTTTTTATACTTTTATTTTATTTTATTTTATTTTATTTTTTTTATGTGTTTAATTTGCATTAAATTGAATTTCGCTCATTTTTTTTTGCTTTGCTTTTTGGCTCATTTGATTTTCATTATGATTTTTGCACATTTTCGTAGCTGGCATAGCGTTGCATATATCAACAATTTCAATTATAAGCACAAATCAATCAACAAAACCATATTTTTCTTCTCATTTCAACAACTTTACCATATCGAATTGCAAAACCGTTTTCGAAAACGTTCAACAAAAATCAAATCAAACCACTTCGTACAACAACAGTTTATCCACCGGGTGCCATGTTGGAGATGTCGAACGGTTATCCACATTCACATTCGCCGCTTGGTGGATCACCCAGTCCGGGTCCAAGTCCCGGCATAGGTGGGCATTACAATTATCATACGCGTAATAATTATATTAAAAACTTTAATACATTCTACTAAATTCCCGACCTGCACACTTCCAAAAACAACAATTACAATCGAAAGCATGCAAAACATTTTTTTAACTCTCCAGCAACTCAAACATTTATCGCTTTCATTGAGTATACAAACAACTAACAATTGAACGGCCAATACTTAAATTTTAAATGTCACAACATTCACACACACACATACACAAACAAATATACATTTTTACAAACTAACTTAATGCATTTTCATGTCTAAAAACCTGGTTTTATGAAGCTTAGCATTGCCTTTCTAAACTCACTAAATTGCACAGCTCAGCTCAGCTTAACTCACCGCACACCGTCCACGCTTCACTCACACCACTCCCCACCGACCCCAACAAACACTACCACTACCACCACCCCGCCCCGCTCCTTCGACTGTGTACTTGTCACATTTAATTTTGGTATCTTTTCTCTTTCTTGCCTCACTTGCAGCACATCACTTGCCGCATAAACAACAATCGCCCGGTGGCCAGAATGGACGTGCTTCCAATTTACGCGTCGTCATACCAACGCCAACAATTGCTCAAAATATGTCAGCAGCAGACGAAATTGCGTATGCAGATGTAAGTCGAACCACAACACACACACAAACAAAACTACTCGTACATGGTAAACAATTGATTCGTTGTACAGCGGCAAAATGTCAACCAATCATTTGCCATAGAAACACATGATGAAATTTTCCATAATTTGTTATTATTTTGCAAATAATTTTAATTGAATTTTTCACCCACACAGCAGCGACACAATCAGACGTCGCTGAATACGCCCGTGGTGACGCTACAAACGCCCATACCAACACTGTCGGGTTATCCGTTCGGCGCGCAAGACTACTCGCTCAACTCGGACGTGATGAGTCTGTCCTCGTGGACGCATCAAGGTCTCGTACAGCATCCCAGGTACCCACTGCAACATTAAAATTTAAATTTAAAACTTCTAATTCATTCATGTTCTCATTCATTTGCAGTCTACCACATTTAGCCGTTTCGAATAGCACGCCGCCACCTGCCACCTCACCCGTCTCGATTAAAGTGAAATCCGAGCCACAGTCCCCACCGCGTGATCTCTCCGGCGGTCATCAGCAGAACAGCAACGGCTCCAGCGGTAGCGGCGGCGGCGGCGGCAACAACTCGCTCTCCATCACCAACATGAACAGTGCCGCTGTGATAGCGGGCGGCGGCGGCAATGGAGGCGGCGGAGGCGGTGGCGCTGGCTCCAACTCCGCGTCCGAACAAGCCGCCAACTTGAGTGTCCTAAGTCATCCGCAACAGCATCTGGTCATGCCCGGCTCGCGGCCCTCCTCGACCGGCCATCTGACGCCCACACAAGGAGGTAAGCGCATCAGTGCTTTGCCGCCAACGGCGCGCGCACACACACACACACGTACACACTTCCGACTCCACTATGCTCTGTCTCTCTGTTTCTTCTATCTCTCTTTCTAAACTATCTATTGCGTTTCTAAACGTTAGAACATTAAGCAAACATTTCTTTATGCGAAGCATTTAACTATTTAACCAGCGTACTAAATGACTTTAAGCGATTAGCGAATTTTTCATTTTGATTTCAATGTTTTGTTGCGTTTTTTTTTAAGTTTGATTTGAGAGTTGTATTTTCTTGATAAATGAATTTTTTACTAAAAATTGCGTAATAATACAAACATTTTTAATAGAAACTTGTTTCCATTTATATATATATTTGCTGCAGTGGCATGTAAATTTTAGCTCAAGTTAATTGAATTGAAATTTTTTACAAATTTATTTTGACGTTTTTGGCTTTGAAATGGAATGAAAAAGAGGCTGCAATTAAAACAAATTCAACAGCTAGTTTATTTATATTAAAAAAAAAACCAATTACACTCGACGAAAATGATCAGATTGCAGGGTTTTTAGTTGCCTGGGCAATAAAATGGAAGGGTCAAGTGGCCGAAAGAGGATTTCATTTATTGTGTAGGAAAACAAACGATTAAAGTGTGAGGAAAGCATAGTCAAGGTTAAAGTGTACCTAAGTGACCGTAAGTAGCTGCAAGGGTAGCAGACAGCATTTGGTTGGCACAACAGTGCGTATGAGTAACTGTTTGGAATTTCTTTGCAAAATTTGAATTGAAATGAAATCAGATTCTTAGTGATGGTAGTAGTGGTTCTTTAATTGACAAAAATTTCAACAAATATGTTCTTAAGAAAGGCCGAGTTTTTGCCTAAGTTTTTTATGGTTCCCCTTGCTGACTGAGCTTGAAAGCATAGGACCTCAACTAAACTAGATTGTGTTGGTCGCTAGTAGATTAAGTTCTAGTAGAGTAGGGGAACACAAAGCCTTAATAAAATTAATGCCTTGTGTTGACTACCTTAGCCGCATGAAGTTTTGGCATAATGGGTGATTAGCTAATAGTTACCATTCCTACCAGATGGGTCTGTCGCCTATTATCCCCTGGGAGAGGTGCCTACGTATGTGAAAGTTGTTTACTGGGTTGTATAGAGCGCCCTCTGTGCTTTTGTGGAAAAATGCAGAGGTTGATGTCCTTGATAAACTTTTTTAGGATCATGTATGCGCTAAGTAGAAGGTGTTATTGGAGGTTGATGTCCTTGATGAACTTTTTTTGGATCATGTATGCGCTGTAACATTAGTCCAAACTCTCAGTTCTGGTGTTGTTGTTGTGCTAGTAGGACTACTTGGTATGAAAATCTGCTGTAAGCTGCTTATCACAACTGATTGAAGTGGAAAGGGTAGGAATTTGTCTAGAGGAAAATGATTTGACTGAGTAATACTGAAGAAATGAGAAACAGAAACAAAGAAACGTTGATTGCGTGGAAAGGATTTGAGTGGAAAAGATAGTCTGACCAAAGAAAAAGAATCTAACTGCATAATGCTGAAGAAAAAATAATCAGAACGAAGGAATGGATTGGGTGGAAAGGATTGAAGTGGGAAGGAAATAAGGAAAAGTTAATCGGTGGAAAGGATTTGAGTGGAAAAGATAGTCTGACCAAAGAAAAAGAATCTAATTGCATAATGCTGAAGAAAAAAGAATCAGAACGAAGGAATGGATTGGGTGGAAAGGATTGAAGTGAGAAAAAAAATGAAGAAATGAGAATTAGAACGAAAGAATTGATTGAGTGGGAAGGATTAGAGTGATGATGACGGAAAATACTGAAGAAATTAGAAAGAGTAAGAAGCAAACCTCGATTGCGTGGAAAGGATTGCAGTGAGAAAGAAAAATTAAGAAATGAGAATTAGAACGAAAGAATTGATTGGGTGAGAAGGATTAGAGTGCGAAGAATAGAAGCTTGTCCAAAATAAAAAGATCTAACTGGGTAATGCTGAAGAAATGAAAACTAGAAAGAACGGTTTGAAGAAAGAAATAGAAGGATAACTTAATTGCATGGAAAGGATTAGAGTAGGAAGGAAACTTCTGAGAAACAGAACGATTGATTACGTGGGAAAATTTGGATTGAAAGGATAGAATCTTGTCCCAAGAAGAAGCACTTGGCTGAGTAATGCTGAAGGAATACGTTAGGTTACGTTGGAGTGGCAGCATTCATACAGGAAAGCAGCTCATTATGATACCACAGCGCAACTTCTCCGAATTACAACTTTGAGAACCTCAATATAAACCTGGCTATGTCCCTGATACACAGTGGAAACTGTTGAGTCAAACTAGTGAAGAATGGTGAGCCAAGAAACTTAAGCAATTAGAAAGAAAGAACAGTTGGAAATATAAGAAATTTTAGCCCCAAGATAAACAGGAATCGTACCCATGACCTCTGACATGGCAGCCCAGTGTACTTCATGGTCAGCTTCAAAAACTGCCCTCAATTTTCAACATTTTCTAATTCAATTTTTGTCAAATAAAGAACCACTACTACAACTCTTACTGTATGATTATTTAAAAAATTTCCTATTCTATTAAGTAAATGAAATTACAAAAAACATTACTTTGTAGGAAAATCAAATCTTACTCTCTCACATCTTCAAAAACCACTCATACGCCCCGTTGTACGGTCACAGTTTCTTCCTACCTTAACAAACTCAAAAGCCCAGTGTAGCCGTTTTCGTTGGGCATGTTTTTGCCTCACGCAACACTCAATGTGTTTTTGTCGTTTCTTTTCTACCCTCCTTCTCGAATATATAAATTTCCACCACTCTGTACCGAACAACAACTCATAGCACCAAACTTACACTCTGTCAACAATAATAATCTTTTGTATGTGTTTTTTTTTGTTGTCGTGCAAATTAACTTGCAAATAAATGAAAACTTTTTTTGTTCTCTCTTTTTTCTCTTTTTCTCTGTTTTGTTGTGGATTATGAAAAAAAACAAAAAAAAAATAAAATGAACAACAACAACTACAATAATAACGTTAACAAAACCAAACCGTTACAGTACTAGATAAATATGAAGGATACCCATACCGCCCCCAACTGGGTACGAATTCTAGATTATGGAATTTTGCCGGTAAATTGGCCCAATAACTTGTCAAATATCAATCCCACACACACATACATACATACACATATACATATATAAACTACATATTCATAAACATGTACCCACCCACACACACACATCCATACATACAATATATATCTATATATATCCAACAACAACATGCGTCCATACTGAAGTAACTAAAACCCAAATGGAGAAACATGAAGCGAAGTAAAAAAAAAAACAACAAGCAAAGGCCTCATTATTATTAGCTTTCCTATTACTTAGTTTTCTTCATTCGCTTTCTTCATTTTGCTTGTGCATTTGTGTATGTGATTTTCTTAAGAATGCGCTTTAGACATTTTGTACTTGGTTGAAATTTTTGCTTTGCACACACACACAAACAAAAACACTGACACATATATTTTACTTTCATCAAACACATTTTTTACTTGCTCTACTAAAAAAGCTAGTTTTTTACACTTTAATGTGATGGCTGCTCATGGAACTCAGTTTTCATAGGTTAAAAAGTTGAAAAAAACTGGGTTTTATTCATTGATTTGTCAGAATGAGTATTGAGATATAACAAAATAGTTGTCTAAAGATGTCTCATTGACACTCTAACCTGACAGCAAGACTCAACACTCAGCTGAAAGGCTTAAAAAGTTGAAATGGTATAACTAAACTAACTTCAATATAAATTTTACAGACTTGATCTCAACTGAAAGATTCAAAAGGATTAATGAAAACGTTTCATATGAGTTCAGTATTAACTTTGCTGGCTTCAATGTCGAGTCGAAAGATTTTCAAAAACATTTTTCAAACATTTTCATATGACTTCAGTTTTAATTTTACAGGTTGAGAGTCGAGCCTTAAAGGTTTCAAAATTTTTTTTTTAATATTCATATTACTTCAGTATCAACTTTACTTTAGAGGCTCAATTCTCCTCAAAAGCTAAAAACCATTGGTTGGAAAAATTTATTTTAGCTTCTATATTTACTTTGCTGGCTTCAGTGTTGAGCTTAAAGACCCAAAAGGCTTGAAAAAGTGTGTTGAAAATGTTTCATATAATTTCAACATAAACTTTAGTTTAGAGGCTCGACATTCTACTCAAAGGTTAAAAACCATTGGTTGAAACAAATTTATTCTCGCCTCAGTATTAAGTTTGCTGGCTTCAATGTCGAGTCGAAAGATTTAAAAAAAACTTTTTTGAAAATTTTCCTATGACCAGTTTTAATTTTGCAGGTTGGAGTGTCGAGCCTAAAAGCCCGACAAAGCTTTAAAAAATGTTTTTAAAATGTTTCATATAATTTCAACATCAACTTTTTTTAGAGACACGACAATCTACTCAAAATTTAACAACCATTGGTTGAACAAATTTTATTCTAGCCTCAATATTAACTTTGCTGGCTTTAGTGTCGAACCTAAAGACCTAAGGATTAAAAAAATTGTTGGGAAAATGCTCATATTACTTCAGTATCAACTATTCTTTAGAGGCTCGACACTCTATTCGAAGACTAAAAACCATTGGTAGAAAAATTTTATTCTAATTTTAGTATTAACTGTGCTGTCTTTAGTGTTGAGCCTAAAGATCCAAAAAAGGTAACAAATTGTTGAAAAATTTTCATATAACTTCAGTATTAACTTTACTGAAAATTAATAGTTCTGTTGGCTCAAAGATCACCAAGTGAAAAGTGCAAATCTTCACTATGTTCCAACGTTTTGTTAGCACTTTGCCGATCTCTTCAAGGAGTTACAAATAAAACTTGAAATTCTAATACAAACTCAGTCTCGAAACTCAACTGAAAAGCTTAAAAACCGTTGATTGAAAAATTGTCATATAACTTCAGTACTAACTTTACTTCTCTCAGTTGAAAGATCACTAAGTGAAAAGTGCAAATCTTTACTATGTTTCGGCATTTCCTCGGGACTTGGCTGATCTCTTTAAGGATTTACAAATACAATTCTAATACAAACACCAAGCAAACACATCTTTCGCCTTTAAAACAATGCTGGTAATTTAAAAATGTTATGTTACTTATTCTGTGAACTCCCACAAGAACTCATCTAAGAGGGACTACGGACACGAGTAGACTAAGAATTTGTTGACCCATGTAGTCCAATACAAGTTGCTAAACAGTTTGATCTCAGACAGAAAGATGAATTCCGTATGACAAACCGAAAGGACCAGCGTATGCTCACTGGATATTCAAAAGGGCATTGTTCACTTAAAAAAATATAGCAATATCCCACTCGGATTTGTGGTCACAGACAAGAGACACCATTCCTTGTTCTATGTGAATGTTCTGCACTCGGCATAAAGAGATTTCTCCAATTCTGTGAAACAACAACATGACCAACAACAATCTGGAAGTTAGAATCTCAGATTGTGCTGAAATTCATTAAGAGCCTCAAACTGGAAGGTTAAAACAAAGGCTGCTAAAAGACTACTATAGCCATATAGTAAAAATAATTACTTCTAATTAAAAAAAAAATGGTTTTCAAATAATAACCTTAGATTACGAACCTTTGCAATGTTTGTGACAATATTTGTGACAGTATTTATGACAAACCTAAAAGTTTCCGCATTCTTAAAAAGTTTTGTTTTTCTCATAAAATTGGTCCGAGTTTCTTTCTTTGAGTCTTTGGTCGATTGCCTGTCCTTTATGTATTCAAATTACATTAAAAAATCGTGTATGAATGTTTTTTTTATTTTAAATAAAACTTAAGATTACAAACATTGACACGATTGGACAAAGGTTCCTAATTAAATTTTAAATCCATATCCATATTTGTCTATCAAACCACTTTGACAACCAACATTTTTCAACTTAAACATGACATGAGGTAAGATGAAGTTAGGTTGGTTGAGACACATGTGTCCCACTGTGATATTAGACAGAACTGTTTTTTCCAACATGTGTTGAAACACAATGTGTCAACATGTCATGTTTAAGGAGAACTAAAGAATCTACAGTTGAACATCGAATCCAAATGCGGTTGACAGTTTGCACTTTTTCTCTCAAACTTGCAAGTTTTCCTCCATTACCTGTCAACTCACCTCACCTACTTCTAGTAGCAATAGAAAGAAGTAGTCAGATGTCAAACCATCTCAAACTATTAATTGAACTCTGTCTCTGAAATCAACATTGATTTGAAACATTCGATTACATTCAAATCCCATGAATTTGATTAATTTTTAAACAGCTTCATTTGAAAGTGACTACAGCATTCTTGTTGTAGAACCACAAAAAATGTTTACAAATTCATAAAGTCTTTTCTAGCATTCGAACAGCCACTAAGCTTTGAATTTCGTTTTAAAATTACAAGAATAAAAGAGAAAATGACTGCAGCTTTCTTTTTTCGTATTTTTGTAAATTAAGACATTTTTAATGGAACAGAAATTTTTTACAAATCCATTAAGTCTTTTCTCACATTTAAAAGTCAGTCACATTTGGCTTTTCAGAACTAATATTGAAGTTTCTCAAATTACAAGAATAACAAATTTTGAAATTTTTAAGATTTGTAGTATCCCAAAAATTTTCTCAAATCCAAATCTAAGTCTTTTTTCGCATTTGAACAGCCACTCAGAGTTTGCTGTTCAGAAATAAGATTGAAATTTCTAAGTTTTTTATAAGCTAAACGAGAAGCTTTATTTTTTTGTGGCTTTTTGTGGCTTTTTTGGACTTCAAAATTTTTAATACCGCAGAAAATGTTTACAAATCCATAAAATCTTTTCTGGCCTTTGAACAGCCACTCAGGTTTTTGGTGTTTGAAAATAACATACAAATTTCTAAGTTTTTTATAAACTTTGAATTTAATATTTTAAATACTAGAATTTTCTCAGTTTTAATGAAACAAAAATTGTTGAAAGAGAACCTTTCAGAACCTTTACTGCAAGCACTTTTAGTACTATGTACTCAATACTTCTTTTCTACCTTAAAAAGTACAGTTTTATTTAGATTCAAATTAGGAGTTTTAGCTACTTGCATACACTATGCAAGTATACAAAATAACACACACATACATACATACACTCATACATACTCATACACACACACACATCTAAAATGTGCAAAAAACCCAACTTTCTAAATGACTGGAAAAGCGTTTCGCCTCTTGCTTTGCTTGTGCGATTTTCTGTGACTTGTACATTAATAACTTTTTTGTTGTTGCTGTAGTTATAATTATTTTCTAACTAATCATCAGTTACTGTTTACTGTTTCAAATCTCTGCCATTAGTTGCAGCCAAAAGTATGCTTGCAAAAATTATTAAAATTTTCTAGCACTAAAGTTACTTTTTCATATAACATAGCAATCAATTTCACTAGCATACTTTTAGGCTGCATTTTTATTATTTATGAATTAAATTGATTAGTGCACTGCATGCATTTTATATTCATTCTTTTCGCGCTTCATACATTTAATGCATTTTTTGTTTGTCTAACATTTGATCAAAAAAAGTGTTTTTGTTGGCGCTCAAATTTGTATTCATTGATTTTTAATTTAATTAATTTAATTATTGTTCATTTGTATTAATATTGGTGCTTTTCTAAAGAGCTTTCTGTGCGTTTTCAAATTGCTAATCATTTATTTTTAGTTAACTAAAATTCACTTATATTTTTATAAACATCTGTGCTCTTCAAAAAGATTTTTCTATATGGTTTCAAATTGTTATTAATTTATTTTTAGTTTAATAAAACTCACTCATATTTGTATAAACATCTGTGCTCTTCAAAAAGTTTTTCTATACACTTTCAAATTGTTATTCATTTAATTTTAATAAAACTTACTCATATTTGTATTAACATCTGAGCTCTTCAAAAAGCTTTCTGTTTGCTTTCAAATTGTTATTAATTTCTTTTTAGTTGAATAAAATTCACTTATATTTGTACCAACCATTTCTGTTGACTCTCAAATTTGTAATCATTTATACATCTGTTCACTTTCATCTAATGTAAGCAAAACTAAATCATTTCGCTTTCCATTGTCACACTAACAACATCATAAGAATCATAAATGTAAATTTGGAAGAATGCCTAAAAGCTCGCTACGAAACTTTTTCATGTTTGACTAATGCCAACTAATGCCACGTAAGCTAAGCAAAATGCCTCGACGAATGTTGTGCGCGCTTCAAGTGTTGCAGTAACCACACCGTCTCGCCTGCCCGAACGACGCTCAAACCTGCAGTGCAATTCAGCGCCAAATGCCACTACTAACAACAACTAACCGCAACAACAACAACAGCAACAACAAAGCAACTAAACTTGTATGTCTGCAACGCTGCCGCTGCGCTCGCCATGGAATGTTCGCTGTGTGCAGCTTCGCGCGAACTTGAACTGCGCCCAACTTCAACTTCCCAAAAACCAACCAAAACCAACCAAAATAGAATCCACACATTGCCACTGCCACATGCACATGTCCCCCCTTTGTACAGCTCCGACTAATGAAATAACAGATTTTATTATTTTCAATACAGGTTCGGTCACGCCCACCAATGTGCCATCGCCCGACTTGCGGCTAAGCAATGCTGTGGCTGCGGCCACAGCGGCAGCTGTCAATCAGCAACAACAGCAGCAGCAACAGCAACAGCAGCAGCAGCAACAACAACAACAGCAGCAGCAGCAGCTGAACGATTACGACGGGCCCAATCAGGCGCACAAGCGGCCGCGCATTTCAGGCGGCTGGCCAACATAGCCGGCGCGTGACAACAGCACCGCATCGTCAGCAGCATCAGCATCCACAACAACAACATCACCCACTCCATTGCCATTGCGCAACTATCAGCAGCAACAACATCACAACAATAGTAGCAACAGCAGCAGCACGAGCCAACAACAAATGCTGCCGCCAGCGAGCACAGCAGCGGTGGCCGCTGCTGCCAACACAACACAGCCGCGCAATTCAAACAGCAGCAGCAACAACAGCAATAGCAGCAGCAGTGTCAGCAACAATTTACGTCAGCAACAATATGGCAGCAGCAGCTATCAGCAATATGCCGCCGCTGCGGCCATGCAGCGCCACAACAAATACGCAGCACAGCTGCACAATCAGCAGCAACAACAGCAGCGCACGCATAGCCAACAGCAGCAACGGCTGCTGCTTCAACAACAACAGCAACAGCAGCAACAACAACAGCAGCAGCAACAACAGCAGCACCAGAGCGGCATCAACAACTATCTGAATGTGGCTAATTTCAGCTTCGGCAACATGTACACACAACACGCAGCCAGCGCGCCGCATCACCACAGCCTCACCGGTTTGGGCAACAGCGGCAATGCCATTGTCTCCAAGTAGATTTGGACGCACATGTTGCCACAAATGTTGCGATGGAACAGCAATTGGGCCAAAATGAAGAGGTTGCGTTGATGTGTCACAAATATGGCGTTTGTTGTTGGCTGCCAAGGCACACTAAACTCAGCAATCAGCACAGTAAAGCAACAGCAGCGACAACAGCAACAACAACAACAATAAGCAGCAAGCCTGGTGCGCCCAGAAGAGGACGTCAAGAGCAAAAGCTAAACCGAATGAAAGTGTCATATCTTAAGCATAAGTCAGACGAGATACCCACATCTACAGCAACAAAAACAACAATAACAACAAAGCAACAAGAAATATGAAAATATGAAAAACAGTGAAATTAATTTAATAATAATTTTGTAAGCCTTTAAGTTAGTGAAAATGTTAAATTGTAAGCATTCTAAGTTCTAAGCTGGAAAGGCCAACAAAATAGCTGGCAAGTGTTATGGTAAAAATTAATTTTAAAAACAAACAAATGCATTGAAGCGAAATTGCGTTGGCATTGACAAACGTACGTTTGTACGTGTTGAGTTTTTCTTTAAAAGAAAACAAAAAAAATGCAAATACTGAAATTCATAGTTTTTAACTGCAAGAAAACAAAACAAAATATTACGAAATATACAAAAAACAACAACAAAAACACTTAGATTAAGTTTGCGTTTTTAATTGTTAGCGCTTAAAACAAAATATGCAAAAAAGTGAAGAAAGAATGAAAAAGTCAGTGGCTCAACGGGCCCTGCGGCCTGTGTCCACGCCCACTCCTACCTTAAATTGACCTGTGTCGATGTAAATATATAATAACTTAAAAATACAACAGCAAAATGGCAGAGTAAACAAAAAGTTAAAAAAGAAAACATTAAAAAAACAAAAACAATTTGATAAAAAGAATTATTTATATTTTATAGTTAAATGATTAACTGAAAAAATTGCAACATTTTCATTTAAAATTTTTCGTTTTAGTTATAAATTACCAATAAAATACGTAAGTGCATGCAAGTCAACCAAAATGTTAACGAAACACAAAAACAACAACAACAAAGTTCACTTTGTATAATTTCTAAATTTTTACAATAATTTTGTTAGGGTTTAATTAAACAATAATAACATTAATAAAATTGCAATATTTACCAACAAGAAATGGCAAAGAAAACAACAATTGCAATTTTTAGTCATTTTTTAGTAATTTTTTGTTTTTTCGTTCAATTAATTGTTATTATTTAAAAAATGCATTGAAATTATTAAAAACAAAATAAAAAAAAACTATAAAATAAATAAATAAATTTTCGCGCAACCTTTAATTAATGTTATTTACAATATTTAATTTCATTTAAATGAATTATAATTAATTTTTAGTTTACTTTAATTAAAATTGTAGTGTAGTTTTTTATTCTCAAATGACTCGCCTTAATTTAACTCAATTAAACAATTTTTGTTAAGCTTCTATACAAATGATTTCTTTCATTTCTTCTTCTTCTTCTGCTGCTGCTGCTTTAGTCGAGAGTGTTTAGTATGCAATGTTGGCAGTGTTTGTAAGTAATCGAGCGCTCAAAAGAAAATAATTTTTTTGTTTGCTGTTTTTGTAACAATTCAAGTAGCTATGAGGTCAAAACGCATTGACTCCTTGGACAGTGGTACAAAAACGATTTGAAACTGATTGAAGAGTATCGAGTCAATGCGCTTTTCATGGGTGTTTTTTGTCAATTCGCTGCAAAAATTCATATAAACAGTTAAAGTAAAGAAAGTTCAACTATAAGTCGAATAGTTGAAATGTCTTTCGTTGAACATTTTCTAAGGTCTTAAAAATATTTTTTTTTTGGAACATTTTCAAGTAGAAAGCAATTGTTGCTTGATAGCTGATAATCATTTGATACCAAAAAGTTGTAAAAAAGGAAGAAAAAAGCACACTTTTCAATCTGTCTTCAACCAATTAACTTCTAAAATCAATTAAATCTATGAACATCTGACAACTTACTGACTAGAACTGTCAGATATATATGCAATAAAAACAATGTTTGTGTTCCTGATGTATTCCAATGCAAAAATTACGTTCGTGTTGGTTGGAAATTTTTGCCTGAAGAGATTTAAAATCCATTAAACTAAACGTTTTGTGCTCTAGTGAGCGTTTTTAGAAGCAAGTTTCTGCCTTAACCCCACATAACCTAACTTTAGACCTTTGTTGGCTTTATTCAGAACAAAATATACAAATTTTTCATTTTTTGCTCTCCAACAAATGCGAGACTGCAATGTGTTTGCAGTGAAAAGATTTGAAATTGATCCTTTTCATATGCTTTTTCATAAGCATTCTTTCACTTTAACCCAACCTAACTTAACTTTTTGGTTGGTTGCGAGACCAAAACAAATTCGAGAATTTTTGCTCACCGATTATGTCAAATAAATGCAAAATTGCAGCATGTCTGCAGTGAAGACAACGCTTTGGGCCTAAGTGAGCTTTTCAGAAGCAATTTTTCACTTCAACCCAACCTCTAATATAACCTAACTTTCAGAGCTTCAGACCTTTCTGCAATGTCTCATCATTGAGGCTCATCGAATATGCCAACAAATGCGAAATTGCAATAGGTCTGCAGTGAAGATATTTGAAATCCATTGAACTAAGACCCTGTGTGACATCACAACGCTCCAAGCAATCTTCCACTTCAACTTAACCTAACCTAACTTTTACTTTTTCAATCAAAACAAACAATATGTGACCGCAAATGATTGCAGCATGTGTGCAACATTGAAACGCAGCTGTTTCATGTCTACAAGTGGGCATGAGGCATACAGAAAAACCTGAAAGCTACCAAAAGCCACAATGCCAACAAATGAACATTCAGTAAGATTGCATTGGCTGTCTTACTTGAAATATGAGACACACTTAGATCGAAATTCACTTTGCAAAACCTGCCAAGAGCCACAATGCTTCCAAATGAACATTACTTCTCTCTATTTATTTGTCGTTTTCTGTATTTCAATGCAGTTTTTCGCTCTTCTCTCCCACTTTCTGCTCACTATTAGCTCACATCTAGACTAGAACGCTTGTTGATCGCCTAAACAAGTAGCAATAATTATAAATAATAAATTGTAATCAATTCTAATTTAATTGCAATTGATTTGTAAGTCGCTTTCTGCCAACATGAAAACCATATAATTTCGTCTATAATTTTCGTTTTACTTTGAATTTGCAATAAAGTCAATTTATTAATTTTATGATTATTTAGTTAAGACACAGTCATATTTTTAATTATTTTATCGTAAATATTATAAAATATATTTGCAAATTGTTCATTAGTGCTATAGTTTTTGCATAGTTTTTTCTATAATTTTACTGAATATTGCAATATTCAAAAATGAGTTTTTAATAAAAACAAAACTACGGTATGATGTAATTTTGAATTTTGATTTTATTTGGAATTTTGTTATTTTTTCCTTTTTGTGTTTTAGAATTTTGTTTATGCAAAGGTTTAAATGATTTTTGGATCACAGCTGAATGCAGTTTTTAAGGTATTTTCCTGACACTAATTGAGAAGCCACGGTCCTTTTTATCTAGTAGGGTTTTTTTGATAATTCAATAATAGGTTTTTTGTTTTATTTGTATTTAAAAAATCATCACTTTATTTGCAAACAAAAATTGAAATTAAAAAAAAAATAGTTAGTGCAGTAGAAGAATTTATTTGTCTGATTTTGTTGCTTTCAAATTTTTTTTTGATTTTGATTTTGTTTTTATTTTTTAAGCACTTTTCTGCACTTGGAATTTGTTTTAATAATTAAAAAAAGTGTTTTAATTTTTTTTACAGTATTTCTTTGAATTTGTGCTTTAATCAATTTGTTTTGCTCATCTAATAGAATTTTTGTTTCTTTCTTTGAGTCCACTTTTCAAATTTTAGTTTTTACAAATTTTTGTTTATGTATTTTTGTATTTTTGTTTTTAGAAGACCCTTGTTTATTATTTGTCTGGTCTCGTGTGGCTTTGTTAACCTTCACACTGTCACTATTAACATATGTTAATATTTCAATTTTGATTTTGCTATAACTTTTTGGGTTTAAGTCCGATTTTCATGCGGCTTCGGCTCAGTGGCCAATTTGTCAACCTCTTTCTATATATGTAATCAGAAAACGAAAAATTTAATTTTTTCCATATTTTTTTTACAAATGAAAATTTGTACCCCTATTTTGGTTACATATTAACATATGTTAATATTTTTCTTCTCATCAGTTTTATAAAGACAGTTTTCATTTTTTGAGCTAAGTTGGTAAGCAAAAACATAAAATGGACTGTGCTAAAGAGATTTTACGTTCACATGTGAAAGGGGGAAAAGGGATGAATGGGGTTTCAGCCCCTACAAAGTGGGCGAATTTGTTGCTTTTTTTAAATAAATGCCATAAATTATTTTTCAAATATATTCTCATTAAATTTCGTATTTAAGGCTTTTAGGTAATACTACATCACATATCCAAATTTGAATGAGATCGGCCAACTATATCATATAGCTGCCATAGAAACGATCGCTCAAAAATGTTTGCATTGCGATTTGTACAAAGGGCTAAATTGGTAACAATTGGTGCATTTTCAAATATATTTTCATCAAATTTCGTATTTAAGACTTTCAGGTAATACTACATCACATATCCAAATTTGAACGAGATCGGCCAACTATCAGTTTTCAAATGCAAACGTTTGTTACCAATTTAGCCCTTTTGTACAAATCGCAATGCAAACATTTTTGAGCGATCGTTTCTATGGCAGCTATATGATATAGTTGGCCGATCTCGTTCAAATTTGGATATGTGATGTAGTATTACCTAAAAGTCTTAAATACGAAATTTAATGAAAATATATTTGAAAATGCACCAATTGTTACCAATTTAGCCCTTTTGTACCAATCGCATTTTTGAGCGATCGTTTCTATAGCAGCTATATGATATAGTTGGCCGATCTCGTTCAAATTTGGATATGTGATGTAGAATTACCTAAAAGTCTTAAATACGAAATTTGATAAAAATATATTTGAAAATGCACTTTTTATGGCATTTCTTAAAAAAAGCAACAAATTCGCCCACATTGTAGGGGCTGAAACCCCATTCATCCCTTTTCCCCCTTCCACATGTGAACCTAAAATCTCTTTAGCACAGTCCATTTTATGTTTTTGCTTATCAACTTAGCTCAAAAAATGAAAACTGTCTTTATAAAACGGATGAGAAGAAAAATATTAACATATGTTAATAGTGACGGTTTCCGTATACAAAAATTGGTGACAGTGTGAAGGTTAAACAAATAATCTTTTTTATAAAAGTTTTTCTCTCAGAATTGGTTTTTGTAATTTTTGCAATTTTAGTGTTTCAAATTAATTTTATTTTTAGAAAATTTTCTATTTTATTCCTTTATCCTTTGCCTGGTGTCGCCTGGCTTTATTGACCAAATAATTTGTTTGTTTTTGTTTTTTAATTTGTGCATTAAGCAATTTTTTTTTTTGCTCATTTGAAAAATTTTGTTTTTTTGTTTACAAAATTTTTGTGATTGCATTTTATTTTATTTTTGTTTTTAGAAGACTCTTGTTTTTTATTTGTCTAATCTCGTCTGCCTTTGTTGGCTAATTATTTTTGTTTGTTTTTAAGAATTTTTTTTTCATTTGAACACTTCTGTGTTTCAAATTTATTTTATATTTATTTTTAGAAAATTTTCTATTTTATTCCTTTATCCTTTGCCTGGTCTCGCCTGGCTTTATTGACCAAATAATTTGTTTGTTTTTATTTTTTTAATTTGTGCATTAAGCAATTTTTTTTACTCATTTGTAGTTGTTTTTTTTTACAAAATTTTTGTGATTGCATTTTATTTTATTTTTGTTTTTAGAAGACTCTTGTTTTTTATTTGTCTAATCTCGTCTGCCTTTGTTGGCTAATTTTTTTTGTTTGTTTTTAAGAATTTTTTTTTCATTTGAACACTTCTGTGTTTCAAATTTATTTTATATTTATTTTTAGAAAATTTTCTATTTTATTCCTTTATCCTTTGCCTGGTCTCGCCTGGCTTTATTGACCAAATAATTTGTTTGTTTTTATTTTTTTAATTTGTGCATTAAGCAATTTTTTTTACTCATTTGTAGTTGTTTTTTTTTACAAAATTTTTGTGATTGCATTTTATTTTATTTTTGTTTTTAGAAGACTCTTGTTTTTTATTTGTTTAATCTCGTCTGTATTTGTTGGCTAATTATAATTTTTTTGTTTTTAAAAATTTTTTTTGTCATTTGGAACAAAAGTGTTTCAAATTGATTTGATTTATTTTCGTTTATCGTTTTTCTAGTTTCATATGGTTTTATTGGCCAATTAATTTTTTTCGTTTTTTAAGAATTTTTTCACACTTTGAATTTATTATAGTAATTTTTGCAATCGTTGTGTTTGAAATATATTTTATTTTTATTTTTTAGAAGCATTTCGTTTATTATTTTTCTGGTTTTGTTGGGACAAAAGTTTGCGGCATTCTAGAGAAGTTTAAGTTGTTCTAGATAATTGCTCTGACTAAAAATTTATCAAATGAGAGCCATGATTGATCTTCCGACGGGACAAGAAGATTGGATTTGCTTTCTAGTTCAACTAAATCTGTGTGAACGAGAAGGAGGAAACAAATTTTCACTTCACTTTTCAAGACTTGCCCTTCATTATCTAAAAGAGGAGTATTGAAGAAAGAAGGTACCTGGGTTCAATCTGGTGCTTTGGGCAATCAAACCAGATGATATCTATAATTGATCGGGTCAAGAAGATTGGAATAATTCTGTTGAAACTGTGTGGACAAGAAAGGGGAAGGATATGTACTTCACTTTCCAAGACTTGTATTTTATTATCTTAAAAAAGGAATACGCACTGGGTTCAATCTGGTCCTTTGCGTAATCAAACCAGATGAGATCCATAATTGATCTTCTGACGGGTCAAGAAGATTGGAATAATTCTGTTGAAACTGTGTGGACAAGCAAGAGTAAAAAAATTTACTTCACTTTCTAAGACTTGTCTTTCATTATCTAAAAAAAGGAATCCGCACCTGGGTTCAATCTGGTCCTTGGGTAATCAAACTCGATGAGATCCATAATTGATCTTCTGAAGATTGGAATAATTTTGTTGAATCTGTGTTGACAAGAAAGAGTAAGAAAATATACTTCACTTTCTAAGACTTGTTCTCTATTATATAACAAATGAAGATTTACCTCGGCCATACAATCTAGAAGATTTGACCATAATACTTAATCACAGTCTACTAGGCTTCATAAGCAGTTCAAACTGGTTCGTTGGGTAAGCGAACCAAATGAGATCCATGATTGATGTTCTGAGAGGTCAATGTGTAATAAGCACAAAGGCAAGAAGGTTAAATTTGCTTACTAATGACTTTGGTCGAATCTGTATGGACAAGGAAGAGAAAGAAAACGTACGTCATTTCCTTGTTCTAGATAATGAAATAGGGAAACTTACCTGGAAACTTGATCTTCGACAATTTAGAGGATCTAGTCGATAAGACTACTCAAAGTCTACAGGAGGCCGCATTATCCAGTTTCTAGAAAAAGGAAGAGCAACTTCTGGGCCACATCTTCATCGACAATCTGAAGGAATCTAGTCGTTAGGACTGTTCATAGTCTAAACTAAGCCTCATTTTACAGATTCTAAAAGAATGAAGAAAGAATGGGCCACATTTTCAGAGACAATCTGGGAGGATTTAGTCGACAAAACTATTTAGAGTCTATCAGGTGTCGTAAGTAGGTCAAACTGGTTCAATGATTGAGTGGACTTTAGGACTTAAGTTCGATTGATTGTGGTGTCACAGTGGGCCTTTATGGCCTACCTACCTTAAATATTGTTTGTTTTTTATTTTCTACACAACATTTATTGTTTTTTTTCGAATTCTGTGACTCACACTGACTGCCAATCAAAGCCTAAGTTGACCATATTTTCTTAAGAAAAAGTGACAATTTCCATAATTGAGTATTTAAAATTCCTAGAAATGACTATATTTCACTACATAATTGCCTATATTATTTTTATCATCGTTATTTATTTGCCAATCAATTATTATTATTATTATTTATTTTGCATTAAACATCAAAAGTTTGTGTTTTATTTGTTTTTCAGCTTTTTTTTCAACGTTAACACTCAAAAAACCTGCTGGAACTTGTATGCACAACAAATAAAAAATATTTTAGCAAAACCAAAAACCATAAAAACATATTCTCAAACCAAAATGTCTGAGCAGTGACCGCCCGGCGGCAGCCAGAGAATTCGTTGTTCTAAATGTCAATTTCCCCTTTGTGCTGTTGACACAATGCCACAGCGAAATGTCAACATAGAGAATAGTAATAACGGTAAATTATAATTAAAAAGAAGCAAAAGTGAAGCTTAACTGTTGAACAATAACAAATATTTATTACCCATAAAACAAATAAAGTAAAGTCAACTACATACAATACTCGTACATGAACGTAATCCGAGGAACACTGACAGCTGTGCACATTTGAATACAAATAAACGTTAGAGATTAAAAGTGAACCAAAAAAAGAATAAAAACCAAGAAAAACAATTACATAAATAAACACTCAATTTCCAGCAAAAATTGCATGCAAGTTAAACACAAACAAAAATAAGGCAAAAGGTTTCCAGTGCAAAAAACAAAAAAAAAAAATATTTAAAAAAAACCGAAATCATTGCAGTGAATTTTTGAATGCATCTGTAGCTATTTTTAAACCATGAAAAAATCCCAAAATGCAATTAATGAATGAACGGGCAGACAGAGATTTATAAAAAAAATATACTATTTACACGAAACACACTATGCAACCGCATAAAGTAAGTAAAATCTATATGAAAGATAACTTATATACATATAAATATAATATATATATATATAAACAAATATATCTAGGCTATAATATGTATGTAATATTGGGAAAAATATAGCTAGCAAAATATATATTTTAAAAATGCAAAAACCTGCACCCAAACTAAATGGAAAATATTACGAAACAAATAATATTTACAAATAATATTGAAGGCAAATTAGATAAATGAATATATAGTACATAGTATATATATACACACACACATATATATATATCTATATATATGTATATGTATTATATATTTGCCCCGAACACAAATGAAATGTTGTTGTCTTTAGTGTTGTTTTCGTTCCACAAAGTAAACAGAAACAAAGCAAAAAACAAAAACAGAAAAAAACAAAAATCCATAAACGGATAAAAGCACAACATTATGTTTTATATGTGTGTTATTGTTGTTACTTATAATGGGATATATAGTGAACACAGATTATGAGATCATGAACACACCTACAATTTGGTTTCATGTAACCAAATCCCCAAATATTTTTATATATGATTTGCAATAATATTTCCAATTTCCTATTTCCTTATAAAATCATTCAGTTTCAAACTGATTTTGGGTGAAATTTACCAATTTCTAAGGAGATTTTGCATGAAACAGTCTATTTCATTTCTTAAGTTTATAGGTTTGGTATCTTATGCCGGTCTCGATAGTCCAGCGGGTAGCGCGCTGGTCGAGGTCCTAGGTTCGATTCCTTGCTCTGGCTGGTGAAACTCTCATCTACTTCTATCGTTATCCACATGAAGCAGCCACTATAAACTTCCTACGTAGTTTTCTTGTATGTCTACACACTTCTCCCAGTGATGCTCTCGTCTCTTTAAAGCGTCCAAATAGAGCTTTGGAAATGTTCATTCGAACATGTTTTTGGTGTAACTTAAGCAAACGTGGCGCTCAACGCAGAAACAGTTTTCATGTCTAATTCTTGATTCCATATATTCTTTTTGATGTTTTTGAGTATTCATGTCCTCAGCTATCTCTCTCATTTTAACCCTGATATAATTAATAATAATAATTAATAATTGATTGGCACGACAGCCCGCTTACGCGAGACTAAGGCCTAGCTTCCCGCAACCACCCGTGTTGTGCGTGTGAATTTTGTACGCGGGTGGAAGGGACCTACAGTTTTATGCCGGTTCCGAACGGCAGGTTGGGAGCTTTTTCATAGGCAATTTTTACTCTCAGAGGTTTGCCATTTCCAGCTGAGAGGACAGCCACCGAAAGAGAAAACGAGTTTCCCGTTATTTTTTTTTAGGTGTTACTACATGCAGTATTCGATCTTGCTTCGCTCTGCATGCGACTCGGTGGACCGCGCACTAACCAACTGAGCCACGGCGGCTGCCTGATATACTAATCTTATTTTGAAACTGTATTTTCATTCGCAGTGCTCACCACATTTTCTAATATTTATAATATTTCCATGGTTCTATCGACGATTGTCGAGCACTATTTGGTGAACATGAGCGATTTCATTGCCCAGTTGTTGTACTTTTTGAACGTCTCGAATGTTCAATGTCTCCCAAGCTGGTACATCCACGTTTCGGGTCCAGAATTCCTGTAAAAAACATCAAACTTGTCTTTAAGAACCTTATATGTTATGACTGCTTTATACTCGATTTTTTCTATTGTCACAAAAACACTCACATTGCCTGACTCAAATCATTGTTAAACCCCAACAGCGCATACGAAATGAGTGACATTTTGCTGGGTTTCTTTCAAAAGAGACAAAGGGAGTTAACTTCATTTTGTTGATGAGTGTTGTCATCTTCATGTTGAGATCAGAAACTATTCAGACCACCTACGTAAGTCCTGGATGAATAGACGTATGAACCCATGACATATGAAATCCATTTAGAAGGCACCGGTAAATAAATTCCTTCAAAAACACAGTTAAAAATTACATTCGTACTGAATGCTAATACCTAGAAAGTTGCAATTCATTCAAACCACCCTCTACAGTGAACTGCTTAGACAAGATTGATATCCCAGGATTCGAAGTTTTTTACTAAGGTTTTTCCTTCCATGCTTTCATAATATTTTTTTGATTATTACGTTTTTTAGTTTCCATGGCCCAAAATTAATGCAAACAACACCTCAAGCATTCTCCAATTTAGACTACAGTCTGTCCAGTAGAAGCGTGATCGTCGTAACTTGGAAACTATTTGTCCGATTCGTTTCAAACAAACTGCATTTTATGCGTTTATAATATTTATTGTACGTAATATTTTTAATAACAGGTATAGTCGCCACCATTCGCTATTATGGCCTCAAACCTCCGACCCATACTTTGCGCTAAGATCTGAGCAAGTTGCCAAGGCAATCGACTTCAAATCAGCCGAATTTGCCTCGATAACGGTTTTGCTGTCAATATACTATTTCCTCTGAGTTTCTGCTTTACAATTGCCCACACATTTTCTATCGGGTTGGCATCAGGCGACTGTGGGGCCAATCTAACACTTTTACCCCATTTTGCTGTTTCCACTCAGCACACATTCGTCTGCGATGTTTGTGGTCGTTGTCTTCTTGTATAATCCAAGAGAGTCCTCTTCTCCCGAACATCTTCGCAGCTGATGGTAATAAAGCTTTTTCATAAAATTTGTCCGTCAAAACCGCGTTCAAGTTGATGGTAATAACGAAAAGTCGCCCAAATCGTTTTTCTGAGGAGTAGCCCCAAACATGGACCTTTACTGGGTCTTTAACAGTTCGTTGGAACAATCGGTTGATGGCGGCACACCAAGATCGATTTATGCTACTATTTGCCAAAAATTGGAATTCATCCGTAAATATTACATCATTCCAATTCCGATCTGAATTGGCAAAAGCCCAGGCAAGCCGTTTTTGAACGTGTGATGATGAGAGAAACAGTTTTTTCAAAGAGATTCGGTATTTAACGTCGATAGTTCTTAAACGTCCTCGAACCGTCTCTTTTGATATTTGAACATCACTTTTCTCTAAAACTGCTTTAGCTTAACGCAACGATAAGCCCAGCTTCGTCGCAAACAAATCAATGATCTTCTTGTCCTGTTCTGGGGAGGTCTTTTTTTCAAGGCCCCGCCCAGCAAAATCTTCGAAATTTTTTGCTTCCATATACCGCTTCGTCCACCTCGTTACGAATGACTTCGACTTCTTCATATATTTTGCTGCAGCTAAACGTGACATTTACGGCCTTCTAGGGTGTAGACAAATGTATACGGCTTCAAGTCGCTTCTCTCACGCGGAGCTCATCTTGTTAAAACACCCTGTACTTTGTAATTGTTTCACGAGACTGACAATTTTTGCAGTGCGTATTACAAAAATGATGAGGCTACGTAGGTGCATTCAAATTTTGTTGATAACGGTACTCTAAGTGATTATTTGGTCGATCACGCTTCTACTGGACAGACTGTAAGTACCACCTTGCCTTCACTGCCTTATGACTTCTTTAAAGGCAAATCAAATTGTTCCCATTCAACTTTTGAAATGTCTGGAGATTATTCAATTGTCAATCAGACCTTCGACTATCAAATTCATAGATTGAATCTTTTATTGAGTTTCAGGCCAATTCCGATCCTCTCTGACTTACTTTTAACTTAAACTTTAACTTTAACGAATTTAACTTGTCTTCTAACCAAAATCGAAGTCATGAATGCATGGATGAGTTTTTGGAGGCAATCCAGAGCCAGTTTAATCAACGCATGATTGTTCAGCGTTATAAGGATTGATCTGTTAGACACAGTCAAAAAACTGTATTTCCCTTTTCCCTTGAAGTTAATCTCAGTAAATATTAATTAAAAAAATTTATTTCATCTCAGTAAATATGACATTTTTATTTCTCAAAGAAAATTCTAAGCCTACACATTTGCAAAATTAATTAAATTATTTTGTATTTTTATTTAGATTAGATGGACTCAGATTTTCATTTCTAGATTCCATTTTGTCACAAGCAGATATTTGTGAGGGTTTTGAATGGGGCAGAACGCCAGATTCATTTGACGCTCAGGTTCATTTCAGCCAATTCCGAACACAGGTGATAGCTTGCCTACACTTTCTTCGGGCATCAAAGTGGGCCTTGGACACCTCCAAATGCACTTTCTGAGATATCAGCAAACTGCTTGTCTCACCTATCACTTTTCGAATTTAGAGTTGATTAGATAGTTACATATATGGGCATTGTTCAATGATTGATCTATTTGCTATTAAAAGACATTTCATAGACCAATTGCCCCAATGAAACTAAGGAATGTCTCTGGTTGCCAACCAGTACTGGTCCAGGTATTGTCTTCTTCTGTCAGATACAGAATTACAATGGAGAATTATAAGCTCCGGTGTTTCCTCGGCTCCTCCACAGGTCCTGCAAGACCACTTGGCTTCTTGTTCTAGTCCAAGAGTGGAAATACTTATGCTTCCAGAGCTCATAATGCCCGTTTAGAAACCCGGTGACTTAAAGCAGCTAATGTTTGCCTGGATCGAAGCACAAAGGGGTCCATTAGGAGTTGAAGTCTTCTTTGAACATAGTGGAGAGTTTCGATTCTGACAGTGGTGCACATAGGATTTCATTTTGAAACAAAGCTGGACACAACTTTTGGGCGAAATACCATTTGGAAGTCTTATTTGCCATCGACAATTTTTGTAACAAACAAATATTTGAAAGAGGTTTAAAGTCCCAAAGCAACCTACTGTGCACTACTGAGATCTGGAGTACTGAGTACCGTCAGCCCTGTACAGTGAACTCCCGTTTCTTTGTTCCAGCCTTAGTGGCTGCAACTTTTTAATACAAAAATACTAATTAAATAAACTAAATAAACCAATTCTGCATTAGAAAATTTTTTACTAGAAACCATACTTCAATGAAGAGTTTTCAGAAAAAAATTTTCAATGCAAAAATAGTTTATTTTTCAAAGTTTTCAACATTATTTATTTCTTGTATTCCTAATATAATTTGATCTTTCAGTTAGTTATTGGAAATTTTATATAAGAAAACATACTTCAATGAAGAGTTTCATAAAAAACCAATTTTTTAATACAAAAATTTTTTATTTTTTTAAAGTTTTCACAATAAAAAAAAATGTATTTCTTGTGTTCTTAGTATAATTTGATCTTTCAGTGAGTTATTGAATATTTTTTTTTGTTTTTGCATTCAAATCTTCAGCAAAATGGTAAATTTCACCAAAAATTTGCAGCACAATTCAAAAATTTGTTTTTTGTACATAACTCGAATTTGATTTCGAAACTCCACTTTGTAGTTGCCTTAAAAACAGTGCCTCGTTTTTTATAAAAAAAAGTTAAATAAATAAATAAAGTGAACATGTGAAAGTGAAGAAAATGGAAAGCTTAATGAATGCAGCTCAGACAAAACTGCACATTTTAATGTAGAGAAACAAAAACCCTAAAAAAAAACACAAAAAACACAAACACAAATAAACTAGCAAACCAATACTTGAAAAGTGTAGAATTTATTGCAGGTGGAAACTGTGCTACTTAAGTAGAAATAAAAGGCTTTAAATATGAAATAAACAAAACAAAAAAGGTGAACAACTCACAAACGTAATGCAACAACTAAAGAATGTTCAAATTTAAAACAGAGGACACAAACATTAAAAAAAAAACGGATTGAAGCGTGTGAAAGGGAAAATTTTAAATGCAAAACTGTTGAGACTAAACTTATTGCAAATACAAAAAAAAATGTATCAAATAATAAGAAAGTTTAAAGATAAGTTAGAGATAGGTGTTGCAGTTTGAAGAGAAGTTAAAATTAAAAACAATTTTTTTTTTAATTTTTTTTCAATTTTTTTTTAAATTTTTTTTAATTTAAAAAAATTTTTTTTTTTAATTTTTTTTAAATTTTTGTTTTAATTTTTTTTTTATTTTTACTTTAAAAATTTAAAAAAAAATTTTTAATTTTTTTAAACATTTTTTTTTAATTAAAAAAAATTTTTTGTTTTTTACTTTTTTTTTAATTTTTTTTTTATTAAAATTTTTTTAATTTAGAAGTTTGAGGGTGAGCTTGTTAGTTTCTTTTTTCGAACGTTTTGGCTTGTGAACTGAACTGAGCCACATTGCACTTCATTTCGATTTGTTGCATTGCCAAAATTGTCAACATTCATCAATAGGGGTATTCACACTGAGTTCGTGTAAGGTAGTTTTGTACCTGCATTTTGTTTTTGTAAAAGAATCAAACAGAAACAAAACTCAAAGAAACTAACAAAGAAACTGGTTCAGTGTGAATACCCCTAATTTTTTTCTATTTATTTTTTATTTTATTTCATTTATTTTTTAAAATTAAGACAATTTTCACCTAAGTTAAACAAAGTAGACAAATAAAATTAATTGTTAAATGTGCGTCCAAGTGGGCGATTGTAATTTTGTATTTGTAAAGTAGGAAACCAGTGTAAAGTCGTAATGGTAAAATTTTCCAGAAAATTAAGGACGGTCATAGGGACCACAAATAACTGTGCATAACAAGGTACAACAATGTTTGTATATTAGAAAGCTACGCAAATTCCACACTCACACACAAACAAACACTGTTAGATGTATACAAAGAATTGTTGGTACCGTCTGTAATTAGTTGTTATGTTAGTGTTTGCATGTGTAACTGTAATAAAACCTATAACAATAACAATGCAACAAACAATGCAACAAACCTACACAACAAAGACCGACAAAGACACATCTAACGCCTCTACACACAGGTAGCATGTAAATACATAAGTAGAACTGTATGTGTATGTATGTTTGTATGTATAAATGTAATAAGGCTTCATAAAACTGCTGCAGCAGCTGAAGCTGCAAGCAAATGGCCACAAAAGCAAAGCGCGTTGAGAGACTCGAAAGCGTTCAGAAACCCTGCACAAAAATAGTTCAAATTTGTAGTGAAAAGAAAGAAGAAGAAATGCATAGAGGCTGCAAAAATTTGAGCTGCTATTGCGTGTAATTTTGTTGACCGGTGACCATAAGATGTTAATTGGAAAATTGTATAAAATATGAAAAAATTAAAAAAAATAAACATAAAAAATAAAAAAATTTTAAAGCAAGCAAAACAGTGTAAAAAGATAGTTGCAAGCTATGCAATTTAGAATTTACAAAATTTAAATAATGCAAAAGATGAAAAGACTTGTTACATTTTAAAGCAAAACCATATTGAAGCGCAGAACTGGCAAAGAAACAAAAAACAAAACAACAACACCCAACCAGCATCTCAACCCAAGTGTTGAAAAAGTGTTGGAAGCTAAAAGCGTCGATGGAGATGGCAAAAAAACGTTCAAAAAGTGAAAACCATGTGTTACGTATTCTTATGTAAATTGCATAAAATGTACTTTTTAAAGAAAAAAAAATATTTAAGAAGCAAAGAAGAAAAAGAAGAAGAAGAAATTGAGAAAACAAAAACCACACAAAACTGCTAACTATAAGTTTTAAACACAACAACACAGACACACAAAAAAACGCCGCAAAACACATTAACACAACAACACCAATGAAAACCCAACACATACAAAGAAAACAAACACACACAAACAAAACACACACACACAATCAAAACACCTAAACAGTTCTTATAGAATTTTAAGTGATGCGCCACGGCGATTTCTGTAGTTTTTGTTAATAGCTAATGAAAACAACAAAAACAAAAAAATTATTAAAAAAAATACAAAAAACCAACTGAAGCTGCACATTTATGTGAATGTTTTTTAAAATGTATTGCGGCCTGCCAACCCAAAGCGTCCGCTAAGAAAATATTTACAACAACTTTAAGTTAAATTTTAATGTGAACCTTGAAGGCGATACTCGAGTGACACGTACAACAAATATGTCTTGTCACAATCAACATGCACCCAAAAAGCACACACTCACACACATACAAACCACAGCTGCAGCTCATGGCCCAATCGGCTGCAGTCGTCATGAAACACATTCGTCTAATGAAAAGCGATTATTGTCTACATTATAAGTAAATAAATGAATGTTTTAAACAGGAAAAAAAGTTTTAAAAATCAATAAAAATTAAAAAATATATCGCATTAAGAAATGCATTGAAAATGAAATTTTGTAACTGATTCGTGGTTTGGGTCCTAGTTGGCAGATAACAATGTGCAAGTCGAAAATTCAGATATGGGGAGACTTTCTATACTGAGCGACTTTCTATCGATTTACTGAGTTGAGATCCACCAGCCGGTTGGCTGGATTGGCTCTAGTTTAAGAGAAATCTGACGTTGAAGGTTGCTAATTTCGTCGAGTTCGTCGCTTAAGTCTTCGAACGTTTAAATGCTAATAGGTCCTAAATCGTTCCGAATATCGCTTTACTGTCTTCGGCAAGTTCGTAGATATCTTAACCACCAACAAATTTGCTTAGGACAATAATAAAAAAAAAAATTAATTCGAACTGTGTTTTCGACAAAAATGTCCCAAAAACCCCACTTTCGTCGAGGCATAAAAACAGTATAGGGAAACCTCGTGAAAAAAATAAATGAGTATGCTTTTATATAGAAGTTTGGCTCCTGCATCTAACAAATTAAAAATTTTGCCTGGGAAACGCCCATAAAAGGCGTGGCTGGGCGTCAAATTTCAAAGTTTTTATCAAAAAAACTCAATTAATCTCTAACTAATTTACACGATATGGGTATCAAACGAAAGGTATTTTTCATACCTTTCTTCTGATGTGCAACATTAGATACGTAAGATGTACTTATAAAAAGTTTTAAGCGAACATATTTTATAAAATTTTTTTAAACGGATTTGTTTCTCGAAAAAAATCCATTACTAAGGTACAATGAGTTTACAATGAAATATTGAGGGTAAATTTCACGCACAGTGTAATTAAAGGATTAAATAATAAAAATTAAACTACTTAAATGAATAACAATTTAGAAGTTACTACTAGTTTTGATCAATAGTAATGAAAAAAAAATTAAAATATAAAATAATATGGAAAAAATAATTCATTAATCAAAAATTTAAAACATTTAACTCATGAAATCAATTAATAATTATTCATTTTAATTAAATAATGAAAATAATTAATATTAATTGAATAATTAAATAATTAACTAGAACATATCATTTATTTGAAACAAAAATAATTTCAATTATTGCTCCCACAGAAAGTTACAACACATTTTTCACATATCGTACAAATCGTAATAGTCACATACAAAAATATTTGCATTTTATTCAATAGAAAAATTTACCAATTCAGTACAAACTTGTTCAGCTTACAATTGCTCTAAAAATTCACTTTCATCATTTGCACAATTTGGCTAGTCGAGTGTTGGCGAAATATTCACAAAAACATTGCTACAAACTAGAGAAATGCAACAGCAGATCGGTCTTGCATAGCGTCAGACACGCCCAGTCAACACGCTCTACATGCCATTGTAGGCTGGGCCGCCGCCACCTTCGGGCACCACCCAGTTGATGTTCTGTTTGGGGTCTTTGATATCACAGGTTTTGCAGTGAATGCAATTTTGCGCATTGATTTGCAGCTTCATGTTGCCGCCCTCGTCGTTGGGCACAAACTCGTACACGCCAGCCGGGCAGAAGCGCTGCTCGGGGCCCTCGTAGATGGCCAGGTTATGATCCACGGGCACGCGATCGTCCTTGAGCGTGAGATGGGCCGGCTGATCGCCCTCGTGATTGGTGCCGGTGAGAGCCACCGAAGACAGCAAATCAAAGCTGATTTTACCATCCGGCTTGGGGTAGACAATTTGTGGACATTCGCTGGCCGGTTTTAGTGAATCGTGATCTTGTGGCCCGTGTTTCAGTGTCCATGGTTCACGACCGCCCATAAAGATGGAGAAGCCGCTGAATGCCAAACCACCATACATGCCGAACGGATTGTGGAAGGACGGACGCACGTTGCGCACTTTGTAGAGATCCTTCCAGATAAATGAGTTCTTGATTCTATGGAATGAGAATCAATATTAATTGTGCCGAGAGTGATAAATATGTCAACAAAACTTTAGCTTACTTGTCTGGATAGGATATGGGCTCATAGCCAGCAGTCTCTTGTTCACCAGCTGCGAACGCATCCATTGCACTTTCAGCAGCAAGCATACCTGAAAACCACATGCAGATTTATTTTGAAGAAATTTAATCACTTGACAGTCAAATTTTAGTACACACCGCTCTTCATGGCATAGTGTGAGCCCTTGATGCGCGGCACATTCAAGAAGCCTGCACTACAGCCCACCAAACAGCCACCGGGGAAGGTCAACTTGCTGGGCAAACTCTGAAAGCCACCCTCGTTGATGGCACGAGCGCCATAAGCAATACGAGTGCCGCCCTCGAAAACTGGGCGTATCTTTGGATGAGTCTTAAAGCGTTGGAACTCCTGAAATGGGCTAATCCACGGATTCTTATAGTCCAAGCCGACCACAAAGCCCACAGCAATTGTGGGCGTCGGTTCGTTTAGATGATAGAGGAACGAACCGCCATATGTGAAAGGGTCCATAGGCCAGCCAATAGTGTGCTCTACCAAGCCGGGTCTGAAACAACATGAAAACTATTATAAGCTCATACAAAGAGGCTTATAGAGGCTTACACATGTTTCTCCGGCTCAATCTCCCAGATCTCCTTCAGTCCAATGCCATAGGTTTGCGGCAGACTGCCTGCATTCAGATGGAATTTGCTCATAATCTGTTTACTCAGATGGCCACGACAGCCTTCGGCAAAAATTGTGGTCTTTGCATGCAGCTCCATGCCGCGAGCAAAGGTGTCCTTTGGCGAGCCATCCTTGGCAATGCCCACATCGTTGGTGGCTATGCCCTTGACGCTGCCGTCCGGATGGAAGAGCACCTCCGATGCTGCACAGCCCGGATAGATTTCCACGCCCAATGCTTCGGCCTGTTCGCCCAGCCACTTGACCAGATGGCCCAGTCGTACAATATAGTTGCCATGATTGTCCATGGGCCAACCCTTGAAGATGGGCAGCGCAATGCGGCCCGTTTGCGTGAGCAACGAAAAGTGATCCTGCGTGACGGGTGTGTTGAGCGGTGCGCCGCGTTCCTTCCAGTCGGGAATGAGTTCGTTAAGGGAAATGGGATCGATGACGGCGCCGGACAGTATGTGACCACCAATCTCGGCAGATTTTTCCACCACACAAACGCGCACTTCCTGAAAGCACAACGAGTTTTGTATGCAATGAATGGGAAATTGAGTATTTGATGTTTTATTTGCATCTTGCATACCTTTTGCTGTTCTGCGGCAATTTCTTTGGCGCGAATGGCAGCGGACATGCCAGCTGGACCGCCACCCACAATGACTATGTCCACTTCATCCACGAAGCGCTCCATGTCCACTTCTGTTAAGTCAATAGAAGTTAAATGAAAATAGTTGAAGTTTATAAAAGAGAGACAGAGGGGTTTGCTTACCCTTCCAGCGTTCATCCTTCTCACGCGGAACCACTGTGTAATGTGTAGTAATTTTGGGATATTTGGCAGCATCCGAAACGCCACGTACTATGGCCGGTGGAAAGAGCTTGTTGACTGAAATAGTGAAGAGGAAGCATGTCAATAAATGATGGTTTTTTAATTTATGTTTGAAAATTAAAAACTATAAAAACATTTGGCTGGTAAGGAAAAGCATTGCAGCAAAGTAAAAAAATAAAAGCAGATAAGATTAAAAAAAAAATCATAAATAAATGACCAAACAGAGATTGGGTTCGGTTAGAGCGAATATGAGACAACACTACATACATATGTGCAATTTCAATTTTTTTGAAACGAATTTTTAGAGTTTTTTCTTGGATATTTTCAAAATTTTAAATACTTATGAAGGAAAGGAAAGGCAGATAGAAAGACCTGACCAAGTCAACTGAGGAAAACTTACACTAAAAAAATTATCTCAACTCAACTAAAAATTTGGCTGAATAAATGTACTAAAACTAATGTTTTCTACTTCAGTTCAATCACAAATTTCAAAATAGACTCGACACACCTCATTTATTTAATCACTCAAAATTTCTTATCTCGCTGCACAGTGTAGGGTGTAAAATGAAGCCGGTGTGATTGCTGCGCCTGCACCGCTAACAAACAAATCCATCGAGCTTCAATACAACAACAACAACAACAACACAGATAATTGAAAGATCACACACATTTGGTTCTTAGTTAAAGTTATGCAATGAGATGCTGATAAATCTTTAAAAATCTTGCAAAAAACTCAAATTCAACATGAAATCTCACAAAAACAAAAACAATTTTTATTATACATAAGCTTTCCGTCCTTAATTGAGACAAAAGGTAAAAATAGCGCACAGCCCCGGTGCCGATCGCAGCGGAGCGCCAGCGCAGAGCAAACGTTTGAAGGCAGTGTGAACATTGACCGGCGCCCAAAAACTTTGCGCCCGCTGCACTTTTTTGGTGGAAGATTGCATTCTACCAAATTTAATAGAATTGTGCAAACTTTAGTATTGTTAATTATGTAACAAACACATCACACACACACACACACACATACACATATTTATGTTTTTTTAATTTATGCAACAAACATTTATCAGCAATGTGCAATTGAACTTACGTACCTCTGGTTAGTTTCAGTAGCGACGCCATAACTTCACTTCACAAAGTTACAGGAATATTTTTTAAGCTGCCACTGACGTTTATGGTTTTGTAAACAAATTCACTAAATTACTTGTTGTTGTTGACAAATAATAACGCAGATAAACAGCAACAACAATGACAAGACAATTGAAAACAACAACAACTTAAGGCCAAGTTGGGGGAAGACAAATGGACTTTTGAACCCGTTGCGTCAAATGTGTTCGCTCGCACGTCTACACAAATGTTTTGGTAGTCAACTTGTTTATCGAAAATTCTTGCACAATGCAAACCAATTAAAAGTTTCCGTGAACAATAGACAGCAATAAGAAATATATTTTCAGGAAAATTTCACACCGAACTAAATAAAAATGAGCAGCAAACTAAAGCAAAGCAAGTGTCTCACTAATTCAGGGCAGAGTAGCCGATTGAGCGTTGCCACATTAGAGTTTTCGTTATCACACGTATGTAGTTGGAGAGCGAGAGAGAATGGCAGCAATTCAATGAAAGTCTTTAGTAGAGTTTCCAATGTTTGAAACATGAACTGGCTGATGTTAAAACCTTTAAACAAATTGGTTGAATATGTTTTATTATTCGAGGAAAATTTATTGTTGTTAAAATTTTTTCAAAGAATCGCAGTATCTCACTTGCCAAGGAAACCTAGGAACACATTCTCTGCTCTAGACCCACTATCTCAAGAATACGACTTACTTACTTGGGGCCCTGTTCTTTTTTGGGTTGGAGTAGGTCCCCAAGCATGACATCAAGTTGCTACTGAACTTCGCTAGGAACATCCGCATTCTCACTGATCACATTTTCGTCACTTTAGAGCCCAATAAGGTCTGTGCGTGGAGTTACAATAGGGTCAACTTGGTCAGCCAGATTACTTAGCCTAAGCTAACTTTCAGTATCTCATCTCGTGTGTGATGTGCTACTTAGCCCATTCACTATTCTTTTTGATTCTAAATTCTTCAGTTCATTTGTTTGCATTACTTTTCAATAAATGGCACTAACGTCAAAATGTTTGTAGGTTGCCAGGTATTATTTCAAATCATGTTATGACATATTGTAAATTAAGTTGTATTGTTAACTGCATCCTCATGTGTTTGCGGGCAATTTGATTTCTCAGTTCAGTAATGTGCCATACGTGTATAAGGAGTTGGCATCTCTACTTTTCAGTCAGCTGTTTTCTCAGCTCGTAGTAATGTTTTCACAGGCGTTTACTGGCAGTACGCGAATAAGCAAATAATGAACGAGTGACTAAAGCGAATATAACCCAAACAAAAACATAAAAGAGACTTGGCCATTTGCTATTGAATCACAGATGTCGCTGTTTTTTAAATGGATTAGCAACAACAAATACTTTTTTGAATGCTTGTTCCGTTTCCGTTAGCATTGAGTGTGCAAGAAGTAAGAAAATGTTTCTATATATGAAGGAGACTTTTGCCTTTTCTCGAAAAATATTTATTTACTATTCTTTACTCTTCAATGCAGTCGTTATATCTTCAATTGTGAAAAATATTCATTATTTTATCAAGTCGCAATGATCACATGAAAAGTAAACTGGAAGCCAGCTAAATTGCTCAGCTACCTACAACCCAGCTAGAACCATTCCGATGCAATGCGACGAGAGACAAGACGAGGTTTCTGTTGGCGTTCCCACGAATAGACTGCAGAAGCAACACACACGTGCTGAACGAACACTGTTTAACAGCATCTCGTGTGCAAAAAGTGAGCAGTGTGAACCTTGAAACACATTGTTTCCTACTGTTCTGCTTTGGCTAGATTTCGCTTTTCATATTTCCCTGAGTTGCATGAGCTCTCTAAGCTGGATATCAAATTACTGTTCAAATTGGCTAAAAACACACGCATCCTAAGCGATCATTACTTCATCAGCATTCATTGCCTAAGGAATTCCTTCTGGATCTCAAGACTCTACTGAGTGTGCGTACGCATATTCGTGGCCAAAACGGTAAACAGTTTAACCTAACCTATGGGGTTTTCAGTTGTGGGAACAGGAAAAACTCGCAAGATGCCAAGTCTAGTGAATATGGTTTTGTTTTTGGCCGAAAGATCACAAAGAAGCAACGATTGCTGATCTTTGAACCATTTTTCGATAGTAAAATCAAACCTAACCTAATAATCTAACCTGCATATCGGTCAAAAATAAACAAGATATGCAAAATGTCCACATTTGTTGGAGACATTGGTACGCATGTCAACAAAACCAAATCACCAAATCAAAAGTCACTTGTTTTGAAACAGATATCAATAAGTGACCATCTTACTTATCCCAGACAGCTCCGAAGGAGTACTGCCTCAGGTATATATAGAAAGATATCAAGACTCCATGAGGCACTGCTGTAAGCACTTACAAATTTCATTCATTATATTGAACACGTTGGCCAACCTCAATAATCCAGTGGGTAGCGCGCTGGCTTCTCATACCAAGGCCCAAGGTTCGAGTCCCAGCTTCGGCTGGTGACTTGTCTACTTTTATCGCTATCCAGATGACGTAGATGAGAATTAAAATGGCAATGGCAAAAACGTCCAAGTGTGAAAGAAAGACTGACAACTGCCGTTTGGATTCGGCATTAAACTTTGGATCCTCTCCCCCTTCCCCGATCCCTTTGAAATGTGTGTTGTTACGCATGTTGGAAAAAAACAATGTTGCACACACATTTCAAACATGATTGAAATACGTGGCCTCATAATACAAAAACAGAGTGTGTCTATTACCTGTGTGTGTCTATTACCTAAGTACCTAACCTAACCTATCAACAGCAATAAGTCCCTAAAAAAATGTTTGGGCGGACAGATAAATAAAAATGTCCCTTGAATATTTACAGGCCTCCACTTTTTTCTTCTTTTTGCATTCATGAAATTTCTGAGTATACCTGAAGACGCATATATTTTTGTAAAGAATATCTATTGAGTAGAATATTTATTGATGCTTTTTATTCAAGTATATATTTTTATATTTTTTTTATTATATTATACTCAGATATTCTATACAAAAATATATGCGTCTTCCTGGCTCAACAGGAATTTCATAAAAAGGACCTTTATCATAGAAATCAAGAAGTGGATCTAATATTCGATTCCAACTGCTGGATCTAAGTAAAACGGAGCTTAAATTCATTACGAGAAGCCTGAGCGGACACTGCCTGCTAAATATGCATGGAGCGTGTCTGGGAATCACAAATAATAAGCTATGCAGATTCTGTTTGGAATATCCTGTTTTAATACACGTGAGAAAGCGGTTATTAGGCAGGGAACTGATGCAGGAGCAAGAACTTTAAGGAAAATCAAAGAGTTCCTCGAGGAGACGAACTGCTGCAATAAAGAAAAGATGTTAGGTTAGGTTAGGTTAGGTTAGGTCAAAGTGGCTGCCTAGGCACGGGACTTGCCGAAAGACACACTAAGGCCGCGAAAAGGACATTGTGATACCACAAGGAGGAAGTGATCTGACTTACTGCACGTCAAAGTGTTTTTTGTGTTGTTTTGTGGATAAAATCTAGCAAGTCCCTAATCTTGACTGATCCGAAGTCTAGCAAGTTGTCGAAGAAAGTAGAGCCTAAGGCTGAGAGCCGGGCAATGACAGAGAAGGTGACTTATGGATTCTTTCTCCTCTACGACGCAACAGTGTAGTTCAACATGGACGCAGTGTCTCGGGAAGTGTTTGCTCGACTCGAGTAACTATTCTAATCTTCTACTAATATTCGATTCATCATCATATCTGTGAAAGTCAACATGACCTTAAAAATTCCAACATCATTAAAAACGCATTCTTGATTTTCACCTTTTAAAAGTCTTCTGTATTTTAGTATTTTCATTTCTATATAATTGATCTAGTTATAGTGTCGTAATAATTGTATACATGTTCATCCTTTGGATTCATTTATCATTTCATAATCTTATTCATAGTACAGACACGCATAAGTGTTATATATAATAGTTGCAAATTTGTTGTTTTTGTTTTTGATTTTGTTTTTGTAAAAGTGAACTTTTAATCCAGCCCTAAGTAAAAATTCACTTTGCATTTACATAATTTTGCACTTTTTGTTCGAAATCAAGTTATTTCGTAGTAATTTCGTATAGGAACTTAATCAACGAGAATTACAACAAATACAAAGTACAATGAATAAGGATCAGGCTAGCAGATGTGTCCTTTGGTGCAGTATACATACATATCAAAAGTGTTTAGCTATGTGTGGGTATGTCTGGTTTGCCGATTACTTGTTGAGTTCGTATACTCGTACGTATGTATCAATGTGTGTATGTTTGTATTTACAGCTGCGTTCGTTGTGGCGTCATCGCTCTACTGTGCCATGTTGAGCGCATAGTCCATGTCCATGTCCAGTTCGTCGTTGTTGGTTAGCTGAGCCTCGGCCGCGCCGGCAATCTTTGACGGCTGTTCCTCGTGCTGCTGGTGCTGCTGCTGGTGCTTGCTGTACAGCACTTTGATGGCCTTGTCCATTGGATTGCTGTCCAGCCCGGCATTGTCCTGCACAACTTGACGCAACAGCTTTGCCGTTTCTTGCTTGACGGTCGATGCCTCGGTTTGATTTTCACTGCCCTGCTGCTGTTCGTCCAAACTCTTGCCGAATCGCATAAAGTTCGGCGACTCGTTGGTGCCCGACGCCGTGGTGCGTCCGAACCGCATAAAGTTATCGGGTCGACCGAAGCGCATAAAGTTCTGATCGGTTGCCATGCGTGGCGCCTTCGGAATGAAATCAGTTTTGGAATTGCGTCCGAAACGCATAAAATCGGCAGGAGTGCGGCCAAAGCGCATAAAGTCATCAGGACCGCCGCGTCCCAAACGCATAAAATCGCTGGGACTACGTTCAAGACGCATAAAGTCAGCGGGACTGCGTCCCAGTCGCATAAAGTCAGTAGGACTGCGTCCCAGTCGCATAAAGTCAGCAGGACTGCGTCCCAATCGCATAAAGTCAGCAGGACTGCGACCAAAACGCATGAAATCCTTCGAAGATTTGCCAAAGCGCATGAAATCCTTCGATGATTTGCCGAAACGCATGAAATTGTCGCCACGCGAGTCGCGCATGCCCTGACTGCGTTCGAAGCGTCGATTGCCGCTGCCATCGGAGTCCGGCTCGTAGCTCATGTCGTGATCGAGGCTGTTTGCCGAGGGTAGTTGCTCGACTTGTCGCTTGCCGAAACGCATAAAGTCGGCGGAGGCGCGTCCGAATCGCATAAAATCGGTCGGCGTGCGTCCAAAGCGCATAAAGTTGCTCTCCAGCGCGCGACGCTTCTCCTCCTCTTCGGGATCCAGCTTCATGCGCATCTTTGGCGGCTGCTTGCGAAACTTCAGCACAATCACATTTTTGGAGTAGTCAATGTTAACCGACGAGATGGGATGCCGAAACTCCACCTCCGTCTGATCGTGGCCGGCTTTGACATACGGAATGTCGTTCTTGTCGTCGTACATGTCGCCGGTGTCAATCACTTCGGGTGGAATTAAGGCGTTCAGTTCGTCGTCGCTCTCGTCGACCAGTGAGTTCAGTTTGGGCGCATCGAGCAGTTCGCTGTTGGTTGACGTTTGCAGTTGGTAGAGCGTGAAGAGGAAAATGAGTAGAGGTCCCATGTTTGTTGTTGGTTGGGGAGTTGGTAGACTGAAATGAAAAGAGCAAAAAAGGACTTAATTGGACTTTGGGGAAGTTAACATGTTTAATTAATATAGTTTTGATAAAGAGAACAAATTTGTTATTTAAGAAAAAGAGAAACAGAGATTGAGTCAAACATAATAATTTATGTCGATTCTTTACGTCAGACGTTTTGAGAGCCTTTATTTTTCATAAATTGAAGAGATTTGTTATTTGAGCCAAAGTTGAGGAGAAGCTGAAGCCTGGTTTGACTCCGATTGACGAGAAACCGAGGCCTAGATTGAATCAAACATTCCTGTTATGGGTGAATAGAGGTGATTTACTTTATACTTTTTTGAGGAATATTAATTTCAGATTATTAAAAACCCCATTTTTTAAAGTTAGATAAATAGAATAGATTTGTTATTTAAGCCCAAGTTGACGAGAAGCTGAAGCCTGGATTGACTCAAACATTCCTATTTTGAGTAGCTTACTGCATGGTTTTGTGAGAAGTTTTGATGTCAGACTATTTTAAAGTCCTTTATTTTTTCTTTAAAAGTTTGATAAAAAGAATAGATTTGTTATTTGAGCCAAAGTTGAAGAGAAACCGAGGCCTAGATTGACTCAATCATTTTTGCTATTGGGTGAATAGAAGTGGTCTTCTATATGATTTTCTGAGTATTCCTTATGTGAGACTATTTTAAAGGCATTTATTAGTTCCATAAAAGTTTAATGAATAGAACAAATTTGTTATTTGGGCCAAAGTTGACGAGAAGCTGATGACTGGATTGACTCAAACATTCTTGTTATGAGTGAATGGAGTTGGCCTGCTATGATCTGCTGAGGATCCTTATGTCAGACTATTTGAAAGGCATTTATTTGTTGTTTAAAAGTTTAATATATAGAAGAGATTAGTTATTTGAGCCAAAGTTGACAAGAAACCGAGGCCTGGGTTGACTCAAACATTTATATTTTGAGTGAATGAAAGTGGCTTAGTATATAATTTTAAGAGAATTATTGATGCCAGATTATTTGAAAGGCCTTTATCTTTTCTTTAAAAGTTGGATAAAGAGAATAGATTTGTTATTTGAGCCAAAGTTGAGGAGAAGCTGAGGCCTGGATTGACTCAAATACTACTGTTGTGGGTGAATGGAGGTGACTTACTGTGTGGTTTTCTGAGAATGATTGATATAAGACTATTTTAACTTTATTATTAAATTAAGAACTTTGTTTACTCCAAAAAGATTGTCACTGCCAACTGCCGAAAAGTAACTCATTATGCTGTAACAACTCATTACAATTTTTCAGTTTTACTACAAATTTCAGCTTTCAGCTAATATGAAAAACAAATCATCTGTCAGCATCTCTGTTGCAAACAAGTCAACCTGAAAAATCATAAAAAACGGTTTATGAAATCTTTAAAATGTATGGTGCGTTAGTCTTTTTGGTAACTGGATGCCTAAAATGATTTCACAAAGAACAAAGAAAGCATTTCTACTATCAGTTCGCTTCTCCATAACACTTCAACACTTTTTTTAATGTTTAGAAGGTCGTTTTGTATTGTTGTTTTTTTTTAATAAAAATTATATAACTTTCACTGACGTCTCATGTGTTGTGGGTTAAATATAACTTCAAAGCTATTCACTGCACTTAGTCAATTTGAATGTATTTGCTGGCTGAGTTGCAAATCTCTCAATGTAATCGAATTACAAGCAACAAAGAAATCAATTGTTTGTTTGTGGGCTTACTTCGTATATGCTGAAATTCAATACAGAAGTGTATGAAATTTATTGAATATTAAGAAAATATTGCCAAAAAAAGGGCAAAAGCAGCAAGTTGCTGTTTTTAGCGCCTCACATTCGCCACCCAATGTTTGTTTTACTGCCAAAGGCAAATCAACCAACACATAGTCTCTAAGTGTGATGCTGCCCCTCCTCCCCCTTCATAACGCACCTTGCTCTATGCCGCCCACCTATTTCAGCTTCTGCCGGCAAACTCTCAGCGCACGTTGGGCATTAAAAGTGCATAAAATTCACTTGAGCAACGCCATCAAATAAACGCAAATTATGGCGCTGATTATGCTGATGGAGTTGTTGTTGGAGGCGCGCTGCCCAGGCATCAGGTTATGATACTTTGCACTGCAGTAATGTGCGGTAATGGGCGCGTTAGTGCGGCCGCAAAAGGCCACAAGCGTGAGGGCAGCCACTCAATACTTCATTCCCGAGCCCAACTTTAGCTGTGAACGGTCCCAGTCTCACAGCGCCACTTGGCTACGTTGGTCAGTTGCAATTTGTTTGTTGCTATTTAGTTACTACTTTCAATTTTTTTTTCGCTTGCCACCAAGTGCACACAACTCCTACTGCCACTGCTGCTGCTGGCTTAAGAAATTATCACTTCAATATTTTTATGGTTAATTAGCGTTGCATACACTTTGTTCGCTGACGCTTCTGACGCATCACTGCGGTTTCTCCTTTTACGCGCCGTACGCCTTGCCGCTGGCCACACACACACATACATATGTAAGTCGTAATAACACACTAGCAGCATGGATAATTTTCATGAGCGTTCATGAGCCGACATTAAGGCGTTAACTTTGCTCATATTTAATGCTTATTATTTAATTTGACTATTAGTTTGATTAACTGCAACACTGGCTGCCACTGTGTTGCTTCCTTGGCCGTGGCTGCAGTTTTGTTTGAGCAAAGAAAAAAACGCAAACTTGCCAAGTCTATTTATATGGGCTGGGAAAAGTGTTGATGAAAAGATGGAAGGAAGTGTTAAACTTTACAGTTAGCAGCTGCTAAATATTAATTTACAGAATGCGGAGTACAAAGTGTGGGCGTGCAATTTTTTGGATTTTCACTGGGAAAACTATATCCTAATGAAAGCAACAGCACGACAAAGTAGTAATTTAGTAAACAATAAATTAAATAAAGTGTCTATTGGCTTATTAAATCTTGTTTATCTTCTATTTTCATATCACATTCCTTGGTTTTCAAAAATCAAGTTTCAATGGGGCCAACAATGTTTTAAAGTTTGTAAAAAACTTGATCCGATAGGCCTTTTGACTTTAAAATTGGTGCAAATACTTGGAATAGAAAATAATTGGACACATGTTTCTCATTATTTTGAAAATCAAAATTTAAGATGAGGAAACCAAGGGTTAAAAGTTTATATGAATAAACTTGATTTAATACGTTTTTTACTTCAAACTTAGTAAAAGCACTTCAAACAAGAAATAATACAACACGTATTTCTAATTTTATGGAAAATTGAAATCTAAAGGGGGATAGGATAAAAAATTGTATGGAGAAACATGATTGAATGGGTTTTTTTACTTCAAATGGTAAAGGAACTTCAAACGAGAAATACTTAGACACTTGTTTCTCAGTTTTTGTTTAAATCAAAATCTAGCAATCTAATGTCAACAATGGGTTAAGGTTCGTATACGAAAAAACTATGAAAAACACATTAACCGATGGGCCTATTGACTTCAAAATTGGTGAAAACACCAAAAATTAAATATTATTCCACACGTATTTCTCATTTTTTTAATCAAAATCTAACAGCGTAAACCAAGGGTTAAAAGTTTGTACGATGAAACACGATTTCGTTTCGGTTTTCAGGTTTTCGACATTAAACTAGGAAAAAGCACTTTAAACGGGGTCAAAGATGGATTAAGAATTAACAAAGCTGTTAATAAGCTTCCCAATCAATGACCATTTTGACCATTTCGTTTTATATTTTTTATATAATAAATGATAAATAAAATGATAAATAATGGTGATTCAGAAATGAGTGATTGTCGAAATAAATAAATTATGTAAATGTTGTCCCAATGTAAAAGGGAAAATATTTCCCAAAAGGAAACTATTTCTATTTCAGTTTAATGCCAACTGTGATCCAAGTAGCGAAGGTGATCAGGTTTCATGTAATATCCAAACAATGATTTTTTAACTCAACATTCCAGTGTTTCTAATTGAAATATATTGTTGTATAAATAACTAACTAACTTACCAACTGTAGCCCTAAAAAAACTACAATTTTCTCTCAGCAAAAATATTTAAGTATTTTAAACAATCATTTTAAAGATTAAGGATTTCAATAAACTTTTAATGACTTTTTCCTTGCACAACATATCTCTTAATGCTTGCATTCAGTACAAATGAGTATTCATAAATTAGCATTTGTATAGCAACATTTAAAAAAAGTTTAAATTGTCTGCACGCTGTTGCCACATCTATTCACATTATGCAAATTCTTTGAAATTTGTTGCATAGAACCAAAAAGTCTTTAGCTGACTACACAACAAAATATTTAATAGAATTTTTTAATAGAGATCTCAGGGTTTAATAGGGTCTCAAGTATGACATTACCCCACACATCCACCAACATTTTCATCGATCACTTTTACGTCGACCAGCCAGCTGACCTAACCAAACCTAGTTTTTATTGAACTTAGTTATAGTCCAATAAAGAAAATAACATTGTGGGTCTAGTTTTTAGAGATTGAAAGGTTCAATGCTGTCATCTCCTTTCACAACTACACTCACTACGTTCTCTACGTAAAAAAAAACATAAATTAGGCAAATCTCTGTCAACTATCAGCACTTGTTTATATATTTCTTGAAACACTTCATCCATTAATTCACTGAAATGTGAGGTTTTGTTTAAAACTTACTTCCAAACTTAGCTAAAAAAATCCGCTTAATAATTGTGCCAAAACTGTGCTTCAATAAAGAGGAGTCTATAGCGCCAATCTCTTAAAATCCCATGGAGTGAGTCTTCATTAACCCATTTCATAGACTTTTGGCCAGTGAAGATATTTTTGGATAATTGAACTAAATGTGCTGTAAATGAGTGAAAGAACATGTTTACATAATTTCATATTTTTTTCTGAACGTATACCAAGTATGAATTAGTTAGGTTATGCTAACCAAAACACGTGTTGTGAAGTGCTGACTACAGTACCAGTAATTTTTGAACATTATCTGGGACTTATATATCCCCGCAGTATTGAAAGGGTTAAACAAGTTTTTTTACTACGATAAGCTTGCGTAATCCCTTATTTACGTTTTTTATATTACACTTTCTAATCAAATATTTATTTGCTATGCCCTGCCTTTCATATTCAAGATGGGCAGACATTGAAACCTCATATATTGGTTCTTCTTCTTAAATTCTTTAAAAATACTGAAAACAACAGGATTTGTACCAAACCCACACAGAATGATTAGAAAAATGCCATACAAATTTTGAATTATTTGTATTTAAATAAAGTTCGTTCAAAACTGTTTACCCATTTTGTATCTTTAATTTATTAACGAATAATAGAAATTAGAAATGTTTGCAGTTTTTCTCATTACAATAATCTTGCGTAATCTGAGGTTTATTTTTTGTATTACATTTAGATCTATTGGCTTTCTAATAAAATAAAAATAATTTGCCATGCCACACCTTCCTTTTCAAAGATGGAGGAGCATTGAAACCTCATAAAACCTCAAATGTAGGCGGTTTTTTTTAATTCTTAAAAAATACTAAAAATTACCAGATTTGTACAAAATTGACGCAGAATGATTGAAAAAATGTTACACAAATTTTGTATTATAATAAAATTTGTTTAAATCTGTTAACCCATTTTGTATCTTTGATTTGTTAACGAATCATAGAAATTAGTAATGTTTGTAGTTTTTTGTTTTTATTACAATAAACTTGCGTAATCTGAAGTTTATGTTTTTTGTACTACACTTAGATCTATTGGCTTTCTAATAAAATATTTGTTAACCATGCTACGCCTTCCCTTTCAAAGATGGACGAGCATTGAAACTTCAAAAAACCTCATATGTAGACTTTTCTTAAATTCTTAAAAAATCTGTTAACCCATTTTGTATCTTTGATTTGTTAACGAATACAAATTTGTAATGCAGTTTTTTTATTACGATAAACCTAATAAAATCTTTTCTGCCATGTCATGACTTACATTCATGATCCTACATTCTCGAAAATTTTCTAAATTTTTTTTAAATTAAATTTTTTAAATTAAATTTTTTTTTAAGTTTTTTTAAAGCAAACAACTACCATAATGAGTAAAACGACAACGTTAGTAACTTTGTATTACAAAAAAATACGTTTAGATCTGTTCTGATAGGCCACAGAGGGCGTAAAAGTGTTAAAAATTCAAATTGAATCTACGATTAGGGACAAGTGCCATCAAACCCAATCATTCAAACTCATTTTTCATGCCTTTTTCACCTATTTCGCCCTTTGATTACAAAAACTTCAAAATAAAACCATTCCCCCCTAATTTGCCCTTTTATTACCACAAAATTTCAAAATGAAACCTTTCTCAAAATATCGTTGCGAAATGGGTTAAAGAAAATTCATACTATAAGAAAAATCAACATTGTCCACACACAAGTGCCATGTAAATTAAACTCCAACGACATTACAAATTTTCTGTCTGCCATAAAAAAGCGTCAAAAAAATTAACATATGAAGCAATTCAGTTAAGTGACAATCAAAGTTCATACAACTTAAATAAACTGTAGCAGACCAATTGCGAGACGAACAAAGTAAAAAATTATAAGTGTTGTCGTAAAAAAAATACAATACAAAGCGCGTAAATTAGTCAGCGAGCGCGTTGCTGCCGGCCGCTGTTGGCTGCGGCGCAATGCGTCGGCACGCACATTTAGGCCAGGCGGACAAATGTCGTTGACTAATGTTGACCTCTACGCAGCACGTAATGTGGTGTGAAGAGCTCAAATTGGAGACAAAAATTAAAATGAAAATGCAAGTAGCGATGAGAAGTGGTGACAAGAAAAAGAGCCCAACTAAGATGTGAAGAAAAAAAACGCATTATTACCAAACATTTATAAGTAAAATTTTCAACAAAATACAGCAAATTAAAAATAAAGGCGTGTGACACCAGACAGCAACAACCTACACGTGCATGCGCCTAGTTGTTGTTGTTGTAGGCTTTATGTATTGCTTTCAGTGACTTTTTTTGATTGCAATCACACAACCAATAAAAACGCCAACAGTGACAATTTGCAACAATAAACACTTTGCGGCACATTTGAGGTTAGTAACAACAAGTTGACGCGCCTTTATGTTGTTGTTGTTATTGTTGTCATTGTTGGTGTTGTTGCAGTTTTTACTGTTAATAAGATACAAATCAGCTTAAAGTCTGCCACAATGTGACGTGAAAAGTGAAAGTGCAGCAAGGGTCTAAAGCGACCAGCGGCAATCGAAACAACAGCAACAACAAAAAACACAAACAATGAAACAATAAAACCATGAAAAGCAGCAGCCGCAGTGCATTTGCCTCAACTCAATATTTATGACAAGTGTTGAAGCTTCTGTGTTGGCCGCTGCAACTGCGGCCACAACTGACAGCAACCGAACGTTAGTTGGTCGCTACGCCTGCGCATTCAACGCTTTGTCCAATCATCAAAGCAAATTGACACAGACACACACACACACGCAAATTTTTCAGCAAACACAAAAGCCCAGTTGGCCAATATTTTGCTTTGAGCATTTTCCCATTGATTATTGTTGTTGTTTGTCATTGTTGCTGCCATATGTTGAACTGATGACATCGCTGTCCGCATGATGATGCAGCAGTTTTTTTGCATATTTTCTTAATATTTTTCACACTATTTTTTCGGGTTTTCATTGATCAACTTGCTGCTGTCCACAAGGCAATCAAATAAATATCAACAAATGGTGAATTGGTGGAGAGAAGAGATCTTGCTGCATGTGGCAAGCATTATTGCAACATTAGTTTTTTTTGTAACTTCTATACATGTAAAGCAGCTGCTGTTGTAATATGATTGACTTGAATAGAACAGTAATGCATGATTTTTTTTAAGAAGTTACTTAATGAGGCTATGAAATCTCAGCAGCTCAATAGATTGGCTCAATAGATTTGGTCACGTTAGAACTACCGTAGAACAAGCAATATGCAGTGAAGACTCCTCTATCTAAGTGCTGAAAAGACTAAACTCCTTAGGGAATAGTCTAATTAAGTCTTTAGCTGATTTCTTGGAGACTAAACTTCTTAGGAAATAAGCTCACTAGCCCATTTCTTGGAGACAAGACTGAAATGCATCCGGACAAAGCGAGTTGCCTCTAATGCTTAGTTTTCTTTCTCATATATGTAGGAAAGACCTATTCGAAGAAGCTACAGCAAAACGTTTCGCTAGTTTAGTGTAAATTGAGCGAGTTCAGAGAGATCGCAAGAAGTCCACAAAGGAAGTCACAGTAAGCCCGAAAGTCTGCCCCAAGCGAAGAAAGAAAGTTGTTTTAAAAAAACATGTTAAAATTTTTCACCATTCTAACAACCAGTCTAAGTAATTGTTTCGCTGATCAAGATCTCTTTGGGCTTTAATTGTTGTATTAACTGAATTTTATACGTGTGCTGTTACAAGACAGCGTTGGTCCCTGCTCAACCTCAGGTTTCATAATTTTTCTATTGGAAACGTTTAGTGTGGTAAGGTTGTAGGAAAAGAAAACCTACCTCCGAATAGAATTTAATAACTATCACATGTGCCTTGAGGACGACGAAACCGCGGTGCATTTCATATGTGAGTGCACAGCTTTCGGGCCGTACAGACAATTGTGCCTCGTAAGTATGATCCCATGATTTTTCCGGAGGGAGAGATCCTGGACCTTAAGTTAGGACGTGCTTTGCTTTGCGAAAGTAACGCTCCGGCTAAACGTGATTCAGAGCCTATGAGAACTTTTTTAAGGCAGTTTCAAAACTAACAGCATCAGGTCACTGTAGACTGGTTCTGTCTCGGGAAGCCATAGGGGTGCAGTTGAGTATTTCTTAGAAAATGTTCTCATCTGAATTGGCGATGTTAGTCGTTAGCAGAAGTGGGCCCGTTACTTGCTTTGTAGGGCACAAAAGGCCGCCTACATGCCAGCGGCTCTGGACGCTTTCTACACTTCCATGCCCATTTAAAACATATTGAATTGTCTTAGGAAACATTAACAAGTATAGAAAACAATTTGATTTTATAGAAACTATCTTCTCAGCTGAAATTGCAAGTCTCTGATAGCAATATTGACTATGAAAGTATGTCCCTTCCATCCATCTAGAAATTTATAGGCACAACATGAATAGCTACGGAAGATTAGGCCTTAGGCCGTAGCGACCTAAAAGATTTATTGTGTCCTAGAATCATCTCTTCACCGAGACTATGTTTTTACACGTCTGTGTGTCAGGGTCGGACAATTTGTGTTCCATTGTTTCATCAATCCATACCTAACCTGGTTCAAATTTTGAGATTTGTTGACCACACTTTCAGTCACAGCAGCAATGTTCTCAACTCAAAATATGTTACGATGATTTCTACAGCCAGTGACGTTCACAGGATTTCATTTAAGTGGGTTTTTGACTCAATTTTTCAATTCAAGTCCATTTAAAATTTGTATAACAAACAAATATTCGACGGAGTTCCTCAAATATTTTCACTAAGTTGAAATGTTTTCACTCAGCAAGACAATTCAAGTGATCTTTCCTTCCGAGGTAATAAAACAGGGTTCCTACGAAATTGATTTCTTTGTGCCACATTTGAACAATTTAAAAGCGTTGATTGATTACCTTTGACATTTCAAAAACCGGGTAATTATTGACAGTTGTCTAACATACAGAGTGGTTTGCTCAGGAAACTCTAATTTAATCCTATCGTAGTTCTCTTCTTTCTTGCATGAACGCCTAAACATATAGCAACGAGTCACAGAACTTTTGATCCATCCAAAAATTGTATAGACGTGGCACTAGACATCATTTATAGTAATATGGCATAATTAGTTTTTCATTTTCTGATCTGATGTTCTTTTAAAAGGACTTTAGAATTTTAAGAACATACACATTTCAAAGATTTTTTTTTAATATTTGCGGCTGTCGAATGATGAAGTTGTGGGTAGCAAATAAAAGAGGAAACTTGACGATTTTTGAATGAATTATCTATTTTGAACTTTCAGGATAATAAAGTGTCAGAAAGTCAGTAATACCTCAAAACGTAATCTAATTTAATTTATATTTTATTTTACATACAAAAATTAATGCATATTCCATACTAAATTGTTGTTTATGACTGGAAACTAAATTTTTAACTATAAACCAACGAAATTAGAATAATAAAATTTTCAGATATTATGCTACAAACCGAGATCCAAAACCAATATTAAAAAAAATCGTCAAAAAACTTTAGGGATATCAAAGGATACATATTTGAAAGAACCTTACTGAGATATTTTGGTACTGAAAGTCTAAAATAGGACCTTACTGACATATTTTGGGACTTAAAGTTCAAAATATTAATTTTAAGGAGAAAACTACAATTTCACTCTTTTATTTGTTAGCCACATCTTTATCATTGCGTAGCCACAAATATTTCAAAAAATTTTTTTTAGAAATATGCAGGTTTTAAAAATTTTAAAATCCTTTTGAAAGGACTTCGGACCAGAAAATTTCAAAAAATCTTTTAAAAACTTCTTATTGGAAAGAACCTTACTGACATATTTTCGTACTTAAAGTTTAAAATAAAAAATATTCTTCTCTTTTATTTGATAGCCACATCTTTATCATTGCATGGCCATAAATATTTCCACAAATTTTCTTTGAAATATGCATGTTTTTTAAATTTTAAAATATTTTTAAAGGACATTGGATGAGAAAATAAAAAAACTAGTATGCCATGTTACTATGAAAGACCTCTAGTTTTACTTCTCATAATCTTTTGTATGAGCCTCGACAAAAGCGATTTTTTGTTGCACAGTGTAGTATATGCATATTTGTACACATTAAAGTGTAACTAAACATTTTGGCCCATCAACAATGGATTAGTTTCACTACGTTCATGTAGTTTACTTTAGTTTTTGTATTTTTGTTGAAAGGGAAAGGGAAGAGCTCCGACTGTACAAAATCAACAACACTAATGTGGCGATAACTCCAACTCGAAATTCGCATGCGGCACATAACGAGCATCCTTTCACCTTCAGCATTCAACCACCCACCCACTCACCCACCAAACATACCCGAACACCGAACATTGAACACCAGTGCGGCCAGGGCCACCAACACAAACTTATCAACACATCCGCCGTTTGTGCCTTCCGTTCGACTTTGAACTTGAACGGCAACGTCGAGCGACGAAGCGTTGCCGGCACTGCCGCTGGTCAGCATTTTCATTAATATGCGTGTAATTGAAGTATTTATGCGGCACTTTGGGACACATACAGTGTGCACTGTGACTGTTTCAAAACTTCATTAACCTCCCCATTGCTCGTGGAAAGTGGAGCGAACGAGTGGCTCCACTCCCTATTTCCACTTTTGATCTTCTATATAATTTTTTTATTTCAATTTTTTGTTGTTGTTGGTTGGTTTTTGCAACTTTTGTGCTATTCGCAATATTAGTTTTTGCTGTAGTTTTGCATAAAAGTTGCGCGCTTTGTTGTTCGGCGCGAGTACAAAACGCTGTCATGGCGCTTGTATTGGAATGTGCATTGTTGCTGGCAGAGTGTAGTTATATGACATGACTCTTGATTTATTGCTGCAGCGACAAATTGCTACGTCAGTGCATTAGATGTGGCCGCATATTGTTGTAGTTGTGGCTTTAGTGTTTCGTTGTCGGCCATTTTGTGACATTGGGTTTGGCGAGAGCGAGGCCTGCCAACACATGTCCACCTGTCGGCGGCATATTTTTGTGTCATCAATCTCCTGGCATTCTTTTTTTTTTTTGAACAATGTGCACATTTTTTTCCTGCTGCTTGCTGGCTGTTTTAAATGAAAAATGATTGTTGCCATTTATGTCAACTGCAAACAGGTGACAGTGCGTGTGTGTGTGTGTGTGATGCACAGCTTCATCATCTGCAATGCGTTGACATTTGCGTGAGCGCGTGTGCGAATTTCGTTTGAAAATTGCAACCCAACACCCGCTGCGTCGGGCGTGTGCGTCAGTGAGGCTTATTAGCACATTTATGTTTAATATAATTTATAGTTATCTCAAATTTGCATACGGACCGATGATGATGATGGCCGCCGTGCTGCGAACTGGCCAAAACTGCAATTTCATGAAATTTTAAGCGCTTCGCGAGTATCAAAGCCTGGAATTTTTGTTGCTTTTCATCAAAAATAGGTGTGAAGTTTTCATTATTCAAAACATGCACAAATTACTCGCTGCGGCCAAACATATTTAAAAATTGCTCATTAGGTTGTTGTTGTTATATTTTAAAGTGTGGGAAATTGAATTTCTTTAAATTAGTTTTATACTTGGAAATCAGAGACCGTTGTTTTTTTGGGTTAATGACTTTGCAGTACACATAGAAATTCGTTACAAGAGCCTTTTATAGTTTTGGCTATAAAATTGTGCTGCTTGCAACAGTTTGTAGGAATACACATGTCTCGTGTTGCAAGGTGCTATTGTCTTGCCGACAACACTTAATGACACAATTTGCGCACTTGTGGAGCAAAATTTTAAACATCTAATGTTGTTGGAGAAATTCCACTCGAGGATGCAAAATAGTTAAAAAAAATATATATATTTTATTTGCAAACATTGAATTCTGCTTGGATTCTGTGTCTTAATTTCGTCTAAACTTTATACAAATAATAGAAAACTATTTGTAAACTTTACCCTGTGTCTCGATATAACTTTTTGGTATTTAAATCATGAAAATTTTTCCTAAAAAGTGTGCATACGACATTTAAAGTCGCCACATCTCTTTGTTAGAGTTGTAGAGCTAGTTTACTTTTGAACAACTTAAGCTTAAAACGGGTTAAATAAATTTTGTATAAATATTTTTTAATTCCAGAAAAATAATTTAATATTTCTGGAAAAATACAAAATTATCACTTTTTGATTTTATTTCACCATTATTGAAGAAACAGGGTTTTGATCAATCGCGCCCAATTCGTAGACTTCAATTAGAACACAAACTTTCCATGATATCGCTGCAAATTATTGGAAATTATTTTGAGGATAACAATAACATTTTTGTAATTTTCTTTCAATTCACTTCTAAAACTATTAATTTGTTGTTGCCTATTTCAATTAAATCCATAAGTCTATCGTAGCTTTTGCTATAAGATGACAAATAGGTGAATTTGATCTCAGGCAAATTTGGGGTCGAAAGAGTTAAGAAAATTTCAAGTATGAACGCCTAGAAGTATGCTAAGTATAGAAGCGTTTTTGGTGCAGCCTTAGGTTAGGTTTATTGTTCTATAGTTCAGGGCACAATAGATAATCTCTGGTCTCAGTGCTAATACACCTTTCTAAGTGTAATCTAGGTAAGGTTAGGTTAGACTATGGCTGCCTCCAGAGGCGGATCCAGGGGGGGGGTTTCAACCCCCACCCCCCCGAAATATTTTGATCGACTATAAAACTACATACAAATTAAAAGAAATTTTATAAATATTAAATAATTACTTTTTAAAACCCACCCCGAAATATTTTTCTGGATCCGCGCCTGGCTGCTTTTGATATGGATCATATAAGTAGACACAATGGTCCATACTATCGCATACTTTTGACCATATCTCCTCATTTCTGAACAAAAGCCAGTATTATTTACATTCATCGTATTTGCAAAGAATAGTAGATCTGATCTCCCTTCTTCGACAACTTGAATAACCTCAGTTCAGTCAACATCAGATGCTTGCTAGAGTTCATCCACAAACCATATTGGCTTGATGAGGCTCTTCAAATTGCAGTAAGACAAATCTCTCCCACCTTGTGGTATCACAACGAGCACATTTTGAGTCCTAAGTATGTCTTTCGGCAAGTCCCATTGCCTCGACAGCCACTTTAAGCCAACCTATGAGTAACCTAACATTTGTTGGACAATAAAATAATATTTTAAAAGTAAATATAAAATAAAACAATATTTTATTAAAGCTTTAGATTTAACACATTTGATCTAAACTGAGAAAACCCGGCCATCGTTCACACAAAAACATGTAGAGACAGTCAACAATATCCAGTGTTTTTCTCAAAACTTATTTTACCAAACCCAAGTTTCAACAGTCGACATGGTGCTATCAATATTGAGTTCTTTATGGTTTAAAACTTAAATAAGCTACAATTTTTGAATCATTATATAGAGACAGTCAACAATCTTTTCGGCACATGTCCAGTGTTTGTTCGAAAACGTCTTTAACCGAACCCAAGTTTCAACAATCGAGATAATCGTTTAATCAACAATAGACATAATATTGATAGCACATATTTAGTTATTTTTATCATAATTCAAAACTTAAATAGGATACAATTTTGAAATCATTATGTAGAGACAGTAACCAGTGTTCTCGGCTCATGTCCAATGGTTGTCTGAAAACTTGTTTTACCAAACCCACGTTTCAACAGTCGACATAGAGCTATCAATATTGAGTTGTTTATGGTTCTAAACTTAAATACGATTGATTTTTTTCAAATTATGAGTACGGTCCATGAAGTGTTGTAAATGTTTAGACTAGTAATAGAAATCTGCAGTTTCATGGCAACTCTGAACAATGATTTAAAAGCCTTTTCATAGGCAATTTTATTCTCAAAGATTTTCCATTTTCTGTCAGTCAAAATGATTTGTTTCCATGACTGATCTCTAGTTTCAAACCTATATCAATCTTTGGAGGGGTAAAAGTAATGTATGTATGTATATAATGTTGGCTACGTTGGAGATTCGAACTTGAGATCGAGGTTTTGATTTATTCAATTGATCATGAACAGTTAGATGGACACTTTTTAGAAGAGTTGATGCATACTGGATATTTCCATTAGTGCAAAGTTCCAGTGGGGACTTCAGTGTGTTCTGAATGAGAGTTTTAAGCATCGCTAATACATAACTAAATAAATAATACATAATAAAAACTAAATAATAATATAACTAAAGAATAATAATACATATCTAAAATATTTGTAATACTATTATTATTATTACCGATTTTGAGACTAACGACTAGATTTCCGCAATCGTTCGTGTTTTGCCATTCAATTTTTAGACTAATGAAAGGAACTTACAGTTCTATGGCAATTTTGAACGGCGATTTGAAAGCCTTTCATAGAAAGTTTTACTCTCAGAGGTTGTTTGTCATTGGGTGCTGAGAGGGCAATCACCCAAAGAGACCTAAAGTTGCTTAAATTCAAAAAGTTGCTATGCATGATTTTTAATTTAGAACCTACGTCAACATTTAGATGGGTGAAAAGTACTGTCGCACTTTGTAGTTTGTTATTATGATATGTTGGTTATGTTAGGGACTCCAACCTGGGATCAAGGCCTAGATTTATTCAGTGAATTTTTACCTTTTTACAAGAGTTTATAAAAGAGTTAGCGAGTATTCAGACGAAGTATTGCATTGGTTCTGGAGAATGCAATGGTTGAAAGACAAAGTTTTAAATTAATGAAGAATTTAAAAATCTATTTAAAAAGCCATCTAAATCCTTTTTTGAAAAACACTCCTAACTACTCTCAAACTACTACTCTCAAACTCTACTCTCTCTCTCTTAATGATCCATTGGGCTTGATGGCCATTAATCTAAATTTACTGAAATCAATCTCTCCTCTTCAACTTTTTGAATGCATAAATATTCTGCCACATTCTAGTTTGAAAATAATTCCGAAACATATTTATAACTCTTTACTAATACTTTTCCTCAAACTTCTTTTAGCAAACGATGCTCAACTAAGCCCGAAACTATTAAACATTCAATAAACTTAAATTTCGCTGAACGGCAGCCAAACGTCCAGTTTGCTATTATTGTATTTTAATAGCTTCGACTGCTACTACAACTACAACTGTGGCCATCTGCCGAGGCTTTCACTTTTCAGCCACGCATATTTTTGTTATTAATGAAAGCCAACTAAAAGGTTCGTTAGAATGCAAAACTCCACGCTCAACGTTCGGCCTGCACGAACATACAGTTTTTCCTAAAACGGCATCGCCAGCGGCATAAAAGTTTCATAGCGAACTCACCTGAAGACGCCTGCACGGCTCTCGTTGTTGTTCTTGTTTGGATTAAAGTTTCAACAAAAATTTGCGTCTAAATAAAATCCGACGCATTCACACTAGCAACCACACAGGAAACGCAGCACAATGCCAAAAGCAACAACAATTGTGCAGTGTTTGCGCTGAAACCGAAGGCAACGTGCAAACTTTAAATGGCTTGCAGGATATATTTGCAAATTGCAAAAAATCATTCAATCATTTTTGCACAAAGTTTTGCCTGAAAATTTTCCGCTTTGCTGGTCGGTTGCTTTTCAATTTTGCTTGCTCGCCTTTTGACTCTTCAGCGGTGTTGTTTTCTATGTTTTTTTGTATGTTTGCTTTGTGCACTTTTTCTGCGCACTTGCAACAAACTCAATTGGCAAACTACAACGGTGACAACAACAATCACAACAGCGACAATAACAACAAAAACAACTATAGCGGCACCTACGAGAAGCGTTGCACACAAATATAGCGCACTTCCGTTTCCGCTTTTGCGGTGACGAGCGCGCGCGCGCTTATAAATTTCTGTTTTTAAAAATTCAAAAAAATTACAAAACTTTTGCCGCTTGCCGTCGGCTGTGCGTTGCGTTGCGGTGCGGTGCAGTGTAGGTGGGCGCGGCACCGCTACTCGTGAGCGTTTCAGGCGTTGACTGGTGTTGAATCTGCTGGCGCTGCTAGCTCGGAGGACACTTGTTGCCCGTGAAAAAAGTTTAACACTTCTGCGAGCTGTGATGGCCATGCACACTGTTTTATATGTAAACGACACGATACACACATAGCACACAGCAGCCGCGCATTGCCACATCCTTTTCGGCTAGAAACATTGCCACAACAAGGCGGCAACGACGACAGCAACAGTGGTGGCAACATTGGCAACCCCTGTTTGTCTGTAGGAGTCAGCAGCAACAACAACAAAAACAATAACAATAGCACCTATGTTGGCCATTTTGCCGATGTTGTTGAGGCAGCGCATCAAACTATGCTACAGAGTGCGCGCGTGTGGCAGTATCGAGTGTGTGTGTGTGTGTCAAATTGTTGCAGCAACATTTCACTGAAGAAATGTGCAAAATGAACACTAAATTTGTCCGATGCACTGACCGTTGTTTGTGTGCGTAAATGAGACAACAAACAGTGGGGAGCGGCGCTCAATTGCAACGTGGCATTTGGCAGCGAAAAGGCAGCTGGACATCGGTTTGGGTGGCAAATGATGCTTTCAAATAGGAAGTGAGCTTAGTTTGTGGGGTAGAGGAAGTGGCATTTGGCCCACGCTGCTGCCAAACAATGCACTTCTGGAGCATAAATATGACAATAGGGACGCAGTTGGGCACATTATGGAATATTAGAGTTGAACACAATGAAATTGTAGATAACAAAAAGGTTAATTAGTTTCAAATTTGTGACTCTACATACTCCTACTGACTTGTGTGGCAAATGTCACAAATATGTGGGAATCTTTGCTGACAACGCTCAACCTTGAATGACTACATTAGCTGCTTTTCGCATTAGGCGTTGGCCAAAAACGATCAAAGCTCGTTAAACCTCATTGAATAGGGCCAAATCTGGCATCCTACGTCATCAGTGAAATTTTCTACTTGCAACTTAAAGATGAATTCATGGAATCATATGCAACAGACAGTCAAAAGGCCCAATGAATAGACCACAGCAAGGTCCACACAACAATTAGACACGATTGCATTTAACTATCAACTGTCATAAGTGGTTCTGCTTGGTCAAGCGCAGCTAAAAACCTTCGAAATGAATAATTTTGACAGCTATCAGCATTTAAAAACAAAATCAATTACTTCATAAAGTAATAAATCAACTTTGGCCATTAATAGTCATAAACAACAACAACAACAGTTTACCGCAAAAACAACAACACTCAATGCAATGTTTTACCCAAACCCACCCAAACCCAACCAAACCACCCAGCCACACGCCACGCCACCCAACCAAACACGCAACAAGTGCTTAGCGACACAACAACGTTAGCCACATGCAGCCTGGCAACATTTGCTCCACGCAACATTTACGCATGTTGCATGAAGTCAGGCAACATTTCGACGCCGCTATGCTGGTCACCATTAGAATTAGCCAACTATAAACACGCCCCGAGTGTGAAGTGGGTTATTTAATTTCGCCTTAACCCTCCCATTGCCACTTAAGCAACGCTTACAAATTAGCCGCCCTCCAGCAGCTGCTTCAATGCATTTATAAATGTTGTTGCTGTTCACTGTGCAGCGTATAATTTGCGTTTGGTACGCTGTGATGGCATTTTGTTGTTGCTTGGTTGATGGCATTTCTTGCGGGCGCCTTGGCAGACATGTAACCGAATACGCACTGTCGCCTTTAATGTGGCTTTTCGGACTTGGCAGCGTCTGGGCGCTGAGCAATGTCAGCCAAAGAGTTGGGGAATTTTACTGCGAGCACTTTTTACAAACTAATTGTTTTTGTTATGGTGTTGTTGTTGTTGTTTTTGTGTTGGCATGCAATTTAAAGCACGTCATATGGTCGATCATTCCTGGTAATTGTACGTTTCCGCTAGCAAAACTTGTGCCGCCAGCGTCAACGCCAACGTCGACAAGGTGAAGTGAGAACATGAGCGCAAATATTTTCAAATAGAGTGGAAAGTTTTTCAAAGCATTTTTAAATTGGTGCAGACAGTACTCGGTTGCGCTTCTATTCATTGCCAAATTAATTCAAACTTGCGAGAATAGAAGGTTGCAATGGCTGTCGTAAAGATTTTAGACCTCTTCAAGTCAGATTGAGATGCGTTGCTTCAGATAAAGTCAAGTCACATTTTTTAGTCCATAAAAAGCCAAAACTTGGCCATAAAATTAGGTGCCAACTGTAGTTGTTAATTAAATGTTTGTTATAAATGCAAATCATTCAAGTTAAAGTTAAAAAAATTATAATACAATTTTAAAGTATAACAAACACATATTTACACTTTTTATTATTACAAAACACGACAGCATTGTGACAAAAAAAATAATAAATATTAATAAATAATTGAAATAATAATAATTGAAATAATTTTAAATAATAATATATGATAATAATAATAATAATAATAAGAAAACTTTCAGGTATAACAAACAAATATTTACACTATTTATTATTGCAAAAATCGACAGCAATATGGCAACAAAAAATATACAAAATATAAAAAAATATGATAACAAATTATTATTGTGAGCTTATGCCTTCAAATGTTGAAAAAACACTAAAAAAAAATACCAAAAAATTATTTAAAAAAAATGAGTTAAAATCAAGAACAAAACAACCTCATAAAAATAAATCATATTATAACAAAAAATTGTCAAGATTTAATTATCAACCTGACAATCTGTTCGCTTTTTATGTTTCTTTTCATTTTTTATCTTCTAAATTTTTTGCTTCCATATTTCTCTCAGCACCAAATTTACACCATTGACATTGACTTTATACATTTTTCAGCACTTTACTTCACCACTCAAGCGTAGTGACTGTCAAAGCAATAATTTTGTTTTTATTTTCTTAGTTGGCTGCTAACTCGGTTAGTGCGTCGCTAGCGCATCAAATTCATTGACCATGAGCGGACCTGTGCGCCGCCAGCTGCGCCTATGTGTAACTTTCAGTTAGGGTTTGGCCAGCTGCAGTCTGACTTTACTTAAGCATTGTTTTGACATTTAATTCTATTTATATTAATTTGTTGTTTATTTTCTTTGCTTAGGTGCGAACAGCCTTGAACTTCCATGCACCCACCATCCATGTACAAAGTTACGCGATAATGCGAAATGAAATGGAAATATTGCTAATTTTTTAAACATGCAAACTTTTTAATATTTAATTAACATATTTGGGTGTGTGTAATCTTGTTTTGCTAGTGTGTGTGTGTGCATATGGAACATACATGCATTTTGTCATATAAATATTGACTTTCAAATTGTTGTCTCAGACAAGCAATGAAATCTGATTGTTGAATACATGTTCAAAAATTTTACAAAAAGTTGCAAACAAAAGGTTTAAGGTAGAGATTGAAGAATTTCACTTTTCACACAGCCCATGCAACTCTGGGTCCGGCAAAAAGCGCTGCAAACCTACTTAACGATTTTAACATACCATAACAAAAGTTCAGCAATGCAAATGAAATTAAAAATTGTGCGGGAGACTATCTGCAGATTTAACAAGTTAGGCCCTGAAAATGGAGTCACACTTCTATGGTACCTGAGCATTCTAAGAAAAAGAGTCGACAGAGCTGGATCTGCGACCGGTTTCATAGAACTTGAATCAGCAATTGGCTGCAGCGTATTTGAATACAAAGCTGCTCTCAGCTGCTTCGACTTCTGGCACAGTCTCAGGACATGTAGGCAGTCGAAGATGTTCATTAACGCGTTTTGGTCCCACAGAAAGAACTACCTGAATCATTTTAAGAAAAGTTATTTAAAAACTATCATAGGTTCAGCTATATACTTGTAAACTAACCTGTTGTTTAGTCCCTAGCGGTACCAGCTAGAGCTTCTTAGTGTTGGGGATCAACGCAAAGTGATCAATAAGCATGTGAATGTTTAGCTTGGGGGAAGTTCAGATGCGAAGTTCAACTTGGAGGCCCTATCAATCCCAGAAAAAAATGGGATCCCTAAGTGTCTGAAGATAGCCAGAGAGAAGCTATAAATATTCTCCAAGGTTTCCTTGAGAGCTATCAAGGTGCTCATCAAAAGTTGTATTTCTTTTAACGAGTACTTCACTAGAATTGGGGTTCAAGACTTGACTCTATGCAACATGTGCCTCGAGAACGTCGACATTTCAGCGCCTTTCATACTTTCAGACCGACATATGATCTCGGCATCTCGGCAGTATGATCCCATGATCCTTTTGAAGGAAGAGCATCTGCTCCTTGATTCATTGTACTGCCTTGAGTCAAGTCCTATTGTACTAACCGAGATCCAGAGCCTATTTGCACCTTTGTAGTGCAGCTGGAAACCTGACAGCAACAGTTTACTGTAGACTGGTTCTGTCCCAGCACCTGCCAGCTGTAGGGGCGCAGTTCAGTGCTTCATAGAAACGGCTCTCTTCTGGTTTGGGACCGAAAATCGCTAGAAAAAGTGGGTCCCGTTATTTCCTATTCAAGGACGGCTTAAATTCTTGCCTATGTTGTTGCGTTTCTGGAGGCTCCCTACGTATTAATAAAACAAAAACCCAAGAAGACCATAAAAGAAAACGAAACATTTTCCTTGTAATTGCTTCGGATTGTAAACAAATTATTTGGTATTGGTTAGGTAGGGAAGGGTGTGTGCGGCAGGACCGCACTTCCACTCGGAGGCCAGAATGGCCCATTGAATCGTGAATCCCTTCTTATGGTGTTCTGGCGCAAAATTATTTGGTATAGTTTTCTTTTAAAGTCTTGTGGGTCATTAAAATTATATTAAAACAAAACATTATCAATCACAACAAATTCAGTTAGTTTTAATTAATTCAGTATTTTAAAATAACTTTATTTACATCTTTGACAGTTGCTACTATCAGCACTATTGGAAAAACTATCACTGCAAACTGGTCTCTCCTCTCAAATATTTCTTCAATAGTAAAGCAATAAAAGAAAGAATTAAAATTTCTTATTTAAAATTCAATAAAAATTTTTATTTATTAATTTACATTTTATTAATCACCACACCGTAAGTTTATAACAGAATAGAATTTTTTGTTAGTATTGGATATTTTTCAAGTCGTTAAACAATTAATTAAACTATTGAAAGTATTGTTTTGCTGTAATAAAAAACTTTTTACTAATGCTTTTTTTATCAGACTCGTAACTTGTTTACGCCATAAAGACAGCTATTGCAAGTACACCTAATTCTGTTTTTACACGGTTTTGATTTAACACGGTTAGAAAATTAAAAAAATCGTGTAAAAAAATTAAAATTTTTTTAATTAAAATTAAAATTTTTTTAATTTTTGAACCGTGTTAAATCAAAACCGTGTAAAAACAGACCGTGTAAAAACAGAATTAGGTGTATACGGCTTTTCCTTGCCAGTGAAGATTTCTTCATATTGTTACGAAAATCCAAGTTTGTTTTCCAAGGTTCGTTTTGATTGTGTTTGAAAATAAAACAACTTCAATTACTCAGCGCAAAAACGCAGTCAGAAATCAACAATCACTTTATTTACAGATTTACACTTGTTCTACTTTATACTACTACTATTGCATGTTTCCCCTTTGCTTTCTCAACACAGACTCGACCCCTTGCGTTGCCACTGCTGCTTTTATACCAGTTTCCTTATCGCGCCGAAGTTTCTTGCAACTTCCAATTGGAAAATCGACCATTCTCGCACAGCCCATTTCTTCGAGAACCATCCTTGCCATATCGGACTATCCAAGCGAATTATACCAAATTTGCCATACTTCAAAGTGCCTCTTCGTTTCAATATGTTTTTATATTTTATTGTAAAGTTTTTCATTAGTAACTCGAATATATTATTCAAAAGTACTCTCTTCATGCCACCAGATCTCGACAAGACATTTCCGTCTTACTGGCAGTTGAAGAAGTTTTTGTTGAGCCATTTCATGTGTTATTTAAATATTCGAACAGTTTGCCTTGGTTCTGGAACGATGGATAGGTTGGGAATCAGGGTTTTGAATGAAGAAATTATGGAAAATTAACTTGAAAAAAATTAGCTCCAGTGTTTGAACAGTTCGCTCGGGGAAATACCCCGAGTGATCGCAGTTTTATCTAAAATACGAAATAGAAATAGCAGATAGCAGCTGAATCGCAGAGTTTTGACAGTCACGCTCTATCCTATGTTGACTGCCCATGACGTTTTTGTGCAATACTTACTTAACTGGATATAACAACCGCCACACACATAACAGACTGTCGCAAAAGTTCTCTCCAGGCGCCTTCTCCAGTTGGTCATACCAAAAAATGATATAGGAGGTTCTCAACTTGGTCCTTTTACCGAAGACAAGATCTCCTTCTTCGTCGTCAACCTTCAACTACGACGTCGAACACCTTTTTCGCCAAAGCTTCATTGCCGCTGGATGTCAATTCGATGAACTAACATACGGCTATGTTTTTAAAAAGCCTATACAGCTTGTTGTAGGCGTCGTCAATACAAACAGAACCGTAGATTTGAGATTCCTTTCGAACACACAAGGACCCCCGTTGTGCATCACATTTAAACGATATACTTGCAAAACTGCCAGCTGGTCTCGATTTATTTTGCGATGTCAAAATTAAACTTTAAATTTAAGTTTTAAACCAAATTTTGAACTGATTTTAGGTTAAGGTGGCTGTCTGGGCATGGGACTTGCCCGAAGACACACACACACACACACATTTACTATATGTAAATGACTTGTAAATTGTAAAAACTCCTGAAACAAATAAAATAAAACAAATATGATAATAAAGCGAGACAGATGAGAGATGTCAGTAGTCGCTGTGGCCAAAAGTAGAAAGAGTAGTCCTACGTTAATGAAATTTGACACTCATGATTTTTATATGAAAATATATGTCTGGAGAAGAAATCCCATCTCTCTCATATCAACTTCATATTTAATGTCACCCTGTGACTTTTAATTGTTTTTTTCAATAAAATTTTTTTATTAATAAAATTTATTATCAGATTTTTTTCTTCTGGGTTATTAACTATTATGATAAAATCGACAAAATTTGGAAAATAAATTTTTCATACTTTTGGCCAGACCCGTTCCATTGTGCAGTGGAGGATTCAGGAATTCAGTTTTGGGGGTTGAAACCCCCCCGAAATATTAGGATCGCCTTTAAAACTACATACAAATAAAAAGGCATTTTATAAATATTAAAGAATTACTTTTTGAAACCCGTTCTCCCCCGAAATATTTTTCTGAATCCGCCGCTGCCATTGTGCGTTGTAAGAAAACTTCAAAACTTGAACAAAAGGAAATGAAGATTTCTGCTGTTTCTCTTTACTTTGCACCACATTTTTGTTTATCATTAGTTCACCTTTTTTACTGTATTGTGAATGCCTCTAGTAAAAGGTTAGACATAATTAAAAAAAAAATTCCATTCTCTCATTGGTCATTGCGTCAACGTTAAATGTTCACGCTCGCTACTACTAACTGTGCAGTCTTGCGAGAATAACTCGAAATTGCAACATCGATTGCAACCAAAAGTGTTTTTCAATAACCAACAGCAACAAGAACCACATAGAACAACGAGCGGCTGCAAAGTGTGCCTTGAAAAAAGCAAAAAACCAAAAAACCAAACAAAAACAACTTTAATTAACAACAAACACTAAATGCGGTATTTTTGTATGCAAAGCAATGTGTATGAAGCAATAAAAGTCATTTTAATCGAGAGAGAACACATGAAACTGAAACTTTGCTTTGCACTTTGCTGGCAATCGGCTGCAACATGCGGCCAATACTGCCGGCTGCCGGTTCGACGTAGGCAACTAAGCCAGCTTCGACTGCCGACACCACTGTGGATGCTCCAATAGTGCAACCGGTGCGCCGCTCAGTCCGCAGCGGTGCTAACCTGTCGGCGCAGCTGTGCAACCGGCCTCAAAGTTCAGCTTCAGCCATGTGTCTCTCGGTGTTCGGTGCGCATGCGTGTCTGTGTGTGTGTGTGGCTATAAGTTTGTTATTTACTTGATTACTGTTTTTTTTTTTAAGTTGTGTTTTGTGCTGGTGCTGGCACGACGACGAGTCAACGTGTTGTTCCGTTTCGATTTAAACATGTAAACTTACATTTTCAAAGCGCACAATTTTTTCGTCGTTCGCGTCTCTACTAAGGCGATTTTTCTTAATTTTCAGCAGTCAGTTGGCGTTTAGCGTTCGTTGCGTACGGAAATATAAAAAACAAATTTCGGCAGTTTTTGAGAAAAACATTTGACGCTGTACCGACAAATCTGCAAACATACAAAATAAAGGTGTGCCAAGTGTGAAAAGTGGACGTAGTTGTTAAAAACAAAACAAAAAAAAAAAACAAATTGTGCATATATACCTACTTTAAATTTTGGACTATTGGACTTTTTTCGGTTTTTTTTATTGGCTTAAATACATTGTTTGTAGAAATTGTCAGTGAAAGTTGCTTTGACTTGAGACCAAAATAATTGAATGTAATTAATTAATTATTTATTATTAAACAAATTTTTTTTTAATAAAAAATTTATTATTGAGAAAAACAACTTTACAAAAACATAGAAATTACTTAAATCATAATGAAAAACTTTATTAAAAAAGTAAATTGCAGGCTCAATTGGGAAATAAATTTTTTTAGAAGTTGTCATAATTGCTGAGTGAAAAGTGAAAGTTGGTCAAAAAGAGAAAACAAAACAAATATTTAAATATTAAAATTATTTGAAAAAAATTTTTATTATTAAATATTATTTATTAATACAAAAAATTGCTATTGAAAAAAACAGCTTTACTACAAACATACGAATTACTTAAATATAAAACAAAACATTATTTATGCATTTTTTTTTAGAAGTCGAATTTGAACAAAAATTACAAAATTAAATGTTATGAAAATTAATTATTTACTACTAAAAAAATTATTATTACAAAATATTATTAAAACAATTATTTAAAAAAAATATTTTTACGAAAATTATTATTAAAAAAACAGTTTTACTACAAAATCACGAATTACTGAAATCATAAAACAAAACATTATTAAATTATTATGAATTTTGTTTAAGTCGAATTTGGACTAAAAACCCAAAAAATTAAATGTTATTAAAATAAATTATTTATTATTAAAATAATTATTATTAAAAAAAATATTATTAAAACAAATATTAAAACAATATATATTCTTACAAAAATTATTATTAAAAAAACAGCTTAACTACAAACGTACGATTTCCTGAAATTATGATAAAAAAATTATTGAAACATTATTAAATTTTTTTAGAAGTTGAATTTGGACCAAAAAAGAAGATTTATTATTAAAAAATATTAAAATAAATATTAACAAAAATATTCTTACAAATTAATAGTAATTAAAAAAAATCATAATTAAATCATAATTGAAATTTATACTTAATTAAAAAAATTATTAAATTTGTTTAGATTTGAATTAGTTAAATTTGAATTTGATTAGTTAAACAAATATTTACTATTAAAATTTATTTTTTTTAATAATTTTTTATTATTAATAAAACTTTTTCACAATTATTATTAAAACATTATTTAAAAAATTATTTTTACAAAAATTATTATTGAATAAAACAACTTCAGTTACTTTACACACGAATTACTTAACTCATAATTAAAAACATTATTACAAAAAAGTAAATTACAGGGTCAATTGGGAACAGAAAACCTAATAAAAGTCTTTATTAATAATGTTGTTGCTTTAACATAGATAAAAACAATATCAACCCGGATGTACCGGAATTTTTTGTCTTCAATATTTTGCAATAACATGATTTAAGCGATTGAAACATAATTAAAAAATTAAATTTATTAGTGCAATTTAGGCTCTAACGAGTTAATGATGTTCATATTTACTTTAAATTTCCTCATATTTTTCATATTTTTTATATTTACTTCATACAAATCAAAGCGCTGGAATTACCCCAACTTTGTTTTGGTGCCAAAAGAAAGCGGCCGCAAAACGGAGCTCCAGCTGATTTGTGTGCACTGTGCAAATATTTTATTTCAAACAAATATTTCAAGTTTTTGATTCTTTGTTTTTGTTTTTTTGATTTTCCATACATTGAACTTTGAAATGTTGCAACGTTTTATCTGCAACTTGTAAACGCTTTTCCCCCCAACACACACACAATGCACTTCATTTCGGTCCACTTACATCTCGCTTAATCGACTACATTTAATTCAATTGCATAAGTTTGTTTTTGTTGCTGTTGTTGTTGTTGTTTCAAGCTGCCACAGTGCGCATGGCTTCAGTCGCTTTTAACCAGTTTAACGCGCCTCGTTTCAAAGTCGTCACTGCACTTGGCCAACTTGACGTTGTTATCGCATGAAGGAAGTGTGGAAAGCGAGCAGGAACCATAAATTTTGCATGCGTCAAGAATTGTTGACGGCTGAACATGCGCACAATTCACTCGTAGTCACCTCAGGATTTACGACATTGCAACAATTGTATTTTAATTGCACTTATTTTTAATTTTTCGCGATTTATCTTGAACTGCATTAGAGCCACTCGACCGGTTCAATTAATAGTTCTGTTATTTATTGAATTGTGCATCATAGACTTAATTACTTATCCGCTTATGACGCTCTGCAATAATTTTTTGTTAGATATAAAATTTTCCGATGTTTGTTATTCGCTTAATTATAGTATACTAGGGATGCCAATCCCAAATTTCGAAATCCCGAATAATTTCAGTTCCGTCATATAAATAATTACTTATCCGCTTATGACGCTCTGCAATAATTGTTTTAAATATAAAATTTGCCGATGCTCCGAAATCCCGGAATTCCAAATATTTTCTGTTTCGAAAAATCCCTAGATTGACAAAATCCAATTTCGTAATCGAGACATACAAATTTCATAATTTTTCTTTTGTCACCATAAATTCGAATAAGACAAACATTCTTTTTTAGTACAAAAAAATAAATTGCATACTGTCTGTGAATAAGTTGAATAAGTTTCAATGCAACAATAGCGCTGTTTGTGTACGCATACTTTGTACAAACGAGCTCTGTTTGGGAACTTGTTCAGTAAATATTTGCCTGAACCTAAAATTCGAAAAGTAAGCAAGTTTATATTCCTAAAAATAAAACCATCCAAAACAAATAAACAAAAAGAAAATGTTTAACTCTTATTGACATCAATGTGACTTGTCACATTTAGAGTACACATACAGAAATTAATAAATAAGAGGTTAAATAAAGAAACAGCTGATATAAAACAATAATTTGAGGTTTAAAGCTATGCGGGAACTTGAATTTTCGAAAATCCCAGGATTGTAAGACTGGTCCGGGATTGTGATCTCTAGTTCACACGTTTTTCATTAGCTTTTATGCAAATATTACCGTCGTAAGAAATGGTTTTGCTCTCTTTAAATTAATTAAACTAATTATAATTTTGCTCGAGTTGATGGCTCTTTTGGGGGCAGAGCATTATTAGAAGAATTATAAAAAAAAGTTAAGAGTGATGTCATATCTATAGAAAACCATTTTCAAAGCATTCAACTTTAAAGTTGACACCAAGTAGACTTTCTCACTCACTTCTGTAGAAAAGAAAGGAAAGGTTTTCTCCGACAAAAATTTCCATCGAGTAAAGTTTCATTCACAAAAGCCTCATTTTAAGGCAAGGCAGCCGAGAACATGATGATGATGATGAGAATGATGATTATGATGGCGAAGTGAGGGTGGACAGACAGGTTACAAACTTTCCATAGTATTCAGTCCATTAGGATCATTGTACTCTGCCCAATAAGGAAAGAGTAGGAGAAAGGAAGAGTTAGGAAGAAGAAAAATATTCTTGGAAGGGATAAGAGGTCGTCACTTTCCCCGAACTTCGTGAAGATAGAAAAGAATATTGATTACACCTAATTCTGTTTTTACACGGTCTTTTTTACACGGTTTTGATTTAACACGGTTTAAAAATAAAAAAAAATTTTAATATTTCGTGCTAAATGGAATAAAATTGTGTAAAAAAATTAAAAATTTTTTTATTTTTAAACCGTGTTAAATCTAAAACACGTGTAAAAACAGAATTAGGTGTACAGTTGATTCGCACAATTGTTCCATGGCCAATGAGGTGAGATGGAGAGAAGAGTTGTGGAAGAGAATAGGGGGTCTTCACTCCTCCCTAACTTCTTGATTTCTTTGAGGTGCTCGAGGAGATAGTAAGGAATATTGAATATATAGTTCATTCGGACCATTGTACTATGCCCAATGGCGAAAGGGTAGGAGAAAGGAAGAGATAGGAGAGGAGACTTGTGGAAGGAATTAGGGGTATTTACTCTTCCTGAACTTCTGATTTTCTTGAAGTGGCAGATAAAAAAGTAAAGAATATTGAATACAGTTGATTCGAACCATTGTATGATACGCAATGGGGGAAGAGTAGGAGAAAGGAAGAGATAGGAGAGGAGAGTTGTGGAAGGGATTAGCGGGTCCTCAGTCTCCCTGAACTTCTTGGTTTCTTTGAGGTACCTAAGAAGAAAGTAAATACGAGTCAGTCATTTGTTATTAAAATAGCTTTACAGATATCTATAGTACCTTCATTTCTTATGTGGGCGTGGCCAATCACATAAAACCTTCGATAATTATAATATAAGCGCTGTTCCACTGCGTGGACCATTTATGGTTTACCCGATTCTCGTTTTCGTTTGACTCGGTCTCTCTCGAATGATCGGTTAAGGTCCATAGGGTTGTCTTGACCTTCCCTTCTTTGTCAATCTGTCTGCTTCCTTATTCCATCCATTCATCGTGTCCACAATGTGCAGGAACCCAGTGTGTCATCACCCCTTTGAAACCCGGTGAACCTCTATGAGTTTCACTTTATGTATGTTTCTGTCCCACACACACACACACACACACATACTTGTACACCAACTCTCTCCTGCTTGAAGAACCCTAATGGATACTCTTCCTCATGTGCTGTTATAAATCGAGCCAATCCTTCTTAAACTAATATTTTCCATAAAAAATATATTCATGAGCATTATCCTTCAACAGGTAATTCTCTCAACAGTAAAAGTCTATTTTACTACGCAACTGGCTGTAATAATGTTTGCCATTTGACACTTGCAATATAGTTAGTCATAAAACCAATTAATTAGTTAGTCATAAATAGTCAATTTTTAATTATTGAAAATGAATCTCACATATTCGTGTGTGTGTCGCGATTGAAATAAAATTTGAATTACTTATACAATACCGATACAAAGTTCAACCATCCAGAAGCCATTGTTGACATTCTACGCCATCAGACAATCACTCATTCATTCAGTCAGTTGGCGATCTTTCAAACGTGCTGTTGTGTAAAATTTGGTAAAATCGTAACAACACGTCGCATTCAAAGCCTTGCAACCACAATGGACCACAATGAACTGAGACACAATATTTGTTAGTACCAAAAAAAATATAACACAGAAATACGCGAAGAAAACAAATTACAAATGTGTAAATGTGTAAAATCTAATTACATATTGTTTCTGTATATTTTAGCTGCTACATTGAACTTTGTGCAGTATTGTACAAGTAATCTGCCAGCAATCGGCATTGCTCTATTAGCCATGGCCATAGTTTTGTGGTTATACTTGAGAGGTCGTTGCAAGTAAGTGTGTGTGTGTTGAAAAGGAAATTGAAAATTAGAGGGGAATACAAAAATTATGATCATAAAGAAACCTATGGTTGTTGCATTATTGAGTGAAACTGGCTAAAAAAACGACATTATTTATTGAAATTGAGAAATTTAAAGTTATTTAAATGAGAAAGTATGCAATGTTGGTGAAAAATAAGTGAACAAATTTTAGAAAAATATTTTAAAAATAAATGACAAATAATTCTGTTTATCTGCAACTGATAACAAATTATTGTGGGGCTTCATGTAAACTTTTACAAAAGGTATTAAATACAAACATGTGTAATGGGGATTGCAATCCCGGAGGATTTTTACAATTTCAGAATTTTTGGTACTGAAAATCGTTCGAGATTGAATATACAATACTTTTCGCTTATAATGAACCCGTTTAAAACGAATTTCCGCCTAAAACGAACCAATTTCAAAAGTACGCGCTTTATGTTTTCGCTTATAATGAACTTCATTTAAAGCGAACTTTTGGTTAACATAAAATTAATAACATAAGAATTAATTTAATTACCAAACTATCTGGCAAACCTGATAAAAATAATCTTCCTGATTCAATACTATTTAGTAGATGAAATCGTATGTAAATCTTCATTAAATATTTGGAAGATTTCAAAATAAGTCAAATTCGGTATAAATAATGTCAATAATTCAAGTTTTTCTATAGCTTTAAACCTCAAATGAATATTTTAGATCAGCTGGTTTTCTCTTTAACCTTCTTATTTACACCCTTTTCGCTGTGTATTGTGAATGTGACAAGTCGCACTGGTGTAAACAAGAGTTTATTTACTTTTTTGGAAAGCTTGCTTACTTTTCTTATTTTAGCTACAGGCGAATTTATAGCGGAAAAGTACCCAAACAGAGCTCTATTTTGTACAAAGTATCCATACACAAACAAAGCTATTGTTACATTGAAACTTATTCAGATGTCACAGGCAGAATGCAATTTATTGTTTTCTGAATAAGAAGGCAGTTTTTATATATCAATTCCGGGATCGCATTTTCTCATTCACGGAATTTTTTAAAACAGAAATTGTTCGGGATTTCGGGATTCCGAGATTTCGGAATTTGGGATTCCGGAATTGCAATCCCTACTATTTACTAGTGTGCAATGCATTTTAGTACAATTTTTTGGCTTTTTAATGGGTGTTAAGTATCTTTGCATGCACTTCCACTTCGTTTGGTATCTCTACAATCTTTTTTCCATCACAATTTGATTATTACATGCAATGCTGTGCGTTCACTGTTCGTGCAACTGCAAGTAACTGCACCACGCATTAACACTTCTCAAAGCCAATTTTTGGTTGAAAAAAACAACAACAAACAAACCACTAAACCATTTCGCTATGGAATTGCAACATCGGTGATAACTTTCGGTCAAATTGTAGCGCTGCAAGCCACTCTTTCAAGCCGAACATTTAACTTGTAACGATCTGTTACAGTGCCGAAGGTATGGCAGAAAATAGTTAAGCAATCACAGTGAGTGATTTCAGTTACAGCGAGATTGCGCTTACAACCAATTTTCCAATCAACCGACTGACTCTGATTGACAGATTGCATGGTGTTCCCTTTAATTTCGATTTCAGCGTAATGCAATGAAATGTGAAAACAAGCGGAGAGGCATTTTTTGAAATGCAACTGGTATACAAAAAAATAAAAAAATTAAAACTTATATATAAAAGAGATTTTCAAGTCGATTTTAGGAGTTGCTCAATGGTTGAAGAAATCACTTTTTTGTTTATTTGGTTGTTTGGTTTTTACCTGCCCAGCTATTTTTTTTTAGCGACTGTAACGTGGCTCCAAACAGAGGTAAGAAAGCTTCTTAATAGCACAGACCTAACAGCAAAAACAAAAACAAAATTACTCGTTTCTCTGGGGGGTTTAAAAAGTAATTCTTAAATATTCATAAAATGCTCTTTACTGTGCATGTAGTTTTAAAGTCGACCCTATAACTTCGGGGGGTTTCAACCCCCAAACCCCCCTGAAACCGCCACTGCTCGTATCGATCCTCCTCAATATTTTCTTGAAGAGCAAGTGGCTTAACCCTTTCGCTGCCGGTTTTTACTGGGGAAAATTTGAATTTAAAATTTTATAGATGTTTTCGTGTGTTCTTATACCAACAACATGTTTATGGAAACATTTTTTTTTAATTTTTATTACCGGACCTGGTTTTTTACAGAGTTCTCATAAGACAAAAATCATACCATTGTGTTTATGCATAACTAAAAATCGTTTTTTTTTGTTATTTAATTGACTGAAATCATTTAAAAGTTTTCTTTAAAATTAGTTAAAAATTAAAATTAAAACTTTCACTTAGATCTTTTTATTTACAGACATTAATAAAACGTGTGTAATTATATTCTAAAAAAAACATAACTAAGAATCGATCACTTTTTTATTTAATTCACTAAAATTATTTGAAAATATATCTGAACTAAAGTTACAAATTTTTATAACAACTTTTTTTATTTCTTTTTTATTATGTACACACATCACATTAAAAATCGTGTGTAATTATATTCTATAAACTTAACTAAAAATCAATCTTTTTTATTTAATTCACAAAAATTATTAAAAAATATATCTGAACTGAAGTAACAAATTATAATTAAAACTTTTTTTTATTTCCTTTTTTTTATTATGTACAGACATAACATTAACAAAAACGTGTAACTATGCAACTATGGAAAAAGAAAAAGTATTCATTTTGAAAGGGGGTCAATAATTCTGATCTGGTGCCTGTTTAGTGAGAGAAGCTCTCTAGAAACATGGAAGTTGGAACAAATTCGTGCACAGAAAAACCTGAGTTGCTTCAGCTCATCTTAAATTAGTTTCATGTATGGAACTTGTATAAGTAAGAGGCTTACAATTTAAAAGAAGAACACCAAGCGCTGTTATTTCTTGGCGCAACAAACCCTAACCTAACCTTTATTTCTCTTTTAGTGGTGATAAATGAAGTCCTGCCAAGACAATTTCAGATTTAAACAAAGACTACCTTTTCAAATTGGTTTATAATACATTTTTCTTTCACTTTCAATCTGCTGTGTAAAAGTCATTGTTGCAGGGTGTAATGCATTCATCATCAGAGTTTGCGTAAATGCAACTAAATTAAACAACCACTTTTAGCAGATTACCGCATGTTTCATTGAGTTATTTTTTATACAAATAAGCATTCATGGAAATGCATCGAGCTGAAAAGTGTTAAACGTTTCACCTCGTCCATTGGTCACAATTAAAAATTTCCCGTTGCTGCGCCGCCACACGTTTTATAATCTTTTATGACGAGCCCCATCGACCTGTTTTCAGCGCCTTTCAGCACTTTTCTATTATTGCAATTAATTTTGTTTTTGTGTTTTGTTCACCTTTAAACGCTTCGAAGCGAGCAGCTTTGATTTCGCTCTCAAGTGCAAAGTAATTGGATTGATCTTGGCCACCGGGATTACACCACAGCGGCAGCAACAACAATGGCAACAAACATGAATGGAAAAGTGAACACCGTAACGCACCATTATGACTGACTGACTGCCTGACTGACTGACCATCATACATGGGGTAATGAATGTGTAGTTATAGGCTTTTTATTGTTGTTGTTGCTGTTGCAGTTGCTTTTGCTTTCAGTTACCGCTGTTTTGTTTCCAGCACACACGACGGGTTTGACTGCTGGATAGATTACAGTTGTCCGTTGAGGGGTGGTGTGCGGCAGTCCAGCTGCCATAAAAGAGACACACGTACAAATAATTACAGCTCGTTGTTGTTGTTAGTTGATATTTGTTGTCGCTGCCGGTTTATGGCCGTTGACGATGTTGCAATCAAAGTGACAACGAAGAACGAAGTGGCGCACTGTGTGTCCGTCAACGGGCGGCAACTGCAGCCGGTGGCGGCCGCTCGTGAAATTTTGTCGCCATTCGATGCAATACGCAGCCGCTCTCCGATCGTCTCGGTGATTGAAATCCATTCGGAGTTTGGTTGATTTGTTGTTGTTGTGCATTTGCAATTTCGATTTTTTTTTGTTCATTTATTTATTTCCCTTTTTCGGCTGCACTTGCGGCATGGCGATTGCGTTATTTGGCAATTATGAAATGTTAACCTAGTTCCATGATAGTGAGCTTGTTCGTGAAGTCAAGTGGAAATACCGTTATGTTGCTATATAGCAATTATTTGCCGAAACACGTTATAACTATGTATGAACGTACTATGACTTTGTTGTCGGCGTTGTCTGCTGGTTTGCATGGTGAATGGTGCAGCTTGAAGGTCCGTCGCGGCAACAAATGCCACCACCACCGTTCATGGGTGCAGTTCTAGAAAACTATCGACCGGCAAAAGAGCCGAAATTGTAAAGTTCGATTGCGATATGGTCATTGGTAATTTACATAATAATTATTATTGTTTTTTTTAATAGAAATGAACTGCCAGAAGCAGGCAAAGTAAAAGTTTTGTAGAAACAATTTCATTCGATTGAAAAACTAATGAACTGGATCAGTAGATAGTTATAAAAATATATAGTTGAGTGGATCGTGGTAGGTTGGTCAATGTTGCGGCACTCAAACGAAAACGCACTTAGGTCAAATTAGGTCCACTGTGATGACATTGGATCGCTAGTTCCTGCGAGTTAGTGGATCTGAAACCGACCTTAGAGTGGATCATAGTGAAAATTGAACTCGAACTGTTCTCGAACTAAATCTAGAGTCGATTTGGTTGTTAAGCTTTGTATAAATTTGGCTCATAAATAGTTAGGTTAGGTTAGAATGCTGTTAACTGCTATTTAAGATTATTCCTGAAATTAATAGATCTGAAAAATTAAGTAAACATTAACAAGTAAGCATGGAATTTTACGTAAAATGAACTCTTCTCGAATTTGATTGCCAAAACAAATCTAGACTTGAATTGCTTGTTAAACATTGTGTAAGCTTGTCCCATGACTAGTTAGGTTAGGTTAGGCTAGTACGGAGTTTCTAGAAAAAGCTCACTTAAATATTAAAAAAAACATCAAACACTAAGAAAAAACAACTGCACTTTTGACCTTTTTATTTATTTTTTATATTTATATTTTATTTTTTATGTTTTTTATATTTTTTTATTTATTTGAATAAAATTACAATAATGAAAATACCTTGAAAATAAAATTACTTTAATGTTCAATTAACAAGTACGAAGTGTTTTTTTCCTGGTTACCTATTTTCACTGACCAACAATCTTTTATTGCTCGTTTTTATGCGCCAACCGGTTTATTCGCTGTCCTTGGCTCAGTTGAGATGTCATAATTTCACTTACTTGAACTTAAGTGAATCCGCAAATACATTTCGCTAGCGTAACGTAATGTACAATGGTCCAATCATCCTGAATCCTATGTTAAAAAAAATCAATCATTTTGATTTGAGTTGATTTTATTTGATTTTAAATTATTTTATTTTAATTTAGTTTTACTTTAATTTATTTTTAAATAACTTTGTATTTTATTTTATTTTATTTTATTTTATTTTAGTTTATTTTATTTTATTTTATTTTATTTTATTTTATTTTATTTTATTTTTTCATTTTATTTATTTTTATATTATTTTATTTTATTTTATTTTATTTTATTTTATTTTATTTATTTTTTATTTTATTTTATTTTATTGAAATGAATCTAGAAGTCATCGTACGAAAACAACTTTGAAAATATTGAAAAATAATGCTTGTAAAATATTTGTCATTCTTCTGTTTTTTAAATTAACTTTTAGTAGTTTCAACAAAATTTTTTACCTACGACTTCCGTAAGAAAACTGCATTTCATTTTTACGTATAAAGAAAACCATACAATCAATTTACTTATAATTGAATAATAGAAAAATACATTTTTTTATTAATGTTTGTTTATGTTTTTTTTTTTTGCATATTTGACGAGATGCAAACAAATGTTTACACACACTTTTTAATTTTGGCATTAAATAAAGCCAAGTTATATGTGAGTTTAAATGTTAAAATTATAGAAACTTATTTACCTCAATCAGAAGCGTTTCTGTGCCACTGTGCCACGTTTGTTGGGCTTTCAAAAATGCTAATAACAATAAGTACACATTAAGTCGTATACATACATATGTATGTATGTATGTGTGTAATGTTGTTTTATGTATTATTGTTGTTGTCACTTTAAACGTAAACAAAACAACAATTGCCAGTTGTTATGCATTGTGGAAGTTTTCTCAGATTTCACACAAGGTTGTGGTCAACTTGCAATAAGCCCACAAGGAAATGAAACACTTTAAAGGAAGTTTTATTTAAATAAAATTACTTCATGCAAATAAACAAGTCTCATATACTTATCGTTTACATAATTCATGTATAGAAAGACTAAAAAATTAAAAATTAAAAAAAATTTAAAACATGCAATGACAACTCAAACACAGCTCACATAAATTCCTAAAAAACTCTTCTTTACAAATGGCTTCTCTCGATCATAGCAAATTTGAATTTCTCCACAATGACGAATTGTTGTTCTATTAGAAAACAATTTATGAAGAACTTAATTGAAAAATAATTTTTATCAGAAACCTTTTCAACTTAAAGCCAACATTGCACCGAGTAACTTTGCATAATTAATGTGTTTGAGGAAGTTTTCAACTTTGTGTCGCCTTTGTTTTTGTAGCATTCTGCAAAGCAGTCGCGTCAACATGGCCGCCAAACCGAAATTCAATTTCGAAAACGACCCCACATTCTTCATAGAGGACGTGGACGAGCACGAGGAGGACCGCATTGCGCAGAGCTACGCCGGCCACAGCATCTTCATAACCGGCGGCACTGGATTTCTGGGCAAAGTGTTGGTCGAAAAATTGCTCAGGTAATGGCAACGACACACGGCACGGAACTTGTCCCATTAGAAATGCGTCAGCGAGCGATTAAGCGACTGTCAAATTAATGGCGCTCAAGCGTGGCCGCAAAGTAAAACGCAAAACATTTTGTCTTATTTTATGTTTGTGCTTCTTGCAGATCCTGCGGTGAGCTGAATAAAATTTACTTGCTGGTGCGACCGAAGAAGGGTAAAAATCCGCAGGAGCGCATCAAGGACATGTTTAGTAATGTGGTGCGTATGAAGGATGTATGAGTGGGCGGTGTGTGTGTGGGTGCGCCGCATTCAATTATGATGTGTTTTTTTATGATGTGTGGGCGAAACTGTTTGTGTGAAAGTTGTGGGCGACACAAGTAATGCATTGGCGTACTTTCAGTTATTCGACATGGTGAAGAAACAGCGCGGCGAGGCCACCATACTCGGCAAGGTGCACTCGATAGCCGGTGATGTCCTGATGCCCGGTCTGGGCATATCCGAATCCGATCTGAAGCTGCTCAACGATGAGGTGTCCATTGTCTACCACTGCGCAGCCACAATACGGTATGTCATCATACTGCACAAGCCAACTGCTCTCTTACACATCTCACCCCCTCTCTACCGACGCAGTTTCGACGAGCCGCTGCGCAAGGCAGTCTTCATGAACACGCGCGGCACCAAGTACATGTTGCATGTGGCCAGCCAGCTGCAGCACCTGCAACTGTTTGCCTACGTGTCCACCGCCTACTGCCACCTGCACGTCAAGACCCTGTACGAGAAGCCCTACGATCCGCCCGCCGATCCCGACAAGGTCATACAGGCCTGCGAGTGGCTCAGCGACGAGGAGGTGGCGCTCATCGAGCGCAAAATACTCTGCGACATACCCAACACCTACGCCTACACCAAATCGCTGGCCGAGGCGCTGGTCGTGCAGAAGTTCAGCGAGCTGCCCGCAGTCATTCTCCGGCCCTCGATTGTCATACCCGTGTGGAGGGAACCCGTGCCCGGCTGGACGGACAACATAAACGGACCCACCGGCCTCTTGATTGGCGCCGGCAAAGGCGTCATTCGCACCATGTACTGCAATTCGTCGGGTTTCGGTGATTTTCTGCCGGTGGACATAGCGGTGAATGCCATACTGGTGGCCAGTTGGCGTTACCTCACCAAAGGTACGGACGAAACGAATCGCGTCATGCACATGACCAGCTCCAACGACATTAAGGTGTCGTGGAACGAGATTATCGAACTGGGACGCTGGGTGGTCGAGAACAAGGTGCCGCTGAATGGGGTGGCCTGGTACCCGGGCGGCTCCATGAAGTCCAACTACTATGTGCACTACGTGTGCATGTTGCTGTTCCACTGGCTGCCTGCTGTGCTCGTCGATGCGCTGCTCATACTGCTCCGCTATCCGCCGGTGTAAGTGTGCGCCGCACCAAGACGACAGTGCAGGTTTCAAGGATTTCGTGTGACTACTTGCAGGCTCTGCCGCGTACAGAACCGAATCACCAATGGTCTGGAGGTGTTCCAATACTACGCCAACAACGTGTGGAACTTTGACAACTCGGAGGCAGTCAAGCTGCGTAAAATGATGAACAAAAAGGAGCGTCTAACTTATGTAATCGAGAAGCTCGATGTGGATCTGGTGGACTACTTTACGCAGTGCACGCTCTGCGCCAGACGGCTGCTGCTCAAGGAGCCCGACGAGACCATACCGGCGGCAAAGAGACACATGAGAGTGTAAGTTCGATTTGTTTTAAAGATTTGTTCTTGAAATTAATCAAAATTCGCAATTTTCCGAATATTTTATTGCAGCATGTGGTACGTGGATAAGTTCGTAAAGGGTCTGTGGATCTTTGGTTTCGCTTACTTGATCTATCGTTATTTTCTGGCGGGTTTTTTCAACACCACAACGACGCTGGCCCAGTCGCTGGAGTCCATTTAGCTAATTTTCTAAATTAGACAGCTTAGTAAAATTATTTGCTTGTATTGTATATGTAAAAATATTGTAATTAATGTTACTTAACGGTCCGTATGTGTATTTAATATAGTTTATCGTTTTTTTATGCCAAATGTATAACCAGCTCGTTGGTGGTAGAATCAAAGTCCATGTGCAACTAAACTATTTCAGTGTATTATTATTTTTATAATTCCCAATAAATTTGCTAACTTAAACATAAACATACTTCAATTCCGATTGAAAACCGTTTATAGAAAATCTTTACACAAAATATAAAATGTTGCTAATGTATCACAAATCACATTGATTGTTATTTTACAATTTATTGAAGGTTAATGTGCATTGGAATTAATTCCAAACTTATATTTAAAGCAATTACAGGTACTTGCCATGCCCATGAAAAATGCATCATGAGTGCTGTCACCTATTGAACTTCAATGCATGTACATTAGGGATCGCAACTTTTTGCCATTTTGCAATCCCGGGATTTGTCGGGATTGAAAAGTCAAATCCCGGGATCCCAGGATTCATATAACGAATTTTTGAAATAAAACAATTTTCCCAAATTGCATAAATACTTGTTTATAATATATTTACCATAAAAATGGACACAGTTTAATCACATTTGGGGTAGTTTTAAGATTTTTTTATCTTGAATTTACTCACATTTTGTTTAAATTAAAAGTTTTTCACTTAACATTTAACTTCAGTTTGATAATATTTTGTTTTATCCAAAAATGACACTTAAACATAACTTATTGCTTTGCAACAGATGTATCATAAAGTGCATATATGTATATGCATATTCGATAAAAAAGTTAAGCGTTTTGATTAACTAAAAACTGAGATTTTAAAAATACTAAGGCATTAAGTATTTTGTCCTCTAATCTAGACCGAAATTAATTGCAAATAAACCCTGCTGAAGAGAAACATCTTTCAGATTCCTTACTTGTTGGTTGAATGCTTAGTAAATAATTATAAGCCTTTTGCAAAAGACGCCCTCTATCCCCTCCCTCCTCCCTCAGATAAGGAATTGGGTTTTTGTGCTTTTAAATGTATTTCATTTGAACTTTGAAACATCTTTGGCAATCCCGAAAATCCCGGGACTAAAGGATTTGACTGGAAAAAGTCCGGGATCCCGAGATTGCGATGCCTAATGTACACACATATATATCTGTTTAGGTTTGTATGTACATATAAATGAACGAATATGTGTTGTAAGCATGACAAAGCGCAGTTGGGGCTAATTAAATATAACAAAGCTGTGCTAGGTAACAAAACTGAAATAAAATAGCCAACCAACGTGCCAGCCATTAATTTTTATTTTATATTTTCGATGTAGAGAAAATTACGTCTTTTATTTCAAAGCACAAGGAAATTTTTTACTTGATTCGCTGTGACGTACAAAATGAAGGTTGGAATTGTTAACTCAGTGGAAGTTAAAGGTTGACAAATTACTTGATAAAAATTGCATTGGAAAAATTGATATTGCACTTTTATACAATTGTACATTACAAAGTTAGATATTGTGCGGATCAAATATGTATTCAATATTGCTTCAGTAACAATTCTTAAAGCTATCGATTAGGATATATGTAAAAGAAAAATACTAATCAGGCACCGGAAAACAGTTACTTATGAAAACTTTTATTTGTAATTTTTTTTCGATAAATAAAAAAGAATTATTTTTTCTTTGTTAAAGGATTTTTTAAAATATAAATAAAAAAAAATATTTTTATTCATATTTTCAAAAAATAAAAACATTATTTTTATTTATATTTTTAAGATTTTTTTAAATATAAATAGAAAATAATTCTTTTTTATTTAAAATTCTTTTTTTATATTATTTATATTATAATTAAATATTATAATTTTTTTAATTCATATTAAAAAAAATCGTTTAGCAACAATTATTTTAGATTTTCTTCATATTAGTCAACAAATAACAGTTTCTTTTCAATTTTTGTTTTAGTTGTCCTATGCTAACAATTATTGATGACTTTTATAAATAAAAGCGACTGATTTGACTGATGACTTTTTTTTAATAAAAGTCACCAATAATTGTTATCATAGGACAACTAAATAAAAAATCAAGACACAAATTTTATTTCTGGACTAATAAGAAAAAAATCAGCAATTATTGTTTTTATAGGATTTTTTAAATATAAATAAAAACTAACTATTATTTGTATTAAATAAAAGTCAAGAAATATTTCTTAAACATTAATTTTTATATATCAAAATTTATAACTGTTATTACGGTCCCTGATTGTAATCAGAACCAAGCAGAGTCAACTGTTGGATACGTCAATGCGGACTGGACCCATAACCTTTTATAAAGTGATATGAAAAATGCATGTGGGAGTTAAAAAATTATGATTGACATTTTTGTTTTACGGCCGAGTTGAGTTTTCGGTTACCTAGTTCTCGAGTCGAATTTTGACCCTACAAGCAATTTCTTGCTTTAACGATATCGCGCTTCCATATAGTTTGGTTTGCTGGGAATGGTCACGGTTTCGAATCGAGTTTTTATTATGTGTTTTCGGTTCTGTAGCTCTCGCAAACATTTAAATAAAAACTAGATTCTACTGTAGTTCGAAAACTAAAGAACCGAATACACTCAACTTTCAATTGTTTTGCATTTTGAATATTATTTTCTTTAATAGTTTTATTATCATCAATTTCCTTATATATTTCGAAGCATTACTTTATAATATCAGGTGTACAACTTTGCTTCCGCCGTTTTTTTTCCAAAATTAAAAGCTTTATTGCGAAAAAGTGCTTACAGATGTATTATTCAAAGTATTGTCCGTCGCTAGCGACAACTTTCTCCCATCTTTCCGGCAATTTTCGGATCCCGGCTCGAAAAAAGGAGTCCTCTTTTGACGCTATCCATGAAGCAATCCATTTTTCCAATTCTTCGAAGGATTGAAAATGTTGATCTGCCAGGCCGTGTGCCATCGAACGGAATAGGTGGAAGTCAGAAGGGGCGACATCTGGGGAATACGGCGGGTGGGGCAAGACTTCCCATTTCAGCGTTTCCAGGTACTTTTTGACCACTTTTGCTCGATGTCCCTCGGTTTCAACTCGTACGGCACCCAGTTTCCTTCTTTCTGAATCATGCCCAGGGCCTTGAGACGTTTTGAAATGGCTTGCTGACTCACTCCCAACGATTCGGCAAGCTCTTCTTGGGTTTGGCACGAATCTTCATCAAGCAATGCTTCTAGTTGTTCATCTTTGAAGGTTTTTTCTCTTCCACCACCATGTTTGTCTTCGACATCGAAATCACCATTTTTAAAACGTTGAAACCACTCCCGACACCTTCTTTCACTCAGAGCAGCATCACCGTAAGTTTCTGAGAGCATTCGATGCGCTTCAGCTGCATTTTTTTTTCGAATTGTAACAGAAAAGTAAAACTTCCCGCAAATGGCGAGAATTGGGCACATAAACGGACATTTTCGAGCGTGAATAATACGAAAACAAGAACAACTGTCACTGAAACGGCGATGACAATTCGTTAGGCACTGTCCACACTCACTTTAAAGGCATTACCATCAATGTATTTCAACCAGCCTCAGCCGGTACAGCCACCTATCGGAAAACGGCGGAAGCAAAGTTGTACACCTGATACAATTATTTATAATCATAATGAATCTAATTCATAATCTATTCTGTTCAATTCACCACTTTTCTCTAGTTAAATAAGCTTAATCTTTATCTTCTTCTCTCTTTCCTTCACCCTCTATTTCACGCTTTTTCATTCCTCTTCCCTACATTTCAATTTCTTTTGGAAATTTTATTCATTTCAATATTTGTTATTATCTTCAAAACAAAATTAACCCCACTGTGCATCGCAAAGTCGAATGCGAAATCGAAACAGCACAAAGCGAACAACGCTTTAGCTGTCAACTGCCGTAGTGACCACCCTGTGCCATGTGCCAATGCCAAACATATGTTCTCCGGGCCAAAGTTGTAACTGGGGGCACGTAAAGAACTCAACTTTCTTGTTCTTTCGTTTTCGAGTTGATTTCATTAAAAATTGCAGTTCCTTACAAATTTACGCAAAAATTCGCATTGGTCAATTTTTTCAACAAACAATAAAAAAACAACAAAATGCAATAAATCCAAAACGAACCAAACACAATCGGTTCTACAACGATTGTCGTTGATGTGTAAAAAGTCTGCAGTGCAGTGCCAGCAAAAGAAAAGTGACTTCTCAACGACAAATAAGGCAGTTCGCGAGCCAAAAGCAATTCGATTTAATGTTAAATATTTGCGGCGTTGAGTAATTAGTGCTTTGCAGCCCAAAATTGAAAAATTATCCAACTAAAAATAGTGGACGAATTGCGTCACTGCTGGGCGATTTGCAAGTGCGGCCGGTGCCATTGCCAGCAGTCGCCGTTCGCAGCCTCAATTGATGTGCGCGCCTGTATGCCGTTCAGCGTATACCTGCTGCCAGTAGTAGCACACGACGCACAACCGACCAGCGTAGCTGCAGCGGTCACCAACAGCGGCGCAAGCACACTGCATCGACATGGCCACGCTCGAAGGAACGCTCAGCAAGTGGACAAACGTCATGAAGGGCTGGCAGTATCGCTTCTTTGTGCTGGACGAGAATGCCGGACTGCTGTCCTACTACACGGTGAGTAAGTGGGGTGCGACCTTGAGCCAGTGGGCAAAGCGGCAGCAGTGCAAGCGGTGCATGCAGCGCAGCGACTCGCGCATTGGGGTCAGGCGTAGGCAGCGCGTTGCTGTGCCTGTGTCAAGAGGCGTGTCACAACGCTTATGTCGAGACATTTGTCGCTGGCGCTGCGCTGTTTGCCGGTCGGCTGCCTCTACGCAATCAGTTGCTGACGCTTGTGCGCTATTATATTATCGTCGATATAACGTCATTGCACTTCATTTGCAGCACAATTAATTGTTCTTGCCATTGCTCGTAGTGTGCCTTCCGACCAGCGGCAAAAAAAATTATAAATGAATAGCGCTTATCATTTTCGGCACATAAATTGCTGTGTTGTGCCGTGCTCCGTGCGGTGTCTGCCATGTACAGACTAGAATCTTTACAACAATGAAATGAGTTGTCTGATAGCATTGTTGACACAGTTTTGTTGAGAAAATGAAATAGTACAATCGAAAAGCCGAATTGCATTCCATGGCAACTACAAAGCTTCTCGCTAAATTCTGTGCTGCTCGAAGAAGAGATTTCTTATGTGTTTACAGTCCTAGAAATCACGTGAAGATAAGTTTAAGAAGCTTAGATTAATGCAGTCAAATGACTTTCAAACCCTGTATCCATAATGGTGGCAAGGAGAACTTGGCTTTTAATGCAAATTTTTGAAAAAAAAACCCAGGTACTGTCTAGTGCTATCTACAGCTGTAGATTTGTGCCTATATAAGCTAAATCGGAATATATCCGTGATCTAGAAAGTTCAGACATCACAATAAAATTGAATGGATTTAGTTGTGATAGCCATTCTCTGCTTAAGCAGTACTGAACCAAAAACTATATAACTATAAGATGTCCTAGTTATATGGTTTTTGACTGAACTGATGCTTAGTCATTTCGTATTACGCTCCAAACACATAGACGACAGCAGCGACATGAAAACATCAGTCAAAGTATAGAATCAGAACCTTCCTGTGGGGAAGATAATTTTTGCACTTGTCGCTGTCGCCAACCTTGGAACTCTTTTTTGTATATTTCGCGACAAAACTGATTAAAACATATATTTTTAACCGTAGATCGAGCTTTTTATCAAAAATGATACATTTGGTGTTTTGTTTTATTATAACTTCTTTCTGGATATAATTAATTGAACCATTCTTATGACTTTTTTTGTGTTGGGATTATGCTTGTTTAAAATCATCTTTCACACTTGAAGAGGAAGAGGTCTTGAGAAAATTGAAAAGTTTATAATTTTCTCCTTTGTTTACAGGAAAGGATTCCTTAATTTTTGAGAAGCTAGATCTACGGTTAATGGCGTTTTTCTTACTTTTTTGTTAGCATTTCAGTTGAAATTTTCTAGTTCCAAAAATTATTACGCCTTGCTATTTGTTTCAACTTAATTATAGAACAATGAAATGGATTTAGACGAATTCTTCATAAAAAATAGAGAATAATCAAGTAGACAACGCCAATCTTCAATCTCTTTATCCAAAATTTAATCCATTTTGCACTTGTTGCCAATATTTCCACATTTCATTTTTATGTCAATTTCTTTGTAAAGTTTTATTCATTGGCAAAAAATGAATGGCATGTTGGAAATAAGTGACATTTACAATGCCACACGCTATGGGCTTAGAAAAAACTACTCGGGAATTGGGTCGTAAGTGGTGAGCAATAAGCCAGCTGCCGGCAACTAGTAAATAGCCAATCAATTTACAGTCGAGTGACATGTGTTGGGACCAGTGGCGTACTCGGGGGGGAAAGGCGGTTTAAGGTTCAAACCCCCAAACACAAAAATTGCTAGTACCAAATATGGTTTTAATGGTATTTGGCTCAAAAGTTGTACTGAAAGCACCCCAAAATGAAATCCGGTGTGCGTCACTGGATGGAACAGTAACCATAAATTACTAAATTAATAATTAAATTATTATTTCAATTAAGTCGCGCGTTTTACTCAGAACAAAAGAAAACAATTTGAAGAAATCATAGCTAATGAATAATCTTAAATTTTGTACGCAACCAAAGCATTTTCTTTGAAGTCCTTAAAGGTGCAAAGAGTTTCATACTGAAAGGGGATTAACCCCGAGTAAGCTGAATAACTATGTCAAGTATCTATACTTCATATCATTGAATCTGCTTCCGAACTTTTACTTTAAATAAGTTTTGTTTGCCCTCAAGACACTAAAGTTTCAAGTGGCGTAATTTCTCAGCTGAATTGCTGATAGCAAGACAGACTGGTTCCAAAACGAATTCCAATTATTTGGCAACTTTTGCACACAGTAAAAACTTTTCATTTGAAGTCTTCAAACACACAAAGCGTTCAGTATAAAATGACTAAGGAAATGTAAAGTGCGCTGACTCAGACCTATAAAATTTATCTGAAGTATATAACAAGACAAATTGATTCAAAAACGAATTCCAATTATTTGGCAACTTTTGCACACAACGAAAACTTTTCATTTAAAATTCTCAAACGCATAAAGAATTCCATATGGAAAGACTAAGAAAGTGTTACATCCCAGTGCGCTGACTCACTCAGTCTCAGAATATTCATCTCAAGTATCTACACTTCATGTCATTCGCTTCACTTTCGATCTGTTTCCGAACTTTTACTTTTAGTAATCCACTAAAGTTTCAAGTGGCAGAATTTCTCAGCTGAATTGCTGATAGCGAAACGGACATGCGCCTTTACGAGTAAACATTTCAGCATAAACAAGATAGCAACTTCAATACTCATTAATTGACAATTTGTTATAATTTCCTTAAAAATTACAACGCAACGCACAATCAGTTGCCTGAAAACGTTTCGAAGATTGTGCAAAACCACTCAATTAAAATCGGCTTAAAAAGCGCAAACTAATTGCATATCTAAGCAGCGTTTTGATAGACCAAGTAAATATTTTTGTAGCTCAATTCAGTCGCCCATTGTTTGTCATCACATTTGTGCTAATTGAACTAAGTGGATCTGCTTAGGCCGCGTGTAGCTGACAGCGTTTTAACCAAACGTGAAGCCACTACACACATAGATGCCTCTATATACCAACGCTGAGAACATGAACCACTGAGCTGTGCATTAAGCCGCAATATCGGCGATTGAATGTGTTCATTGTTTATACGTAAAAATGCAACAAGGCCCAACAACAACGTATTTTTTTCTTTGAAAAGCAACGCTAACCTTATCTATTCCAATTAGTGTGCCAACTGTTGCGTTAACGCTCCCCTGGCTGTAGCTGCCGATATATATATGATCGTATATCACACATATTCTGTGCACCTATGTGTCTGTTCCGTTTAAATGTGAGTTTCATTCTTAATATTTTGCTATGATTCACGCTGCGCGTTGTGTTGCATTTACTCGGTTGTTGGTCTTTTGTGCTTAGTTTTAGCTCTAATCTATGTAATCTTATCATTTTATCTGTTCAGAGTAGAAGAAATCGTGTAAGTGCAATGATCTGTCAGTCTTTGAAGTCTCTGAGCTTCGAAATTGGTTGAAGTGTATGGCTGGTCTGGATCTTCATTAACAAATACTTGTAAAATATTACAAACTATGAATTAAATGGGATCTTTCAAGAGTTTTCGAGGAAGAATTCGAACATTCTTTAAACGTTCAAATTATTTTCATAATCCTAAGAAAACATGAAACTATCAGAGTACAAGAAACAGTGGACCTCTTGAAGAAAGCCTTTGCAAACTTATTGCCTCCCAAGATCTTGGATAAAGTTTTCCTGCTCGTACACATTCTAACTGACGTCAATGATCTTGAAAACTGTTGAAAACTCATGAATAATTTTTATTAACACTGTTTCAAAACAGTTGAATCAAATTGATAATATAAACGTTGCAATTAAAAGCCAAGTCATGCCCCTACCTTGTTTTGTTTACGTCAGTGTGTATCGTAAATACTTAACAAACTGTTGGAAAACTGTTTACCCAAACAGGGCCGAAACAGGTGGAACTGTTTACTGCATAACCAGAATGTCGTAGCTGTGGTTGTGGTAGGACCTGTCAAAAGTTGAAATGTGCAATGCAATTGAACTTTTTCGCATTCAACTATTTGACATTTTAATTTGAAATATCGACCATAAAAAAGATATTAAATATTTAATTTTTAATTGCAAATTTTATAAGTTGAATTGAGTTTTTTGTTTAGAAATGACAACAAGCTTTCAGAACTTTTGGTAATCATTAGGAGAGTAAGCCTAAAGTAAAAGTAAACAAACAGCAATTTGTAAGAATTTGCAAGTTTTAACTCTTGGTTACACCACTGGGACTTGCACTCACAATACACAGTAAAAAGGGTGTAAACAGGAGGGTTAAAGAACAAAACAGCTGTTCTAAAAGTTTCGTTTGAGTTTTGAAGTGGTAGTGAAAATTAAGTTAAATCAGACATTTAATGCAAAATGCAAATAGTTCGTTGTGCTCAATCTACAATTCTTCCCTTTCAGCTTCAGCGGGTAAAGCTGAGCAAGACGGTTGTGGATCAGCAGACTTGCGAACGCACAATTTCTTTGCTGTTTCCATTTGCCTCCAAATGTTTTCAAAATTTATGTTTCATATAGCAGCCAGTCATATGTTTTTCTTGTTCTTCTTCTTACTGGCAAAAAGTTACTTAACAAAATTTCTCCAGTAAAAACTTGCAAGTTCTCACGAAATGAACTGCCACTTTACGCTCTCAGTTTCTCTCTCGTTACTGGAGATTTGGCGTCAACAAACAGGATCCAGTAAAAATTTGTATAAATTCGTACAAATTGTTCTCTCCCAGACAGACCTATTATAGGTTGAAATTTTTTTTTTACAAATGACAATCAAGCTTTCAGAACTTTAAGTATTCATTTGCTACAGCATTGTGTTCACAACTTTCCAGTGGCGACACACATCGCGTTCAGCTGCCACATTACTTGTTTGGTTAATGGTGCATTCTGTTCAGGCAGTAACTCTCCTATGTTTTCCGTAATCGCTCGATTGACTAAGAAATTTGTTTCCCTTCATCTAGCATGGGTTTTTCTATTCTGGGAGCAGTAAATTGTGTTACAACAGTTATACCATCGACAGGAATTTCATTTTACCGAATACCTTTATTTGTCTGATCCGTTGTTATTATAGCCCAATCATTACTCCTTCACTCCCAGTTCTAGCTGAAGCCATCACTTTACTTTTAACAAATCGAAATTCAAACTCTTCAATGGACTTTTTTTAAGGCCTCCGAGAGTACTTGCTGAGAATCTAGCAAGCAGCCTGTCTTATCTAACGTAGACTAAACACTTTATTCTTTGACCAGGCAGGAGGAGGAGACTTTACTATACCAACAAGAATTCCTAACCCTTGGGGCCAGCTTAGACCATTTCAACGCAGTTACAATAAATTCATCATATGACCTTTGTCTGTGTGTATCGTAGATGCTTTGCATGAATGACAGGAGACGAATACATAAAACACAAATCATCCTAATGGTCTGATGTGCTGTGAGAGTTGGGCAGGGTAGCTACAAGCCTTCCATAGCACTCAGTTCATTTTGGACCATTCTACTATCATATGAACTTTATCACTGTGTATCATAGATGATTTGCACGAATGAGAGAAGACGTGTACATGGAGCACATATTATCCTAATGATGTAAGGTGATGTAATGGTACCCACGGGCGATAGAGGAAGAGAGGAGATTAATATCTCATATTTCATCCGTTTTTTAAATGTGAATGCAACACCATTTTTTCAACATATGTCACACAATTCAAGCAGGTGGTGAAAGGGGGAGGGGACCTACAAAACCGAATCCGAATCCAAACGCGCGGTTGGCAGTTTTTTCTTTCACACTTCGAAGTTTTGTCATTGCCTGCCCAGAGCGCACTTGTGCTATTCTTGTAATTCTAATCTGGTTTATGTGGATAACGATAGAAGTAGATGAGCGTTTCACCAGCCCGAGCTAGGAATCGAGCCTAGGGCCACTGGTGTGAGAAGCCAGCGCGCTACTCGCTGGACTATCGAGGCCGGCCTAGTGGTACTAAACAAGAGAAAAGAAGGAGTGCGACATACCTTACATTTGCACTTCCATAGGGCCGAACTTAGCAGCTGTAGTAGTTCCTCATTTTTTACAACCTCAAAGCAGCTCCGCCAGCAATCCAGTAATAAAAACCACTTGATCGAGTAATTGTTAAACTTACATAAATTTATTTCTAGAAAAAGAATTTACGCTATACTCTCAGTATTGGCCACAACTTGACGTGTTCAAGTCGCAGGTGTGATGCCGCAATGCATTGCAGCCTACGAACGCACTGCACTTGCATTGCCCGTCTGCTTCGCATCGCTCAGCAGCTTATCTGCTCTTCTCGCTGATGTGTTTAGTTGTGTACGACTTCTTGTAGAAATCGTAGAAACCGTAGAATATGACGCCCACCACTGCACAGTAGTAGCTAACGAGTATGGGGCCAATGTCGCACAGCCGGAACATGACCACCGCCTGCAGCAGGATCAGCACGAACTGTATCATCTGTATGGTGGTGATGGACTTCTTGATGGGTGTGAGCCGTTGCACCGTGGCACTGTCGCAGACTGCGGCCGCCAAGTAGTACGAGTACATGATGACGTGCACCATGGAGTTCAGCATCAGCGGATAGAGCGCCGAGCCACCTGCAAGGCACCCCAAGCGGAAAATGAAAGCGGGCGTTCACTATCTGATTGCTCGATTGAACTCACCTCGGTAGTACTTGAGCAGCACATAGACCAGCGTTATGGTGGAGCAGTGATGGAAGACGTGCAGGAAGGACACCTGTCGCTGCTTCTTGCGCAACACAAACACCACCGTCTCGGACAGCTCGGCAATCTTCAGCCAGAAGGTGAAGTAGGTGACGCGGTTGAAGAGGTACTCGGCGCGCGTATTCGCCTCGAACATGCTACACTTCCAGAACTGAAATATTGTGGTCGACGTGATGCTGAAAATCTGCAATGTCCACAAACGTACACATTAGAGGGCGGCCAGACACTCGGACTCGAACTCGTTCGGTCGTTGCGCTCACCTCACTGACGATGTAGAGGCAGGCGAGCACTTGCGCCACATTGTAGACCGCAATGTACGTCTTCAGGTGGTACGGCTGGCGGTTCTTCATGTAGCTGCAAAGTGCCAACGAACACATGAATGTCAGAAATGTGCGGCCACTGAATGACGAATGCATTATTAATGCCTGCGTGCAATTTGCTGCTGTTGTCAGGCTGGCAAATAACTAAAACTGACCCACTATTCAGTTCATTGCTTCGATTTGCATAGTTTTTTGTAATTTCGTGGTTGTTCTTTTATTTTGTATACCCTGATTTGTTTTAGTTTCTTTCCTCGCCTTTCAATTGACCTTTTGTCACCTTTGAACATTTGAATTGAAACAATGTTTTGTTGTTGGTTTAACGCTTTGAGCTTTTAGTGGGTTCAATTACTTTGCGACGAGTTGCACGCACTTTGCTTTGCGTTAAGTTCGATTAATTCGTAAAACGCTAAATCCATGTACTGGCGACTTAAGGGAACAGGCGATTGTGTATGGTAGGCGAAACATTTTCGGCGTATTCAAGTGGGATCAATTAAAGAAAATACCGACTATTTAAAAAAATAAAACTAGAATTTCTGATATTGGCTGCAACAAAAGTCAATTTGATGTTTGTGCATAGCAATGTTTGTTGTAATCGCTTACAGACCCTTCTTGCTTACTCGAATCAACAATCGTTGGGGAAGCTTCAAATTTGTGGTTCAAGTGTTGGATCAAAATTTAAGAGATCATGAAATCGAACCACATTAAACTGTGAACGATTCTGTTGTCAACTTCGCCATTGGCGTCAAAGTGAGTGTCAAGTAGACATAAATACTTTGATTTTGGAAATAGGCAATTGACAATAAAACTCTGCTGTAGAATTTCCAGGGAAACCTGGCCAAGGTTAAGCCTACAAAGGATCAGATAACTTCTAGGCGTGGTGCTTTCCATCCAACAGTGGCAGTTCTAATTAGTCATTGGACCATGGAAAAGTATACCCAATGTCTGGGTACCCGTTTCAAAAAGCATTGCCTTAGCTGCATCTCAGCAGAGAAGGAAGAGCACGTTTCGCATCTTATATACCATTGTCCTGCCCGGTCCCTGGCGAGATGGCGTCACTTTGAGGCCACTTTTTGGTGTCAATAGGTCAACCATCAAATTGCCTGTTTCTTAAGGGAGCCGAAATTGCTTTCTTCTTCCACCGTTTTTTCCTGTTCCCTGTTTTGTGGAAACGCAACGTACCAAGTCTGTCCTATGTGAGCTTTCTAAGTTCCCACCGTTTCGAATCCCAACCTTCTTTGTCGAAAAGCAATGATAACCTCGAAGCGTGAAAAATTCGGTCGGTCGAAGTCATTCATCTAAACTATTGATCCCTTCTGTATAGGTTAGAAATAAAAATGGTTGTACAACACCCAGGTATAGGTCCTTCATATGAATGATCAGGCCAATTTATTCATGTAGTCTTGTATTCACTGTGGAACCTTAAATCTATATACATAAAATTGTTTGTCCTGATTGATTCATCATCGCCCAATTCAAACTGCTAAAGCTACCAACATCAAATTTGAACTGCACTCCACTTTAGAAAATGAACCTCAGCTAAGATGGGATTTTTTGAAATCTGTGATCTAACAAGGCAAAACATGGGCTAAGGTGTCGTATGAAGAAACGAGTCTATTGACCCATTGATTGGTGAAAAGAAACCAAATCAAAAATAATTTGACACTAGTTTTTAGTTTTTCAAAAATTAGAATTTTACGGAGTCAACAATGGGTTACGAATTGTATACGAAAATACTATGAAAAAACATAAACCGATGAGCCTATTGACTTCAAAATTGATGAAAATACTTGAAATAAAAAGTAATTAGATATGTGACTTCAATTTTTGTTAAAATTCAAACCAAATTGCGACGGGGTCAAAGAAGGATTAACAGTTTGCATGAGGAAACTAGATATAAGAGGGTTTTGATTTCAAATCATTTTAACTGAAAAATAATTATAATAAAGTTTGTATGAGAAAACTAAATGTAAGAGGTTTTTGACTTCAAATATGGTGAACGCATTTTAAATGAAAAATAATTATAATAAAGTTTGCATGAGGAAACTAGATTGAAGAGCTTTTTGACTTCAAATTTTAAATGAAAAATAATTCGTCACGTGTTTTCCATTTATTCGAAAATCTGAGTTCTACGGAGTCAAATATGGGTTAAAACTTTTTATGGGGAAAATAAAATGGATTTTTTTATTTCAAAAATGGTCCAGGCACTTCCAATTAGACCAGACAATGAGACAAGACAAAAATTAGTTCATAAAAATCTGATGGGTCAACAAAGAGTGGGGAAACTTGATTTATTCGGCCCTCCCATCAAGTCTACTTCTGGCCTTTCATATTTAGTCGGATCAAAGCACAATGTTCAGCTTCTCAATACAGTGAGTCTGTCTTCATTGCACTGTCAGAGTGTTTCAGCATTGAAACCAGATTTCAAATTACTCTACACAGTCCACAATACAATAAGTTTTCATTTCAGACATATTTCAACCGATTCACTGATGTGTCTGATTCGAGACTGCTACTTACTTTGGTCCAATTTTTAATACAATCAGTAAATATAATCCAATAAGGGTCAGTACGAAGACGGGCGTTTGAAAACCAAACCATCCATTCAGCTCGGTGGCTGCAAAGTTTCAATGATACAAAAGTTGTGTATGTAAAAATTGTTTTCAATTGTGCTCAGTTCGAAAAATCCTTTTAATATCTACTAACATGTTTTACTGTAGTCGATTTGATCCATTTTGTATTTAGACTTCAAACACTTCTTCTCTCAACGCCACAACGCACACAGCACACTTTCGAGATCTTGTTCACGGCCAAAGGAATCAAATAAGAATTCGTAAAAATTGAACAACACGAAAGTCCTGGCACTGGCACAGCTAGCACGATCGATCGGCGGATCGCTCTCAACACGGCACAACAGCACACCTTAAGCTTCGATCGATAAGTGAGCTTCGACTTGGGCGCACCATCAACTAAAGCAATTTTTTTTTGGATTTTCGAAAATTCCATGCAAAGCACCTGCAAGCAGCCCCGATCGCATTAGTCGCAGGCCACGTCTAATTTACGCAAAACGAAAGCTTTTTTCCTATTCGGATTTCGAGTCGGAATTCTAATGGGTTGGCTAGATTAAAGACAAACTAAACAAATGTGAACGTGACATTAGAAATGCGTAAGTCCCGTGTTAGTGAAATGTTCCATTACGAATTCCTGACGCTAAGCAGCGCAAAACGGGATCAGTAATTATGTCTTGTGCTCCTCTAATGAGTTTCCCGTCATCGTTGACTAGTTTCTATGTATTGATTAGCATTTCTAATTGAAAGTGCACCAGTAAATGTGTGCAATTACATATATATATAGAGATCTATGGGTAGGAACACAGCCAGGGGCTATTGGCGACCAATGACCGAATTTCATTGCTCCGCGTTTTTGTTCGGTTTTTGACTTTGGTTTGCTTTTTTACTTCTTTTTATGGAATTTGATGTGACTTTTAAACGAAAGCGTCAATGTCTGATTGATTTGACAGTGCTTTATTTAGTGACATAAGTGATTTATATGTAAATGCATTAATACGAATTAGCATCGTAATGAAAACTCCTTTTTTTTGCAGTCGAAGGAGAAGATGATGAAGGGCGTGCGACGCGGCTGTGTGCGGCTCAAAGACGCCGTCATTGGCATAGATGATCAGGAGGATAACACCTTCACAATAACGGTGGACCATAAGACATTTCATTTTCAGGTGAGCTTCGACAACATTTGTTTTGCTTTAAGACTCTTTCTGGGAGTCTAACGTGTGCGAAAATAAGCCTTGCTTGCATTATTCTGGCGTGTGGCAAAATAATGTTGACCCATTAAACTTGAGCAATTTGTATTATAAATTCAAAAATTCATGCTTCTGGCAGTGAAGCAGCAGTCATCATCGGCTCATGAAAGTTTTAATTTGACTGATTTTTTTAACCTAAATTATTCCTAAATAGTTGCAGCATGCAGATCATACATTATAATGTATTTTAAATGATTTGAATTAATTCACTTTAATGTTTTCTTTTATTATATTTAAAATCAAATCAACTTGTCTGGAGCCGTCCAAAGTCCATACCATGTTTCAATGGTCGCATAAATTAGTTTATGCAACTATTGGCGCCTAATAATGCGTACACGCTTTTGCCTTCCTTCTCCACATCTCCCCTTTCAATTGCTAACTGCGCTGCCACACGCCATACGGCCATACGGTCGGCAAGTCTGCAGCATGTCACCTCACCACACGTGTAGGCATACGGCTGAACTAATGCTCTCTCTCCGTTCTGTTGCTCTTTTGTCGCACATACAACGCCACACAGGCACAGCACAGCGAGGAGCGCGAGAAATGGGTGAGACGTCTTGAGGACACAATACGACGACATGCGAATCGCTCTCGTCTCTGGGACAGTCAAAGCACATACTACCTCGGCGGCTTTCAGAAGGATGCGGGAAATAAGCGCGCAAATCACTTGGAGCTCCTGGGCCGGCGCGTCTCGGAAGCAGACGCCTACCTGCAGTTGATTATCGAGCAAACGAATGTAAGTCGTATGCTGAGAAATTCAATAAAAAATTCATATCGTCCCTATTCATTTATTCTTTTGTTGTTAAATTTTTGCAGAAAATTGATAAACGCATTGAAGAAATTGTGGATCCCGAAGAGAAGGCCAAGTGCAAAGTGCTGCAAGATAACGCCAGTGTGAGTAGTGTTGGCCAAATGCAGAGTGGTGGTTTTTGTTTCCCTTAACTGTTGTGCGTGCGTTTGTGTACAACTTTTTGCGTGCCTTATTTTGGTCATGGAAATATGGAAAACCTGCTTTGCATTTATTTTTACTTTTTTGTTATTTTATGTCAACTCCTTTTGCTGTAAAAGTTTAGGCTTTGCTGCTAATTAGACATGTGAGTTGGGCTTGTTAAATGGGGGTCGTTGACGAATGTGTGCAGCAGTTGTTTTAGGAAGTTAGAAATTGTTAAAAGCGGCAGAAAGCTTCAAATTTACATACATATGCAGATTTATTATTTACCCTGAAAAATGCTGTTAAACACGCTACGCATTTCAGCATATAGCTGTTGCTCATTACAGCTGTTGATATATAGAAGAAGTACTGTGCAGTACCACTGAACTATGAACGCTGAGATAATACGACGCGCTTATTTTCTTGGCTATGTTTTTGCAAATGCAGCAACTGTGGTGTGCAGTAGCTGTGTCTTTTGGCATTAAGAAAGGGAGGGTTATAGCTCCTTTTTGCCGCTGGATCTCAGGATTCAACCTACCGTGTATTTTTCATTATTCGAAAAAAAAGATCATAATGATTATAGTGATGATTACTTCAATTCCTTTACCCATCGGCAGCGTAATTTTTCTTGTTCTCAATCGCATTTTGCATATTTTCTTTCTGAAAATTGAAATAAAACGCATATTTTAGAGTACTTTCGCATGGCCAGTACATTCTTCAAATCAAATAACGATTAGAAGTACACGTAAACTCGGTTTTCAATGCGCGTAATGAAAATTTTTCGTTTGACAAAAAAAAATATTTCATTTGACTTGAAAATATTCCAAATCTTCAATGCAAAACATTCAAGCATTATCGAGATTATTTAAAGAATTAGTAGCTACCCATCAAGCAAATGTGAGAAATAGGCAACAATCGTCAGTGGCAACAAATTGGCGACTCGACGATTTATTGCCGCAGTGACAAATTAGCAACATGTCCCGGAAACACGTTGTTTTTCAGGACATTGAAATATCGAATTGATATATTTTGTATTTCAGGGAGATTGATCGCATTTAAAAAATTTGTATTCATTCGTCGACGGTTCATTGATCAACAACATTGATTCAAGCTCAAAACAATGAGAGCAACATTGAATATTTGCAAATGAAATTCCATCCCAACCAATACTGACTGACATTTTATAAATTGATAATTTCCCAAAGAATATGATGTATTTAGATATGAACAAGAATCGTCCAGGCGATAAGAAAACGACACGTCACGGCGATAAGAAAACGACTCGTCACGGCGAGTTGCTTTCGGCGGACGTTTTAGAAAGACTGGGGGCGACTCGTTTTCTTATTGCCGGCAACAAAAAATGTCTGGTGGGTAAAAATTTCTATCAAGAAATTGTTTGTAAGTTAGTGTGTCTCATACAGAGGCAACAACTCTAAACTTGCCTTATGATACTTTTCCAGTTCTAATATTAAAGGACAATTGTGTAAAATAGGATTTTATTTAACTGAGAAAACACATATGTACATATATCTCACACATAGCTACGCTCTGCAATGGAACTGCACCGTATATATCGAAATGTTTTGCGTAATCAGAAAAATTGTTATTGCTATACCTGTTCATTTGTCCATTCATCTGTCTGATGTTCGCTCTATACGGGCAGCTATCTGTAAGTTCTTTTACTCACAATTTGGGCTGCCATATGCTGCAATAAAAACAGAAACCAATGATAATAACCCATTGTAACTAAAACAATATACAATTTAAGAATAAGTCTAAAAAGAACCTGAAATAATTATTCAATAATTTCGTTGTTTTTCCTTTTTTGTGATGCAAAAGATATCACAAATACAGCAATGACGAAAAAAATTGCACTTGAAGTTGAACAAACTAACAACACATAATTTACCAATTTAGTATACATCAGCTATATTGAAAATTTCCCTGCTGTTTGACATAATTCATGGGCAAACATTTGCACATTATCACTAAATCCCTGCTGAAAGCAGGAAAATAGTTCTTCAAGGTTCACAAGAGAACCCCCAACGCAACTATCAAATTCATTAGAGGTGCATTGTGGCCCGGCGTGAGCTCAGACACGGATACAAGTGCAACACAACACCATGCTACAGCATTTTTTCACGCAAGAAAAATCAATATGGATATGAAAGTAGAGATTACTTATAAGTGAACTCAGTTCTCTAGATTTATTATTTTTAAACTACTACTAATTGTTGTATTTGATACTCCAGATATGATTGAGTTAAAATTCTGTGAGTGTACAGTTGTACCAAATCTGCTTCATATCTATATTAGTTTTTCTATGTACAACGCCGAAAGTAAAATTTTGTTGCAAATTGTAAGGTGCAGCACACACCAACTGACACCTGTTAATTGAGCATATTGTACGACAACATGAGCACATTGCTGTCTTTTAAGAAGGGTGTTGGGGAAAAAGCCTTTCAGTTGCGTTTTTCTGCGCACATCTGTGTTCAATGTTATGACCCAACATGGACTGCGCAATTGACATTAAATTCATGCTTTTCTTTAATTTTTCAAATGAAACAAAACGTACTGCAGTGTCAGCTTGTAGCCACCAATTTAGATTGTTACCAATTTAGCAGATAATAATATTCTTTATTACTGTCTACATGACCTAATAAAGCAATACACACACACGCACACACATTTTTATTGACTTTCATTGCGCCTTTGTTGTTTGATTATTACATGTGGCCCCTTTTGTGTTTCGCTTTTGTTTAGGCAATGCTGGATCATATCAAACACTCAATTGTCAGTTTACAAATTGCCAAAAATATGGCTCATCCCATCAATGGCATCTACAATGGGCCCACCACAACTGTTGGCGCTACATCGACAGACGCGCTGGTCGCAACAGCAACACCGACCGGAACAACAGCCCTGGTCAGCGCTGGCGTGGTCTCAAAATCGGAGGTGCGTTGCGGCGACGACGACGAGGACTCCACCACGGAAAACGGTATGTTTACATTGTTTGTTATGCTCGCAGTTGCCTTCTTGCTTTTCATTTGCCTTTCATACTCTTTCTTTGGTCGTTTGGAATATACGAAACTTCACACAATGCACAAACACAAGCGCACCGTATTTACTCTTCGGCACTGCTATGTCCCTTTTTCTGTATTTGAGTGTGTCTGTATGTGTGTGTTTGTCTTTGCGTTTCCGCTTCCTTTTTCGCGCTTGCTCGCTTCGCAATGACATACGCGACGAGTGTTTAGTATAAACGACTGACATGCTTTGCTTTTCATATACTTTCGAGCAACTTCTGCCCGGTTAGTTTTCGTTTAGTATTTGTGCCACATGGTGCGGTCCTCGCATTGGGTAGCAATAATTGTATATTGCCTCCGTTTGCCGCACACTTTTGTGTCTGTGGACTACATAAGCTGCAACCAGAGCAGTCACTTACGTAAACGGCGGAAACAGTGGAAAAAATGTGTAAATTGAAGATAATTTTACTGTTTAATTTATTTGCTAAACATGGTAGAGAAAAATGTTTACATGTCGCTTTAGTTGAGCAGCTGTTGGTGTCTGCTGGGCTCGTGCTTGGCTTGCTTTGTGTTGCTCGACCGTTTCGCAACACTCGAACGCAGCATACACACACAACAACAGTGCTGAAGCAAAACACACGCACGTGCTGCTGCTTGCCACGCGCAGCCTTAACACTCGACCGCATTTGGCACATTTCTCCTTTCACCTCACCCTCACTGCACACTTTTCCTATTATTTTTGTGTATTATGATTTGTTGTTGTCATCCTTTCTTGGCATTTCCATCGTATTTGTATTGTCTGTGTCCGGCTATTGTGTATGTCGTAGCATTTGTTATTGGTTAGCGATTGTTTTTGTGTTGTTGTACTCTTTGCATTCGTTTAATGTCATACGTGCTCGTACGTTTAGGCATGTTGCCACCTTCACACACCACCACCACACCACATTCGGTCGCGCGCCCATCAGACCTGCTGCACGCTCCAGCGCGGCCCACACCGCCGCCGCGCCTGCATCGCTCGTCGCTGTTGCAGCACAGGCATCCAACGCTAAGCCCCACTGCCACCAGCATTGACATTGTCGACATCATCGCCGATGGCATCGAGTACGGCACCGCTGCCATCTACGATGTGGATGTGCTGTACCGACGCCAACGCGCAGCAGCCAGCGCTGGTGCACCCAACTCCCTGGCGGCTGGTGGTAAGTAAGCGGGGCGCACTAGTGCCACTCTGTGTGTGTGTGTGTGCTAAATTGCTGTGTGTTGTGTGCATGTGGCCAACAATTGGCCGACTCTCACCTATTGATTGTTGTCGACAACCAAATTAAGCGCTTCATTTACTTCCTTTGGTGCTTCGAAATCTCTTCAAACCAGTGTCCTTGTTTTGTGTCAAATTAAAAATCGCTAGCAGTGGTTATGCCATATGCTTTGTTGTCTGCTTAACGTTCAAGTCCGTGACATAGCTAATTTGCATAGAGCGCACAGCACACAAACACACAGTTGCACACACATTGCTACATAGCAGCGCACACAACGCAGCAAATAAATGACAGTCGCTACTTTTAATTCGGTGTAGGATTTTAAAGGTAAATTTTGCACAGAAAGATCAACAAAACCAGGCCCAAGCACTCTTCCTGCCGGCTGCCAGCTGTCAACCATTTTCTCTTTTCATATGTTTTTTTTTTGTTATTTATTTGCATCATTGTGTTTCCATCATTTCAAAGTTCCATACAGTTTTAATTAAGCTTTAGCCCTTTGCCATCGTTTCTAGCACAGCCCACTGTTAATGTATATGCTTTGCTCATTCTCCCCACTGCAGTTACCACCGCCCCACTGGCCATCGATGTGCCCGAGACCTCGTATTCGAGCAGCGAAGACGAAGAGGACTTCTATGATGCGAACGATGATCCCTACACCAGCTTGGGTAGCTCGCCCATCAGCGGGTAAGTGCAATCGTTTGACCGCCCACACTGTGTGTTGTTGTTGTTGTTACTGTGTTTCTAGATTTCCATACAGCATTTAGTCGAGGCACTCGAGCAATATTGCACTCACTTATCTACATAGTCATTATTGATGTTGTGCGATTCGAGTGGGACTTGTGCGCTCGTTAATGCTTTGTCTTAAGTGCTAAATGCCAAACCTAAATGTCGCTATGTGCGTAGCGACTTATTGTGCTGATGAAGGTAAAGGCCATTGGTCAATGATGCAAGTTTTTTACTGTAGAAAAAGTGCTTATAGTTTTCGGAATGCAGTATGAAACAACTATGAAGCGTTGCTGGAAGACAGCTATGTCTTTCAGATCAACTTGAGGTAGTGGCGGACAGAAACGCATGGGTTCATGGTACAATATTTCCTAATCAAAGAGAAAGGCAACAACAATGGACACTTCTAACATTATAAGTACAAGTAATAGGCTAAACTAAGCGAAGTTTTGTTGCTGTTTTCAATTGTCAGTGCATGGGTAAAATTTGGCAAATAAGTTTTACCTTCTTCAATGGTCAGAACGTGGTTATATTTGCGTGCAAGAGTGGCCTATTTAGAAACCATACATCGAATATAAATTTCCTTTTCTAAAGTCTGTAAGGTTCCATTGTCATCCATAGACTTAATACACTAAACTTAACTAAACTAAACTGACAATTTGCTTTCCAGGTTTCTTGCAGTTTCTGGGCCAACTTGAATTCAAAGTGCTACTAAACTTTATTTGAGAAAGAAAGCTATAGTATTGAAATGACTCTAGCAAGGCTCTCCACAAAACATGTTAGGAACCACTTTATGTACATTAAAAAAGTTGAGGCTGTTTTCAAACGACTTTCGTCGCAACCACATGGACGAGGAATTAAATAGGCTTCACCTTCTATGCACCTGTACTGCTTTATCCAGATGAAGGATCAACCACTTAGTTAACATCTTCTGCGACAGTCTAGGACACATTGCCGATAAGACTATTCTGACTGAAAACTTTGTTTCTGGCTTTAACTGGTTCAAGAACGTTGTTAGAAGCTTTAACTGGTTCAATGAGTGAGCGGTCTTATGCTCAACTGCATGCGACATCACAATGGGCCTTCATGGTTTAAGAGGATGCCACACCTGACTACCTACCTACCTATCTACCTACTTACTCTGTGTAAACGAAGTATGACGAGTCGATGTTCCAATTCAGGTCATTCTGATCCGTGACCCAACTCACTTTTGCATCCTCCTCTGTGGAGCATTCACATATTTCGCTGTTTCGCATATTCATCCCTTCTTACTGTCTCATAAGACATTGTATTAAAAAATTTATAGGTATTATTAGCTACTCGAAAGTGTGCCAACTCAATTTAGCTCTCAAAGTTATTAGCAAAAGTGAAATGCTTTGAAGTAATTGAAAATTGCACACACCTTCCGAGCAGCCCCTCCTTTGGATTGCGCTGTGCCTAGTCGCTCATCAGCCTTCAGCTTCCCTTAGCATCACTCATAATCTGTCTGTTTGCAGCCCGTTTTGCCGCTGCATCTTGTCTCTAGCAACAACTACAACAATGTCGCAGGCAATTCTAAATTTAGCGTGAGTGTCTTTTGATTTGTGCTTGGCTGGCGCAATAAAATCGCAAAATTCTGCTCGATATTAAACGAGCAATGTGAATATTGCAGACGCTGCCATGGCCACTTCTCGTCTCAGTGTCTTTCGAGTGCAACTGCAAGTGGTTCTAATTAGTGGCAGCTGCAGCGGCGGCAACAAATTCGCGCAATTTGCGGTTCGCTGAAGAAGAGTCGAAGAGCGCGCAAGAGAGCCTGAGACAAGTCGAAATTGTTTGCAACTTTTTTGTATTTCAATATTTCGCTGTTGTTACTTTTAATAACGAAACGCATGAATTTACGTAATGTTTTCGAAACGGCAGCAATAGTAAATGAGTGCGGCATGTAAGTGAATTGCGTAAATGCAAATCCAAATCGAATCAAATACTCAGAACTATAAATGTTCAAAGTGCAAATGTTAATGGGCAAATGTGCGCCTTGTGCGTTGTTGTATCATGTCAGGCGTTATGAAATCTATATGCAATATTAGTGTTTAACTTGTTTCCCCAATGCGCGTCACTGAGCAGCCAGTGCGCAGAAAGTTATGAAAATTTATAGCCAACACTGAGTGCGTTTCGCAGAGCTTCAAGGCCGCAAAGATGGAATGTTCAAATGGAACCATGAAAAATGCGCTGAATTAAAAAAACATCAATGCCATAAGCACGCTGACTTGTATGGCGTTATTGTAGCTGATTCTTAAAGCCTTTAAACACTCATAGACAAATGCAAGTTTAGGTTTCAAAACTTATTCGCTCCTATGACGTCTTATTTGGCGCGCAACTGTGGTGTATTAAAAAATATGCACACAAATGTTGATGCCACCAGGCGTGCAAAGTGCTCGTTGATATTGTGGAGCAGCGTTGCAGTTCGGGGCATAAATAGAGATTAGTTATTACAGCTGTCATATAAACGAAACAGATATGTCAATCCTTAGATCTCAAAGTCTGCCTCAAAGTCTTTCCTTAAAGTTTAACACTCTTTTAGATTTTTAGCTTGAAATTTGATATTAAAATTTGTTTGAAATTATTTGTTAACATTTCGAGTTGGATATTATTTGTATCTATGATTACACTTCTGAGCATAAATATAAACATTTTTAGTTGTCATCTGAGAAAACAGATGTCCTAATCGACTTTGTATAAGGTGCAGTAAAACAAAGTTCATTCTTTTTCCAATAGATGGCTTTACTAACCTGTATCTAGCATCGCATAAGTACAATCAGGTTACGCTAGATGGAGTTAGAAACATAAGATTTCGTTCTGAAAAAACTTTTCAGACAAAGTAAAGAAACTTTTCAGACAGTTTTTTAATTACTTTACTCTGATTTGTTATATCGCACGTCAAAGATGGATACCAGCAAGGAAAAAATATGCCAAATTTCACAGTTTTTCTATGATCAGATTATGCCAGATGGCGTTAGATAGATACGATTTCGGATTAAAAAAACTTCTCAGGCAGTTTTTTTATTCTTAGATTCGGCTTTGTTCAAGCGCGTCAAATATGGACGCCAGCCAAAACAATACGGCATATTTTATAGTTTTTTGTTTCTATTTTATAAAAATGAAAATGCTGTAACAGCGCAGTTTTAGTTTTGTCGATTTCGTTTCACTAATTTTGATTTCAATGAAAAGTCAATTGGCGCAAAATGTCGACGAAATCATGGAAATCGTCCAGTCTAAGCGTCATATAAGCAAAAAATTATATATACCTAATAACACTGCACAACAAAATCAAACTTTTTTAAAAATAACAAGGAGATTTTAGTACCAATTTTGAATAATTACGAAATAAACGCTTAAACACATTTTCAGTTTTAGCTTTATTCTGGCATTCAAGTAAATTTCTGAGCTTTGATGTATTCAGAGACCTATAGGTAAATGTTGTCCTTAAAAAGTCCTGTTTTACAGGACCTTTTTTGGCATTTTAGAAAAAAAAGGGTCAAATTGACCCATAAAAATAGGAGCTACAGGGTTAAAATGCTCCACAAAAATGTTCTTCGTAGTATTTTACATCAAATTGCAGAACATCATATACCTAAATGTGGTTACATGGTTTTCGTATGCCGATTCACCATAAGAATGAGCAAAAAGGGGAAAACTTTGACCCCCCTAAAAAAAATGCAGATGTAAACTTCCAAACCGCCGATATACTTATATCTTTTTATTTTCCCCTCTACCAGAATCCGTTGTCAGAACCTTGTTATTTTTTTGTGTTCTGCAGTGTAATTAATATGTCACAAAAACTGTTTGGAACTACTTGTATGAGGCTGTCATACGAGTTGATGCTAAATTGCAACATAATCCATCAATTTTTGAAGTGAATGGTTACTGGTATTAATAAATGAATCATTTGTGGTGAGTCATTTTTTGTAGTCGAATTATGGTCGCCAAGTCAGCATTTACGATTAAGAAAGTTTTGCCATTTGATATCATCTGCTATGAACTGCTCTCCAACGGTCAAAATCTTAGTTCAGACTTGCACTGTCAACAATTAAACAGTCTGAAGGAAGCCAACTCTCACCATCGGCCAGCTTTGGTCAATAGGAAAGAAATTGTGTTGCATCAGTATAACGCCAGGCTTCACACATCGATGTTGATTCACCAGAAGCTCCAAAAACTTGGCTCAGAGGTTCTTATGCATCCATCTTACTACAAGAGGTAGCATAACATATTCTCATTTTGAGGTTGAAAAGGTGTAGAAGGTGTATTCCTGTCTATAGCAAATGATTTTCTTGGTGAAAAATTTGCGACGGTTGGGAGTTTTTCTTTCACACTTGGAAGTTTTGCCATTGCCATTGTGATTCTTACAATTCTCATCTGCTTCATGTGATCAACGATAGAAGTAGATGAGCGTTTCACTAGCCTGAGCTAGGATTCGAACCTAGGGCCTCTGGTTTGAGAAGCCAACGCGCTACCCACTGAACTATCGAGGTGGACTTACAAATAATAAATTTGCTTAAAATTGTATCCAATCCCTCATCAGTTCTGAAAACTAAAATCATTCCATTCAAGCTCACATCTTTTTGTTTGCTACTTATGTGTGTGAAAACTTGAGGCTGTGCATTGTCGCTTTTCCGCATTTTCCACTCCTTGACATATCCTTCTACCGCTTGAATCACAACGAGCCTGGCTGACTAAATTTCCATTAGTATAAACCAAACGTTACAATACAATTAGCCTGAAAAAACATAAAACACTCATACCAAATACATAAACACTTCAGCGCTTTTGTTTCGGCTGCTTTTCACGCATAAAATTACAGCATTCGTTCGTGTGCGACACGCCACATGCTGCTGCGTGTTTATTGTTATTATTATTATTTCTTTATTTATGTATATATTTTGTGCGGCGAATTTACAAATTGTTTTGAAAATTCATGGCGCTTTCAGTGGCGCCGGTCTCTTTGGCGCGCTGACAAACCGCTCGCTCGCTCAGCCTCGCAAGCCTGGCGTGTATTTTTGGCAACTGCGCACTAACACAAATCTTTGCGCTCAATTGCAATTATTTTTAATTTTTACAATTATTTTTACTATATACATTTATCAAGTTTATAAAATGTTTTAGAGAATTCTTTTTTATTTGTATTATTTTTTATTTTATTTTATTTATTAATTTTAAGTTTAAGTTTAATTTCAGACAGTTTAAAAACTTTAAACACTTTAAACTCTCAAACTCTTTAAACAGCCACCCTCAGTTCTTGCAATGCTTTGTTGTTGTTCGCTCAATTGCTGCACTCTTAGATTGGCGCTCTTCGTTCTCTGCTGTCTCTTGCTTTTCGCTTGTGCTCCTAAAAGTATGCACAACATGCAATGAGTAATTTTCGTCTTGCGCGCACATCCTGTGCCATTCTCCAGTGCCAATGCATCAGTCGAGTCATCGCCTTGCTGTGCCGACCAGTGCCCACGAAACTCATTGCGTGATTACAACCAAAATTTTTGTACACTGTCGCGCCGCACAATTTTCAGGCACTTTTTCAAGCTTCAAATCGTTGCAAACTACTCGGCAAATAAATGTGTTCGTGTGCCTAAAAGCGCTGTGGTGTGAAATTTAATTCAATTCGGTTCCAATGCCGTCAAGTTGTGGTCATTGTGTGCGCCACTGTGCTGTGCTGTGGCGTTGCCCGAACGCAAATATCAATAAAACAAAAAGTCAATAAAAGTACTGCATACTTTTTGGCTATCAACCCAGAAACGCAAACACACACACACAGACCAGTATCTGAACGGTGCAAAACCAACAATAACAGCAACCAGCTGCCATTGTGACGCACTCGGCAATAACGTTGCCCCGCTCCAGCAGCCGTCGCAGTCGTCATCGAGCCGGCAGTGGCCGCTCTGTGTGCTGGCAGTGATTTGTGCCGTTTTGACATCGCCACTTCGGTCGTGCAGTAGTGTCGAGTCGGCGACTGTGTGCGCCTCGGTTGCACATGCATTCACTCGGTTTAGATTGCGTCGAGCTTAATGGCGGCGCGTGTGCATTTTAATGACTGGTTGTGTCGGCTACCGGTGCCGCCACTGTCGTTAGTACTGCGCATCACAGCAGCTGCAGTCAGGTGCTCGCCGCCGTGCTCGCACGTCTGCGACCAGCAAGCGGAGTCCTTGCACGCCACGCCAACACTTGACTCATTGCACTATTTTCGCCACTAAGGGCGCACGGCAGCAGAGCGCGCAGCATGTTCAAGAAATGGGTACGTCGCGTAAGTTTCAGGTAAGCGTGCGCACCCCGTTCACCTTGCAACCCTCGGGCCATGGCCTACAAGTGACGACGACGACGATGACTTGAAAGGCGCTGCGGTCGCACATGACAACGTCAAATTGCCTTTCCATGGCAATTGAGTCGAAAAATAAGACTTTCTCAGCTGCTTTTGATATTTCATTAAGTTCGCCTCAAATAACGCACAGCAAATGTCGACGCATTCACGCTGAAAATTTTGCACACGCTACGGATGTCTGCTGTGTTTTGAATTGTTGCTTTTGTGTCGGTTTTCTCTTTACATGCTACGGTCATTATAAAGTATCCTTTTCACAAAGCAGCATTGAAAACCCAGAAAAAGCAAAAAGCAAACCCAGTCATGTGGATTAAGTTTGCCAACAACCCACAACTGTAACCAATGAAAAATGTTTGCGTCGTGCACAAAAGGACCGCTGAACTTATGTAAAGCAAATTCTAATGGAAAAATTGAAAGCAACAATGGCGCCATAAAAAATAAGGACATTTGGTGCCCCAACAAAATTGAAAGAAAAAGTTAATACAAATTTAATATTAACGCCCTCGTTGTTTGTGTTACTATTATCTTTTCATATATATATGCAAGAAGCTAAATCTGAGCTTACTGTAATCATTCATTTACACATTGATGCGATTTGGGTTCATGAATGCGTACAAAAGGATCCTACAGAACGAGAAGATGTGAACTTTTTCGTAATTTTAAACTCTTAGTTTTCTCATTGCAGCCAAAGAAAGTTTTCTCGTAATTGGTTTTAGCTGAATTATAGCCTATGATTCTCTGAGTTCTCAGAACCTTCTTTCTAAAACCCATAATTTGACTGCATTTGTTACTTGAACGCATAACACTGAATAACAATTATTTGTCAAATCATTTTACCAACGTCTGCCACAGTTTTCCAGTTGAAATACATTACTGTGTAATGACTTTTGCAACTGGTTGCAGTTTCAGCAAAATATCACCTGACACGCACGTTTGATAAATTACACTGTCACGTACGCCACGGCTTGCTCAGCTGCCAAGGAATTGAATGCTCTGCTCATATTATCTTTATTTGCTGCATTTACACAATTATACTCTTCTAACTGGCACAGACAGACAGACACAAGAATATCGTCTATGTCTGTGGTCAAATACCACAATTACTTAAGTGAATTAAGGATGCCAGCATATTCATTCAACTCTTTGGTTACGACTTTCTTTGCTGTGGCTCCCCTCTCTCCCTGCGGAGACTAACTGCTGAAACTCTAAATAAAATTTATGAACTGAACTTTTAATTACACATCTATTAGATTGACTTCTTGTGAGTAAATCCACAATTCATCATGTTATGGTTTTGTTAAAAATTCCTTAAGCACATATTTACTATCTATTTATTATATATATGTTACCTTATATTTTACGATTACCAGCCAAACACTTTCAACCCATATTAAAGTTTTCAAAATTAACTGCAATGCCCAAGAATTTCTCACCGTCACTGGCAATTCAATTAATATTTATATCTGTGCCGTAACGGGCATTTGAAATTACAGTTGTGTGCAAAACATTATAACCAATTATAAGAAAACAAAATCTATATATATAAAAATCAAATAAATTCCGTATGTGTTCTATAGACTCCCAAACCACCAGACCTATTTTAATAAAATATTACGTGTGTGTTTACGGACACCGTGTGGAAGGTTCTTAGCATAGGGGGCGTGGCATTATTCAAGGGGGCGTGGCACCGCCCATACAACTCAATTCTTTAATATTGAATATCTTCAGAATTATAAGTCGTATAGCATTGAAATTTGGTATAGTGTCATGGCGTAAACATGTTGTTCGACCGGTAAAATTTAATAAGCGTTGGACAAGGGGCGTGGCACTTTTTAAATTCCGGTGTAACTTTCGAACTATAGCGTTCACATCAGTGAAACTCGGTACAAACTAACGATTTGGTCGTGTCCTTCGACAGGGAGAATAAGGTGGGTTTTTGACAAGGGGGCGTGGCACCGCCCATACAAGCCAACTTTTTAATACGGAATATCTTCGGAATCATAAGTCGTATAGCATTGAAATTTGGTATAGTGTCATGGCGTAAACATGTTGTTCGACCGGTAAAATTTAATAAGCGTTGGACAAGGGGTGTGGCACTTTTTAAATTCCGGTGTAACTTTCGAACTAGTGAAACTCGGTACAAACTAACGATTTGGTCGTGTCCTTCGACAGAGAGAATAGGGTGGGTTTTTGACAAGGGGGCGTGGCACCGCCCATACAAGCCAACTTTTTAATACGGAATATCTTCGGAATCATAAGTCGTATAGCATTGAAATTTGGAACAGTGTCATGGCGTAAACGTGTCGTTCCACAAATAAAATGTAATGGGCGTTGGAAAGGGGCGTGGCACTTTTTAAATTCCGGTGTAGCTTTTGAACTATAGCATTCACATCAATGACACTCGGTATAAACTTATTATTTAGTCGTGTCCTTCGGCAGGGGGAATAGGGTGGATTTTGGACAAGGGGGCGGGGCACCACTCATGCAACTCAAATTTTTAATATGGAATAATTTCGGAATTATTAGTCATACAACACTAAAATTTAGTACCCTGTCGTCTCATACATGAGTCATTCTAATAATAAGATTTGATGGGCGTCAGACAAGGGGCGTGGCGCATTGTTTGTGACCCAAATATTTTGCTGAACTTTAAGTGACACAGCAATGAAACAAAGTACGAACCTACCATTTTCCCTTCCGACCGTGAGTTACGGCATCACACCTAAACGGACCGTTTGGGCGAGACGAAGTTTGCCGGGTCAGCTAGTAGTGAATAAATCATATCGTGGTGAAGCTAATAAATGAAACGCGGGCTTGGTTTCGATTTGGTTGTGTGGTATAAAAAATAAATAAATACATAAATAAAAGAATTTAAACATTGGGGGATACGAACCTCGGCCGTTCCGAGAAGAAGTAGAAGGAAAGGTTGGGATTAGAGGTGGGATCGACATATCATACAACACATCACATTTAACCAAAAAGTATACCACCTCACCTGTCAATTATTTCAATGGGCTTTTTATGAGTTTCTAAAAATTTTCAAATATAACTAAACATTTTCCTAGAAACTTTATCCAGTTAATTTGTTTAACCCATTAGAGCATAAAGTTAAAATATTAAACTACTGTTTTGAAAGGATAAACCTTGAGTAAAACATATATAACTCCTAAAATAAAAAATTTTTTTGCTCTAATGGGTTAAAAGGGCGCAAGTGCATGCCAGAACTCGCGGGTTCAATCCCAATTAAAGTGTGGCTTTGCGATTTTAAAATTCCTCAAAATGTTCCATTTATTTCTCCCCTAGTTTTGTAGCCACCGTGGCTCAGTTGGTTAGTGCGCGGTCCAGCGAGTCGAATGCAGAGCGACGCAAGTTCGAATACTGCATGTAGTAACACCCAAATTATAAATAACGGGAAACTCGTTTTCTCTTTCGGTGGCTGTCCTCTCAGCTGGAAATGGCAAACCTCTGAGAGTAAAAATTGCCTATGAAAAAGCTCCCAACCTGCCGTTCGGAACCGGCATAAAACTGTAGGTCCCTTCCACCCGCGTACAAAATTCACACGCACAACACGGGTGGTTGCGGGAAGCTAGGCCTTAGTCTCGCGTAAGCGGGCTGTCGTGCCAATCAATTATTAATTAAAATTATTAGTTTTGTAACTCACGCGATTTGAGGTGCTTTATATTCTCTTCTATAAGTCAGAGGTCTGACCCAGGTATTGCCTCCCGCTAAGATACTGCATCACTGTATAGTATGATGTCTCCTTTGCTATTCCGAAGTCTACAGACGTTAACCAGTTGGAAGTCCGGTAATCTGTCTATCTTAAGTTGGTTTTTCCTAAGTCGGAGGCATTCTTCACACCATTTGGAGTTATACCCTTTATTTCTGTTTGCTGTCTTCAGAATACCTGGTTCTTTCCTCATGCTATAGTGACTCTGCTAGGGTATTCTTATTCGGTCCAGGAGGGACCATGGCTGTAGCAGTTTTAGCAAGGCTATCGGCCTCCTTATTTCCGTTTATTTCTCTGTGTCCTGGAACCCAGAGGATTTCGACCTGGTTGTATGTACCCAAACTCTCACCGAACGGAGGTGTGTTTTCTATAGAAAAATATATGGCAGCCCCATACCGTAGGACTGCGATACGTTAATCGGACACTCTAACAGAGTCTCAATTACTTAACGTAACCAACGGAAGGCGTTGGTCTTGTTGAGGTCCTATGCTTCCAAGCACATTGAATAGGGAGACAAAATGTACTGTTTTGCAATAAAATACAAAATTGTAGATAACATCTATAATTAGAAATAGTTATGCGGCATATATCTACCCTGATTAGTTGTTCCTAAACAATCCTACTCAGGCAACTAACTGGCATCATGAGGAGCTGTCTGGCAACAACATGCATCCCCATAAGTTGGAGTAGTGCACTGGTAGTTTTCATACCGAAAATTTCCAAAAACGACTACACGGAATCGAAGTCTTTCAGGCCAATTACGAGAAGTCTAGCATCCTTTGTCATTAAGACAATGGACCGATGGGCGTAGGGGATGTTCCCCAACAATTTATGGGGGAAACAATAGATAATAATTTTGGTCTCAGTGCAAATAACCCCATTAAAATCCTATATAATCTAATCTTTTCCTAAACAAAGTTCTATGCATTAAATTTGAAGAAAAATATTTCCATAAATCAAGCATCTGAAAGTGAAACTTTAACTATATTTTCTAGTTCATTAAAAAGCCTATTTACAAATGTGCATCTTTCTTCATCTTGAAAGTGTCGGACAGCCGATTGAAACGTTTTCAGTTTTTTGCTTTTGTTTTTCTCCCATTACCTGGTCCCCTTCCCACCTTCTTCAGATACTTGACTCAATTAGCTACAGTTTGAAGTTAGTTTTGTTTATGGGAGTGAGACATTTTTTCTACCCAAGAACGCGTAGATTCTTAAGACTTTGTATCTCTTACACTGCCGCACACAAAAGAGGGTTTTTTGAGTTCAAACATCCCAAGTTTGTTGGTTTTTTTTTTCTTTAATTGTGGAATCCAAATATGATTTTAAATGTTATTGAGTTCAAAAGTTCTGTGGCCGTAAGGAATAACAGCCAAAGTCGATTTTATGAAATTTTCAGGAGAGCACTTTTAATTTTTGAATTTGCTTTAGATTACACTAGATACATTTTAGATTTTTGGGCGTAAAACATTCATTTTATGAGCAAAAGCCGTAGAATTTTGTGTAATAGTACATTTGAATACGACGAATGCAATGGTGGTAATAACTCAATTTTGTCCTAACTCGACTTTGGCTGTTATTCCCTACGGCCACAGAATTGTGCACAGAACACTCAAATATAAAATCCCTATGTGCGCCACTGATTCCTTTTATAGAAGTATTTATGTTTCTGTGGATTTTTTCACTACATTTGAAAGTGTTTTATCCTCTTGTTTGCTAAATAACTTTTAATGTAATAACAGAAAATAAATGTATTCTCACTTTAAGGTTCTCCTGTTTTAGTCTTTAATCACTTCTTGATTTGCTATCGTTTTTATTGAGAAGCGAAGATCCATTATTCATTTATATCAACCAGATTTCCATGACTATATAACACGACTCTTGGTACAAACCAACTCTACTCTTACTCTTACAAACCAACTCTACTTACTCTAATTTTTTAAGTAAAAAGGTTTATGGAAAATCATTTCTGACCCCAACATTTGCCACCGCACTGTGCATACTTATGCCATATTTATAAAGCATACAATTTAAATATTAAAACTACCTAAATGCTCCTTTTGTCTAACAATCTCAACAGCACAGACATGCGCTGACATTAGACGTTACCCTATAGGAATCTAACAACCAAAGTCCTATTCAATGCACTAAGCAAAGTAAGGTTTGAACTATCGCTTATCAGTTGAAGCAAATATGTGCATTGGATTGTGTTTCTTAAATTTTCCATTCTACAATCATAACAAGTAAAATTATGTATATTCGAGTTCTCTAGAGCCTAATATGTCTTTTCTATATGAAATCATGTTTTTTCTTCAAGCTCAATCTTCAACCGACTCTCGCTTCAGCAATTCAACAGCATCTGAAAACCCATTACCCCAATTCGCGGCAATGTTTTGCTCCTTTTGTTTTCTAGTAGCCTTGAAAATGAATCGATTTCTGGGGCATTTACATTATTCTGAAATCCTTGTCCCCGAAATTGTACCCGAGTAATGTTCGCAGCAGGGCATTTCATACAAGCACGCACGCTCGCACACTCAACGCCAAGCAAGCAAATTAGAAATTCTTTTATGCCGCTGCGCCCCAGCGTGGTGGCTCGCTAACTTAATTCGTGCCCGTCCTTCGCAGCGTGTGCTGTCATCTCCGTCCCGCATGTCGAGTCGCTTCGCTGGGTAAACAGCTTCCATTGTCAACGTGGTTTGATTGTGTGTTTGCGGGTGTGTGTGTGTGAGTGCCCGATAGCAACAACGCCAAGTGGGGGCGTCAGGCGTTGTGTTCGTTGCGAATTGTGCCCAATTATCATGCGAGTCTTTTGCCGCTCAACTCACTTGAATTTGAGTTGGTGTCCATGTCGATTGACTCTTAACATTCCTTCACTTGACTCTTGATTTTCATTTTGTCATTTTTGCAGTGCCACGCGTGGTTTCTCCGTGGAGACATCGCCTTCGTATGAGAATGCGCCAGATGGCCTGAGCGGTGGCGTAGGCGGTGGCGCTGCGTCGAGCGCACCGGCACCGCCCACTCCCGTCGCCGAGGTCGACGAGTTTCAGACCGCCTTGACAACGGTGGGCGATTCAACGGCCGTTGCCGGCACGCCGGACAGCGCAACGACCGCACAGTCGGGACGAAGCAAAACATTCCACAATTCCGATGGCTCCATCGACTATGATGCGCTCTACGAGGAGGAGGAGGACACCAGCATCAGCATGGAGGCGCACGGCTCAATGATCTCGCATCTGTTGTCGCAGGTGAAGATCGGCATGGATCTGACCAAAGTGGTGCTGCCCACATTCATACTCGAGCGTCGTTCACTGCTGGAAATGTATGCGGACTATTTTGCACATCCGGATCTGTTTTTGAAGTGCGTGCACGTGCAGCTTGCATCGATTTTGTTAAACTGGATAATAGTGTGCAACTTTTTGCAGAATTGCCGACATGGACAATCCGCGCGATCGCATTGTGCAGGTGTGTCGCTGGTATTTGAGTGCCTACCATGCGGGCCGCAAGAGCGCTGTCGCCAAAAAACCCTACAATCCCATATTGGGCGAAGTTTTCCAGTGCTACTGGGATGTGCCGAGTAAGTGGACTTCCTTAAGGCGGTGGCAATTGCACAGAAATGCTTTTCTTATCAACTATGCTTTGATTATTTGCCGGAAATTTGGAACCATTGCCAAGCAGACGAGGAGCTGGACGAGGCCGAAGTGAAGGATGGACCTGTGCCATGGTGTCGTCGCAGTCAGCTGACCTTTCTGGCAGAGCAGGTTTCACATCATCCCCCAAGTATGTTCGCTCTGATCACACTTTGTCCCTTCTGTAATGACATCAATGTCTTCTTAAGTTTCCGCCTTTTATGCTGAGCATTACAACAAGAAAATCACATTCTCCGCACACGTCTGGACCAAGTCGAAATTTCTGGGACTGTCGGTTGGAGTGCACAACATTGGCGAGGGCATTGTCACGCTGGTGGATCGTAGCGAAGAGTATATAGTAACATTTCCCAATGGCTACGGCAGGTATCTGCACATAAACAGCAACTTATGCGAATTGCTAATTGGCTGTCACTTTGATTAGATCGATTTTGACCGTTCCCTGGATCGAGCTGGGCGGCACCGTTGAGATTCGCTGCCCGCAGACCGGTTACTATGCTCACATTGAGTTCTTGACGAAACCGTTTTACGGCGGCAAACGCAATAAGGTCACAGCTGAGGTAAGCACTGCAACTTGGCTACGCAATGCCATTGATTAATTAAACTTTTACTGTCACCGCAGATTTATGCGCCCAACGAGAAGAAGCCCTTCGTGTCGATTGCCGGCGAATGGAGCGGGCTCATGGAAGCCAAGTGGCACGATAAAAATGTAAATGTAAAGCGTTTACTTGTTGAAATTCAGTGAATGTATTGTTGCGCTGTATTTGCATTAATTGGCTCATTTTGATCATTTCCCCAATGCTAAACGTATCAAGTACCTGTTGAAATATTGTACTAACATTTGTTTCTTTAAGTCGTTTTTTATTGAACTGTTTTCGAACAACTTTAAGTGCATCTTTGTGTGCTGCCATCCATCCCACTACTGCCTCAACTCCACCTACACACGTGCAACTCTTGACACTCTGCTAAACAACAACTACAACTTGCTCTCTCTATACTACTTTCTATCTTCATTCCGCCCTACCCAACTGCGCTATCGATTATTGTACTTCTCTCTTAAATATTTTGGACCAAAACATTTGTGTGTTTACTTTGTTTGTCTAGAAAATTAAATTTTGTATATTTTATTGAGTTTGTGTGCGTGTACATATGTCTGTGTTTGTGCGTGCTAACACCAACGATTCGCCAACAACATTTTTGCGCAATAATCAACCTTAACAAAAACTAACAATTCAATTACTAATCAAATTACATATGTGCGCAATTATGTAATTGAGAAATTGTAAATTCTGCAAGCGACCGCTAAACATGTACAATGTGTGATTTTTAATTTTCTAGAAAACGGAAGTATTCGTTGACGTAAATCGTATTCCAATATTTAAGAAACAAGTTCGACCAATCGTTGAACAAGAAGAATATGAATCCAGACGTGTTTGGAAGGAAGTGACAGCGGGCCTCAAGTAAACCTCCTCACTCTTATTACTGTTGTATATTGAACGCTGCTGTGGTCATCCCAAGCTGCAAACCGTCCAATCTTAATTAATTTTTTAAGAAAAAATTGGACTGTTTGCATCAAAGGATGCCCTGGAAGAATGCTCTACTAATGTTGCTAATTGCTTTCATTGCGCAGATTTAACGACATCGAAAAGGCAACAAACGCCAAATGTGCCGTGGAACAATTACAACGCGATGAAGCCAAAGCCAGAAAGGAGACCGAAGAGCAGTGGGAGCACAAGGTATGCAACAGCAAAGATTAGTTGTGATTTATGACATGGCCATCTCAATGCTACGAACGTTTTTAATTTGCCAATTACGAATCGAGTACAACTTCTGCTTCTTGTCTTCTTTTTGTGGACTTTGTTCTCGCACAGCATTTCCGGCCCGTTGGCGACAATTGGATCTACACGAAGCCACTCAGCCAGCGCGTCTATCTGCAGGAGAAGGAGGGCAAGAGATAATAAAGAAAATGACAGCAAGTTCGCACAGCAAATAGTAATAACAGCAGCAGCCGTAGCAGCAACAACAAAAACAACAACGTACGGAAAGAGAAAGCGTCTGAAATTGCTTTTGATTGACGACAAGTGCAACAACGGCAGCTGCAATCATATCAGCGCACGATGATGATAATGATGATGATGAGGACGACGACGATGATGGCAGTGACAGCGACAGCGACAGCAATAATGATGTTAGCAATATACATAGAATGAAACGTAATTGATGGCACATGCTGCAGACACAACGCAATGCAACGTCGCGACGAACGTTGACAGCGGACAACGAAACTCAAACGGCTAACGGTGCGCCGACAACGCGACACTCCATCGGCAACACACACACCACAGTGTGTCTATGTGTAAATGGCTGTGCAAGCGCGTCGACTGTGTGATTGTGTGTGAACGATCCGGTTGTGGTTACGTGGCAGTAGTAGCATTCTAAGCTCCAGTTATCGAAGTAAAACCAATCTATAAAGTTTTACATTTACTTTACGAAAATCAACTAACCAGCGTATTTAAGACACAACATCTATGAACAAATATTAAGGGGAAATTTGTAAATTTTACTGACACATTTGCAAAGGACAAACGTAGCAAACAATTAAAAATGAGCAAGCAATTAGTTAAAATGCTTACCGCCGATGCAGTAAGACAGACAAAGGCATTGTCGGCGTTTCGTTAAGCAGCGCAAAAGTACATAACCGATGAAAGTAATAGCAAATATTGAATTGTTGCCGCAAATAAAATAATCATAGATTAACTTTATTCTCGACTATGTGCATACAAAACGTGAGGTACTATCTAATTTAAATAATAGGTTACAAAAGAGAAATTATATTTTTCATAAGACTAATGAGCGACACAAATGAACACTAACGAAAAGAATTTGGACTTTGTTTTATTCAACTAAACAAAAAGAGAACCGATTACTTTTGCTAATCTGAATGAAAATGTGCGCTTCAAAAAATTTCTTGAAGACATTTTGAAGCATAATTTGCTATTTTATTTAAAAGTAATAAATAAAAAACATTTTTATTAACACAACTCTTGAACTTCCAACTGGGCGCCAATGAGTTCGGTGCTCTAAGCCACAAGAAAAGCCCAGTCTGTCGGTATGATAAATTGCTTACGAAATCCTAGAGTCCTGACGGTTAACAGCAGGTCGGCCTCTGCGCCTTAAAAACTTACAACGTATACTTTCAACCTTTCAGCACCACCAAAAGCATGTAGACAGTAAAACAAAACACCAAGAACAAATAACAGTTTAACAATCTTTTGCTCTTATACGCTTCAGGCCAATGCCAACAATAGCACTAATACATACTTTGGGAAAATAAATCAATTATATTTTTGAAACGCACGCAAGTCTGGCACTGCCTCAAGCGTGAACCGCACTTGAGCCCGCCCGCCAATTCGGTACACGACTTTTGAACCGTAGCACACCCACACGCTGAGCGTTAACAACACTCGAACTGCATTACAGTGAGTCTAATAACGTTTTAAGACTTAATATTAAATTGATAAAAATTACTATGAAATCGAAAAAGTATATCTACAAAGTCAATGGTGGTATTCACAATGGATATAATCTCTAAAGTTAGTAACTTGATAGAATTAGTTATTCTTTCATTGAGTATAGATTGCTCCATATTTTCTTTTTTATATTGCAACACATTGGAATTTGTTACGCGCAAAAGTCAAGCACCTTAAAATTGTTGATATATTCAATTCTTCTTGTTTGTTTGTCTTTAAAAAATCTAACAAATGCAATTAAAAGCCAAAAGATATTAAATTTTCACTAAATTATGGCCAAAACTAAGGCAGCCAATGTGAATGCCACCAATGATTTTCACACCAATCAGCCAAGTAACTTCTAAGTATACATGCAAAGTTAACAAATTTGTAAATTTGACAATGCAAAGCGCCATCAATAATGCAAATGTAATGCCATGTAATGATTGTGGCCTCTTGAGCACTGCAACCTGACAGGTTCATTGTGCTTGCACACCACAAATAATAGCAAACAGTATTCACTGGCGCAAGGCAATTGCTTGCAATCACATTCGAAATCCGTATACACTAATAAAAGGCAACACTTATTAAAAATATCCTTTGCCCATAATGTACGTAAGCAAAATCTAGCTAGTAACTTTATTTTTTCAGTTTGAACCCAACAAAGACGGCATAATTGCGTACGAATTTTGTTATCTACTTGATTGAAAGAAATTGTGCTTCACTTCTGCACTTTTACCATAATTTAACTTGAGCAGCAGTTGTAAGATTATCGAACATACAAGTTATACTACAATAGTTTAACAAATGCACATTTACTAAATGAATTATGCAATATTATAATATTGTAAATAAAATTATAAAAAGTCAAAGTAAGCGAAAATCTTTAGTTTTTGAAACTTCACGATTAACGATAAATCAAATAAAAAAACAAAAATTGTTCTCAGAAATATGAATCGTGTGGAGGAAATTGTATAAATTTTGGTAAAGTATGTGTGGAAATGAATTTTGTAATTATTTTTCAATTATTAGTGATTTTGTAATTGTTTTGAGTTTTTTGTTTGGAACTTTATTCAGAGAAATTGTATGTACAGTACTTTTCGCTTAAAGCGAACTTCGAGGGAGCGGGCAAAATGGTTCGTTTTAACCGAAAGTTCGCTTTAAAAGGAGTCCGTAATAAGCGAAAACATGAAGTGCGTACTTTTGAAATTAGTTCGTTTTAGGCGGAAAATCCTTTTAAACGGGTTCGTTATAAACGAAAAGCATTGTGTTTTTATTTTTATTATTATTTATTTTGTTGTCATTGTCCATGATTATCTACGATTTTTCTTCATCTTTCAGGCAGCATAGGGAATCTGCGTTGAAAACAAATCCTCATCTGTTGAGGTGATTCACTAATTGATCGATTTTTTGGCTACGTTGTAAGAAGTAAAGTGCTGTTCGGTCAGTCCATGAGTCGGAACAAATGTTAGTCGCAGGCAATTATCTCTGATCAATACGACTCTGATCATTGAAACGTCTTCAAAATTTCTTTGACAATTTTTATGGCTGAGCGTTGACGTGCAGAAAGCGCAGCGCTTCTCGCAAATTGTGTTTTATTGGCACAAACGCTACGCGTTTGCTCAAGTTAAAAAACAAATGATTAGAGCACAGAGAAAGTGTGTTGTTTAGAAAGATGCTGACATACTTTTAGAGCAAAGTGATGACTGATGATGACTCTAACATGAATGCAGTAACAAGATGGTTCGATACAATTCACTGATAGCTAAGTCATCTTTTGTAAATCCCTCAAAATTTATTCATATATCCAATTCGATTGCAAACTAAATACAAAAGAGTCGCATTTAAGAAAACTCAAATGCTCAAAAAAAAACAGTTGATACTGCAGAAGCAACGCAATTAACTTGAAAATAGTCGTACAATATTTTTCCAGTTTGAAAAGACAGTGATGAGAATAAAATTTTTAAAGTATTTCGTGATGAGTGCTGTGAATTGATTTATAAAAAAGTTTAATTTGTAAAATGTTGAGTTGTGACTCCTTTGCATTTAGTGTGCTTACTTATTTTTTCATTTCGTTTGATTTTATTATTTCGCTTAAACAATTTAATGAAATTAGTTTTCAATTTTAATATTTTTTATTTCAATTTTAATATTTTTTATTTTCAATTTTAATATTTTTTACTATTATTTTCATATTTTTTAAATACTTTTTACACTCTTAATTTGCATTTTAATATTTTTTATTTTAATTTTAATATTTTTTTATTTTAATTTTAGTATTTTTTATTTTAATTTTAATATTTTTTATTATCATTTTAATATTAACCAAAAATATAGAGCAACGGCAATAAATTGACTTGGAATTAGCTGTGAAGTCCACATGAACTACAGTAAGATTTCTCGTCTATAAACAAATGCTTCAAAAAGGAGGTTGGTTGGTTCAAGTGGCGATGTTCCATCATCCAATTAGCGCGTTGGCACCGTTTTGATACCACAGATAAAAGGAGAAAAGTAGGAAATCGTGCAATAAAGCCCACAAAAGCACGAACGAGTCATTGCACCTTCAAAATACAGCGTACGTAATAGTTTTAGGCAGCATTCTTTCAGGCAGCTGCAGCTTGGATTGATCAGCTTGCAACTGACTTCAGCTGCTGGTGCAATTTGAATTCGAAGTGCTGATCGGAATACTTCAATCCACTCTTTAACTCTCTGTCAGTGTTTCTGGAATCGAATTGGATGTGGCAGCGAAGCACGTTGGGAAAAACCAGGCAAAACTGCTCGCATTGGAGCAAATTCAAAAGTTTCGAATCTGATTTTTTTTTACTTGTAATATAGACTAACCAGACAGCAAAACAATTTTTCAAGTCTTCATTCCATGACCTGGACTTTACGGCCTTTCAATGTTGAGCGTTTTATTATATTATTTTCACTTCTAGCAAAATATCGTTAACAAGGCTGTCTTCAGATGCCCGTAGAATCTATGTTCTTTAATGAAATCCCATTATTTTTCACATGTGGGGTTACGATATTCAAGCAATTAATATATCAAAAAATTTTATTTCAGAAATGTTTTTTTTGACAGAAAAAAAGCATATCTAACCTTTGCCAAATTTTTTGATAAAAATGAGAAAACCCGGGATTTTCTCTGGACTGTAACTTTTGAGATTCCTCAGCATTCCACGAAATACGTACACATGATTAGGTGGAACGTTCAGCTAAATGATGGTACCAAACTCATCTGCGGAGTCCTGCGACTAAATGAATGCGAGCAATTTTCGAATGCCAACCCAAGCACTTTTTGTACTCAGTTCTGTTGGGCAACGATATATTTTTAACCCCTTGACGTATCAGTTAGCGCAACGAAATTCGTTTCCAACTGGTCGCTCACTGCCCGGGCAAATGCCCGATTTAAAAAATTGAAATGCCCAATTTAATTTTTCTAAAAAACAACACTGACCACGAGTCAGACTCGTGTTAATCATGTTAGGCACAGAAATTGTACCACGAGTCAGACTCGTGTTAATCATGTTAGGCACAGAAATTGTACCACGAGTCAGACTCGTGGAAATACGTCAAGGGGTTAATTGCTGAGAAAACTATAACGTATGAAAAACAGCAAGGCTGGTGTTTAAAGGAATAAATATGTATTTAAATGTATAGAATTGTGATATGTACATATATATCGCATTGATTTATCTATGTCCGTCTGTTAATATGTCTTCCAATTCGTCTGTCTGATGGAAGGTATTCAGAATTGCTTTCGAAAAAGTTTAGACACGAAACTGAAATTTCGAACAAACACTTTGGAAATCACCAAAGCAACATATTGCCTAAAATGGGCGTGGTTTGCCCATTCTTAACAGGGTTGCCATATAAAGATATTTTTCCAAATATGAACTTTTAAATATTTAGCGTCCGTTTAGGAATATTTTTGTCTGGAAATAGGTGTGTCATGCCTCTTTAACCCCTTGAGATACATAATACGTCATTAGTTTAACTTTTAGTGAGGAAAGTTATATTTGTCAGTTAACCTTTTTCGTGCTTTATAAAAGTAAATGAATAGTTTAGATTTTTTTAAGAAAGAGTTTGCCTACTTTTATAAAAGTGAGCTAAGTGTCTCTAAAGAACATTTTATTGCATGACAACAAGATGTTAGCCTATTTTAATATTGTTAAAAATAAAGTGTGAAGAGAGAGTAGGCGTGGCCGCGGGCAAATTTTTTTCGTTTTTGGAATAAATCATCCACTTATGGGAAACCGTTATGCGAAAATTCAATCCTTTATTTTTTTTATTTCCTAAGATATTAAATCTTTTGTTATACATTCCGAAACCATAAACCGTGCTGCGAAAAAGTGCTCAAATTAAAAAACTTTAAAACACGTGTAGCTTTATTTTTGATCTTTTACGAGAATCAGTTATCAAAATATTGACTTTTTTTGGCTTCTGATTATGCATATTTCTAAAACTCTTAACTTCCGACTGTAGGGTACCAGCTCCTGGGAGGGATAATTTAAAAAAACCACACCATACAATTCTCTGAGGAATTCTGAAGTTAATAGCGAAATTTCAGTTCTTTAGTTCAAAAACTATAGATTCTAAAGCTGAAAACAGGCGATGCGAGCGTTTTTGCCTGTTTTTTTCCCAACGTGTGCCGTTTCCAGTAATCTTCACGCTGTTCTCCGACCCCTTCCATGCTACCCTGCAGCATGTTTGTTTTTGTAGAAATGCACGCATGCACCGTTGGACCATTGAACCGTTGAACCGAATGCAAACGAGCGAAGTAGTCAACTAAAGTCAGTGTTATCAGTCATTGTGCTTTGTTTGTATTCGCGCACCTCAGCTAAAACTTTGCTTTCTCCAGTTTACAACTTTAAATTGAATTCTGTGAGTAGCTAACTGATTTTCACTTTGTATTTCATCAATTTTTTTCATCGTAATCGTTGATTATTATTTCGTTACATTGTTTTTACTACTAAAAAAGTTTGCTTTGCTCAAAAACCAGTAACAAAATATCAACTTTTTATTTGCATACAGAACAAGAATAGAAAGAACTTTTATTTACCAACACTTGATAAGTGTTAATTAAGAATTTGACGAGCTACAAAGCCAAGACATAATGTTTAACATAATGTTTACGTTAAAGCTGTTTGTATAATTCTTTACATATTTATGTATGTTTGGGTTTAATGCGATGCTAGTTATTTCAGTTTCAAGTATTGATTTGCATCTTAGCAATGAATTGTTGTTGTAATTTCCCAATTTCGAAACTATTTACCTACGCAAAGCAAGCACCAATGAATATTCATTGCATGCCCAGTAGGAAATGTCGTCAGCATTGATCGCCTACTCTGTGCCAAGTCCCGAATTGCATAGAAACAATGAAGGCCAGTTGAGTCCTTTGGTCAGGTCTGTAATATTGAGCGCACGAAATTGGTTGCTGTAATGTTCAGGCCCCGACCCGCGTGATTATCCTACTGGGCTACCACCCACCGCTCATCTCCCTTGTTACTCCAACGAAGCAACTATTTACGTTGCGGCCAGAGCAATCAACTTGCCAGTTGGACCATAAATTGATAGTAGAAATTCGTATAGATTGAAAACAGTTAAAAGCAAGTTCAGTCCGCTGTCAGCGATCAGTAGCCGGGAATGTCGTAAATGAAATAGTTTAGTGCACAATTCTTCAAAGCAAAATCTCAGAAAATGAAAAGTAAGTTAAATTCAAACTACACTCGCCAGTTTAATGCAAGTGTTTTTTTTTGTTTGTGCTTTCAGCTCCCACACTACTCCTGATCAGCATAGCCATGGCTTCTGCCAGTTCCATTGCCAACGCCAATGCACCCTTTTCCGCGCAGCTCTTTCACGCCATAGCGCAGAGCAAGTCCGCCGAAAACGTCGTCTTGTCGCCTGCCTCCATTGCCAGTTGTCTGGCGCTCACCTATCTGGGCGCTGCCGGCGACACGGCCAGCGAGTTGCAGAAGGGACTACAGCTCAGCGACGCGGCCGACAAGCAGCAAGTGGCGCAACAGTTTGGCAAACTCTTCGAGAAGACAAAGGCTGGCAGCGACGCTACGCTGAAGGTGGCCAATCGCATTTTTGTCGCCGAGAAGTTTGCACTGTCGAGCAAGTTCAATGAACTCGCTGCGCAGCATTTCCACGCCGGAGCGTTAAGTGTCAATTTCGCGGAGGCACCAGCCGCAGCAGCGCAAATTAACGAATGGGTGGAGCAGCAAACAGAAAACAAAATTCAAAAGCTGATAAGTGCGGATAGTTTGGATGCGTCCACAGGCGCCGTAGTGGTGAATGCGGTGTACTTCAAAGGCAAGTGGGAGAATAGCTTCGATGGCTTCGCAACAACCAAGCAGGACTTTGCTGTGAGCAAGACGCGTTCAGTGCCAGTGGACATGATGTTCCAGGAGGAGAAATTCCTGTATGGCGAACTGAAGGATTTGGATGCAACTGCAGTGGAGCTGAACTACCTGGACACAGATATATCAATGCTGGTAGTGCTGCCAAAGAGCGCAGATGGGCTGGCTGCGCTCGAGGAGAAATTGCAGCATGTCGATCTGACGAAATTGTCGGCGCAGTTGAAGAAGGAAAAAGTGCGCCTGCATTTGCCCAAATTCCGAATTGAGTTCGATATCTCGCTGCAACCGGTATTGGAGCAGGTAATATAAACCGGGATAAATCGGGCGGGTGACGAGTGCAGCGCTGCAATAATTTTTAATCAACTTGCAGCTGGGCATTAAGACCATGTTTACGGAACGCGCAGATTTCAGTGCTCTGCTGTCTGACAAACAGCCCCTGAGGATTGCTGAAGTCAAGCATAAGGCCTTCATAGAAGTCAACGAGGAGGGCACCGAAGCGGCAGGTGCGACGTGTAAGTACACAAATTAAGTTAAAGGTCGCGTGGACCATTTTTTAAATATGAAAATGTGTGCTTTTTCGTTTGTTTTAGATGCCAAAGCTGTACTGGAATCATTACTCATCGGAGAAACCGTCTACGATTTTAATGTCGATCATCCATTCTTCTTTGCGCTAAAAGATGGGGAATCAGTTTACTTCGCGGGACATGTTTCAAATTTCTAGGCAGTGCTAATAGTTTACGTGTTTTGTCGTTTCGTTTTTATTTTTTCAAATAAACATTAAAGTTACAATGTCAAAATTGTGAAAAAAAAAACAATTGTTCAATTGCACTATTGAGACTCAGATTCTTCTCTGAGCTTAAAATGCATATCCGCTAGCAATTTCTTTATATTTAAGTTAATTACACAACTGTTTGTTGTGCCATTAATGTTGCGTGTGCGAATTTTTCCTGGTAACCACTTAGACGTTTTGTTTTTAGTTGAGTCAAATATGCGTACGATGCTTCGAATCGTAACTGATTGAAGATCAGTTACAGTTACGATTTTCCCCGTACGGGGAAAATGTTTCTTTACGTGAATGCACACAACTTTTTCAACTCTCTCTTCTGTAGCGAACTAATTAAAATACCGAATGCAAAAAAATTTCGCAGTTGTTTACAGCACAACTGTGAAAAACATTCTGTTTATTTCATATAATTGCTCTGGAAGTGTGGAGACATTATTTAAGTCTAACATCTGAACTCGACGCGTTCAGTTTCGAGTACCAGTTTACCAGTTAATTACCTTTAAGAATGAGCGGTGAGTTCCAGCATTGAATTCAACTAAAGAGAACTCTCCAACTGAATATATTTTCCGTTGGAGCCTCAATGTTTTCATTTTGGCTGCTTGCCATACCCACCGCTTTGGCCGCTGGCAGAACTCCATTCTTGTTACAAGTTGTGCCAACCATCGGTGCGGAGATAACCAATGAGAACTGTGTCTGCTCGCCCGTTTCCATACGAAATCTGCTAGCAATGTTGTGCCTTGGCGCCAACGGGCCAACAGGGCATGAATTGAAGACCGTCTTGCAATTCCATGACACCAAGCAGGATGTGGCAATAACGTTTGGTGAAATGTTTCCCCCAATCAAAAAACCCAATGTAATCCTTACAGTCGGCGATAGGTTTTATATCGATAAGCGATTGAATTTGACGGAAAAATTCAAAAAGTACGCTGAAGCTTTCCATGCAAATATACTGGTTATGCAATTTCTAGAGCCTGTAATTAAAAACAAGGAAATAAACAGTTGGGTGGAACAGCAAACTGAAAACAAAATTCATGAATTGATCAATGAAAATTCATCTTTTAAGATTGGTGCAGTGTTTGTAAATGAAATATATTTCAAGGCTTAGTGGTTGAAACCCTTTCCGCGAAACCGAACACAAGCCGTGGACAATAATGTAACGCACAAGAAATTCGATATGATGGTCCAGGACAATGTAATGCTGTATGCAGTGAGGCATGATTTGAATGCAGACGTGGCACAGTTGAAGATGCAGGATACGAACATTTCAATGCTGGTGTTGCAGCCGAGGGAAGCTGCTGGTTTGTCAGAATTGGAGGAGAAGTTGAAGGACGTCGACCGCAGCGAATGTGACCCTGATGGTGCCGAAATTCAGGATCGAGTTCGACACGCCACTCAAACCGGCACTCAGACAAGTACGAGTTGAGTGTCGAGTTTGCATGTGAGAGAGTGCTTTGCTAAAGCATACATTCAAGCTATGCATTCAAATACCCATTCCACACATTTCGTCATTGAGTTTTTAAATATTTTTCGCAGCTTGACCTGAAAATTCTATTCCGGCGCGCTGATTTCTCTAATCTATTGGCAGACGGCCGTCAACTTGACGTGTCCGAGATTAGGCACAAAAGTGTCATAGAGGTTAATGAAGAGGGCGTTGAGGCAGCCGGCGGCTCTACACTAATGTGTACCGGGAAATTGAATCTCTGTTTTAGGCATGGAAGTGCACCCTCCATCATTATATCACAATTATACTGCTAACCGCCACTCCTTTGCGATCATCGATGAGGAGAATGTCTACTTTGCAGGACATGTTGCCAACATGTAACTGCCTTGGATTATGGACTATGATACTATTTATGGTATTCAATACGTGGACATATTTCTAATTGTATTTCTGTCACAAGATGGATCACTGATTACAGTTAAGTAAACCAGTTCTATACTGAACAGTACAGTTGAGTAAACCGTAAAAGCGATTATCAAGTCACGAATTCCTTAAACATAGGTAAGTTACTCAGCACCAGTGTTGGGACTTATTACTTTTGACAGTAACAAATTACTTATTACACATTACTGACATTTCAAAATAATATCGTTACATTACTTATTACTGGAAATTTCAAGTAATGTATCACAAAAAGTAATATATTATGTTCCGTCAACCAATCGAAATATTTGCGGAATTGCCAGCTATTAAAAGTAGTCATTCTGCAAAAAAAATAATCAGGTTAAATGTTTATTTAATTTTGAATTACAATTTGAATTTCGCTACCTTTTTCGTTAAAACCGCTTGAGTTTGCTTGCAAATGTTAATTGTTTCTCCACTACCAAACTCAGTTGGAAATGAAACACGCGAGCTATGTTTAGTATGAACAAGTGCAGCGTTGTATAATTGTAATTCATCTTAATTATGTTATCAGTGCTTCTGTTTTACATGAAAGTTAGAACTTTGTTGACTAAAAAGTAATATTGTAATAAGTAACTTGAAAAAAAGTAGTAATATTACTGAAGGTGATTACTTATGGGGAAAAGTAACTAGTTACACTACATTTTTAAAGCAAAAGTAATTAGTTACACTACTTTAATATATTAGTCACAACACTGCTCAGCACAATGCAGTCACAACAACAAAAGGCACAACAACATCAGCAAAAGACTGCAAACCAACCAACCGACGACGCCAGTGTGTAAAGCTTTAGTTATCAAGCAAACCTATACACATTCTAAATCTCCAAACATTTCCACAAATCTGATGCATTGTACGATTTTTTCAAAGTGATTTCTTGTGCACACATCAATAATTAAGTCATCTGTTTTGTTTGTAATTAATATTGTAAACTTAGACTGTGATACGTAATTGTAGTAAGGCAAAGTCTAATGGAAAGTTTTTCAAACTTCAACAACTTAAATATTATTTACACTTAAGTAAACATTATGAAATCAAATTACTGATGAATGGATGTGCATCGCTCGCTTCCTATTGACTCACAAGTGTTCCTCAAATAAACATTTCTTCTACACTTGAAAACCACCTTCCGTACAATTTGTAGAAAAACATTGGAGATCTAGAGCGATAAACCAAATTGGAAAAGATCCTTAAGGGGGTCTTACTATGTAATAGTTTCAAAAAATCGATTTTTTTTTACATTTTTTCATCTAAATAGTGTTAGGAATACGCTGGTAAAAGGATTTAACTGTGGACGGGCTCGTTTGGCAGTGACAGGGCATTTTTCACGGTCACGCGCGGTCGTTGTGTACTACGTTGTCAATCTTTAAACGTGTTTTTTCGAAAGTCGTCTTTTTAGAGGTGGCCAATCATCAATAGCCACACGCACCTCGTCCATCGGAAAATTTGCCACAGCACGAATCAAAGCTGTCTTAAGAGAATCAATGTTGGTTATCTTTTGTGGCAAACCATGTTCTCTAAAACAGTCCACAATTTGTAATCGAGCGGGTTTAAATCAGGACTGTCAGAGGGCCATTCTTCAGAAGAACTAAATGCTGGTAAATTGTTTTGGAGCCAGGTTTGAGTCGTTTTAACTTTATGGGCGGGGGCAGAATCTTGCTGGAAAGTCCACGGCTGGTTTTGGAACAAAGAATGGTTAAGTGGTTTCATGGTAAACTGTGGTTCAGATGCTTCCTTAGATGACCGTGCATACACTCTATCATTTTGCTTGTTAAGTTTTTCCTGCACGGTAAAAATTGTGTATCGGTAAACAAGATTTTTCTGTGCAAGTTCTCAGCGTGCTTCACCAAAAGACGTTTGCTTTTTTCCATCATTTTTTTTTCAAAGCTGCTGTCAACAAATGTCCGGTAAGGCGTTTGAAAGCCCCAAGTCCCAAGTCTTTTTTAATAATTCGACAGATGGACTTTTGCGAGATATTCATCTCCCTGGCCATGATTTTCTGTTTTCGGAGCGGATTTCGCTGAATTATTGATTTGACAGCTTTAACGACTAGTGGTGTTCGAACTGTGCACGGACGGCCCGACCGGTGGCGGTCTTTTACATCTCTAGTCTCCTCAAACAGGTTTATGCACCGGTAGACGAACATGCGACTAATCCCGAGTGGGCAGAATAATTAATTTTTAATTAGAACGTTTTGAAAATATCACAATTTTTTTATTTCACACTTAAATAGCGCTATAACAGCAATACGGTTCTCGTTATCTGACTCCATGGTGAAAGCTAGAACAATTTAGAATTCCCGGTGCAGACTAACGCTTTACAGGTTATGTTTCATAAACCATGTGGAAATAACGGCGTATGTTCAATTCAACTATTACAATGGGTGTGTTCAATGTTGTAACAATATTTACGTCCCTACTAAGTATATGTATAATGTAGTAAATTATATTATTCCGCGCTTCCGTTGACATTTTGAATAGAAATCACAAAGAAAAATGTGTTTTCCGTACCTGAGGTGTTCAATAAACCCTCTGGAAAGAAATGATCCAAGATTTTCCATAGTCGCCAAAATAAATCATTAAACGACGAAAGTTAATCGAAAGTGACTAGATTAGAGATGATTTAGTAACATCGTTCGGTGATTGTCCAATTCTCGGCACCAAAGACGTCATATCCATCAATCATTACCATTAATCAAGTTTACGGAAGAACGGCTGGAAAAACGTTCAGGAGGCCTAGTTCCGAAGGAACCATGGAGCAACACTTATGGGTCCAATATGGACATCACCGAGAATCCAACTTGCATATCTTGTCTGCCTGGAAGGTCGACCTTGCGCGAACTTGCCAACACCACATGGGACAGCGCGACAACAACAGCCCAGAATCGTGCTTCAGAGAGGAGTGAACAACGAAAATATAGATTACGCATTTTGAGTTCAGATGTTATGAAAATGGAGGAGGTCCATTCTCTTACCCAGTGCGATCTTCTGAGATTCATTATAGAGGAAAAGGAAACTCATGCAGAAAGACGTGAAGTCCCCCTTCCCTTCCACTTACTTTCTTCCATTCTCTCTTACAGTTTGTCAAGTAAATGTTTGCAAACTTAAAAAAGGTAGGAACATTATTTTGAAAAGCTTATAAATATAACAGAAATTGCAATATTTTGAATTGTTTTTTAAATATAGATTATTAGTAATGTCTGTTTGATACGCGAAAACAGTGTAAAAAATCAATAAAGGAATGAAGGTATATTTCAAACTTTAAAAAAATTCGTCTTCTTTCAAAACCAAGATTGCATTGAAAATTTGGCGCCGTTCAGTTCCGAACAGTTTCATGAGATACATCAGTTCCGCATTCTATTTTTGTACATCCAAAGCCATTTCCCTTATTGAGATAAGGGGGTTTTCACGAACTTTTCGGATGATTTTTCTTTCTTCTCTGTCGGACAGTTTTCTGGATCGTCCAGGAGATACTTTCAAATCAATTTGCCCTTCAATACGCGAATCAAACAGACATTAGTGAGAATGAAATATTCAATTAATATATATTTTTCAAATAATTTCAAAATATTGCAATTTCTGTTATAAGATAAGCTTTTCAACATAATTGTCTACCTTCTTTAAATTTGCAAACATTTACTTGACAAACTGTATTACTCCACCTCACTTTTCACAATGGGCCACCTAGCCTAAGTGCTTGAGAATGTGGACCGGGTGGGTTTACCAATAGAAAACCAAGAAGATGAAATAAAAAAATTCAAGTTAAAACTTGAAACAATTTCCAAATAAATAAGTATGTATTTATTTATGTTATTGAAAACTAATTAGAAATTTGTTCAGTGAATCGAAATCATAACTAGATTCGATCAATACTTGGGCAGTTATTAAACAATAAATATCTAACAGGTCACCCTGCCGGGTATAAGTAAAGTGAAGGTTAATTGGATTCATTGTATTTGCATGCATATTTTTGTTTACAGTTGCTCGGTTCTGATTACAATGTATCATCAGAACAAAGATGAATTAAACAACAACGATTTTCGAAAACATTCATTTGTACAAAGCAAGCACCAGTGAATATTTAAATTGTATGCCCAGTAGGAAATGCTGTTATCATTGAAAATCCAAATCGCCTAATCGCAGAAACAATAAAGACCAGTTGATTCTCTGGTCAAATCAGTCTCTGCTGTAATATTCGAGCCTCGACCCAGGTTACTTATTACCGGTCAGCGCACTCAATTCGGTCAGCCTATCCTACTGGGCTACCGCACACCGCCCCTCTCCCGTGTTGCTGCGAGGCAGCGGCTGTTTGCGTTGCCAGAGCCCGAGCCAGAGCAAATCGATGATAGACCAAAAGTTGATAATTGAAATTTGTATAGGTCGAAAATAGTTAAAAGCAGGTTTTGTTTGGTCCAGTTGAACCAGTTCGCTGAGCACTGTACGCGCACTCGGTTCACATTGTCATCAGATCAGTAACCGGAATTGTCGTAACTGAATCAGTTTTGTGCAGAATTTGTTAAAGTAAATTCTCAGAAAATGAAAAGTGGGTTCAATTCAAACTACACTTGCAGCTATAATACAAGTGCCCTTTTTTGTGCTTCCAGCTCCCACACTACTCTTGATCAGCATAGCCATGGCTTCTGCCAGTTCCATTGCCAACGCCGATGCACCCTTTTCCGCGCAGCTCTTTCACACCATAGCGCAGAGCAGGTCCGCCGAAAACATCGTCTTGTCGCCTGCCTCCATTGCCAGTTGCCTGGCGCTCACCTATCTGGGCGCTGCCGGCGACACGGCCAGCGAGTTGCAGAAGGGACTACAGCTCAGCGACGCCGCCGACAAGCAGCAAGTGGCGCAACAGTTTGGCAAACTCTTCGAGAAGACAAAGGCCAGCAGCGACGCTACGCTGAAGGTGGCCAATCGCATCTTTGTCGCCGAGAAGTTTGCACTGTCGGGCAAGTTCAATGAACTCGCTGCGCAGCATTTCCGCGCCGGAGCGTTAAGTGTCAATTTCGCGGAGGCACCAGCCGCAGCAGCACAAATTAACGAATGGGTGGAGCAGCAAACAGAAAACAAAATTCAACAGTTGATAAGTGCGGACAGTTTGGATGCATCGACGAGCGCCATAGTGGTGAATGCGGTGTACTTCAAAGCCAAGTGGGAGAATATCTTCGATGGCTTCGCAACAACCAAGCAGGACTTTGCTGTGAGCAAGACGCGTTCGGTGCCAGTGGACATGATGTACCAGAAGGACAAATTCCTGTATGGCGAACTGAAGGATTTGGACGCAACTGCGGTGGAGCTGAGCTACCTGGACACAGATATAACAATGCTGGTAGTGCTGCCAAAGAGCGCTGATGGCCTCGCTGCGCTCGAGGAGAAATTGCAGCATGTCGATCTGACGAAATTGTCGTCGCAGTTGAAGAAGGAAAAAGTGCGCCTACATTTGCCCAAATTCCGAATTGAGTTCGATATCTCGCTGCAACCCGTATTGGAGCAGGTAAGGAATATGGATAAACCGGGCGGGTGACGAGTGCAGCGCTGCAATAATTTTCAATTAACTCGCAGCTGGGCATAAAGACCATGTTTACGGAACGCGCAGATTTCAGTGCGCTGCTGTCTGACAAACAGCCCTTGAAGATTGCCGAAGTCAAGCACAAAGCCTTCATTGAAGTCAACGAGCAGGGCACCGAAGCGGCAGGTGCCACCTGTAAGTACACAAATGCAGTGAACTTTCATGACCAGAGCACATTTAGTAGGGACATATGTTATATATATGAATATGTTTGTGTGTGTTTCTTATTTTTAAGATGCCAAAGCAGTGCCGTTGTCACTGGTCATCGGAGAAACCGTCTACGATTTCAATGCCGATCATCCATTCTTCTTTGCGCTCAAAGACAAGGAAACCGTTTACTTCGCAGGACATGTTTCAAATTTCTAGGCAATGTCGTGAGTTGTAATTGTTACAGTTTTGTTTTAAATGTTTTGGAAAACTTTATTCAAGTAGTTAAAACTATATTTTACATCTTGCTTTATTTTCATTCTTTCATCATAAAAATTGAGTATATTTTTCTATTTTCAGTGCTAGAACTCAAATTCTTGTGCAATGCCATTACGGCCTGGAATTAATAACTTGAAGTCCTACGAACAGATATGGAGCATATGTAAAAAACAAAGAAGGACAATTTGCATTCAAAATTCACAGTTGTATACGAAACAATAAAAATACACAAAATTTGCTCTTAAATATTCAAATTTGAATGCCTCACTTTCGTCGAACGTAGCCTATGGCAATATTTTTAATCTTTATTTGTATTTGAAAAGTATAATAGTTGTACTAAATTTATAAATACCAACAACAACAACTAACCAACATGGTTATATGTATAAATCCTTTTCACAACCACTGACTATGGATTTGTATATTTATTTAACGTATTCTTGTTCAATTCGTCTACATACCAACTTATACATAGTAAATGTACATACAGTATAATCTCGATAATTCGGACACTCGCTAATACGGACAACGCGATAATCCGGACACTCATTTCTATTGTAGACTCTGTAATCCGGACACTCAATTTCTATTGTAGACTCTGTAATCCGGACACAAGTGTCCGGTTTTTAATTGTCCGGATTATCGAGATTATACTGTATATAATTGAATTGATAATGTTTTGTATGTAAGTGAAAAGTACTCCCAGACCACAATCTATGTAAACATTTGCTTGTAGTTGACTCAGGACTTAACCCGAATATTGCAGCTTATTTAATTAGAAGAGTGCTGCACAAACAGACGAGACGTACAACCAGGCGCGGTTCCAGAAAAATATTTCGGGGGGGTTTTAAAAAGTAATCCTTTAATATTTATAAAATGCCTTTTAATTTGTATGTAGTTTTATAGTCGATCCAAATATTTCGGGGGGGTTTCAACTCCCAAAACACCCCCGGGATGCAGTGGCGGATACAACACTCTTAGCCGTAATAGATCTTTACTGTATATTTCTTAACGTGATTGCATGCAACTTTTCAAACTCAGCATCTGTACGGAACTAATTAATGTACCAAACACAACCAATTTCGCAGTTGATTGCAGAACAACTGTAAAGCTCATACTTCACATTTCATATAATTGCTCTGGAAATGTGGAAACATTATTTAAGGAAAACGTCTGGAATCGAAGCGTTTAGTTTCGAGTGCCAGTTTACCAGTTAATTGCCTTTAAGAATGAGCGGTGAGTTCCAGCACTGAATTCAACTAAATAGAATCCTCTAACTGAATATATTTTCCCTTGCAGCCTCAATTTTTTCGTTTTTGCTGCTAGCCATACCCACCGCTTTGGCCGTTTACAGCAATGGACTCACAGCACGACTTCTCCCAGCCATCGGTTCAAAAATAACCAATGAGAACTGTATCTACTCGCCCGTCTCAATACAAAATGTCTTAGCACTGCTGTACCTTGGCGCCAGCAGCGAAACAGCGTCTGAATTAAAATCTGTTTTTCAATTCACTGACGACAAGATGGGCGTGGCAAAAAAGTTTGGTAGGATGCTTGCCCAAACCAAAAAGAAACATGCAGCCCTTGAGATCGGCGATAGGTTTTATGTCGACAAAAAGTTGAAATTGACGCCAAAATTTCAAGAGCTCGTCAAGACGTTTAGTGCAGAAATACTGAAAATGCAATGTCTGGAGGCTGGCACTGAAGATGAGGAAATCAACAGTTGGGTGCGAAAGCGAACGGCAAATAAGATTGCGGATTTGATAATTAATAATCGCACAGACTGGAACGCCGGTGCAGTGGTGGTTAATGAAATATATTTCAAGGCCAAATGGCGAAATGCCTTTCCAAAAGACCGCACACATACAGTGAAAGATAACAAAACGCACAAGGAATACGAGATGATGGTCCAGGACAATGTAATGCGGTTTGCTGTGCTGAAGGATTTGAAGGCATACGCGGCACAGTTGAAGATGCAGGACACGAACCTTACAATGTTGGTGTTGCAACCGAAGTTTGCTAATGGTTTGTCAAAATTGGAGAAAAAGCTGAAGGACGTCGATCTGACGCGATTGCTACAGAGCATGACCGCAATGAGAGTGACCCTGATGGTGCCGAAATTCAGATTCGAATTTGACATGCCACTCAAACCGCTGCTCAGACAAGTACGAGATAAGTGTTATTATGGGTCGACTTTGTATGCCTGAGAGAGTGCTTTGCCGGATCATTTCACACATGAAATCATGAAATCGTTTACCTTTTAACTATGTTTCGCAGATTGGCCTGAGAAGTCTGTTTCGTGACGCGGATTTCTCTGAACTGTTAGAAGGCGACAGTAAACTGGACATCTCCGAGATTAGGCACAAGAGTGTCATAGAGATCAACGAAGAGGGCATTGAGGTAGCCGGTGGCACTGGTACGTACAACTTTGCATTAAGTTTGGATATTTTACAAACGGCAATTGGAATCACTTTTTCAGGCGTTGAAGTGCGCCCCCCAGAAAAGTATCACAATGTTACTGCTAATCGTCAGTTCTTCTTTGCAATTATCGATGAGGAGAATGTCTATTTTGCTGGGCATGTTGCCAGCATGCCGCCGCCGACACTTGTCGACGTCGTGGAAACTTGAACAAATTTATTATTGCTTTTTTAGTTTGTTCTGACAAGATACGTAACTCGTTATGGTTGAGTAACCCAACTATAAAATATAATAAAAAGTAACGAATTGTTTGAATATCATTGGTTAGGTTGGGAAGGATGCAGTACTGCACTACACGCTCCTGTCAACATCATTCCATAACCTTCGTTTCCATACCTTAAAAGAGTTTTCGAGCTGATTTTGTGCATTTACATAGGAAATTCGGTATAAATGTTTTTTTTTTAATATTCTTAATTATGATTGCAATATGTTGAACAAGTATTTACTGTGCAGTGTTTGTGTGAAACAACTTTGATTTGTCGTTTTTGGTTTAGTTGTTATAAAAATGCATTATTGGTGAGTTTAAGCCAAAATGCTCTCAGTAGAAATATGGGGTTAGAAACAGTGGCGGATCCAGGGGGTGTTTTGGGGTTGAACCCCCCCCCCCGCCCGAAATATTAGGATCGACATTAAAACTACATACAAATTTAAAGACAATTTATGAATATCAAAGTATTACTTTTTGGATCCCCCCCGAAATATTTTTCTGAATCCGCCACTGATTAGAAAAAGATATTGGATGCTCACAAATTCTGAAATCATCTTTTTATGCGGGAACACCGAAATCGAAAAAATATTTTGCATCGGTCGTAAGATTTGAATAATTGTTTTGAGGGGCATTAAAAACTTGCTGGGACATATTATCCTAATAGTCCCGAAAGGGTAAGAGTCCAACTGAAAGAGGAAGTAGAGTAAAGATCTCTTCAGATCTCTCTCAAAGACGCACAACGTTGAACCAATGTTAACCGACTGCAGCGACTTGCTCGAAAAATTTTCACAGCATTGGACACTGAATTTTTGTTGGGCATGGAAAACGTTTGGTAACGAATCAATTCAAGTACCGAAATAAATCGATATATGCGCAGCCATAAAAAATCGTGTAAATACATTTCATGCAATTCCTTGCGACGTGTGACCAAAATATTTAAACCAGTCGCCAATACTCGATTCATTCGATTTTGAAAGTCTGTTTGACTTGATTGCTTTAGGCATGAAGGGTAAGTTGCAGTGAGAATAGAAACAACAATCAGCTGAACTTTTGCATTGCAGCCTATCTACTTCTTATTTTGATGCGGGCCGTAGCTGCAGCTGCGCCCGGACGCAATCCTGAATATCCATCAAATATTATGTCTGAACTAACAAAAGGAAATTGGAATAAGAACATTGTTTACTCACCCGTTTCCATTAAGGTGTGTTTGGCATTGTTGTATCTGGGCGCCGAAGGCAACACCGCTGCTGAAATGCGAGGCACTTTAAAGCTCAGCACCTCGAAGGAGGCCGTAGTGACTGACTTTCTCAACAAGCTCCACAATGAAGAGAACGGCAGCTTCAAAATTAGTATTGGCAATACGTTCTTTCTCAATGACGACTATGTAATAACGGATCAATACAAACGTCTCGCCAAAACCTCTCACCTCAGCATTGAGAGTTTGGTTAGTTCGGAAACTAAAGCAAATAAAATTCATATAAACAACTGGGTGGCGGAGAGAAGTAATAAATTAATTAAAGACATAATAACACTGGAAGATAACGCCGAATGGTCTGTACGAACGGTCATGATTAACGAAGTTTATTTCAAGGCCAAATGGGAGAACCCCTTTCCGAAAGAGCGCACACGTTTCGAGTCCAGTGGCCAATCGGATCATGGATTCGAGATGATGGTCCAGGACAGTGTTATGCGGTTCGGAGTGTTGCACGACTTGAACGCATATGCGGCGCTATTCAAGTTGCAGGATACGAATATCTCGATGCTGGTGCTGAAACCGAAGCAGAGCGAAAACTTGCAGGCATTGGAGGAGCAGCTGACGGTTGTCGATCTGACAAAATTGCCCAAATACCTGTACGACTCAAAAGTAACTTTGATGTTGCCGAAATTCAAAATTGAAACCGACATGGCACTCAAGAGGGCGCTGCAAAAGGTACAGTCGAGTTCCATTGTGCAATCATTGACCGTTCGGACAATTTTATTTCGCAGCTAAAACTGAGGAGCCTGTTCTATGGCGGCAACTTCAGTGGCTTACTGGACAGCGATATCCCAGTAACCTTTAGCGATGTCAGGCACAAGACTATCCTTAAAGTCGACGAAGAAGGCATTGAGGTGGCGTGTTTTACTGGTGAGTGCTGCTGAGTCAACTGCTTTGTGCTTATTTAGCGACAGCAATTTCTGAATACTCTTATAGGGATTGAAATATATAATCCTGAACCAACCGAAAGTGAAATATTCAATCACAATTTTTTCTTTGCGCTGTTGGATAAGGAGAATGTGTATTTCGCTGGACACGTGGGCAGGAATGAAGAATATAGGGTTTTCAGTGAAGTGAGCCCATAATTCTTTCAAAGTCCTCCACTGTAAAATCCGTTTCTGATTTGTGTTTTAAAAGCTGTAAATAATGTTTCAAAATGTGAGTTTCGCATGAAATTTAAGTCATTAGTGCAAATAAATATACTGAACCAGGTACAGAGACATTTCACGGTACTCTTATTTTGGTATTTCATTTAAAATAACTGTCATGCCTACATTCTACATATCTGAAAATAATATATTTTTTTAACAAAAATAAATTGGGTTCTTGTGAAGGAATTATGTGCACAGGATAAATCTGTGGAGCAATACTGAAAGAGTTTCCAGACGGTCTTCTTTGCTTTCCACCTCCAGCCGAGAACTTTTGCATGGAATGAGAAAGATACTCAATATTTTTTTACAGATTTATCCAACACACAATATCCATGCTTCTTAGGTCCGGTTTAGGTGCGCTGATTTCAAGTGAAATTTGCTAAATAATAGTGTTGCCTCCAATCGGTTCATATTACTTATTGTTTTCACTATGGACTCAACCATCGATATTTAAATATATTTTGAAATCCATACTTTTTTTTATAATAATAATTTATAATAAAGTAATACAATTACAATTTTAAGATATAAGGAATATAGGAACTGGCAAATGAGGCCTTCGGCTATCTTAGTGAATAAATAATGTTAAATGTTAAAAAGTATACCTAATTTAACTAGAAGGTATGTGAATTTGTTAATGTTGCTGGCTGATACTGTTGAAATAAGTTGGTCTATTGCAGGAATATTGAGTGCTGTTCTTAGTCTTTATATTTCAATTGTGAAATCCATACTTTTTTTTTGTAATAATAAGAAAACAAAGACAAGTTGAAATCGCATTTTGATTTAAATACATTTACTTATAAAATCGGGGCAAAATGAGCTCAGACTCACAGACTGAAGTTAAGTTCTATTTTCGAGCAATTTTTGCATTTGCGCATTGATTTAAATCTTCATATTGTTTTTGTTACGATGTTTTTGTTATAATTTCAAAGAGAAATGACAGCTCACAATGTTTAAATTAAATGGTGGCAATTCCTATTTTAGGGATTAGTAAATTGTACAGTTGAAACCATGAAAGAATAAGTATTGTAACGATAAGACAGTCTGTCGTTGTGCAAAGCAACCTTGCCGCTTCGCGCCGTGCCATAATTCAATCTGGCAACGACGGCCGCGATAATAACTTTTAGTTCAATCTGGCAACGATGGTCGCGATCATCAGGGAAACTTTTGGTCCACTCCGGAATGTGCGGGAACGATCTGCGCGATGGCCGGACAGAGTATAAAAGGCGGCCGGATGCGGCGCAGCGAGTCAGTCTGGTTTTGACAAGTGAAGTTGCCACACGGAGTGATTAAGCAAATACTTAAGTGTACGAACAGTAAAGTGTAAACTGTGAATAATAAAGTGACTGTTGGTTTATTTTATTGTCTGCGTTTAAGAAACTGACTGTGTTTTATTTTCAAATTACACAATCCAGAGATACGTAACAGCCCACTAGACTTAGTATTCGTAACAGTATGATGACATTTAAATAAATAAGATGGCATTTGAATATTGTGGTCAACGATATTTTATAGTTTTCAAAGATGTAAAGTAAAAAGTATTTAAATAAATGCATAATATCGAATAGTTTTCTATAACTTTTACATCCTTTCACCGACCGACGAAATACGTTTTAACGCTCACAGAACATTTATAAGAAATCTTTTATTTACATTTCTTACATTCATTACACTTATTTAAGTTTGCAAAGATGAACAAGAAAATTTAACGAATAATTAACCCTCCGATCCGGAACTGCAAAACCAAATTGGACGAACTCTGTCGCAACAGAGTAGTCACTATCAATTGGGTACCGGGTCACAAAGGAGTTGAGGGAAATGAGAAGGCTGATGCGCTCGCCGGTGCACGACTGCGAGCCAGACATCCATCCACCCCTCTCCACGCTCAAGACGGAAATCGAAGAGGTGGCGTCCATGTTCGTCCTGTTCACTCTTCCTCGATAACGCCAACAGGCGATGGAAAGGGGAGAGCACATGTACCACATGTACTAAACAGCTCTGGCCTGTCTTTAATCAAAGGCGAACAAGAGCACTTATCTCGCTTAATAGGCAGCACATTAGCACGGTCTCGCAATTCTGACAGACCACTGTTTATTCGGACGCCATGCCTTCAGACTAGGCGTCAACAGTTGGGACTTCTGCCGCAGTTGCCACAATGAGGAAGAGGAGGAATCTATCAGCCACCTTCTCTGCAACTGTCCGGCTCTATCTAGACGAAGATGGAAAACCCTAGGCTCTCCTTTCTTCGACAACTTGAGTGAACTCAGTTCAGTTAGCATAAAAGACTTGATTGAGTTCATCCACTCTTCGAAATGGCTTAATTAGGCTTATCGACTTGTAGTAAGATAGACCTTTTCAACTTGTGGTATCACAACGGGCCCATTCCGTGGCCTAAGTGTGTCTATCGGCAGGTCCCAGGCCAAGACAGCCACCTTAACCTAACCTATACGATCCGATGCAGCCCTGCAACGTTTGGTTTTCATGTAGCACTGCAGAAGCTCGTTTGGCAACGTCGTCAGTGAATCTGCTTTTTCTTCCTTTCTGACTGGCGACGTGGACCCGACCCGGGTGGGTTATAATTTAAATCCTCAAACATCGGGAAAACGGACAAAGTAATTATAATTTAAACATAAGTAAAACATTGTAAACTAATTAATTTTTTAATTATTATAGATATTTGACATTGAAACAACATTGTAATTTGCAGAGAAGAAATATATGTTTACTTAAACCCCTGCGTGGGGCAACATTCTAATTTGCAGCGAAGAAATATACCTTGTTCTTAATCTTCATCAATATTTATTTTATCTCCTTCAAAATATGCTCCATTAGAAGCGATACACATATGCCAACGTTTCTTCCAATCATCAAAACATTTTTTATAGGCGCTTTCCGGTATGGCTTTGAGTTCCCTCTGCGAATTCTGTTTTACGTCTTCTATGGATTCAAAACGCGTTCCTCTGAGTGGTAATTTGAGTTTGGGAAACAGGAAAAAGTCACACGGTGCAAGATCAGGTGAATACGGTGGCTGTTCGATGGTATTTATTGAATGTTTGGCCTTAAAATCGTTGATAATGTTGGCTCGGTGCGAGGGAGCATTATCGTCATGAAAAATCCATGAATTATCCTTCCACAATTGAGGCCGTTTACGGCGGATATTTTCACGAAAACGTCTTAAAACAGTCAAATAATAGTCTTTACCGACTGTTTGTCCTTCAGGGACGAATTCATGATGCACCACACCACGAATATCGAAGAAAACAATCAGCATTACCTTGATTTTCGAGCGACTTTGGCGTGGTTTTTTCGGTTTCGGCTCGTCTTTTCCTCTCCATTCCGATGATTGTTGACTTGTTTGCATGTCGTACTCGTAGACCCATGTCTCGTCACCAGTTATGCGTTCCATGAAAGTTGGATCGGAATTGGCACGATCAAGCACGTCCAAAGAGACCTTTTCACGGTACTCATTTTGAAGAAAATTCTCAACAAAATCGCAACGCACTACTGAAGTGAACTGGTTTCAACAGCTGCCGTAAACACACTGTCTGACAGATCGCGCTCATTTTTGGCATAGTAATTAAGGACAGTGCTACCAACCTACAGAAACTTAAAATATCGAAAAATATACAGCGCGCGAATTTTAAATGAGAATTTCCGGAAACTTTTCGGTCACAATGTATGTTTACTTAAACCCCTGCGTGGGGCAACCATTCGAAATATTGGCCGAAATCCCAACAGGTATATTTTCATTTATTTATTATTCGTACCAAAATATGTACAATATTATTGTTTTCCAGCTAATTTCACTGAATTGCAAATGTCGACCAGAAGTCATGTGTGGCGCTATACTTAATTTGTTTGTTATTTTTTGTTTTTGTTTTCTTATTATATGATTTCAAAGAAAAAACATCGGCAAACATCGATGTATCGATGTTTTCCCGGCGATGTTTTCATAGCATCGATGTTGCCTGGCCGATGCATGGAAACATCGAAACATCGATGTTGCTCCTCAGAATTTGCATCCCTACAAGTGATGCATGCACAAGATGTGGTGACGACAGTGCCAAAGGTACCCTGGAGCACTTGCTATGCCACTGCCCTGCTCTCTATAGATCACGGGTCAGCTGCCTCGGATCCGCGTCGTTCCCTTCCTTGGAAAGAATCGCGGAGTAAAAAAGCGGCGACTTACTTAGATTTGCCAAAACGTTCTTAAAAAACTATGTACAGGTCTGAAGCTCCAGAATCTTTTTGGTATCACTATGGACCAACATGTGGGTCAGCCAACCTAACCTAACCCTCCGATGCCCAACAACGTCCATAGGGACCTTGTATACGTTTTTGCTTATCTGTCTGTAGTAAAAAACACATATATGTTTACTAAAAAATACACACGAAGCTTAGCTTTTTGGCTTTCCAAGAACATTTACATACATTATATAACACTACATCATACAATTACACGCCTTATATGCAATATTACAGAAGAGGTCCCTGGGGACCTTGTTGGGCTTTGGCCGTTTAAAAAATTGTCGGTTATCGGACGGTTAAATAAATAAATTTTGTACATTTTGCAAAGAAATCCTGGAAAGTTACGAACCTAACCAAAAAAAATCTCTGATAGTTCTACAGTCCACTTTAAAGGAGAGTAGCTCTGCACTTAGACATTATATCTTTGAACTTTTGATGCATAAAATAGCTCTGGTCTTTTGGTAACACCTCGAAATAATAATTTTTTTTTTAAGGATAAATTTAGAGATGTTGGCGAAGGCACGAAAAAAAGCATTCTTTTTTAGTCATATTTTGAATATTCTGAAATATTCTGATATATAACCTTTTCAAATTATCGATTTATTATTGATTATTTACGAAGCCTAAAGACCAAATTACCACAATCAATTGATATCCATAAGATTATGCAAATAATCTTATGGATCCTCTCAACGCCGCGTACTTTTCAGTGGTCGAAAAATCGACCATTGGCCAGAAGTCGTCATGTATGTACATATGTAAGCCAACAATTGTTTGTTTTCATTCTTGATTATTATCTGACTAAAACTATGTACAGTGGGCGACAAAAGTCTACGTATGATGTCCATTTCTGCTATCTGAGAAGTCCAAATGCAATAAGAAAAAAAGTAATGACGCAGTTTTGTTTTAAATCTTTTTTTATGAATGCATAACAAAACTTGACGTCCTTCATTTAAAACTAAACAAATTATTCACAAAAAACGAAAAAAATTCAATGACAGAAGTCTACGTCACGCATTTCATGCTTTATGTTATTGTGTCTTGCTAGATAATAACGGGAAAGTACCGTTATCTATATTTTGCGTTTGTGCTTGGTAGCAGACACTGCATAGATTGTATTTAGTTGTATTTCAAAAGTGCGCGGTTACGAAAATGGCTCCTCAAAAAGAAATATCAAATTATCTGCGAAACTTAGTCATTAAATACAGACATGAATAAAATTATTAAATTTAACTAAATCAACAGTTTAATCCATCTTTAATAACTACAAAAATAACAAAAGTGTTGAAAATAAACTGCGCATTGGTCATCTAAGGAAGCTGAATCGCCAAGATATATCATTAATTTTGAAAGAAGTTAATCAAAATCCGAAGGTGGAAGCCACTAAGTTGGCCGCAGAGTTAGCAACGAGATCGGATACGACTGTGCATCCAAGAACAGTTCAAAGAGCTTTGAACAATAATGGTTTCCACAGCAGAACTCCACGCAAGAAACCGTTTATAAGTGAAAAGAACCGAAAACTTTGTTTGGAATTTGACTCGAAACACTTAGTTCCTACTGTCAAGCATGATTGGTTGGCATGTCATGGTTTTGGGCGCTGTCGCTGCATCTGGAGTAGGGAATTTGGTGTTTGTGAGAGGTAATATGGATTGGTATCAGTACAAATCCATTTTGAGTTTGGACTTCTCAGATAGCAGAAAGGGGCGTCGTACGTAGACTTTTGTCGCCCACTGTACATATATATTTGTTTTTATTTGAAATTCAATTTTTATTTATTTATAGAAAAATTAAAAAAAAAACACAAAAAAATACAAACATATTCTTGATTAAGGTCCTAAATGTAAGTCCTTAAAAGGAATTAGAAAAATATTGGCAATTTCTGGTAGCGGCCGAAAATGGGTTAAATACTGTTCTACGAAAACTGCGGCACGTGAGGGTATCTGGAACTGTTCCAATTTAACTGTAAGTTCTCTTCACATTCCTGAATGGAAAGATTGGAAAGTTACCAACTTCCTCAAGTACTCTTTGCTATTCATCGATGATTTATAATTAACTAGCTGACCCGGCAAACTTCGTTCCGCACAACATTTGTTGTTTTCTTATAATGAAATACGCGAGATCGTGAATCTATGGCGATGCAAATTGACAAAGAAAACCAACTAAAGGAAGAGGAGGGAGTTACGGGCCTCGATTGTGTTAATCAATCATGTTAGCTTGTTTACAATGTTCTTGACGAAGTACAAAGTCAAGGAGAACATTGCGTAACGATCTAATTTGAATAGCAAAAACAATCAATTTCTGAGTTAATAGCCATGGAAAATCAAATACCAATAATTCACCTGAAAATGTTGTGCATATATATTGAAGCCAATAAATTGAAGCGAATCGCTGCTACTCAATACGTTGGGTTCCGAATGTCAGTTACATTGGATTGCTTCAAATCATGAGCGGTGAGTGCTTCAGGCCGGTACATTAAGAATAAACTGATTTTACTTTTCGTTGCAGCTTTAACGCTTCTCTTTCTGGTGCTGGCCATGGTCACTGTTGCGTCACCCATCCAGACTTCATTCACATCGGATCTGGTGTCAACCATGAGCATAGATAAAGCCGATAAATGCCTTGCATACTCGCCCCTTTCCATACAACTGACCTTAGCTTTGCTGTATCTGGGCTCCCAAAACGAAACCACCAATCAATTGAAATCAGCCATGCAGCTCAGCAGTAACAAAGAGGACGTGGCAAAACAATATGGCAAAATATTTACTGCGGTGAATAGTGCTGGCGGCTTCAGCCTCAGCACAACGTTCTTTATCAATTCGCAACTAAAAGTATCGAAAGCATTCGAAAAGCTCGCCTACACATTCCAGGCCGAATTAGAGACATTGGCAAAAGCGTCACCAACTGCAAACAGAAGGCGACTCAACAGCTGGATTCAACAGCAAACTGCATACAAAATCCAGAAATTCATTCCGGACGATACCAAAAACTGGGTTGTAGATACAAGTTTGATAACTGAGTGCTATTTCAAGGCCAAATGGCGGACTCCCTTTCCGAAACGCCGCACATATCTCGAGTCCAACGGGCACTTGGGCCAGAAATTCTGGATGATGGTGCATGACGACGTTATGCCGTACGCAGTATTGAAACCCTTTAACGTAAATACGGCGCTACTCAAGTTCCGGGGAACGACCATCTCAATGCTGGTGATGCTACCGGGTCAACAGAAAGGTGGCTTGGCCGAATTAGAGGAAAATTTAAAAAATATGGATATATTAGAAATTCCAAAAAAACTACACGAAGCAAAAGTAACGCTGAAGTTGCCGAAATTCAAAGTAGAAACCGATATATCACTCAAGCCGGTGTTTCGAAAAGTGAGCAAATCTCCACACAAAACGAATCATTGACCATTTAACTTTAAATTTTCGCAGCTTGACCTGGGTAACATATTCTATAATGGCAACTTTAGTTACATATTGTCTACCAACTCAACAATTGCTTTCACTGAAGTTAGGCACAAGGCAATCGTCGAAGTGAACGAAGAGGGCATCGAAATAGCGAGTGTCACCGGTGAGTATATCTGCCGGTGTATAATCTGCATTGTGGTTCAGTAGCAATTAATCTTTCTTAATTTCTTTTACACATATAGGCGTTGAAGTATATAATCCAGGAGATTCTCATGGTGACAATTTCAATCACAATTTTTTCTTTGCGCTAATCGATAAGGACTTTGTGTATTTTGCTGGACATGTGGTCAATGCCTATTCTAATTAGTGACCACTGAGATATCTATTTGATATGAATACAATTAAAAAATATACAAATACGTAGGCTGCCTTTTATATTTTTTCAATAGGGATGGTCTGGTAAGATTTTGAAAAATCTGAGATTGCCATTGAAAAGTTTGTAATTTTTTACCATAAAAGTGCTTAGAACATTTTGACGTTCAAGCGCTATTTGTGTTGCTTACACTGACTTGAAAAATTCATCTCGGTCATAAAATGGATTTAGCTCGTGAACATTTTCGAGCAATAATTTTTTACAATTTCCAAAGTGAATTATCTCAACAACAGTGCTTCGATCACCTTCATTCCGCGTTTGATGATGAAGCACCAACCCTCAAGACAATTTATAACTGGTTTAACGAATTCAAGCATGGTCGCTATTCGCTCCAGGACGAATTTCGTGAAGGTCGTACAAAATCGGTCATTGTGCCAGAAACCATCGATGCTGTGCGTGAACTGATAATGAAAGATCGTCATGTGACATACCGTGAGATAGAGGCATCCTTGGGCATTAGTTCCACGGCCGTGCATTTGATATTGCATGAACATTTAGCTGTCAGAAATATTGGTTCTCGTTGGATCCCGCATAGTTTGGAAATCGCTCAAAAAAAGGCTCGTGTCGATTGGTGCAAATAAATGATGAAAAAATTCGATCGCAGTACTTCGGAAGACGTTTATAAGATCGTGACAGGTGACGAAACAAAACAGCAATCGATCGTTTGGATCTTCCAAGACAAGCCAAATCCAACAAAAGTTGTTCGAACACGCAGCACATCGAAGAAAATGGTCGCCTGTTTCTTCGGCAAAACTGGCCATGTGGCTACTGTGCCGTTAGAGCAACGTAGAACGGTCAATTCTGAGTGGTACACAACAAGTTGTTTGACAGAAGTATTCAATGAAATACGAAAAAACAACCGGCGACGCCGAATCATTTTTCATCAGGATAATGCGCGCTCTCATACATCGGCTCAAACAACCGCCTATTTGATAGACCAAAGCCCCGATAATGGGTCATCCGCCCTACAGCTCTAACCTAGCACCCAATGACTTCTTTTTATTCCCGCACATAAAAAAAACCAATTGCGTGGTCAACGATTTTCATCGCCAAAAGATGCTGCTGAAGCATTCAAAAAACATGTTTCCCACTCTTCTGGAAGGAAAAAGCGTGGAAAATCTAACATCAAAGTCGGCACATTCATTGGTGTAGTCCGTATCCCCCCTTAGGTCCATCGGAACCTTCGTGAGGTGTCCGTAAGGTCTTTCCGCCCATTGGAATGATTATCTCAATCTCTATGCGCTTGAAGCGGCCGTCCGTCTAATAAAAGATTCAATCGGCAGCAGATGAAGAAGCGTATTTAAAGCGTCAGAAGGGCAGGACCTTAAGGCCCCCGTAATCCCGACACACGCCGCCCTCTGTACTGCACTAAGTCTATTGATGTTGTGGTTCTTCTCCAGCGCCGGCCACCACACCAGTGCTCCGTACGTGAAAATTGGTCGAACTATCGCTGTAGAGGTCCAACGAACCATCTTCGGTTGTAGGCCCCATTTTTTCCGAAGAGTCTGCTGCACGATTAGACGCTACCAGTGCTTTCTTGGCCCTTTCATGTGTGTTAGTTTTCCAGCTATGTTTGATGTCCACCAATATGACTCCAAGATATTTAGCTTCTGAGGATAGCCTGAGCTCGCTACCGTTGAGCGTTGGCAGTCGAAATGGGGGAACCTTGTAATATCTTGTAAACAGTAGCAGCTCTGTTTTGGTAGAATTAATCCCCAGCCCGCATCGAGCGGCCCAGCTGCTCAGAGTCCTCAGAGCGACCTCCAAGATGCCACTAATTGTATCTAGGAAGGGCCCTGTCACCATAATGATGATGTCATCGGCGTACGCAACTACCTTGACCCCACCCCGGTTAAGAGTCATCAGTATGGGGTTCAAAGTAATTAGCCATAGCAATAGAGATAATACCCCTCCCTGGGGTGTCCCCCTTTTTGCATATCGTGTGACACTCGAGTTACCGAGTTCAGCCTGGATCTGTCTGCTACTTACTTAGCAGAGCCGAGATCCACGAACAGATGCAACCCTCGACCTGTAGGTCTAGCAGGGAGTTAACTATGGCCACGCTGTTAAATGCTCCTTCAATGTCAAGAAACGCCGCCAGGTTATATTCTTTAAGCGACAGAGATCTCTCTACGGTCCTCACGACCTCGTGCAGAGCAGTCTCGGTAAATTTACCTTTGATGTATGCATGTTGAGCCGCGGATGGTTGGATAGATGGTTCTCTTCCAGGCTTCCTCTTATATACGTGCCCAGTACGCGCTCGAGCGTTTTTAACACAAACGAAGTTAGGCTAATTGGCCTAAAGTCCTTCGGAAGGACATGCCCTTGGTATGTATACCACCCTGGCTTTCCGCCATGATTTGGGTACATAGTTCAGTGCTATGCAGCTGACGAAGAGCATGATGGGCAGAATTCGGTCTGGACCGGGACTTTTGTACGGGGAGAAAGAGCTGATAGCACAGCGGGTCAACTCCTTAGAGATCACCTTCTGGGCGACAGCTCTCGCCCATTCACTTCATCGGAAAGACTTGTATTATTGCTTTTTAAAAAAATGTCTGCATTCGATAAACGTTTAAATAACAATAAATTAATATTAGAAGGAGTTTCTTTTATTGGCACCACTATTAACCCGGCATTGGTGTGGTGGGGTATACCATACCCCAGAGGTTGTATTTTTGTAAATAATACTGATATCAGTTTTTCTGATATTTGTTATTTTCTTTTACAAATTGCTTAAACATGACATTTTTTTGCATTTTCTTACGTAAAATTAAATGAAGAATAATATATAATTGCTATCTTTTATATTTCTGTTGTTTCATGAGCTTGCTGCTATATAAAGTTTTGGGGTATGTCATACCCCACCACACCAATAACGTAATTTTTTTTCACCACACCAACGCCGGGTTAAACCGTCTATTCGACGTTTAATCACGTTTCACATACAGGGAACGTATCATTGCCGACTTGTAGCAATTCTTAAGCGGCATACATGTGTGTATGTATATGTATGTCTGCATCGTTTGGCATTATTTATATAGATAGAATATGTGCCTTTGTATTTCACAGGTTCTGGGGCCCAGTTAGATCTTTCAACATCGTAGCGGTGCAGAGGATCAACAGACTCATTAAACTCGGCACTGGACGGACAATGGCATATCGTGACGAATTAATTTAGTCACCAAAAACAACCGATTTCGCAGTAAAATAACGAACAACCGCAGCCAATCAAAATATATTCCATATAAATTCCGATGGAATGGTAGTCGGCACATTTCAGCAAATGCCTCAACATGAAAGGTAAGTTGCTCCCACATGCCCACATGAAGTGGTGGCAAGAATTAATCCCATTTATCTCTCGTTGCAGCCTTAATCCTTCTTTTTCTGCTTGCCATGGCTTTTGATTTATCCATCGGCACATTCGAATCAGATATGGTGCCAGTAATGAGTAAAGGAAGATATGACGAAAACATATTGTACTCCCCAGCGTCCATACAACAGGCCATGGGAATGATGTTTCTCGGCGCTCGGGGCGAGGCAGCTAATAAATTGCAAGCCAGCTTTGGACTGGGTAGCCACACTGATTCAGATTTGGAAGCCAAGTTTGCTAGCTTATACGATAAGGACAAGGGAAAAGGCTTCACATTGAATGTGGCCAATAGGTTTTTTGTCGATAATCATTTTCACTTATCGCCAAAAGTTGAGAGGCTCGCTAAAAAAATCTTCCATGTCGCGGCCGTGCCTGTGGATAAAAATACGAAAATTAGGGAAGAAATTAACTCGTGGGTTGAGCAGGAAACTGCACGTACACTTGACGGTATAGTAAACGACGATATGGTCTGGACCGAGAGGGCAGTGTTGGTCAACAACATTTATTTCAAGGCGAAGTGGTTGATTCCCTTTCCGAAAAAGGAAACAGTTGAATACCATACAGACGATAAGGGCAGAAAAACATTCGCCATGATGTCCCGGACCGCTGTCATGCCGTTCGCGACAGTCAGTAAATTGGATGCATATGCGACGGTATTAAACCTGAAGGATACCGACATCGTACTAATGGTGTTACTTCCGAAGAAGAACAGCGGTGGCTTAGCAGCTTTGGAGCCCAAGTTGAAGGATATTGATTTGACGCAACTGCCAAAGACGATGTCTAAATCAAAAGTAACTTTGAAGTTGCCGAGGCTTCGCTTCATGTTCGACGTGCCACTCAAACAATCACTGGAGGAGGTACGAGATCAGTATTAGTACAAATCACAGATCAGTTTGTTGCTAGAACTTATTTTGCAGCTCGGCTTAAAGCCCATCTTTGGCGAACTATACGATTTGCTGGATGACTACCATTCCGGTGTAAACTTTACCGAAATTAGGCACAGAACACACTTGATGATTAACGAAGATGGCATTGAGATAGCAGCCGCCTCTGGTAAGTGTGCCAACTGTGATCTCATTCCATGCAATTGCCACGTTGAAACATTTTTACAGGTGTCCAAGTTCATCCCCCAATATATTCCTTTCCAAAAAAAATGGATCGTGAGTTCTTCTTTGCACTGATAGATGACAAGAATGTGTATTTTTCTGGTCATGTGACTCATGCTTAGTTTTAAAAACACAGCAAACAAATGTACATATAAAGAATATACATATAAATATATGATTTTCAATGTCCTTTGTACACAACGACAAAAAATTCCACCGTTAATAACATATCGTAGCGAATTAACACCAAAAACAACCGATTCAGCTATCGTCGTAGCAGAACTGCAGACAAAACAAATGTGCTTCATATAATTTTGTCTGGAAGTGTGGCCAAAATATTTAAGCCATTCGTCCGCACTCGAAGTGTTCAGTTCCAGTTCGGCTAATTGTCCATTACCGGTGGTGAGTTCGATGGAGAGTCGTCATCGTAACTAGCTGAATAGACGCATCGTAGCCTCATCATTGTTTGTTCTGTTGGGTATTGAGGCCACTGCTTCGTCCGGTAGCAAGCTGCCGATCGCATCGAATCTGATAGACGCTATTGCTGGGCAGAGACCAAACGAAAACCTTGTATGCTCGCCCGCCTGCATACAACACACCTTGGCGTTTTTGTATCTCGGCGCCGAGGGAAAACCGCTTCGCAATTGCGATCCAGTTGCGTGTTGAGCCAATCCAAGGAGGAGGTGGTCAAACGATTTGGTAGCATATTTGAAAATGTCACAACGAATAGTGCCACTTTAAAGATCGGCACCAGGTTCTACGTCGATAAGAAATTTGAGATCATAGACAATTTTAAGCAAAACACCGAGAAATATCACGTCCAGCTTTTTAGTTCAAAAATCATTTCATTTTCGCACAGCTTGTGTAAATGTAATTTCTCAGTTATTCCCTTAGTTTTCGACAGTATTCTTTTTCAGACGTTTGACCAAACATTCTTCCAAACATTCTTACTAACGTAAGAACTAAAAACTTGCCCATTAGCAAAAGGCCATCAGTTTATACATAATTTATATTCAAAATGGTACAGAGTTTGTGTTTATATTTCCCATTTTATTTGTTCCTTTTCTTTGTTTAGAAAGTTTGCATTTTTCAAATTCCATTTTTCATATTTCAAATTAAACAATACACCAACAGCTGATTGGAGAACGAAATGAAAATGAAAAGGAAAACAGCTGTAATGCCAAGAGTGCAGGGTGCTGCCAATCTCTCAAAAAGAAAATAACCATTTCTAGGGGTTCTTAAATATTCTTTACGCAGGCAAAAAACGCAATAACTGTGCTGCATATGGCTGCGTATGATTGTTGTCAATAATCAATTGCATTGCCGTGTGTACAACTATTTGCTTAACAACGTTAATCTGCGCAATTTCCACCCACGCAAACTAAACTCATTGCCCAGCAGGTGGCAACGCCTTGTTGAATGTTGTGTGAACGCAATTTTACAACAGCAGCAGCGAACTGTGACATTACAAGGCGACGACCAGTGAGCAACAATCATCACATTCGTTGTGCAATTTTCGTAGCGTAGACGCGAGCAGTTGGCACAAGTAGTGCGTAAATAGCAAGAAAATATTTTCGATTTAAACTGGGTCAACGTGTAATGTAGTGAAGCGAACCGCCAAAGTCCAGACAGCGCACGGCGGCCGCCCGAATGGCGGACGCGCCAGAACAGCAGCCAGCGTTGGCTGCCAAGTGCTATGCATATCCGTTGCTGCGTGGCGTGCACGCTGCGCTGTTGCCGCCCGCAACCGACGGTCCCAGCTGCACTGTCTACACGCGCAACGATTTCGCCTACTTTCACTACGGCTGCGACGGTGTGCAGGACACCGGCTGGGGCTGTGCCTATCGCACGCTGCAGTCCATCTGCTCATGGCTGTTGCACAAGCGGGGCGCGCCCAACGACGCTGTGCCCTCGATTGCGGAGATACAACAGACGCTGGTGCGCATCGGCGACAAGCCGGCGCACTTTGCGGGCTCACGCGATTGGATTGGCGCACTGGAAGTATTCTATGCGCTGGACACGCTGTACGATGTACCGTGCAAAATCCTGCACATACCGCAACGCGTCGAACTGAAAAAGTACGCGAACGTGTTAAAAAAGTACTTTGAGGACTTTGGCGGTTTGGTGATGATGGGCGGCGATGTGGACGCCGCGTCCAAGGCCATCGCAGGCATACACATCGGCGCCAATCAGGCGTATTTTCTGGTCATTGTGAGTATTCCGCCGCGTCGATGGCAGCGCTTGCTGCTTACTTAACAATTATAAGAAAAAGTGTGTAGCCAATAATTTTGATAGTTAATGGCCTGCAACGAGCTCACAGCGTGCCGTACACGTATATATGTTTGAATGTACATATGTGCCTGAGTAGTTACCAGTGTAATTGCTTGGACAATGACGACAAACGTATGCTCGTTGCGAGTTATAGTAATTTTTAGTAGCAAAGCACAGGCAGGTTTTCACTCGGCTGCAATTACATACTTTTTATTATTAAACTATGTACCTGTGTTTATTATAAAATAATTACATTGTATTATGTTATGTAAAAATTGTGACGTATTCTCTCTTGCAGGATCCGCACTTTGTGGGCATACCGAAATCCGCTCAAGAGCTCATCGAACGCGGCTACATACGTTGGCAGCATACCGCCGAGTTTGCTGATAGTTCCTTTTATAATCTCTGCCTGCCGCAACTTAAATGAAGCCCGCTCTCGCGGTTCAAAGCTATCTTGCAGTCGCTAGTCGCTTCAGTTTTAAATGCTGTGATCCTTTGTGCAACTGTGTGTACAATTGTCTGTAACTGCAAAGCAGCCAAAAACCTACTCAAAAACTTAAAAAATAAAACAGAATTTTTGTTGTTACATTTCACAAACTTGTATTTTCAATAAAAGTGGCATATTTTTTTATGGAAAGGAACTATCGGCATAACTTGCTGCTGCGAACAGTTTGTAAAATACTCGTCCCAATCGAGACAACTTGTATCAAATAGTCTTACCTTATTTTCTAGCAAGATTCAAATTCAATTCGATTCCTACGAATACAGCAGTTCGGTATTTCAGTCGAAAAAAGAAATGGTGACACAATAAATTGCGCCGCTTATCAATTACTGACGAGGGGAAAGCTGTCCGCTGATAAGCTGCTCGTTTATGCCCGAAATGGCTGCGATAAGACTGTTTAGCTGCACAGCTGTTTGCCGTTACTAGAAAGACTAGAACATGGCCAGTAGCTAAATGCGATGGCCCAGTGAGAGTTGATGAATTGTGTTAGCATAACTGCGACATGCGAAAGCGTCACCGACCGACCGACAGCGCAGCGTGATAGTATAACAAAACCTTAACAAGCAAGAACGGTCACCGTTCGCCAATATCGCAACATGCTGCAGCGCCTGTTGTTCACCGTCCTGAGTGCCGCTTCGCTGGTCTACCTGTTTATCAAGGTCAGCCTATCGCACTGGAAGAAACGCGGCATACTGCATGCGAAGCCTAAATTTCTAATAGGCAATCTGAGCGGTGTGGGCAATAGACGGCACGTCCAAAACGTGTTGGAGCAGCTTTACACCGAGTACAAGGGGCGCGCGCCATTCATTGGCTGCTATGCCTTTCTGAAGCCCATGCTGCTGGTGCTGGATCTAGAACTGGTGGAGCACGTGCTGGTTAAGGATTCGAGAAATTTTCTGGATCGCACTCTTCATTGTAACGTCATGGACGATCCGTTGTCGGAAAATTTGTTGCAGCTGGACGGTGACCAGTGGCGGCAGATGCGTACCAAATTGGAGCCGCTGTTTGCAACGACCAGCACTGGGCTGCTGCTGCCCACATTACAGCGAGTGGGCCGCACGTTGCAGCGCTCTTTGGAAGCGCAGCTGAGCAGACACAACGAGTTTGCCGTGAACAAACTGGCGGAAGGCTACAATGTCGATGTGGTTTCGGCGCTGGCTTTTGGACTGGAGGGCGAGTCGCTGACTTATTGGCACACGGAGTTTCGACAGATGACCTCCTACTACCTGAAGGACTTCAACTGGTTGCGCGCCTATTTCGCGCTCCACTTTCCCAAACTGGCGCACCTGCTGCGATACAGAACGTACGAGCAGCGTGCGACGAAATATTTCCTGCAGCTGGTGCACAACAAAATACATGAGCGCGAGCGAGATCGCCTGCACAGTGATCATCGAGACTTTCTGCAAATGTTTGCTGAATTGCGAGGACAGCTGAGCGAACAGCAAATAGCCGCGCATCTGTTCTCGTTCGTGCTGATCGGTCTGCCGACGTGTAACTCTGCGATGACATTTTGCCTGTACGAGCTGGCACTGCAAACGGACCTACAGAACGAGGTACGTGCTGAGATTCGGCATGTGCTCGATAAACACAATGGAGAGCTCAACGTGACGACTCTGCAACAGATGCAGCTGCTGAAGCGAGTACTGTGTGGTGAGTATGGAACTATGGGTTTTTTCGTTTCAACTTGCACTTCTCTTAGCTTTGACTTTGATTCATTGCATATTCGTTACAGAGACACTGCGCAAGCACACGCCGTACGGCTTTCTGCTACGCAACACCTCGGCACCCTACGAGGTGCCAAATTCGGTGTTCATGCTGCAAAAAGACAACTATCTCGTCATACCCATTGGCGCCATTCACCACGATCCGAGCATCTATCCGGAGCCGCATCGGTTCGATCCGGAGCGTTTCAGTGCGGCTGCGGCGCAGCGTCGACATCCCATGGCTTTTCTGCCGTTCGGTGCCGGACCGCGCGACTGCATCGCTCAGCATTTTGCCGAGCTGCAGATGCTGCTGGGCTTGGCGACGCTGTTGGGCGCTTACACGTTCACTCCGTGCGCCGACACTGTCATACCGGTGCCCTACGACAACGGACGAATGGTGCTGTCGCCCAAGTGTGATATTTTGCTCAAGTTGCAGCGAGCTTAGCGCGTTTTCCAAATATTCATCTTGCTATTCCTGACCAGCTGCTGGCTATGTTATTGGCAAAATTCAGTTCAGTGCTTGAATTTTGTTGATGCTGCTGCATGTGGTTTTGCTTTATGTAGACTTTTTGTATTGGAATGTACAAATGGTATTAGGTTTTAAGTTTGTTTTTTTTTTTTTTTGTTGTTATACAATTTTACATTTCCTTGGCGTATGTACGTGGGTTTGCGCAGTTTGTGTGAACCATTTAAAATGTAAGATATTTATATATAAAAATTGCTGTACATAAGTTGAGTACTAGTACCAACAATGCTTATTGTATTAAATGTTTGATTGAAAAAATTGTGACGGGTGATACCAGAGGGAACACGAACAAATCAATAAATTGTTATTGGAATATAGAAAAATATAAAATTGTAATATTTTAAAAGCGTTTGTAAAACAGACCGATTAACCCTTTGCACTCGAGGCCTTTTTCGCTTCCGCGAACTAGCGACGAGACGATTTCGGCCAAATTCGGTAAACACATTACACGTTCTTTAAACACATTTATAAACAAACAAACGTATACAAAAAATTAAATTTCACCAATTTTTCATCAAAATTTTTTCGGCCGGACGCCGAAGCAGCGCCGTTCGCGTTGACACTTCAAATCGGCCCGGCGCCGCTCGAGTGCAAAGGGTTAATTTCCAATTATTGGTGAGAAAGAAAGAAAAAAACCATGAAATAATGCCCAAGAATCTTTTAACCCAAAGATAACGGACAATTTTTTAAACGGTCAAAGCTCAACAAGGTCCCCAGGGACCTCTTTTGTATTATTTCATATAAGGCGTGCAATTGTGTAATGTAGTGTGTAGATATGTTTGGAAAGCCAAAAGGCTAAGCTTTGTGTATATTTTTTAGTAACAGGCAAAAACGTATACAATACAAAATAATTGCTTTTAAAAACGCCATAGGTCCCTGTGGACCTTGTTGGGCATCGGAGGGTTAATATAGGAGCCTGGTTAAATTCTGGTTAGATCCACGAGTGGTGTGTGATTTATCATTAAATACCCGATGTCTTAACTAAATTTGTCGACTAAAAACATAAATTATGTAGTGTATTGGTGGAGGTGGTGCCATGGTGAATGCAACCCTGTTGTGGTTGGGCTTGTCAAGCAGTGTGGCAACTCGGGCTTGCAGCTAAGTTCATGCTGGTCCTTTACTTTTTACTTTTACTTGTGACGCCATTGTTAGAACACGCAAATAAAGTTTGTCTTAAAAGTTTACACAGTTGTTTATATCAAAAGGACTTAAATCCATCCCAGTGCTCATTACAACGTCAAGTGTGGGGTTCGAGCAGGAATTTTTTTTCTATCTAAGTTCTAAAGTTATTGTGGTTCAATGGCGAACAAATTAACGCGCAATGCGGTTATTGCTGCACTACGGGCTGCGGGAGCTGAATTCGAGGAAGACGCCACGATGGTTCAGTTGCGGACAGTGTATGAACAAGCGGTAGCAGGTCGTGTCGGAGGTAGCGGAAGAGCGGCCAGAGCGGATAGCGAGCCTGATGTTCCGCTGAATCAACAGATGCCAGATGCCAGCCAGAGTGTGCAGACGACTAGACGACAGATGCCAGGGGCCAGCCAGAGGGAGCGACCCATGAATGTGCCAGATACAGAAGATGATACAGTTGATGCAGGGAGTGTGGTGAATGTGACCAGTACTGAGGCTGAAGAGGCTGAGTTAGATCGGCAGTTGGCGATCATGCGCAAGAAACGTGAGCTTGTCCAGCTGCAGCGTGAGTTGAACGAGTTCGAGAGTCGTAGAATCGACCTGGGTGTACTGGACGCGATGATGAGCAAATTTGATGGTTCGGAGTTGCAGGACGTTAGCAAATGGTTGGCCGACTTGGAGAATGTGTTCGAGAGTTTCCAGTACAGTGAGCGAGACCAGCTGGTTGCCGCACGACATCTGATAACTGGGCAAGCGAAGCGGTTCGCGGACATAACTCGTGTTCGCAGCTATGGTGAGCTAAGGATGGCTTTGATGACTGAATACCGTCGTATATTCACGGTTCGAGATGTGCTGCAACAGTTACGTGCCCGTGTCCTGAGACCAGACGAAACACCACGACAATATATTGTTGAGATGCAGTACATTGCCAGCCGCGCCGATGTGTCAGAAACGGACCTAATCGACATTATCATCGAGGGGCTTAACGACGATACGAATATGGTTTCGATGCTGTACAGTGCCACTTCCTTGCGTGAATTGAAGGGGTTGATGGAGCGTTACGAGAAGAAGCGTCGGGCAGCTGCGCCAGTGGTTGTGCCGAAGATCAGTGTCATGTCGGGTGCCGTGCCTAGGCCGAGGTCGTATACAACAGTGCCAGTTGCTAACACAGCTGCAAAAGTCACGGATTTGTCGGCCGTCAGGTGTTACAACTGTTTTCAATATGGGCACTATCAAAGTGCGTGCGGGGCCCCGCGACGCCCACCGAACTCGTGTTTCATATGCCATGAAGTAGGCCACATGCGCCAGCAGTGCCCACGTCGTAGTCGGATGCAGAATACAACACTAAACCAGACGCAAACACGGATGCCAGCCGTACCGAAACAACAGCAGCCAGTAGCAGAGGTCGGGGAGTGGGAGGCAGGGACGCCATTGACGGAGGTAGAGGAGGTCCGACGTTTAGCCCGACAGCTGAAACACCGAAATCTTGTAAGTGTTGCCTTTTTGAAACAGAATAAGTGCACTGAATTAATTCCGTGTTTTGCTTTATTTGATAATGGCAGTCCGACTAGTTTCGTGAAGCGTTCTCTTGTGCCATTTGAGGTGACGGGTGAATTGACTGTGACAGAGTATCGGGGGATGGGAAATATGAATTTAAGTACGTACGGCCTTGTGACTTGTAAAATTGTGTTTGATAACCGTAAATTTGACCATAATTTGTTTGTTTTGCCAGATGAAGAGGCAGTGGTGCCCCTACTTTTTGGACGCGATTTACTTAAGGCAATGAATATAAGCCTGTGCCAAATGGACACAGTGAGATATAGTAGACGTACTCTGCTGGAGATTAATAATGCCAATAAAAATGAAGTTCCGTTGAATATCAGTGCACTTAAATTGTTTAATTTATTAAAGAGTCCAGTAGTTAAGATAACAGAGGTTCCAAACAGAGTTAAGTTATTGAAATCAGATGATAAGTGTGGCAAGTCAGAAATTAATTCAGTTAATGCAGAGGTAAATGTAATTGGTGATTCGAATTTGTGTGAAACTCGACTTGAGTCGTGTATCGGAGTTGTAAATTTAGTTGGAACAGAAGACTTGAATTTGTATGATGAAGTAATATTGATGGTAGGTGCAACTGAGATGGATGAAATTGGTGATCTAATTGATGTGGACGAAAACTTGTCTATAACAGATGCAGATGCTTTGAAATCAGTTGTTTTTGAGAACTATTTGAAAATGAAGAACAAGGGGGGGAAGTTGAGTGGCTATTGCATGAAAATTCAGTTGAAGAGTGATGCGCCGGTGTACAGTGGTCCGCGCCGGTTGTCATATAGGGAAAAGACAGAAGTACAGAAGACAATTGATGATTTGTTGGCTCAGGGCATTATTCAGCCAAGTGCGTCTCCATACGCGTCTCCGATTGTGTTAGTGCGGAAGAAGAACGGTGAATTGAGAATGTGTGTTGACTATCGGGCGTTGAATAAGTTGACTGTCAGAGATCATTATCCGTTGCCGTTAGTTGAGGATTGTATTGAATATTTGGGTGGGAAGAGTTTCTTCAGTACGTTGGACTTGAGGAATGGGTTTCACCAGGTGCCGATGCATGAGGAATCGATACCGATAACTGCGTTTGTGACTCCGATGGGACAGTATGAGTATCGGTTTATGCCATTTGGTTTGACTAATGCTCCACCAGTGTTCCAGCGGTTTATTAATTTAGTGTTGCGGCCGTTGATTGATGCGAAGAGGATTGTGGTGTATTTAGATGATATTAACATTGCCACGAAGACTATTGAGGAACATTATGTGGTTTTGGCAGAAGTTTTGAAATTATTGTCAGGGGCTGGATTGTGCTTGAATCTGAAGAAGTGCAAATTTGCATATAGAGAATTGAAGTATTTAGGCTACTGTGTGAGTGAACGGGGGATTCGTCCGAATGAAGATCATTTGGTAGCGATAAAGAATTACGCAGTACCTACCAACATAAAGGAGGTGCAGAGGGCGGTGGGTCTTTTTTCATATTTTAGACGATTTGTGTATAATTTTTCTCAGATTGCGCGCCCATTGAGTTATTTGACGCGAAAAGGTGTAAAGTTTGAATGGACAGAAGAGTGTAGGAATGCGTTTGAGACCTTGAAATCTAAATTGACTGAGCCCCCTGTACTGTGTGTCTTTGATTCAGGGCGGGAGACAGAGTTGCATACGGATGCAAGTTCGCGAGGGTATGGTGCTATACTGTTACAGAAGCAAGATGACGGCAGGTTTCACCCAGTGGCATTTTATTCGAAAACAACGACGGATCCGGAGTCGCGTTATCATAGCTTTGAGTTGGAAACATTGGCAATTGTGAATGCATTGGAAAGATTCCGGACTATGTTGGATGGAATTCCGTTTGTAGTTGTGACTGATTGCAACTCTTTGGTCTTGACATTGGAGAAGAAAACAATTAATCCAAGAATTGCCAGATGGACATTGGGTCTCGCCGGGTTTGATTTTTCAGTTCGACACCGAAAGGGTGAACAGATGCAGCATGTTGATGCATTGAGCCGGTTGTCAGCTGTGTGTAGTATTGAGGAGAATGAGGTTGATGTGAACATTCAGATTATACAGACGCGTGATCCTGTGATTCATAAACTGCGGGAAGAATTAGAGCAAGGGGAAGTGCCAGGATATGAGTTGGAGAATGGGTTAGTCTTTCGTGTCAGTGGTCAGAATCGACAGTTGTATGTGCCGGGTGAGATGGAAGAGAACATTATGCGATTGATACATGAGAAATATGGTCATTTGGGTATTGAGAAATGTGCAAATCAGATTCGGAAGCATTATTGGTTTCCCCGTATGCGCGAAAAGCTGAATGTGTTCATCAGAAATTGTTTGAAGTGCATTTATTATTCGACGTCGCCTAGAAGCAATGAGCGTAATATATATAGTATTCCAAAGAAGCCAGAACCGTTCGATACAGTGCACATTGACCATTTCGGGCCATTGGAGAGTGTGAACTCAAAGCATAAACATGTGTTTGTGGTGATTGATGCTTTCACAAAATTTGTCAAAATGTATGCTACGAATAGTAGTGCGAAAGAATCGATTTGTGCGTTGAAGAGATATTTTGTTGAATACAGTCGTCCCAGAAGAATCATAGATGATCGGGGCACAGCTTTTACGTCATCGGAGTTTAGGGATTTTTGCGGGAACAATAACATTGTACATGTTTTGAATGCGGTAGCTTCGCCACAGTCGAATGGTCAGGTTGAGAGGGTGAATCGGGTGTTGAAAGCAATATTGGCCAAAACGACTGACCCTATAAACCATGTAGATTGGAAACAGAAACTGACGGATGTCGAGTTTGCAATGAATAATACTGTACACTGTGCCACAAAGACGACCCCTAGTAAGCTGCTTTTTGGCGTTGAGCAGCGCGGCAAAGTAGTTGATGAATTGACGGAGTATTTGCATGATGTGTATTCAAGAGAAGAAGTTAATTTGTCCGAAATAAGGGAGCAGGCAGAGCTTGCAATACAGAAGTCTCAGTTGTACAATCAGAAATATTACGAGAGGAGCCATAGGCCAGCGAAACAATTTGAACCAGGAGATTTAGTTGTGGTTAAAAATGTAGACACTACGGTAGGGAAGAATAAGAAGCTAATTCAGAAGTACAGAGGCCCTTATGTAGTTCGTAAGCAATTAGGTCATGATCGTTATGTTGTTACGGATGTTGAAAATTGTCAGGTTACTCAGATGCCATATGACAATGTAATTGATTCGTCTAGAATGAAGAAATGGTTGGAACCTCGAGGTAGGCCAGTTGAAACGGACTCAGAAGGCAACACAGATGGTGATAATTTAAGTGATGAATGTACAGATTATGAATTTTTAGATGATAAGCTAGAAGAAGATTCATTGTAAAAGCAATCGAGGTCGATTGAATGTCAGGTTAGGCCGAGTTGTAGTGTATTGGTGGAGGTGGTGCCATGGTGAATGCAACCCTGTTGTGGTTGGGCTTGTCAAGCAGTGTGGCAACTCGGGCTTGCAGCTAAGTTCATGCTGGTCCTTTACTTTTTACTTTTACTTGTGACGCCATTGTTAGAACACGCAAATAAAGTTTGTCTTAAAAGTTTACACAGTTGTTTATATCAAAAGGACTTAAATCCATCCCAGTGCTCATTACAATTATTCGAATTATTTGGTTGTCGGCTCATTTGCAGTTCCTAAGTATTTTCATAGTCCACATTCTAATTGATTGGGTGGCAGCACTGTTGCATCACATCTGATACTCTTCCACATCTTAATTTCATGAACTCAAATTTTGTGTTTCGTTACTATAAAAATGTGCAAACAAAAAAGCAGCTCCAACGGAGCAAATCCTGCCAACTAAAATGTTTATCTCCCGATTCCAATGCAATTCTTTCAACTAAATTAAAATTAACATGTTTTTGTGCTGGCAGCACTGCCATTTGCTTGAACTGCTTTGGCCAATCGGGCACTGTTCTGCGTTACAACAACCCTGCATTTGGTCCAACACAATCAACCCTGCGTGTCATTGGATTTGGCGGCGGCTCTCTTGTTTATTCGTTGTCGCATTCAATTTATTCTCAAAATGGCAGTTGAGCGCGCACAAGTCCGTTGCATTTTTGGCGCTGTTGTCTGATATTTTTTTGTTGGCAGGCGCGTTACGAACGGCAACCAAAGCGTAATCGAAGAAAATAAAATAAGTGTTTGCAAAAAAAAGTCGAAAAGCAAAGTGATTTGAATGCCTGTAACTCCTGGCTGAATTTTAAAGCAATTATCGTCGCCGGAACGGCAAGAAATTGAAAAGCCGCAAACCGCGAATTTGTTTGTTTTATAAAACGGAGAGGTCGAAAGGTGTGCGTGTGTGTGTATACGAAAAAATAATATTCAAAGATTTGCAAAAAAAAAGGAAAATAAAAAAAATATTTGGTTTCCAAGCGCATAGAAACAATAAAATATAAAAATATAAATGAAAAAGCGAGAACAGCTATTGCAGAGATAGCAAAATCTAATTTAAGTTTTCTTGCACATGCTACCTTACGATCGGTCGGTCTCATAAAACCAGACGTTGCAATTCGGTTTATGCTGTCTGAAACATAAAAAACAAAATTTCGGCGTTTGTGCATGTGTGTCTACAATTGAAAAGAGCAACAACAATTACAACAACATTGCAGCGCAACCACTAGGACCATCAGCCCAGTCAGCGGGCAACGTCGCAACCATCACCGACGACAACTTGCGTCCAACGTTCCACCGTTCGGCGACGCGTCAATGTATGTGGAGTGGGTTTTGTTTTACTTTTACCTTTTCCACAGCCACCGGGCGTCCTCCCCTCGCTGCCGCTGCCTCAGCTACGGGCGCTGCGGCTGCAGCAGCGCTGGGAATCGCATTCAAATTCAGGGTTGTTTTCCATTTTTCCCATTTGTTTGACATTCGGCAGCGCGCCCCGCCGCCCGACCGCCCGATAGTGGCTCTTTGAAGTCCCTTTGCCGCCTGGAATGCGCAGTTGTGCAGCCGTCCTTTGCGGAGGGGCGGCGGGCCGGATTAAATGTCCTGCAGTTGCGTCGCGCTGCATTGCATTTTCGTTGTGTGCTGTATGCTGCGCCGCTTTGGAATACAAACCAAGGCCTTGGAGGAGAAATAAAAGGCATAGAAAGTCCTTGATTATCCTTTCGAGAGCGGCTTTGTGTGTTTGACATCAAGTGGAATAATTAATGAAAGTTAAAATTCGCTTTGGGTTGCAAGAAATTTCGCCCAATATATATTTCAGTGAAAATCTTAACAAGTCGGGGTTTTAACATTAAATTGCATACAGACGGAAATAAAATTCAATCAACCTTGATTGCTAAGATAAATGTACAAGTGTTGTAAAGTGATTGCACGTAAAGCCATTTCTAATAAAACACCAGTGAATAAGACAACAATATCAACTAGTCCTGTCCAGGATAGTTTTACTAACCCTCTATCGTTGGTACCAGGTTGTTTTCTATCTACGATACTATTAACTTTATACTGAGTAATGTACTCGTAAGTCGCTTTCAAAGCATCGAGAATACTAACCACTATACTATCGAGGATACTAACCCCAGGACTAACGATTATACTCTACACTAAGCATGTTATCTAACATATTCATTACAATAAAATGAGCTGCATAACTAGATTTTAAGTCACTATTACGTCGCAGCCTTGGCTTGAGAAAGTCACTGAACACTATATATGTTCCTGTTTTGTAATCGATTATTTAATTTTCAATCATCTCAAGGTCCACTTGCTTCGCAAAATCTTAGACCACGCAATCTATTTCGTTCCTATCTCCTATCCATACTTTTAAATAGTGAAAAGAATTTGCTTTTTGCCATTGCTTTGACCACAGACACTTCAAATCAGCACAATCTCCACTAATCATTAGTCATTAGCTGTGATCAATCGTACTGCAAAATGTCCAGCTTTAAAATATACAGTTCCACACACACGTACACTGTCCATTTTTCAAGCTCATTGTCACTTTGTTATGCCGCCTATGTGTCTATGGCGAACACACCAATTTGCCGCTGCCAATCTCCGTTTATTCCTTTTCCATTCATCGGTTTGCCGCTTTTGTTGTCTGTACAGCCAGGACACCCTGCTTAAATGCTCTCCCATAGCTTTCACACATTGGATGAGCGGGTGACAGCTTCCAATGCGGGGTGGTGCACTTTTCGGAAACTCCAACAAAGTACTTCAGTGCACAATGTTACTCCGATTTGTTGGTATACTCCGAGTGGAGTTTTCATAACTACCCGTAGTTACTCCCTTCACGAGTATTGCGAGTGTGTACGCGTAAAACTTCTCTTTTACTCCATAATGCTCCGTGCTGCGCAAGTGCACTTGTGGCAGTCAGGAGTGTTTGGTCTGTTCGTCCCGGCTTTTGTTGCCAGTCATTGGTGTGTACTATTTTCGTGTTGATTTTCTTTTATATTTGTTGTGGCTTATTTTGTTTGCTAATTCAATTTCCGATACAATACTGTAAATTCAACTCAGATGTGTGTGTAATTTGGTGATAACCAACTCAGATGTGACACAGACGGTTTGTAATAGGTTTCAAGAGAGTAGTAGAGATCCAAAACAGAAGCACTCTGATATGTGTATGGATGTTTGGTAGGAAAGACACAATTGATTATTCGGGGATATGAAGTTGTTTGCAGGCAGTTAACTTTAATTAAAAATCTTTGTTAAGCTGGACAGGCTTCTTATCCTTCGACAATTTGGCCTTAGGTCTCAAAACAGCCAAAATAAGTGACCTGGTAAGACTCAACAACGAATTAAATTGCCTTAATTGGGCTCTCGAATGATTTGCACACTTATAATAAGTCCAACTTGTGGCTCATGTGTGTCTTGCCGAAAAGGTCCTGTGACCTAACAGCCACTTCAACCTAACCTAAGCTTAGTTAGTTACAATTTCTTAGGATCGGTTTACAAACCAAAGTTACCTTCTTGCTATATGTTCACATTAGTGCAATATCCTTTTATATATGTCAGTAATTATTTCGATGACTCTTTGACTATATTTTTAATTCAGCTATAATGCTAATTCAGAATACTATTGGGTTTTCCGAACCATTTTTTATCATTCGTCCGCACAGCCTACACGACTTGGGCATTCCAATTGGATTTCCTGTTTGTTGTAAACACATCCGAACAAGGGGGACGACATAAAAAAGTTGCTTAAATGGAAATTATTGTGGAAATAAATAACTTGGAAAAATACCCGAAATCAAGAAAACATACGAACTTCCCAAAGGAAGTCACAGGCGAACTTGACAAGGGGAGAATTGTATTTTAAACTGGTAGGAAAAAAAAAATCAAAACAAACGCCTACGGCAAAACTCACTCGGACGAAATGTGTGTGTGTTGTGCTAAAAATATTTTTTTCACGCTTTTAATAAATTCATAAAAGAGCTATGAAGAACCATGTTTTGGGAGCTGCCTAGCGTGCTGAGAGAAAAACACGTGATTTTCTATGCTCCAACATCGCCTTCACAATTCGAACTGTGCTCTGGCTGGAGCTAAGGGTGGGTGCAGTTATTTTTAGGTTAGTCAACACACACTGCACATGTCGGCTTGGCCAAAGGTGTTTGCAGCTTTTGTGTTTACCGTTTCCTGCGCTCTTGTTAGTTATTCTCTTTGACATAAGAAAACACCATGCCACGGTTTTCTTTTGCTGTTCTGTGCCATTCGTAGTTCATTCGACAGTCGTTTGTACTGTTGCTCTACACCTGTTCACTTAACATTTCATTTCATTTATTTGATTTTATTTTCGCATTTTGTTTTGTTTTTAATTATCTTATCAATGGCTAAATTTAAATTTAAAAACATTGCTAAACGATTCGTGCGACCGCCGTGTCAGCCAGTCTGCCAACAATAATGACGTGTGCCGAGTGGCTCATTGCTGGCTACGAGTATTTATTGCTGTTATTGTCGTTGTTGTTGCGATATGTTTATTTTCGTGTATATTCGACAACCTTGCCAGCGTAACAACTTTTGCCATTTGTTGTGCATATTTCATTTAATGTTATCAGCTTAAAAAACTTTTAAATATTCGTAATGACGTTTGTGTGCTGTTGTTTGTGTTTTGTTGGCATTGCAGAAATGTACAAACGAATTAAAAATTCTTTTACCGTTTGAGAGAAAATTGTTTGCCGCTGGCACAACTTATCTCACAAGCGGCCACAGTGAGTATTTGAATGCAAATTCTTACAATTCATTTATAACAGACGTTGGGAATGGATAAATAAAAAATTTAACATATTTTGGCTCCAGAATTTCATTTTGTAAATTATGAAATCGATCTTGTTTATGGTAATTACAAATACATGGCAAAATCCTAATACCCGTTATTCATTAATGAATAAATAAAGAATTTTTTGGAATTGGTTTTGAACTCGGCAAACATGCCATGTCTAAGTAGAAAACCTAGTCGTTGAGCGTGTTGAAGACTGAATTTGAGATCTGTCGAACTAATAAAAAGTCTGAAGAACAGAGTAAGAACTCAACAGTGGTTTGATTTTTACTCTAACTGAAGTCGAAGTTGGCATTTTTGCTTGTGTGTAGATTCTTTTGCCACCAAGTACGCGTCTTCAGTTTAAAACCAAGTCTATCTATAGCACGTTTAACCCTTATTCCCAGAATTTTGAAAGTAACGTAAACCTAGAAGTGAGACAGTTAGGCTTGTATGAGCTAAATTACTGAAATAATTTGTTTACAAAGCATAAAAACTGTCTAAAATGTTAAATTAAATGCAATATAATTCAAACATTCCATTAGAGAATTACATAAAGTAATGAAATCGAAAAACTTTTGGATTTATCACCATTTGACGCGGACTTGGCGCGGATCCAGAAAAATATTTCGGGGGGGGGGGGGGGCGGGGTTAAAAAGTAATTCTTTAATATTTATAAAATGCCTTTTAAGGCAGGTTCTCACCTTGTGGATCCGAAAAAGTGCACTTTTTTTAGGAATTTTTTTTGAGAAAACGGTTAAAGATACAACGCTGAAAATTGTTTCTGGATATGAACACACATTTATTTAGAGAATACAATTTTTCAAATTGAATGAATCAAAAAAAGGGGGGGAGGGGGCGTCCATTAGTGGCGGCATGTCGGCGAGGAGGTGTCCCGCTACCGGAAGTGATTCCGTCAAAACCCGTGATCGGAAACACAAAAATCGAACACATTAATGTGTACCGTATTATCTATTGAATGAACCAAGATCATGAAAAAAAAAATCAAAATTACAAAAGTTATGAGGTTTTGAAAAAAAAATTAAGATTTTCGCATTTTTTTGTTCACTAATTATTTTTTTAAATAAACAATTTTCAATATTTTTGGCTGATCGGTGGTTCATTCATTAGAAAAAACCCTAAGGAACATTTGGAAAAAATTTGGTGACGATTGGTTCATTCCAGCGCCTTCAATCACTTCCGTAAGGTCCGAAAATGTGGTTTTGAGAAAAACGCGTTTAAAGTTTAAAGCGCGCTTGGCCGGTGCTCTACACTGCTCTATGTAACGGCCTGTAACTTTTGTAATTTTTCAGATTTTGATCTGAAATTTCTGGAGTACATTTTTGAAACATATATCTACACGATAAGGCAAAAAAAAAATTGTTGTTTTTTTTTTTCCACAAGGTGAGAACCTGCCTTAATTTGTATGTAGTTTTATAGTCGATCCAAATATTTCGGGGGTTTCAACCCCCAAAACTCCCCCTTGGATCCGCCACTGCCATTTGAAATCTTTAGTTAGACTGTAAGGTTCACTTCTGGGAATTAGGGTTAAAGCAGACTTCAGACAATGCAAATTGTAGTACAACTTGACTAGATTCTATAAAAAGTGGAAACAAAATTGAATCTGTTTTATAACTGGTATCCAAATATTTTAATTTTTTAGCCAACATGTTTTAATGGGCCAATAGACTTAAAACATGGCCCGTATTTTTCAGTTCTCTGAAATCAACCACTGAAGAGGTCAAAAATACGTTAAGAGTTCGTATGGAGAAACATGTTTTAATGTTTCAAACTCAGGCCGTATTTTTCAGTTTTCTGAAATCAACCACTGAAGTAGTCAAAAATACGTTAAAAGTTTGTACGTAGAAACATGTTTTACTGTTGAAATTACTTCAAAGTCTTTCAAATCGATATAATTCGAAAAGTTGTTTTCAGTTTTCTAAAATCAACCAATGAAGGGATCAAAGAACATTAAGAGTTGGCATGAAGAAACATGTTTTAATGAACCAATTTACTCTAAACTTGGTGAAATGATTTAAAATCGATATAATTTGAACGCATTTCTGAACGTTTTCTGAAATCAACCAATGAAAGGTTTAAAAAATGTTAAAAGTTTGTATGAAGAAACATGTTTTTATGGGTAAATTCACTTCAAACTTGGTGAAATTACTTCAAAGTGTTTCAAATCGATATAATTTGAAACGTATTTTTCAGTTTTCTGAAATTAACCAATAAAGGGTTCAAAAAAACGTTTAGAGTTTGTATAGAGAAACATCATTTACCTTCAAACTTGGTGAAATTAGAAAAGTTCAAAGCGTCTTCTTTAGTTTTTTGAAAGAGTTGGTAGTTTTTAAAAATTAACCTTTGATGTGGTCAACAATGGGTTAGAATTTTCTAAGAATAAACATAGCTTGAAGTCTAAAGAGAGTTAAATACTTAAATTTGGTGAATACAAATGATTTGAAACAGTTTTCTTTTTCTTAGATCGGTTCTAGGTTGCATGTTCTTGAGGTTATTCTGACAGTGGTCTGGTGATCGTTGTCCCAAAAGCTTTTATTACAACTTTTTTAGCTCTTATCATATAATTTTGAAATCAAGAGAAAGTATTTTAATGAGATAATTCATAAAATTATTATCAAGTCAAGCCAACTTCTCTTTGAACAGCTATAAACATTGACGTCATGGCAACGCAACACATAAGAATAACTTGCCCGATCTCTGTGTATCGCATTTTGTAAGAAGCAGCAGTAAATTAGGTGTCCAGACAGCCTAACCCAATACAAAATATGCAAATGTGTTCTCGGCATCGAAACGCTGTTAACGGTTTGTTTAAAAGCTCGCAGCGGATTGACTACCTATTGATTTCACGCCGGAAAGAGTCATTAAAACGCCAGCACATCTCGGCGTTTTATGGATTTTCTTATTTGAACAAAGCTTTAGCACCTCTGAAATTTCACCGGTGCTGCATGTAGAGCGTGCAGCATGGAATGAGGCCACTACAATCGTTCCGGCAATGCCGCAACCATGTACTAATCACCCAAGTTCTGCTGCTCAATTGCGGCAACTGCTCGGTGGCGTTGCAATCAGCACGTGTTGCCGGCTGTTGCGTTGCTTTTCATTTCATAAATTCAACGCACCTGTCCAAGCGTTTGCTTACAGTTGCCGACCTGTAAACAAAACCCCAAGTGCTGAAACATTTTCGCGCTATAAAAAATCGCAACAAAGTCGAATATAAAATTGTAAATGTGGCGCGGCTGCGTTCGTGTTTTGCGACTTGTTGAAAGCACTGCCGAGGTGTTGAGGTGGCGGCGCGCATTTTTGCAAAGAAAATCCAATTCAAGCTGAATGCAGATGCTGAGGAAATGCTGGCAGCAGTTTTGACGATGCACTGAAGAACCTAAACAGAATGCAGCCGAGGCAGCAGCAAAATGGGGAAAATCGAGAAAATCAAAAAGGTGGCCTGCAAAACAGCTGTGCCGCAGTGAAATGTTCTTTTTGTTTTTGTTTGTAATGTAATTTAACATTTTTTTGGGCTGGTCTCTTGCATTTTCTAAAAATCCGCATGCGCTGCTGGCTGCTTGTTGCTATCTCTTTGCATTGGCTGACTGACTGTCGGGCTGTCTGTTTCGCTGTGTTCTGGTCGTTTTGCGCATATGGCGAAGCTGCTGTCGCTGCGGCCTGGCGGCACCCACTTGAAAATGTTTTTATTTTCATAAAATGTTGCCTCGTTCATATGAAGCACTATGGCAGCATCGACAACAACAACAACAACAACTACATCCATATCGCGCTTTGTATATTTTGGCTTTTAATTTTTATAGCTTTTCGCGCTCCGACTGCGGTTCCGACTGCGGCGCGTGCTAAATGAAAATTCCCCAAACTTAAATGGCCCAATGGAGCAATGGAAAGTAGGAAAATGTGCTCAACAGAAATCTTAATAACCCCGAAAATTTTCTCTTTTCGCTTTTGCACGCCATCACAATTTCCGCTACCTTTGTGTCTTTTTGTTTGTCGGCAGTTTGTGTGCAGTTTTATTTCATTTCGGTCCATGCCGCATTTGAATTTTCTCGCTGTTTTAATTTTATTGCCAGCTATGCGAGAAAATTTAGGAAATTCACCGCTTTTACTATATGTTTATTTGTTGCTTTATTGTATGCTTGTGTATTTTTTTTAGTTTTGTGTAGTTGGCTGTTGTTGTTTTCCTGTTTTATTAGTGATTTTTCTTGCTATTGCATACGTTTTCAGTGTTGCCACCTAATGGTGATGTTGCGCAACCGAATTAAATTGTTGTTTTTTAATTTGAACTTCAATTCGATTAGTATTTGATAGAAATGTTTAACAGAAATTTGTGAAGTGTGTTGAGTGAAACAACAACAACAACATAACATAATTTAGATATTGGACGGAAATAGACGTCGAAGTGAGCGCGTTAGGTCAACGCATAGAATATTAGTCATCCAGAGGTCTGCCGTATATCATTCCTTAAGTCGAGTAGGTTTTTGTGCTTAACCCATTCGCTGCCAAGGACGAGTATACTCGTCATTGGCAGGGTGCCATATATTGCCAAGACGAGTATCTCGTCCTACTTTAAATATGTTATAACATGCAGGCTTTCGAATTAGCAAATTTTTTGTGGATAACAGAGCTTTGCTCAAAATGTATAGGGTTTTCCAACAAGAGGTGTTATTTTGGTATTAAAAGAAAAATGCCATTTTTTGAGATAAATGATCGGATGTTTATTTCATAATAAAGAGGAAGGTATGCCGTTAATAATGAACAACAACATCAACCAAATGGCCACCACGACCACGCTTACAGGACCATATCCTTTTCATGAAATTTTCCATAACCAAATCGCAAAGTGGCTGCCCTATGTCCTCGATAGCTTCACGAATTCTATCTTTGAGGTCTTGAATCGACGCTGGGCTGTTGGCGTACACCTTATCTTTCACGTGGCCCCAAAGGAAGGAGTCGCAAGGTGTTAACTCACAAGATCTCGGTGGCCAATTGTGATCACCTCTTCCAGAGATAACACGGTCGGGAAACTTCTTCCCGTAAAAGAGCAATGGTTTCGTTGCTTGTGTAGCACGTAGCGGCGTCTTGTTGAAAGTAAACGTTGTCCAGATCAATACCATTCAACTCTGACCATAAAAAATCATAAATCATCTCTCGATAGCGCAATCCATTCACCGTAACTGTTGATCCAACCTCATTTTCGAAAAAGTAAGGTCCAATGACCCCGCCGGACCATAAACCGCACCTTCACATCTTCACACCTTCACATCACTAACTTGTCCCACCAGCTCGAATTTTTCCACCAATTTCTGTATTGCGGTCCGACAAGGTGCTTCACGACGACCCAAACATGCTTTAGTTTTGCGAACTGTGACTGCAAGATTTTCACCATTTTTGTAGTGAATTTTAATAATTTCAATGCGTTTTTTAAGCGTGTATCGTTCCATTTTTAGTAATGGCGTAGTTTCTACTTGCCAAATGTCAAAGAATAAAAGCTTCAAAAGTGACAGCTACCGAAATACCGGGTGATTCAAAATAACACTTCTTGTTGGAAACCCCTATACATGGCAATGGGAATGACTTGATATAATTTAGGCTTGGCAACGAACGGGTTAATGATTCGCAACTTATCTCCTTGTATGGTAGTTTGTCCTTAAATGCTTCCCGTATTCGCCAAAACCCCAAAGTTGCACACAACGTCTGCCTCTGTTTTTAAATCTTTGAGACAAAGCTTACAAGTTGCATCCTAAAAGAGATTTAACCCGTTATGTCCCGTTACAATTGCGATCTGTCATTGTAGGCTTCCCCGTTCCAAGCTACAAATCTTTTTGGCTACCTTAAACAACGGTTTTTGAATATTAGCTGTAAAATATATGTTATTGGTCGCCTCAGGCTCGCACACAGAATTACATTTTGGAGAAAGAAGGGGTTTACATAACAACTTTTGAGCCCAATACCATTTTAAACCGTATTTTTTCACCAGCAATTTTTGTATCTAGGAGGTTTGAACCTGTGTGCGCCATTGGGATGCTTCCTCCCATCTTTTCAGACGGAACGATTGTTGATCATCTTATTCAAAGTTGTTGATCATCTTATTCAAAGGAAAATTGCTGAGACAGACCTTAGAACCGGAATGTCAACAAAAGTTACTAAAGGAGTTAAATATAATTAATATTACAAATGCTGATAGCTCTGAAAAATGTTCTCTATTCTGTTTTTCAAAGGCTTAATAATGTTTAAAATAATTTTTTACATGTTAGGCAATAAGGCATCAGACCCGGTGATGAAGATATAACTCTGAAAAGTATTTTCATGGCATCAAATGCAAAAGTCCGAGGCTTAATAGAATAATTATTCCCATTTGGGGTCTCAATGCTTTAGAACCAATGAGTCAACTCCATTTTAAGATTCATAGCACATTCTCACGACACGGCCACACAACTCCAAGACGACGCCGGCTTGAATCGTCGCCGTGCAGTCAACTACTTGATTATAATGAAAGCGGTAACAGCAACAGCACATTCAAATTTTAGTGCTAAGCATTCGATTAACCATTTCATTGTTCTACAACCACTTCAAAACAAATGCCAACAAGCGACAACTGCAGTCGACGGTTGTGTAGCCGTGCAGTCGGCAAATCGCCTCCGAAGGATCTTTCGGATTCTATATTTTGACAGATGTTGACTTGTCGCTGCCGTCGTCTGTGTGTTCAGGGCATAACGTTGCAGTATCTGACTTTGGCAAATAAATTTCAATTTGCAATCCATAAACTGTTAATTTTGTTATCCCTACACCACACAAACAAATGAGAACACAGCGCATGCAAAGCATCCACCACGGCAGCGTATGTAAACACATTTCCATCAATATGATGCCGGCAATGATAGCCCAACACCTTCACCCAACAACAGCGAATTCATCGATCAAAATTTGTAAATATGTGCACAACCAAAATGTATAAATAAAAATCCCTCAAAGTCGCTTACATGCCGAACTGGTAGTGGCAGACGTCGCCCTTATAAACTCACATATGTATACTATACACATGCATATATAAATATGTATATATGTACAAGTATGTAGCAAATTGACGGGGCGCTTAATCGAAGCAGTAAGCAAGTGTGTTTAATTAAAATTAGCTCAACATGCAAAATGTGTGACCCACACATGTCACCACTGCGCGTTCGTGACTGTGTCTGTGTGTGTGGGTGTGTGTGGGTGCGGGTGTGTGGGTAGATTTCAGAATATTCGTGCAGCTTACATACTGAAATTAGCATGTTGTAAATTTTTGCCGGGCGCTGTTATTGATAACGCAGTGACGGAGCTATTAATGAGCCCAGCGCGGTTGTGCGACGCTGCGAGAAATGTGAATGGCGTGTTTTGGTTTTATTTTTTATTTTATCTTTAAGAGAAACAGGTTGTTGGAAAAGATGCAACAATATTAAGGTTTCCGATAGTAATATTCATGTAGTAAAATTTCCATGCAGAGATTAATTGTTTGCGACTTTTGTTCAACTGAGTTCGGCTTTCAGTGAACCTAAAATCCAGTTTTTCTAGTCCTGCCTCATTTTCCTTTGTGCTGTAAACCTTTTTCAAGTTGTGGTACAGACTGTCTGGTATTCAATTGTGCAATTATATGTACTTTTTAATTGTGTTTTGCTTGTTTCTTCATCTCTGTACTTGGTGCCAATACAACAAAAACAACCTAAGCGAATTCAATAGAGACACTTTGATAAATGAATAAATTTCGAGAACGTGTTTCGCACTGATTCTGTTGTACTCATACCTATGTACAAGTATATACCTTCATATACCTAGTTTTATCTTCATAATAGTTGTTTTTCTTGACTCATTTCACGCAAATCAGTGCAATTTGAAGCGCTATTAAACTTGTTGTTGTTGTGTATCTAAAGAACCCACTGCCGCTTAATTGAGTAGCGAGAAGCGTGTTTGCGTTACGCGCAGCGCGGCAGCCTCACATACATAGCTCAATTGAATTCCGATAAGATAGACCCAATCGATTCTAACCTCATTCACTGGCGTTGGCCCGGCACTGGTGTGCGACGACCCATGCAGGTTGCACGCTCGCAGTGCAGTATTGCGCCATGGCCCAAAGATCTTATCGGCTCGTAAATTAGTCGCGTAAGCCGATAAGATATCAACAATTTGATTAATAATACAACCGAAAGCGAAGCTATGCGATGAATACACATTGCGACTGTGATGAAAGTGGCAATTAATGTCGTTGGTTGGTTGGTTGACTGTGATTTGGGCGGACTGCCCGCATCGTCGCAGCTGCACACGTTTAAATGCACTTTAAAATGTCACAAACACACACACACACGCACACGAACTTATCGGTTACTCTTTGTCGGAAATTTGAGACGCAAACATTTCTCAGTGTTGTTGGAGAGCAACTCAACTGCCAACGTCTTTTTTGTTGGCGATTTGTAATTTTTTTTTGTTTCAGCTCAATTTCAGTTTCCGCATTCGCTTTAAAGAAGTTTATAACAATTTCATTTCCACAGATAAATCACGTTGCTTTGGCGCCGCTGAAAATGCCAAATTTAGCTGATTCCCTCAATAGCTCCGATGGCCCCAGTAGTCGGTCTGCGTGCGAGTTGTATCAGTAAACAGACTGAAAATGTGGTACGTGCGCGCTTACTTTGGTGTTTTTTTTGTTTAAAAATGATTTTCGCTCCGCTTTTGTTTACTGAACTTTTATGCAATTGCAAAGAGAAATGCCCATTGAATTTGGGTTAATGAGCTGTCAAGATTTCACATGTCTTACACACATACACAGATAACAACAAACTCAACTCAACTCCACTCAGCTTCGCTGGTGTGCAATCGACTTGATTCGGGTTTCGTGGGGATGCGCACGGCAACTGGAATATAAAAAAAATCAACTCTTTTAGGCGCTTTTATGGAGGAGGATTTTAATGCACATTATTTATGTAGTTGGAGTGTGTGAGTAACTTGTGGGTAGCAGTTTTTTTAGATTGATTTAGAAATTTATAAAAACTGCTTTAAAAATATTAGTTTATTGTATTAGTGGAATTTCTCATGGCCATGTAATGAAAATATATATCGTTATCTGATGTAATTGATCGCTTGAAGCCCTTAAAAAACCTACATTACCTCAAAATGCTGTGCCTTGCTCCATCACGACCCAATACTCTTTCTTTCCGGCTCCAATTTCACTCATATTGAAAAAAAATCTTTAACTCTTTAAAAAGTATTTAGACTCTGCTATCTAATTTGACCTTCTATCCCCTTCATTGTAGAAGTAACTACCGCCTATTGCTGCTGGCCTTTCTACCAGTTATGTTCTTCTGTATGCTATGAGTCTTTGTCCCATAATTATATATGCCTACACTATATAACAGACCCTAACGTTTCAGGAGAGACTAAAAATTATCAATTATGTTCGTATGTATTCACTTTACAATGTGTCTACAGTCTCAAGGGAGACTAAGAACGAGCTTCTATTACGAGCTTTTCTATGCTTTATTATTATTATTGTTTTTTATTTTTATTATTATTATTGTTTTTTATTTTTATTATTTTTATTATTATTTATTTATTTATTTATTGTTACTTTAGACTTGATTTCCACCAATGACCCACATACTTTTGATCCCAATGATTTCAACTCTTTAAGCGAAATACTCTGCCACAATATCATTTGATCCCGCTTATCCGTTTTGACGTGTATTAAGTATCGATCCTTTTTGAGTGATTTGTGATCCCAATGATCCAAACTCTCTAAGCGAAGTACTCAGCCCCAATATTATTGGTTTCTGCTCATCCATTTTGCAGTGCATTAAGTATCAATTTGCCCCAATGATCCACAGACTTGTGATCCCAATGATCCAAACTCGTAGCGAAATACTCTGCTCTAATATTATTTGACTCCGCTTATCCGTTTTGAAGTGCAAGGTGTCAAAAAAAGAAGAAAAGTGGACATTTTATTTTTTTTTTAATTATTTATTTATTGTTACTTTAGACTTGATTTCCACCAATACTCACCCACCCACATACTTTTGATCCCAATGATTTCAACTCTTTAAGCGAAATACTCTGCCACAATATCATTTGATCCCGCTTATCCGTTTTGACGTGTATTAGGTATCGATCCTTTTCGAGTGATTTGTGATCCCAATGATCCAAACTTTCTAAGCGAAATACTCAACCCCAATATTATTGGTTTCTGCTCATCCATTTTAGGTATCAATTGGCACCAATGATCCACAGACTTGTGATCCCAACGATCCAAACTCGTAGCGAAATACTCTGCTCTAATATTATTTGACTCCGCTTATCCGTTTTGAAGTGCATAAGGTGTCAAATAACAAGAAGATAATTGGACATAAACTAACAAACTTATAATAAAACAAACTGACCGACTTTACTTTAGTCCCATTGTGTCCAATATTTGACGCAATCTTTAGCCCAAACATGAGTGAGTTTTGGCTTCTAAGTAAAAGAGCTGTAATCATTTTTCTCTGACTTTTTTGTCCAATATTTTTGCTCCAGAGTCTTTTCATAATTCTATAACATTTTTACAAAATTTCTTCAGAGGATTCGTTTCTTCCAATACGGCGCGCTTGCGCTGCTCTCCGGTCATTTGCCAATTCTTTGCACTTCCATAGTTTGTTTTGGTTTGGTGTCAGAAATCTGGAAATTTGGTTTTCAATGCAAACAATACTCCAAAAACTCAGAACTCTTGATGGCTTTAATGCGCCACAATAGTTATATTTACAACAACAATTTAAAAATCACAGCAACAAAGCGGTGAAAGTGTAAACTCAGCCGCATAAACGCCGGAAAATTTCAATGGCGTAAATAGAAGTGGTGCTTGAGCGTCTCATCTGTTGTCTACTAAACCCATCGCTCTGCAGTGCCCATTTCCTTTTCATTTCTTTTCTTCTCCGACTCTGTGTGCGTTTGTTTTAGAGTCCGACCGATTAATCGGCATCGGCATCGGCATCGGCTAGTATCGGCCAATAAAATTGGTATCGGCATCGGCTAGTATCGGCATCGGCCAAAAAAAAAAGAATCGGCATCGGCATCGGCTTCGGCCTTTTTTGGCCGATGCCACATCGGCTTTTTTTGGCCGATGCCACATCGGTTTTTTTGGTCGATTTTACGATTTTCGATTTTTTAATACGATTTTATTTGCAGCTGAATCGCACTGTCTTCCTTTTTCATATCTCGCTTTGTATATTTATTACATTTTTATTATACGTTACAAACCAGTGTTGCCTGATTAGGGGGTTTCTCCTTAGATTTGTTTGGATTTTATGACAAATACTTAAGGGGACAATATTTTTCAGATATTTTTAATCTATTTTTGCTATTTTTATCAACACCTTGTTCAGCTATATTGGCTATTGGGTCTTTTGTTAATTGCTTGTGCCAAATAGAATGAGCAATTTTCATGAGATATTAATTTTGAATTCTGAATTTTCTTGTAATTTTATTTAGTTTTTAGTTGTTTATTTTCTCGTTTTCGTTTGTTAATTTGTGATAAATGTGATGAAATGTATTATATATGTAATAGTTCCTTTTGTTGTTTTATAAAATAAGCTGTGTTTTTGATTGAATTCATTCGTGTTTTTTTTTCTATGGAATCGGCATCGGCATCGGCATCGGCCGATTTTCGGCCTTTTGACCGATTAATCGGCATCGGCTGATAATTGGCCGATGCCGATTAATCGGCATCGGCATCGGCCAAAAAATTTGGTATCGGTCGGACTCTAGTTTGTTTGACAAAAAAATAAAATACAAATACAGACAAACCGTTCATATTTTACACATTTGTCTTTTGAGTTTTTTTCTGTTATTTTACGGTTTTGTTGGGTTTGGTTTGGTTTTTTGTTTTATTTTGTTTTCTTGGTTTTGGCTTTTTCCGGCTGTATTTGATATTTGTGTTGCTTTTGTTGTGTACCGTCTTGGCTGTCATTTTATTCATGCATCATTTAATGTGTTTTTTTACTTTGATGCATCCAACCGGCATCTCACATATGTCAGCTTTTGCGTAGTATTGGAGTTTTGGTTGCGCTGTTGTTGTTTTCGTTGACACTTTGGTGCTTTTGTTGTGCTGTGTATGAGAAAGGGAGGGTTGGTGTTTAGGGAGAGAGGACCGTTGGCTTTGGCGCACTACGAAGTTGTTTGCACTCTGTCATCACATTTAGTTGTTTTGTTACTTAATATTTGCTGTGTTTTACTTTGCATTTTCCTTAAATTGCCGTTAAGTACATCTCAAGTTGTAGTCAATTTAATGCAATTAACAACGCCGTTATATAGTGTTGTTGAATTGCTTGTTGAAGTGCGCTGACTGATTTTGTACCAAAGTTTGTTGGAGTAGTAGGAAGTAATCCATTGGAAAAGTCCTTGGCAGTCACTTGAAAGATGAATAAATTGTCTCTTGAATGTTGTTTGCAAAGTGCTATCAATTAACACGTGATGGATTGGCGGCCAAAGCCAGAAAGTTGTGGGTTCAAAGACTAACGCAGCGATTGACTGGTTTGAAAATGAAGCTGGTTTACCAGATATTTGACTTTTCTTTTGTGATAGGGAAGTACCAACCCGCTCTGAATACTTTGTCAAAGCAAATTAAAGGTCATCATGGTGAAGTGCCTGTTCGACTGTTTTGAAAATGAAGATGGTAGTTATTTGTGCGTCCTGAAACCACAATCATAGTCAGGTGCTTTTAAAGTCACTCACCAGGGTGTTTGACTCTTCCTTAGTGATAGGAAGTATAGCTCTGCTCTGAATACTTTGTCGAAGAAAATAAAGGTTTGTCATAGTGAAGTCTTCTTAAGTGATAGGAAAGTACCAATCCGCTCTTAATACTATGTCGAAGCAATTAAATTCACCATAGTGAAGTGGCCGTCCACAGAGGCAATACTGGCGTTTAGAAAGCCTATGAAATGGTCAAGAAGGATGCATTGCTGCTTGAAACGCCACAGTCTATAGGTTCCCCTCGCTACCTGACACTCTTCCTAGACACTTTAAAATGGCTTTTTTGGTCAGTTAGGATCAGGAATTAGTTAAGGGATGTTGACTCATCTTAAGCAACAAAACTTGCGCAAAACTTTCATGCTAATCATGCTTCTATATGGCAAAGAAGCACCAAACTATGGCTGTCTTTAAAAACAGATTTAAACCCATTTGTGAAGAAAACCACAAGCTTTTCAAATATCGATCTTTAAGCTCTAACATTGAATAGAAATTTTATGCATACAAACTTCTCTTAAAGCCATCATTCAATTATCCACAAAATTGGCCTTCAATATTGAGAATTTTTGTAGTCTGTAGTCTCGTCTAGAAAATATCATGGCTTCAGTATGCAGTATGCGTGAGAGTTCAGTGTGACCTTAACAAATAAATATCCACACAATGAGCACAACCCAGAGCCATTGGCCCCTGTTAGCGACATCTGCGCACAAACATACATACGTATTCGTACAAAAAGACGACAGCCAGACAAATAAAGGCACAATACAAGTGTTTGTCTGCTTGGTCTGAATCGGTCCGACTAGGCTGCACAGCTTCCTGTGAAGTGAAAAATCGGCCTCAGTGTCGATTGCAGCTGCGAACCGAAGAACAGCGTAGAAAAATGAAAAACCTTTGCGGCCGCTCATATCTAACGAATGGGCCATTGTGTTGCGTAAATAGAGTGGAAAATCATGTGTATGGTGCAGCTGTACGCACGCAAAAGATTTTAGATTTTCACCAATGTTGCATTCTGTGTGATTTTCGCTAAGCTTTGATGCGTTTTTACTACTAGTTACTGCTGTGTGGTTTATGTGAAGAATTTTCACCAACAGATTTTTGCAACAATTAGCCATTCATTGAAATTTTCTACACGTTTTGGGAGGGAATACACGTTTGTATTGAAAAAATACATGGCTTTTGTATGGTTTATGTTCTAACCAGTTTTTGACATAGAACAATCTAAGTGCCTTAAAAATATATTTCTCAATGTGGCAAATAGTGAGCACCTCTATCATCGTAAGCACATTGCCACCGTATGTATTAATGCCTTAACATTCTCCAAACATTTTTACTTGCGCTTAAAATTCCTGCTACTTGCCGTCTGCTACTTTGCTGCCTTCCTTATTCCGCTGCCACTTCCACTAAGAAGTTTGTTGTCGCAGCTCAGAAGCTTCGGCCGCGTGCATCGTGAAGCCGCTTAGCTTGCGCGCCTCTCTTCACTCACTTCTTGGGATCTTATAAAGAAATGTCGGTCTACCTTTGGCTACATTGTTTTGTTATTTGTTGTAGACCTGCTTAAGGGCAAACGGGCGAGAATCGAAGCGCCGAGCAGACAGAAGAACAAAACAACGCGCTGGCAACATTTTACCGTAGATCACATCACGATTTACTACGTGACCTCATAATACAGGAAAACATTTTGCAATTAGTGCGTCGTGCCGAGTCGGTTCGCATAGTGTTTGGCGCAACTCGTTGGCATTGTGTTGGCAACTCTGGCAGTACGGTGTCGTGCCTTGAGGCTGACTTTGCTTTACTGCTTTTGGTCGTCGCACTTACTGTCTTCTTGTTCTTGCAGCCCTTTTTGTAGTTGTTGTTTTTGTACTCTTGCTTATTGCATTTTGCCATTTTCGGTGCATGCAATGATTTTGAATTTATTTATTGCTTTGTTGTTGTATTTTTAGCAATATTGAAATTCATTGCCGCTGCAGACAATTTTTCCCCACTTTGTTTCGCATCTGGCTTTGATTTTTCAACGTTGCGCATTTCAATCATTCATGAAAAATTGTATACATATAGCTTTGGTTGATTCTCTTCTGCCGCAGCGATTGTCGGCTACTCATGCGACTTGTTGCATCAATAGTGCAACATAATTTCCGGTGGAAGTCCGATAATGCTTGACGGCGTATTTTCACAGCAATTTGCCTTTGCCAATCGTGCGGCTGCTGTTTATTGTAATTTTTGCAGCGTGCTCTGGTCATTTCTAGTATTCTACGTTCCATGCTGACAACGATTATTCTTCTCCGCTGTGGAGGATTGAGTGCAGCAGGATTATTACCATCGTCGAGTGCTGCCATGCCGTGTTAGTGTATTTGATGTATTGTATGTCTGCGTGCTGGGGTTTTTATGGGTCAAGGGTTTGTTGAGCCATCAGCCAACTGGACCGAGTTGAATGGACGCGTCAGCACATCGTCGCTGCTGTTGACCTCACACTTTCCATAAGTTGTTGTTGAATTGTTTTAATTAGTCGATTAAATTGGCATGCTTTCTGCTTTACTTCATTTATTTTTATTTTTTCACCACTGCGATTTGGCATTTTACGCTTTTTCTAACGCCAAAAATACTCTGTGGTTCGTCTTGTTTCCGGCGTTTGTTACAGCCGGCAATAACCCAGTTTTATCTACAACTCTTTAAGCCGCTTTTTAATGCCCCACAGCGTACTTTCCATTGTGCTCCGAGCGTTTATCTTGCAACTTTTCGCTTCATACTCGTTTCATCGTTTTGATGAATTTTCTTTGTGTATTTGTTGGCGTTTTGCTTTGCGAAGCGTGTTTGCATTTATGCGCTGATAAGCACACAAAAGCCACAATTACCGACGCGCCAATATCGTGCAGTCGCAGTCTGAATTGAAAAATTGGAGAAAAGTAAAAAATTGTAAAAGTTTTTGCCGCAAAAGCGCAGCTGAAACTAGCCAACAATTGCTCTTTTATTTGACGCGCATCTGATGATTTTTTGAGTGGCATCTGCTGTCTGCCGCGGTTCAACAAACCCTCAAACAAAAGTTCGCGTTGCTGCAGGTACACAGTTAGGATGTGGCCGAAGACTGCTTTGTGCCGCCACAGCAATTAGCAGTGGAGGAAAATCGCACCAGTTGTTCTCTGCTTGGTGGGAAAATGCTGTTGCTTCGAAGTTCGAACCGGTTCTAGCGGCAATTTTCAATTGGAACACTTCCGATTTCGTTCCGAGAAAATCACAGTCGTACGAGGTGCTTGCAACTGGCTCTCATGCTGGCTTTGTTTCCGCCGTGTTAATGTTTCACTCAAACATATTATTAAACGAAGTTTTCGTGCTGCGCAACAAGAACCTGAACTGAAGAACTAGAAAATCACATATCAATGTTGTTTTGCATTTAATTGTGGTCTTTATATCCGACGAGTTACAGCTAAGTGTCTGGCAGCGTAGTGGGAAAATGATTGTCTCTGCGACTGAACGGTTTTGCAAAGGACAATTTGTAAAAGCGCGTTTCCGTTCTGGAATCGATCGATGGCATTGTTTTCAATTAGTTCTACAAGAGTTACTAAAAGAGTTGTTCAATTAACATGTCAGAAGTATTAATAATGGTGTAGAAATATTAGTTTTTTGAAAAAGGTTATCGTGTACAAGATGTCATTGCTTGTGTTACTGTCAGGTTTTCTTTGTGTCGTCTGTAGAAAACTTTGGCAGTTTTGCCTCGTTGTTTTGCTTCGTCTTTTTCTTTGGAGCGACACTTGTAGCATGACACTATAAATGATTTCATGTATCTTATAAATTGGCTAATTCGTACATTGAGTGACAGCTGGTATATCTTCAAACATTTTTGCTCACAGGACTCGTTTGGGTTTATTTTGATACGTAATTGCCTGGTTGTACAATGAGAAGGAGCTCTGAGGGTTGAACAATGTAGAGGTACATGGATTTAGAGCCATGCTCTGACATTTTGATATCTATATAAACAAGGAACTTAAGAATAGTAAACTGCACTTGTTTAGATTCGAATTTTGAATGCTAACACTCCATTGAAAGGCTTTTCAACAATGGTACAATACAATTGTATTAATCCATTTTAAAACAACCACAGTTCATCCGCTAAGAAATCAGAAACTCAAGACAAATGAGACTCGAAATAGAATAATAACAGCCTACTGCAGACATTTAAGGTCTTAGGTAAGAATCTTCATTCTAAAAAATAAGCAAAATGTATCACTTAACTACGTGGGTGGTCCAATAAGTACTTAGCCTACAAAAGAAAAACGAAAGTTTTGGAAAAGTGACGATTTATTTCTCAACTTAGTCTCCTTTCAACACGATACACTTGACCCAGCGATGCTCCAACTTCTTCAACCCGTCTGAAAAATACGTTTTCTGGAGGCCTCCGTGGCGGCGAAAACCTCCTCATTCGACTCAAATTTCTGCTCGGCGAGTGACTTTTTCAAGTTTGGAAACAAAAAGAAGTCACACGGGGCCAAATCTGGAGAATACGGTGGATGGGGCAGCTGTTCGTAGCCTAATGCGACCAATTTGGCGAATCACCGACCGATATTGCTCTTTTGCTCTTTGCACACGCGGTCAAAACAAAACTACAAATCAAATATGGCTGAAATTTATCTTACGATAGTGGCACCATCGGGCGGTGGGGCTAAGTACTTATCGGACTGCCCACGTACACTCGGACATCGGTATTGATTCAAAGATTATCTTTAAAATCAAATCTTTAGTGTGGTTTATCCTCGGTCTCGATATTTGCCGCGGGTAGTGTGCTGGCTTGTCATACCAGAGATCTTAGGTTCGATTCCTAGTTCAGGCACTCGTCCACTTCTATCGCTATACACATGAAGTAGATAAGAGTTATAAGGTTAAGTTAGGTTGAATAGGCATCCTTCTACTATCACAGACCGCCATTCGGCTTCGGCGTTGAACAGTAGGTCCTCTTCTCTCTTTTCCTTATACGTTTGGAATGTGTGTTGAACCACATGTTGGAAGAAAAACAGTGTCGCACATTTTAATAGAATTGATTGTGAAATTTGGCCTAAGTGTGTCTCATACATAGACTGCCACCATAACCCATCTACCTATCTACCTAATCCATGATCCTCTCATTCGCCGTCTTCTTCCGGCTTTCACATTGAACACTGGTTTCGTTGTAGAACTTATGAAGGTTAGGTAAGCTGGCTGGCCAAATAGGCCACGCATAGACTATGGGATCCATAGCGATACCAGTTGGAGCTCCTTATTTTTTTTATTGACATAAAAATGATGATGATTGATAAGAATGCGAGGGTTCCCATTGAAGTTCAGCAGCAACTTGATGTCATGCTTGGGAACCTTCTCTAACCCAGAAAAGAACGGGACCCCTAAGTCGTTGTCTTGAGAAAGCTAGACAGGAGCAGAGAATGTGTTTCAGGGTTTCGTTGGCACCAATTTCTACACTTTATGAGCCTCAGGAAAAAATAACTTGACCTACTCCAGGGTCATCTTGTTTTTAACTATAATACTAAATCTTCGTGATGTTAGTTGTTTTAGTAAGTTGAGGTTTCAGCAATTTTTTCCTTAGGCTCACAAGGATTTTAGCGAAACAACGCGAGGTATTGGGTATAAAAAAGTAATCAATCTGAAAATGATGACCAAGGAAAAAGACCATTCAAGAACAACATGAAAGAAGACCTAATCGAAGCTTTGAATCATGTCCAAAGTCCGAGAAGGTAGAGTGTGGAATCAACTAGCATTAGTGGTCCGGGATTAAGGCAAATTCTATAAACACCTCTATTATCTATAAATATCAGCAGACAATTAATTTGTGTAACTAAAATGAAACTACATCTGGACGGATTTTGACCAAAAAGTGAGAACATTATTTCTGTAGAACCTCAGCATATTTGATCCGTAGTTAGGTCCATCTAATCGTTGGGGCGTGAGCTCATTTTATGGATCAAGGTTGTGGTATAGAAATAAATGAAATGAAAAGGGTCAGTCTAAGAGCGAAGTTTCGTGCTAGTCTTCAAAACATTCGACTACCTTAGATCATATTTCTATTGTTCCGAACATTAGGAATGTTCTTCTAAGATCCTTGAATGTCTTTGAGGACTAGTTACATTTCTTCCTGCACTATTTAATGTTCTACCCTCAAGTTCAAAGCTTTTCAGTAAAAGAAGAAAGAGCATAAGAATCAATGGACATGTTAGCCATTTCAAAAATCAACACCTTCTACTTAGTTCTTCCGGAAAACTTTTCAAAGTTGAAATTGTCTCGCAGAAAAGTTTTTCAATTTTTTTCACCACTACGAAACAACTAACGTGGCCATTAAGTATGCAATTGCGAACCAGTAGAATGATGTTTTTATCAACAACAATAACAACAACGTCAAACCAAGGCAGTTTTCCAAGTCAGCGACGCAGCAGAGATGTAAAAATGCTTAGATTTCCGCTGCTTGAAGTACATTTTTCTGACTTAATGCTGCTCTACACTTTCTATAATAACCACATTGGTGTTGTACGTGTGTGTGTGTGTTTGTGTACTTGCACATCTTCACACATCTTCTGTACTTACATATATGTTGTTGTTGGTTTTACGGCGTATGGCAGCAACGCGTAATGATTTATTATGTGTGAAGTTGGCGATGATTGAATTTTACGCTGCTCGCTGCTATATCTTTTTCGTTGTTTAGTTGACTTCCACAGTTGTTGTTGTTGTTGTTTCAACTGCCAGATAACTTAATGGTGCTGGGTGTTGTTGATATTTTTTTTTTGTTTTTCTATGCGCTGTCGTAGCCACCGCAACGCCTCAAAGTTTATCTCAAGAGGTCATTTACATTCTTCATGCTTCTTGCACTTTTGTTCTATGCGCTTTGGCGTCGGTGCTGCTGCTGCTTTGGCGTTTCTACCGACAGTTTGCTTTGCGTTTTCATTTGCGACAATTGCTACTTTTACTACTTTTTCTTGGCGACTTTATTCTTTTCAAGTTTTTTCTTTTACTGCGTCTTTCTTCGACTGTTTCAACGTGCAACATAGACGAATGCAGTTGGTTTGACTCTTTGACGTTTCCATTTTAAAGCAGTCAGAATTATTTAGCATTAATTGAGCGCATAGCGGCATTCACTTTCAGTGCAACTTTTCTCCATTTCAATTTTATTAGAGTTTTTCTTTAGGTTTTTGTAAGAGTTGAAAGTGAGCTGACAGCTGCTGTCATTGCTGTCAAATTTTCAATTTGAGCGCACAAAACGCATGACATTTCTATTACTCGGTTGCGATGCGTTATTTAACACCGCGCGGAACACTTTTGAGGTCGTGACCCGCTCGTCATTGCTTTTCCCCAAGTGTGGTTTTACAAAATGTGGGCGCATTGTGCTCAGAAACAGCGCCAACTCTTTGACATTAATAACGAGCTTCGTTATTGGGCTTTGATTTTTCTGTTTGTGATTGTTGTTGTTGCTGCGTACCGATTTTTTTCTGACCTTGCAGTGTGCGTCGACTTGACTATTCGAGCGTTTGATTTCAAATTGGAACAAATTATAATTTTTGCTTTGTGCATTTCTACGTGGGCTTTGGGCAGTGTCTGTTTTCATTACCATTTTATTTCTTTTATATTGTTTTTTTTGCTTTGTTTCTACATTGCACACCAAGGAAAATTGAAATTTTAAACTTTGCTGACGTTGGCGATTTTCATGGAAACTGACGCCGAAGTTTGAACTTGTTTCAAGTACTTCGCGCGAAGCGTTGGTTGGCCTCAAGCTTAACGAAACTGTGAACGAAACTGACGTGTTAAATTTGGTTCTTTCTTATTTAAATCTTCAACAAAATTTGCCTCTATGACAGCATAGGTGGCTGTCATTTATCTTACTTAGAGTTGGCACTCGAAATGCACTCGACAAAACATTTCGAGTGCACATTAACAGCTTTAAATTTGTTAATTTGTTGTGTTTTCAATTGCTTGGCGCTTAGTTCGTCAAAAAAATTATTGACCAACATGTATATGGTGGACTTTTGAGTCTTCTCAAGAACCATTACTGGCTCGTAGGCACACATTTTCAATTTCCTCTGGATTACAACTTGAACCCGCTGCACATTTGGCCAAGGTTGCCAAATACGCTTAAACTTGGGCCAACCTATTCAAGATGCCAACAATTCCCATTCGTTTATTTGTTATTATCTAACGCGACTTATTTGTGTTTCCCTTGGCGCCCATTTTGGGCCATTTGCAGTTGCAATTTAGAATCGTTTTAATTAAACTTCAGTCAGTGTCTGGTTTGGCCCTTCCGCATAGTTTACGTTTACTTTAGCCATTCATCCATCTATCCATCCATCCGTTTGGAGTCAACTTTCCTGCTTAACGCAATTAAAATCGAATAGCGTCCGTCTGGCAATTCGATGTACTGTTCCCGTGCTCCTCTTTGGCTCGCAGCACCAACAACCTTAAGTCAGCGCATGTTTCCGTCATCATCATCATCATCATCGTCATCGTCATTAACATTATGTCCCATTATGTTTATGACTATGGCCCGTCCGTCCGTGCGTCTTTAAAGTGTTTTTTTTTTCTTGGTTTTGTTATTATTGCAAATAGTTGGCAACGCAACTACCTCAGTGCCCCAGTGGCTGGCTCGTTGCCCTGCCACGACTTTAGCTCTTAATTGTCTGCCACAACGTTAAACCCTAAAATGGGTCATCACGTTCCTTGTGCCCGACCAGACAGACAGACAGCAGATTGCCGCATTCGGTGCTGCAACTTCATTGGCAAACGTTGCATGCGCTTCCTAGTTGCTGCTCGGCAACGTTATTGTTTCTCTATTGCCGCCCACCACTTCTCGATGCCATAAAGTGCTGTGATGGTGCGATTGTGTGCTGCGGTAGTGTTGTTGGGTCTCTGGCTGGCCATAGGTGGGTGAGGTTTTCTGTGCTGCCATATCGGTGAAGGAAACTGGCGTGCGCCAGACTGTCTGGCTGAGCCGAAAACATACTTCAAAGTTCAATTGTTGTTGATTTATGGGCGCAACATTTCTGCATTTCCTGTGCGGGTTCCAGTGCCACATTATGGACAAATGTCTAAAAATATCACATACCGTATATAGATTTTAAATTTGTATTATTAGGTAATTGAATCGTTGGCTAATGCCTCGTTGCTATGAAGGAGATGGTAAAACAAAATATGGTTTTTTTTAATATTTAAATTAAAAAAATTAAAATTGTACAATGCTCAATAAAATGAAAAAATTAATCAGCACTCATAGCAACATTCTGTTTGTTATATGTTTATTTTTATATATGTGTATATAATATATTATTTTTTTTTAGCTCAAAGCAATGCAACTACAGCAAAATTTAAGTCATGTTGAAACTGTTGAAAAAGTGCGTTTTCATATGACGAGTGCAACCGAGTCCATTGCCGTTGCTGGCTTCGCTATTTGTAATATTGTTGTTGTTGTTGTTTGCCGAACATGTGCCTCTAGTTTTATTGATAAAAAAGCCAACGCAATTCAACATAAACAGTTTTTTAGTATTTTTTCCATTAGTAATTTTAACTACAAAACAATTATGCATACGCACAGCAACAACAACACTTACATACATACATACATACATATGTACATGCAGTCAGTTGCGCATTTAAACGTACATTACCGATTAATAAGCATAATTAAGCATTTTATATGAACACTTATTGTGTCTGGTCGACCCTTGTTCACTCGTAAGGTGCGTTGCAATGCATTTGGGCCACGCATGGCAACAAATTTAACGTGGCAATTTATGAATTCAATGACTAACTATTTGAACATATAAATATTTTCATTATGGCTTTTGAAGTTATTAAACTTTAGTGTTGGAGACGAAGCGGCGAGTTGGCTTTTTCAATGAGATGCAGAGATGTAAATTGGAATGCAATAAGGAAATTAAATAAATTAAATATATGAATGCTTTTAGTGTTGATCTATAGTTCGATGGAATATAGTATCGTTGTTGTTGGGAATGATCTGAGGCAGGGAGTTACCAGTCCACTGAAGTTTCTATGCTGGGATATGGACACATTTCGGCCGCCTTGTACCAATTTTTACTGAGCAGAGTCTATTGAAAAGTCTATACTGGGATATACACATTTGGTCCGTGTTGTGTCGAGTTTTACTGAGCAAAAGCACAGAATAACCAGTCAACTGAAATTTTTATGCTGGGATATGGATACATTTCGGCCGCTTTGTGTCGAATTTTACTAATCGGAGGCACAGGGTAACAGTCGATTATTTGTTGCCTTGTGTTGGTTTTCTATGTAGTCAAGGCCCTGTTGGCTTAACCCTTTTGGAACTACTGGGATAATACGTCCCAGCAAGTTTTTACTACATGGGCTGAAAAGTCTTTGGCCTGACATAGAGATGGCGCCAAAAATTAAGAATTATTGTGTTGTACATGGAAAACCATCCTTAACTTAGATTCTGTCAAAGTTTCATGACATTTGGTTGACTCGTTTTCAAGTTATTGCTTTCGAAGTGACGCTACCTCTGAATTTTTGTAAACAATGGAAAAAAGTGAATTTCGTGTTTTGATAAAACATTGCTATTTGATGGGCAAAAATACAGTGGAAACAAAAGCATGGCTTGATAAATGTTATAATACATCTGCTCCACCAAATTCAACTATCAAGTATTGGTTTGCTGAGTTTCGTCGTGGCCGTACGAGCACCAGTGATGCACCGCGTTCAGGGAGGCCAAATGAGGCAGTTAATCCGTAATCCGTAAGTAATGGCCCTCAAAACAATTATTCAAATCTTACGACCCGAGGAAATTATTTTTTCGATTTCGGTGTTCCCGCATAAAAGGAAATTTTTTAGTATCCAATATAATTTTCTAAACCCATTCAGGGCATGAGAATATTTCTACTAAGAGTATTTTGGATTTCAAAATTAAACTCCGTCCCGAAAGGGTAAATTAACCCTGAAATACTAATGTTTGTCGAACCGTATAACGTTGGTGTTTCCACAGCGTTGCATTGATTGTTGTTGCCTTGAGTCAGGTTTTCCATCTACTTGTGGCTTTGTTGTGGCATTATTAATCCTGGAATACTAATATTATTTTGCAACCCTATCACAAAGTATTTGTACTGTTTGCCGAATCGACTAACGTGATTGTTCCCTGACTAAGAACCACTCAGTTCTCAGAAGATTCTTTCAGCCATTTCTTCTATTAGTATTGGATATGTTGCTCCAACGTTGGTGATTGAAACCTTTAGATTTCGTTCAAACACTATAAGATAAAATTACTGCTTTAAATTCATAGCTGGATTGATTATGGTATCATTGGTGGAGGCCAGTTACGCTTTGTTACATTTGAATCGCTTTCTGTTGATTATTGTTGCCTTGTGTGGGTTTTCCTTGTACTCGTCACTCTGTCACCATAATTTATTATGGATTCTTAAGACCCTCATCACAAATTATTCACAAAATCAACTAACGTAAGTATTTCCTTGTTGAGATAGAATAAAAAAGCTTTAGTTGCTCGCAGTTTCCTTCCGTCATTTGCTCTTTAACTTAGCAACTATATTTTTGCTCCTTATTCATTACGTCTGGGTGTATAGGGCCTCAGTAAGGCTTTTCCCCATATGACTCGATTTGGAACTTTTTATTATTTTTTGCTCTGTCCCATGTGATGTCGACCTCTTCCAGATGTTTTTCGGTCGACTGCGACTTTTTCTTCCTTGGATGTTCCAATCAAGTGTCAATTTTGCCATGCCTAATGTAGGCTTTCTTTCTTTGACCTATTCCTCGCCATTTTCTTCTTCTTCTTTTGCTTGAGTAAGGGGCTCTTCAGGGCACTCTGTCCTGTAGATTTCATCTACATCAGCGCACATAAACCATAATATTTACACAAAGCAAACCCATCAATCTCACTTATGTAATCACATGTCAACCAAATGATAATTTTTTTTTGTATTTTTATTTCTTATTGCAGATTTAGTGCCCACATAAATGAAGCAATACATCGCTTCTACGTACGAAGCAAATAAAGAATAAATAAAAAAGAATAATCAAACCACAACCGAATCCATGTGATCTACGAAATGAACCGAAATTCGACACATTAAGAAGAAAAAATATTCATGTAGAAAAAGCGAAGCATTTAATTTATTGCTGAATATAATCAGCATAGCGCATATCCAACCATTACAACAACAACAACATAACCCCATACAACAAACGAACCACAAACAAAAACAAATCGCATATATTTATAATTCAACACAAAACTGAATGAAAGGCGAGCGTTCCAAAAAAAAAGCATTAAAAATGTCGAATCGTCGAAACAATCATCGAAGATTGCCACAACTTTTGATATTTCTATTTTTGAAAGAGACTTAAAGCGTCACCCCTTTGTCAATTGAAACATCCATTCACCAATACAACAACAAATTAATAAATAAAAATATATAATAAACGCGAGTAATATTACGGCGTCGCATCACATACACTCGAAATATCAATGCGAAATCCATTGAAAGCAGTCGACAGTCGACAATACGACAAGACGTCAATAATATAACAATAACAATAACAAAAAACGACAGTACGAAAAAACGACAGTAAGCACGATAACAATTAGCGGCAATTATTGTAATTGTTGAGAATTGTGCAGAAAAATTCGAGCGCAACTTGAGACATAAAACACAACAATAACTTAAAACAACAAACACAAACTTGCGAAATTCTGAGCAAAATCAACGCGTTGTGCTATCAACTTGAAGTCAGTGCAACGAAACAATGGACAAGATGGATTTGACTCTGGAACGCGATCCCACGTCGGCGCTGGGCAGTCTCTTTCAGCAGATCATCAACGATATGAAGGTGAGTTGGCCACATTGATCACTAAAGCATTGTCACTGAGCAGCGACATTTGTGGGCTTAAGAATGAAGGAAGGTTGGGTTCTCTTCGATTTGTTTGAGTTGACGCTAAAATAAAATAAAATAAAATAAAATAAAATAAAATAAAATAAAATAAAATAAAATAAAATAAAATAAATTAAAATAAAATAAAATAAAATAAAATAAAATAAAATAAAATAAATTAAAATAAAATAAAATAAAATAAAATAAAATAAAATAAAAAACAAAAAAATACAAAAAATAAAATAAAATAAAATAAATAAAATAAAATAAAATAAAATAAAATAAAATAAAATAAACTAAAATAAAATAAAATAAAATAAAATAAAATAAAATAAAATAAAATAAAATAAAATAAAATAAAATAAAATAAAATAAAATAAAATAAAATAAAATTAAATAAAATTAAATAAAATTAAATAAAATTAAATAAAATAAAATAAAATAAAATAAAATAAAATAAAATTAAATAAGATTAAATAAAATTAAATAAAATAAAACAAAATAAAACAAAATAAAACAAAATAAAACAAAATAAAACAAAATAAAACAAAAAATAAAATAAAATAAAATAAAATAAAATAAAACAAAATAAAATAAAATAAAGAAAATAAAATAAAATAACATAAAAACTAATAAAATAAAATAAAATAAAATAAAATAAAATAAAATAAAATAAAATAAAATAAAACAAAATAAAATAAAATAAAGAAAATAAAATAAAATAACATAAAAACTAATAAAATAAAATAAAATAAAATAAAATAAAATAAAACAAAATAAAACAAAATAAAACAAAATAAAACAAAATAAAACAAAATAAAACAAAATAAAAAAAAATACAACAAAATTAAACAAAATTAAACAAAACAGAATAATACAAAATAAAACAAAATAAAAGAAAACAAAATAAAACAAAACAAAATAAAACAAAATAAAATAAAATGTTGACGCACAAATATTTCAAATTTTTAAGTATAAAAGATATTTCTATTTCCGCTTTCTTGGGACTGGCTAATGACCCCAAAAGGTTCCAACTAACCTCACTATGTCTTTTATAGTCTTGACTGCGCTGACTGCTATGAAAATAGTGGTGAAGACTATGAAAGTACTCTTTCAAATGTCTTCGTTAGTCTTTGAATAGGTTTTCATAGAATACTATTTTCGTAGTCTTTCCCAGTCTCCACAACATATAGGAATTCCAAAATCTTGAACTCGTTTGTCTACAATATTTACCCAAAAATTTGTTGCCTTTGTCAGCAGTCACTGACATTTTCGTCGAGTTATGTTGTGCACAGTTTTTATGTTTTCCCCCTTATTCAAGTTTCCAGTTGTCATTTTTGATATCGTTTGTTTGTTGTTGTTATTGTGTTAAGCAGTGCAGCTGAAAGTGTTTAAGAGGTGACAAATTGTGTCTATATTTGAAAAGCATGATTTGTGAACACACTGTTGTCACCAAAGCAGGAGCCGTGCGTGAGTAATTTTAAAATTTTACGCAAAGGGTAGATAAGTGTTCAGACGTATCTTCTTGTTGCCACTTATTATGTTTATACAAAATAAACATTAAATATTTGTGTGATATTATAAAAAAATTCAATGTTATCACTATTTAAATATAAACGCTTAAAAGTGGGTCAAGTGTCAGCTCCAGCTGCCTGAGACTAAATATTTATAAGAGACAATGTTGTACAGGTGACAATTCGAAGTTAGAAGTCAGAGTCGAGTGAGAAGTCAGTTGAATTTTTTCGATCACTTTCTAGTGTGACGTAGAGTTGGCACTAAAGTTGATGTATTTTTTAACGATGATGACTAAATGTCTCGGGTAAGAGACTTTATAGGTTCCCTACTTATTTTATCAGATGCTTTGCTTCTGTTTTGTTAGCATTTTTCCATCCATTGAACCAGAAACACTGCTTGAAGCTCATTTCGTACACAAGTTATATACCGAACAGCTTATGGACACCTATTCTTCTTTCCATTGGTTGCAATTATGTAAAACTTGTCCAAAAAATTATCTTATAAGAATTCAAATTCTTTGCTACGATTAAATCCATGCACAGCTGTTACCGGTCGCACATAAACCCAGCTTAAAATGTTTACCTTCACTTCAAATGCCAACAGTTCAACACAATACACATGCAACAAACGTAAAGTGTATGCAAAGCAAAATCACTACAAATAAGCGTATCAAATAACTATAAAGTGTCTCAGTCTCTCAGACATCTTAAAGAGCAGTTTTAGGCGCATGCAGTGTGTGTCTTAAGACCTCACCAGCTGCACTCATGTTAACAAAACATCAAAGAATACAACACAATCACATCAACTATGTTGTGATAATAACATTTAAAATAAAAGCAAGGTCAAGCTTACACATAAATAAGTACACATGTCTATATGTTAGCAGTTATGAGTTGCTTTGTACTCGTTCAATGATATCTGTATTTATGTATGTATGATGTGTACCATAGATATGTATTGAAGACAGCCTGAAATTGTTGGAAACGTTAAATGCTCCATGCAACAATTGTTGATTAATTTTGATTGCCATACTGTATGTTTGTATGGTTTTTTTAGGTGTGTACGTGTCCGTGAAATATACTCGACGTGCCATTCAATATTTCGTGTGCATTAGAAACAATTTTATGTATATGTTTTCTTCTAGAGATTCGTGCTTCAAACAATGGAGTGATTGAGATTTTGCAGAGTACAAAAAATATTACCAAACAAATTTGAAAATTGTTTAAATTGTTCACGTTTCGCTTATCGAGAGGTACAAATATGTTTTGAGATTTGTATTTAAACTTTCAACTTTTTTTGGAAAAATTCGTAAATTTTATTTAAGTATTGTGCTTAGCTCACGAAATTTTACTAAAAAAATATGATAATTTTTAAAGTTTTTCACGTTTCACTTATTGGGAAGTACACATAAGTTTTGAGGTTTCTTTTTAAACCTTAAAACTTTATTGAAAAAATTCGTATATTTTATTTTATTATTTTATTTCAAGTATTGTGCTGAGCACAAAAAATTTTACGAAAAAAATATAAAAGTGTTTGAAAATGTTCACGTTTTACTTATCGCGAGGTACACTTAAGTTTTGAGGTTTCTTTTGGAACTTTGAAACTTACTTTGGAGAAATTTGTGCAATCTATTTTATTTGATGTAATGTCCATCGTTAGCTATGACTATTGCCCCATCTTTTAGGCTGCACAGGGATTTCGCTTTAAAAAAATTCGTATTCTAGAGTTGAGTTGGACTAAGAATCGACCAATTTTCTGGCTTCTTTGTACCGTAATCCGGTAATGGGTTGTTAAGGTTAGTTGCATAAAATAAAATGCTGCTCGGCCATTCCATGACTCAAGAAAGTCAGATGGAATAATATTTGGTAAGTTCAGCGGTTGGGGGTGTGAGATCCCATTGAAGCATCTCCCAAGTTTTCTTGATGACTTTCTCCACAAGTGACCTACCAAAGATCACTTCTTCCCCAGATTGAGTTTTGTTGGTTAGAGCATAAAGAAAGCATGTCGTTCATACTTCAGCGAGTTGACACGTACTGATTTTTAGATAGACGTGATGAGGCTTTAATCTTAAAAAAATCATCTTGTGATGCGTTATATTGCTAACTATAACAAGTCATCTTTTCTAAATTTCTCAAAACTTATTTGTATCTCCAGTATTATGTTATCTAAAGAAGTCAAAACCCTTTTTTGGTGTATCGCTAAATGCTCTTCGGTGCTTCTGGAACTTCAGCAAAGATATTTTTATAGACGAGCCACCTTTAAAATTTTGAGTAGTTGCAAATTTCAGAATCCGTATGGGAAGCTAAGTAGGTTGTAGTGGCTTCCTCTGTTTGAGACACACTTAGGCCTCTATGTGGGCCCATTGTCATAATACAACTTCCATTCGTTTGAAATGTGTATGCAACACTGTTTTACAGACATTTCAAACGGTTGATGAAAGGAGGAGGGGTGGGGGACCTACAGTTTAACGCCGAATCCGAACGGCGGTTTCGGAGAATGACCGTTTCACACTTTTAGGTTTTTCCATTGCCTGCGATTCTTGAAATTTTCATCTGTTTCATGTGGATAGCTATACAATTAAACTTTTGTTTCACCAGCCTGAGCTGAGAATCGAACCTAGGGCCTCTGGTGTATTAAGCCAGCGCGCTACCCGCTTAACTATCGAGGTCGGCATTCGTATGGGAGAGTGCGCAGGATATGAAATATAGAAGAAATAATAAACTTTTTGATAGAACTGATAACTTGATTGAGAACTTTAAATATAGAAAATGTAATAGACCCATCTTTTGGATTTCAGGACATGTCGAAGAAGTAGGAAATGTTGGTAATTCAAACCAATAAGAAGACGTTTTGTCTAGTCAGAGATGAAGTCAGAATTATTTTATGCTGGAATCCGAATCATCCTCAAAGCTTTGGGTAGTTGCTATATAGAACCTGCATGGGACACTGCGTAGAATGTCAAATATCGAATACAAATTTGGAGTTCCAAAGATGTAGGTAAAGCAAATAATGAAGAATGAAGAGTATAGCTTTGTCAAAGAAGTAGTTAAAGTTCCTTTGTTAAAGCCAGAACACTTTTGTGATATATCCCTATTAGGAGCTTCTAGAGAGAACTTCATGATTAAGCTAACTCAATCGCTACTCTCTTTCATCAACCTCACGGATTGGATATAGGATATCCACTGTAAAGGGTCCGGAAGACAAACATCAGTATACCACAACGCGCTAATTGGATGTTCATGTTGGATGTAACATCGCCACTTGAACCAACCAACCAACCAAGCTAACTCAAAGCTATTTAAAAAGATTACCTTGCCATGTAGGTTGCCTGTACCTCTTTGATAGAACCTGAACCCTTTGATGGTCTGTTGACAAAACTTATTGAATTGCTATCGTTCAAAGTAGCTCAATTGGAATAGGACAGTTGGGTTGAAAGCAATCGAAAGCTTTTTTGAAAGATCTTCACTATAAGAGATAGATAGGGATAGATGTTTAGGGATAGAACAAATATTAAAAATTCTATACGTGTTCCTAACTCTTTGTGGGTCTTATCAGTGAATTTTTTCTGTCATGTTTCGGTTTAATTAGTTTCTATAGATTTTTATCTTGAAAAGTCTCTTAAAAGAGACGCGCCTGCAAATATTATTTATTAAGTCAAATATCGACTACAAAGTGTCAAAGTATTACACGGAAGTATATATGGAAAAAATTCAATGTCGCTGATGAACAAAGTCCCATAAAATTGCTCATTAATTGAGCTGATTCGCGTGTTATTTGATGTTATAGATGTGTTCAAAGTCCTCCGCCCACCTATACACACAAATATACATTTATATGTATACTGCGTGTATGTGTTTGTGTCTATAGTTTCGATCAGCCATTTGCCAATTTTAATTAGCGAACTTTGATGGTCCCCTTAATTGCCTTCCAATGTCTTTTAGCGCGTCGTTAATGTTTGCCGTCTGGCCGATCGTTTGTGTTTGCTTGTCTCCATTGAACAAATGCACGTTGAGCATTACAAGCGGCAAATGCTGTTCGTGGCTTTTGTTGATTTTGATGGATTTATTTCGTCAAAGTCCTGGCGTTTCTCGAATGCCGCAGTGTTGAGCTGGCTGCCTGCTGCTTTGACCTTTGACTTTGCCAATCGATGCTTTATGGGTTCGTATCAGTCGCTTGGTGGGCATTTTCGTGCATAAATCCGCTGATTAATCGATGTGGCATCATTAGTTTCAATTGATTTATGTTGTTGTTGGCGCAGCGACAGCACTAAATCCACACTTTCATTGTGTCGCGCAATAAAAATGCCAGAAATTGTGCTGCGCGCTGCAATTCATAATTTTGCAGCCGGCTTGCTGCCGAGTCGAATGCTGGCTGACAATCATGAAAATGCAATTCAATTCAATGAAAACTGTCGCGCGCCGTTGAGGGTAGATGCGGCAGCTCGCGCCGACTCGGCGAAATGCAGTTTTATGCGCTCGTCGTTATGGTTAGGCGCGTTGACAGTGAATGAGAAAGGATTGTTGGGGGGGGAGGTAAGTGGTGGCGGGTTAAGGGCGCAAGCGACAGTTGCTGCGGCCACTGTTAGCTCAGATAAGGCGTCCTAATGCTGCGTGAACAAATACGAGAACTATCGGCCGCCAGTTAGGAGCTTAGCTATGCTATCCAATTGTCTGCCGTTGGGTATTTGTTTTATTTTATGTGGCGCATCTAATAAAAAAGTAGCATGAAGAAGAAGAAAACAAACGAAAGCCGAAAGGCCGAAAATCGTTTGTTATTTATTTGTTCGGCAGGTAAGCGAGACAGCAGCATTGAGCGCAGTCGTTGACATTTGGCGCTGCTGTGTGTCGATTGTTTGAACTATGAATGTGTGTGTGTGTGTGTGTGTGTGTGATATGTGTTTGTATGCGTGGTATGTGTGTTTGTTCAAGTATGCGGCACATTTATTTTATTTGAAGCTCAATAATTTATGCCACCGTTGACTGTCGCTGCGTCTTTGTTGTTTTTAGACTTTAGCCGCTGTGATTTGCCGAACGCTCTGAGCATTCGATTGACATTTCCCAGCCGCCAACACGGCAGCTGTTGCCCCGATTCCAGCTGCGCAATGACCCAGCGATTATGGCCAACATTTGGATAGCTCGAAATCAGATGTGTGTCACTAGAATGCAATCAAAATAAATCTTCATGAAAAGCGAAAGCATTCTCAAAAGTTGGAATTGTTTGCAACACAATTCGATTCGATGGTTGACTTTAATCGGAGCATTACTCAGCGGCACTAAAGAATTGTGGGTAGCTTAACACATGGTTAATGATTTAGTTTTTTTAATTTCTAATAGTAAAAACTACGAAAAAATAGAATACAAATAAAATAAGAAATAAATAAAAATATAAAAAAAATATAAAGAAATAAATATTTAATAGGAAATGAAAGCAGTTTCGCTGGCATTTACTAAACTTTAATTGGCAGTTTAAAAGAATTGACATACTTTCGACCTCATAAACTGCACAATTTTACAACAAAAGTTACTTCAAATGAGCATATTTCGCCTTCAGACAAGTAAACCTATATTTAAACTATCTATTAAAATTTAAACACCAATTTTCGAAGGTCTGACCTTGTTTTCATGTTAAAATTGTTGTTAGTGTTTGCTGGATATTTAATTATTACAAGTCTATTTAAAAATGAATTATTGACACGTGAAGGTTGCTGTTTCAATGTGCATTTCAGTGGGCAAATTGAGCTTCAATAGGTCTACGTCTATAATCAGTTGTCTATAATTATTTAGAACTTCTTTCTTGGATCTATTGCGGCATGACTACATCTTGGTCTCTCTTAAACACCGAATTTGAGAAGGCTTCGAGTTTAAGACTTTGATTTCTGTCAGAGAGTAAAGAAGGTCAATGCAGATCTATGTTTCTACAATCTTTAACAAGAATCGAGCATTACAATCACTGGGCAATTGAAAAAATAAACTATTGACACTTCTAAGAGCATTAAATTTGCTGTTTCAATTCGCTTTTGTTAGGCATCTTTCATTTCAAGAGGTATTTAGAACATCTTCCTTGGTTCTGTTTTGTCATCTCATGAACGCAACTTACTCTCTTTTGAACAACAAGTTCGAGCAGGATATGAGTTAAAGAATTTAATATTTATTAAAGCATGAAGAATGGCGTTGTAGATTTAATAACAAAGTCTACCATCTGTCTTAAAAACCGAGCGTTATGACCAAATAATAAGTGGGTAGATTGTGTTGAGCTGTCCGCGAGATTAAGGCGACAGAAAAGTATTCACCGCGTAAGATTGGCTAAATGTTATTCGAGTCACAAAATAGGATGTCCGCGACTTTCATGGTTGAAAGATGTGAATGGATTCAACTTTGATGCATGCAAAGACTTGTAAAAGATTGTGGTGACATTCGGTTTCTAAGATAAACATAAGTAATCTATCTCAGATCGTCTTGATTGACAAGGAATGTTGATCCAAAAGTACCCATTCTTCTTTGAATTAAAATTGATTTAGTACACATTTATACATTTAGTCTTGGAATTAACTCAAACAGTAAATTAATGACTACGAGTTAGAGCGACTATTGGCTCTTAAAAGTGTAGAATGTACTCATCAATTGAAACGCAGTTTCGACAATAGTCATTTGATTGATTGACGATTTGATTGATGATCCATGATTTCTCGTTCCATACAAGTTTTGTGCTCATCTGCTGCTTCTAAGCGACAAATAGAATCTTCTGTCTAGTGCAGTGATGACCATTCTGCTTCTCGCGAGTAGCAGCAATGCTGACGCACGCTTACGAGTGTAAATACCTGAACAGAATGTCGTAGCTGTGGCTGTGGTAGGATCTGTCAAAAGTTGAAATGTATGAATATGTATCTTTCTTTTGGAATATCGATGATAAAAAACAGAAAAATTTGTTTAATAGAAAATAATTATGGTATTCACAGTTTGCGGGAAAATTTATTTCGGGTAACTTTCCCTAAAAATTAACAATATAACTGTGAGCACCCATTGTATATCTTTCAAACAATTGTGGAAAATTTTTCAAAATAAAAATGCCTCGCTCAAATGGCAAACAAACGTTGAACATCAAATAAATAAATCGTCGCGATAGTGGCATAAAGTACTCAAACAAATTCGATTCGTAGATTGTGTCAACAAATTAATTTAACTTTGTTTTTTGCCTATTTCAATAAACATGCTCGGCAGTGCGGCAAATTTTGAGACTACCGGTATCTATGTTTTTCATACAAAACAAACACAATTGAGATACCGTATGGGAAAATTCGGGAAAATTGCCAAGTGGGAAATTTAACATGCTAGATACCGCTGAACTGTGAACACCATAAATGAAATTCTTTGTAATTTGTGCAAATTTCATAACGCACACGCACTACAACTCAAAATTTTTAATTTTCGGGTGTTAATACTGTGCAAAATGCATCAATCTTCCAATAAGCAAAAGCTCAGTGTATTTTGTTGTTGTTAAATGTTGCAAAAATACAGTTAGGTCTCTCTTCATGTCAGAAGTTTGATGCTATTTGATCGCTGCAGCTCAATGCAAAAGAGTCTTAACTCAAATTGTGACACTTTTGATGAAATAAATTTTTGCTAAAGTTAATTTTAAGCAAAGTTCTGACAATTTTAGTATATATTTTTAAATAAAAAATTAATTTTGAGTTTTCAAAATTTTTCTTTCAACTTTTTAACTGTCATTTATAATTATTAAATTCAGAAAAAGTGGCATAACATGAAATAATTCGGTAATTATTGAATTAAAGTATCATCAAAAGTATCATCAGACACAACTCAAAATTTTGGATTTTCTAGTGTAAAATAAAAAAAAAATTCTTCCAACTTATCATAAAGCATAATCTGTAAGGATTTTCTACTGAACGGTCTATTCGTTATTAAAAAAAAATTGTTATTTAGCTCAAAAACTGTTTTTTGCGTTTATTGAAAAATCAAACATTGTGAGTTGTGTCACTTTTGTAGTGCATGTGCGATATGTTTCTGAAAATTGTCTACAAATGACAATCGAACTAGTAGAACTTTTGGTATTCGCTTTCTACAACATTGCGCTACAAATTTCGAGTGCCAAATCACTTGTGGCTGTGGTACTGCATTCTGTTCTGGCAGTAAGTCGGCGCCGATCTCGCGAGTAGCAGAATGGTCATCACTGGTTTAGTGAACTAAACTGCAAGAATATCCACAAAAGTGTGTTTTGTGAGCCTTAAATTCTGCTTTTAACGATGTATTCGTAATTTCAACCACTTTAATGGTTCCTACTCATATCTTTTATTCGGAATTGAATTTGTATATCTTATTTCTTGCCAGTGCTTGCTTTACAATCGTGTGTGGAGCTAATTCAATTTGCCGTTCACATGCGATTCTCATAAATTTATAGAAATCGTTGGTCATAATTTTTAGAATTTAAACAGCTGCTTGATTTTTTTTTGTTCTACTGAAATTAGCCAAGCTTGTCTACAAAACAGCAACAAAAAACCATACTTAACTGGAAATGTTTTCTCAACTGGCGTATCGAATAAATTTGCTATGGTCTGGCAAATGGCATTAATAAATCATTTACTTGTATCAACTTGGCCAATACAAATGCCAAATTAAGTTGAAAATATAAATAAAAATGAATCCGAACATGGAAAAATGGCAGCAACGGTAAAAGTTAAAAAAAATTAAAGCATACAATTTCAAATATTTCCTACTTGATGTGAAGCCAATTTAAACTTTTATTTAGTTTAAGTTTATTAGTTTAATTAAAGACACCAAAGTTGACAATTCTGGAGTTGAGAACAAGAAACAATTTTAAATGGAAAACTTTTAAATGGCAACGAAAAGTGCACACTAAAAACAAAAGCTTACACACACACACACACACTCACAGACACTGACAATAAAAGACTGCCAAGAATGCCAGACAACAACAACAACAATTATGCTGCCTTATGTGTTGCGCTTCTCAGCCAACGTGCCTGGCCGCATGTTGGTTGGTTGGTTAGTCTGATATGTTTCTGCTCTGATTCGCACTCGGGCCAAGACACTCAACCAACCAACCAACCAACCGGCCGACTAGCCGAACGCCCAAACAAGCCGCTAAGCAGACAGCAGCAAACTTGAATGAACTTTTCTGGAAATTGCGTGCGTCTTGAGAAAATGCAAACTTATTACAAGAGCAGCAAACTGAATTCACAAATACAACAACAACCAAGAAATGAAGCCCAAGTTGCAGCGGAAATCTGCAAATTAATTTCATAATTAAAAGCAACAAAAGAAAATGCACCAAGCAAGGCAGCGCACCACAAAAGCGAGACGCACATGAATTATGCGCAATGCTGAGAGCCTGTGGGCAGCGGCCGCCACTGCCACACACTGACGCTTCCACGAACTATTCGAGACGTTTGAAAGGTTACGTGCGCGCCGACTTCGAAACGTAGAACAAACGCAAAGCGTCGCCGCACGGAAGACGGAAGAGCAACGCAAGCGGTGCATGGACGACTGGTTGGTTGAATGAGTGGGGTTTGGATGGAATGCTGATGCGCCGCCACTTGGCCGCTTGCAGTTCGTCGACGTGTCTCTGCTGGCCCAACTTTTACACTTCATTCTGCTTGAATTCTGTTTTAGTCGTTGCTATATTTAGTTGGTTTTCGTGTCGCGTGGGGAAGCGGTGTAAAGTGGTTTTGTTTTTAGCCTTTCGGGTTGCAACACCTGCTGCACACATTTTTTCCTTTGCAGCAATTGCAGCGTTTGTGTTGCCCCAATTTCGTTGACAGCATTTCGGGCTGTGACTGCTGAACCAATGAGAGGCAGCGAGTGGATTGAATGGAAAAATACGTGCAAAATTTTAGAAAACTGCAGTTACAGAGATTTTCAATATATACAATTTTTTTTAGTAACTTGTGTGTGAAATCTTAAATTAGATTTCATTCAAAGTTTTTGTGTTGCATTTTTTAAATTGCTCGATTTCTACGCCAAACTTTAGTAGTTGTTAACAAATTGGTGAACTTATTTGTGATGCTGGTGGCTTTCAGCAATCTGTGTTATGTCTCTAGTGACATTCCTGACGTTTTAGAAACGTCCGTAATTTTAGTAATATTGGTGATGTTTTTAGTGACGTTGGTGGTGATGTTTTCTGTTAAGTTGGTGATGTTTTTAGAGCTCTTAGTGATGTCGGTGACATTTTACAAATATTGGTGAGGTTTTTGATGAGAGCATAGAGATTTTGGTGATCTTTTTAAAGGCTTAATTGATATTTTTATGATATTGGTGAAGTTTTTGGTGAGGTTAGTATACTTTTAGAGATATTGGTGAGGTTTTTAGTGAGATGGTGATGTTTTCTGTTATTTTAGTGATATTCTTAGTAATTTCGGTGATAGTTTTATAGCTCTCACTGATGTCGGTGATATTTTAAACAGATTGGTGCAGTAAGTAATACTTTTGAAGATATTGGTGATGTTTTTAGCAACGTCGGTGATGTTTTTTGTTATGTTGGTGATGTTTTTAAAGCCTTCGTTGATATTTTTAGAGCTTTTAGTGTTGTCAGTGATATTTTAAAGATATTGATGAAGTTTTTGGTGAGTTCAGTTATACTTTCAGAGATATTGGCGTTGTTTTAGTGATTGGTGATGTTTTCTGTTATGTTGGTGAGGTTTTTAAAGGCTCTGCTGATGTTTTTAAAACTCTTAGTGATGTCAGTAATATTTCAAAGATATTGTTGAGGTTTTTGGTGAGGTCAGTTATACTTTTAGATATATTGGTGTTGTTTTAGTTACATTGGTGATGTTTTCTGTTATGTTGGTGATGTTTTTAAAGGCGCTGCTGATAGTTTTAGAGCTTTTAGTGATGTTAGTGATATTTTAAAGACATTGGTGAATTTTTTGGTGAGGTCACTTATACTTTAACAGATATTGGTGATGTTCTTAGTGATGTTGGTTATGCTTTTGGTTATTTTAGTGATATTTGTAGTAGTTTCGGTGATATTTTTAGAAGTCTTATTGATGTCGGTGATGTTTTAAAGAGATTGGTGCAGGTAGTATAATACTTTTAGAGATGTTGGTGATGTTTTCAGCGACCTTGGTGTTGTTTAAGGTTAGGTTTTAGGTTGTTGATGATTCTTCTGATATTTCGAAAGATATTTTTAGAAATATTTGCCTCGTTTTTAGTGACGTTGGTGAAATTTGGTTGGTGATGGAAATTAGATTGGAAATATTGGTGATGTTTTTATTGGCATTGGTGTTATTTAAGGTTAGGTTTTGGGTTCTTGATGATGCTTTAAGAGAAGCTGTTTATATTTCTAGAGATATTTTTAGAAATATTTGCCTTGTTTTTAGTGACGTTGGTGAAATTTTACAGACAAAGGAGAAGTTTAAGTTTTGGTTGCGTTCTTAGAGGTATTGGTGAAGCTTTTAGTTATATCTGTCACATTTTTCGAGATAATTTGTTACTTCTAGTGGCGTTGGTGAAATTTTTAGATATATTGGAGATTTGTAAAAAAATGTTTAAAAAGTCATAACATGTTTCTTTTTATTTTATTCAGTCGCTTGTGCGAATAACTTCAGCCTTTAAATTAGATTTTATTCAAAATGTATGTCCTGCATTTTTGAACGCTCGATTTTTATCTCAAATTTGAGTAGCTGTTTTCAAACTGAACCAACTAAAAGATATTTCATATTTATTGTCGAGTTTAATTAGTTGAAAAAAAATCACAAAAACTGTGTTTGACGCCTAAACAAAAACGACAATAAAACACGTCAAACCCGCCATTGAAAACTATCCGTAACCTGCGTCGAAGCAGTCCCCGTCTCCATGACTATGAATATCGATAACTGAGCTTAAGAAATCGAAAGGTTGTTAACACCACTGTTGCTTCATGCCACGTGCGCAGTGCGCGACACACCCGACTGCGGTGCAGAGCGCATAGGGCCCACTGCACTGTCGTTATCAGCGCCACTGTGGCATGCGTCAAACTGATTAACCACTCGCAGCAATGGAAATAGCTGCAAACATATAAAATGAAAACCAAAATATTAAACACAATTTGCCGCAAAAGTGAAACTCCGTTGAGTTGGTTGGCGACTGTGTCGACTGAGCTGTGCAACGCTTTTGTGGCTTCCCCCTAGTAAAGACAGCTGTCGCTATTATGCGGCAGCCACATTTGCCTTGTTTTATTTCATAAAAAATATTTTCTCCATTTCGCTGCGCATACATTAGCGCCATTAACCCTTAACGATTGCGCTCGAGTTGAGTTGGTGTGTTGTTTCTGTTGTTGTCGAGTTGTTTGACGCCACAAAGGCCACGCCAAATTAACGCCACTAGCAGAATGTGTCGAGAAAAGTACACGTACGCGCGCACTTGTAATTTTACGGCTCTTACAGCAACATGAAGCATGTGAAAACTTTTACGTTTACTTGGTTGTTGTTAACTTTTGGTTTTTTCTTTTGGGGAAAATTACAGAAATGAAAATGAAATGTTGAGAAATTGCATCGAGTTCGTCGGGCATAGACATTAAAAACACATTACACGTCAAGCCAAGCGATGCGCCATTATTTACAGCAGCCTTTTGGGCGCTCAACGACTCCACTAATCAAACTCGATTTATTTGAATTTATTGTTTATTATTTGTGCATAAATCTCTGCATTATTTTTATTTCAACAAAGCATTTACAACATCCGTCTGTGGTTGGGGTGTGTACGCCTAAAAGTGCACTAAAGTGCCTGGTCAACATTGTTTCATGGTGCTAATGCTGACCTATTGTGGCTGGTTTGAGTGCAATTTTCAATTAAATTTGCACTTGAAAGCCAGTTGACGGCAATGTTTTTCCAATATTTAACGTCAACGGCGACGTTGTTTGTTCACTGGTAAGTGGCCAATTCTTAGGTGTCGGGAAAATCAATAAACGCTGTGCTGGGGTTGTGTGTGTGCGACGGTTCGATGCAGTTGGCGGCCGCTGTGTCAAATGTGTGCTTAAGTCTTGTACTGCTTTCGCGCCTATTTAGATGGTTTCGATCGGTCGCACCTGCATAATGCGCCGTCGTCGTCGCTGCCGCTGCTGCAAGCACTCGTGACAATTGAGTATAAGAAACTCGGCCAACAACTTGATGATGGTATAGATGCTAATAAAGCTGGCGCCCAGGAACAGGCCCACAGCACCGCCAAATGACACCAACAGCTGTTCGCCGCTGAAGACCACACGACGCTTGGGCGCCATGTACGGCAGCGACAGTTTCACAATGATGGTGCGCTCGAATTTGGACGTTGCCTGGCGAAGATTCAAATACAATATTTGCTACAGATATATTTGCTGTCAAGCGAACTTACATCCCATTGCTCCATGCTCTGTAGGCCAGTATAGTTGATCTCCTCGCAAAGCGGAAAACAATCGCAAGCAATCTGTGACCAATTCTTGCGTTGTAGGCACAACATTTCATTGATAGTGCAAATGGGTTCATAGGGTGCCACCGCATAGAAGAACGGTTTGCATTTGCACATCTCTAGCGCGGCATCGATGCGACATTCCATGCGACACAGATTGGGTCGATAGGTCTGAAAAATTTTATTCGAAATTGTTGTTAAGAGTGAAAGAATGATTCACTACCATTTGACAGATTATGTGTGGGTTGAATAGTTTCTTCAACTTATCTAATGTGACCACTTGAGCGTTTCAAGATGCATATCATCATCATTGACATCTAACATAAAAATTAAATCTATATCTGTGAAACAAATCACCAATATCGTTAAATACAACACGAATATTCTTCAATATATCTCTGGAAATATTACTGGCTTCTCAAAAAACATCAACAACCTGGAACCTAACCTAAAACATCACCAATGTCTTTAAAAGTACAGTGGACGTCCAATATAACGAATCTTATGTTGTAACCCCAATTGTTAAATCGAAAAATTCGTTAAACCGAACTAATTTGTTGTTTGTTTTAAACCATACTTCTTGAAGAAATAAGTCTCACATATTCAGTTTTTAACCTTCTGCCTGTCCCTTGGGGTCTATTAGACCCCAGGCGGAATTAAAAACGGTTGAGCGGTCGTCTACTTGTGTTATTTAGCGTTAATCGTGCTTACAACCCTTAAAAAACAGAATTTGAAAATGTTGGTAACTTGACGTAAATTTGAAAGTTTTAACGTAACAAAAACAAAAACAATTGAGGTACCGTTCACTTGACGAAACCAAATATTCATTGTTATTGTAAAGAATGTGAATAAAAACAACGAACAACAAAAACAACATAAATATTCGTTATATCGAATAGCGAATTACACCTTTGATCGTAATATAGAACCATCAATGGAAAAAATTTGGCCGTACGTTAAATCGAAAATTCGTTAAATGGGAAATTCGTTATACTGGACGTCCACTGTATTGCTGCCCTCACTAAAAGCTTCAACAATATCTTTATAATGTCACCGACATCACTAAGAAGTCTGAAAATATCACTGCAGTCTTGAAAAACATCACCAACGTAACAGAAAACATTACCAAAGTAATTATAAACATCACCAATATGTCTAAAACTATAACCAACCTGACCATAAACTTCACCAATGTCTTTCAAATATCACCAACATCACTTAAGAGGTCTAAAAATATCACCGTCTATCTTTATAATGTCACCGACATCACTAAGAAGTCTGAAAATATCACTGAAGTCTTAAAAAACATCACCAACGTAACAGAAAACATTACTAAAGTCATAAAAACATCACCAATGTGTCTAAAACTATAACCAACCTGACCATAAACTTCACCAATGTCTTTCAAATATCACCAACATCACTAAGAGGTCTAAAAATATCACCGTCGTCTTTAAAAACTTCACCAACAAAATAAAATACATCACCAACATCACTAAAAAGTTCACCAATGTTACTAAAATATTATCAATATTGCTAAGGCATCTGCGAAACATCACTTCTATAACTAAAACTACTACTGACATCACAAAAAGCTTCACCAACATGACTAAAAATTACACCAATATCACCGATATCATTAATAACTGAGAGAATATCAACGAAAGCTTGTGTCTTGTTAACTTAATCTCCCAACAAACTTCGCCCCATCTGTTGGGTTAGCTCTCACTTCAGCTCCAGTCAGCTCTAATATATTCAAATGTTGTTTGTATGTTCAGAAAAATCAATCAGTTACATATTTGTTCCTTATCGGACTTCTTTCTCAGTTGATTGGCCCTACCTACCATTTTCCAATCTTTCTTACACCTAACCTCACCTTGAAGTACTTCAAATTGTTCTCCGAGGGATAGCGACAGCGACGATTGGCAATGGGCAAATTGCGTACATCGTCGTCGGCCGCTGTCCAGCTGAGCAGCAATTCAATGGTCAGCGAGCCATCCGGCTGGGCCTCACGATAGATGGTGCTGCGATGTCCGGGCGAGACCACGTCGTAGACATCGTGCAAGTACTGTGCGGAGCAGAGTGGCAATGCAATAATTTTATACTCAACAAACAATCAAAGGTCAATTAGTTACACGCACTATAAACAGTCGAGTGTCGTCGCTGACCATGGGAAAGATTTTCGAATTGCAATCGTCTATGCTGCTACAAAAATTCACTTCGCTCACATAGAGCTTCTTACTGCAAACAAAATAAGTTTTATTATTTGAAAAAAAAAAAAATTTTAAACTCGAATAGTTGGAGAAAAGTTTCAGACCTTTCACCGTATGGGTTCGTGTACTCGTTAAGCTGTGAGGTGGTGCGGCAGAGACCCGCCTCGGTAATGGCCGCCGCATAGATCTGCTTGCGATTCTCTAACTCGTAGACTGGGTTTTTGCTCAGTTCTTCGTTGTGAATGTTGTTGTCGATCGGTGGCAAAATGCGTTTGTGCATCTTCAACGACAGAACAAACAGCAAAAGGAAATCATTACAGATTATAGATCTAATGAATTTCACTCACCGCCAGCAAAGTGTCCAACAGATTGACATGCTGCAGCGTTGTATCGTTCTCGTAGGGCGCCAACTTATGCAGCGAGTTAAAGCGCAGCGTGTTCAGTGTCAGCAGGAATTTCCGATAGTATTTGAATTTCGTGTCGTTGGTGGTGTGGCCCCATAGGCTTGAAAACACATAGGGTGCTGCTGTCAGTTCTGGGTTCGCAGTGTGTGCACAATGGTGCCAACTCACTTGAGTATGATGGCCTCCAGATCGGCTTGGTCGTGATAGTTGGAGCAGAGCGTTATGCCCGCATAGGGGAAGTCATTCTTGCCCCACGTCAGCTGCAGCGCGTAAACGATGGGATTGTCGCGAAAGCGCTCCCACTGATTCAGGCAAATGTTGATGGAGAAGTAGGTGGCCGAGAGAATGACGGCCAGCCAGAAGACGCGCTCCGACCAGTGCAGGTCGTCACGTATCAAATACGGCAGACCGTGTATGTTGGTCTCCTTGAGGTTGCGCTCGACATATTCCATGCACTTCATGACTCCCTTTTTTGAACTTTTCAGCGCTGCCGCTGACCAACGACTGAGCGCAACATGTCCAGCTACGAAGAGATGTGCGTGCGGTGCCTTGTGCGCTGTTCCCAGTGTCCTGCCAGTGTTGGCCCGATTCGGTAGGCATTGCGCTGCTCATCATTCGCATCATATTCCTATGACATGACATCTTAATGGGGTTTTGTTGTACTTAAATAATTAATGCCGTCAGTTTGCAACACACCAACAAATGACAGACTTCCTGCTGTGTTTTGATTTGAGTGAGTGACTCAGAAATTTGTGGGCAGCGCATCGCAGTTTGTCCATGGAGCCGTTGTAGTATTGATGGCAATTACATGACAGACATTTCAGTGTACACAAGCTTCGATTGTCGGTCGGTGGTTCTGGTTGCATTAACTGTGCCAAGGCGAATTTGGTTTGGTGCGTGTTGCACACAATATTTGTTGTTGCTATTGTGCAATGTTTTGCAATGAGTGTAAAAGGGTTTAGGTTTTGGTAATTGTGAAAAGAAGAGAAGAGGTTTACTTTTTATAACCTTTTATTAGTTATTAGTTAGTTATCCTGTTCTGGGTACTGAGGCGGGTAACTCGTCCAACAAGACTGGACGAGGAAAAGGGAAGTGCTGACAGTTCACGTCCCACTTGGATCAATAAAGAGCAAAGTCTTGGACTTCGTTGAGAAGGCTGGCAGAGAACTTAGAACCACATACAACAACAAAAGCAGAGCTCTTAACCCTAGTTCGCAGAATTTTAAAATTAACATAAACCCAGAAGTGAGACTGTCAGGGTTATATGAGTCAAATTACTCAAAACATTTGTTTAAAAAGTACAAAAACTGTATAAAATGTTAAATTTATAAATTCAGTGTAATTCTTACATTCCATTAGAGGATTACATAAATAATGGAATCGAAAATCTTTTGGATTTATCACCATTTGAAATCTTCAGTGAGACTGTGAGGCTCACTTCTGGGATTTCGAGTTAAACTGCCTCAGTTCTCACATATTGTGAACGCCGCCAATATCTTCCTTAATATTTAGAGAAAATCGTATCCCCACAAAAGCCGTACTTGCATTTTTTATTCCATATTCCTCAACGTTTCTTCGGTCCTGAAAATTTTAGACTCTTTCTTTTTAACTCTTTCACCATTTCATTGACTATTTTCATACCTTTTTTCACGTTGCTATCGAATGCAGCCAGTTGAGCAAAAATTTTCTTACTTGAAAAGCGCATATAATTGCTTATAATTGAAATTGTTTTCCAAAAAAATTTCACATTTTCCAGCAATGCAGGCAATAAAATCTGGTATGTCTGTGTGTGTGTGTGTCTGGCTGGCTGGCGCTCAAAGCGCACCAAAGTGGCGACCGTCGCTGGCTTTGGCGCGCTTTCAGTGAAAATCTTTCCAACCCAAACAAAAAAAACTAAAACCGAATATTCACGCACGAGTTGGCTTAGCTTTGAGGAAGCAGCCCATAACTACAACAACAACAAACCGAGAAGTAGCAACAAAATATTAATCAGTTAGAAAGAAAGAAAGGAGCATAAAACATAATAAGTAACAGCTTATTAACGCTTCAAGTGGAAAACGAAACACAAAATAAAATCTAATAAAAACCAAATCTATTTTTGCTGTTGGAGAATGTGTCTGGTGTACAATTTGTCATAACATGCGAGACACTTTGAATGCCAATTAGTCGTGGACCATTAAACACTATGCACAATAACAATAATTACGAATACATTGGATAAAGGAATTTTTTGTTATATGCAGAATAATGAAATAGGAAGAAGAAAAAGTCTTGTTGAAATTCGAAACCAGATATTATAGCATGTGTGCTACTTAGATTGAGATTGCACATTAAAAAACAAAAACAAAACTTACCACAAGAGCCCGTTACCGGGTTACCTCCTTTGGCAAGGGTACTTTCCACACGTCTCTGCCTCTGTTGTGTGGCCTAAAAGACATGAAAGATGTTCTTTTAAGTGAGGTTACAGTCTCAAACTTACGGGGTTTTGACTTTCAATGCCTTCCTTTTCTATGAATAAAAAAAGCGCCTCTGCATGACGCACTCCTTCTCCACTTCGTCACACCAAGAGATGATAGACGGTCCCCGTGGTCACGCAGGGGGGTTTTGGGGATTCAAATTTCCCCCCAAATACAAAAATTGCTGGTGCAAAATATGGTTTCGAATGAAATTTGGAATTGTTTTGTAATGTTAGTGTCTGAAAATTATTTTTTAGTATTGATGAAGCCAAATAGGTTGCTCACAAATAGGTTGCTTCTCCAAATTTCTGTCTAACTTATGTCCAGATGGATTACAGAGGAATAGCTGAAGCTCCTGAAGAACCAAGAACATGCTGTCGGTTTTATAGGGTTCCAACTCCCTCAAATCTTTGTTTATTACAAACATTTTAAGTGGCAAATATGGTTTAAAATGTTTTTTTCTTATGGTTCACTCTGCTTGGGACCATATGCCTAGGGTTGGTAACGTTAATCGATTGAAGTTCAGCCGAGGCAAGTGTTTAGCCTATAGCTCTCAGTCCCACCGGATGGGACTGCCATCTATTATTCTCTAAGAGAGACGCCTCGGTATGTGAATTTTTATTACTGAGTTGTGTAGAGCGCCTTCAGTGCAGAAGTTGATGTCTGTGTGAAACACAGAGGTTGATGTCCTTGATGAACTTTTTTTCGATCATGTATGTGCTAAGTAGAAGATGTTCTTGGAAATCACAGAGGCTGGTGTCTTTGATAAGCTTATTTTGGATCATGTATGCACTGCAACATTAGTCCGAACTGTCACTGCTAGTATTGTTGTTGCGCATGTACAGCTACTAGGTATGAAAATCTCCTGCGAGATGCCTATCACAACTGAGTGAACTAGAAGGGATAGGAGTTTGACTAAAGGAAAAGGATTTAACGGGGTAATGCTGAAGAAATGAGAAACAGAAAACAAGAAAAAATTATTGCGTGGGTGGAAGAACTGGATAGGAACTTGACCCATGGTAGAGGATTTGACTGGGAAAAGTTAATGGAATGGGAAACAATTAGATAGAAGAAACAAAAATTGATAATTTTAGAACCAAGCCGGATAGGAATCGAACCCACGACGTTTGGGTTGGGAGATCAGGGCACTTCGTGCTGGGCTAATGAAACAATTTCAAATGGTGTTGAGCTTAAAAGTTCAAGTTCGCTTTAACTCTAACACTAATGACACTACAGCGAGTTAGGAGTAGAATTTTTATGCAATTTTTTGAAGACCTTAAAGAAGCACTTTTTGGAGATTTGGCTTTTACAAAGAAATCTTGCTGCAAAAAAAGAAAACATGAAAATCATCAGTGATCAATGATCACCATGACGATCCATTCAACCATTTCTTTGCTTCTACATTGTTTGTCTATACAAGATGGAAATTCGAGTAGAAAACCTTCTGACTGACTGACTCAAAAGTGGTGTAACTATGGCTTAAGGCATACATTTATCAGTCAAGACTCGATAAACCACGCTTTTCATACCTCGAACGCATTTCGTTGCGCCTTAAAAATGCAACCAATGCACGCCTCCAGTTAAAGAGTTGTTAACTGAAATTGTGTCACGACTAATGCGCACAATAATGAATGCGAAAACTATAGAACGCCAACAAATAAAACATTAAATATGGCAGAAATGCTAAAAGGCTTTCGCCGGCACTGAAAAGGCGTTGCTATTGGCAACGGGCACGTGTGGGCAGCTGTGAGGCGCTCGGCGGCCCCTGTTGCGGCAGCGCATACAAATCAAAAGAACTGGAGCAGTACACACACACACACACTGCCGCCCTAATGACAGGACAGCGGCACAAAGCTGCACAGCCCACAGCGGGGGAGCGGAAGCTGCGGAGGCTGCAGGCGCTGTCGCTTTTTTGCTCTCCAAACAAATGTGCAATTCCCATTGCTGCTTATTTTCTATTAACTGGCGACTGTTGTCGATGTGTGGCATGCCACACAACACAGCGACAGCGGTTTCCAGATGCGATGTGAATGTGTGTGGGTGTGTGTGTATGCGACAATGTGCAACCTTGTGCCAGTAATGCACTACGAGAATGCTGTACGAGTATCCTGTGTGCGCTGCCATGACGTGACGCTTTTGCTTCTGACTTGCGTAATTTTTGCTGCTCCATTTGTTGTGTCGTCTTTTGTAGGCGCAAAGGAAACGGATGCGGGTGATGTGGTGCCGATGCCGATGGAAAGTTATTAAATTGATTGGTTATTATGCAACTTTTGCAGGTCGAAAGTTCATCAAGCAAAATGCACTGCGAGTGGACCTGAACTGAGAGGAAGCGCAAAATTGTTTGTGTGAAAATTCAATTTGAGTTGGCAGTAAAAACTGTGTGCGTGTGAGTGCGTGTATGTGCTCGCACTTGCCACCGAATGTGGCACACAGCCACATTAAATGCAATTTGCGTCGTCCGATGCTGCACAACTGACTGCGCCCGCTCTGGTCTCGTTTTTTCGCGGTTCGCTTAATGGCTGCGCGAGTGCACACTAACTGCTAAATTACAGTTAAATAGGGAATTTATGGGGGCAGCGACTAACCGTCGGCGCACAAGTGAAACCAATGCTGACACTTAAAGTGGCCGAACGCGTGAGCGTGCAGGATTTCGCGCACTCAAATCAGGGACAGTCAAGCTGGCATGTCAAGCGCCCATTCACGTACAGCATTTGTGTGAATTTGACAACTAAACGACAACAATTTGGAACAATTTAACTTGTGAGGGAATTGTTTGTTATTTTTGCTTTAATTTAAAGGAATGCTGGAGTATGAAATTTGTTGAAATATGTGTAAACAAAAAAAAAATTGGGTCCAAAATCGTTGACCTCATTACAGGTCATTGCTCATTCACTCAAAGGGCACAAACTGAAAATTTGTCAAATTTTTTTTAACATGTCACAAACACATTGCGCCAAGTTAAATTTATATTTTTATAATTTTGTTTGCCACTTGCTGGTTGCAAACTTTTTGTTGGTTTATCTATTGCATTTTTTTGTAATATAATTTTTTTTTTGGTCTGCTGCTTTGCTTGATGAGGGTAACAAATCAGCAAAAATTGAAAGCATTTTAGTTTGCGCTGATTGTTGCTGAAAAGCATCGCTGCAGCAGAAAGTTTACCATTACTTTTGCTTATTTCACGCAAGCAGTGCTCGCGCAGTGAAAGCTTGAATTGAGGAATTGAGTCGTTAGTTGTGCTCAACTGAGATGATTGAGTTAATCACGAGCCAAAGAAAATAAAAACTTGACCCAGTTATGTGGATATTTAGATGAGGTGGATGTACGTTGGACGTACTTAAATACTTTATTTGTCAGGTTAATGATGTTGAGAACTCAAAGGAGATGCTCTCATAAATTGTATTAAATTTTGTGTTTGAACATTTTTGTATTTCATAATTTTTTTAATTTATTTTTGTTTTTTTTTATAATTTTATAGGTTTTGTATTGTATATATAACTTTGTTTTACAGAAATTATAAAAAACAAAATTTATAAAAAACATGTTTTGAAGTATAAATTTTGTAAATTTTGTTTTTCCCCAATTTTTATATTTCATAACTTGTAAAGTTGTTTTTATTATTATTATTTTTTTTTATTTACTTTTTTATTTAATTTTTGTTTTTATTTTCTAAAATTAAATAAATTTTGTATTAAATAATTTCTGTATTTCCATAATCTTTCTAATTCATAACTTAAATAACTTAAATAAATTCATAACTTAAATAACTTTTTATAATTTTTAATAATTTTTTAAATAATTAATCTTTGTATTTCTGTAATTTTGTATCTCCATAATTTTTATGTTTCATAACTTGTATAAGTTTTATTTTTTTTTATAAACTTATGAACTTTGTATTTTAATAATTTTTATATTTCTATAATTTTTATATTTCCTAACTTGTATAAGTTTTGGTTTTGTTTTTATAATTTTATAAAATTTGTATATTTTGTAATTTGTATATTTCCATAATTTTATATTTCCTAACTTGTATAAGTTTTTGTTTTTATAATATTATAAAATTTGTATTTTTATAATTTTTTTATTTCCATATTTTTTATATTTCATAAATTGTATAATTTTTTATTTTTTATTTTTATTTTCTAAAATTAAATAATTTTTGTATATAATAATTTCTGTATTTCCATAATCTTTCTAATTCATAACTTTCTTTCTAATTCATAAAAAGATCTTGTTTTTTATAATTTTAAATTTTTTGTGTTTCTATAATTTTATGTCTCCATAATTTTTATATTTCAGAAACTTCAGTTCTAATGTAATTTTATAAATTTTGTATTTTCATAATTTTTATATTTCATAACTTGTATAAGTTTTTGTTTTTTTTATAATTTTATAAAATTTGTATTTTAATAATTTTTCTATTTCTATATTTTTTATATTTCATAACTTGTGTAATTTTTTTTAATTATATAAAATTTGTATTTTTATAATTTTTTTGATTTCTATAATTTTTATATATCATAACTTGTTTATTGTTAATGTTTATTTATGTTTATGTTTATTTTTGTTATTTTATAATTTTATAAAATTTGTTGTCATGTTTTGACTTTTCATACAAATAACAAATAGGCACTCAAAACTATAGTAAAAGTATCGATACTGCAACACTCGATGCTCAAACGTGTCAACACTTTGCAACAACTTGTCGATGGTTTCCATATCAATGGGTTTAACTGACTTAGTCACACTTTGGGTTTTTTTCTATATTGAAAGCGGAAACTACTGAAGCTCGAGCAAAGCCTCATAAATCTGTACTTTTAGTAATCAGTACTCGCTTGAATAGATTTCTGGAATGTTTTATTTTCAAGTTCTTTTTGTAGTTTATGAAAGCTAAGAATTAATTTTTTGTTGTTTGAATATTTTGAGGCATTTGTTCAAGTAAGTGATGACCATTTTTTTACACGCGTGAAGCAAAAGTAGTGAAAACATGCCAACAATGGCTGCCGTTTCTTCATTGTGTTGGGCCAATCTGTGCCACAAATCCACTAACTGGCCGCTCGATACTTCCACTGTATTCTTCCAAGACTCTTCAAAGCAGCGCTGCCGCAATAAATTTTTCTAATACGAAGCATGAAATCACACAAAAAAGATCGAAGCTCATCAATCGTCAGCTTATTGGACGCTACTAAAAATTCTAATCAAAAAACCTAGAAAATTCAAATTCAATAAATTCAGTACAGTTTGACTAATGCGCTCTAACACACCTATATGGCGTTGTTTACATCTACAAAAAATTTTATAATAGCATTTTTTTAGTCTTAACTCGTCTGAGCTCAGCGCTGTGACTGAAGCGTTGCATGAAATCTGCATTTAGGTGCACTGCGTCTTCGCTGCGGCGTTTCTATTAATGCCAAATATGCTAATTAAATTGCAGTTATTGTTATTGTTGTTGTTGCTTATAAAAATACATGGATGAATGCATTAATTGCGTCATAATTGCGCGCCGAGTGCAAATCAATTGCAGGCAATGATGCAATGTGCCATAATTGCACGCAGCCGCAGCCGACACGCTGCTCGTCTGTTGTACTCGTACAACATTTTCGAGCGCAGAGCAGCGTTAGAAACGTTAAAACGCTTTGGAACGGAGCGTCGCTGAAACATGAAATGGCGAAAAGTTGCGCGTTTACAGCGCAAAATTGCAAAAGTTACAAGCAGCAGCGGTGGCAGTTAATGAGTTGTAGCTGCATGCGGAAATGCCGCCACTGTTGCACATGCACAGGGCTGCATGTTGGTGTAGGTGTCGATGTGCCCGAAATGATTGCACCCGCCGTAAAGACACATTCGAATGTCTGCCTAAGAAACGACTGTCAACAAAAGACAAGACAAACACAAAAAATCGTCTCACATTTGCGCACTGCAGACAATGCACTCACACACACATACACACATTGTAGAAGGCATATTAATTACTTTGCCTTATTGTTTAAATCATTTTGCTGTTGCTTTTATTTAGCATGTTTCTCGTCTCGTTGCTTCTTTGTCGCTAACAAGTCACAGCAACAGCAACAGCCACATGAACGACAGTGAAGTTGCTGTCGCATGTGTCAGCGTCTGCTGGAGCAATTAAATTTAATGGATATTAAATTGCAGCTACACAAATGTCGAGATTGCAGCGAGCAACAGCGACAACAATAAAGCGACAAGACGCACTCGAACACTGATTGCCAGCAACTACCAGCAATTTACATTAATTTTCGTACATCAGTCTTTGAGTGGAAAGAATATTTCTGTATAAATATTTTGCAAACATTCTGAGCAACAAATAATTCATACCAATTAATCGTACAAAAGTTCTTTTTTTGTTTAACAGAAACATGTGCGAAAAGCCCTAATTATTGCAAGTTTTTAGGTGAGGATGGATAGCACTACTCGACACGAAAAATACACCTGAAAATGAAAGTGTTTTCTAGAACACAAAACTGAAAATCAGAAAATTTTTTTAAGAAGCGTTTTCGAAAAATCTTCGAAAAACCATTTTTTTCCCTGTTGTTTCAGTTATGAGCATATATCTCGTAATCGAATCATCCGACTAACATAAACTGTCCAACGGTCGGAAGATAATACCTTTGACTTTCCAGCGATATACAAATTGTTCAGAGAGAGTAAAGTTACTGACCTTGAAAGTTGTAAAAAAGTGAATTTTTCGACATATATAAAAATACATAATTTCTCGAATGTTTGTTATAAACAAATTATCTCCTCTGGTTTTAAAATCTAAGATGAAAGATATATTACTGGAGCAAATATAAAGCCCAACATTCATAGAATTGAAAGAAAAATTACAAAGTTATGATGCACTGAGTGAAAACACCAACTTTACATTTATTACAACGTGTGAACCATTTTTTTTTTGCCCTGACCTATCCAAACGTTGATACAAACGTGAAACAAACGTGAAGCTAGAGGTCATTTATAGTATTCTGGCATAGTCGGTTTTTCATTTTCTGACCCAAAAACCTTCTTAAAGGTTTATAAGGACTAGTGTCCTGCATGAATATATTCATTTTGGCGACTACATTACTGTACATACTGTACGGGTACTTGGTATTCGAAGAATGTGTACAACGAAACGAATAGAAACGAGAACCAGCGAGCGTCGCTTCTCGATTCTATTCATATTCGGTGAATAGCGAACACTGCAGTACTCGTATTCAGTAATCGAGAACTTTGCGAAGTATTCGAAGATCAACAGTTTCATCGAATATTTTTATGCGCAGTATGTCACTTTTCCATGTGTATACTTGTGGTGTGGTTGAAGTGGCTTACTAGTTAATACGCAGAATGAAAATTATTGAAGAAAGTAGCATAACAAATGAATAAATATAAATAAACAACACAAATAATAATAATCCTAAATAATCTTAGGAATAATAAAACGAGTATATTCGAATGTTCAAGCTGTTTGTACTATTATTCGAATGCTTTTTTCCTCGTTTTCCCGCTTCGAGCGAATATGAATAAATAGTGTACGTCTACTCGTTTCCGTTCGGAGCTTACTCGTACTCGAAGAGAGCTGTGCTCGTATTCATTCGGAATAGTCCGCAGAGATGAAGTGAAGTACACCTAAGTCTGTTTTTACACGGTCTTTTTTTACACGGTTTTGATATAACACGGTTTGAAAATTGAATATTTTTAATTTTTTTACACGATTTTATTCCATTTAGCACGATTTGAAATTTTATGTACTTAAATTTTTTTTGTCAAATTTAATTTTTGCGAAGTATGTTCATATCACAAAAAAGTATTTATGAAAGAAAAAAGTCTGAAACCATCGATAGTATCGATAGTGCTATCGATAGTTTGCGAACACTAGCTTAAAGATTTAAGTGAATTCCCTTTTAGCGCGTACAAGCAATTTTTACTGGTCAAAGCAAATGTGAATAGCACTAATTTAGGGGAATTCCCTTTATGTGCATATAATAAAATTTACTGGTCAGAGCAATTGAAACGTGTTAATATTTTGTGAACTGTCAATGCAATAAGACGTGTTTGGTAAAGAAATTTTTTGCAGGTGCATATCTTTTTTATCATTAATTACTATGCTTGTGAAAATAAGCATTATATATTTGATTTAATAAAATAAACATGAATTCTTGTTCTTAAAAATTCTTGTTTTTCACTAATTTTAATAGGTTTTAGAGATTAGGAACAAATCACCCATTTTTGTATACGATCAATGTCTTTTTTTACACGGCTTCTTCTGGAACCAATCTACCGTGTAAAAACAGACTTAGGTGTATTCTATTCAGAAGCATTTGTTTTCGAATAGCAAAAATGCATACTCGTGCAGGACTCTATTAAGGACATACACATTTCAAATATATGTTTTAAATATTTGCAGTTGTGCAATGATGAAGATGTGGGTATCAAATGAAAGAGGAAAAAATGGTCTCTTGTTAAGTAAATTTTCTATTTTATATTAAAAATATAAAAAAAAATATATAAAAATTCTTCAATATATTTGAAGCAATCTGGTATGTATTTTATGCTTCTTCTTCTTCTTTATATAAAACCATTCTAACAAATTCAGGTTTTTCAACTTTTTTCTTTCAAACCAGAAAAATTCCCAGTCATCTTCGTCAGCTGCTCTGATCAGGTTTTGTTGTTTTTTTTGGCAAATTTATGTTAGACCAATTAAGTTGTACGACCATAAAGTGATACTAAAGCTGTTAAAATTGGTGACAAATGCTTTTATTTTCAACTTTAATTTACATTATCTTTAAAGCCACTGTGCGTTGCGTTGGCAGTTCAGCGGCAACATCGGTTGCAAAGTGTTCAGTTTTAATGGCATTTACGCTGTCATCGTCTTCATTTGCAATTATGCTAATTTAAGCAATTCTTGCTGTTATTGTTGTTGCTGTTGTGTGCCTTTTAACTTGGCCATGCCAACTGGCAACTACGCGTTTTTTTGTCAGATTTTATTCGCTTGTATTTGATTTTCATATGTTGCTGCTCGCTTTTGTCGAGCATTGTGTGCGTTCAATCATTTTAAATTGAATAAAATGAGCTTTCAATGTCATTCGAATGCAATCAACTCGGCGGTTGCCATCGCTGTGCCGCATCATGTGCCATGAAAAGGAAAAGCAAATCTTCTTCATGCTGTCACTTTAATCGCCTTTTCCTCGACGACTGTTGCTGCTGCTTGCAATCATTGCAGCGGCCAGTAATTTGTAGTCATTTACGGCCTCTCTTACCATATGACACCGATTTGTGTGCTGATTCAATGCCGCACAGCTGTCATCTGTGGCAGACATTACGACAGTAGTGGGCGTTTTTATTTGGGGCGGCAAACCTTGTTGCTGTAAATACTTTAGCGAAATTATTTGCATTTATGTTGTCTGCTGAAATGATTTTTTGATGATTTTCCGTTTGTCAATTATGATTGCAAAATCATTGTCAACAGTGAGCATTAGGACATTTGTTATTTATTATTGTTTTATTTATTTATTATTATTATTATTATTATTTATTGTTTTGTTTTTATTTGTTTTTACTTCTCAATTCAATTCATAAATTTTATTCTCTTTTGATTGGTTGTTGTATAGGGTGTTTTTTTTAGAGGTATAGAACTTCGAATTGAAATAAAACACAAGAAAATCGTTTTAATGTCCATCAATTTGGCTTTATTGGAAGGATAATTTTATGCTATTAATGTTTAAATATGATTTCGGGCATGTGGCCGCCGCGGCTGGCTCGAATAAAGCCAATTCTACAGGTCCAATTTTCAACCACTTTTAAAGTTGATGGATAAAGCTCCAATTGCTGATGGACGATGTCGACCATAAAATGGACGGAGCTTGCGGTAAACTTCGCGAACTGAACCATTATTTTCGAAATAAATTTGCACGATTTGCAAGCGTTGTTCTTTTGTCAACCTGTTCATGATGAAATGGCAAACCAAACTGAACATAAATGACATTAGAGTTGCCAGATTTGACCACAAAATGCCAGTTTTATCTCTAGAGATATGCAAGTTGCATAGTATATTAAAGACGTATATTGAAGAAGCTCCCGCGAAATCGTGTTTAACATCGAACAATTTGATTCCCGCGACGTCCTGCAGGTGGTGGGTGTCAGCGAGGACTCTGCCCCATCGTTTTGCATCGTTGTGCGCCGGATGCAGTGCCGTGTAGCGCAGTTTAATTAAAATATATAAAATTATTAAAATTGTTAAGCGCCGGTTGGAGCACCAAAAACAAAAATAATATTTGGAAACCACTCAAACTAATAACTGTTTGCTGACAAAGACAGCCGTAATCACCACATGTGCTAACAAACTGTGTTTACTAAGTTTACTCCAGCCGACCCACTCTGTCAAACTCGGCCAGCTGTTTGAAGTATTACCATATGTTGAAGACATTCTCCACTGCATTATCGACCAAAAGGAACGATTAATAGCCAGTAGGAATTTTGAGCACCATGCCGCAGTCAGAGTGCAAAGAGTGCACAGTGAAACTTATACAAATTGATGACACCGTGTCATGTTCTGGTGGATGTGGTTCAAATTTTTGCATCAAATGCAGCAATATTAAAAGACATGAAATTAAAATGTTAAGCGAAAATTTGAACATAAAATGGTTTTGTAATCAATGCACCTTATCAGATACTAACACTAAATTTGTAGAAATCAAACATTTAATTCAAAAGTGTGATCAATCAAAAGTTGGAAAGAATGAAATAAAAAACGTCTTAGAGGAAGTGTTATATAATAAACTTAACCATGTGAAAAATAGTATCGTAACTGACTTTAACGCGCTCATGGAGCACAATATAGAAATCAAACTTAATATAATGAAGAAAGAGATAATAACCGAAATGTCGAAAGAACTTAAACAGTGTTATGAGAAACTAAATGAAACCTGTAAGGAAAATTCAAATAAAAATGACTGTAATAAATTATCATATGCGGAAATTGCCAGAAATAACGAGAACAAAATTGTTATTAAACCTAAAGATAAAGGAAAGCGTAACAAGGAGGCGAAGAATGCGTTAAAAACAGCTATAGAACCAACTGAAGGCCTAGTGAGCTCTGTGCGAGAGCTAAATAGTGGTGGACTAATCGTGCAATGTAAGAGCAAGGAGGCTTGCGAGCAAGTGCAACAGCAAATCACTGAACGAATTGGAAAAGATTATGAGCTGGAGAAATCGAAGGAACGAAGCATGATTAAGAGGCTGTTCAAAGTTACTGGTATATCGGAGAGACTCGCTAATGAGCGTATCGTAGAATGTTTAAGTGCACAAAATGATGCTTGTTTTGGCAAAGAATTTAAAATAATAAAAGTTTATGCAAATGTTAATAGAAGGGAAGAATGCTACAATGCAATAATTGAAACCGATGCTGTCACTTATGATAGCATCTTAGCACAAAAAAGGGTTAATATAGAATGGGATTCTTGTCTTGTATTTGAACATGTGAATATATTGAGATGCTTTAAGTGTTTTGGCTATAACCATAAAGCTAGCGAATGTATAAACAAAAAGGCATGTAGTAAATGTGCGGGAAACCATGATGTAAAAGACTGTAAATCTGATTGTGTTAAGTGTGTTAATTGTCATGAACTGGTACAGAAAAGATTATTAGATGTCAATGTAGATCATTCGGTATTCAGCAGAGATTGCCCAGCATTCAAAAGATGCATTCAAAACAAAAATATAAGTAAGGTTAAGAAATAGCAATCATCAAACTTAGACCTAACTTGTTTATATTTAAATATTAATAGTATACTAGCGAACAAAAATGAGATTGAGAGATTAGTAGAAATCAAGAAACCGACAATTATGTTATGCGCAGAAACATGTACAACAAAAGACATTACAGATCAAGAACTTGATATACTATCGTACAATTTAATACGATGTGATTCACACAGTAGACACACTGGTGGTGTTATGATGTACCTACAAAGTTCTATAAATTATGTTGTAAAGTACAACAAATCGATAGATAAGAATATTTGGTGCATAGTTATTCAAATAAAGCAAATAAGTCCAAAATGGCAAATAGGCATTGTTTATCATTCACCTAATTCCAGTGATGCAAATTTTATTAACTATTTAAGTGATGTTCTAGGTGGTACATGTGAATTGTCCAATAACTGCATCATTGTAGGTGATTTCAACATAAATTTAAATAAACAATCGACTTACAGTAATAAACTAATAGAACTTTTTAAATCATACTCGATGTACCAAAAAGTAGATTTCGATACTCGCATAACAGAAAGATCTACAACAAAAATTGACTTACTGTTTACAAACTCTAACAGTGTACAATGTGAAAGGCTGAATGAGTGTCGGATTTCAGATCATGAAACAATAAAATTTAATCTCGAAAGAAATGCTAATTTTCAAATGAGAAGTAGTGCAAAAATAGTCTCATGGGAGTTATATAATAACGAGATTCTTATGGAGTTCCTACGAAAACAAAACTTTAGTTCGTTTGATCAGTTTGACCTGGAAAACAAGGTGTTGTTCCTCAATAATACTATTATGGACGTTATGCTAAAGCTAACTTATGAAAAATCAATAAAAATCAAAATAATGAACAAGTGGTATGATAAGGAATTAGCCGTTCTAAATAAAAACAAGCTGAAATTATACAAAATAGCGCGAACAACGGGGATTTGGGATGAATATAAACGTATCAAGACATTATATAAGAAACTAATAAGGAAAAAGAAGACCGAGTTTTTGGAGTATAAAATAACCAAAAATAGACATGATAGCAAATTGATGTGGAAATATTTGAAACAAACCATTTGCAGAACGGTTGAAAAACCACGCATAACGAAAATAATAATTAAAGGCGAACTGTACGAAAAAGAAACGGAATTAGCAAATAACTTAAACAAATATTTTTTGGAGAGCGTAGAAGAAATAGTTGACAACATTCCATCTAGTGCCATAAATTTGTTTAGTAAACCAATAAACACTGAACTCAAATTCATGCAAGTCTCTGTACAGGATATTGAAGATATAGTTCATAAATTCAAAAACAAAAAGGGAGGTAAGAAATTATTATCGGAAGGCGTCCTTAAGGACTCTATGCCATACATCGGCCACTTCTATACGACAATAGTAAATGACAGTCTTAAAGAAGGAATTGTACCGGATGTATGGAAGATCTCAGTAGTTGTTCCAATAGAAAAGGTCAAAGGGACTCTAAAAGCAGAGGAATTGCGACCGATTAATACTTTACCTTGCGATGAAAAGATTTTGGAAACTGTTGTAAAAAACCAATTAGTCAAATATTTGGAATTTAATAAAATAATTATTTCACAACAGTCGGGATTCAGACAAAAGCACTCGTGTGAAACAGCGTTAAACCTGGTATTAGCGGGGTGGAATGAAGATATGAACGACAATAAATCTATTTTGGCTGTGTTTGTTGATCTCAAAAGAGCTTTTGAGACTATAGATCAGGACATTTTGTTGCGCAAGTTGTCTTTAATAGGTATAAGGAATGTTGAATTGAAATGGTTTAGAAGTTTTTTGAAAAACCGGAAGCAGAAAACAGTTATAGGTTCCTCTGTATCTGACAATATGAAAGTTAAAATCGGCCTGCCACAAGGTTCTGTTTTAGCTCCAATTTTATTCAACATTTACATAAATGATATTGTTTCATCACTTCAATTCAGTAGTATAAAGCTTTTTGCGGATGATGCGTTGATAATGATAAGTGGCAAGGACATAGATCAAATGAACGAAAAGCTGCAATCAGACTTAGATAGTTTTTATAGTTGGCTCTGTGCAAACAAACTCAAGCTTAATATTGATAAAACGAAATTTATGTTTATCACAAGAAACAACAAGTTAAACGTGAATGGACTGAAATTCAACGGAGTAGAGATTGGAAAAGTAAATAAAATCAAATATTTAGGTGTTGTAATTGATGAGAAACTGACATTCAAAGATCACATTAATTACACAATTAGTAAAATTGCCAATCAAATCTTCTTTATGAAAAGAACTTGCAAACATTTACAAAAATCATATAAAATCATGGTTTATAAGTCCATTATCGAACCGCACTTTATTTATTGCCCAACAATATTTTTTATAATGAAAGATAATCAAATTAAAAAGCTGCAAAAAATGCAAAACAAAGCAATGCGATTTATTTTGAAATCACGATATGATGCACATATAGGAGATATGCTGTGTAATCTTAACTGGCTTAGTGTAAAGCAGCAAATATTTTACTACACAATGAAGTTTATCCATAACATTCTAAATGGTAACTTACCTAATTACTTATACACTCACTTAAAATTCATAAACGAAACGCATAGCATTAATACAAGACAGAAAAATAATTTCAAACTTCCTAAAGTTGGAAGAGAAATGGAAAAAAATTGTTTGTTTTATAAAGGTCTGAAATCCTACAATGAGTTGCCTGAGGATTTAAAACATTGTAAAAAAATCTTATTCAAAACGAAGCTGTACAATTATTGTAAGACCTTAGCAATAAGATAATTTTATATTTATATTATATAATTTATGTTTATATTATATATTTATAACAAAAATGAAATATGAATTAGGCCTAAAAAGCCGTAAGAAATAAAATAAATAAATAAATAAATATTCGAAAAACAAACCTCTATATTTGTCTTTGTTCGAAAAATAGTCTGAAACTGCGTCCTTCACTTTTTCATGACTTGAAAATGTATTCCCACAAAGTTATTTTTGCATCTTTGGGAATAAATAATAATTGCTGAATATTCTAGAACGCAACACAACTCATATGAATGGACACATTTTTGTGCAGAAGAATGACATTTTCCAAATTTCTTCCTAAATTAATTGTCTTGTCGGTGAGTCCAAAGACTAATGATCCGATTGCAGTAAATCTTGGTTGTTATACAAAATAATGAGTTCGAATTTAACAACTGTCCTCATTAATTAATCTATTCTCCCATTCCGCGCACTAAAAAATGCTCCCTTGTAAGGTTCGAACAATACATTGTGAACTGAGACTCAAGTTTGCTATCAAAATTAAGTTTTTTAAGTATTTTCCTCTCAGGGCTGGAACTAGGTGTTCTAAGCAGTCTGGCAAGTCTATTATCTCTGAAGCAATGTTAGGAACACTTCTTTGGGTTCATCAGTTGAGGTTGAATGTTTGAAAGAAGAGGTCTTCTGTTACATCAGAATACCTCGAAAACGTACACCCACCACCCCAAGAGTTCAGATTTTAACTGTTTTGATTTGGCCAGAGACAGAGAACAAGTGAAGGTACGAAAAGTTTGGCTGAGTCGAATCTTCAGATTTCTCTATACATATTTTAATACCCAACACGCCTCCTTCTGGGCGTTACAAGTTAAATATCAAAGAGAACGTAACCCATGCTCTAAAATTGTTCCATCTCAACATGCTTGTTGTACCTTGAGGCCCTTCTGAAAGCGATTAGCAGCTCGATTCTCATTGTCAGCGGCATCTCGCCGTTCCCTGAAGCTTTCAGTCGCCCAAAGCGTGACTTGCCGCCGCAACACTCAGTAAACAATTCAAAAGTTTATACAACAACATTAGATTGCAAGACTTTCGTTTGTTGTCTGCTGCCATGGCCAGCCGTTGCCAATCAATTGCGGCAAACTTCATTTGGCGACTTGTGCAGCCGTGCGGCATTGCGATTGCGTGTGTTTTTTTTTTCCTAAGCAAACCAAATGTCAATAAAGCAGCAACGATAGCTGACTGATGAGTCTTCCAGCATTTAGTAAATAAAAAAAGAAAATTAAGCAAAAACAGCAAACAAATTGTAAAGAAATGAAGAAATGCTCAAACATTTAACTTTTTGTTAAAATTGCTGCAATTTAGATGCCAACAGCAGAAGTAACATCGACGACGACAAATTGTGTTTATGCTCCACTGCTTTGTTATTGTTGTTGCTATGTTGCCAGCAGCATCCAATGTATGAATGGGCGAAGTGTACTTCTGTTGTTGTTGTTGTTGAGTTGCTGGATTGATTGCGCCCACATGAGTTGCAGCCGCAGGCCATCAGAGAGAAGAACACCACACCGAAACGTGTATTTGTAGCATTTTTGCTCTAAAGTTGCATGTGTGTGTGTGGGTGTGTGAGCGTGTAAATGCGCGTGTTGTGCTTTCAACATACGCCGCGCCATAAATCACACACCTCGCTCGCTGCTGCATTGATTTTGTTTTTTTATAATTTTTTTTTTTTAAACTCGGCGTTATTTTGGTGCGCTTCCTTGCGCGCCAATCAGATTTCTTATTTCAATTTTATTGATGATTTTTTCTTATTTTTGTTTTGCTTGCGTCTGCAGCTTTTTCGCCAAAGCGTAAAAAATAATAAAATCGATATATAATGTTGTTGATGTTGTTGTTGCTGTTGTGCTGTGCTGCTGCCCACATGCATTGAGGCATTTCGTGTTGGTGGAAAATTAAGTTTGCTCCAGGCGAAAGCATAAGTGGGGCGCGCACGTTCGCTGGCCGCGTATCTGTGTGTGTGTGTGTGTGTTGGTTGATTTGTTTGTGTGTGTGCAACCGTCTTTAATGATTGCCTTACGGCTGCGCGTATTTGTGGATTTATTTGGGTTATTTTGGCTGTGAGTGATAAGAATTCCGAATGAACTCCTGCTCGGCTCTAAACGTATTACTGGCATTATGATGTTCAATCGAATGTGATTATTATAGTAAAAAAAATAGCATTTACAACCACGACATGTGTGGGTGTGGGTGTTTTATGGCCGCCAAGAAAAGGAGACCAGTTGAAGCGAGGAAGTGTGTTGAGTACTTGAGAGCAATATGACAAAAAATTTATTTATGTTTATTTGAATGATATGAGCAGCAGAACAGATTAGGATTTGTCCTTTCAACAACTCGGATTTGCGCGAAAGCTTTCAGAGTTGAGATGTTCTATTTAAATTGAATATAGTTTATACTGGAATTCCAAGTATTTTTTGAAACATAAAATAGATATAAATAGAAAATAGATGGTTGTATTATTTGATGATCGGTTGAAGCTTGCTTGATGTCGAGAGAGCCGGTTTATTTCAGAGAGTACGATTTTGATGGGTCAATTATCGGTGCATTCCGAGAGACTTAACTATCAGTTGATTTAGATAGAGTAAACTATTTATTGATTCTGATAGAGCCAGCTATCTGTTGATAGCGATAGAGTGCAATTTTGATGGAGTTAACTTTCGTTTGCTTTCGATAGACCTGTTAGTTGATGTCGACCGAGTACTCTATCGACTAATTTCATAGAATCCAATCTTGATGGAGTTAATTATCAGTTGATTTCAATAAAGTCAACTGTGAACTAATGTGGATAATTTAACTGTCGATTGAGTCAACTATCAATTTAATCTGATAGAGTCAACTATGTGTTGATGCCGATAGAGTTTAGAGTTCTCTGCTTTCGCTTGATGTCGATAGCGTCTCATTTGAATGGAGTCAACAGTGTTGCCAGATCACGAAACTTCCTCCCAGATTTAGGAGATTCTTGGCCTTTTAGGAGAATTTTTAGGAGGAAGAATTGTTTAGGAGAAAGTTTAGGAGATTTATATTTTATGTTAGAGGATTTTTCGGATCCTTAGTGGATTTTTGGGAGATTTTTTTTATTGGGAACACTGGCAACAAAACATATTTCCCGCCAAAAATGGCACTTTTTATTTAATTCATTTGTTAGATGTTTTTTGTTATGTTGTTGTTCCTTACTTTAAAAAATAATAAAAATAGGCTGCATTGAAAAAAATTGTATGTATATACTTTTATTTTTTATGAGCAGTTTAATTCCTTTAAAATGACGCAAATTAGAAACAAATTTTAGGAGATTTTTTTTAACTTTTGGGAGGAAATTTCAGTATTTTTTAAGATTTAGGAGAAAATAATTTCAGGTATCTGGCAACACTGGGAGTCAACTATCGGTGGTCTTCCGATAGATTCAGGTATCGGTTGATTCCGATGGAGTTCGATTCGGATAGACTCAATCATTGGTGCATTCCGATACTCAGTTCTCGATGGATTCCGATAGAGTTAACTGTCGGTTGATTTCGATACGATGGATTTCCATCTACGATAGAGTCCACTGTAGATTGGTTCCGGTAATCAATTATCAACTAAAGGCTGATGTAAGATTTTCATTTTAATGAATTAAATTGTCTGTTAGGTTCAATAAAGTGAACTATCAGTTAATGGGTATAGAGTCCCATTTTGATGAAGTCAACTCTCGGTGGTTGTTCCGACAGATTAAGCTGTCAGCTGACTCCGATAAAGTTCGATTTTGATAGTCAACTATCGGCTGGTTGCGATAAAGTAAACTGAAGGTTGATGTAGATAGATTCCATGTGGATGAATTCAACTGTCTGCTAGTTTCAATAAAGTGGACTATCGGTCGATATCGATAGAGTTCCAACAAGAGTCAACTAAGAAGGATAGATATCAGTAGTTCCGGTAGATTCATGCCTTTAGTTGATGTTTAGTTTTCGGTTCGCGGCGGAGTGGATAAATGATAAGGCGGGTCGGTTCGGGTTGGGTGATCTTTATTATGCGACGTTCGAATTACAAGTGTGTACACGAAACATTAAACGATACAAAACGGCCGAAGCCGGGGAGCAGAAAATAGAGGGAACATGAGCACAAGAGGAGAAGGAAAGATTGGGATTAGTGATGGTATGTCTAAAGATTCCCATGTTGACAGTCAACAATCAGTAATAGATATCGGTGGTTCCGTTAGAGTTAGCTTTTTGTCGATACCGATAGAATTCGCTTTTACATCAAAAGTCAACTATTGGTAGAGAATCAAATATCGGTTGGTTTTAATAATGTAAGCTTTTAGTTGAGGTCCATAAGGTAAACTATCGGTTGATGCCGGTTGAACAAACTATCGGTTGATGCCGATCGAGGAAATTATCGGTTGGTGTCTTTAAAGTCCAATTTAAATGAATTCAACTATCGGTAGGTTCCGATAGAGTTCACATAGTTCCAATAAAGTCAATATTTTTGATCGGTTTATCTTTAAGGTTAGGTTGAAGTGGCTTAGAGAGTGGTTCAGAGCCCATTGTGATACCAAATACATGGAGGAGCTGTGTCTCCCTATTGCAAGTCCGATTAAACCAGTTCGAATCATGTATGAATCCAGCTCACTTAAATTGTCTGTTCTTTGGTCATCCGAGTTGCCGAAGAATTATGGGCCTAGGACTTTGAATCTTCGTCTGGAGTAGTGATGACCCTTCTAAATCCCACTGATCTCTCTCCGGGACTTATAGTCTTACAGTCTCTTATCGATTGTAATCTATTTAAAAATATTTTCTTATAATTTTTTTTTATTTTTTCAAATAATCTTTTTGACAAGAAAACTAAACATTTCTGTGAAAAGTTTAAATTTTTTGTCACACATCTCTTTATGATTCAAAGCAATGATATTTACATTGCAAAAAAATCAAAACAAACCACTGTGCAGATTTCGCGTTCTATGTGCCGACATTAGTTGAAGAAAAATTCCGAATATCTGCAATCAGCCTAATCAATCAGCCGGCAATATTCAATGATTATTGTGTGATTATTTCTACTTCAGCTCAGCGCTAAATACAACAAAAAAACACACGGACGCTGTCTCGTCATTATGACAGTCCGAACCCAATTGTCTGCTTTGTTCTGGCCAAAAATTGTGATGATAATCAAATGGCTGCTCGTTATTCTTGTGGTCACTGTGGTCAAACATTTTAGTTGTTGTTGTTGTCATCAGCGCTAAACCCTCTTCAGCGTTATTGTGCAATGCCATTAGAACTCGCAGTCGCAAATTATGTGAAACTCAAAGGGGCAATGTGAAAATTTTATGAGCGAAAGGAAGCAACAATGAAGCGAGAAGAAAGGCACACAGCCACAAGAAAAATGTATTGCGAAGCAAAGAGTGCCGCTAATGATGATTTTGTTTGAGCGCAAATCTCTTAACTAAATTAATTATGCGAACTAAAATGTGGGTGTTGCTGACATTGTGCGAGGAGCAGCGAACGGCGGCTGGAGGTCGCCGGGTCAGTCGTTCGCCGGTTCGTTCACACAGTTGTGGGTTTGAACTGTGGCGTACGGACTGCAGCGACTTCCCACACTCGGGGTTTTTCCTTCAATAATGCATGCAATCACACACACGCACACAAACATACAAGCTGGCTGCAGGCATACATTGATTTATTTGCTTAAGTGTTGAGTTATTTGCATTATTGTTTTGATATATATTTTTTAATATTTTTTATATATATATTTTTTATATATTTTTTTATATGTATATTTCTTTTAATGCTCAACGCAGCATATTTTTCATGCACATGTATTGAAGAAAAGTCAACGTTTCGGCTGCATTTTATTATTCACTTTTACGCCTGCTTTCCATTTCCAGTCCGAGTTTAATGACCTCAGGAGAAGTAAATAAAATTCGTATTGCTTTTGTTGTTGCTTTACTTTACTTAATAGCTTACTCCACGTCGTTTCGCAGTGCTCACATTTGATTACTTTAATTTATTTAATTTCCCATTTAAATTACAGTCAAAGTGCGATAAGCGTTCAGCGTTTAGCTTTCTTCAACGTGTAAATGTGCGCACAATTTTCGGCAATTTGGACTTTGTGGCAAACCACTTAATATGCGTAACCCAACTAATTAGATGCAATCTTGGGGACCTGCTAAATTAAGGAATTATCGGTTTCAGCGCAAACGGACCGAATTGGTTTGGGTGTTTGAATGACAACTTAATAACTCAGTTTTCAACAAGCACCAATTTAAATCGCAATCTTTTTGCTAATTTCTTTTGCAAAGCTTTCCCGGTTTCTGGTCGATCCCACAGTTGGAAATTTGGGAATAGGTGAAGACCCCCAAAGTGGCAACCAAACGGGCCACATGGACTAAATTTTGTGCTCGAGACGCACACTTAACCTAACTGAATGCTAGAGAACACTCAGTCACGACCTGCTGCCTCACTTTCGCTTCTCAAAGAACCAACTATCGCTAGTTCTATCGAAATGTATTACACATTTCAATTCAAATTCAATCGAACTGCTCTCAAGGGATTTTTTCGAATTTTTCAAAATTTCCACTCAAATTGAAACTTTTCAATTCATATTTCTCTATGCAGTTGCATTAACATACAATGTGCTGCATAGTCGACTGAAATTCAGTGCTTACATTTGTCGCTTCTGGCTTTCTTCACACTCGGCCGCGTTGCTCGCATGCAGACGTTGCAGTTGCAATTATGGCATTGACAGGCAAAAGCTTTATGCTGCAACAATAACAACAACAACAAGCAGCAACGTTGCTTGAAAAAAAAGCAAACAGGCAGCAGCCCCTTTCTGTTCAAAACTAAAGCAAGCGGAAAATGTGCATCTCGAAATGCAATAGCAACAATAACAACAACAATGAAGCAGCAACAGCAGGCGACGACGTGTTTGCAGGATGTGCGCACCGAAAGTGCATTTTAACGTTGTTGCATGTATTATTGCACTCATTGTTGGTGTGTTGGTCGTTGTTGTTGTTGAAGCTACATATATTTGCATATAAATATGTTTATATATGCAGCGTCGAACAAGCGTCGGCATTAAATTCAAGCATCAAACATGTTTTTTTTTGTATTCATAAGCGACTGCAGGGTCGTTGCCAATTTGGCATTAGGGCGCCGATTTCAAATTGATTGGGAAGTGATTTGTGTAATTTTATATTGCAAAAGATATAATAAATAACAAAACATATTTTCAAAGAATATAAACCATAAAATATAAAAATATAAGAATGTACCAATTAAAAAACTAAAAAAAAAAATTTCAACACCAGAACAAAAAAATAAAAATTGAAATTAATATGAGAACAGAACAGAAAAGAAAAATTGAAAACAAATAAATAAAAAAAATATAAAAAATATAAAAAATATATCAAAAATAACAAAATATAATTTAAAAAATATAAAAAAATTTAAAAATTAATTTATAAAACAAAAAACAAAGAAACAAAAATAAAACAAAACGTAGAACAAGTACGTGGGCAGTCCGATAAGTACTTAGCCCCACCGCCCGATGGTGCCACTATCGTAAGAGAAATTTACTATCGTGTAGTACATCCTCGTAGACGGCTACTGTCAAAATTTCAGCCATATTGGATTTGTAGTTTTGTTTTGACCGCGTGTGAACGTTTGAACGTTTGAACGTGTCCGCGGATTTTAGAAAAATGGAAAAAGAGCAATATCGGTCGGTGATTCGCCAAATTGGTCGCATTAGGCTACGAACAGCTGCCACCGTATTCTCCAGATTTGGCCCCGTGTGACTTCTTTTTGTTTCCAAACTTGAAAAGTCACTCGCCGGGTAGAAGTTTGAGTTGAATGAGGAGGTTATCGCCGCCACGGAGGCCTCCAGAAAACGTATTTTTCAGACGGGCTAAAGAAGTTGGAGCATCGCTGGGTCAAGTGTATCGAGTTGAAAGGAGACTACGTTGAGAATTAAATCGCCACTTTTCCAAAATTTTCGTTTTTCTTTTGTAGGCTAAGTACTTATCGGACCACCCACGTATATAACAATTAAAAAAATATATCAAAAATATGCAATATTAAATATATGTAAAAAATATAAAAGATAAACGCAAAACATAAAATAAACAAATATAAAAGTTTAAAAAATTAAAGCCATATTTAGCGATAATTAAAAATTCTAATGTATATACAAAATAAAAATAAATTATAATAAATATAAAAAATGTAAAATCCAGTACCAAAAGTAATAAAGCTATGAACATTTTTAACAATTTAAATGTGCTAAGTACACTTTTACATAAAAAAAAATACAAAATTTCAAACAAAAAAAATAAACAATTATAACAAATCTAAAACATTAAGGAAAAATACACGAAAAAAAAATATACAAAAATATAAAAAATAGAAAAGTATAAAAATAGAAACTATATTAAAAACCAAAAAATAAATAAACAAAAAATACAAAAAATTTTTATATAAATATAAAAGTGTATGTACCTACAAAAAAAAAATATGCAGAATATTAAAATATAGAAAATTTCGAATTATAATAAATTAAATAATTTAATTTATATAAAAATAAAAAAAAATAAAATATAAAGAAAAAAAAAACAATTAAACAACAACAATGAACAAACAAATTAAAAAAAAATAGTAAAAGAAAGGAATAAAAAAATATATAAAAAATATCGACACTTGTAAATTGAGAAAAAATAAATAAAAAAAAATTCAAAGAAAAAATATAAAAAAATATATGTGAATACAAAATTACATTAACTGACAAAATGTTAAAAGCAAAAAATTTTAAAAATAAAAAAAAATAAAGAATTAAAATTGTTTTTTTAAATTAAAAAAATTAAAAAATAAATAACAAAGGAGATATCAAAAATTTAAATACTTGATAAATTTTTTTTTTAAATCTTAAAAAAATAAAAAGTAAATAAAAAAATAAAAAGTTAAAAAGTTAAAAAATAATACAAAAATAATAAAAATAATTAAATAAAAAAGAAAAAAATAAGAAATAGAAAAATAAAAATTAAAACATTCCAAAAATACATCAAAATCTATAAAATATGAAAAAATTTAAAAATATGTAACAAAAATCATAACAAATAAAAAATATACTAACATATAAAAAATATACAAAATATAAAAAATACAAAATTGCAAATGTATAAAAAAGAACAATACATAAAATTGCAAAAATATAAAAAGAACAAAACATAAAAGTACAAACATTTTACTGAAAAGATGAAATATTAACAATACAGAAATTTTTAAAAATTAATTAAATATAAAAATACAAATAAACAATACAAATAAAATAAAACAAAATATCTAATCTGAATAAACTTCGCAAATCCTTTGAGGCCCAAACATTTCAATACTTCAATGGTTTCAATGAGAATGTTCGGTATTTGTCTCTGGTGTCTCTTCGTTTGAAGGCAACTGATTAGATGCGCATTGTGCGACTTGTGATGTTTTGTTGTTGTACAGTTTTTGCTGTTGTTTTTGTTGTTGCTATTTACAGCTTCAACACATGCGCGTCGAACCTGCTGTCATCCTAATCGACTAACTTCTCGACAATACACACAATTATTTGGCAATTTGCATATGTGTTGGATGCTTTTTTTTTGAGAAGGGAAAAGCATTGAAAGCCGTGTGTGAGACTTTCATCCACTAAAAACCCTCCTATCTCCTAAACTGCCGCCAGGGAACGCCCTGCGAGGAATTACTTCCTGGATGCTTGTGTGTGTATGTACGTGTGTGCTGGTGTTTTGTGAATGGGGAGGAAACAATTCATGCGTTCAAACTTCCTACGTTCACAATAAAAGTTGTAAATTACTTTGTGGTCGAGCAGATACAGATTTGTAAGTGCAGATGTCTGCACTAATCAAAAGCTACCAATTTTTCTGATTTTCTGATTTGTTTTTAAGTTTAAAAACATGCATTACTTTCTAAATTTTGATTATGTTTAATTAAAATTATGCTTTAAATAATTTGTGAGCGTGGATTTCAACGCATAAAAAGCACTCAAAGTGCCAGTTTCACTTTGCTCGTTGGCTACAATTTCCTCCTTGCAAGCGCACATTTGCCTCCTTCTCCACCTGTCAGACCAACACCCCGCCAGGCGGCACAAACTCTTCTCTTCTGTGCGTCTATTTCTTGTTCAAATACGCGCGGCTCATGTAATCGTATTGATTTTTATTTATTTTCTCATGCTGCAATTTCAGTGGAAATGCGCGAAATCCGAACCAGCAAAGTTTACACTAATTAAATTTATGAATGGCAGTTGGCAAATGAAATATTCATGCCGATGAAGAATAATGGCCGCGATTGCGTGTAGAGCAGCGATATTTCTGGTATATAAAAATGTTTGTAACAATTGCGAAAATTCGGTGAATGTAAAGAATTCTTCAGAGTCTCACAGCAAAAGGCAACCGACGAACGAAATCATGTCAATTCAAGTGACGTTGATGTTGGTTGGTGGTAGCGTGGCGTTGAATGACATTTGATTATTCGAGTATTGTGTTATTTATTTGTGGCGTTGGTAGCGGCGGCAAATTGAGTTTTGATTGACAAACAAGCAGAGTTGGGTTCGAGCTCGAGCGGATGAATTGCAACTTGAAATGATGCCCTCAACTGTGTGTTGGCTGGCTGCTTAGTTGTGGTTATTGTTGTTGTTGTTGTGGTGGCCACAGTATTTTCACTTTGTTAGATGGCAGTGGCGTACATAGGATTTTATTTCGGTTGAAGGGTGGAGCTAACTTTTCATTTAACTTTTTGATTTGAAATTTGACCTGGATTCTGCTCTGACTTTCACAAGGCGCTGATGGAAAAATGGGCGTAACACTGAGTGTGATTTTTAACAGTGTTGCCTTATAATAACAATTTTTCAAATTCAAAAATTCTCAATTTAACTGAGGCAATGAGCCTTTTTATGAATATTCATAATTAGAATTGAGTGTGATTTTCGCCTTAAACCAATTTGAAAAGATACAGGGTGCACGATTTTAATTAAAACTTTTTTATTTAAGATTTAGGAGAAAGTCATTTCAGGTATCTGGCAACACTGAAATAACCCTCGCGGCTTTAATCGCAGGAACTTGCTGTATCATGAATTTTTCAATGACATTTTGAAACACTTGTTGTTCTATCTCATCGCTTGTGGTTCTATCTTATCGACAATAGATCAATCCTGGTCTCAGTGCAGTTTACTCTAATCAATTCTATCTCATCGCTAACGCTTTGGAACAAAGCTTGTAGCTCAAGAATTGTTTGTATAGACCAGAGATTTCATAGAACCTTAAAGAAAGAAATTGCATGGCTTTAAGTCACATGATCTTGGTTATAGTTGCGGGAGAGGATTCGGTCTGAAAATCGTTGCTTTAATAAATCGATCAACTCTGGTATGAATTATGTTAAGAAGTGTAAGTTAAGTTAAGTTAGTAATGCCTTATTTCTTTGTTTGGCAATCCATTTGTAATACCTGGAACAATCATAACTGTCAGCTGTCAAATTTCATAGCCAATTCAATCAATTTAAATTTCATATACAAATAAGTATAGAAAAAAATCCACAAAATCCTGTCAAATTTCATAGCCAATTCAATCAATTTCAATTTCATATTCAAATGAGTATAGAAAAAAATCCATAAAATTCAAATTTCCCTTTCATTGGGACACCCTGTGTACTGTAAAGCTACTCAACTTGAGGTTTTCACTTATAACTTCATCATCGAACGCAACACTCAACAGATGCATCAACTTTGTACACATTTTATAGGCTTTAATGTTAACAACACAACGATTTGTTAATGCTCGCTTTTGTTGTTGGTTGCTATTTGTACTGTTAACCGATTTGTGTGGCGCTTTTCATAACTTTTACATTTCTTACGCTTAATTGTTTTCCCTCCTATCTCTCCATTTCACTATTGTGTGTGTGTGTGTGTGTGTGTGTGTGTCTGTGTGTGTGTGTGTGTGTGTGTCTGTGTGTGTGTGTGTGTGTGTGTCTGTGTGTGTGTGTGTGTGTGTGTGTCTGTGTGTGTGTGTGTGTGTGTGTGCGGCAAGCGTGCGGCTTCACTTTCTGCGGTCCTCGGTCGCACGCGCCAACTCTGCATTACTCAAGTCGGTACGGCCCAGCCCGCCCCGGGTGTGGTAAGCCAATCTGCCTTCACTTCTGTCGCTCCAACGCTGCTGTTGTCCTCCGTTTCGATCGCTTCAGCTGTTGCGCTTTAATTTCTTCTTTTATTTCAATACAATTTTTGTTGTTGTTATGCTGAAATTGCAGCAACATTGTTTTGGGTCCAGTGTAGAATATCAACAATTACCATTTTCTTTTATTTCCACTATTTGTTGCTTTGTTTTCGTCGCGGTTTCTGTTTTATTGAATTCGCCTCGGCGTTCGCTCGGTAGCTGTGTGCGTATCAAAGCGTTGACAGCGCGGTTTTTAGTTGTTTTTTTTCGTTCCCTTGTCGCTGCTTGTCGCGCCCTCGGTCTTTGAAGGCAGTTGCAACAGTCTGGTTGCCCGCTTGTCGGTTGCATTGCAAAATCGCTGGGTGCATGTTGTCACAGTGCCGCAGAGCCGCGGGCTGGCACATGAGTGCAACACAATGCGACTTGCTTGCGACTGCCTTGTGCTGGAAATCCATTTTTTTGCTGCTCCGTTTTCGCTGTGCCATGTTTCTATGGTTTGAGCGTTGTTCGCGTATTAAGTTTCCAGTCCACATGAAAAACACCCATAACAAAAGTGTTGATTTTTTCAAAGAGATAAGCGCAAATGTAATATTTGCTGAAGAGCAGGAAGAAATGTGTCTGCAACATGTCGAAGTACTTCCGGATGTGGCGATGTGTGCGACAAGCGATAGCTAAAATTTTCAAATCCATTTTGAATGTGTAAATGTGCGTCTAAGTTTAAGGGTATCAAGTGTTTGGGGACATGTCAAATGTGCTGTTTACTTATTTGCTAAAGCTTTTTGTGGAAGAAATAAGTTCAAGATTTTTGAGAGAAAAGAGTATTTAAGGCTGAAGAGGTGCATTATATTTTAATCTAAAAAAGAGTCCTTTTTTGATTGACTTGACGCCAGCTGCTGGTGTTCGAATGGCAGCGAACTTGTTGAACCGTAACTTTGAATGCACAGGTCCGCTCAGTGACACACAAAGGATTTTATTTGCGGAAGAGGGGGTTTTGTATACAATTTTGAGTTAATGTTATTCAAACCTATATTTGCCAATAAAAAATTTTAAATTCAACAATGTAATGATATTTGAGTGGGATTTGAACCCTTCAAACATACATGAAGACTGTTAAAATATTACAACAAATCCTATAATTTTCATATAAAAATTCATACAAATAGCCGCAAATATCCTTCTTTAGACTTAATTCGTTCTCTTAACTTCTTTCACTTGACCAGCCTTGCGGTCAAGCGTGCTTCTTGAGAACTTGCATAGCTTATCGGGCGGTCTTCCTTGCTAGTTAGATTTATTGGAGCGTAAGTATAGGGTTATTTAGAATCACCCAATATTTCGGTAGCTGTCACTTTTGAAGCTTTTATTCTTTGACATTTGACAAGTAGAAACTACGCCATTACTAAAAATGGAACGATACACGCTTCAACAACGCATTGAAATTATTAAAATTCACTACAAAAATGGTGAAAATCTTGCAGTCACAGTTCGCAAAACTAAAGCATTTTTGGGTCGTCGTGAAGCATCTTGTCGGACCGCAATACAGAAATTGGTGGAAAAATTCGAGCTGTTGGGATAAGTTAGTGATGTGAAGAATAAAACCCGTGCACGTCGCTCAAGAACAACTGAGAATATTGCTGCTGTAGCCAAAAGTGTTGAAGAAAACCCAGGTTTGTCGATTCCTCGTCGTTCTTTGGAATTGGGCATTCCAAAAACGTCATTACACCGTATTTTGCATAAAGACTTGGGTCTTAAGGCTTATAAAGTTCAGTTAACACAAGAACTCAAGTTAACACAAGAACTCTTCCTTTGGGGCCACGTGAAAGATAAGGTGTACGCCAACAGCCCAGCGTCGATTCAAGACCTTAACCGGCATACCTTCCTCTTTATTATGAAATAAACATCCGATCATTTATCTCAAAAAATTGCATTATTCTTTGAATACCAAAATAACACCTTTTGTTGGAAAACTCTGTACCTTAAGTAGTTGCGAGACCAAGACACCGGGCTATTGCCAGTCAAGACGCAGGCAATAACTCTTCTGAAATGGACAGCAATGTCTACATGTCTGTCCCAACAACATAAATTATTTACTCAGTTAAAATGTAGAATCCCAATTTTCTTATGGAGACAATTATTCTGACTCTGCACGACCACAGTTGTGGTTATTGTAACCGTTAAACATCACTACTTCAAAACAGATATTTTTAAGAACATTTTTCTTAGGTTTTTGGTTGTGTCGTGAGTAACAATTACAAATTTATTCGTATTCCAGTTACAATTCCCAAAAAAAAATTGTAAAAACTTTTACACAAACAAATTTTAATTGATTCTAAAACAATAAAATGAATATAGACAAATTTTCAATAGAAGAAGTGCGCAAGCAGTCATCATAAAAAATATGATTGTAATTATGTTGCTGCCGCTTTCATTGTAATCAAATAGTTGACTACGCCACAACGATTGAAACTGATGCCATCTTCAAGTCGTGTAGCCCTGTTGCTGCCGTTCGCAATGTGTTCTGGCCGTTAAGTCAAAGGGCGCTCAAGTCATACTTAACTTTCGCGACTACAACAACATTAAAAAAATACTCGGCAAAACGACATAAAGACATAAATTACTTGAGCACGAATGATTCTCCCTAACTTCAGAGCAAAACATAAACTTTTCTATGATTTGTTTTTGCATTTGGTTGCAAGGCGTTAAGTGTTTGTATGTGTACGTGTGTGTTTACTTCGTGGTAAAGAAAAGTGTATGTAAACCGCTGCGACAGCTACAACAATGAATGAACGAACTGGCGCGCATGTTGGCAATTGCATACACGTACAACAACAACAACAATAACAACAACAAAAACGACTCTAACAATAAACTACTAGAAAATGAAAAAGCCAAACCAGACGGCCAGACTCGTCAGCGCCCGAGTAAGTTGCTGCACCTAACCTAAAAATCAATGTAGGACGCTGAACTCGTTTGTGTGTGCTTGTTAAATTTTTGCCTGACGCTTTAAAGCAACGGCGCGAAGCATCAAAATTCGCCACGAATATGAAAATGATTACAACGACGCGACGCGTGTTGTTGTGGTTGTTGGTGTAGTTGTAGTTGTAGTTGGGTGCGCTGTGCGAGTAGGCAAAGTTGGTCGTGCAGGTTGTTGGCAAAAGTCGTTTGAACAGTGGAAAAAAGCCCACAAGAAGAACGACTGACACAACAACTACGTACTATCACTGCGGCAACCAAACAATAACAACAACAGTAATAACGATGACAGCGACAACGACAACAACGACCACGATTGTTGATACGCAAATTCGTGTAGGATGTTAGTAGGCTATTGGAAGCATAGCAATAACAACAACAACAACCAACATCCAACATCAGCGACAACTGACAACGGCCACAGTAACAACCACAACAACAACAAGCCTACAAGCGACGTGCCCAAGTAGCTGGTTGGCTGCCTGCTGCAAGTTTGTGTGTGAAATTTCCAGTTTGGCGTTTGTCGACTTGGCCGCGCTTCCAGCCGGTGTCTGCCAATTGTCTTTTCTTACTTTATATTTATTTCTTTTTAACAAAGTGCACTAAAACAACAACAAGCAATAGCAGTGCACACAACATTGGCATTTGCAACATTTGCCACATTGCTGCCAACTCAACTCAACTGAACTGAACTAAACTCCTTTAGGACTTGGCTTAGGTGCACAAAATGTCGCGCTGTTATTGTTGTTGTTGTTATTGTTGTCAGCACCACGTAACTGGACACATGGCCTGCTCTATGCCACCAACATTATTTCCTTTCTGTTGTCAATTTTTTTTTTGCGCGCACACAACCTGGTTTGGCTCGACTCATTTCCTGGCCATTCAACCAGCATTGCTGACCGCCGCGACGCGCCGCTAATGTTCACAAAACGTACTCGTAACTGTGGTCGTTTATCCATTGTTGCTGTTGTTGTTGCTTTATTGCCATTTATTTTCGTTGTTGTTGTGTGGTTGTGCCTGTGGTGGTTCTATTATTACAGTCGATTAGACGTTTATGCGTCTGTGAATTCGCTTGGCAGCACGCAAAGTGTAAAAGATTTTTGTTGTTGCCTTGTCAACTTTATGCAATTATCATGGCCTGGCGTTGTCGTTGTTATTGTTGCTATTGTTATTGTCAGTTATGGCCACTGTAGCAGCAGCAGTAATTATCATAAAGTTGACAACGCGATGGCACCCGCGCTTTTTTTGTATTCTTCTGTTGGCGGCAGTAAAATGGCTCAAAACGTTGTCTAGTTTATGATTAAAGTTCGACTTTAAGTGTGGCTTAGTTTTACTATAATATCACTACAATTGTAACAAATACACACACTGGCAGTACTCGTCTGAGACCATATTGACAGCTGTCATCATTCGGAGATTTGATGTTTGTTTAGTTAGCCTTCAACTTGAGCATTCACTGTTGTTGATTTCGCTTACAGTTTATTTTCTTTTAATTCATCTGATTCACTAATAATTTTGGTATTATTTCTGTAGCTAGGGATTTTTATTTTGGGTATCAAAATGCCCAAAGATTTCCTGAGTAGTTTTTTAATATCAGTTTTACGAACCAAAGTTTCGAAAAGTTCCAAAGTTCAGTCAAAGAAATTGCAACTAATATCAATGTTGTCTTTATTTCAGTGGAGGTTAAATCAAAGTAGTGTTGCCAGATACCTGAAATGGCTTTCTCCTATATCTTAAAAAAATTGTAAAATTTCCTCCGAAAAATTACAAAAATCTTCCAAAAATTTGTGTGTATATTTCTTGTCATTACAAACTAAAATTGAGCTTCTCAAAAAAAATCAAAATAAATGTGGTTTTTTTTATTGCAGTATTTTTATTCTTTCACATCGATGATCAATTGTGTATACTTCCATAATTTATTGCCTAAATTATACAGTTTGAAGCATACAATTTTATTAAATCAAATTAGACACTTTTAATATTCAAGGTTTCAGTGCCACTAATCATAACAAATGACAAATCTAGAAAGAAATCTTCTGATCTGGCAACACTGAATCAAAAAAGTGTGCTGTAGGTTTTGCTAAAGGATTTACCCATAATAATCGCTTGCTTAACCCATTGCTGGGTAAAATTTTATCCATGAAAATTGATTTTTTTCTAAATCACAAAAAAGTCAATGTTTGAGATCTCTCAAAACCGTTAATAGGGATAGTTAGAGTAAAGATGGAACTACCTTACCCTAGTGAAGGTCACCCTAAAATTTCGCCACCTAGCTAGAGTTACCAGACTCCAAAAATCGTGAATTTTTCGGAGGTGGAAAATGTGGCGAAACGTAGTGACCTTAGAACAAAAATCTGCCTCCTAACTCACCTGTAAAAAATACAACTTTCGTTCACGTGTTTAGCTAATCACTTCACAAAGTATGGAAAAAGCTACCATTGCTGCATAATGGGTACAAAATACCTAGTGAATATCTCAGCAACGGGCAGAGATATAAAGCTGAAATTGTTTCTGATCATTTTGGATCACTTCTAGGTCGTGTATGAAATTTTATCAAAATCGTATGGGCGGAACTGGTACCCGGCAGCAATGGGTTAATGTGTTAATTTTGAATTTTGACTCAGGAGGCTTTGTTGACTCACACGTAGCATTAAAATTCCCCACAAAAACCCTCCAAGTTCTTCGTCTTTCCAACTCAGACCATCATTTCTAAATCGCCAAATGAACCTCAAATCATTTGCTGTCGAATTCAGTGGTTCAACATAACCTCAGTCAGTTGTCAAGGCCGTTTTAAAATACAGTTTACCTCTTGTCTGTTCATAAGACCATTTATAACTGTCATGGCCATTGGCGGCAGTGATGTTGTTGTTTTTGTAGATTTTTTGCCATATATATTTTTGCATTTGTTTACATGTGATGTTTGCGTGAGAAATTGACATTTTCTATGCCGGCCATAGTCGCCGGCTAATTACAACATGTTCGGTTTGTTTATATATATTTTTTTGAAGCATTGAATACGGTTACTGCAACCGGAGACAAATGGCGCACAGAGCCGTAAATAAATGTGTGACTGCGACAGTGCATTGACTTTGACCGATGCCAATGCAATGCAATGCAAATGTTGCCGCAACACGGACACGTCCAATTTGTTTAAATGGGCACCGAAAAGCGCTAATTGCCAAATGAATTATTTGCTTCGCTGTCGCAGACGTGTGCCACAATAAGCCGTTAGCAATGGACGCCTAATACAGTCATCCAAAGCGTACAGTTACACTTAAAGCAACCATTCTGCTGATCGCGAGTAATAGAATGGCCGCCACTGGACTAGAAGCTGGAAGTGGTTAAAGTTCAAGGCGGCTTTGTTTGTCTATTGTGTGGCTGGCAACTCCAAAGCAGTTCTAAAATCTCTGATAAGAGCAGTTATGACCATTTTGTTACTCGCGTGTAGCAAAATGCCCATCACTGGGCTAGAAACTAGAAGTAATTGAAGTTCAAGACGGTGTTGTTTGTCTGCTGCCTGGCTGGCAACTCTAAAATATCTGACTAGAACAGTGATGACCATTCTGTTACTCGCGAGTAACAGACGTAATTTTTTTTTTGTACGAAAAACTGTAAGTGGTTAAAGTTCTAGGCGGCGTTGCTTGCCTGCTGTGTGGCTGGCAACTCTAAAATCTCTGCCTTGAGCAGAGATTACCATTGTGTTACTCACGAGTAGCAGAATGCCCATCACTGGATTAGAAACTGAAGTAATTGAAGTTCAAGGCGGTGTTGTTTGTCTGCTGCCTGGCTGGAAACTCTAAAGCAACTCAAAAATCTCTGACTAGAACAGTGATGACCATTCTGTTACTCGCGAGTGACAGACGTAATGTTTTTTTTTTTTTGTACTAAAACTGGAAGTGGTTAAAGTGCAAGGCGGCTTTGTTTGCCTGCTATGTGGTTGGCAACTCTAAAATCTCTGCCTTGAGCAGAGATTACCTTTCTGTTACTCGCGTGTAGCAGAGTGGCCATCACTGTACGAAAAACTGGAAATGGTTAAAGTTCAAGGCGGCGTTGCTTGTCTGCTGCGTGCAAAGCATTTTACGCTCTTTAAAAAATTTGGTCAGTGGTCAAGTTGCATGCCGCGCAAACGTTAAGGAATCAACGCACACAATGCACTGGTCAGGTTTAATATAAATTGCGGATTATAATGCGTTTTTTGCGTGAGCGTAGCTTAAGTGGCTGTCTGTCTATATGTGTTTTTGTTACTGTGATGACCGCATTGACGGCCAACAGCGCGCGCTGACATGGGCACAGTGTGTGTTTGGAGCGTTGTTTCATTCATAAATTTCGCAGCTAAATGCTTTAAACGCAGCACGCATGCGCAGCGCTAACCGGAAAGTCTAACGAGCCAGCAACCCACAAACAGCCAAAAACAAAAAGTTATAATCACAACAAGTGTGGAGAAGTATTTGTTGGTCTTTTGTTTGACCCGCATTGTTGGTTAGTTTTTTAGTTGTTGCTGTTGTTTATTTTGATAATTTATCAAAACTGGTAAAAAACGTTATTTGATAGGCCACTTATTACTGTTGGTTGTTGTGACAGATGAGAATTATTTTATATTTTTTAAAGCAAAACACAAACATTATTTTTGTTCAGATTTTCATTGCTTTCGTGTTTGATTTTCTTTACTAAGCGTTTAGGTCCAAAGAAGGAACTCACCTTGGGCGACAATATAAGCTCCAAGTGACAATCTGTCCCACTCAAACTAAGCCACACACACGCACACGCAGAGAACAACAACAGTATTTAGCCAGTTTCAAGCTTTCACCACTTTGATTTTGCTTATGCAATCAGTGAGTATTTTCACTGCTCTAATCTCTGACACTTTGACCTCACGCAAATGTCGTAAGTGCAAATTATTTGCTTGGCATGTGGCACGTGTGGGATTGTGTGCTTGTGGCCATTGGCTGCAACTGGCCATAAATTTCCAACCATTTCTCTCGCCCTGCTGCATGCAAACCTTACATTGCCAACGCACACCGGTCTTGGCATTTCGCCTTATGGCGCATTTGTTGTGCCACAGCTCGCACCACCTGCTTTCCGCTTCTACTGTCATGCAACACAACACAGTTAGCGCGCCCACTGACAGTCAGTCAGCTCGCTTGTGGCCTCCGTTGCGTTATCAATAAACCAAAAATAGCTTATTGCCATTTTTGTTCTGTTGTTATTTCGTTCTCTTTCCCCCACTCGCCACTTGCTATATTTTCGTCTTTTAGTGCCCGTATTCTCAACATTTCAATTCTTTTGCTCGAGTGTGGCTATTTTTATTTCTACGCCTTTACACTTTTCTCATTAGTTTCGATTTTTCGCTGCTGTGCTGCCTGGAGAGTCGCCATGTGTCGTCGGCTTTTATTATGTAATCCTTTTAATATCTCTTTTGTAATTTCTTGTCGCCAGTAACTTAGGCTGTGTGTGGGTGTGTGTGTGTGTGTGTGTGTAGACATCTGTAAGAATTACCAATGAAGTCATTTGTCTGCAATGCGCAAGGACTGTCTGCCAATGTTTGTGTGTCTGCTTGTGTAGGCGTTGATTGTTTCTTAATTCAATTAAAATGGCTGTAAATATTGCACAATAAAATTGATGGCCAGCATTTCAGACAGAATATTGTTGAGCTTAAGTAAAATCGTTGAATTATTTATGACAACATTATGTTTCATTCAGAAAGGCTTTCAAGATTTGTTCAGAAACGCTTTTTGGTGCAAAATGAAATTTACAATTCAGAAAAAATCTTTTTCGATGTAAAATTTACTGAATTTTTGATATTTGCAAGTTTTAACTAATAGTTAAATGAAGGAAATTTCAATTTCTCCTTTGGGCGCTGAATCATTTAAGTGTCGTTTGAAACTTTCAAATCGAGCGATTGTTTGCACCATGAGGCTGCTTTGAAGTTGTCTTCAAAGGATCGAAATTGTCGCTTGCAGCTTTAGAGAAAGTGATTAAAAAGTCAAAGATGTTCTTTGAGAAATGGGTGATGCGGTACAAACAGTCCAAACATGTTGAAGATCTTCCTAAATTGATGAAAAACGAAAGCCGCGTCTAGCAAAGATGACAAAGTGAGTGTGAAATGATTCCTATCTTGCCTGCATGAAGCCCAGTGGTACACACTGGATTTCTTTTGGGACAAGGAGGGGTTCCGTACGCAACTTTTGGGCCCAATACCAGTTGAAAGCCGGCCCGATAGTCCATTGGGTAACGTGCTGGCTTCTCATATCAGAGGATCTAGGTTCGATTCCTATTTTGAACACTTGTCTAATTCTATCGCTGTTCACATGAAGTAGATGAGAATTATTGTTAGTTAGGTTGGAGTGGCCGCTCTTGATAGTCCATTAGGTAGCGTGCTGGCTTCTCATATCAGAGGCCTTAGGTTCAATTCCTAGTTCGAACACCTTTCAACTTCTATGACAATATGGAACTTGCCAAAAAGGGAATTCATGTCAGTCTGCCAGAAGCAAAATGTCTAACTACTCGTATATTGTCTCATCAGCTCAAAAACGCTGCTTAGGGCAACCCACATTCGAAAACTGATCTGGTCGAGCAAGGACTAATTTTGTGATTGGTCGAAAGTGGCTTTTCGTAGAATGCGACTACCTGGATTTAGGCGACTACCTGGTTACCGATTTCATTCAGTGCACTGTCAAACACTCTGTAAAACTAAGTGTTTTGAAGCTCTTAATGCAACATTTGTATTCTCTTAGAACGCTTAAACTTTTTAAAAGTGCTCTTTCAAAGTCGGCCAAGAAGATGTTTGGACCCGTTAATGAAAATTAAGTCTTACAAAAAGTCGATAACCCAAATCATTGGAGCCGCTTAAGAGAAGGAAAATGTCATCAAAAACATTTTGTTTTCAATCTCAGTTTTCAAAAGTTTCATATTTGTTCAGTCTTTTCAGCTGTTTCTCAGTGGTTTTAAATACCAAATTTGCAACATTTTACTTTAATTTATTCAATGTTATTTACAATTTTGTGCGCACATCAAATAAAACCGCTAACGCTTCAACCACTCAATCATCAGCGCTATTTGTCAAACCAAATTTTCTGCCTCATCGATGTGGCCACAAACACCGAAATGAAGTGGCCGCACGCTCGTTTGAATACTAAATAGTTGACTGTGAACTATGTAAATATTTATGGAGTAAATTATCGATTACGAAAAAACTCCATATGAGGAGAATGTAAACAAAACTGATAATAAAAACAAAAATAAATCAAAGAAATGAAAACATTCGACGATGGGAAAAAGTCATAAATAAGCCAACGTTTTTTGTGAGATTTTTTGTGGGAAAAATGAAACCATGTTGCAATATGTGTCCAAAATATTGGTTGATGAGGTCAACGGGCAATGAGGAAAATGTGAGAATGTGTAAAATGTCTAATTAGTGCACCAAAAAGCAGGCAACAGCTGTGTTTACTGAAATCAAATTAGCACATTTTGCATTATCAGTGAGTGCGCCAAAACCATATTTTATTAGCAAAGTTTAAGGCTTAAAAAAATAAATAATATAAACATTGCTTAAAAAAAGTAAATATTTACTGTAAATAACCAATAAAATTCGCTTCAACAATAACAACAACAACTCATTACATATGCCAACGATTGCGCATGTGCGCGCGCACACGACAACTGCCGCCATAAACATTGGTCATTTGCTGACTTCATCATTTGACATGGCTTTTTATATTCATTGTCTTTTTAGTGTTTGTTTGCTAAAAGCGCAACAAACAATTTTCACATTTTCCACTCGCCTGCGCATTGCTTTTGTCTCACATGAACCATAAAAGGCCGCCTTCACACCGCAACCTCTGTGTTTGTTGTCTGTTTGTGCGGGCGTCGGCGTTTGGTCAACCACACAGTGCCGCCTTGATTGGCAATAAAAACGCTTTACAACTCATTCTCGCTGGCCACCGTTGCACATGCGCAGCGTCCACTTACCGCTCAGCGGTGCGTATCTATGGCCACGCGTCCATTTGGCCGTCGTGTGCGCTGCGCCTGTGTCATGAATGCCAAATTTAAGCGCAATTTTTTTCAACTCACTGCTTTGCTCGGGTCCTTTGGTTTATTTGCTGCAATTTTTGTTTGATTTTCGTTCAGTTGCGGTGTGTCTGATGGCCGGAACACATTAAAGACAGCATCGACAGCGCCACACTATAAGATGTCGTCGGCTTTAACCGTTGCCGTGCAGTCAACTACTTGATTACAATGCAAGCGACAGCATTAGAAAAACAATCATATTTTTTTGAATAAAAGTGATGCCAATTGCTTTGATTTTGTTGCCTGTGAAACAGAAGCATTTATAAAGTTAGGGATAGCCACAACTATGGTCGTGTAGTCGTCGATATAATCGTCTTTATAAAAACGTTTTGATTCTATGTTTTGATGCACACAGACGTATCGCTGCCATCTTTATGTGTTCTGGCCATCAGAACTTCTGATTTTATATTTTCACACATGCAGTCGTTTTGCTGTCGTCGCTGTCAATGTGTTCGGGGCCCAAATGCTATGGCTGACGGCAGCCACTTCAACCATTGCCTTGAAGACTCCGTTCACTTGTGCCAAGTCGAGTTTTCACTTTGTTTTGTTTGCTCTATTCGCATTGTCTTTTCTGTGTTGCAGTTTTATTTTTTTTAATGGTTTTGTATCATTTTGCAATTGTTTTTGTTCATTGTTTCAATATTTTTTTTGTATTATTTATATCATTTTATTTTCGTTTTACCATTCATGTGTGCACCAACGAGTTGAGATTTTTACCGCAAAATCTGAATGCATTTGCATTGCACTCTCCGCTCGACACATGATGCAACAATTGTGCGCTGATTCCTTTTTCTTGTGCTATAGTTTTGTAATTTTTTTTGGCTGGCATTTGTATTTTTATTGAGCTTATCTTGTCTGCTGCCGCTGCAGTTTGTCTTTTTAATGAGTTTTGGCACTTTGGGCGCTGTTACATGACATTTGAACATAATGTCAGCAGCTAATTTATGATTTTCTGAACTTTGGTGATATTTGTATTTTTATCTCTTCATCTATTGCAACATTTTGTCTAACCTATTTTTGTATTTTCCTACATTTTCAGGTAAGCATTGATCTTTGCCGTGGAGCATGACCAACTTTTGAAGAAAATTGTATGTTGTGCCACTTCAAGTTAAATTGCAATGCCATTTGTTGATTAATTGCTTAAAATGTTTCACAGCAGACAACCGAAAACAGCTGAGTATCAGTGCGGCAGAAGCCGTATTTTTTATCTTATTTTTATTTAATTTTTTTATTATTTTATTTTATTTTTAATCTTTGTACTACAACATTTGACTAACAGTCTGTTTTAAGCCTGGAATTGCTTACTAACAAAACAGCTAAACACACAACTTTGAAGGCATTTTGTATAAAAAATATGAAAATATCGTTAATGGTGGCTTAAATGTTGCAAAATTGACTAAAAGCCTATAAAAAGTCTGAAACTAAGCAGCTTTATTAAAAATTTGTAAGGCATTTGTTAGAAAATTTTGAAAATATGTTTGTTTTTTATTGTTGCCAAATGCGACTTAAAGTCTATAAAAGGCCTTGAACTTTTCATAAATTAAACAGCTGAAGCAACAATTTTTAAGGCATTTGGTATAAGAATTTGAAAATATGTTTTTTGGTATTGAAATGCTGCAAACTTTGACTAAAAGTCTATAAAAAATATGGAATTTTCCAAAATTTAAACACTTTAGTTCAAAGTTTTGAAGCCATTGGGTGGAAAAATGTGAAAATATGTTTTTTTGTACTCAAGTGTTGAACAGTTTTATTAATAGTGACAGTACTCATGCCGTGCGGACGTGTTTTTCTAAGCTCTGTGTGTGAATTCTAAATTTTCAAATTTTCTTTCTTCTGTGCGACAGTGAATCGATTCGTCTATATCGAGATTGTTTTGCTCGGACACAATTATTACTATGCCTTGTGTGTGCGGCTATAAAGTCTACCGCGGCCAGTCAAAAACTCAATGTGCCAAATGTAATATTATTTTCCATAGGGAGTGCGTAAACCTTTTGCAAGTAGATCTAGATTACTTGCAAAAAACAAACAAACAATTTGTGTGCAAAAGCTGCATTTTGGCGCGTCGAAACTTGATTCGGTCACCAATTCATTCGGCCACCCCGACAGCTAACGCAGCATCAGTTGGCTCTTCGCAAAGGGAACGTGAAAAGAGTGAGATCTCTTTGCAAGCTGTTTTTGACGAGCTTAAAGCTGTAAGATCAGAGAATGCTCATATGCTCTCTTTGATTAGCTCCTTGCTTGGTGAAAAGGAGGCTCTTGGCCAACAAGTTGAGCACCTACAATCGGAAGTGCAAGCCGTTCGTCGTGAATTGCACGTTTATGCTCACTCGACTACAATATCCGACCTGGCTAATGACGTCAGAAGCCTGCGTAATGAACTTAAAATCAACCTGCCTACCGCGAATCAATTCCAAGCGCATAAGCCTGCTCTGAGCTCAACCTCATCGATGCCAGCCTCGTCTCCTTCTCACTCCTCTTCTTCGTATGCCGCTGCCGCTGCTGCTGCTGCTGCTGTTGCTGTTGCTGCATCTCCAGCTCTTGCAGTCTCAAATGCCGCTCTCACTTCGCCTAATTGCAGTGCTGTCAAGAATGCACCGTTGCTCCCATCTCAGAATAGCATGCCAGCCCATTTAGATGCTGCTGATGCCCGCTTTACTGCTGTTGTGAGAAAGAAAAACCCCAAACAAATTGTTGTTGGACGCAAAACTAGTAGCGAGCTAAATATGATCGCCCAAATGAGATGGATACATTTGTCATCGTTTAGTCCCACTGTGACTGAGGTAAACATAACGGATTACGTCCACAGTCATGCTAATATTGACAAGAATTATCTCTTGTGCTACAAATTAGTGAAAAAAGACACCGAAGCTAAGAACCTAGGTTAGGTTAGGTTAGGCTAGGGTGGCAGCTAGAAGAGCTCATTAGGCCATAATACGACCCGTTGTGGTACCACGTGAAGGATGTGGCCGCCCTTCAGGCTTACACACCCCCCGGGTTTCAGGCAGGAGCCATCCCGATTCCGTGATGAATCGGGCGATGCGGCCGATGCTGGGTCCTGAGAGGTCGGCCAGACCGCTGAAGAACGGCGCTCCCAGCACCCGGAGACGTCTCCTCGCTAGTGCTGGGCAGTGGCACATCAGGTGCTCGACGCTCTCCTCCGCGCCCACATCGTCGCAGCTGCGGCAATGGTCGTTGAAGGGGAGGCCGAGTCTCCTGACGTGTTCGCCGTTTGTCCAGTATCCTGTCAGCACAGAAACTGTGGAATAGATGGAATTCCGCTTTAGTCGCAGTAATTCGCGTGTTCTGCCATGGTTAAGCGACGGCCAGGTTTCTCTGGAGATCCTACAATGGCTCTCCTCCGCCCAGAGTCGGTTAGCCAGGCGAAGATACGCTTGCCTGACCATCAGTTTGACAGTCGCAAGGGGGATGCTACATTGCGTAGTGGGTGCCGGAAGTAAAGTGCCTTTCCTGGCCAGCTCATCCGCCACACAGTTGCCAGAGATGCCGCTATGCCCAGGGACCCAACTCAGGTGAACCCTGGCATGTTCCGCTAAGCTAAGAGAATATCATTCAAACTAGGTGTAGCTGAGCAATTCTATGATAAAATTTTCGATCCTTCTCTGTGGCAAGACAACGTAAGAGTCCGGCCGTTTGAAAATTTTCCAAAAAGAGACTTGAATCCACCGCAAACTTAGCGGACGCAGGCGCTCCTAGTGGATCATCGAGTATTGCTGAATTTCTTCTTACTACCAGAATGCTGGTGGATTACGAACTAAAATTCTGCCACTGCTGTTTTTCTCTTCTTCCTGTCTATACGACATTATAGTGTTAACGGAAACTTGTCTCACATCATGCCATAACACCGCTGAAATGTTTGATTGCCGTCTTTACAACGTTTTTCGCAAAGATAGATCGTCAAGTACCACTTAGAGGCGGCGGCGTACATTGTGTATAAGCTTACATTAAGCCCACTAAAAATAGTTGCGATATTTATAATTTCTCTAGAGCTAAGTTCAATGATATTTCGCATTGCTTAATAATTTTTAATAATAATAATAATTGATTGGCACGACAGCCCGCTTACGCGAGACTAAGGCCTAGCTTCCCGCAACCACCCGTGTTGTGCGTGTGAATTTTGTACGAGGGTGGAAGGGACCTACAGTTTTATGCCGGTTCCGAACGGCAGGTTGGGAGCTTTTTCATAGGCAATTTTTACTCTCAGAGGTTTGCCATTTCCAGCTGAGAGGACAGCCACCGAAAGAGAAAACGAGTTTCCCGTTATTTTTTTAGGTGTTACTACATGCAGTATTCAAACTTGCGTCGCTCTGCATGCGACTCGTTGGACCGCGCACTAACCAACTGAGCTACGGCGCGGCGGCTGCTTTCGCATTGCTTAGATTCTGTAAATTGAAAGTCCGCATTAATATCGCCTCTATTGTCGGAGAATTACGACTTTTTCAGGGATAAGCTCAATTCGCTGGTTGATAGGTTTGTTCCAAAGAAGCCCAGAAGAAATGCCACTGAACCAGTTTGGTTCAATAGTAGACTTATTAACATCAACAATAAAAAAACAAAAGCATATAAACGGTATCGTAAATCGAATAATGACAAGGATGGCTATGAAACTTACTGTCGTTTGAAAAACGAATTTGACGTTTTAAACTAATTCTTATATCGGAATGATATTCTGAATATGGAGAGTAAAGTTAAGGTAAATGGTAAACGTTTCTGGAAATTTATAAATAACAAAAAGAAAAATACTGGAATTGCTGCAATCATGGAACTATCTGGCGAATCTACATCTGATGTACAAAAAATTTGTCATTTATTTGCAGAATTTGTTCGTTCTGTATATGTTTCTCCCTCTGTGGTGTCACCTACATGTAGTATTATGTCTCATGCCTTGCTGAGCATTACCAGTCCACAATTTTCTGTTGAGAAAGTGTGTCGGGCCCTTATGTCATTACCCGATGACCCTATAGCTGGAGAGGATGGCATCCCTCCAATATTGTTGAAAAAATGTGCCTCAGCGCTCCCTTCCATTATCAATAATCTTTAACAGATCAGTGGCTCACGGAAAATTCTTGTTGGAATGGAAAAGATCATTTCTTATCCCTATTTACAAGTCTGGGAACAAATCTGACATCCAGAATTATCGTCCCATCTGTAAAATTTCTTGTATACCCAAGCTACTTGAGAAAATGGTACACGATAGGCTGTTATTTTTGGTAAAAGAACACATATCTCCCTATCAGCATGGCTTCATAAAGGGTAGATCTACGTCTACAAACTTGACTTTATTCTCTAATTTTGTCCTAAAACAACTTGAATATGGTAACCAATGTGATGCAATATTTACTGATTTTGCAAAAGCCTTTGATAGGGTTAATCATAGCATCTTACTCAACAAACTTGATCGGATGGGATTCGACTCGACCATCCTCAAGTGGCTCGCTTCATATCTGAGTGACAGAACTCAGTTCGTCCGCATAAACAACACAAGTTCCGATGTTATAAACGTTACCTCTGGAGTGCCTCAAGGCAGTCACCTAGGACCACTACTGTTTCTGATCTTCGTTAATGACATCAAGTGATGACAACCTTTTTCCGGTCTCCGAGTAGAACTAACCTAACCGATCCTAAGGGACAGAGGCAGTCAGATATTATTTTTACTATATCAACGAAATCAACCGAAATGGGCCTTTTTCCGGTCTCCGAGTAAAATTGCGACTTGTACAACCATTCTAACCTACCTTAACCTTATCTAACTTAAGGGGGGGTAAGGTTTTACACTTTCGAAAAATCGAATTATTTTTTTTGTCTTATCTTATTGTTAAACATTTCAAGAATATATTCTCAAAATTTTAAGTCGATCGGAGCAAAACTCTTGAAGTTATGGTCTATAGTTAGTCCCCTGTCCTTTAGTGCAGGTATACAGCTTATTCTCTTCTATAGCGTTTTTCTCAAAACTACTTTTTCAAAGTCCGTGATCACTGCCATTTAAAAACTACTAAACCGATTCATTTGAAACTTGGTACACATTTTCTACATATAAAATACCTGCTCCCAGCAGCTTTGTTTTGTTAATTAATCAATAAATGTTTTCATGTTAGTTTCTCTAAGTCTCATAGTCCTGTTCCCTCTTTTTACATGATTTCTAATTCATCGCTCTCTACTGCAGACAAGTTCCGTGACCTTGGAGTGATTTTTGATACTCAATTTACATTCGTGCAGCATGTAAATTACATCATTCCAAAAGCATACTCACTTCTATCATTTATCCGGCGGTATGGAAAAGAATTCAAGGACCCTTATACGCGTAAGCTTCTGTTCACGTCTCTCGTCCGTTCTAAACTCGAGTATGCCTCTGTAATTTGGAACCCACTGTATGCTTTACACTCTTCCCGGCTTGAAAGAATTCAGCGTAGGTTTCTTCGTTTTGCCCTACAGTCACTGCATTTCTCTAAACCACTTCCTTCATACAGTGCTCGTCTAATGTTCATTAATTTGCAGTCCCTAGAGGTTAGAAGATTCGTCCAATCTGTAATGTTCGTCTTTGATCTCGTCTCCAATGTCATTGATTGCCCTTGTCTTCTAGAGAAAATCCATTTCAATGTGTCCTATAAATCGCTGCGTTACTCTCCGCCTTTTTATGTAAAAACTGTCAAAGCTAACTACCTCCTTGCAGCACCTACAACACGGGCTATGCGTGACTTCAATAAGTTATCAAATTCTATCCCCTTGGATCTGTCTCTTCCTAGATCATGCTTCAAACGGCAAGTCGATGAAGTTATTCTTTCGGCACCTTAGCCAATTTTGTTCTATATTAATTTTAATTTAATTTTAAGTGTTTTTAATTTTAAGTGTTTTGTTTATTTAATTGTATTTGCTAGTCAGTTTGATTATATTTCTATTTGACTATTAATAAAAATAATACAAAATAATAATAATAATAATAATAATTAAGTGGGCGCGAAAAGTGGGCGTGGCCGATTTTATTATAGCCTATGTTTGCCGCAATGACACGCTGAATCGTTTGAGACCCATATTGCCTTACAAAAGCTTTCCATAGATGAGTTTTGTTTCCATAGTGGGCGTAATAAGGGGGTTTTTAACCTTTTTGAGGGACTTCCCCCGCCCAGAAAGCAAATTGCCCAGCACCATCGTCTTCAGCACCCTCGAAAACGGGGGGTGGGGGAAGTAGTCTCGTCGTGTCCAAGAAGACTACCGGATTTCGGCCTCTTTTCCGACTGACACACTCCACTATAAGTGAAAACGTTGAAAACAATCTGAGGAAATTGCCTTCAAAGCAAAATTTAAATTTCGAATATACGTGTACACAGCCCTCAGACATTTCTATGATGACGCAAAGCCTTCCTATTGCCGCTCAGAAACCAATTATCGTATGTTCCATTGAGCTGCATAGCACATACAACATCGCTTTTCTCAAACTACGTAGAACGTTTAATAAAGTAAGATATTTTATTGAAAATCAAATAAACTGTCTAATAAAATATTCCGAACTCGACCACCAAAGCCGCACCAAATGAACTGCAGTTATTCGCAGCGCGTCGCACAGTTCCCACCTCGAAATTCTCACCATAAATTAAAGCCAAACGGCGAATGTGCGCAGCCGGCAAGCGATCTTGCGGTTTCAATGTCAGCGATTGTGTAATCCAGCGGCGAACCCATTGGAGTTGCGCTGAAATTACGCACAACACACACGTTTCGCCGTGGCCGGTACGAACCAACCAGCCAACGTTTTTATGGTCAATACCACTGTTCAATATTATTAAATTGAATGCGGCGCCACACATTGTGTGTGTGTGTGTGTATGAATTAAAAATTAATAACATATAAACGAAAAAAATCTTTTAATAAAAAAACAAGGAGTAATTTTGTGTGAAAAATAAAAATGACATGAGCGGTGTGCAGCAGGTTTCTTGCGCTCAAAACTTGTTTTCGCTTTTATTGGCCATTTATGTGCGGCTGCTGTGTTTGTAGTGCGTGTAGAGATAAAAACAAAAACAAGAAAAACCCAAGAACAAAACAGATTGAAAATTCCTGATGTGATGCGTAATTGGTGGCTACCAAAGTAAATCGGCCGCCGATTGCACAATCATCTGACGCCGCAAGTGAAAAGCGGATGCAAAAATTTATATTGGTATCTATTGTTGTTGTTGATTTTCAAAGCAGTTGCTGCTAATATTTTGTGTGTGCTGTTATTTGTTTGTCCTAATCTGCAACATTGGCGCTGCTGTTCTGCGGCTCAGCTGTGTTTTTGTGCAGCGCGTTTGTCACTTGAAAAACATTGAAAGCATTTTTCACATTTCGAGTAGTCACTGTGTGAATTTTTATTGTTTTTGCCTGCTGCTCTAATCGACATTAGTTATTGGCATCATTAATTGTTGCCTGATTTAATCAATGTTTAGTTGCTCTTATTGAGTATCGGCCGCAATCGGCGAACTGTTGCAAGTGTTGACATTTTCGTTGTCTGAGTATCGACTTTTCCAATTTTCTCATTGCTATTTTGAACATAAAAAACGCACATTTGACATTTAATTGAATTAAATTTTCAGTTTCATTTTCCTTCTCCGCTCTTTCGTTGGCCGACCAACAGTCAGACGACGACAACCAACGCGGCAGCCGAGCAAAAGGGCAAAGCATTTGCAAGTAAACGTGGCGCAGCGTGCAGCCGCCGCTTGGCTGCCACCGTAGGTGTGCGACTGTCTGCTGCTGCACAGTTGTTGCTATTTTTAACAAGCTACAATTAAATTAAATTTGTATTTTTACACTTTTTCAATTAAAATGTGCGCCGATCGTTTGCCGCCCGTACGATTAAAACGCAACGCAGACGCATTGCTGAAAAAGTTTCAATCTCATGCGACATGCAAAGAGCACAGCCGAAAATCTAATTAAATTTTAATTTTAGTTAAATTCTAATTAAGTTTAATTAAATTTAGTTTCATTTTTATAATATTTAATTGTTGTATTATGTATTTTATTTACATTTTACTATTTTATTATTTGTTTCAAAATTTTTTTTTTTAAATAAAATTTATTTTCTGTATTCTTTTATTTGTTTTTGTACTACTTTATTAATTTTGTTGCATTATTTATTTTTTTGTATTACTTTAGTGATTTTTTAATAAATTATTATTTCATTTCCTTTTCAATACATTTGTTTTTCTGTGTTATTTTATTCGTTTTTCTAATCCTTTATTTATTCTTTTGTGTTACTTTATTTTTTGTATTTAATTATTATTTTTTTTTATAATTTTACTTATTTGCTTTGTAAATTTTTTAATTTTTTTCAATTGTGTTTCTCTTGTTGCATTATTTTATTTATTTATTTACTATTTTAATCTTTGATTTGTATTCATTTATTTGTTTTTTGGCTGCTTTTGTTCTTTTATTATTATTATTATTATTGTTTGTTGTTGTTTTTTTTATTTTGAGTATTTTTGTATTAATGTATTTATTTATTATTTTTTGTATTTATTTTTTTATACCAAGTACTGTTAGATCTATGATAGTTTTAACTGTTTATAATTTTGTTTTTTAGTTTTATTCAATTTATTTATTACTATTTTATTTTCCTTGTATTATTTCTTTGTATTACATTTTTTAACTGTGTATTATTTTTTTTATGTATTATTTAAATTTTTTAAATAATTTTTGTAAAGTTTCTTATGTTCTTACTTTTTTGTATTAGTTTTTTTTTAATAATTTTGTTTTATTAATTAATTAATTTTAATTATTAATTAATTTTATTATTAATTTTTGTTGTTTTAATAATTTTTTTTTTTACTATTAATTTTTTGTAATCTTTTTCTTCGTTATTATTTTTGTATTGTGATATTAATTATTTATTTTTGTGTATTAATTTATTAATTTTACTATTTTATTAAGTATATTGTAATTTTTTGTGCTATCGTATTTATTTTTAAAATTTGATTTTTGTTTTTATTATTTAACTTGTTTGTTTACCATTAGAATTATTTTTTTTTATTATTTTATTAATTTTTTGCTTACTATATTATGACTTTTTTCTTATTTTACTTATTTTCTTGTATTATTTTATTATTAAGTTATTTTATTGGTATTTATCAGGTGTACAACTTTGCTTCCGCCGTTTTCCGATAGGTGGCTGTACCGGCTGAGGCTGGTTGAAATACATAGATGGTAATGCCTTTAAAGTGAGTGTGGACAGTGCCTAACGAATTGTCATCGCTGTTTCAGTGACAGTTGTTTTTGTTTTCGTATTATTCACGCTCGAAAATGTCCGTTTATGTGCCCAATTCTCGCCATTTGCGGGAAGTTTTACTTTTCTGTTACAATTCGAAAAAAAATGCAGCTGAAGCGCATCGAATGCTCTCAGAAACTTACGGTGATGCTGCTCTGAGTGAAAGAACGTGTCGGGAGTGGTTTCAACGTTTTAAAAATGGTGATTTCGACATGACAAAGTCATCCTCCAACACGACAATGCTCGGCCTCACGTCGCAAAAGTGGTCAAAAAGTACCTGGAAACGCTGAAATGGGAAGTCTTGCCCCACCCGCCGTATTCCCCAGATGTCGCCCCTTCTGACTTCCACCTATTCCGTTCGATGGCACACGGCCTGGCAGATCAACATTTTCAATCCTTCGAAGAATTGGAAAAATGGATTGCTTCATGGATAGCGTCAAAAGAGGACTCCTTTTTTCGAGCCGGGATCCGAAAATTGCCGGAAAGATGGGAGAAAGTTGTCGCTAGCGACGGACAATACTTTGAATAATACTTTTTCGCAATAAAGCGAAATTTTGGAAAAAAACGGCGGAAGCAAAGTTGTACACCTGATATTAATTTTTTTACAATATATACTTTTTTTTTGTGTCTTCTTCTTTATCTTCTTACTTTTTTGTATTATTTTTTTTTAATAATTTTGTTTTATTAATTTATTCATTTTTAATTATTGTTAACCATTTTTTAATTATTAATTAATTTTATTATTAATTTTGGTTGTTTTAATAATTTTTTTTTACTATTAATTTTTTGTAATCTTTTTCTTCGTTATTATTTTTGTATTGTGATATTTATTTTTTTTTGTGTATTAATTTATTAATTTTACTATTTTATTTAGTATTTGTAATTTTTTGTTCTAACGTATTTAGTTTTAGAATTTGATTTTTGTTTTTATTATTTAACTTGTTTGTTTACTATTAGAATTATTTTTTTATTATTTTATTAATTTTTTATTATGACTTTTTTCTTATTTTATTTGTTTTCTTGTATTATTTTATAATTAACTTATTTTATTAGTATTTAATTATTTGTTTATTTGTAATTAATTATTTATTTATTTTTATTTATTATTACTTATTTATTACTTAAATATTATTATTTAATTATTGAATTATTATTACTACAAATTATTAAAACTTATTTTTACCGCAACAAACATTGAAAGCTTCCGCCCCGCAACTGCTTTCAACTTGCCCCCATTTTATGAACTATAAAGCCGGACAATGGTTTCTGTGTTAATTGTACACTTGGCATACACTTAAATACTGTTAGCCACTCAGTCTTTCATTAGCGGCAAATTTATTTAGCATTTCATGTTAAAAAAAACCTAAACTTTGAACTTGCGCACTGCTTGCAGCGGTAATTATTGCAAATTCATTCAAATGCGCACCTCATGAGTTGTAATTGTTTATGCTTCGAGCACTAACACCTCGAGCCCCACATTTACATATACAATATGTGCATATAAAGAGTACGTACATATGTATATATTAAGGCAGAAACGGAGCCACAACTGTGCCGTTTGACTGCAGGGAATAGAAAATCGAAGAAGAAAATTTGCCAAATACCTCGAACCCGGATACAAAATCTTCTCCTAGGTGAGCTAAGTGCCCCCTTTCAGTCATTCTTGTTCAGTCTTTTTGTTCTATTGCGAAAAATTCTCCAAATTTCACTGTTGGTTTATAACCTCAAACAGGGGCCCACTGAGCCAAATAACCTCTAATAGTTCTTTCATTAGGGTCAACTTCATTGTTGCTAGGCGAGTAATTCGCATAACTTTTTGATGTCTGGACACATTAAAAGATGTGCAAGTCTCTGCGTCATTCAAAAATGACTTCTGTCAAAAAAATTTAGTTAAAGACTCCGATTTTTTGCTTTGATTTGCAGCATTCACGGGATTCTTTTGACCCACTTTGTAGCCCTTTGCATCTGTATATTCCAAAAAAACAAAAAAACTAAGTTCAGAGGTTTCTTATGTATAACTGTTTATTTCTACTTTGTTATTCACTTTATATTTGTGCACATAAAATAAATATTTACATATTTTAATCAATCATGTCATCAATTTGTAGCTAAATTATTATGACATTTCATGTCATGTGTTCGCGCAGTTAGCTGAGCGTCACGCTAAAGTTTGTTGTTTCTTTGCTGTCTGAAGAACACAAACTTGTTGTACAGAATAATTTCAAGGATTTATGCATGATTAAAAAATCGTTTGAGTGCATGAAAATGTAATCCAAATTAATTTGTATACGATTTCGTTTGCTTTTAATTAAGTTGTTTTGAACAAAACGTGAAATAAGAAGAAGAAGGAACAAGTAAAAGTGCTTTAATCAATCTTGAACAATTTGTATATTGGGTGTTATATTTATATATGCGATGTTCTTTAATCTTTTAAATTGATATGTAAAAATCAGTAATTTTAAAAGTGAAAATACCAGCCATATTTCTTTTTATTGATCGCTGATTAAAATGTCAGTAAGATCCACAGCACAATATAGGTCGATAGGCAGATTAAGTGGTTGTCTCAAGGACTTCACTTATGCCCAGTGAACACTCAAAGTTGTCCTTCTAGTCACTTTCCGAGAAGCATTTGGTAGCTCTTAGAAATAGAAATAGATAGATTAGTAATCGATCGACGGCGTTTTTCCCAGATCCGCTAGACAGCTTAGGAAGTGTTGTCCTGTAAACCGAAAGCGTGTCCTTCCTAATGCTGGGCATTTGCAGAACAGATATTGGATGGATCTATAGAACTGATGTCTTCTGTTGTTGTTCAAATGGATAAATTCTGTGGATCTGCTTTGTTATAATATTTTCTTTTTTTTATTATTGTATTTGTATTGGGCCTATTCTTACTATTTGATTGTTATGTATTTTTTATCTATTTTTAACAATTTAATTTTCATTTGTACAAACATATTTTCCTGTTTTATTAATTTTTTGTTGTTTTTGCTTCGATTTTGTGTATTTTTTGTTACATCGTACTTTTCTATTGTTTCTTTTTACTATTTTATTAATTTTTAAATTTTATTATTATTTATTGTTGTTATTGTTTATTGTTGTGTTATTTGTTTTTTGTGTTTTTGTGTTATTTTTTGTTGTGTTGCTACTTTTTGTATTATGGTATTTATTTGTTACTATTTAGTTTTTTTATTATTGTGTTTATTGTTTTTACTATTTTATTTTGTATTCTTTCTTTTCTTTTTGTATTGCTGCCAGTGTTGCCACTTAAAAAATTTTTTCCCAACCAAACTTCGGACCAAATCCGACCTCAACCGACCAAATTAAAAATTTTTGTTATTTCTTAAGTCATGTTTAAATTACAATTTTATTTTGTTTTAATAAATTTTGTGTACTAATGCAACGATGTAATATCACAAAACGGACCGAAATTCGTTTGAGCCACCAGCGGACCAAAGTAAAAAAATCTGACCAATTTTGGTCCGAAAAGACCAAAAGCGGCAACTCTGATTGCTGCCACTCATAAATTTTAATTAAAAAAATGTGTAAATACCTTAAGACATATTTATTACTTACATACATATTTATGAGTTTGTATACACTTAGCTTAAATGCTGTCATGCGCCCAAGATTATGCAATGTTTATTGTATAATGTAAGGCAACAACGCCAACGCGTTGATTCAATGCTGTTTTACGAATTATTTATAAATTGTTTTGTATCCATTGCGCCTAAAATTATACCCTACAATTCAATTGTTGGCTACAATTCAACTGACGGCTTCCGCTGCCAGGCTTTTCACGAATTATTTATGAATTGTGTTGTATCCATTGCGCCTGAAATTATACCCTACAATTCAATTGTTGGCTTCCGCTGTCAGGCAATGCCGCAGTGTGTGCCACAGTTAAAAATCACTGCCCAGTAAATTATTTTTGCCATATCACATGACCCATTAAAAGAAATGTCATTATGGCATTTATTGCACACAATTTGCATTTAATTTTATTCGCATTTTGCACATTTTCCAACTGCAAATGCTGTCAGGCTGATTGGTCACTTGACTGATGTGCAGCGCCGCTCAACACTCAATTAACTGGGGCGTACGTTTGATTAAATTTAAGCGTAATTGAAGCAACAACAACAACACCAACAACCAATGTGCATTTATTTATTTAATGTTTCAAGTATTTTAAAAAATTCAACAACGAAATGCGGTGTTTTGGCAATTTCAGTTGTGGTTTTTTCGATTAAAGTTTAATGTGTGTTGGTGTGTTTGTCATGTAAATTAAATTTGCAGACAACAAAAGCTATTTTTGTTTTTGTTACAGCCAGTTGGTCGGGTCGAATTAAATAAATGAATAAGTGACCGCATGCTAAACTGAAATGGAAATGACTGAGCTGCCTGCTGACTTGTGAATTTATTGAGGTCTGCACAATGCACAGCGCCAGACATTAGTGAAACGTTCTTTGCACCTGCTGTGTAATTGTTGTAGCTCTATTTTTGACTAGAAAAATTACTTTTCCACACTTTCTGTTCATGCAAATGAAGCAATTTTCATTTAGATTTGGTTGCGCTCGGGAAATGGTTACAGGTTACTACATGTCTGCGAACGTCAGATGGGGTGTGAGGAAAATTTAACACTTTCTAGTTGAAAAGCTTTAAAATATAGTTTAAATTTTTGTTTTTACATATCTATGGGTATGTAAAATATAGGGTTTTCCAACAAGAGGTGATATTTTGGTATTAAAAGAAAAATGCCAATTTTTTGAGATAAATGATCGGATGTTTATTTCATAATATACCGTTAATAATGAAAAACAACATCAGCCAAATGGCCACCACGACCACGCTTACAGGACCATATCCTTTTCATGAAATTTTCCATAACCAAATCGCAAAGTGGCTGCCCTATGTCCTCGATAGCCCCACGAATTCTATCTTTGAGGTCTTGAATCGACGCTGGGCTGTTGGCGTACACCTAATATTTCACGTGGCCCCAAAGGAAGAAGTCGCAAGGTGTTAAATCACAAGATCTTGCTGGCCAATTGTGATCACCTCTTCCAGAGATAACACCCAGAGGACCCAATCAGCAAAGACACGACGTTATTAATGATCGGTCGGCTTGAGTTCTTGTGTTAACTGAACTTTATAAGCCTTAAGACCCAAGTCTTTATGCAAAATACGGTGTAAGGACGTTTTTGGAATGCCTAATTCCAAAGAACAACCAGGAATCGACAAACCTGGGTTTTCTTCAACACTGGGCTACAGCAGCAATATTCTCAGTTGTTCTTGAGCGACGTGCACGGGTTTTATTCTTCACATCACTAACTTGTCCCAACAGCTCGAATTTTTCCACCAATTTCTGTATTGCGGTCCGACAAGGTGCTTCACGACGACCCAAAAATGCTTTAGTTTTGCGAATTAGTGTAGTAGTGAATTTTAATAATTTCAATGCATTGTTGAAGCATGTATCGTTCCATTTTTAGTAATGGCGTAGTTTCTACTTGTCAAATGTCAAAGAATAAAAGTGACAGCTACCGAAATACCTTTGAATACCGTGATTCAAAATAACACCTCTTGTTGGAAAACCCTATACTTTCAATGGACGTTTCTTACTTAAGGGCTTACAGAAAGGCTCTAGGGCCCTTTGCTTCTCTGTCATACAAGAGTCCGAAAAGTGTCCAACCTTAACGTGAAGGTGGCAGCACTCATCAACAAAAAATAGGGAATCTTCTTGGGCCTCTTTTGAAAGGTTCTTACCAAAATGTCAGTCATTTTGGATGCGCAGTTCTAGTTTCAAGTATGATTTCTTTGGGGATTTTATGGTCTAAGTGAAGAAAAGAAAGCTTCTTATACTTTGGTTCGCTCCTCCCAAGAAGAAAGGAAAGATGAGAAAGCAAGACCCAGTAAGACAGAACTAAACCAACGGGGTTACTTTGTTTAGGTCACCTAACCGACTCCGAAATTGCCCTAAATTCAGTAAACAAGTTTACCAATTTAAAGTCTCTGAGAATGAAGGATAACTCCTTATTAGTTGTTTATAATATGCGGAAGCCGTCGTAGCTCAGCTGGCTAGTGCGTTGGGCCGCGAGTCAAATGCGACTCTCGAACTCAGGTTCAAGACTCCGTTGCTGCTAACACCGAAAAAAAGAAAAAACAAAAATTTTTCTTTCGGCGGCTATCCTCTCAGCAGGAAATGGCAAACCTCTGAGAGTAAAGTTGCCTATGAAAAAGCTCCAACTCGCCGTTCGGAATCGGCATAAAACTGTAGGTCCCTTTCAACCCTGTACAAATTCGCACGCACAACACGAATGGTTGCGGGTAGCTAGGCCTGCGGAAGAATCTGCGGAAGAAAAAAACGTGAGAAAAAAATACCCAGGAGAACAGAAGTAAACGGGACAACTTGGGTCTGTCCCAAGAAGGAATACCTAAAATAAGAAAGATGAAGCTAGATCCAGTCGGATAGAACGAAACCAACATAGTTACTTTGTTGAAGTTAACACTTCGTTCAATAATGTGTGTGACTAACTAATTCTGTGGTCAAAAGCAATAACCGCCTAAGTCGAAAATTGCAGTTTCGAGCAATCTCGCTTTAAAGTTTTAGCGCGTAGTGTGTTCGTTATGGGAATGCGAATAGGTTTTTATTAATAACTTTTTTTATTTTAAAGTTACAAACTCCCCGATTTTACACAAACGTAGAGCACAGTCCAGGGAACGTGGTGACATCCATAACTCAATTTCTTCTTAAGTCGACTTAAGCGGTTATTGCTTTTGACCACAGAATTAAAACACATTTTTTTTGCCAAAATTCGTTTTTATTCATCAACATAGTCCCCTTTTAGGGAGATACAATCATTCCAACGCTTTTCCAATCTTTCGATACCGCCTTTGTAGAACGATTTTTCTTTGCCTTCAAAATAGGCGTTAGTTTCGGCGATTACTTCATCATTTGAGCCAAATCTCTTACCACGGAGCATCTTTTTGAGGTCTGCGAAGAGCCAGTAGTCGCTGGGGGCCAGATCTGGAGAATACGGGGGATGAGGAAGCAATTCGAAGCCCAATTCATGCATTTTTGCCATCGTTTTCATCGACTTGTGACACGGTGCATTGTCTTGGTGAAACAACACTTTTTTCTTCTTCATATGGGGCCGCTTAATCGCGATTTCTTCTTTCAAACGTTCCAACAACGCTATATAATAGTCGCTATTGATTGTTTTCCCTTTCTCAAGATAGTCGATGAATATTATTCCGTGCACATCCCAAAATACTGACGCCATAACCTTGCCAGCCGATGTTTGTGCCTTTGGACGCTTTGGGCGGCTTTCACCGGTTGCATGCCACTCAGCAGACTGCCGATTTGACTCTGGAGTGAAATGGTGGATCCATGTTTCATCCATTGTGATGTACCGACGCAAAAACTCCGACTTGTTGCGCGTAAACATGTCCAAACAGCTCTTTGAATCATCGATTCGTTGTTGTTTTTGCTCCGGTGTGAGCAAACGCGGCACCCATTTCGAAATCACCTTTTTCATAACCAAATGTTCGTGTATTATGGTGTGTACACTGCCTGCTGATATCTTTAGAATGTCAGCAATCTCCCCCACTTTCACTTTACGGTCGGACATAATGATTTTCAGTGTTTTTTCAAGGTTTTCCGGAATAACAGCGTCATTTGGCCGTCCAGTAGATGGAATGTCATCGGTGTCTGTACGACCACGTTTGAATTCGGCATACCAATAACAAATGGTTCTTTTTGATGGAGCAGAGTCCGAATAATGTTTTTCAAGCCATTCCTGGCATTGAACAGTATTTTTTTTCATTAAAAACAATGATAAATCAGCACACGGAATTGCTTTGAATTCATTTTTTTTGAAAACTCAAAAGTAGTGTCACTTATAGCACTGTAACTTGTAAACTAATGGTCGGATTGACATATAATTTTGACAGTAAGCCTAAAAAGGTTCACAATTTCGAAAAAAAAATGTTGATTTAGTATTAGTGCCGCCATCTATGTGTCAGTCACACACATTATTGAACGATGTGTTAACTAACCTACTCTAAAATTGCCTCAAAAACAGTGTTTATTCAAAGTCTCTGAAAGCAAAGGACATTATACTCAGTTCCTTTTTAGTTGCTTATAATCTGCGAAAAAAAAGACGAGGATGAAGAGCAAAAGTAAACGGGAAAACTTGGTTAAGTGACCTAACTAAAGTTGATTGAACTCGCATTCAGTTTGATTTATGGTTGACCCAACCAGTTCATAATCTCTACGAATAAACGACCCAGTTTATTTGTTTAAAACCTTTAGAAGTCTTTTCAAACCGTATCATTTCTCTTCTCACTTCATAGAAGTGGTAGCTCGATAACGCTTCTGTCTATCATAAATATTATTAGCTCATTTAATATTTTGTATCACATAATTTTAGGCGCCTACGCTTTAACCTTTTAGAGTTCGTTATAGCAAATATTTCCACCTACAGCCATGAAAACATTTGCTCCGCTCTAAGTGTATTTTAAAAGCATTGTCAAGCATCGTTAAATGGTCACAGCATGAATCAACATTTTCATTTTTCTCACATACTTCATTGCACGCAGCCGCTGACGCGTTCATTTTGTCATAAAGTTTTGTTTGCACATGTGCGCCTAAAAGTATAAAACACACATTACGCTGCCCACACATTTCACCATTCGCATTTCTTATCGCGTCTGCAGTTAACAGACAATAGCAGTGCCACCCATACGCGGACAGGATTTCATTTGGTGCGTAGGGGGGCGGATTGGGAACAATTTTTGAGCCCAATTCCATTTGAAAGCATATTTTGTAATAGCAATTTTCGTATCTGCGTGCGCCGCTACACACACATTAAAGTTACAAAAAAGTACTAAAACAATGGTTGCGCATTTTAACGCGCTTAACAAGCAACATTTGCTCTAAGCCTAAAAGTATACAATGTTTTACGCTGGTACAAGTTTTTGCTGCTTATCAGCAATTAGTACTTGAAAAGTTGTTGGATTTTATTACAAGGGTTGAACACCACTCAATTCACATCATACTTTTAGGGTGCTTTGACGCACAACTTGCGGTTATTTGCAGACTTTAAGCGATTCTTATCATTAAAAGTTCGGTTTTTTGGTCGTTTGATTAAAAAATAAAGTGTTTATAATTTCAAGAGTTTCGAGCTTCTAAAACATTTGACCCGATAATTTGGCAACTCGATGCTAGCATACTTTTGTGCGCAATTATAAAAAGAACTATATAACTTTTTTACTTCAGTCTCTCGTATTAAGTTTTCGTCTGTAACATGTGCAACAATTGGCAATTTGCTGCTCACATAAATCACTTAAACCAAAAACCAGCAACCAACTAAGCAATAAAATAAAACTCACTTCAATGTGCGTGTTCGACAGCTGAACATACGCTCACGCCTGTAATTATTTATTTCCTCATCGTACCAACTAATTAGTGGCACCATTGCAAGCGCTCACTGGCCGCTTTTGCTGCTGCTGGCGTGCCTTCCATGTACAATTCATACTTGCGTACATAAGTTGATTGCAAAATGTTAATTAAACACTTCACTGCCGAGAGGCGCTGATTTCCATGCCGTCATATTCCATGTGCTCGATGCTGGCGTGTGAATGTGTGCCGATTAGCTGCAGAACTTCATTCATTGGATTAATGGCGAAATGTCGATGTATGACTGAATTATAATGAATGATAAACAAGTTATTTTCAAAATCCAAACGCGTTTTGCTGGCTCAGCAAAGTTAAGTAATTGAACAAAGCGTATTCGTTCTTAGCAAAGGTTTGTCAAATTCAAGTCAATCTCTTGCAGTTGATTTTTTGAAAAATTTGTGGTCAATATTCGAGTACAGAACATTGCGGTTATTAAGGAATTCAGATTCAATTCAGCATGGATTAGATTTTGTAAAATATCCCAACACAATGATTAATTTTCTGAAAGGTTTTGGAGGTCTTTTTGATGGTTAGGCTTTGATAATTGTATTTAGTTATGATTCATGATTGAGCGTCCTTAACGAATTCCTAACATAAAAATTTCCACAAAATTATAGTCTCAGAATTTCAAGCAATCAATCTGTGCATAAAATGAGGTCTTTGTAATGGTTAGACTTTGATAATTTTTTTTTAGTAAAATATGAATCATGATTGTTGTAAAAGCGTCCTTAACGAATTCCTAAGGTTAGGTTAGGTTGCGGTGGCTGCCTCTATAAGAGACACACTCGGAGGCCTGAAAGGCCCATTGTGATACCACATATTTCACCCGTTTTTGATCTGCGTATGCAACACTGTTTTGCCAACATATGTTACTGCACACATTTCAAGCGGATGAGGAAAGGGGGGGAGGGGACCTACAGTTAAACGCCGAATCCGAACGGCGATTGGCAGTTTTTCGTTCACACTTGGAGGTTTTTGCCATTGCATGAAAAAAGCGCACTTGTGCGATTCTTGTAATTATCATTCCCTTCATGTGGATAGCGATAGAAGTAGACGATTTGTTCACCAGCCGAGCCAGGAATCGAACCTGGAGCCTTTGGTATGAGAAGCCAGCGCGCTACCCGCTGGACTATCGAGGCCGGCCGGACGAATTCCTAAAATTGCACAGTGATTTGTCCAATTGACAAAATTCCAAAATTTATGGTCTCAGAATTTCAAGGTAAACTCAAACTAGAAAAACCCTGAAAAATCTGTGCAAAGAATTATTTAGCTCAAAGTTCGAACGTTGGAAGTTTCACAAACATTTTTTTTCTGTTTTTTGTGTTGTTTTTCCCCTTGTTCACTCCTCTCGGTAGCTTAGGGCCTCCGCAAGACATTGTCTTGTGTTGAATACGTTAATCGGTTGTATTTTTCTGCCAGGGTAGGTGACTGGCTGGCTTCAGATAGTTCTAAGTGATGAGGCTGCGCCATCTATCGTGAGCTACTCTGCTGATAGCGCCATCTGTTGTGTGTGTAAAGAAAGTGACAGCAGGATGATTGGGGACTTCACTAAGATCGGTTTGGTGCGCTGTTTTTTGCTAAGGCCCGCTTCCTCTTGCAGGCGTCCCTGGTGCACCGTGTAGCTGTATATCTGTTTTCTTTTTTTATTTGCATGGGAATGAGTGGGAAAGGATTATCTGAGGGTCGAAACTTTTGAACTGTGGGAATATTTAGAGGACAGGAAAAATTGGAATAGTAGGAAAAGTCCGGGATCATGCCCCAAGTAGGAGTCGAACCCACGACCTCTGGAATGAAAGGCTAGTGCACCCACGCTATGCTATCGAGGCTATTGTTTTGAGTGAAAAATCTTAAAAATATTTAGTTAACAAGAAGTTTTAAGCATTTTGAATTTATATCAAGGATTGATTAATTGATTTTTTTTACGTTTTCTCAAAATTTGCAATGCTAAGGCTTCTACTTCACATTTAATTTAAAATATTTTTGGTTATTCCAAACACCGAACTGAGAACATTTTTATTCGTAGATATTTGATAACTAATATTTAATTTGTTTTAGTTATGCCTGGTTATTCATGTAACGAAAATGTTAAATTAATTTGAATGGTCAGCTTCAATCAATTTGTTCTTTAAACTGTTTAATATTTGATTGCACTGCATTGCCGCACTGCTCGCATAACATTTCCTGCCCAGATTATTAATAAATGAACTGTTTGCCAGCTTTTGCCATATTTTCTCATTTTTATTGTGTTTCTCTCAACTCGGGCGGGCAGTCGGGCTTGTCAGTTGGCATGTCGCCAGTTCACAATTGCCACAGTAGTAAAAAAAAGGCGCCTTGCTTTTCATTTTCTGATAAGAGTTGTGTGGGCATGTTGTGCATTTTTCATGATGACAGTCGCGTAGTTATGGGCGCGAGTGACAATTCCGATTTAATTGCGGTGTATTTAAGTTGAGTTTTACTGCATTAATTAGATGTACTAATTGTTATGTTGCTCGGGGAATTCAAGGAGAAGAAGGAAACAAATTGACAGTGAACTTGGACTTTGAAAGCAAAAAGAGCAAAAAGCGATACTAATTTTATTTTAAATCAAGTAACTATTTGCAGTCATTATTGACTTTTGCAATGAAAGAGTTTTATGAAAGTATAAAAAAGAGAATTCTTAATCAAGTAGGAAGTGAGAGTAAGAAAGGAAAAAGCAAAAATACTGAAAGTAAGAAAAGTAAGCAAGTAAGAATGAGTAATTGTGTTGCTCATAGTTGTGTTATGCTGAAGTGAATGAGCTTTATTTGTTATCATAATTAGATGCGTTAAAATGTTGTTGAAGTTGTGGTTACAAAAGTATGAACTGTTTTAGAGCTTGTCTGTTTGTATACTGAAGCCTAAAAGTATTCCTTACAAATTGCTCATCGAATTTAAAAAGGGGTTTCATACGCCTATCTTTCGATTAACCTTTTTTGAACCAACTGAAAATATTAGATTAGGTTAGGTTTGCAACGCACTTCCACTCGAAGGCCAAAATGATTGTAAATCTCTTTATGAATAAATTCCCTTCCTGTGATCATTTGACCACCACTGTTGTCCCATCAAATTTAAAAAGAGGTTCCATAAGTCTTTTGTTTTACTTTTTTGAACCAACGGAAAATATTAGGTTAGGTTTGCAACGCACTTCCACTCGAAGACCAAATTAGCTGTAAAAGAAGATATTTGAAGATATTTCATCAATCAATCTACTTCCTGTTACCATTGTCTTTAATTTTGTTTCATCAAATTCAAAAAGAGGTTAAACAAGTCGTTTGATTAACTTTTTCGAACCAACGGAAAATATTAGTTTAGGTTAGGTTCACAACGCATTTCCACTCCGCGAAAATGGTTCCAAATGGTTGTGAATCTCTTCATGTTGAATCTCAATCTGGGGCCATTTCTTAATGAAAGAGATCAGACCCGAGATTTTACTACGCTAGCTATGTCCGCCAGGAATCATGACCCCATGGTACGAAGTCAGCTTTCCTACAAAACCGGGCAAGAGCACAGAAACTGTTTTATCATTTCTACCTACAGACCGCACTCGCACTCGGAGACCTAAATTACTCATTGTGAATCTCTTTGTTTTCTTCTGGACCTAATCAACAGTCAATCCGGGCGAAAATTTTTACATATTATTAATTTTATTCGGCCACCCCTGCCTATCTACCTGACAATTATTTTATAATAACCGCACTCTTGAAAGCCTAAAATTATACAACAAGCTTCGTAATCAACCGAGGTTTTGAATAGTTATTTCGATCCTAGCGCCTAAAATTATGCTACAGAATGTTCAAGCACAGTTTGCATCACTTAGTGACAGCTTTTTGCTGATATTATTTTTATATAATTTTAGTCAGAATTCAATTTTTATGCCACTTGCCAACGACATTTATTTATGGTAAAGAAATATGAACATTTACTGCACAACAACAAAATCTTGTCTGCATTACCAAACAAACTTTTAATACGTATTTTTTAGGCCTATAAAATTTCTTAATGCAAAAAAAGATCGAGTTACCAACAGATTTGTGCACATAATCAAAACTGCTTCCGAAATTCCACAAACCACCCAAGTTTTTGAAGCATCAGCGCCTCAAAATTTGCTTTGGTGGCGCAACATTAGCGCACGAAACAGATTCAATCAAACCGAACCCAAAAATGAAACAAGCCTAGCAGCATTTTGTTCGCCTAAAAGGCTTATCACACTCTATGTTTTCAAATCAATTTTCATGGCTGCCTTTGTCTTCAGGCAATTTATGGAACTTTAGAATGCAGCCATTTGTTTTTTGATGTTTATTTAATTTAGACTTTGATGAGATTTTTCTTGTCCTTCACAATGTTAATGTTGTAATTTTTATTCTTGCAGAATACATCGCCGCTATGGGAAGATTTCGTTGCGAAGGCCAGCAAATTGCACGCGTGTTTACGGTAAGTCTATATTAATATTTGAATTGTTCAAATGTTCGGCGGCCACAGCACCGAAAAGTATGCAACCTGCTTGACTTCTTAGCGCGCACATTCAAGTGACCGCCGCCTGCCTGATTAATTGATGTGCAAACAACGCACAAGGAAGTCCATTGGACGCAACATGCCCAGCGTGTCGTCCATTCACTTGAACGCGTCTGTGCGTTGCGTGCTGCCACTGCGACGTTCATTGTTTATTTCAGTGCGTTTTTTTTTCGCCACTTGGCCGCTGCTGCTTTCTTGGCCTACATTGTGTGCTGCCGCGCTGCACGTGGAATGTCTGTCTGTCAATGTTTGTCTGTGTATCAAATGCCGCTACGCATTACTCACAATTTGCGTGCTTTTTTCATTTACCAAAAAGAAAAAACATAAATTTGAAAACAAAAAAGTTTAATGTTGCACACAAATCACATTACGCGAGTACAGTATTAGGAAAAAATTGTTTAGCTTGCGGCGTGCTCACATTTTTCGGCTCGTTTTAAGATTTACCATACATTAAACGGACACTGATGCTGCACTCAGCCAAAAAAGTTACAGTATTGCTTTGACATTTTTCAATAAAAATGTAGCTTCGTTTCGGGTTTTGTGGTGAAAGGTGCCACTGTCAGTGAGAATGTTGCCAAATCGGCTCCAAATTCCTGCAATTTTTTATTAACTAGAGTCAGTGTGCAGTGTGCAGTGTGAGTTCCTGTTGACGTTTTGTAGTTAGGTTAGGCTATGGTGGGTGATACCATCCGTTTTTGAAATGTCAATAATATGTATAAATGTTTATTTTTTTCGGATGGGGGAAGGAGGTCGGAGGGGACCTACAGTTTGGAGGTTAGCCATTGTCTGCAGTTATGCTATTTTTGCAATTCTCATCTGCTTCATGTGCATAGCGATAGAAGTAGACGAATGTTTCACTAGGCCGATTTGGGATTCGAACCTAGGGTCTTTAATATGAGAAGCCACTATCGAGGCCGGCTCCTTTTGTAGTTAGTTCCAAATTTCTGTTTTTAATATAAAATTGCTGAAGGTCAGTTTACGTTCAAGTCAACTTGTCGCCGTGTATGTTTGGGATGTGAGGAATGAAGAAGTTCCAATTTATGAAATATGTATTGTAACGATGAGGCACTCTGTTGCTGTGCTATGCATGAATGCTTTTACGAGCATACTTTTAGGCATGCACTTTGAAGTAGATATGACGAGTATGTAAAATCAAGTATGTCATGAAATTATTCTTAATGGAATATAAAAACTAAAAGAAAACTTACATTTTCGCGTGCTTCTCCCTTCAATAAAGTTCGCGGAATAATTCTTCAGAAAAGACACTGTTTTTCCGCCATTTTACACATTGGTGATGCCTACTTTTTCCGCACGAAAAAAATCTCCTTTTCGAACTTCAATAGGAGGAAAGGGAAAAGGGAAAAATCTCCCGGGGAGATGTCATTGAGAATATGAGAAAAGAGAAAAGAGAAAAAATTCCCGCGGAATTTCTGTTTAGAATCGGGCTGATAGTGTAAAGTAGTAACAAGTGTAGATTTGTAAATAAAGTGATGGTTGGTTTCTGACTGCGGTTGCACTGAATAATTAAAGTGGTTTTATTTTCAAGCACAATCCAAAACGAACTTAGAGAAGTCATTTTCGTAACAGTATATTTAGTTTACTCTGTCTACTGCGAGGAAACCGTCTTCTGTATCTTCTCCCATTAAAACGCTTCCGATTCTTCGGATAGCGGTTCCTCCTTAACGAACCTGGGAAAAATGCCTCCAAGTGCTTTCATCCGAACCATCAAGTGGCTCATATCTATGGGAGGTGTATATGGTCCATTATAATTATCCTATTATTCTTATTACTGGGCATAGTGCACTGCAATCTAAAAGATCTATTGTGCCTCCTTCATGGACTTACAGTTCGTCCGTGGGTCCAAAACCTCTGGAATATCTATTCGCACCTGTAACGAGAAAATCTTCCATGTACTTCTTTCGGCCATGCATAGATACAGAGATTTCTTATAGTATATGTATTGTAAAGCGTGATCCATTTCGAGGTTCCCTACTTTTTTAAAGAAAAAAACACAGAAAATTAAAATTTAACGGGGAATGTTTATTATCATCCGAAAGAACATTCTTTGGCATTTATTTTTTGAAGATTATCTCTTTCAAATGTTGGCAGCGGCTACGTCTCAGATGGTCCATCCGTTGAGTCCAATTTTCGATGACTCGTTCGAGCATTTCGACTGGTAACTGGCGAATGACACGCGTGATGTTTTGCTCCAAGGCCTGAATCGAAGCGGGTTTATCCGTATAGACTTTAGACTTTACGTATCCCCACAGAAAAAAGTCTAACGGTGTGATATCACACGATCTTGGTGGCCAATCGACCGGCCCATTACGTGAAATTAGCTGTTCACCGAAATGCTCGTAAACAGTTCGTAATAAAGTTGAACGATTTGTAAACGTTGTTCAGGCGTAAGTCTTTCCATGAAGAAATGCCAACAATACTGAACAAAAATAATATGACAGCTTGACACGACTCACGCGTGATCTGTCAAAAAAAGGTTACTGAAAAAAGTACCTCTAGTTGGATCACCCTATAGTTTCATTTTCCTGCAAGCAGAACCGGACACATTCGTTTTAATGAATTCCTAGTTTAGCTTGGTGATAGTTCAACCCGCAATGCCCTGTCAGGATTCCTGCATCAATCTCCAAATTATTCTCTAATAGGCTGAGGAATGTCCTCACATCTTTTCTTATATTAACCGATAATCGGTTTGGAATGTTCCAAACTTCCCCAATGTTGATCCCTGCTGATTGTCGTCTTTTCTGGTAAGCTTTGCTCAAACCACAAAATGGCACTGGACCAACAAAGAGGGTTGAAGCGCCCCTACTTGCAAGTTTGTCGGTCTTTTCATTTCCCTCACGTGTTCCGGAACCCAAAGGACCCATACCTGATTGTACAGGCCAAGCTCGTTTATCTTCTCAGGGCCTTCCAACAACACCAGTTTCAAGGATACCTGACATGATTTTAATGCCTTGATTGCCGCTTGGCAACCGGAAGGGATAGCTATATGATCCAGTTTCAATATTTCCTCGCTTAATTTAAAGTAAGTAAGCGGCCACTTAACCCTTTCGACCCCAAAGTTGCCTGAGAGCCACTTCACCTATATGTCATCTTATAACAAAAGCTACAATTGATTTATGGGTTTAATTTAAGTAGGCACCAACAAATAAATATTTTTAGAAGTGAATTCAATGCAAATTACAAAAGTTTTACTGTTATCCCCAAAATAATTTCCAATAATCTGCAGCGATATCAGGGAAAGTTTGTGTTCTAATTGAAGTCTACGAATTGGGCGCATTTGATCAAAATCTTTATTTTTGTTGTATTTTCCATGAATATTAAATAATTTTTCTGTAATTTAAAAATATGTATTTTAATTTATTTAACCCGTTTTAAGCTAAAATTGTTCAAAAGAAAACTAGCTCTAGTACTCTAACAAAGAGGCAAGGCAAGTGTTTCATGATTTAAGTACCAAAAAGTAATATCCGGACAGGGTGAAGTATAGGGTTGAAAGGGTTAATCTACCTACGTCATGTCTACTGTCTTTCTGGGCATCAAGCGGGTCCTGGTCCTTGAATCATGCAAAGACTGAAATATAGTATTGTTTATGCACGCAAGCAGTGAGTTAAAGGGTTTTGAGAAGAAATTTTATACATTTTTTTGAAGTTTTTTACAGTATACTAAAAAATTTGTGCATTTCGCGACTGCTGCCGGCACTAAGTTTAGCGCTTTGACTAAGCAAAAAGTATGTGTTTGAGTTGTTTCTATGGCTCGTCGGTCCTCGTCTCTTGCTACTTATTTTCCTTTTGCTGTTCCTTTCTATGTGACACACATTTGCCATGCAAGCAATGCGAAAGTTCTTCGTTTTTCTTTCGTCGTTTCGCATCTCTCTATCATAAACAACATCTCCATCACTGTCAGCACCATGAACAGCCACAACAACAACAACAACAGTAGCAACATGCAACTTGATTATCATTAAAATGTGCACAGCCGTGTTGCCAACTTTGCATGCGGCGCACTGCTGTCTTGCTTCATGAAAGTTCAACTGCTGCACAACGACGTACATGTGTGTGTGTGTTTATTTGTGTAACACATATTTTCTCATTTTTAAATTTGTTTTTTTAATTTTTTTGGGCAATTTTTGTTTTAATGTGCCTTGAAAGTCAAGTTCCGTGAGAAAATTCTTGCTTTTTACAGTCAAACATTTCAGTCTTTTCGTTTCGACAGCGCAAAATTTCACCTGAATTTATTGCTGCATAAATGTTTGAGCTTTACAACGTTTGAGCAACTGCCAAGGACACGCGCCCAGTTTTATGCATTTTTTTTTTTTAAGTAAATTTTATTTAAATATGTTTTGCTCTAATTGGCAAATTGCTTGCAGCAAAATATTTATGTAACCTTCGAAGAGAATTTCTTTTTGTTTACTTAATTAATTGTTTACCTTAAAAAATGCCACTGGAAGGCTTTAAAATTAATTAAGGAGCTTACCAATTATGGTTGTTTGTTATTTGCTCTGGTTATGTTAGTAGCAGTCGGCGAGCTATGGCAGTGCATACTTTTAGGCTGGTGATTCGTTAGAGTAGCTGCCATTATTTATGAGTAAAGTTGAAACTCGCTAATGGCTCAGCAAATATTTATGTTAGTTGGTATTTTGCCAAGTGAGAGGAGAGGTTACAGAACTTATTTTTTTCCAAATTAGGTTAGAATTTTTTCAAAGAAGTTGTACGATTAGGTTTGAGGGCAGTCGCGTCAAATTTGGCCAACCTTAAACTCACGTGGTTCTTGAGAACTTTGCTCTTTTAAAACAGGTCAGATGAGAACCATGACTGGTGTTAAATGGCAACTATCCAATGACTTCTGTCGACTTTCTATGGTCGAGGAAGAGCAAGAAAACGCACTTCATCTGCTTTGCACTTGTTCTAGATTACCTAGAAAAAAAAACTTTCTTCTTCAAGGAAGACTCACTTGGGCAACTAATTTGACAATTTAGAGGTTCTAGCCTATAGAATTATAAAACTATTCCAACTCTAATAGGCTTCAAAGGGAACTCAAACTAGTTCAATGAGTGAGCAGACCTCAGCTCTATTGATGGTCGTATAGCAATGGGCTTTTTATGGTCTAAGAGGGCTTCGTGTTGGGGTAGCCACTACTAATACCTACCTTTCAAGCCAGTCAAATGGACGAACCGAGAAGGTTTTGATGCGAGCCCGAAGTTTTTACGGTTCGGTTCGCACCTTTTATCTTCTAATACCTATATAAAATTCTCGTGTCACAATGTTAGTTACAATGCTCCTCCGAAACGACTTGACCGATTTTATGAAATTTTACATGCATATTCAGTAGGTCTGAGAATCGGCTACTATCTATTTTTGCATACCCCTAAGGGGCGTGGCACATTTTTGTGATCCAATTATTCTGCTGAACTATAAGTCACACAGCAATGAAACTTATTACGAACCTACTATTTTCTCTTTCGACAGAGGGTATTGAATAAGGGGCAGGTATTGAATAAGAGGGCATGGCACCGCCCATATAATTGAAATCCGGTTCAACCGCAGTCCATTGCTTTACTGAAACTTAGCAGCAACATTGCTTATTTGTGGGCCTCGATTGCGTTCAGTCAGTAGCTCCTCCTCTTCCTTCAGTTCGTCATAGATTCGCCATCTCGCGTATTTCATTATAAAAAAAACAACAAGTGTCGTGCGAGACAAAGTTCGCGGGATCAGCTAGTCTTTATATAATTTTTTAATAGTTTTGAATAATATCAGATAACAACATAAGCGTTCACATTTTATGGTTTTATATAATTTTTAATGATAAATCTGTGGTCAAAAGCAATAACCGCCTAAGTCGAAAATTGCTGTTTCGAGCAATCTCGTTTTAAAGTTTTAGCGTGTAGTGTGTTCGTTATGGGAATGCGAATAGGTTTTTATTAATAACTTTTTTATTTTAAAGTTACAACCTCCCCGATTTCACACAAACGTAGAGCACAGTCAAGGGAACGTGGTGGCATCCATAACTAAATTTCTTCTTAAGTCGACTTAAGCGGTTATTGCTTTTGACCACAGAAATGTTTCCTCTCAACCCAGTAAAATAAGCGAATCAAGAAGGTTTTCGTGAGAACCCGAAGTTTTTAGGGTTCGGACTTCATAGTTTCATATAATTTATTAATAATTTCTTTAAAATATAATCGGATTATTAATTGTTCTTTATACTTTATAGTTCATATACTTCTTCATCAATATATATTTGTCCTTTCAACCCAGTCAAATGGGCGAATCGCAAAGGTTTTCATGTGAGCCAGGAGTTTTTAATATTCGGACCGAATGTGCCACCCTTGAGGTCCAAGGTTCTTTATAAAAATACCAAATTGTATTCATGGAAATCTTCATAGATCCTTCATTCATCCTGCAACATGACAGAACCACACCAAAACCACAACTGACTTCTCTCTCCTTAAACACACTAACCATGGTTCCAGATCCAATTGAAATAAAAGTAATTGTTCTCAAAATTGACCAAACCTTAAGGTTATTTATTTTGTTTCAAACATTCTTTTCTCACCGCAAAATTGTTGCTTTAAGTTATGTCGAATGGGTGCCGTCACCCTGGGTGGTTCCCGCAAAAACACAAAAAAACGGCCAAAAAGCGGTTTTGCATTTACCAACAATAATAAATTATAAAATCCAAACAAAACACTCGACGAACCCGATGTGGGCCGAGCGTCATAAAAAAACAACTTTAACGCCATAATAATGAAACCAAAATAAATGCTGCGCCACCGTCAAACGTTCGCTAAGAACATAAAAATCCAAACGGCTATTCGCGCTGCAAATCAGCAGCAGCAGCCAAGCAAAAAAATACGCAACAGAAAACATTCGGAAAAAAGAAACTAGAAAGCAAAGAGTAAATTAATTTCGTGCGTCTTTCTCTTCCCGCCACTCCGCCATTGCCACTTTGACTAATGTTTTGTTTGTGTTTACTTGCAGAGCGGCCATTCAGGCGATCGCAGCATATTTGGATGCGTTCCAAAAAATCGCAGACGCAGCAACAAATTCAAGAGGTAAGTTCACGTTTCTCACATTCAACAACTAAACAAAACCAAAAAAAATCGTTGCAAAAAACTTCCAGCGCAACTGAATAGAAATTGTAGAGTGCGGAACTTGGGCAAAGTGTTGAAAACTATGGCCCAGTCGCCGATTGCTGACTGTGTTGTTGGCCGAAAGCACAAACTTGTTGAAAAAATTACGCAAAAAAAAAATAAAATACTTAAAAGTTGCAGTTGATGCTGTGCGGCAATTGCGCAACAATTTCTAAACTCACTTCCGCCCGAGCAGAATGACGCGCGCGTGCAACATGTTGCTGTCGGTTTTGCTGGCAGGCGAGCTGCCGGTTGCAAGATACGAAAATAAACAGCGGCCCACAAAAATCACTCGGTGGTGTGACGTGGCGCTGAGTTCGATTCGGCTGCATTCTGTGTTTGCTGTTGGCTGAATGTGCAGTCTGTCTATGCAGCGGCAGCAGCAATATCGGCAACAGCAGCAACGATTGCCAGACGACTTGCTATTTACTTTGACGTTCGTCTTGTTGTTGACATTTGCTGTTGCTGTTGGCTTTTCGGTCTTCAGTGCAGTTGCTTGTTTTGCTTTTCATATACATTTTTGTTTTAAATGTTTCAAGTGTTTATTTGCAGCAATATCGAACATTTAAATGTTCTGTCTGTGTTGGCTGCATAAACAAAGTGGCCAATTGTTTTTCTGCTTGTCCGACAATTTGGCCCCAATTTGCAGCACTATTGAGTTTGTTCTTATTGCTTGACGAGTAAAACTGTTGGCTATATTCATGTTGAAAGAAATCTTAATAGGAATTGAATTGCTTAATAGAAACTTTTCATATTCAATAGCCCAATTTTGCTGCTTTGTGGTGCATAGAGTAATTGTTTTCAGTAGTAGTAGTAAGGCTTGCGCACGATGAAATTAGTGCACAAATAAACTCAAATTACTTCTGAACTAGTTAACATATTAAAAAGAAAGAAACGTTATATTAAAAGAAATTTAATTCATGTTGTTATACGTAAACAAAATATTTTGGGTGATTAACTTTACAAAAAAATTTTGATTTTTTCCGAAATGCCTGACTTTCGGCTTTTTATAGTGTTTTCAGGCATTTTTTTTGTTGATGATAGCCATTTTTTGGAAAAACTAGTAGTGGTTTCAGCAATCTGTTTTGTGCCTTTCATGGTCCTTTTTACCAGAGTCCAATATCTTTCTATTGGTTTGAGCTCTGGGCAGTTAGGTGGATTCGCATATCTGGGTACAAATGTTACATTATTCTTTTCGTACCACTCAACTGCTGCTTTACTGTAATGGCATGCTGCCAAATCAGGCCAAATGAAAGCAGAAACTGCGTGCTGTTTTATAAATGGCAACAGTCGTTTTTGCAGACACTCCCGGATATATGTATGTATATATCGGTGTTTATTGCCCGAGTTGTTACAAATGAACGGCTTCGTCTATCACAGCTACAGATTCCCTGCCACACCAAAACCTTCTTGGGTAATTTCGACTTCTTTTGGGTCTTATACTGCTCCTGGACGTTCCCTCTACGATCTGCAGCATAATAACCCACACCTGGAAGTTGTGAAAAGTCACCCAGTGCATAGGTCTCATCGTCCATAATGCAGTAATCAAATTTCCATATGAAATCACGGTGCAATATTTTGGCTCGCTCTTTTGCCTCGCTGTTCTTCTTCGAATTTCTATCTGGAACTTTTTTGACCTTGTATGACCTTAGCCCTTCCTGCTTCTTAACTTTTCTAACAAATGTTTCAGAGCATCCTACTTTTTCCGCCACTTTTCTGCCTAATGTATTGGGATTTTTTGTTAAAAGAGCTATCACCTTCTTGCCCATAGCAGAGTTATTAAGCCCCTTCTTTTTGCCACTTCCTTGTTTCCTATTAATCGTCAGACGTTCATTGTATACTTTAATTACAGACTAAACTGTATTTCGCGAAACCCGTGTTTTTCGAGCAATTGCTTTGAAAGATAAATTAGGATTTTCATTGCACAGTCTAATAATTTTTTCACGCACTTCTATTTCACTGCTCATTTTAAAGGCAAAAACTATCGAATGGTCTCAAAATTTTACATGAGGACCAAGTCATGTTTAACAAAGCTATTTTGATGTGGAAAAAATTTTAAATTTGAACTAGGAGAACACTAGGAGGTAAAACGTATGCACTAATTTCATCGTGCGCAAACCTTAGTAGTAGTAGTAGTAGACATAATTTTTGTCACTGTGGCAATTCTGAAGAAAATATATTGAATCTAAATCATCAATGCTCGTCTTTGGCCAGGAGATATTTAGGAATCCTTAACTTAACGTTCTTTACAAATCTGAACCAATTTGGGCTACTTCAATGGCCATAAGAACGCGTTACCGGATTGAATCCATCTTCAGATTGAGTATCCCGTACAGTGCAAGTTTTTTCGATAGGGGAACGTTTCTAATACGCGAGAAGTTTTATGTCTTTTTATGGCAAAGCCAAGGAAAGCAAATTCCTTGATGATTTCAAAAGTATACATAAAAAAGTATATATTCGCCGCTGCGAAGTTGTAGAAACTATAGAAAAGTTAAGTTTGAGGTGTAAACGTTTTTACAGTCTACTGTGGCATTTTTACCCTTTCGCTACAGATTTTTACTGGGGAAAGTTGAAATTTTTCATTTTACGTCTTATGCTTCTCGATGGTTATATTAGCAACATTCCATAAAAATTGTTGTATTTTTTTACTCGGACCCTGTTTTTTAGAGTCTTTTTCTATGAGAGAAACCACATCGTTGTGGCTGTAATAATAACTTAACCCTTTCCGACATGAAAATAAACCCGTTCTGTATGAATTGTATGAGCTATAGTCCAATATATTGGACATTGTGACTGAAAGGGTTAAGCTTAAAACTTTTTACGCATAACGAAAATTGGAATATTTCTTCATTTAGCCAAAATTAAAAAAAAGAAAGTATTTAAATTGAAAGAAAACGTCAAATTAAAGACTTATCTAAAGTTTTCTGCTTCTTCTTCCTTTGCTATGTCAAGATGTACCATTAAAAAAACGTGTAAAGTTCTCTTCTTTAAACCTAAATATTCAGTTTATTAATTTCGTATTTTTCCTTTAACTTAAAACTATTCTAAGGACCAGCCAAAAAACGTTGGCTAAATAAGTGCTGTCTCAAGTGATCTGTCGATCCCACCACTAATCCCTTCCTTTCCTTATCCTCTTGTACTGATGTTCCCCTTATTTATGCTCCCCGGCTTAGGCCGTTGTTCTCGTTCAATGTTTATTGTTATTCCTGTTATTATTTCGACACCCGAAGAATCTAATCTAATCTCCCTAAAACGAATCTAATGCGTTTATTTCCACCGCTCCGCCGCGCATCGATATCTTCAAACGTATTCCTGAAACCACAGAGGACTCAGATGTCCACAAAGTAGCAATGTGCCATATGGCAACAAAATAGCGAAAGGGTTAAGAAACCAGAAAAAATTTGCTAAAGTCACAGTTTTCGTAGCGAGATAACCAAATCTTATTGCATTTTCCTGTTAAGCTTTACGTGGCGGAAATACGAGTAGAAAACATCTACCTACCTAAATAACTCCTGCAGTCGTAGAATCCAAACCAAAGATTTAGCCAACTTGCAGTTATTTGTCATTGGCCGCTTGATGCTTGTTGACTCAAGAATTTCACCAACGAATCACTGAGTTATTCAGCACACTTACCTTCAGACCATATAAGTTGCTTTAGAACTGCCCAAAAGTATGCAATGAACTTTAGAACTGCCCAAAGTATGCTATTTTCCAACATATCGTCTCTGCATGGTATACTTCTAGGTGAAATAACTTGTTCATTAACTTTAATCATTAACTGGTTGTGTCAATGTCCTTCATTAGCCAGAAGAAAACATGAGTTTCTTGGCTCACCCCTACTAGTCTAACCGAACTATCGCCTCTGAATATCAGGGATATAGCAAGGTTCATAATGGAATCTTCTTCGTTCTCAGCGCTGTAAGGGGGAGTCGCGTCACCCACTGTGGTATCACAATGAGCCATAAGATGTGCTTAAGTGAGCTTCTCACGTAGGAGGCTGCCACTCCAACCTAACCTAAAACACGCTAACCATTAAGCGAAAAAATATGCTTTTAAACTGCCCAAAAGTATGCAACAGACTGATCTTAGCTGTCAATTATCTAAGTTTATGCTATTTTCGAACATATTTATCATCTCTGCACGGTATACTTTTAGGCGAAATAACTTGTCCAACCGGAATCGCATTAAGGAATCATTAACTGGTCCAACATACTATCCTTCAGGCCATAAAAGTTGATTTAAAACTTGTAATTTAAGCTGCCAATTGTCTTAGCTTATGCTGTTATTGATCGAATCACTTTTTTACAGTACACGAAATAACTTCTTCAACACAGAATTTCTACAAAAATCATTAAATGGTCCAACACACTTACCATTAAGTCCAAAAAGCTATTTTAAAACCGCCTAAAAGTATGCAACAGATTAACCTAAGCTGTCAATTAATTAAGATTTATGCTATTACCAAACATACCCCTTTTCTACAGTCTACTTTGAGGCTTTTATAAATTACAACAACTTCTAAGAAATGCTATCTGGTTGAAATAAGTGCCTTTTTATTGGTTGCATTTTTTATATACTAAATTTTATAGCCAAGCGTACATTTTTAATTCACTTTGCACTCAAGAACAATCAATATTTGCATGTATTACTCTGCTTTTGCTTGCATGCAAGTAGTGCTCGATTATGTTCAGCCAAAGCACTTGTTAATTTATGCGTTTATTGGTCACACCCTCTGACATTTATTTTTCTGTTTTTGTCACATTAACTAAAGACTACCGACTGTACAGTGCGGCGGCCATCAAGTCGTAATGTGACCCCAGTGCAAGTGACTTGCAAGGCTTTGACTGCACTCCTCGCATTCTTAAAGGCTCTTGCACTGTGTTTTTGTCATTCGAAATGACCACACCACATGTTGCCACAAGTCGGCGGCTGTTTGTAAAACACGCAGACGCAACACCAACACCACCGCCAACTGACAGCCTGACACTGCCTGAAATGTTAATGCCAACCGGTGCACAGCTCAGACGCCCAACCCCGAGTGGGTGCGCCTTAAGTCGGCCTGAACATTGGAGAAAATTGAAACGCAGCATAAATGCCAATTGTCCTTTTACTTAAAAGTCTGAGTCGAGTGGCAATGTGGCGAGTTTTCAGTGAAGGCGTATGTTAATATTATTGCGGACACATGAACGAATGTTAGGAATGACAATTTTTGAGAAGCTTGAAAGGACGGTTTTTGTGATTGTAAATCGAATGAAATTATTTTAATGAAATCATTTCAAGATTGATTCAGCAAAAATTGTCGGAAGCAATTCTATATATTTCTATATACTCTTCTATATACTTTTTTCTGAATTCATTCATTAATTTATTCTTCTTCCCTGATCGCTTGTCTCTTGTGATCAAAGTATCCTCCAAGAACTTTAGTTTGTCTCAATCATTATCTGTGTTGTTTAATGTTTAACTTCTATTTTGAGACGGAATTCTGAGATCCCGGGATTATCATTTCTATATACTTTTTCTGAATGAACCATTCCTTTTCTATGATCACGTTTGCCTCGTATGATCAAAATATCCTCCAAGAACTTTTGGTTGTCTCAATTATTATCAAATGTTTTACTTCTATTTTGAGACGGAATTCTGAGATCCCGGGATTGGCATTTTTATATACTTTTTCTAAATGAGCCATTCCTCTTCTCTGAACGCGTTGCCTCTTGTGATCAAATGAACCTCAAAGAACTTTAGATTGTCTCAATGATTATCAAATGCTTACTTCTTTTTTTGAGACGGAGTTCTTAGATCCCGGGATTGGCATTTCTAATATGCACATAAATAAGTAGGCACATATTTTTTCTTAATGAACACATTCCTCTTGTAGTAAAGGGGGCGACGAACTCCTTTAGACAGAAATAAGTCAAAGTCAAGTGAAGCGCAAGTGGCCAACTTATGTTACACTGTGTATTCCTTGCAGACTGCGTTCACATTTTGGGCTTCATTTCATTTTAATAGAGCTTTTAGCTTTCTGTTTACATGTTTAAAGTAGACATAACACTAACAACTACTACTTTTGACCACTCTGCGATTATTCACCCTTGAGCGCCTCGGCCAATGACATTGAATTGAATTGTTGACCTTAAAATGGCTACCAAAGCTAAAATTAACTTTCCTCTTACTTACTTTACACTTCAACTATAAACTTTTATACTTTAATAACAACAAGTTTTACAAAATACTTCATACTTATGTATCTTGTTGGATATTTGTTGGCCGCCGGCATCATCCTCAAACACTTCAATATCCCACACACACATACACACATGTGCATACGATGATGTGCTTTCCACAGGCAAATGTTTACAATGTTTTTAAATTGAATTTTCCAGTAGAAGCACCTGAATGCAATACGCCGCCATAACAATTACAACAAAAACAACAACGACGACAGTTGCTTTAGCCAAAGCCAAATGTTGGTAAAAACCAATTTACCTTTTAGCTTTGAGATATTTGCACTGTTGTTTTTCATTTTATTGATGTTGTTGTTATTGTTGTTGTTTGCCTTATGCAAAAATATAATGGAATTGAGGTTAGGTTTGATAATGAAATTTTACATTGGCATTTTGTTGTTATTATAATTGGTGGAAAATTGATTGCGTACGCTTTCTAATTGGCATGTTCGTCTGTCTACCTGACTGTCTGTCTGTCTGTCTGTCAGACATTTCAAAACAGCGTAAGTGGAAAATAATTAAAGTGCATGAAATGTTTAGATGTTTTAAGTATTAAAATGTCTTGGTTTTTTTTAGGTTAAGTTTGATAGTTTTCGCTTTTGTTTGTTATGTAAAGTGTTATTTAAAAAAAAAATTAAAAAATTAAATTAAATTTAGCATTTCAACAGTAACACTCAAGGTTCATTTTCCTAACCTCAAAATAAATTTTGTACATTTTCACAGTTTATTCAACCTACAGAGTACATCAACCGCCTACTCTATGAAAATGTGTAGTTTTTTACAGTTTTTAGATATTTTAAGTGTTTATTAAAATTTCTTGTTTCTTCTTTTCTTTTTTTTGTGAGGTTAAGTTTAATAGTTTTTGCTTTTGTTTGTTGTGTAATGTGTGATTTAAAAAAAAAATTCAAAAATTAATGAAATTAAGCATTTCACCACTCAAGGTTCGTTTTCCTAACCTCAAAATAAAATTTGAACATTTTCACAGTTTATTCAACCTACAGTGGGCATCAACCGCATATGCTATCAAAATTTTTAGTTTTTTTTTACAGTTTTTAGATATTTTAAATGTTTATTAAAATTTCTTGTTTCTTCTTTTCTTTTTTTTTGTGAGGTTAAGCTTTTGCTTTTGTTTGTTGTGTAATGTATTATTTAAAAAAAATTAATGAAATTAAGCATTTCACCACTAAGACTCCAGGTTCATTTTCCTTACCTCAAAATAAATTTTGAACATTTTCACAGTTTTCTCAACCTACGGAGTACATCAACCGCTATAAAGATTTGTAGTTTTTTACAGTTTAGTTTTAACTATTTATTAAATTGTCTGTGTTTTTTGTGAGGTTAAGTTTGATAGTTTGTGGTTTTGTTTGTGTAATCTGTTAAAAATTAAATTAAATTTAGCGTTTCACTAGCAACACTCGGTCGTTTTCCTAACCTCAAAATGAGTTTTGAATAACATTTGAAATCAAATCAAAAGCTTCGCTTGTAAACATTTTACTCAACCATCAACCGCACAAGCCATGAAAATTTATCGTTTTTCGCGCATTAATACGTTTTTCATTGCCAGCAAATATCAAATACATAACCTTTAAGAAATGGCAAAAATTTTATGTATTTTTTTAATTTATTTTGCTGTCATTCGCCTCGTGTTGATTTCTATGCTTTTCGTTAAAAGCCAGAAGTTGTATGAATCAGTGTGTTGCTGCGAAATTGTTGAGCACACATGGTGCGGTTGTTGGTGGTGACAGCGCTCGAACAGCCATGCCCTCTTTCAATAGAAATGTGTATATACATATGTACTTACATATATATATGTTTATAACATTTGTACTTATGTGCATGTGTACTTACACTTGCTGCGCTTCATTATTGTTATGGCCAACTACTATTTATGTGTTTATGACTGCAACATTAAAAGGGAGCAACAGCAGCCAACGGCGGCCGCAAAGTGCAACCGAGACCGGTTGTTGACCGACTGCCGCTTTTTTTTCGCGACTCTACTTATTTTGCCAGTGCACTGTTGTTGTTGTTGTTGGTTTTCTGTTCCTAGTTCGTTTATACATTTTTTTTATACGTAACATTAACATTACAACCAAACTAGCCCAGACAACTTGGCGTGCTGCAGTCGAAATGATGGCTGACTCTGTTGCCATTGTTGTTGGTGTTGTTGCTGTTGTCATTTTAGTTGCATTTGCATTGCTGGTGATGCTTCACTGCTCATTGCCTGCATGGCAAGTAAAAGAAAAAGTAAGGAAAATAATTTCGTAATGGTTTTTTTGTAGTTTAGTTGTTGTTGTTTTAAGGTTAGTCTTCATTTGATCGAAAAAAACTGTAGTATTGAACAATCAGATATGTATGGAAGAGGCGGAAATGTCAGCTTGTGACCTTAGATTTTCTCAGCTACTCATAAATTTTCTAAAAATATGAAATTTGACTTTTAGGACAAATTTTTCAGTACCACTTTGAACTCAATTTAAACGTAATTTGCTTGAACTTCGTTTACATTTGAACTCAGTGTAAACGACAAAGCCCTTCATCACTGCTAGTTGAACTGGAGCAAAATACAGGGTGACGTAAAAGTTGTCAACTGGCACAAACGTTTTCATCCGGTGTTCTTTGGCTCTAATTTGTTTGTGAATCAATGAGTGAATAGGAAGGATTTATTTGGCTCTTATTTGTTTATGAATGAATAAATTAATAGGAAGGATTTATTCATTCATTCATTCAGGGGTGGATTCAGAAAAATATTTGGGGGGTTTCAAAAAGGAATTCTTTACCCCCTATATCCGCCACTGCGTACATTTATTCATAAACAAGGCAGCCGCCGTAGCTCAGCTGGCCAGTGCGTTGGGCCGCGAGTCAAATGCGACCCCAGGTTCAAGACTCTGTGGCGACTAACACCGAAAAAAAAAGAAAATACAACAATTTTTCTTTCGGCGGCTGTCCTCTCAGCAGGAAATGACAAACCTCTGAGAGTAAAAATTGCCTATGAAAAAGCTCCCAACTAGCCGTTCGGAATGGGCATAAAACTGTAGGTCCCTTCCAACCTTGAAAAATTCACACGCACAACATGGATGGTTGCGGGTAGCTTGGCCCTAGGCTCGTAATCGGACTGTCGTGCCAGTCAAGAAGAAGAAGGAGAAGTAGGAAATTGTAGACATTTGGCATTCGATGTCTTCGAGCCATTCTGCGCTTCTGGTGACTCTTCAAAAACCTATCGACATCGATATACAAGAATTTAAATTGAAATAGAAGCAGTCGAATGCCATTCGACTGGAACCCACAACCTCTGGGAGTTTCCAAGAGAATCTTTGCAGCACTAATTTATAATTTCTGGCCGTAAACACTTTCCTAACGTGGCTCCAAATCAAGGCGAATGCGAAGAATCGACAACAGTGGCAGTCATTTGTTTCGGCACCATACTCTCCCAAGCTGCCAATTCTCTCTCGTATTAAAATATTCAAAGCCGATTTGATTGATATTATTTATCTACATTTCAAGCTGATTCTATTGGTTTCATTTTTGTTTTGGCTTCGGTTTTGGTTTTTTCTGCCACTAAGCGCACACACCAGTTTGACCACATTCGCGCCAGCAATTAATTGAAAATGATGAATGACTTAGTCGTACCGCCGCTCCGACGTTCACTGCTCTCCCTCACAGCCAGTAAACGTGTCGCGCTTCGTTTATCGCCTACTTTATGGCTGGCCGATTCCCATCTCGGACACACCGTAATTGTCGCCGGTTAACTATTCGTTTTTTTACAACTGGTTATTTACCAGTTTCTTTACGGCTCTAGAAATTGCTTTCTCAGGCAATTTGCATATTGCATTTACACGCAAACTTGTCCGCCAAGTTGACAGTTTATTGCAAATTAATGCGAATGCAGGCAGCGGCTCTTGATTGATATTGAGCGTTCGAAATGTAGGTTAAACCTGTTAGGCTAAGATTTCATTGCACGCACATATGAGCAGAAAATAGCAATTGAACTCACTCTGCATCGTTCTCTTTCTTACAGGAGCTTCAAAGGAGATTGGCACTGCCCTAACGCGCGTTTGCTTGCGCCATAAAGCGGTCGAAACACGCCTCAAGACCTTCACCACAGCGATCATGGATTGTCTGGTGCAGCCATTGCAAGTAAGTGTGCCATTAAATTTGAAAAAAATATGTACTTTGGCTTAGTTAAACGTTTGAATTCTCTTGCAGGATAAACTAGAAGACTGGAAACGCACAGTGGCCACCATTGATAAGGAACATGCCAAAGAATACAAACGCTGTCGCACCGAGCTAAAGAAGCGCTCCAGCGACACGTTGCGTCTGCAGAAAAAGGCGCGCAAAGGTCAATCGGACACCATACAGTCGCTGATGGACTCACACATGCAGGACGTCACACTGCGGCGCGCCGAACTCGAAGAGGTCGAAAAGAAATCGCTGCGTTCGGCCATGATCGAGGAGCGCATGCGCTATTGCTCCTTTGTGTACATGCTGCAGCCAGTGGTGAAGGAGGAGTGCGAAGTCATGTCCGAGCTGGGCCATCTACAAGTACAGTTTAATGCGTTTTCAGTTAGAAGTCAAACTAATTTTGATTTCATTTCACACTTTTTATCTACAGGAGGCAATGCAGTCCATTGCCATTGTCACCAAGGAACCCACAGTGCTGCCGCAGGCCTCCGAGGAGCTGATACACGATGCCAAGGCCACAATGTCTTTGTATCCGGAATCGCCGGGCGGCGGTTCGGGTTCGCAGGGTGGCTGCTCGAATTCGTTGGGCTCGCGCAAAAGCTCCGTCTGCTCGATTAGTTCGATAAATAGCAGCGGTTCGAGCAGTTCACCCGGCCATCATCACTATCCGCGTTCGCTGTCACAGGTGCGTGTCTTAATCAAACGCTGTAGCTCTCAAATATCTGAATGTTTTAACAGCGCTTAGCCACTGTGTGCTCGTCAAAGTTAACTTTACTAGGGCATAAATTCTATATTTAATTTGATTTAATTTATATTTCTCTAATTTTCGTTGTTGTATTTGTGTTTTTGGTGTATTCTTTTCTCTTGATTTTAGTTAATTTCGCCTGCAATACGCTTGAAACCTGGTGAATCCAGTGATAGTGGCTTTTGCTCATCGCCAGCTTTAACCACACAGGTTTATAATTTAATATATTTTAGTTTCCTTTTGTTCAAATTAACCACATTTAGCCTTGAATTCAATTGTGCCAAAATAATTTGTTATTTTTTAATATTGAAAAGAAAGAAAAGATTAATAAGTTAGATTTCGTTTGTTCAAATTTCGTTTCGTTTATTTAAATCACATTTAGTCTAAAAATTCATCTGTGTTTAAATAGTTTCTCAATTTCCAATGTTTAACTGCAAGTAAACTTTTATAATTTCGTTTCCTTTTGTTCAAATTAATCACATTAAAATCTTAAAAAAATCTTCAATTGTACTAAAATAAATTGTAAATTTTCAATATTGAAACTGTGGGACAATGTTAATAATTTAATTTCTTTTGGTTCAAATGAATCACATTAACATCTTAAATTAAATTGTGCTTAAAAAATTTGGTCATTTTTACTATCGAACTTCAAGAAAAGTTGTAGAATTTAGTTTATTTTTGTTCAAATTAATCACATTTAGTCCTAAATTTAACTTTGCGAAAATACTTTCTTAATTTCCTAAATTGAACTACAAGAAAAGTCGCATAATTTAGTTTCCTTTTGTTCAAATTAATCACATTAAAATGAAATCTTAATTTCAATTGTGCTAAAATAATTTCTTAATTTCCAATATTGAACTGCAAAAAATTACAAAATATTTTTTTTAATTAAAATAAATGTCTAATCAGTTCAAATGCGCTTTTTACACTTATTTCGTTAATATTAAACACTTTTATTTGCCCTAGAATTTCCACAATCAATTAGAAGTATCGCTAATACGGCACTTTATGATTTTATTTCCCACACTGCTACTCCGTATTAGGCTTCGACCGCCACTAGCCAATCACATGCCGTCTCCACATGGCCACCACATTCCCAAGACGCTGTTGCACTACCACCCGCTGCCGATCGTCCGCACACCATTTCCTCCGCCTACGAAAAGGGCCACACGCGGCCTCCACTCACCGTCTATACGTTCCAAAATCCGGAGACCATTTTGGAGGGCGGCATTCCGTCGAATGGTGCCGCTCCCGGCGCAGGCAGTGCTTCCGGTCAGAATACGCCATCCACGCAGAAGTCGCCGGCTGGCGCCTTGAGTCGTCCACCATTGCCAGTGGTAGGTGTTTTTAAATATAAATTTTTTACGCTTTAGGCTGGGAAACTTATCTAATGAAAACACAATAAATGTGTTTGTGTAGTTATCAATTAAAATTAATGTTTGATTTATTGCAAATTCTCACAACCAGAAACCGACACGTGTGGTAAGTGCAGGTTGTCCACTATTCCATGTAGATGCGACATATGATTAGAAATGCCATCAATGCTAAACCTTTTAAGCGCTCATAAACCTGCATGTCCAAAAGTCATTGTCTTTCCTTTTATATCGAATCTTTTGAAATTAATTTTACTAGTTTTGCTGAAATGTGCCAATAATCACAATTCAGTTCCAGTAGGCTCTCTGCTTTCCACATTTGTTCAAATATCAGTAATTGCTTAAGACTGAAAACAATTTGCAACAGTGTTCTCAAATTTAAATAGTTCCAAATTTCATTGCAGTCTTTCATTTCCCTTCGAAAATCCGCCCATAGTTACTTTAAAATATTCATTAATTTGCTGTTCTTTGTGCCTTTTGCAGCGCTGCTCCTCGCTCGAGCGTCCACTGTCGGCCAACAACAATCGCAATGGCAACAACCTTATGCCTCGTCAATGTCCTTCGCCCATACCGGCTCACATCACCAAAGGTGAGTAGCGCCGTTTGCTACGGTCGCCAAGTACTCCCAACAATGTCCACGCTTATCTGTGTGTACTAAACTTTATACAAAAATTACTAATCACACCTTTTCTGTGCTCTTTTCCCCTCTTATTTTTATACCTTGTTTTTTTTTCACCCCTCTCAAAACTCACCACGCTCTGCGCATGCTTTGAATGTTTGTTCAAATTGTGATCAAAATCCTTGTAACATGTCCAAAAATAAACATAAATGCGCGTAGAGCTGTCGGCGCATCATGCTCAGCAACAGCAGCAGCAAATACACCAACAGCAGCAGCAGCAACAACAACAGCAGCAGCAGCAGCACCATCATCAACCATCTTCATCCCCACCACCCACTTATGTTAACATGTCCGAATTGGCCAATATGGCTGCCTTGAAAATTACTAACCAGCCGCTATCATCGCTGCAACAGCAACACTCCATCGATTCCATATCATCGCAATTCTCGAACGACTCGGCCACATCCAACAACCAACAGCAACCGTCCCAGCAGCAGTCGGCGCCGCAGTCGGCCCATCAATCGCAGCCGACAACGCGATCGCATTCCATTTCGTCCTCGTCGGCCTCGTCGAACACGCCCTCGCTGCACTCGCATCCCTCAATCGATTCGACCGTTGCCACGCCGCTTGTGGGCCAAACGCCCACACCGTCCAGCGGCAGCTCGACGCCGCAGAATCACTACTCGCCGCTGCTCACCAATTCGCCGTCGTCCACGGCAGCGGGCACGCCGAGCGGCGCCAGCGTAACGAGCGGCATGCTGAGCGGTTTCGTGTACAACGTCAGCTCGCCAACGCCACCGCAGAGCGCCACCGGCTCGATGGGCAGCGACGTGCTGAAGATCACCGAAACCGATGGAGCGCAGCCCAGCAACGCCCCTCCACCCACCACCAACACCAATGATAACAACACCAACACCACCAACTCCACCACCGATACCACAACCACCACAATGCAAGCAAATCAAAATTCTAACTCCGCCGTTGACACAGATTCGCCCACCATTGTGGAGAACGACGAGCGATCGCGTGCTTCCGTGCTGCAGAAGGCGTCCATGTTCGAGAAGCAGGCTGCTGCGGCGGCGGCCGCGGCCAGCACCGCACCGCCGCCATCTTCGGCAGCAGCGGCGACGCGTGCGTCCGGCGAGAGCGGCAACATTTACGGCAGCAGACGCACCGAGGACAACTACCGCAGTGGCCACCAGCAGCAGCAACAGCAGCAGCAGTCGGAGCAGCCGGATGTGGGTGAGTAGGGGAGCGGGTAGACCGACAAGTCTGGCTACAAGTAGCCAATCCATTTACTACACCCAACAAAATTGTTAGTTAAAAGCGAAAGCAATTTGTTTACTCGTACTCGTTCAATATTTGAATGCACCCACTCCGTACATCCAAACCATCTAAATATGAACTTGTTAACGCCACCCCACCACCACACCCACCGCCACTATTTACTTTATACTATATAGTTTGTCGTCTCGGTTGCAATATGCTACAATATCAAAATTTCTAGGTTAGCAACATTTTATTTCAACAACAGCAACAAAAGTAACAAAGTTTTCTTTGTTTTCTGTTTTTCCTTTTTTCGTTTTCTTATTTTCCTTCCCAATGGTCCACATTTGTTGTTTCTTTGTTGTAATACCCTCACATATGAAACTGTGCCAAACAACAACAACAACAATTCAAAAATATTTTCAACGAAAACTCCAACTCTAAACGTTTCCTTTCTTCGTAAACTACCAAACAAACGCACAACTGTTATAAAATTTTCTTCAATAAAACACCACCACCACCACAACAACAACAAAACACCAAAAAAATGAAAATGTAAATACCGCACATACATCACACCCTATCAACTCTCTACAACAACCACAACCTCTCTTTTACAACAACAACAACAACAATGTACCCAAAACCCCAAAAAAAATATCTGTAGATAAAAGTTTCGAAGATTCGATACAAGAATTAAATAATTTAATTGGCGAATTAGACTCGTTCCAACGCGAAATCGATGCAGGCAAACAGATCTCCGGCGCCGCAAGCCAAAACAGCAGCAACTCTGGCGGCCGCTTCGATCAGCCCTTTCCGATCAGCACCGGCACCGAGTTGACCACAGCACCCACAGTCATCTCGAATACGACAGCGGCTGCCACAACAACAACAACAACCATCATCTGCCAACAACAACAGCTCTCCTACTGTCCCAGCAATCAAACCAACTCGAGCGGCTGCGGCACCGACATCTCGGACACCACCTCCGACGAGCTGGCCGCCGACGCCCAATCGCTGACCAGTCTCAACAATAACCGCAACGCCAGCGTTGGCGGCGGTCTTGGCAGCAGCAGCACGAACAACAACCTGAAGCAGCAATGCAACTACAACAGCGATTCGGAGCTGAGCCGTTGCTATGTGAGCGAGACGAGTTCGCTGGCGGGTGGCTACGAGAATCCAACATTCGCGCACTTTGCCACAGCGGCATCCACGTCGTCCGTGTCGGTGGCTGCCTCATCGTCCGGCGTGGACGACATTGACGCTGCCGACAATCGTTCGCTGCTGGCCGCCTCACTCGCCGACGACTGCATCTCGCACACCTCGGAAACGCTGTCGATGCAGCGACACGCCTACGTGGACAACGGCAGCGACAGCGGCAGCGCCGTCGTCGTCATCTACGATCATCAGATACCCATCACGCAGGACATTGACTACGTAAAGCAAAACTCCGAGATTGTGGTGTTGCGCACCAAGGACCCTCGACAGCAGTCACTGCCGCTGCAGGACATGTGCGAGCTGCAGCAGCTGCCGGCGAATCTGTGCGGCTCGCTCGATTCGGCGGCAGCGATGGCGGCCGCCGTGTCCGTGTCCGTGCCCACCACGCCGCCGCACACAGCAACCGTAGCGCCCGCAAAACAGCGGCTCTCCTCGTTTCGCGCCTCCAGCGAGCAGCAGCTGCAGCTGCTCGGCAGCGGCGGCGGCGCCAACAACAACGACACACTGCTGCGACCGCAGCACTACGACAAAGGTACGCCAGACGCTAGTGGGGGTAGTAGACGAGGGCAAAAGGGTGACGGTGTCGTCGCCGGTGCAACAACAACAGCAACAACAACGGCAACACCAAATACAAAAAATGCACACAGCGATACCATAATACGCCGCAAGTTGCCACCAAAGCCCAGTTTGAGCATTTTCAATGGCAACGCGGCGACTGCGCCCAGCCTAGAAGCGAAAAATAGTCGAAATCGCGAAATGAAGCAACAACAGTTGCCCCCACCGCTGCCACCGGTGGTGGCGCACAAAGCGAACTTCAAGGCTGATCTTGATGCCAAGATACGCAAACAAAAGTTGAAATTGCTGCAGCAAGAGCAACTAAAGCAACAACAACTACAACAACAGCAACAGTCAGACCAGCAACAACAGTCACCACAGTCGTCTACCACATACAGCACCACAACCACCACCAGCAGCAGCAACAATAATAACAATAACCGCACCAACAACAATAACAATTGTAATACGACTAGTTGTAAACGCTCATTCACTGCATCGTCATCGTCATCATCACAATCATCGTTAGCAACATCATTATCGCCAACCGTAGTGAATGCTCAGGCGTCTGTGCCGCCGCCGCCTCCCTCATCCAACTCATGCACCCATCAGCAACCTGTCTATCAAAACGGTAGCAATTCCACTACGCATTCCATGTCACAGTATCAAGTACAACAACAACAAAAACAACATCAAACCCATAACAATCATCAGCAATTACACGCTTCCCCTCAAACCGCGAATCCAAACTCAAATCGCATGCCCGTCTCACACCACAATTCGGCCACACCGCCACCGCTACCATTGAAAACCTCAAAAACCGCCAGCACCAACACAAAATTGGCGAACGCCATCAAATCACCAACAACAACACTGACCACTGTGTCGCCTTCATCATCATCATCGTCGCCATCGTCTCATGCGTCCGCTACCAATTCCCACCACAATCACCACCACCATCACAGCTCAGTCTCTTCCTATGCGTGTTCCTCCACGGCTGCTTCCGCCGCGGTCTCGGCCAACGCGACCAAACCGAGCATTGGCCCGAGACCGGCCTCGTTGTCGGGTTCGTTTGTTATTCTTTCGTTACTTCGTTCATTTGTCACACACTCGTTTTTGTTCGTACACTTTGCTTTGTTTGTGCATTTGGTTTGGTTATTTTGTGCTTTCTCAATTTCATGTGCTTTATGTTACTAAATTTGTGGCAAAATTATTTGGTTTATTTTGAGAAATTTGTTTGTCTCGTTTATGGTTTGGAAATTATTATTTTTATTTGCTGAAGCAACAAAATTCAACGGGTTGGTGCAACGAAATTGTGTCTTTGTGCGTCGCTAACTCCATACAGTCGCCTAACTGAATAACAAAATGTGTGTGTTGATTGTTTCCTGTGTAACCCACAATGGTACACTTCATCTTTTCCCCCCTTCCATCCAATGTTGGCACCCTTCATTAAGCTTTTGTTCAATTATTTTATGTTTTCATCACGTAATTAGCAACGTTGTTTGATGCTTTGAATCATAATCTCATACAGAAATCATTTTCATTATCCTTTACCAAAGTACAAATTGTAATATGAACTAATAATGCTTAAAGAGTTATTTATGCAACAAGTCAGTTGGTCAGTAAGAAAGAGTTTTGATACAATTTTACTATAATTAAGACAGCCAACATTTTTAGCTATACAATTAACATTGAAATCCGAAAACTGGACCCTAACTTCAGGTTGTCTTTCTTAAAGCAATGCAAGAAAATAACAAAAACTTTCAATGGAGTCATTTTGACTTGCTTAGACATTCTAGTGTCTAGTGATTAGATAATCTGATCGGCAATCGAACAACAACTGCCAGAGACAACGCGTCGAATGCCTTTTTTTCTCCATACTGAAGGAGTTCGTATGTTCCAATGTTATCCAGAAAATCCATAATTTTCCTCAGAGCGACTTCAGGCAGCTCTTTCGTATCAGTTGCCTTCCTATGTAGCATTCGCATTCTTGTGTGTAAGAAGGCTGAACATTCGGTTAATATATGCACTGACGTTTATCATCTTCCATACAAAATCTGCATAGTTCACTATCTGTGATTCCCAGTGGCGATGAATGCATTTTTAGCAGACAGTGTCCGCTCAGGATCTCCGTCATGAATTTAAGCTTCTTTAAATCCAGAAGATGCTTAGATTATCTCACAGAATAGGCCACAAAAATACCTTAAAACATCGTTAATGAGTCTTGCTGACACCATACGGTCGTCTTGCAGCCCCTTCCTTTGCCAATCTATCTGCTTCCTCATTACCATCGTATCCACAGTGCGCAGAAATCCAATGTATTATCACTCGATTAGGCTTTGAAATATCTTAAAGAACATTTTCTGTCAATCGGATTAGTTTGGAATCAAAAGTTCGAGTTCAGAGCTTTTAAGTAATCATTACACTCGTTTATTAATTTTGTTCTCACTTGCCAACTGATCTGTTGGATTGAATATCTGCATCACTGGCAACGTCAAAAGCTCCATTGTTGCAATTAATTGTTAGCCTAAAAGTATGCAACTACTCGCTACTCTTCGTTGCTGTGCAATTAGTAACAGGCGGAACACTTCCTGTGTCTCTGCCCCGCGTTCGCTCGTATCAGGTTTGAGACGTTTGGCACTGATGTGCTAAGAAGCGACCACCTTGGCTCCTTGGCACCCCAGGATCTATCAAGGTTTCTTCGGAAATCGGGTAGATTTAAAGCACATTAACAGGGAACAACAAGTCGTAGTACAATGGACGTATAATTGTCTGAGTGCTGCGCTTGCTAGATCGTTCCGACAAAGGAAAAAAAAAAAAAAAAAAAAAAAAAACAGCAGCCTTTGATCTATTTTCAGTGGCATACTTTTAGGCTAAGTTTGAATTGTCTACATATGACAAGCCATGACATTGACCTACTTTAATAAAATTAACCATCAAAACTATTCAACAGAATGTTTATACACTTTATACGAACGCTTATTGAATCTCAAAAAGTTTACTAAAACCATTTGCAAATTTTTGTCTGCCACTAACTATTGCTCGCACACAAATTCTCAACCAATTCCCAAAGCAATTTTAAAATACTAAAATAAAATATTAATTTGAACCGATTTATAACACTAAAGACATATAAATTACAACTGAACCCTGGTTGATGCCATGAAAACAAATTAACAATTAAAAATAAATTTTATAAATTCAAAATTATTGTCTGGCACTGTGCCAACTGCGATTTGGTTTTGCAATTGGCGAATGGTTTTGTGATTTGAAAATTAATTTAATTTCAAGGTTCAATTGCAATGCACCATCAATGTCCATAAATATGCTGTAAAATAATTAAAAACAAAAAAACAAGTCAACTTCTTTGTAACTACTCGGTTATCGCACTTCTGGTGTATGTACATACGATACATTCTAACGGTGTGGTTTATTATGGTGTCTTGTGTTTGTGCATCTAACAGTCACCAGTCAGAAACATGTATTGCCACCACAAATTAACCGGTACTTACATGCGCATCGATGTATTGCAAAATAACAATTTGTCATCTCGAACATTTCACTAATACAAAATTTTTCATAAACAGGAGGCACCACACGAATTGCTCGCCGCTCGTCCATCAATACGGCCAAACCACCGCCACCAGTGCGTCGCAGCTCATCGGTTACGCCCAGTCACAACGCCAGCGCTGGGGTGAGTAAAATACACTTTTTATAAACTCTTTTTTGTCTTAAAAGCTCAAATATTACTCAAAGCCAACTTTCACAAGAGTTATAATCGAACGCTCAGTTTATGCGACACGCCTACTTTGGCACTTCTGACTACAGTTGAACATTAGAAAGCCACATAATTTTACTCGTCTGCTACTCACAACACTTTTCAAATGTATTTTCTTTGCCTTAATTTGCCTACTTTTTATGTTTTTTTATGCTTTTTGTTGAAACTTTTTCGTTTTATTTGATTTTTTTCGATGCGCTCGTTTGCTGTTATCATGTTAGCCGCACGAACAGCAGCAGCAACAACAACAACCATCACAATCCCACTTAGCGCCTTCGACTGCTTCGAATTTGCACCATCACCATCAACAACAACAACTACAGCAACAGCAAAACTCTGTACATAGCTCCACCGAAAGTCTGCCGCCGCCACCGGCGTATCTGCTTGAGGGGCGTCAGACACAGTCCACGCCCACCTCGCCGCCCGCTGTTATACCCAACTCGTCGTTGAAAGTCGCCGAAACCGTAAAAGCTTTATCGGCCATGCGCCATCAACCGGCCTCGCCAAATGCGCTGCGCCAGTTGCAACAGCAGCAGCAACAACAACAACAGCCCACGTTACAGGTGAGCGCCGTAGTGCAACTGCCTGTTCTCGTTGTTTAGCCATTTGAACGCGTAGCGCCCATTTTCCCCACACCGGCGGTACATAAGGAAGCTTTCCTACTCGTCATGTTCAATTAAGTTTTCTTTTCATAATTTAATTTCACTGTTAATTTATTAGAATTTTGCGTAAAGTTTAGCAAGGTGACACTTTCTGGAAATAGAAGGATTCACCTTAATAAATTCACCAGTGAAACAGCAGAACTTAGGCTCAGAACTCACTTTATTATGGCGAAATTTTCTTGAATTAGAAAAACTCACCACATTATATTCACCAGCTACTTGTGTCCAGTGACAGTAGATTTCATGTTTACAGTTTAATATGGTGAAATTTTCTCGAATTAGAAAAATTCACCGGCTAAACTAACAGCCGAATTCAGGCCTAAAGTTTAGTATGGGGAAATTTTCTTGAAATAGAAAGATTCGCCTTAATAAATTCACCAGCCTTCATTAATTCACTCATAGAAGAACTCAGGCCTAAAGTTTAATGTGGTGAAATTTTCTTGAATGAGAAAAATTCCCTGCTAAATTCACAGCCGAATTTAGGTCTAAAGTTTAATGTGGTGAAAATTTCGTGAATGAGAAAAATTCCCCAGCTAAATTCAAAGCTGAATTTAGGCCTAAAGTTTAATACGGTGAAATTTTCTGTAGTTGGAAGAATTCCCTGACTAAATTCACACCAGAACTTAGGCCTAGAGTTTAGTATCGTGAAATTTCCTTGAAATTCACCATCTAAATGTATTCACTCATATCAGAACTCTAGTCTAGTTTAATGTCGAGAAATTTCCTTGAATTAGAAAAACTCCCCAGCCGAATTCAGGCATAAAATTTAATGTGGTGAAATTTTCTTGAATTAGTAAACTGGTGAAAAATGTAAAATTTTCTTGAATTAGAAAACTTCACCACATTAAATTCACCAGCTGATTGTGTCTACTAAGCAGAATTCAGGTCAAAAGTTTAATATGGTGAAATTTTCTAGAATTAAAAAATTGTAAACAACAAAAACTTTGGCTTCAGGTTTAGTATGGTGAAATTTTCTTGAACTAAACAACTCCACCTTAATAAATTTTCCTGTTAAACAGCAAAAACTAAAGCCTTAAGTTTAGTATGGTGAATTTTTCTTGAAATAGAAGATTTTTCTTGAAGTAGAAAACTTCACCAGTCAACCAGCAGAACTCAGACCTCAAGTTAAGAACTGTGAATTGTCATAAAATAGACAATTTCACCACATTCAATTCAACACTTGCAAAAATTGCTGTCATTGTCTGAATTCACCTCAACACTATGGTTAACAATCAGCGCGATGTGAGGTAAACAATTTGTCAAATCTTCAGTGCAATTGAAACAAATTTACATTAGCTGTACCACTTATAATTGAGTAATGGTGAAAGAAAAACTCACCACACTACAACTATGAGATTCAGTTCGCCATGAGTGCAGCGAAAATCGAGTGCTGGTCAGTTTGCATGTGTTCCCAGCTGTTTTGTGCTGTCATATGTGGTGAATTTCTCAACTTTATACAAACATATTATTTCTTTCAACTTTGTTTCAACATATTTTCTTTAATTTTCTCTTTGCTTCAAATTCTCTTCATTTAAACAAAACACACTGACACCAAACCTACACACACACACACACATACAACTCAATCTCTCTCTCTCAACTTTCTACTCATCTGCCCAACCTTTTCCACTCGCTGCATCTATCAGCCCGCGTCTCCGACTCCAACTCCACCACTGCCAAATCTCTACTCCACCACCATCACCACCACCTCCACCTCGACCATGCTGCTGCCCGATGAGTCTGATTACGACTGTGACGCTTACTCCTATTACAATCCCTACGTTGAAGTCAATGCTTTTATCGCCTCCACCACACTATCCACCGCCACGCTTTCTAATCCACCGAAAAAATTGCCACCCATTTATCACAAGCAGTCACAGTCGCTGCCACAACCGTTGCCGCAGCTCACCGCCGGCCCATCGGCGCCGCGCGCTTCGCCATCGTACACATCGCCACCGCCCTACGAATATCAGCACAATGCCTACAATAGCTCGCCGCCCCCTTTACCGTCACCCCATCATGCTAATCAGTTGCGAGTTAATCACAATCGGCCATCAACACCGCTTGATCAGACGCAACATGTTGCAGAGCAACTGACGCCGCAATTATCTGCTGCCTCATTGTCGCATCATCATCATCAACAACAGCAGCAGCAAAACCATCACCACCAACCACCACAACAACATCAGCAATGTGAACAACAAACGAATGGCAGCGATGCCATTTATGGTGACAACGCTGTAAGTGCCGTTGGTGTAGCTCGCACGCCCGGTGCCACTAACCTGCTTTTGCTGCGACAGCAACAACTTGCGTAGACCTAACAACAACGCCAGCCATTTGTATTTGTAGTCTGCCGGCAATTAACCTATATTGAACTAAACCTAAACATCATTCACCAAGTAAACATTTGTAGTGTCGCTGTAGTGGTAAATCTTGAATGGGTTAGCACAACATTAATGCTAAGGAAAATCTGTATGGAAACAGTTATCTTGATGCGCCCACAAGTAGGCAACATATTGTGGGGCAACTCATGTCGTCGAACAACTAACGATTGCTTAGCATAAAAATGAAATAATCAGAGCATTCAAAGTGGGTTTTTGTAAAGTAGTTACCAGTAGATTGATGGTTTAAGAAGATATAATATTTTAATAGATATTCAGACTGAAAGTATGTCACAGAAAATATCAGTTTTTTGAATTATCATTGGATTCATTACAATGACTCATTGATTGTTAAAAAACTAACTAAAATCCACAGTTGAAAGCAATTCTTGTGACATGCTATCGGCTTTGGTTGAACTGTAGATTCTTCAGGTTAAAGCCACATAATTTTTGTAAACATATTGCCATCTGTTTTTTTTTGTATTCTCACTTGAAAAGCCAAAAGTTCACAAAAAAGAGCTCAACACGTGTGTGAATGTCAACAAATCAACTGTAAGCGCCTGAAAGTATACAATCACTTTGTCTAATAATTCATGTACAACATCAGCAAATGTGTTCAATTCATCAGCGTTCCGCATTGCAAAAAAAAAACCATTATTTTCATAAAATTAACCACATAACCTCGCTTTGTCTACGTTAAAAAAAGGGATGTAAAAAAATCACAAATTGGCAGCATTTCTGTACAACTGTTACTCATACACCTGGCACTTTTCCCCTCGTCACAACACTAACCACCCGCCAACGATTTTAATTGAGCACTCGGCCAAACAAAACACTGAATTTATAATTTATTTTTGCTTTGTATTTTGATTTAGTCATTCCGCACCTCATCGCCGGGCATCTATGCGCAACCAAAAATCGTCACCAACATGTCCAGCTTTCGTTCGGCCTGTCCAGGACCGAACGGCCACCATCACATGCACCAGCCACAGGCACAGCATCCGCACCAAATGCCACCAAACCAACCGAAAACGAATCCCAATCTCATTGCACAGCTAAATGCACGTCTGAGCAAGCAGCATCAGCAGCAAAACGCCGCCGAGAGCCTGTACGGCTCGACGCCGAGCTCGCCCAATCACCATCAGCACCACCACCACCAAAATGCACCGCAGCAAAACGAGGCCATCTATATGCGACAACAGCAGCCGGTGCCTGCGGCGCACCAGCACCAGCAGCAACACTACGACGGTAAATTCAACACAGATAAGCATAGTAAAATTTACGGTAGTTTTAGCACTTCATCCACATTACAATCTCAATCACAATCATCATCATCACCGTCATCAGCATCATTCACCTCGAGTGCTGCTAACATGACCACAGCCAATTTCAATGCAGCTCCACACTTTCCGCTCTCATCGTCGACCTCGTCGCTGCTGTCGAAGGTGAGCTCGTTCGCCACAACGCCCACTGCCAATGCAGCGCTGGCGGCCACCTCGGCGGCAGCGCAATCATCCGCATCCGCATCGCACTATCATCCATCCAATCAGTCATTGCCCGCATCGGCGTCCATGTCGTCGCATCTGCAAAACGCAGCGCAGCACGCGCCCAAAGAACACGCTCACTCAAATTCTACTCAATCTTATGTGCACAAAAATGTAGCAGCTGCTCAGCAAAGCGCCAGCAATAACCGACACTATGTGGCGGCCGGCGCACCGCAAACGCCACAGCAGCAGCAACAACAGCAGTTGCAAAACTATCGCGAGCACTACACATGCCCGCCGCCGCTCGAAGACCCGCCGCCGCCGCCCATTGCATCGGCCAATGCCAGCACCTATACCGCTGCTAGTCACAATGCTGCTGCCGCCGCTTCAGCCTCGGCAACAATGCCCAAAAATTGCTCACGCTCCAGCGCCAGCAGCAGCGTTGGCGTTGGTAGCGGCGCGCAGCATTTGGCCGCTTATGCTGCTGCCTCGTCATCGCTGACCATGCCCAAGAATCTGACACAACAGCGTTTACAGCAGCAGCAGCTGCAGCAACAACAATATCAACAGCAACAGCAGCAACACTACCAACAGCAACAATGTCACCACCCCACCGCCATTACGGCCAACGCAGCCAATCAGCTGCAGCAGCAGCAGCAGCCAAATGCTAACCACCGACCGCCCATGCCACTGCCGCACCACCAACAGCTGCAGCCACAACAACAACAGCAGCAGCAGCACAACAAGCAGAAGGTCGCTGTGCTGCAGCAGAACAACAGCAGCGTCAAGCAGCCGCCGGTGCCGTCACGCCATTCCAGCGTGCAGCAAAAGATCTTCGTCACCACGAACCCATTCATACAGACAACGGCCATTCACTGCCACTCGCCGGCCTCCATTCACTCGCAGCCGGCCTCGCCCACGTGCTCGTCGCCATCAACGCTGGCGAGCATCTACGGCACCAGTGGTCGCGGCGGCTCGCAGCACTACCAGTACCATCACTACCAGCAACAACAACAACAACAACAACAGCAGCATCAGCAAAAACAACAACAGCAGCAGCACTATCGCGAACATCATGCGGGCGGTGGCAGTGGCGCAGCGGGCAATGGCGGCAATGGCTACTACAATTCGGCCACGTCCAACATTCTGCTGGGTCACAACTCAAGTGAGCGCGCGTTTTACTCTCTACTCTACTCTCTCCAACGCACTACGCCAATGTTTTGAGTTTATTTTGTGTTGGAATTTGTTTGGCTGCTACGCACAGCGAGTTTTATACTTTCGATTTTTTGTCTCGTTGCAAGGCTGCGTGTTGCAGGGATGAAAAGCAGTTGCATGTCGCTTTTGTTTGTGTTTTGTTTTAATTTACGTTTTGCGTTGATGAACGAATTATTTTTGTTAGGTTTATTTTAATTGTTCTATTGTTAAGTGTGCAACGTGCTGACTGCGATTCGGCGATTTGGAGGAATTCAAATGCGTTCTACTGTCATTTAAAAGTACCTTAAGTCAGCCTAAAAGTATGCCATTACAAATGTGTAGATTCAACGGTTTAATGCCTCAACATTTCTGTGGTCAAAAGCAATAACCGCTTAAGTCGACTTAAGAAGAAATTGAGTTATGGATGCCACCACGTTCCCTTGACTGTGCTCTACGTTTGTGTAAAATCGGGGAGTTTGTAACTTTAAAAAAAAAAAAGTTATTTATAAAAACCTATTCGCATTCCCATAACGAACACATTACGCGCTAGAACTTTAAAGTGAGATTGCTCGAAACAGCAATTTTCGACTTAGGCGGTTATTGCTTTTGACCACAGATTTAACTTCACATTGGCATTAAAATTATAAAGATTTGCATATCGTTAGGCTGACTTTCGACTGTTCAACGCCAAGTCTGTCTGCGGCATTGTCTACGCTGCGTATTCTTTAAAAACAAAAGAATTGAAAATGCTGCTCTAACAACAACAAAATCAAAGATGTTCAAAAGAAATGTGTATTGTTGCAGGGAAATCATCATAATTCTTGCATAAATTCCCATCATTTGTCATAACTCATAAATTGCACCAAATGCTAGAAATATTAGACATCGAAAAATATTACAAACTAGTAAATCATGTTCAACAATGTTTAACTATTTTTTATAACTAAACAAAATTTCAGTTCAAAATTTTTTTTTTTAGTTTTACTCAAAAACTTGTCTATGCACTCTACTTGTTCGCTTATTGTATTCCAATGCTCATTTAAATATTTTTTGAATTTTTCACTAAAACCTTATAAACACTTTGTTGTTGACTATAAGCTATACTCGTATATAAGTTTTTTATATAACATATATAAACTGTTTATATTTTCTACTGAATGCCGTTTTTGCTTTTCAATTTACTGAAAATCATCGTTTTTTTGTTGTCTACAGTTTTTTAAACAAAAGTTTTTGTTGTCCTACCTTTAACTATAAACTTTTGTATTACAGTTTTCAATTTAAATATGTTTTTTCTGCACTTTTTCCAGCATAGCCTAAACATGAAGTGTCTTGTGTTTTGTTGCCATTGTTATTTTTTGCATTGTAATTATTTCAATATGTATTTTAAGCTAAAATCCCCAAAAATATTGGAATTTTAATCGAGCACCATAATTTTATTCTTGTTTTTTTCATCTCTTTCCACCTCACCAACACAACCATTGTGTGTGTGCTGCTTACTCGCTTGATGCAAAAACTTAAAAAAACACCACATGAAACTCGCTAAATGTGCATAAATTGTTAACACCACTCAAACACCAACAACAACAACTCCACACCTCAACAACATCAACACCTCAACATCACCACCGCCACACCGACTACAGGTTACGCGAGCACAAATATTGAGAAAACGGGCAGCATTCGCTCCAAGACCAAAGCCGAATTTCTCGAGAATCTCAATGCGAAATTGGCCAAGCAAGGCATGTCGGGACGTGCATTTGCCGTGCGCAACCTAATCAATAGCAAAGCATTGGTGAGTAGCAAAACATGCATGAGCACAAAACTGCAGGCAGTACCGACTGTCCTGTTGGGGATTGGCGGGCAGGTCAATTAGCACCGAACACTTTTGCCATATTGAAGTACATTGAATTCGATTGAATCGAATGGAATCAAATTGATTTAAGCTGTCGTATTTGCAAATGCACCCGATTGTGTGCTGGCATTTCAGTAGTGATTGCTTTGAGATTTCTGCTTTTGGGTTTTTCCATTCCTTCAAAGTAAATTTGTTTGTAATTTATTTTCTTTTTGTTTTTCTTTTTCTCTATGTTTTTCTCTCCTTCACTTGGTAAATTCCTCTCTTCACCACTCACACGTATGCATATTTGTCTCGATGTATGTGTGTTGTGTGTGTGTGTGTCTGTATGTGTTTATGTGTGCGTGCGCGTTTGTTTTAATGTGTTTGTCATGCACCACATGTAGATGTACCAAAATCCACAGAAACTTATGCGTCCCAGCGCACAATATCGCGTTCCACCAACACCCAATTCCCCGGCTGCAGAGCCCCTCTAAGGTACTGTACGTTGTGTTTGTATAACCTTTGTCTGCATGACGGCTTTCGATTCTACTCTACTCTACCGCAAACGCTTTTCCAATTACTGCACTAATGAAATTCTAACATAAAGTTGACCATAGGACCATACGAGCGCAAATTAATCGGCAAAAATGAAATTAGTTTTATTTGAAGTAATATGTTATATTGTAAGGAAATATTGTTTAAGGGCACTTTTCAGGAAGATTTTGTTGTTCAAAATTAGTAATTAAGAATGCCATGTTTCTACTAACACAAATAACCACAAGTTTTTAAACTAAAAGTTTGTCTAAAAGTAGAGTTTTCTATAGCATGGAAGGTGAGCGCACATCAAATAGAAATGTCAATGTTTAAAGAATAAATTTTTGTGCTCTAGACCAGAGCAGTGCCCAAGCAATAATGCCCACAACATCATTTTCGGAAAGACAAAACAAAAAAAATTGTAGGATCTTATAATCACTTATGGGAAGGTGGCAAGACGAAACAGGTAGCAAGATGTGGACAGGTGGCAAGAGGGGACAGGGTGACAACTGACGACAAGAGCGGATGACCGACACACTCAAATAAGACACCTAGAGGCGTACGGAACCCAGTGAACTTCAAGTCTACATAAATGAAATTCTGTGTAATTAACCCTTTCGACCCCAAATTTGCCTGAATGCAACTTATAGCAAAAGCTTGGATTGATTTATGGGTTTAACTTAATTAGACACCAACAAATTAATATTTTTAGAAGTGAATTCAAAGCAAATTAAAAAAATTTTACTTTTATCACCAAAATAATTCCCAATAATTTGCAGCGTTATCAGGGAAAGTTTGTGTTCTAATTGAAGTCTACGAATTGGGCGCGTTTGAAAATACAGTCGTGTCTGGATATAGAGGCTCCATATCAAAATTTGGGTGTTCACTAGGGATCGCAATTTTTTGCCATTTTGCGATCCCGGGATTTTCGGGATTGAAAAGTCAAATCCCGGGATCCCGGGATTTAATCCCGGGATTCAAATAACAAATTTTTAAATAAAACAATTTTACCAAATTGCATAAATACTTGTTTATAATATATTTACCATAAAAATGGACACAGTTTAATCACATTTGGGGTAGTTTTAAGATTTTTTATCTTGAATTTAATCACATTGTAAGGCGGAAAGGGAGGCAGTCGGTGTTGAGTCGTCGAAGTGGTTGGTTGTGCGCGGCACATCACCAAAATCCAGTTGTCATTTACAATCAGTTGTCAATTACATTCAAAATTGTCAGTGTAAATTTAAATCAAATAAATAAACATAGTCATCCTTGACAACATTTTGTTCAACTTAAAAGTTTTTCATTTGACATTTAACTTCAGTTTGATAACATTTTGTTTTATCCAAAAATAACACTTAAACATAACTTATTGCTTTGCATCAAATGTATCATAAAGTACATATATACGCATATTTGATAAAAAAAAATAAAATAGTTAATTTGTTAGTACTTTTAGTTTTACTTCGATTATTTCGATAAAAAAGTTAAGCGTTGTGATTAACTAAAAACTGAGATCTTAAAAATACTAAGGCATTAAATGTTTTGCCCTCTAATCTAGAGCGAAATTTATTGCAAATAAACCCTGCTCATAGAAAACATCTTTCAGATTCAACACTTGCTGGTTGAATGCTTAGTAAATAATTATAAGCCTTTTGCAAAAGACGCCCTCTATCCCCTCTCTCCTCCTTCAGATAAGGAATTGGGTTTTTGTGCTTTTAAATTTATTTCATTTGAACTTTGAAGCATCTTTTGCAATCCCGAAAATCCCGGGATTAAAAGATTTGAATCCCGGGATTTTCGGGACTGGAAAAAGTCCGGGATCCCGGGATTGCGATGCCTAGTGTTCACTATATCAAGGTGTTCACTATATCGGAGACACTACTGTATATCAAATATTGTTTTCCAAAATATCAAATAATTTTTCTGTAAGTAAACAATATTGATACAAAAATTCTTTAACTAAAGAGTGTGCACACCAAAATCGGGACAGTTGTTTTCTGATATAAAAATAAAACGAAGTGATATACAATTTTTTTTTCTACCCTTCGGTCTTTAAGGTATGATTTATTTCTATTTTTTCCTCCGTATGCCACCAACCACACTTTTCGTCGGAATCCTGCCATAAATTTTTGCACGAAAAATTCGTTCACTTTTTTGGACCCCCACAACCACTACCTCCGGAACTCTTCTTCTGTCGATACCCTCGCATCACTCTTTAAAATGCCTATAACTATCGACCACTAGTTTTTTATAGGGCGGAGTTCCGAGCTATTAGGGGGATCACACTCCCTCTGTACATATTCCATCCCATGTGGAGAATAATCTCTTCATACCACTACAGAGTTCCCCTGGAGTAGTGGCAAGAAGCCAAGTCAGGCCAAAACAACTGTTTTGATGTGTGGCGACGAATGAAAGACACCAGTCTCTTTTCAAAGCATTCTTCCTGATAAATATTGCTATTCATTGTACCGACTGTTACAAAAGGGTTTGTTTTAACAACACACGAACAGATGGCTTGCTAAACCATGGACTTCTTTGGAAATTTTACCCTTGTTTTCACGTTGTATTCATCAGAAACATATTGGCGATTCGTGGCTGTGTAGAAATCTTGCCCAGCTAAAAATGTAAAGTTGTTGAAGCAGTATGTGATCACACTACTGAATTTCATTAGCAAATGTTCGAACAAGTTACGACAACGGTGCTACACGGTGAGATTTCGTTTCGAGTCCCGATCTGGTACTACTTGAGCCTTGTAACTCTTCCAGCTTGCTCACCTCTTGGCTTTCTGAACGAGCGATTTCTCCACGATTTAAGCCACCGAACGACTTGACATTCGCGGATTTTTTTAAATGCAGCAATCACTTTCTTCGTGCATCTAACATTCTTACGATCAACCCTCAGCCTTTCATTACAATTTTTCAACACTTTACTGCATGTCGATGGTGCAAAATTTAGATTTTTTGTAATTCGGCGTCTACTGAGGTTGGGATTCGTAGTGTGTTCGTGCAAGATGAGTTTTTTACGTTCGTATTTGTTTGCCATTTTCTTGCTAATAAAACAGGTTTTGCAAACTTTTCTTAATTGAATATGGAAAACCAAGTCATGGAGTACTTGCGTCTAAAATTTTACTTTACAAGGAGTTTTATTTTAAAAGATACAGGAGTTTTAAAGTGTCCTGATTTTGGTGTGCACATCCTTTAGTTCTAAGCGAAAATTGTTCAAAAGTAAACTAGCTCTAGAATAACAACTCTAACAAAAAAGCGTTGCGACTTCAAATGTCGTGTGCACACTTCTTAGACAAATGTTTCATGATTTAAATACCAAAAAGTAATATCGAGACATAGGGTAAAATTCGGAGTCGAAAGGTTTATAAGGGCAAGTCTACATCGTAAGTCTGTCCCAAATGTCATTGATGTGTGACTTGCAGTTCCAAAGTGATTCAAAGCTTTTGGATCGCTTGCAAAATACCACGCCCCATGTCCAACGCTTATGAAGTATTACCAGTGAAACCTGTACCAACCAAATTTCCATGCTGTCCGACATATAATTCTGAAGATATTCCATATTAAAAATTTAGGCTTATGGGCGGTGCCACGCCCATTAGTGCAACAAATGGTCGCCGAGATTTAGTCATGACAAACATTTCGTGAAAGATTCAGCTCAATCGGCCTTCTGGTTAACATTTACAAGTGATGAGCCATTTTCACTTAAGAATTGAAGGAAGGTGTGAAATAAATATTGGAAGGAAAAATAAATGGGGGTTCAGTCATACATTTGGCTGTAGTGAACCTGTTAGCTCATTTTGAACATAGGGATTAAGTATGTTTGGAAGTGAAAATTAGTTAGAAGTAAGTGGTCAGTCTTAGATTTTAACCCTCAAAGAGCAAAGAGCTACCAACAAAGAGCAACTGTAAACTTTAACTTGATGAAATGCCATTGTCTCCCCACGGGTAATATGTAGGCTCAAGTGTGTCTCGGACAGCAGCAGCCACCGTAATCTACCTAGCCACCCCACCATTATTTTGCCTCGTGCTAATCACTCACTAAATCATACAAAAAGGGGGTTTTGTAGTATCGATAATGCCTTCTTACTATTGTTTAAAGGTCTGGCAGACCAATTTATGCCTCAGTGCACAGTGATTCGACTCCATACAACCGCAGGACAAAATTAGAAGGAGTGGTTCGCTCCTCATAAAATTTGGCATACTAGTTAATCATGGTCTGCTGAATTGAAATCTCTATTTTGCTTTTCTAAAACTTTTGTAGTTTGGCAATGCAAGAGTCTTAAATTTTCAAATTTCGTCATTTTTGGAGAGCTATAGCACCAGGTGTGTTGGTTAGATTTTTCAGATTTTACATTTTATCGGTAACGTCAACATTGATTATTCCAAAGAGTAACAGAAATTGTCTCAGGATCCTCTGGATTTGCAATAAAAACGATAATAACAGATGTATGTTTTGCATTTTTGCAGATTTAATCATTTTTAGTGCTGATTGCATACTTTTAGGCATAAATAAAAAACATTTTGTCGAAAAATACGTGTTTGGACCACTTTTCAAATTGAATTATTTTCTGAGATCGGAAGATATCGGAGGATGTAATTACATTATCCGACAAAGCAAGAATGCCTTTTAAAATAAAAAATAATTCAGGAACATACTTTCACATAGTTTTTAGATATTTTCCTCTAAGTTTTGCCAATTTCCAGATTTTTGATTTCGAAAATATTTTTAATTAAAAGTGAAGTAAAAGCCTCAGCTTTGCAAATTTTGAGAAAACATTAAATGCGAAAACGGCCACATCATTTCTTATACTATATTAAGTTGTGTTAGTAACTTCTTGGTAACCATGTATTTTGAAAATTTTTTTTACTCAATAGACTAAAAAACAGAAAATTTGAGTTTTAATGTTTTTGAGAAAAAAGTTTCAACTTTGAACCGCTTTTGCACACACAATAATTAATTTTTTGCACAGATTTTTTGGGGTTTTCTTAGTTGGAGTTTTACCTTTCAAATTACATCAAATCATCATTAAATTCTGAGACTAAATTTTTTTAATTTTGTTACTGAATTGAGTCACTGTGCAGTGTGGTGAAATTCTTCCATACGTGAGTTAAAGTGTGAAACTAGTCTTAGCTACTTTGAGGCATAGTTTTAATTAGTTCTCTGATTGCTATATTAATTATTGCTGCATTAAATATTTGGCGTCAATTGTACGCAAATAACACACAAATAACACACTTCTACTCAATTCTAATTTATAACAATTTTCTGCCTCTACGTGCATTTTAACGCACTGCTAAACGGCTCTTCCAATTAAGGTTTTAATGCAATTAAAATGCCTAACTTGTAGCCAGTTAACATCTCCACTCTTTGAAATAATCGCTTGGCATATAATTTCAATTGATTTCTACTAAATCTTTAAGCTTGAGCCAATCAATGAGTATTTTCCTAACAGACTTTTTTTCTAATGACGCTAATTTTCTCAATTTGGTCTTAATCTGCTAACTACAACCGTCCAACGTTTAACTTAATCAATACTAATTCGATTTACTTTCTTACAGCCGGATCCACGTATCTGTCATGAATCGCTAATGGATCAGATAAAACGCGGCGCCACCCTGAAGCGTAACCAAAAAATCAACGACCGCAGCGCACCGAAAATTCTCTAAAGCGAATGTGCCACCGCCTGCGGGCCGAGCGTGGAGATAACACGAGAGACAAAGACAGAGACGCTAACTCCAATTAACTGCATTCAGTTTAGACGGCGCACGAAAGGCGCCAACAAAAACAAAAACCAACATATAAAACACATCCAAATATCACATTTAGCAAAGTAGACGTGTAAGCAGCGTAAAGGAATAAATAGCATTTCTTCGTTAAAACACCACACTAGCAGAGAGAAGGGAAAGCATAAAAAACAACTACTATTTTTATTTAGAATTTAGCCGATAAGTCAGCAAAGAAATCTATAAAAGAATACTAACCAGTAAAGGCAACACAAAAGCATAACTGAGAAAATGAGAAAATACATATGGAAAATTTGAAAAATTCAACTGAAGTAATTTAACATTTACTATACATATGCAAAAACCACATAAACCATATCCAATACGCAGCGTATAGGCCGTAAAAGAGTTGAAGGAATTCGAAAAATGTTTACTTTTTTAATTTTAATTTTTTGAGTTTATTTATTGCAAATGTTACTAAACTAATTTGTAGTTTAAAGCAGTGAAGCAAAAGTGCTCGAGTTCGATTGGCTTTTGTGAAAACTGTACTGAAGATCTATTTATCAATTTGAACTGAAATATTGTTTAAATTTTTTTTCTTGGGAAATATTTTTTAATGTTAAAAATAATATTTTTAAATAATTATTGTAATAATATTTTTTTAATATTGAAACAATATTTCTGAATATTAAAATGAAATTTAACTACAAAGTGATTGAAGATTATTTTCTATAAATTTTTTTTTAGTTTTGCTATTTTCATTTTTTTGTTTGCAACAAAAACGTTTTACTCGAAACGCATAAAAATATATTTTTTATTATTATAGGCGTGGCTACAAAAGCGCATCATTTAACTCGAATTTACTATAAACAAGTAAAAAAAATAACAACACTAATTTCTTGAATCGTTTTTAAGCATTTAGTTTAATTTGAATTAAATTTGGCATTATTCTATTTTACTTTGAACTGTACATATTAAATAATGTAATGCTTACTTTTATCATTATTATTATTTTATTTTATTTAAATAAATGAAAAATTACATAAATATATATGCGGAATAAAAAAAAGAGAATAAAATGAACAAACCAACAAACTAATGAATTATAAAGAAATGCATTTTATTTTATGTATGATTTGTGGTTTTTGGTTGAGAAGAAAGATCGACATGCAATTTGACTGGAAATGTATAATATGAAAAACGTATTGAAATTACACATAAAAAATATTCAAGCAAGCAGTTAGCATTAACTGTTGCGGCAAATAATGAATGCCAAACTTAGTCAAATTTAAATACGTTTGAGGAGGTCTAAAGTGATTCAGAAATTCTAAAAAAACAAACGTTGAACCGCATTCAATTAGAAAACCAGAAACCTATTGGCCACCATAAAAATCTAAAAATCCAATCGAAATCAAAACAAAATCCAATGCAATGTGGCTGAACATTAAAAGACTTGAAAGGAAAGAAATATTTATACAAAATTGGCTCTGGGGATTTTCAAAACCACTTGACTAAACGAGCATTGCAGCATTGAACTACGAATCGACACCACAGAGCCAGAGAGTAAATTTTTTGTATGAATTACTTAACTATTGATCTATAAATTCAATGTATTATCAAAAAATTTAATCACATAACACATCGGTTGATAAGGTCTAAGGCAGTAAACAAAACTTTTTTTTGAGAAATTCAATTTTATTCATCAACATGGTTTCCTTCAAGAGCGATACATTCATTTTCAGCACTTCTCTAACATTTCGACACCTTTCTTGTAAAGCGACTTATCTTTGACTCATCTCATTCGAGCCAAATTTTTTTCCTGCGAGAATTTTTTGAAGTCTGCAAACAGATAAAGGTCACTGGGAGCCAAGCCTGGAGAATAAGTTGGGTTCAGAAGTAATTTGAAGTTTAGTTCGTACAATTTTGCCATCGTAGCGAGAGACTTGTGGCACGGTGCATTGCCTTGTCGGTTAGCAAACGCGGCACCCATTTCGGAAACAGCTGCCTCATGGACAAATGTAATGCAAAATAAAACCCGCACGTCCCTTTGATATCTCGATAGTATCAGCAGCTCCTGCAATTTCAATTTACGGTTTTCAAAAACAATTTTGTGTACTTTTTTACCGTTTTCCGGTGTAACCACCTCAATTGGCCGACCACAGCGCGGCGCATCGTCGGTGTTCGTACGACCACGTTTAAATTGAGCAAACCAATCAATAATGGTAGATTTTCCAAGTCCTGAGTCCGGATTACACTTATCGAGTCAGGATTTTGTTTCAATTGTGTTTTTTTTCATCAAAAAGCCATGATTAATGAGAACACGAAATTATTTTTTTCCATTGTTCTGAACACGAACAAAGTTGCTTAACACTAGAATGCCCGAGGGAGTCATTTTGACTCCATTGAGGTCTTTTATTGCAAATAACTTTTGTTGCATCGCTTTCTAAAAAAATATCTCACGTGAGTCATTTTGACTACCTATATACACTTTTCAGCAAATCTTACTGATAAAAAGACAAATATACGAAATATTGCGAAATATGAAAATTTCAAATTGCAAATATTAAAAAAAAAAAGTTTTTCAATCAAAAGTTCACTCACAAAATTCATTCACAAATTCCAAGTTTCATTCCATTTTATCCCATTGATGTGTAAAGTACGCCATTATATTTTAGTGAATTTTCTTTGTAAACCCTAAAAACTAAAAATGAAGTACTTATTTTCATTTAATCGAATGTGCATTTATTCATATTTACTACTTGAAAACCAATAAAATTAAAAAAAAAGTCAGTAAACAATATGGTAGTCAAAATGACTACCTATGGGCATTTTAGGTATGTCAGATTTTCGGGCATTCTAGTGTTAAAACAATTGTTACTTTTCAACCAAACGTAACATCGTAATGAAAGTAACAAGTACCTTTTGAAGGTTACTACTTAAAATAAAATATTATTTTTCGTTTTGTTGCGCTTACTGTGGGTCAGACCGAGGACTTATCAGCCGATGTGTTATATTGATACAAAAAATTCCTCTCGGAAGTGGCATAGTAGATGTTTTAGGTCGCAGTGCACTAACCCCAGTTAAAGTAATAATAACCACACACATCGACAGACTTAATTATTGGCCCATTACCTTCCCCATTTATTCATTGATTTCATAATTCTTCTTTGAATTCCCAGAGCCAATGCAACAAATACTCTTAAAGCACTCCAAACTACATAAATATAGAAATAACAAACAGGTCAATTGTAGCTATGGTCAATGATTAGCCAACTCCTGCCACCACCACCACCACCAGCCAGTTCACTCCACCGCTCGAACCACTCCACTCATACTTCACCGCTCATACTTCATCAATTTTCCACCTTGTAAGCCATTTGTTCAAACTCAAAAACACAACGCTATTTCTGATTAAAACGCTGCAAAGAACTGAATCTATTGAAATTAATTACTATAAAAATTATAAAAAACAACAAGAAGTCGTATTTCTGACTTTTACGTTAACAGTCATTATTCATATCAACTCACACATTGCATAATCAACTTTGTTATCATTTAATGTTAACTCATATGCAGCGTTTATATCAATTGAACTCCATACAAAAAAACAGAAAAGGCTTTAAAGCTTGGGCGAGTCAAATTAAGAAGCTTCATACCTGTTTCAAATACAGCTGTTTGTTTTTTAATAGAGTTGTGGAACGATTAACTCTCATTTTGCTTAGTTGAGTTATTAAAGGTTAACAAGAAAAAATATTGCAACAATTTTTTCCATGAAAAAATTTGAAAACCTTAAGTAATCACTTGAAATTTATGAAACATTTCTGTGGCCGTAAGGAATAACAGCCAAAGTCGAGTTAGGACAAAATTGAGTTATTACCACCATTGCATTCGTTGTATTCAAATGTACTACTACACAAAATTCTATGGCTTTTGCTCATAAAATGAATGTTTTACGCCCAAAAATCTAAAATTTATCTAGTGTAATCTAAAGCAAATTCAAAAATTAAAAGTGCTCTCCTGAAAACTTCATAAAATCGACTTTGGCTGTTATTCCTTACGGCCACAGATTTTATGACTGTACAAAAATCTTCAGTCTTTCAAATCCTATAAGACGTAGAAAAAAGAAATTCATTGTTTCTGCATAAAAGCAACTTCCACAAGCGTCTCTTAAAACAAATTGGTCACCAGCAAAATAGGAGCAGTTGGTAATCACTTGGTGCCAGGTCCGAACTATAAAGTTAATGCTTCCGAACTTCTCAACCCAGCTTCCGGAGTTTCTGACGAGTCATAATCTCTATGTGTAGCCTGACGAGACAGAATTCATCTCGTATTGACCACAGCTGGCCGTTTCTGCGCTATTCTATCTTACGCTCCAACTGTTCATTACTCCCAGAGCTTCTAACGAGTCACTATCGACTTGTATGGACTAGTGTTGTCCTGATAGAAGAGAATTCATCTCGTACTGGCCAAAGCTGGCTGCTTCTGCGCAATTACTTCCATCACACGGTGCAATTATTAACAGTTGGAATATCCCAGAGCTTCTGATGAGTCACTATCGACTTGTATGGCCTGGTGTTGTTCTGGTAGAAGAGAATTCATCTCTTATTGACCAAAGCTCACAAAAGTTCACACGGTCCAATTGTTGTCAGTATAGGTTCGAATCAAGTGTTCAAATGCAGCTCCTAGTAGATGTTCTCCTGACAATTCCATCCAACCCAACACACAGCAAAACCTTTGCGACTGTAAATTACGGCTTGGCCACTGTTTGTGCCGTCGTAAGTGATCCACTTTTCATTATCCATTTCAGAAATGGGTACATTTTGTTGTGATTGAGCAAATTCATGGAAATTTTAACCGTGAGATTTTCTAAACTCGTCTGGCACCCATAGATCGAGCTTAATTTTGCCTCCAACGTCATTTAAGTGGCTCCTGGACAATCGCAACAGTGCTCACATGATAGTCGGACTCGACGATTTCCATGTTTTTATTGACATTTTCTTAAACTAGTCTTCCATAGCAAAACAAATATTGCACGTGTTTGGCTGTTACAGTATTAGGGCCATAAACACTATTCACATTTTTGTCATTATCAAAGAAAAACCGTAAAAAATGGCGTATTTTCTCTCCTCTGCGTATAAACAAAACTGAGTCAAAAAATTATAAAACTCTCTGGGAAGTGTTTTAAGTATGAAATCTTATTTTTCTAACATTATTTAATGTAATTCGATCGCACTGGATTTCTTTTTACTACACCTTACATTTCTAGTTTTTTATTTTCCTTACAGGAAATTTTTCGCATACCTATTCATGAATTCGTATTTACTGCTACTTGGTCAGCTGCGACCTTTCATGTAAAAAGGTTTGGTTTTTCATTACTAAAACTTGTTAGCTAATCGTATTTTTTATATTGTGAATTATTATTTATTCGTTTTGGTTTGTAAGATTGGTTTTTATCTGTTAATAGTCGAAACGGGGCTAATCAATGTTTTTAAACATGAAATTTTAGATGTCATTGAAATATTAAGTTCCAGGCTCCGCATTGTTTTTTTACTGAAATTAGAAACAATAATTGTTTCATATATTGTGTTTTCAGAAGAAAAGAGCAAATAATTTGGCACTTCACTTGGGTTTCTAATTTTTTGAAATACAGTCGTGTCTGTACAGACTGCCAAATCTTTTTTAAAATATGTTTCCACACATATCTAATTTTTGAAAATAATTGAACTTATACTTGAACTTATTATTTATATATCTTGTACTGCTTAAAGATACAATGCCATATTTTTATTTAACTTTAACATTGCAACACTACAGACGCCAATAACAGATTGTTTGCCTAACCACATTAAAGCTTAGAGTGTACAATAATTTTCACCTCCTTAGATGTAGCAGAATTTTTAACAAACAAAAATGCAAATAAACATTAAAAAAATCGGTATTTTGTATAAAAATTTTTTGCAGCTTACTGCTAAGTGTACTTTCGGTGTGCAATGTGTCTACATAAATATTTGCTTTAAACATTCATTAACATATGTCACAATCAAATAGTTGAAGTAAAGACTCTACTTCTGAGCGCACAAATGCAGTCGATATAAAGCAAAACCAAAAAAAGTTGAACAAAATTAATGAATATTTAAAAAGTAGACAAAAGCAAAATTAGAGATTTGAAATATCACTAACATATATAGAGTTGGCCACTTCAGATGATCAGCAAAAGTGTGCAAAGAAAGCAATTTCATTGAGACGTTCCTAAGAATTTCAAGCTGCTATAAAGTTTTGTATGACTAACATTTTACTATTACATACTATTACACTATGTTCGTTGCACACTTTTGTTGCTCAACTGCATTGATGCTGACTATAGCACACCAATCAAGCAAAAAATGCAGATCAATTAACATTTCTCTCAGCTCTAACGACTATAATACTGCGCCAACAATAATAGCAGCAACATAAAATATTCTAATATCCTATGCCGTATACAAGCGAATATCATTTACTTACATACATTACATACCTAATATATGACACTATAGCTGTAAACTTATATATTGTATTTATACATGTGCTAACTATACAAACTTACATAAATACAAACGTTTACTGTACTAAATATTGATCTGATTTGTACTATTTCAATTATAACTGAATTATACGCATATAGTAATTTATATGCTAACAACAACAACAAGAAAACAATAATGATTATACTAATATTAGTAACAACAATAACAATACTACGTATAAATTTACACTTTGTAATTCTAAATGTAATTCGAATTTGGTTAAATGGTTCGCAATGGTCAATGAATAATAATAATTCTAATAATAAAAATAATAAACGCATAAAATGTGAAACCAATGCAGTAATAGATTTGATTCAAGTGAATGCGCGGATCGTTACAATTAGTGCGGGGTGGTGGGGCTGAGAGTTGAGCTGTTTAGACGGTTTACCTGTTAAGTTCTTTGTTTAATTTGCCTAATAAGAAATACACAAAACAAAGACCGACTTACCAAAGACCAACTCTGAGGAACCTTTGTCTGAACAGCTGTTACTGATTGAAAGTGCATTCAGCGTACTTTCGTTCCTTTAAGCCGCTTCCACAACGTTTAACATGGTCAAAGTTATTGGTATTTATTTCATATTTTCTTCCTTTTGATTATACTTTATCTTGCTTATTAAAGAATAATTTTAGTGTATTTTCATAGCAGCATTCCGCCAGTTTTTCAACGTTTTCCTGCTTTGCGCCCGCTATTACCTCCAACACTTGTCTGCAACACAATCAAGATAATATAAAATTTTTTGATTCAAATGTCCCACTCACCTAATTTGACACGGCTCGCTACGTCCATCCAGCAACGAATCGGCGCTCCATTTCTCCTTTTTCTTGACTGTGGGAAACTTTGTCTGCACAAATTTGTGTCCCGCATGCGAAGGCCGAATGCCACACCAAGGACAGTCAGTCTCCAATAACAGCCGTTCGCTAGGCAGCTGCTTGACCACAGCCAAATTTTCCTCCGTCTTTAGTGAGCAACCATTGAGCCCAATATAGAAGCCGTCAAAGGTCAGCACTTTTTCTGCCTCGGCGCAGCTACCATCGAAGCTGTGCACCACTGCACCAGCAACCAGCTTGTCGCGATTGCGTTCCAGTATGTCCGTAAAATCAGCATGTGCATTGCGGCAGTGCAGAAACAGTGGCAGTCGAAATTCCGCTGCCAAGTTAAGCTGTTTTTCAAAGTAAATTCGCTGCGTTTCCTTTTCGCAGAAATGCAAGCGATCATAGTCCAGGCCGCACTCACCGATGGCCACGACCTTGTTTGGGTTTTCACGGATTTTCGTGCGCAAGCCTTCATAGTACTCTTCCGGCTGTGGCAGGAATTCGCCACAGCGCGTCGGATGACAGCCCATTGTCACATATAGGCGCGCTAGTAAAAAATTAAAAATGTGTTGGAAGAAGTTTGTACTCTTGTTTTAAATGAGGCTACCATCAGTCTCAGCCATTCGGAGCGCCTCGTCCGCTTCATTCAGCGTGCCAACAGTGATGATCATTTTTTGCAGGCCGTTGCGCCACGCTCGCTCTAGCACCACATCCAAATCGTTAGGGTGCTTCTGTGTGCCGCCATAAATGCCACGAAACATGGAGTCCGTAAGGTTGGCGCCAATGTCTGCAAACTAATGTTAAGTACTTCAAAAACGCATTTTAATTGAGACAAAGTCAAACTCACCTATGAATTTGAATGCCATCTTTAAATTTGAAATTCCCAGCCGCATAAGCAATTTTGTGCAAGCACGAAGCAAATTGGATTTTACAATCAGCTGTTCCGTTAGCCGGTGCAGTTAGGCCATGCTTCTTCTTGCCATCGCCGCATTCACAATAGACCAGCAATGAGTCAGTAATGGCCAGGCACTCAATACGCAGTACAGCGTTACTTGCAATATTTTTCCCACCTGCTACCGCATTTCCTACAACACTCGCTCCTTATAGGGGAATGAAAATGTCTTAATTATAATGCGAAAACAATAATTTATTATTTCGTTGCTTTGGAGTGAAATACAAGGTAGCAATTTCATAATTTGTTAAATAACGTTATCTCCTCATGCACTACAGGCGCTTAAGATGAATTATAAAAGTACTAAATATACGTTAATAATGTTATTGTGTTGGAGCTGCTCGCGTGCGTGCGTGCATATTTTCGCAATAACAATTCCTTGCTTCCATCACTAATCCCACTTTCTGAATTCCACACCTTCCGGCGGCTTAACTTCCACCTTATCTTTGGACACTTCTTGCCAGTTGGTGCTTAGCACTGTGCCGCCCGATTCCGAGAATGACTTATTCATGGCCTTTTGCACCTCGGGCGATGATGTTGAGTAAATTTTCTTAAACAGACGCTGTAGTGCTTCTTCGTTTTTGGCTTCTTCCTCCTCTGATTTTTCCACCTCTTTGGCAAAGTTGTCCCAATTCTTTTTGTGTATTGGTGGCGGTGCAGCGGTTGGTGGCGGCAGTGATTTCTTCTCCAAACTATCCCAACGTTCACCAACCTCCTTGGCCAGCGTTATTTCCACTTTGGTCGAGTAGGCTTTGTGCGATGAGTTTGCAACGTTGACGGCTTGAAACAGCGGCACGTCCAGCTCATAACCATCGGCAGTCATGTGTAGGCGCTCACGTTCAATGTCCACTCTGTAGTTTTTCTCGACAGCGTTCTTCAGCATCACCGTCACCACCACTTTTGTTTCCGATTGATACCAGTCATGTCGCACCGACATTGTGCTTCTAGAATTGCTCGGTATCGATAGCTATATGGTTGAATGTGTAATTTTCAATTTTTTATATTAATAATAAATAATTTTGGCCTTCCTTCTAACGATGATTTCAATCCTTTTGTTGCCGTTTGCCAATATGATTTTGTTTTGATGAGGACAATCTAGAAAATGGGGTGCGTTCGGAAAGTAGTTGCGCCGTGTGCAGGGTTGCATTCGGAGAAAAACTAAATCAAGCGTGAAATGTTGAATTTTTGTGAGAATTGACAGAGCATACAAATGCTGTATGTGATGAGAGATTTCAAGTAGCTAAATGCAACAACAACAATAATAAAGTATTATTATTATTGCACTTTGAGCTAATTACATGTCTTTCAGTAGTCAAATTTTGCAGATTTGCAAAAATTTAAAAATTGCTTTGGCTTTATTTGATCGAAGTTAAAAACACGAATAACACACATGAAAAAAGTTTGTCATTGGAAGCAAAAAATTTGTAAGAATTTTGTAAATAATTAAAAATTTTATTCATGCAGAAAATTTTAATAATTTGCTTTCCTGTTTCAAATAACTTTTGGCCACACCACTCACAAATGTATTATATGAAATAATTTAAACTTTTTACATATAACTTTTAATTGACAAATTGACAAACTTCACACAATTGAACTTGATTATTTGGTGGAAAGAGTGTTTCTAACTAACCTACTGACTTTTTACTTTTCATCAGAAGTATTTAAAAAAAAGTTTGAATTGCATAGCTTGTGTGCCACGCGAAATAAAAACAGACGGATGCTCGTACAAATCTGAATTGTTGCAATGCTTCGCCAGCAGAAACTATAGTAAACAACAAAGTTTTGCATTTTCTCATGGTACATATAGTACATATCGCACACGCACAACAAAAGTGACAACTCAAAGTTTTTGATTTTTCAGGAAACGCAAAAAACTGTTTTTGAGCTAAATAAACATATTTTTCAAATAACGAATAGACTGTTCAATAGAAAATCCTTACAGATTATGCTTTATGATAAATTGCAAGAATTTGTGTTTTTTTTACACTAGAAAATCTAAAATTTTGAGTTGTGACTGTTTTGATGATATTTTAATTCAATAATTTCGGAACTATTTCAAGTTATGCCACTTTTTCTGAATTTAATAATTATAAATGACAGTTAAAAAGTTGAAAGAAAAATTTTGAAAAATCATAATTAATTGACAATAAATAATAAAATTGACAATGACATTAAAAATCAATACAAAAATTGTCAGAATTTTGCTTAAAATTAACTTCAACAAAAATTTATTTCGTCAAAAGTGTCACAATTTGAGTTAGGACTCTTTTGCATTGAGCTGCAGTGATCAAATAGCATCAAACTTCTGACATGAAGAGAGACCTAACTGTATTTTTGTAACAGTTAACAACGACAAAATATACTGAGCTTTTGCTGATTGGCAGATTTATGCATTGTGCACAGTATTAACACATAAAACCGAAAATGAAAAATTTTGAGTTGTGTCACTTTTGTAGTGCGTGTGCGATATGTACATAAGTTTGAGTTAGCGCTCTCGCCCCCTGAACTATGCTATGAATGCTGAATTATGCTATCAATTTACATTAGTTTAATAATTCTTTTGCTTTTTGCATTTATCAAAAGCAAACTCAATCAACTGCAGCTGATAAGTTTTACTTTCATTGAAACCTGTTTGCATTGCAAATTGATGAAGCGGGAAAAGCCAATTGAAGTTCCCATAAGTGAAAATTATAATGAAATCTTGAAAAAAGGTTATGTGGTTCAAACCTTTCTTAGCTGATTGCATTACTAAAAGAGTTGTGCAACGTCAAAGTGACCGCGTGTGATACACTTTCGATACAAATTAAATATAAACAATTAATCAAAAAGTGCTCGTGCACCTACTGGCGTAGAAGCTGTGCCGTGGCCGACGGCGAGGGCACGTCTGTGAGAACTTAATGTCTGAAGCCAATTCGAAATCACAAATTTGAATCGGGCACAGTTTGCAAACGAGGCTTGAAGCTTAATAAATAGGATTGTAAAGCTGACAAGGTTAGGTTAGGCTTGGTTGCTGTTTCTCTCCCCATTGCGACAACATACCACAAACGGGCCACAGTTTGAAATGTGTATGCAACACTGTTTTCTTTTTAACACACATTTCCAATAAATTCACTTCCTGACCATATCTGCAATATTCGGCCACACCTGAAAGCTTCGGCGCGCAGCTCCTACTTCACCGCAACTGCATTCATACTTACATTTTGTGTCCAGTTATTAGTTATTTTTTCTTGGCCTAAATGACACTCGTATCCATAAATCAAAACACAGGAATTGTGCATTTTTTTGCGTTTGTTTACTTTGAGTTTAATGGACATTTAATAAACTTTATTATTAATTTTTCATTTCATATAATTCAATTTCATTTCATCATAATTAATAACAATTTTGCGAATGCATTTGCAACGGTTGTAGTGGTTGTTGCTGCAATTTGACAGCTTTTCATATTTTGTATGCATTGTAAACACATCTTCTTTAATTTGTGTTGTGTGTGTGTTTGTTTAGTTGTTATTGTGTTATACTGTGACAGGCAATAAATTACAATTAATTTTTTCTATGCGTGTCACTGCAAACTGGCTTCGACTCGATTTATAAAACAATTAAATATATCAACAACAGAAAAAATTAAAATCGCAGCACATTGCACAATGTTTAAGTAAATATGCGCACACAAACGCACCAACACAAACTTACAAATTTTCATAATACATATGTAAGTACATATGTTATATGTATATAAAAATACCCCAAGTACATTGCTCGGCGCTTGTAATACATTCATTATTAAAGTATAATGCAATAAGTTCGCCGCACAACCTGCACTATGCACATAGCTATGGTTATATATGTATATGTACTTTTGTAATGCATGCAAAATTTGCATTCCTGCTTGTGTATGTGTGTGTGTGTGCAATATTTGCTTAAATAATTCACTTTCGGCGCCAGATTCCATTCTGCTGGCCTTTACATTTTTTCACTATTAAATTGTTGTTTGCTTTTAATCATTTAATAATTTAATGAAACTTAACAATAATGAGTTTTCGGGATTTCTCACTTTTTTTGTATTTGCTGGTTTTTACTCTTAATTTGATTTAAATTGTTTTATTAGCACTGATCGCATTGTGTCAATTTCACATAATCTACACTTGTCTGTGTAATTTATTGTAAATTGTATGGAATTATTATTAAAAATTTGAATTAATATTTAAATTATTCATATGTATGGCATTAATGCATTTGTTGTATTTGTATTTTTAGGCATTTACTTATAATTGTTACTCATTACTTTAATTTAAATTTAATTTTTTATTGATTTCTTTTTTGATCACAATTCACTTTGCATCGTTTTCCATTTTATATACGATTTACAAACATTTCTAAACGAAATTTTTATTTATAAATATTTAAAAAATTTGATTTTGTAAATTCTTTTATTGATAAATTATTGTTGATTTGTGGTTTAACTCAAAGTGGTCAATACGCATGTCTATTAATCACCTAATTGAAAATGTTTAATCAAATTTAACTATTTTTCAGCCCAAGTTGAAGTTGGTTTGAAGTCAGCGTTAAGTTAACTGAAGCCAGAGTCTGCTTTTAGGCAGATTTGAAGCGCTCTTGAGTCAACTTAGAGAGCGCTAAGGCAAATAAGTAGATAATATTTAAAATTTGAATTAAGTTTGAGGCAGCCAAATACTAAGTCAAGAAAACCAATCAAACCTAGTAAAAGAGTTGGAAGTTAAAGGTTTGATAGAATTAATACGTAGAGAGCCAATAGTGGGAGAGTCAATGGTTGGTTAGTCAGTGGTTAAAAAGTCAATGGTTAGAGAGTAAATAGTTAAAGAATTAGTTAGAGAGTCAATATTGAGATAATTAGAATGTCAATTGTTAGAGATTCAATAGTTAGAGTCAATAGTTAGAGAATTAGTTGGAGAGTTAATGACAGTCAATAGTCAAAGAGTCAATGGTTGGAGAGTCAATGGTTATAAGGTCAATGGTTGGGGAGTCCATAGTTAGATTTAATAGTTAAAGAATTAGTTAGAGAGTCAATAGTCAGAGAATTAGAATGCCAATGGTTAGAGAGTCAATAGTTAGAGAATTAGTTGGAGAGTCAATGATTAGAAAGTCAATAGTTAAAGAGTCAATAGTTGGAGAGTCAATGGTTGGAGAGTCGATGGTTTGAGAGTCAATGGTTAAAAAGTCAATGGTTGGTGAGTCAGTGGTTAAAAAGTCAATGGAGTCAATAGAGTCAATAGTGAAATAATTAGAATGTCAATTGTTAGAGATTCAATAGTTAGAATCAGTAGTTAGAGAATTAGTTGGAGAGTCAATGACTAGACAGTCAATAGTTGAAGAGTCTATGGTTGGAGAGAAAATGGTTAGAAAGTCAATGGTTGGGGAGTCCATAGTTACAATCAATAGTTAAAGAATTAGTTAGAGAATCAATAGTCAGAGATTTAGAATGCCAATGGTTAGAGAGTCAATAGTTAGAGAATTAGTGGGAATGATTAAAGATTAAAGAGTCAATAGTTAGAGAGTCAATGGTTAGAGAGTTAATGGTTAAAAAGTAAATAGATAGAAAGTCAATAGTTAGAAGAATCAATAGTTAAAGAATTAGTTAGAGAGTTAACAGTTCGAGAGTTATCGAAATGAAAATGATCCTCAAGCCTGATGTATGATTATTGAACTCTGTGGGAACAAAATTATTGTTGTCCTTTTGTTTATAATAAAATTCATTGCTTTTGTAATGTCCAATGCCCTGTAGTTGATTTTCCAAAAATTTGGCCATCAAGTTATTAACTAATAAATCCAAAAAGCTAATATTTTTCTAAACTACTACTTGCTTAAGTTTTTAAGAGCAACCTTAACATTGGTGTTGAGAAAAGCTGGCAATATTTATTTAAAAAAAAAATCAAGCAAAAGAAAATCAAAGATTCTACAAATATGTCGCCAATGTGAAATTTCATTTTTTAAATAGTTCTCTATAAATTTGTCTACTAGTTTCTTGAAGCTTAAAATTGAATTTTAAATTGAAGGTATTTAATGAAGGGAAAAGTCGAGATCGTCTTCATTGTCAGGACCAAGATTCAGGAGCAACCTGCAAATTCTGGAACATATACAGTGGATAGGGATTGGATCGACTGGGTGCTTACGAAAGACACGATTTCTTTCACTTCTGGTTGAAATTTTAAGACTCAGACTGAATACTTTAGGGAAGGAAAACGACTACTAACTACTTTTTTTCCTTGGAGCTTACAATTTGAAGGTATTTAAGGAATTTGAATGAATTTCTTATTGGTCAGGAACGTTGACTACCTAGACTGTGCGGAAGATTCTGGACTATATTAGTCCCCCTACATTTGTCTCACCACACCTTGATTGGTCTTATTTTGAAGCTCCAGGCTAAATTACTTTGGGCAAGGAGAATTGTCTGCTTTTAGGATATCTAAAACATTCTACAGCCACAAAAAGTTACAACTGCCGATGCCCTTATTTATGATACAGAATTCAATAAATCGTCTTATAACTTTAGCCCCAGAGAAATCAACATTAATAACATTGATTTGTTGTTGCAATTCTTACAAATTCTCTGCCTATGCAATGGGAACACTAACACTAGTTCAATGGATCCTCTATATCCGCAAAGCCGATGTTGCCCTTTAATCGTGTACGTGCGTCAACCTCTTTGCTACTCGAGAGGTCATCACTGCTCTAAAGCCTGAGTGCTGCTGTGACCATGCGACTGCCAATTTCACAAACGAAAATCGATATCCTTAGATCTTTAGATTTTCTTTCTGATATCAGCATTTTTTTTGCAAGGACTTACAAATTTCAAGGACATGACATTAAACAATTATTTAAAAAAATTTGAGCGAAATATAGAATATTGTAACGATGAGGCACTCTGTGCTGTGCTATGCATGAATGCTTTTACGGGCATACTTTTAGGCATGCACTACGGTAAGTACGGCCGGTTTGCTATAATTCCGATATGGCAAGGATGGTTTGCGATGGTAATGGGCTGTGCTAGAACGATCGAGATAGAGAGTACAACTGGAATGTGCAAGAAACATCGGCACGATAAGAAATCAAGTATAAAAAGCAGCAGTGTGCAGCGCAGAGAGGCGAGTCAAATTTGAGTTAGCAAAGGGAAACATGCAATAGTAGTAGTGTAAAGCCAAACAAGTGTCAATTTGTAAATAAAGCAGGGGTCGGCAAAATTGACAATGAGATGGTGTTAGTGAGCGCAGTGAAATTTCTCTCCACTGTGTAAATTATACTTGAACAACGGCTGCTTGAGAGAGCGTACTGTGTACGTGTGCTGAGCGTACTGCTCATAAGAGTAAGCATTGCCGACCGCTGAAATAAAGTGATTGTTGGTTCCTGAATGCGTTTTGCGCTACGTAATTGAAGTGGTTTTATTTTCAAGCACAATCCAGATACGAACTTAGAGAAGTCATTTTCGTAACAATATCATCGAAGGTATCAAATGAAAGAGTCCTTAGGACATAATTAAAAGAAAAAACGATTGGAAATTTTCAAAGATATTTAAGTATACAATTTTTAAAGGGTATATCAACTCTTCGTCCTTGCGCACCAAACATTAAAACAATTTTTTTTATTTAAATTTTTTTAATTTCTAGGTATTTTTCTCTTTCATTCGTGACCTTCAGCGTAATGACCCTAATGTTTAAAATATTTTTTGGAAATATTTATGACCTTGAAATTTCAAACTACTTAGAAAAAATCCTGACGTCAGAGTGAAAATCTAAAAACCTAGTTTTACTAGTTTTGCAAATATATCGATTTGTTTGTGTGTTTTAAAATTTGTATATTTTTGTTGTGTGTGTTTTTGGCGCAATTGATGCCCTTACTTCGATTTGCACTTTCTTCAGTTTCAGTTCAATATACGCACAGCAGTTTTGAAATTCTCACAAGCCAAATACTATCGATTTTATTTAATTTTATGTCGATTTTATTGAACGTTGTGAACGTTTTTGTTGCAAAATTTTCAAATTCTTAAAATTGTTTGTCTTTTTTGAAGTTATACACATTACAGTTGTATGGGTGTTGCAGTGTGTACAAGTGTGTTTTTTGGTGTGCAACAGGATCAATAGTTTACTAAGTCTAGTTCAAGTGAGTGAGTGCAAAATTCGAATGCTTCACATATGTTCTAGTTAAACGGTTTACAGTTATTTTGATTTGTATTTTTTGATAAAGTTTTCTGCAAGAGATCATTTAAACTAAGCATTTGCTTGACAGTAACAGTAGTAAGTACAGTGAAGACCACCTAAATGACACTGCGGTTAGATATTTGCTGAGTGCCTATTTTCCAAAACATTTTCACATGTTCAAATAATAAATACAAATTCACATTTAGAAGTTTATCAAGACATACATTATGTCTTTCATTGCAATTAAGCATCACTCACTGTACTTACGCAAATGCCAAAGTAGGATTTTACAAGTTTTCGTTTTAGTTTTAGCTTTAAGAGTGCAATAAATTCTTGTCATCTGTCTTCTTTACGCCAATAAATTAGCCAAGTGTCTACGTTGAGTTTCAACTTACCACAAGTTACATATGTCACATAAGTACAAGTAGAAGTATTGGTACCGGTTTAAGTCAAGTCGAGTACATTATTAGTTTAGTGTTGCACAGACTTGACTGTGTCTAAAGTTAAACTCGTCGCTTGCTACACTTAACTTAAATTACATTTATTTATTACATGACTTGAGTACAACATTATTTCTCAAGTTTCTTACGACTTAGTTTTTTTTGTAATTTAAAATTAACTCACATCTTAAACTTGAGCAAATAAGCCCAAGTAAACTTTAAAGTACATACGCCAAAGTATTGTGTTCTCATCAGCTTTCACATGCTTGAGCAGATAATTAAAATCAGCTGTAAATGCCGCTAACACATATTTCTCAAGACAAACGACAACGACAACAACAACAACAGCAACAATGACAACGACGACGACAATAAGAAAGCCAAATCAAATCAGACAAGTAAAAGCGAAAAATGAAGAGAAAACAAGACATCCGGAGCGGCGCAAAGTTAATGACAAGAAAAATGCCCGACCACTGTGCGACAGCTTCAAAGCGGCATCAAAGAAATTCGGCGCATCGTTGGCTGTAGAACGAACGCAGGAAGTGTGTTCTGTGTGGGCGTTGTTGTTGTTGCTGTTCATGATGCTGTTGTCTTTGGTGTGACACGGCACTCAATTGCAGGCACGCACACGCACACACACACACACACACATTCTTTGAGCGGCCAAAAACTCGACCGGCACAAAGGCACACACACACACACAGACAGTCACACGCATAAAAATTATATGAATGAAATTTCCGTCAGCTTGGCAAAGTTTCGACAGCACAGCAACTGCCGTGTGAGTATTTATTTATGTCTGCATGCGTGTGGGTGAGTGCGAGTGCGGCTGTGTCGGCTGGGTGCGTGGGCGCACACAGGCTGCCAAAGATGCCAAAGTTAGTGCTGAAGCTGTCGTTGAAGCCGTAGGCAGACAAGCTGCGGCCTCATGTAAACACTCGCGTAGACAATTAAAAACTTTAACAACACAGCCTACAGAAACGACTACAGCAACAGCAACAAAAATCGCTAAAGCAGTAACAACAAGCAGCTGGCAACAAAGACATGTGAGCGATATTGCCGTTGAAATTGAAAATCAAATAAAACGCAAAACCTACACCGTATACACAAATGCACAGAGAATCGAGCGAGCAAACAAACACTTGGCCACACAAGGCGCCACGACAATCGTTTGTGTGTGTGTGTGTGTGTGTGTGAATGCGTGTAGGTGCTGCGCGTAGCGTAAAACCGTAAAGCCTCAAGTGTTGGCGTTGCGTTTGGCAAATTAAAGCTGGTCCCCATTTTGAGCTAACAATTCAGTTTATATTTAACACTTTTTTTTGATTCTCATTATAATTGAAATTCATTTTTAACGAGTATTTATGTAGTTAAAAGCTTTCACATGTTTTATACAAAAACATTTAAATGTGTTGTAGATAAATAAAAAAATGAAATAAAACAAAAATAACAAATAAATTAAGCAAAAATAACAAATAAATAAAGCAAAAATTATAAATAAAAAAAACAAATAAGTACCACTGCTGTTAATTGCAAACCAAATTGCAAATTGATGAAAATGTTTATGACTTTTATTGCACCACACACATTGTGCGTTTGTGTTTGTGTCAATGCTAATGAATCTAATTATATTTACAGCCGTTGGCATTTGCATAATTTGCGGCATTTGAATGTTTTTTACCTATTTGTATCAGTTACGTTTGCATTCGCGCCGCATTAGGTCTAAATTCGCAACGTTGATAAATCGTTGCATATTTTGCGGCGCAACAGCTGCACTGTAATGCCTCGCATATGGACGCATGCGAATGCAAATGCGCGGCATTAAGCTTTGCGCCACAATCGCTGATGCGCTGCAGCTGACGGCGGAAAGGGGAGGCATATGTGAGGAAGAAAGTTGCGTGGGTCATTTCATTTTACAATTATTCGAGGTATGAATAGTTTCATCTTTTTTTAAAAAAACAGTTGAAAGATTGGCCATATTTGAGGTCATAAGTTTCGGCTAACTTAGGAGTTTCAAGAAGTTGAAAGTTCTGAAACAGTTGACTGTCGGATTTAATCGGATTTATTGCAAGATGAATTAAATCAATTTCACTACAAGATAGCCAACATTTTAGTTTTCTAGCTTTGGTTTAGGAGAGATAGTGTTTTTACAAAGTTACCGTCGGATATGGAAAAGCTCTTTAGCTCCTTTCTCATAATCTCGTGGGTTTCACTACTTTATGTAGATTGAAATCAGACAGCGTCAAATAAAATTCAACAGCTACCAGATGGATTTCAGAAAGTGATAAATCGATTTCATAGAGTACCAAAAAGATTTCAGAAAGCGTCAAATGGATTTCAGAAACCGTCATTAGTTTCAGAAAGTGTAAATTAGCTTCAGAAAGTGGCAAATCTATTTCATAAAGTACCAAAAAGATTTCAGAAAGCGTCAGTTGGATTACAGAAACCGTCAATTGCATTACAGGAAACGTCAATTAGTTTCAGAAAGTGTAAATTAGCTTCAGAAAGTGAAAAGATGGATTTCAGGAAGTGGCAAATCGATTTCAAAAAGTACCAAAAAGATTTCAGAAAGCGTCAGTTGGATTACAGAAACCGTCAATTGCATTATAGGAAACGTCAATTAGTTTCAGAAAGTGTAAATTAGCTTCAGAAAGTGAAAAGATGGATTTCAGAAAGTGCCAAATCGATTTCATAAAGTACCAAAAAGATTTCAGAAAGCGTCAGTTGGATTACAGAAACCGTAAATTGCATTACAAGAAACGTCAATTAGTTTCAGAAAGCGTAAATTAGCTTCAGAAAGTGAAAAGATAGATTTCAGAAAGTGGCAAATCGATTTCAAAAAGCACCAAAAAGGTTTCAGAAAGCTTCAAATGTATTTCAGAAACCGTAAATTCGATTATAGACAACGTCAATTAGTTTCAGAAAAGGTCAATTAACTTCAGAAAGTGACAAAATGGATTTCAGAAAATGGCAAATCGATTTCAGAAAGTACCAAAAAGATTTCAAAAAGCGTCAAATGGATTTCAGAAACCATCAATTGGATTACAGAAAACGTCAATTAGTTTCAGAAACTGACAAGATTTTAGAAAGTGTCATTGGGATTCTAGATTCATTAATATAATTTCAGAAAATTATTAAAAAATTAATTCGATTTCAGAAAGCGTCATTTGGCTTCAAGAAGAGTCAATTAGATTTCAGAAAGTTACAATTAGGTTTTAAAAAGGGCCAATTGGATTCCAGATTCCTTAACTGGATTTCCGAAAATGTCAAATTGGATTCCAGGTTCCTTAACTAAATTTCAGAAAATGTCAAATTGGTTTCCAGATTCCGTAACTGGATTTCAGAAAATGTCAAATTGGATTTCAGAATCTTAAATTGAATTTTAAAAAAACGTCAATTAGCTTTAGAAAGTGCCAATCGGATATCAGAAAGCGCCAAAGAGATTTTAGAAAGCGTCAATTGCGCCAAATGGATTTCAGAAAGCTTGAATTTGCTTCAGACAAGGGCAAATTGATTTCAGAAAGCGTCAGTTAACTTCAGAAATAGTCAAATTGATTTCAGAAAGTGACAATTCGATTTTAAAAAGAGGCAATTGGATTCTATATTCCATAATTGCATTTCAAAAAATGTCAAAGACATTTCAGAAAGCATCAATAGCGTCAGTTGGATTTCAGAAAGCTTCAAAAAGCTTTCAGAAATAGACAAGTAGCTTCAGATATAGTCAAATTAATTTCAGAAACTCACAATCAGATGTTAGAGAGTGCCAATTAGATTCCAGATTTAAGGAATCTTGCATTGCATTTCAGAAAATGTTAATTTAGGTACAGGTTTTTTTAATTAAATATCAGAAAATTCCTATTAGATTCCAGATTCTGTAATTGGATTTCAGAAAGCACCAATTGGCTTCAGAAAGTTCTAAAGCCAATTGTCTTTAGAAAAGCTTCAAATAGAGTTCAAAAAACGACGATTAAATTTTAAAAAGTGTGAAGTGGCCATAGCCCAGTTTGTTGTGTTTAGGTTCATTCAGTTTAGTAGCTACAAGCAGTGAAAAAGCGTGGGTAATACAAATTAATGAAAATTTTCAAAAGTTCAATGACTCAGAAAATCCAATAGGACTTTCCAATGAAGATTTCAACAAATTGAATAAGAAAAAGTAAATAAACAAAATATAAATAAATCATAAATTTCATGCCTAAACTGAAACCTATATTAATAAAAATTAACTCACTAATTTCTTTACATCTAATTTTAGGTTACACACTAAAAACTTTTCTTCAAGACATAATGATGACAGCGCAAAAGTTCTTCCATATCGATATATTTATGGTAAAACTCAGCAAATTTTGCACCACACATTCTGCTAACAATTCAGTTATTATGTTTTCTCTTCAGCGGCAGCTGTTATTTATAGTTTTTCCTACTCGCACTTTTCGCCTTAACCGTTAATAATGCAGTGACAGCTGTAATTCTATTACCATGAAATGTGTAAGTTTTTACATTCTACTAAAATTATGAATTATTAATAATAAATTCATTCATTGCATTAGCTAATCGCAGCGTCCACACCAATCAGGCAGAGAATCAAATAACAAGAGTCAGCCAAAAAGTAGGCTACAACAAAGTAAAATCTGATGCTTGCTTATTAGTGCTGCTGCTCATTTGCAGTGGCATACTTTTAGGCTGCCTTTTAATTTACTTCTCCCTCCACAGTCTGATTGGCGACACTATTTACTCTATATGTATTTACTATAATATGTATTCACCATATATGTATGTAAATAAGTTCATATGTATATAAACGCCACACAAATCGCAACTCTACTGCCTGCCTCTATTTCGATTTTCTATGCACTATTTCGAAACTCTTATAATAATTATTAATATTTTGTAGTTGTTGTAAATACTTGCGTCGCTGCTGTTGCTACTTATTGGTTAATATTGGTTTTTGGCTCTTAGTCAATTAGGCGCAATTGAATTAATTTTATTCTAGCCACATGTTCGCCGCCCATTGCAGCATACAGACCGGCTGTCGGACGTGTGCTCGTACACTCGTGGGGCACCGCCTACTGCAGATTGCAATCCTCGGACGCGTTGTTGATTTGCTGTTTGGTTTTGCGCGAGGCGCGTCGTATGAGTGACCTGCAATTACAATTAAATAAGAGAGCGTGAGAGAGCAATTTGACGCTTGAATGAGGCAAGGAAGTAGAGTTAATTTTTCGTATATATGTAGATGTAAATGTGTGTGTCCTTATGTGTTCTTCTTCCTCTTCTTCTTGACTGGCACGACAGCACGATTACGAGACTGAGGCCGTGTTGTGCGTGCGAATGTTTTTACAAGGTTGAAAGGGACCTACAGTTTTATGCCGATTCCGAACGGCGAGTTGGGAGCTTTTTCATAGGCAATTTTACTCTCAGACGTTTGCCATTTCCTTCTGAGAGGACAGCCGTCTAAAGAAAAATTGTTGTTTTTCTTTTTTTTTCGGTGTTAACGCAACGGAGTATTGAACTCGCGGAGTCTTGACTCGCGGCCCAACGCACTAGCCAGCTGAGCTACGGCGGCTGCTTATGTGTTAGTGTTTCTGTATATGTGTGTCGGTTGTTTTGAGCCCAATACCATTCGAAAACATATTTCACACCCAACATTTTTGTAACAAACAAATATTTGGAGAGGGATTGTACGCCAAAACCCCCGTTGCGTGCCCAGTGGTTCGTTGTCTACATTTACCTTGATCTGGGCTTTAATTTGGCATCCGCGCTGGTTGTTGCCGGGTCAACAGCCTCCACCAAGTTGGACTTTTTATCACTGGATACGGATGGACTAGCGTTGCGATTCTTATCTGCAATGAGTTGAAGCAAATTTCAAAGTTAGTACATGTGGAACTAATAAATTGAAGTAGAAGTAGTAACATAGTAGTAGTTGTAATAGTAGAAAGTGCGTATATGAATAAAATATTTAATTTTATTTTGTTTTATGTTTTTTATTTTATTTTATTTATTTTATTTATTTTTGTTATTTTATTTATTTTATTTATTTTATTTAGTTTATTTATTTTATTTATTTTATTTATTTTATTTATTTTATTATTTATTTTATTTATTTTATTTATTTTATTTATTTTATTTTATTTATTTTATTTATTTTATTTATTTTATTTATTTTATTTATTTTATTTATTTTATATATTTTATTTATTTTATTTATTTTATTTAGTTTATGTAGTTTATCTAGTTTATTTTATTTATTTTATTTATTTTATTTATTTTATTTATTTTATTTATTTTATTTATTTTATTTATTTTATTTTATTTATTTTATTTATTTTATATATTTTATTTATTTTATTTATTTTATTTATTTTATTTATTTTATTTATTTTATTTATTTTATTTATTTTATTTATTTTATTTATTTTATTTATTTTATTTATTTTATTTTATTTTATTTTATTTTATTTTATTTTATTTTATTTTATTTTATTTTATTTTATTTTATTTTATTTTATCTATATATATAAAAATGAATCGTGGTCCATTCGACTGCGTATCACTCGAGAACGGCTGGACCAACTTGGATACTTCCTTCGGCGGGTTTGTTCGAAATTGTTACGTGAAGGTTTATAAAAACAGAAAAGTCGGGAAAACGGGGCATGGTGCCACCAGAATACATTTTTAGACAATAAACTTGGAACCATAAGTCACACATCAATTAAATTTAGTTCACACTTACTATTTAATCATGTCCTTCGACCGAGGGAATGGGGTGGGTATTGGACAAGGGGGTGTGGCACCGCCCATACAAATCAAATCTTTTAAGTGGAATAGCTTCGAAATTGTAAGTCGCACAGCATTGAAATTTGGGGTACCGTCGTTTCATAGATGTGTCATTCCACTGTTAAAATTTTATGGGCGTTGAATAAGGGTCGTGGCACATTTTTTATGCAGCAGAACTATAAGTCGTACATCAATGAAACTTGGTATGAACCAACCAGTTAATCATATCTTTCGGCAGAGGGAATAAGGTGAGTATTGAACAAAGGGGTGTGGCACCGCCCATACCACTCAAATCTTTTAAATGGAATAGCTTCGGAATTGTAAGTCGCACAATATTGAAATTTGGTGTACCATCGTTTCATAGATGTATCATTCTACTGTTAAAATTTTAGGGGCGTTGTACAAGGGGCGTGGCACATTTTTTATGCAGCAGAACTGTAAGTCCTACATCAATGAAACTTGGTATGAACCTACCAATTAATCATATCTTTCGGCAGAGGGAATAAGGTGGGTATTGAACAAAGGGGTGTGGCACCGCCCATACAATTCATTTCTTTTAAATAGAATAGCTTCGGAATTGTAAGTCGCACAGCTTTGAAAATTAGTGAGGCGTCGCCTAATAGATGTGTTATTCCACTGTTAAAATTTTATGGACGTTGGACAAGGGGCGTGGCACATTTGTTTAACCCAAACTATCCGCATAATTTTGGAACTGTTAGTCGCACATGAATGAAACTTAGTACGAATTTACCATTTAGTTATATCTTTCGGCAGAGGGAATGAAGCGGGTATTTAACACGAGGGCGTGGCTCCGTCCATACAACTCTAATCTTTTATATGGAATAGCTTCGGAATTGTAAGCTGCACAGTATTGAAATTGAATATGCCATCGTCTCATAGAAGTGTCATTCTACCGATAATATTTTATGGGCGTTGAACAAGGGGCGTGGCAAATTTTGTATGCAGCAGAACTGTAAGTCGTACATCAATGAAACTTGGTATGAACCCACTTAATCATATCTTTCAATAGAGGGAATAGGGCGTTGATCAAAGGGCGTGGCACATTTTTTATGCTCAGACAGTTATGCAGTACACACACACATCAGTGAAACTTGGTACGAACTTTCCACTTAGTAGCACAATTCGACTAGAAGAAAGTTGTGAGCACTGGACAAGAGGGTGTGGTACCGCCTCCATTTTTATATACATAGATTGTTTGCTCTAATTGACTGACTGATTGATTGATTGATTAATTCATCATCGCTCAGACCAAACCGCTGCAGCTACGAACATGAAATTTGAACTGTAGATACCTCTTGAAAAATTAACCTCCGCTAAGACGGGATTTTTTGAAATTCGGGGTGTAAAGGGGCAAAACATCTGTTAAGGTGTTGTATGAAGAAAAGTGATTTAAGAGACATATTGATTTCGAACTTCCTGAAAATACTCTAAACAAAAAATAATTCGATACGTATTTTATAATTTTTCGAAAATCAAAATTTAACTGGACCAATAATGGGTTAAGATTTGTTTAAGGGTAGACTCGAAAAAAACATGAACCGATAGGCCTATTGACTTCAAAAATTATAAAAATAAATAATAATAAATTATAAAAATAATAATAAATAAATAAATAAAAAAATTATACACGCGTTTCTCATTATTTTCAAAATCGAAATCTAACTGGATCAACGACGGGTTAAAAGTATGTATGAAGAAACAATTTTTTTGGCCTTCTAACTTTGAAATTTGGTGAAAGTACTTCAAATGTAAAATAACTCGATACGTGTTTTTCATTTTTTCCAAATATTAAAATCGGTCAACGACCGGTTAAAAGTTTTTATGGCGAAACTGTAAAAAAACATGAATTAATGGGGCCACTGACTTCAAACTTTGTGAAAGTACTCTGAGTGAGAAATAATTTCACACGTGTTTTTCACTTTTTTGAAAATCAAAATCTAACGGGGGCAACAATGGGTTAACAGTTTGCATGGAAACACGATTTATTGGTCCTTTTGACTTCAAACTTGGACAAAAAGCACTTAAATCGGGAAATAATTACAATGTGCTTTTCATATATTTGAAAATCGAAATCTACCGTGGTAAACTAAGGGTTAAGAATTTGTTTAGAGTAAATGTGAAAACTCATGATTTAAAGGGCCTTTTGACTTCACAGTTTTTAGAACCACTTGGCATCAAAGATAATAGACATATGTTTTTATTTAAATCAAAATGGGTTCAACCATGCGGGTGAAATAAGAGAGCTTGCGTGCGAAGCCGCGGGACCCAGCTAGTTTTACAATATTTTATTTTATTTTATTTTATTTATTTTAACGGCAGCCACCTGTAACCCAACCGCACCTAACCAAACTTAACTCTTCCATTGCTCTCCACACACTCAAGTTTTACTAAAATTTAAAATCGCCTAAATTTAAAGCGAATTTCAACAATTCGTTGCGCCCCAACTTTCCAATGTTAATAAACATAAAGTAAATAAATGCCAGTCATGTCATTTTTCATATATTGCCCAAAGCAAGCTGGGAACAATGCTTCGGCAGTCCGGGTGGTTGGTGTCCTTTGAAAACTTAATCAGATGCTGCTTGTTGCATGTAAGCAAATAAATGTTGTCAGCATATGAGCAGTTGTCATTTTTGAATGTCTTTGTTGCTTTGCGCAAGCAAGCGGAAATGCTCTGCCACTGTGTGTGTGTGTGTGTGTGTGCTTTGTGGCTGACATTCTCAGCGCTTGCAAGCAGATCTTCCTGCAGCATGACAGACAACAAAGCACTTAACCCGATAGGGCACAGCGAGCGTTTTAGAGTTCTTAACAATAGCGGCGAGCGCCAACGTAAAGAAAGTAAAGCCGGACAGAAACTTTGAGAAATGAAACATGGGTTGCAGTTCTTCGGTGTGTCGTGTACGGAGGATTTATTGATATGTGTGGTGTGGTGGCGGATGCACTTGAAGTGGGGTTGAGGTTGAGTTTCAAATTGTTTAATGTCATCATTGTAAGAATATAAATAAAATAAATACTGGTTGGCATTACAAAGTGCAAAGTACACATTGTTATAAGATCTGAATGTTGCTCCTGTTTTTGTGTTTTTTTATTTTGGCATTTGAAATATAAAAAAAATGTCTTCATAAGAAATTTTAAGGTTACCACAATGAACCTTCAGTTGTAACACATTGGAGGTACAAAGTACTTCATTTAAACTATGTATATATAGTTAAAAGACTAAGTAGTTATGAGACTAAGTTGCTTGTTATTATTTTCTACAAGCCAGCACTGAGCCAAGTATCGCCTTATGCTGTGATACACTGAATCATAGTGCAGTATGATGTGAGCAAGAGTGTCCGCTGCTGTTCTAAACCGATTGTATTCAGGCGCGGATCCAGAAAAATATTTCGGGGGGGTTTTAAAAAGTAATTTTTTAATATTTATAAAATTCTTTTTAATTTGTACGTAGTTTTATAGTCGATCAAAATATTTCGAGGGGGTTTCGACTTCCAAAACACCCCCCTGGATCCGCCACTGATTGTATTCATATGTTTTCTCAGCCTGCAGTGTCCAGTTAGAAGTTTTGTGATCTGTCTAAGCTGGTTCTTCCTCAGTCTGAGCATTCTTCACTCCATTTTGAAGATATGACCTTTGATGAAGATTTTCGATTGGCTAAGACGCGAGGCATTAGACCAGTGTTCTGATTTCCTGGTTCTTTTCTCAAGTCTTAGTGACTTTGCTAGGCTTTTCTTGACCAGCTCAATGAAGGGTACCAGTCCAAGAAGGACCGTGGTTGCCGCAGTTCTGACAAGGGTATTCGTCTATTCTTATGTGTCCTGGGACCCAAAGAATTTTGACTTGGTTGTATGTGCTCTATGCATTCCAGCACAAGCCCTTAGGTTATCTTATATTAGATTAGTGCTTTGATGGTTGCTGGACAAAAAAGCATTTTATGTTCGAATACTTCGTGATAATGCAGTTCTCCATTTATCCCTGTCAAGTTTAATACTTTCGTTTCAAAATGGCGTCTTCCGGTCGCCCATATCTCCGCCCGATATAAACAAAAATTTATAAAAAAAATTTTGTTCAGTACTCAAAACTATGTACAATAACATATAAAAATTCCACATTTTAATGTGGAATAAAAATTTGTATGAAAAAAAATTACTTAAAAACATGGTCGATTCTAACTGACTGCCTCCTTAAATTTTCAATGACATTTGGTCAAAGATGTGTTTCTAGGGAAAATGAAAAGAGGTTACGAGGATCGATCGAGGGTCTATAGGTTTGCGTGCATATTTGTTGTATATTTAATTCTATACATAATCGCAACATGTCTGCTTTAAAGTTCATAATTCACATTTTATTAAAAAAAATTAAAAAATCTTTTTCAAGTAACTATTCCAAAAATTAAATTATTTAAAAAATTTCTAATCTAAGAAAATCTTTTTTATTTTCTGTGTTTGTTATTTTATTGTAATTATTTGTTTCTTCAACATAGCTTACATACAGCTACATATTGCCTCCGATTCACAGCAATACAAATTAGTTCAATAATAATAGAAATCCTCCGCAATCAGAGATGTGTCAAGCTGTGCAACCGCATTGCAATTTAAATGCGAAATTTGTTGTTAAAAAGTTTACTGTTTACTGCCAATACAGAACATGATTTCTAACTTGAGCGTGTAATATGTGTGAGTGTGTGTGTGAGTATTTGAAATGCAATCTAAATACGAGCAGAGCAATAAAAACTTTGCCAATTATGCAGTGCAGAGTGCAGCAAAGTATGCTAGAGAAGTTAATAAAATGCAGCATACACAAACACATACATACACATTCTTACATAATATGCTGTTTGACTACATAAATATGCATACGTAAGTGTATGCGTGTATATGTATGCATGAGTGTGTAAATGTGCTTATGTGTGAGTATATTTCGGCAAGCTTATATGTGACAATATCAAATGCGAGCAAAGTACACACAGACACACACACACAGACTCACTCTCATTTACTTACTGGCAACATAGTCAAGGACACAACAACCAAGACGACAGTAAACTGTGAACGCAAGTCAGCGTTGCCCCAGCCAACTGCTACGATGGTAAACCCTAATGAGTTTAAGACTTCAAGTACTTTTCATCAAGCGCTCATTATTCAACGTCGGCACTGACGCTTTTGTACTTCTTTCTGTATGTTTTGCCGCCTCTTACTTATGTTTTCCTTTAAGTAATTTACACGACTTTTTAGTGCTATGCTGCCATTGTTCTGGCGAACGATGCTTGTTTCTTTTCAGTTGTGTTGTGTTGTGTTTTTGATATATTTTTTATAACAGTTTTAATGCACTTTTCCTTCACACATTTTATGACTTAAAAAAAGTTAGTTATGTCTTTAACTCTCAACACCAACACAACTGTTGCATTCAATTTGCAACATGCCACAAATATAAGTGTGAATATATCATTCCAGCAAATGCTAATTTACTTCATACGAGCAGTGAAACTGTTCAACAATTTCTGGATCTCAATGCCTCAAACAATGTGTGCAATTCATTGCGTAACAAGCGATTAAATATGCTTGGGAATCCCACACCAACACACACACATATGCACACAACTTGTCGCACACAGTCAGTGTAGCAGCATGAAGCGCAATTGCACTCAAGGCTGGCACTGGTGGTGGCCAACGAGCAAAGTCTACAAACATTGTCAGCTTAGCGCTAAACGCTTAACGCCTTAATGCGCGCCACGCTGCGCTGCAACGTCTGGCAGCAGCTGCAAGTGTTGCACTTCGGCTGCCCTCAATTGTCTGTGCGTTCATTTCCAGCTACAGTCACCAACTGCGCGTAATTTGAATAGTTTGCATATTTCAATGCAATTGCTGCACTCGCATTTACACCCACACACGCACACACACATGCACTCACAAACACTTGAGCACTCAAAATACAATAGAGGAGAGTGCAATGCTGGGAACTGGCATCATTTTAGATTTAATACAATCACGTCGAGTCGTTGTCATTGTTTAAAATTTCTGACAGACTTCAAATTAAATTTAGTTTCAAGTGCAATGCACATACACACACCCACACATGCGCACAATTCATAAATTTACCGCATGTTAGAGAGCATTTCGTGCAAACAGCGATTTTATTTGCATAGCTGCGAGCATATAAAAGTTTTGCTGCATGCCACCAGACACCTGCTATGTGTATATTAGTAAATATGTGCATGTGTTAGTGTATGTGTGTGAGTGAGTGCAAGCGTTGTTGTGGCTGTTTGGCAGCAATGCCAGCCGAATATTTGCACTAAAATTGTTGCAGTCAATTAGTTAGAAATTTACACGATTTCGCGTCATTGTTGTGAACTGCATATTTTTCAGCAAATTGTTGTCGTTGAGAGTTGTTGTTTTTGTAATATTTTGGCAGTTGAAGGTTATTGTTTGGCAGTTTGAAAGTTGAACAGCGCAGTTTATGTGTAAATTGTCGATAATTAATAAAGTTTCATATTGAAACTATTGAGTTGCCGGAACTGCTTTAATGTGAACAGTAACTACTGAGAAAATGTCAACGATTCGAGGCGCTATGCTGAAATGCTAAACTAATATTGTTGTAGTAATGCTAATTAATGCAACATTGGTTTTGTGAGTGTTAAATTTCAATAGATAGTTAGTTAATAGAGTTATTAGATTAACAAGAAAACATCAAAACATCAAATTTCAACCCATTAAGAATTCTTATTAAAATTAATTTAACACTCTGCTAGCAGTTCTTGCTGTTCATTGGATGGCTTTGACGGGCAGATAAAGTTGCAGAGTGTGCGTGAAATACGAAGCTCTGGAGACATTAGAACATGTTCTCTGCTACTACCTCGCCTTCTCAATAGAACGTTTTGGCATTTTAGGGGCACAGGAGTTGAGCGACTAGAGGAGATGGCGTCGCTAGGACTGAAGCGTTTGCTAAAGATTTGTATTCGCATTCTCACGGATCACTACTACACTCATAAAATCTCTATCTGGCATCACTAAGAACCCAATTAGGGTCTATTCGAGCCCATTTGTGGCTAACCAGTTATATCTACCTCTGATCTTTTTGTTATGAGCAGCTTTAAAAAAAAATCGTTGAATCACATTTTGGTTCGTTTTTAATGCCAAACTATGGTCTTTTAATGAACAATATATGATCAATCATCACTAAATACGCCTTAAAAATAATTTTTAAATGCTCGGAACTAAACACAATCCGAGATAATTATATTTTTTTCTGTTTTTTTTTTTAAATTATTTTAAATAAATGTTGCTATGGATTAACAAGTTTTGTTGCAAAGCTCCTCATATACATTTATTCTTTAATATCTGCTCGGATTTTTATATAAACCAAACTTTCGACTGGGTAAGGTCTCAATTTGTTTAAAATAATATGCGCAAATGATTTTCATACATGATTTCTAATTTCGTTCTCATCCAATCCACTTTCAATGCCCATCCGGTGACTACAAGCAAATATTCTTATAGCGTCCCCTATAAACAAAATAATAGCGCGAGCACATCCAAGACGGCAGCGACATGTCCACACTACTTCAACATGGCATCGACTTCCACTGTCACCGTCTTGTTAACTACAATTTTACCGTTATATAATCTATTTCAAAACAAATGGCAATATCTATACATACAATTGTTCGTCCTGACTGACTGACATGATATTTAAACTTTAGGTACATATTGAAAAATGAACCTCCGCTAAAGACGAGATTTTTTGAAAGTCGGGGCCACAAAGGGAAAAACGTTGGTGAAGCTTATTGCCTTCGGACTTATTGAAATTATTCTAAATCGAAAATAATTCGACACGTATTTTTTATTTTTTCAAAAGTTAAAATTTAACGGGGTCAACAATAGGTCAACGTGCGTATACGGGAGGACTACGAAAAAAACCATGAACCGACTATTGACATTAAAGTTGGTGAAAACACTGGAAATAAAAAGTAATTTGACACATGTTTCTCATGTTTTTTTGAAAATCTGAACCTAAGGGGGTCAACCAAGAGTTAAAAATTGTATGTAGAAACATGGTTTTTTAAGCCTTTTGACTTCAAACTTGGTGAAAGTTCTTTGAATGTCAAATAATTTGACACGTGTTTTTTAATTTTTCGAAAACCAAAATCCGACGGGTCAACGACGAGTTAAGAGTTTCTATGAAGAAACTGAAAAACATGAATTAATGGACTTATTGACTTCCAACTTGGTGAAAGTACTTTTAATAAGAAATAATTTGACACGTGATTTTTAATTTTTCCAAAATAAAAATCTGCCGGGTTCAGCAATGGGTTAAAGTTTGTATGAGTCTTCAGTCTGACTGTGAAAAAACACGAACTATTGGACCCATTGACTTCAAACTTGGTGAAATTATTGTAAGTGAGAAATAATTTGACACGTTTTCTTTAAGTTTTCGAAAATAAAAATCTGATGAGTTAAACAATGGGCTAAAAGTTTGTATGAAGAAACTGTGAAAAACATGAATTAATGAACCTATTGACTTCAAACTTGATGAAAGCACTTTTAGTGAGAAATAATTTGACACGTGATTTTTAATTTTTCGAAAATAAAAGTCTGAAGGGCTCAACAATGGGTTACGAGTTTGCATGGGCTTATGATTTACCGTACCAATTGACTTCAAATATGGTCAAAGCACTTCGAATGACAATTATTAGATAAGTATTTTTTCATAAAAATCTGTCAGGATCAACAAAGGGTTTTCACTTTTCATAATTTCTCCTCGAAAATTCAGTCAACCAGTCAGTACAAACAATTTAATGTACATAAAATTTTCCTCTATTTATAGTTTTTAAATTGTGGTCTTTAATGACTAAATTTTATGTTTTATGCTGCATTTAAGAACCTTGCTACTTTCCTACTACACATTGTTTCCACCAATAAAGCACTGAAATCAAGCGTATACAAAGTTCGTAACAAAAGCATAACGAAAATTGAATGTTAAATCCCTATTTTCTGTTATTATCCATCGTAGTGTTAAACCATTCGAAAGCGCCAAAAAGGCACTTTGCCCTAACGTATGCAAAAGTAAACCGACGGCAAAAGCCAAATTCAGTATTTCGAATGCAATCAGCCGAGTGCACAATTACAACACTTTGATAATAAATACGCTAGTGTTGGTTGTAATGTTGTTTGCGTATTCTTTTGTGGCTGTCGTGCGTGGCGGCGGGCGGCACTTTGACAGCACGTTCGACACTGTCAAACCAACCGCTAATACTGTCATACCAAAGTATTTTATTGAATGATTTGCATGCGGTGCAAATGTTGACGCAAAACCCATCATCAGTTCGCTCGTTACCCATCCTACGAAACACAATATCGACATTTGGCATTCCTGGTGTGGCTTGAAGCTCATTGAAAATCGACCGGCGCTGATAGAAATTCTCGGAAATGTGCACAACCCTGAAAAAGGCCACAATGCGAAAAAAGCGGCCGATAACATGCGTTTTGCATAAACGCACAATTTATGTGCCATCACACACGCACACACACACACACACACAAACTGCACATGTTGGCTTTTGTTTTTTTAAATTGTCATGCTATGTGTGAGTGTGTGTGAGTGTATGTGTGCTAAAGCTAAAGCTGATATGTGTAGACGTGTTGGTTTTCAACGCAATCAATTTTTCGCGCTGCTTGATGTGTCGCTTTTTGTTGTTGTTGGCCTTTGTTTGGCGCCTAAACAGAATCCACTTTAGTCACCCTCGTTTATGTGTCTCAGTGTTCTTCTCTAAACAAATTGATTTGATTTTCATGAACTCATTGAACTCGAGTTTGTCAAGCAGGCAAGCAGTCAGTCAGGCAAACGCTGAGCTGCATGCAAAACGGAAGAATCTCATATTGGATTACCTCACCCGCCCGCACGCACACTCACCCACATGTCTTTATACAACGAGAATATTAATGTGGGTAAATCACAGCCAACATCTGGCGCCTATTTTTCACTTTGCTTCCAAAAAAATTCTCACCACAACGCAACATTTTCAAGCGTTTGCGTTGCTCACTTTTTGCTTGTTGCCTTTGGTTGATGCTGCAAGTTGCGGTGTGGCTGTGCGCGAGACAAAGTGAGAGTTGATGCAGATTTGCCTTGACGGCAATAACTCACACATGCGAACACACGTGCACATATGTACGAGCATGTTTTGTATATTTAATGTGGGACACTTATCCTGCGCTACGACACGCTGCAACCGAAACAACTTGTCTACATGTGTCGCCCAAAGCATCGGTGCAGTGTTGCCAGCTAAACGATGAACATTTTTGTTGGCATGATTTTATATTCAAGTGACTTTTAAACGTTTGTAAAACAAAGAACGAACTAATTTTTGATAGTTGAAAATAAACAGTAATTTGAATGTGGTGAGAAGTTTAGCACTCAATTTGGATTGACTTATGTTAATTGCTGCGTTTTATATAAAATATGAAATATTTTTTTTTTGTTTGAAATAGGCAATATTACAGTTGTACATAGTTAAACGACGAACTTAAGTAATCTGACAAAGTTTTCTGTATTTCTTTGCAAATGACATTTAAATGTCAAAGTGATAAGTTTGCGTGAAAAAAAGTGACTCAGAAAGTCCATAGTCGAATAAAAAACTCTTTCTTGCCCCCCGCCAGTTTCGATTGTAATTTTTTTTATTATTAATAATAAAAAAGTAACAATTTACAAGAGTTTCAGCCCTTCTCGATCTGGGAGACTTAATTCAATAAATAAAAACAAATATTAACCCTAGAAAAGTAATCTTCGTCGATTCGACGAACACCACATACATTTCTTCAAATTTCCCCTTATTCTCCGATATGATTGCTTTCTCTTTTCGTATGATCTCAGTTGGCGATGTGCTTTCGCGGAATACAAGGTTTTTTAGCACGAGCGCAGCGTAAGTTTTCTTTTTTTATATAAAAACACAAAACTAGGCTTCGTCGAAACGACGAAGTATTCTTCGTCGTTTAGAATATTAACGTAACTTTTTGCAACTGAATACGAGTACTATACATTGAATTTCAGTATTTTAAAATGTCTCGGAATTCGGGGTTTGGAATGTGAATTTTTTTGCGCAGCGCAACGTGGCGTATGAGTGTCATTTAATTTTAATATAAATCTAATTAAATGACACTCATACACCACATTGCGCTGCGGAAAAAAATTCACATATCGCAATTAGACAGTTTGAATGTATTTTTTTTGGATTGGTGTCTTAAGCAAATTTGTTGGTCGTTAAAATATCTACAAACTTACCACAGACAGTAAAGCGATATTCGGAACGATTTAGGATCTATTAACATTTTAACGTTCGAAGACTTAAGCCACGAAAAATGAACAAACTTCAAAGTCGGATTTCTCTTAAACTAGAGCCAATCCAGCCAAACGGCTGGTGGATCTCAACTCAGTATACCTATGAAAAGTCGCTCTGTAGGTCCCCCCCATGTCTGAACTTTTGAGGGTAAATTTCACGCACAGTGTTATTAATAAGTTAAGTTAATTAGTTAGTTAATTAATGTACAAGTAAGTTAGTTAAATAGTTAATTAGAATTGTAAAAAATTAGTTATATTTGTTGATTTTTTTGCTTTTTATTTGTTTTTTAAGGAATTATAATTCAAATTATAATTCTTCATAATGAAGCTATGTATTGTTCTTCACTTTATTTTAATTTTAATTATTTTTTTAACTTCTGATACTCATTCTGATCTCAAAAATAAATGTACCTAAAACACAAGTTATTAAAAAATACACAAATAATTTTTAAAAATATATACGGTGGGAATTATTTACACAAAAATGTCTAAGTATAATTATAAAATTAAGTTGGAGTTTATAGGATTTCTAATACTTCCAAAAATCGGAGTTCAATACGACTTCGTCCATTCGACGAAGATTACCAACAACGTATGTAAAATATGATTACCCTTCTAGGGTTAAGTAAAACGTTGTAAACTATTTATACAGTTTAGATAATTAGGTTATGATATATTGTAGATATCATTTAAAAGAATTATCGGAAATCGATTAAACTCAAAAGTGAATATAACCTCCAAAAATTGTAAAAAAAATTTCAAAATTTTTCTTATCGAGTTTTGGTACCGTTTTTTATATTTTCTTCCTGTATTGTTTTACAGTTTATATTTTTCCAATTTTTTTCCCTCCCGCATGGCACTCAAAACTCAACTCAAAAGTGAATAATAACCTCTAACAATTTTATTTTATTTTAAAAGGTTTTTTTTATTGAGTTTTGGTGCAATCACCAACTTTTTTTTAATTATTTTCTTTGTATAGTGTTCTATAATAGGTTTATATTTTTTCCAAATTTTTTTCCACCACTTAAAAAAAACCAAACATAATTTTTAAATATATTTTTATTTATATTCTAAGTTACAACCGTACATTCAGCAAAAATGATCCATGACTTTTAGATATAGTTTTCAACTATATGTGTTTTTTTCCAGATTTTTTATTTACCTGTATGAGGCTTACAATAAATAAGAATTCAATTGTTTTTTTAGGTTATGTTTGCCGTACAGTCGTCAAACTTTTTCTGTAACATTCTAAAATCATTTCGAACTGTATGTATTTAAAAAAAATTTCACCAAAGAAACTAAATCAGTCCGAAGACGTCGGTCTGATAAGATTTGTGACTTAACTGTTAACGAAATGGCACAAATAACTTCAATTGGAAGATTTTAACTTTATTCTTTACCAGTGTTTCTGTTAGTGTTAGTGAAGAATGTTGAAGGTTAGGTTATGTTTGGTAAGCTGGCTGGCCAGATCGGCCACGCTTAGACCCCCTTTTGGTGCCTAGTGGTACTAATTGGAGCTCCTTACTGTAACAATTCGACGTAAAAGTGTTCGGTAACATGTGGAAAACTTTACTAGCGGCTTAATTCTGTGCTTAAGGAATTATTACAAAACAGAAACTTGTTCTTCTTGTCTTGTTTTACATATGGCTTATAATTCTTTATATATCAGGTGTACAACTTTGCTTCCGCCGTTTTCCGATAGGTGGCTGTACCGGCTGAGGCTGGTTGAAATACATAGATGGTAATGCCTTTAACACTAGAATGCCCGAGGGAGTCATTTTGACTCCATTGAGGTCTTTTATTTTTTAAATTATTCAAAACACTATACGTACCAGAATTACACTGTAATTTAATTTCAACAGCAAAAGCCACTGACAATAACTGTACAGTAGTTATGAATTCAAACAAGGCAATTATTAACACTAGAATGCCCGAAAATCTGACATACCTAAAATGCCTCGGGCATTCTAGTGTTAAAGTGAGTGTGGACAGTGCCTAACGAATTGTCATCGCCGTTTCAGTGACAGTTGTTCTTGTTTTCGTATTATTCACGCTCAAAAATGTCCGTTTATGTGCCCAATTCTCGCCATTTGCGGGAAGTTTTACTTTTCTGTTACAATTCGAAAGAAAATGCAGCTGAAGCGCATCGAATGCTCTCAGAAACTTACGGTGATGCTGCTCTGAGTGAAAGAACGTGTCGGGAGTGGTTTCAACGTTTTAAAAATGGTGATTTCGATGTCGAAGACAAACATGGTGGTGACCACTTTTGCGGCCTCACGTCGCAAAAGTAGTCAAAAAGTACCTGGAAACGCTGAAATGGGAAGTCTTGCCCCACCCGCCGTATTCCCCAGATGTCGCCCCTTCTGACTTCCACCTATTCCGTTCGATGGCACACGGCCTGGCAGATCAACATTTTCAATACTTCGAAGAATTGGAAAAATGGATTGCTTCATGGATAGCGTCAAAAGAGGACTCCTTTTTTCGAGCCGGGATCCGAAAATTGCCGAAAAGATGGGAGAAAGTTGTCGCTAGCGACGGACAATACTTTGAATAATACATCTGTAAGCACTTTTTCGCAATAAAGCTTTTAATTTTGGAAAAAAACGGCGGAAGCAAAGTTGTACACCTGATAGTACAAAATATTAAAAAGTTCACTTATTCAACAAAAACTTTTCTTTAAATCTATTTTAGTTAATTTGTTAATATTAAATTGTAAACATATTTCTGATAATTTTCATTCAATTTAAAAAACAAAACATTCTGGCAACCCTGTGTCTGTGTGACTTACTACTTTTCGGCTTTGCTTTGCCTTGTGCTGCTTCCGTTTACTGTGCGACAACATGACAGCCTGGAACAGAGACTAGAAAGTTTGGACGCCTTGGGACAATTTTTAAATGCACACCGAAGCGGAAGAGTGCAACTCATGATTTATCAGATTTCGATTAAGCACATCATACATTAAAATCTTGTGTATGACAATCATTTTTAATAATTTTTTCGGTGCACAAAATGAGCAAAGAAGAATTTTTGCAACAGAAAAAAAAATTACTGAAATTTAATTTGTAATTTCAATTTTTTGGAAAAAATAAGTTTTTCATAAAAAAGGCTAAAATCTGATTTTTTCGAGATTTATCAATTTTGTAACAAAGCCATAAGTTTATATTAGCTTTTAACCTTCTAAGAGCCATTTCTTAGCAGCTGTGAAGCAATTTGTTGAATTTTTAAATTCGATTGCTTTTGTAGTGAGCGCATTTTATCTAAGTATGCACACATTTACAAATAGATTTATATTAAAATACAAACATAGATCTTATAACCAAAGATAATTTTCATTGTTAATATGAAGTTTTCTAAAATCCGGTTGTATGGAAGATGGTTGTAATTTATCTTCGATTTCATTGAAATTTTGCACAGTAAGTTCCTGACTCATATAGCAACTATATACCAGATTTCATTTATGTTCAACCACTCCTTCTATTTTTAACACTTTGCTATATGAACTCGCAACACTATGCGGCTTTGCATTGGTGACTTTTGTGCATTGCAGCATCTTCAAGATTTAGTTGGCCCCCTATAATTTTCCCTTACGAAAGCGCAGTAAGCAGCGCCTGTACATGTTCCTCTGGTCAACTCATCACGTGTCCACACCGAAGCAAACACATTTGGATTTAAATTAATACATTTTTATTAAATTTTCCGATTCAACATATTCGATACTCGTTACTCGGCCACTATTTAGCTCACTGTCCCAGTCGACCTAAACATGCATTTTCTCTTCGATTATGCTTTTTCCTAGATTCCATTTCACTGCCATAGAGATTCGTTTATTATTTGCCGTAGCTGATGTCGGCATTTAAGCTGCTCCGGCTTTTTGTTAGTTTACATTTTGTTATTCCACATTCCTCAAGTGATTATTCACATTTTGTTGCCGCTTTTAAATTTTAATCTTTTTTAGTTGACAAGATGAAAGGCACCTGAAAAGTGTATGGAAGCCATGAGCTGAGCGTAAAACGGAAAGTGAAAAGTGAAAAGCTCGGCAGGCAGCATCCCAAACTAAATACACGCCAACTTCATCATTTCGTTTTGTTTGTCATTACGACCAACTTGAATGTGAATTGTGTGTTCCTTGAGCGCTTTGCCGTTTCCGTTTTCTCGCACTGCCTCATTCGGAGCCATTAAAGTGTTCTTATCGTTTTGACAAGTGATTGTTCGCATTTTCAAGTGGCGTTTGCTTGCGTGTGTTCCGCGCTCCCTCTCGTCGTACATACTCGTATTTTATGACATGAGTTTTGGTGTCGTTTTTTGTGAGAGTTCATTTACTGAAATTTTTGTTGTTGTTGTTGTTTTTCAAGTTGACATAAGAATAGAACAATGGATGTTGTTGTTGCTGCGAAATGTTGAGTGTTATTAGCGCAGTTACCATAGAGTGTTGGACGAAATTCAATCCGACTAATGATTGAAATGGCATTACTAAAGCAACACTTAAGGGAATAAATAATTATTTATTATTAAATCATGCTTGACTTGGAATGGTTCAATCATTTCAATTATTACCATGACTACATGACTACAAAATTAATGATTGATTGAATTGATTATTAGGCATTAAAGTCATAATTGACCAATAATATGAAACAATAGTTAGTACTTTCTAGTTGTAGTTAGAAAGTAAGATAGAAGATAGTAAGTAGTAATAATTAACACCGGCTAGGGGCACAATAGATCATTACTTATTTTAAAACAAGGGACGTAGCTGGAACTTGCCCATAGAAGAGATGCAGGGGCGAGGATTTAACACCTATTTTTTTTTTTAAACTTAAGTACTATGTGCATTTTAAAGTAAATAGACATTACGAAATATGTCTGGCTTTTCATGAAATTTCCTGATATTTTAAGTCAAAGTCTGAAGTCAAAGTTTGTTTGTATCATCGCTGCAAATATGAGCATTGAACGAAGAGCCAATTCTAAGTGTTTTTTTAAACTTGTTAAAACTTTCAACAAATCGTTTCAATTGATGAACCAAGTTTATGGAGACAAATACTTATCACGTGGCAGAGTTCATGAGTTGTATATATGAAAACTAGGGATTACAATTTCGGGATCCCGAATAATTTCAGTTTGGAGAAATCCCGGTACTTAAAATTTCCGATACCGGCATCAAAGCATACAAATTGCTTACTTTTTGCTTTTGTAAAAAAAACTAAATGGGATGTGTTTAAAGGGAAGCTAATCTCCTGGGCGACTATTTGTCGTATTTTGAAAGATTGCCGTAATGGGAAAGGAAGGACATACCTGGTCGTCTGCCGAAGTTAAGTGCCACAAGGACGAAAAACTACTGACAAGTGCAAAGAACAAAGTTTCGTGTCGATTGGCCACGCAAATTAGCACGAAAATTTGGAATTTCAAAATCTGGTGTTCAAAAGATTTTGAGGAGGAACAATGTAATCTATCGCAAACGTAAACCAGCACCAAAGTATTCCGCGAAACAACTTGAAAATATACCAAAATGCTAAATATATATTCTGTTCCTAGTTTTAAGGTAAGTACACAGAATTGTACTAATTGTGTTAATACGAAAATGAAATTTATTTGATTGAAACATTCGGCTGATTTAGTTTCCTAAAACAATAAATTCAATACCAAAATAAATCCAGGAGTCCGGAATTGCCGAAATTCCTGAGATTATAAAAATGGTCCGGGATTTCAATTCCTAGTGAGGGCATTATGGTCAACTGACATCTGTGTTCAGCTGTTCCATCAAAACTGTGCATGATTCTATCAAAGATCAGCTAAAATGTTCATTAAAATTCGTAAAAGCGTCTTCGATTTACTACATTTCAATTGAAAATTTGGCTATCAAAATGTGTGTGGACGGTTTGTTCAGCACAAGGTGACTGACGTCAACTTATCCCACGACACTTTGACTGTTTTTTTAACTGAAAATTGCATTTAAGCAAAAAAACGCTTCGATTTGCCTGCTTTGGGACCGTGAAACTTTTAACTTTTCACAAAGAAGCCATCCAAAAGGCTTGCAACGACATCCTGAAGGACATTCTGGCCTTTCTGCCTTTTTTGACAGAGTCGAAATGCACATAGCAGGTAAATATAATAATTGAAAATATTTATTAATGGGGTTTGAGAGGTTTTAGCACCCAAACCCCCCTTCGTTATGGCCCTGTTTCAAGTTATAATATAATTTAAAAAGTAAGAAAATGCACTAAAGTATAAAAGGACAAAACATTGTGTAAGTTCCAAAGTTCACTTTCTTTATATTAAACTTTAATTCATCTATTTTTCTTCTCATCTTCTCATCAGCTTGCTCAAAATTTTTCGATACATTGATTACGATTGTGACAGTCCGACTGGTTCAGTACTGGTTAGTTGATCTAAGTGGCGCACACAGAATTTCATTTTGGGGACGTGGCGCTTGTTTGCTTACAACTTTTGAGCCGAATACCAGTTGAAACCATATTTTTCACAAGTAATTTTTGTATTTGATGGGGTCTAAACCAAGGGTTCAAGGGTTCCTCCTCCCTCTGTGTGCATCACTGATTGATGAATTGCACTGCTAGCCAAAGGATGTGGGTTTAATTCTGACTTAACCACAATAATAAATACAAACAGTCTCTTCGAGAATGATTTCTGGGCTCCCTGGCTAATCGAAATATTAGTTCAATTCGATTCGGTAAAGAAACTAAAAGTCAACAAAGTCACAAGTTGATAGAATAAATATTATAGAAAATACAATCAATTGAAATAACAAAAATGACTGATTTAATAGTCAACGTGACTGCCAAATTTCAATAATTTGCAAATTTTCAGTTGCGAAGTGGGAAGTTCGAAGTGGTAAAAATTGTTGGAAAACGTCCAAGATGAAGTGCATAGAAACTCCGGAGGAGGTAAATGAGGAGCTTAATTTTCCCATCAATTGTTCGTTGTAGTTTTATACTTTCTGTGTTTTTAAATGTTGAAATCTTTAGACAATTTTAAACTTTCGCCCCACCTACAAAGAATTCTGATACCAGTGTTTTGAGAATCTATCTAACAAATTCTAATTGAATCTAACAAATTTCAATATAAATCTGCTTGTAATACTATCGACATGAATTACGAGTAATGATTAAATGACTAATGACAAAATGCTCATAGTTGAGTGACTAACGATTGAATCACTTAATCAATAAATGCAAGTCGCTGCCATTAGCCATTTCACTCATCACCATTTCACTACACTAAACTTTACGCAAAACTCCTTAGTCATTTCTTGTGACTAATTTCCAACTACTTAGTGATAACTAAAATGGCATTCAACCAATTATTTGATTGACAAATTTAGTTAATTGTGCGCCACACTGTTGACTGTTGACGCGTGACTGCTAATTTCTGCACCGTGTCTGTTGTGTGCGCAAAATGCTCGAAACAGCATACAATGGCCGCTGGCCACTCGCTTGCCCCAACTTGATTTGCTTTGTTGTGTTGACAAAAACGAAAAGGGTCTTTCGTTGTTTTGCGGCCTTCATTGAAGAAATGCGCTGAGAAGAGCGCACAAACATTTTGCCTGCGGAACGCAACGCTTCACAAAGATGTGTTGTTGTTGTGTTGTTTTGCTTTCGGTCACTTTAATGACTGCGTGCGAGCGTGATTTGTTGTAGGTGTTTTTTTTTCTGCGCGAGCGACAAAATTTTCTCAGCAATTTGACTTTGCTCGTTGCTGTTCGTATTTCTGCTCATTTCGGTGCACTTTCCGGTGCTTCTTTTGTTGTTTTTATATTTTTGTAAATATATATTTTTTATTTTCTTGCAAATGTTGACAAAGACAACTCATTAAATTACAAAATTTGTAGCAAAACACAAAGAAAATTTTGATTAAAAAAGTGAAATCAAATAAACAGAAATAAATTGTGTTGGCGCGTCAAATTAAAACGATGCAATTAATCAAACCTTTTAAAATATTTGACGCTCGTCTGCGATCAAATTTTTTTGTTTAATATTCTTGTGACAGCTCAGCCCTTTTGCTAATTTTTTCTTTGGAAGCTGAGTCGACACTGCCGCTGTCTGCGTTGACTGATTTGTGTGCCTGGTTGTTATTTGAGCGCCTTCTGGCAACTTGACTCTTCAATGCTGCAAACTAATTTCTTTGCTACTGTTTTTCGCTGTTGCGTTGGGTATGTGTGAGTGTTGCGTTTCGTTTCGTTCAGATTAGATGCGTAAAAGCACATTCAATATTTTTTTGCTGCTGCTTGCCAAAGTGGTTAAATGAATTATTTCATTTGATTTGATTTGACGTCAGCACAACCAGTCAGTCAGTGATGTGTGCACTGGAATTGACACAAAAATGCGCACCAAAGCGCTGCTGCGACTAAAGTTAAAGTTGAAGCCAACAGGCGACTCAACGCAATGGATTTGTATGCGAAATTCAGCGCGTTCAATTAGATATTAATAAACAAATAAAATGATAATTTCATTGCACTCAGTGCTTGAGAGAAACGGGTACAGCCAACTTGCGAAACGCGCTGGTATCGTTAGACAAACGGCGAACGACTTTAAAGCGACACTTTGACGAATTTTCAATTAAGTTGGCATTTTCCGTAAATATTGTATAAAGATGTGCAGTGTGAGCGAGCAGGCAATAGCGAGCGAGCGAAAACGCAAGTCAAATGGCCTTTGCAACTTCCAACTGCCAACCAGCCATAGCCACCAAAGATATACATTTTATTGTTGTTGTTGAATATTTTACAACTTTTATTTATTATTACTACTTATTGATTTTAATAAGAAATTCACGCTGGCTGCATGCAAATTTTAAGAAAATTTTCAAATTTTCAACATTTTCCATTGCTTGTGCACATCACTTGAATTTAGGAAAAATGTTTTTGTTATTGTTAAAGCTCACTGTTCAAGTCTCAGGTTTAATACGTTTCTTGGAAAGCAAAAAAGTTGAACTTGGTATCTCTGAAGGGGCGCTCGAGTAGGCAACAAATTGTATATGCTGCCATTATTTTTGACCTCATTTAATTTCTTCTTCATCATCAATCGACAGACTGTCGGCGTTTGTTTGTTGGTCTGTTAAATTTTTGCTTATTTGATATCCTTTGATTTCGCTGAGAATTGCGTTGGGTAGAAAAATTCGTGTTTTTGCGCTCGAGTGGCCTTTTTGTGCGCCACAAATACAACAGCGCAAAATAAGTTGAGTACAAGCAGCCAAGCTTGGCTGAGATGTGCACAGCAGAGAGGCGAATCGCACAAGAATTTAACACATTTTAAGCAATTAGCAGTTAATTACGAGCGGGCGTCTTTTGTCTTGCTGATTAAAAGGCGACAGTGGCTGCACGAAGAGCAGAAACATCATCAGCAGCAGCAGCAGCAGCCATTTGTGGGTCGACATAAAAGACTGGCCGGAATTCAATTAGCCTCAGCCAAACAGACTGTGCGTAATCAGGAGTTAATAGTGCTAATGTTGGCCTTTTAGTCTTTAAAGCACTGTTCCGGCATCGTTTCCATTTTGTCTTGGTTGGGCCAACAAGTTGAAAGCGGAAGCCACGACTTATTATTGAGATAATGCTTATTATTACATTAAAATTAATAAGAATGAACAACAAAAGTTCTTACAATATGTGAGCTCAGAAATGCTGAAAGACTCATAAATATTGAGTAAGAATATGAGATTAATTTCATAACCATGTCTTCGTCAGTGGAAAACTGCAATTATTGAAAAAATTCTTTAAAATTCATACGTCCCACAAATTGTAGTCTTTTTAAAAGGACATCGGATTCGAAAATGAAAACAAAGTATGCGAGGTTGCTGTGAATGACCTCTAGCTTCATGCCTATATCAACATGTGGATGGGTCTCGGCAAAAGTGATTTTTTTGGTGCAAGATGTAATCATATCATAGAAAAACAGATACAAACACATTTAGAGAGATATGCAACAATGTTAAAAAATTCTAGTGAAAAAGTTAAAAATTGTACTACGTAGGCTGCCTTTTATATAAGGAATGGAATTTTCGATAGGAATGGTCTAGTTTTCGAAAAATCTGAAATTACCATTGAAAAATTTATCATTTTTTAACATAAACGTGCTTAGAACATTTTGATGATCAAGCGCTATTTGTGTTGCTTACACTGACTTGAAAAATTCATCTCCGTCATAAAATGGATTTAGCTCGTGAACATTTTCGAGCAATAATTTTTTACAATTTCCAAAGTGAATTATCTCAACAACCAATCACCTTCATTCCGCATTTGATGATGAAGCACCAACCCTTAAGCCAATTTATAACTGCTTTAACGAATTCAAGCATGGTCGCCGTTCGCTCCAGGACGATTTCGTCAAAGTTGTACAAAATCGGTAATTGTGCCAGAAACCATAGATGCTGTGCGTGAACTGATAACGAAGGATTGTCATGTGACATACCGTGAGATAGAAGCATCCTTGGTCATTAGTTTTACGGCCGTGCATTCGATATTGCATGAACATTTAGCTGTCAGAAAGATTTGTTCTCTTTGCTCGCTCAAAAAAGGCTCGTGTCGGTTGATGCAAAGAAATGATGGAAAAATTCGATCGCGGTACTTCGAAAGACGTTTATAAGATCGTGACAGGTGAAGAATCATAGATATAAGCGTATGAGCTCGAAACAAAACAGCAATTGACCGTGTGGGTCTTCCAAGACAAGCCAAATCTAACAAAAGTTGTTCGAACACGCAGCACATCGCAGAAAATGGTCGCCTGTTTCTTTGGCAAAACTGGCCATGTGGCTATTGTGTCATTAGAGCAACGTAGAATGGTCAATTCTGAGTGGTACCCAACAATTTGTTCGACAGAAGTGTTCAATGAAATATGGAAAAACAACCGCCGATGCCGAATCATTCTTCACCAGGACAATGCGTGCTCTCACACATCGGCTCAAACAATCGCCTGTTTGATTGACCAAAGCATCGATTCAATGGGTCATCCGCCATGCAGCTCTGATTTAGCACCCAATGACTTCTTTTTATTCACGCACATAAAAAATGCGTGGTCAACGATTTTCATCGCCAGAAGATGCTGCTGAAGCATTCAAAAACCATGTTTTGGAGGTGTCTCAATCGGAGTGGAAAAAGTGCTTCGACAAGCGGTTTGAGCGCATTTGAGCAAGAAGAATACTTTGAAAAGTAATAAAACCATTTTTGATGACAACAAAATGCATTTTGATCCTTTTTGAAAAAATATAAAAGGCCATCCTCGTAACATTCAGAGCTTAGAACAGATAATTTGGTTGTTAGAGCAACTTTTATGATTCAAGTCTAAGTTTTGTATCACATACCAAATTAATTACTAATTAATTTTTTTATTATTACTAAAACTAATTAATTAACTAATTTTCTTCTACTGCTTTTGCAGCCATATCAAAGACAAAAAAAAAATTATTTAAGAGTTTTTAAAAGATCTAAAAAATAATCTTCGAAATGGTACCAGCATTCCTAAAATCACTGAATTTGATACTTTCATCGTTAAAGCCTTTGGAATGAGTCTACCATAAATTTAGTATATACCAACCAAATGGTGTTTTTTCCACAAATTAGCTACATTATTGATATCAATTTTAATTAAAAGCTACTTATGGTACAGAGAACCTTATTTAATTGAAGCAAAATTTCAGCAAAATTATGCTTTCAAATGAATGCAAATTAGCATGAAGAGCAGACCAGAAAAAGGGAAAATGTTGTATTTTAAACATATTTAATAGATTTTTGCTGTTTTTGTTTTTGAAGCATTCATTACAAATCACCGCCAACAAAACCAATCAAACCACCAACTTGGAGCTTTTCCTAAAAATATGTAAATGTGCAAATGTACAGTTTGCAAAGTGTTTGTCTAACATTGAGGGTGAGTAATGTGGCGCTGAAACATGGCGAAGTTTTTGTGTAACTTAATTAATTACCAAAATGGAAATTGTTTAAATGTTGGAAAATAGCAAAACAAAGAAACAATTTTAAGAAGACGCGGATGCTAAATGGACAATGGATATTTTTGAACATTGAATACATATTTGTGGGGAATTCAGGATGTGTAGTGAATGTTCCTAGAATGGAACACAATAAGGGAGTTTACATGAAATTTTACTTGAAAAAATTTACTAAAATTAAGTTGTCATATTTAAGTGTACTTTTGTCATGGAAAAATTTGCAAAGCCATGTTGAAACTAGCAAGCAAATTAAAATTTTTTTGCTAAGACTTACATTCAGTGTTTTTGTAAATGTAAAAATTGAACTGATTTTGTTGATTCTTTGCTCGTTACAGAACTCTTAGTAAGAAATTAAAAAAAATATTGATTTGCAGTATTAAGAAACCATAGTTGAATGCAGCTCACGAATGCCCTCTGCTGCCGCGCTGCTATCTGACTTCATTGGCATTCGGAGCGTATGAGTAACATTGTGTTGGCGTAAAAGTGGCAAAGGCAACATTGTTCGGGCTTCACTGCATAAATTAAACTTTTGAAATTTAATTCACAACGCAATCACTGAGTATTGTTGTCAACAAAATTAATATTTAATAAGGATTATTTAATATTTTATGTGCAATATTTAATATTAAATATTTATTTTATTATGTTTGCTAAATATTAAATATTTAAATGTTAAAGAATTAATATTTTAAATTTAAATTTAATGAAATTAAAAATTTAATTTTATATTTAAATATTGAATTAAATATAAAATATGTAAATATTAAACATTTAATATTTAAAATTAATTATTTAAAATTAAAATTTTAAATTTAATATTTAATTAAATATTTAAATATTAAACATTTAATTTAAAATAAATTTTTAAAAATTTAAATTAAAAATTTAGTATTTAATTAAATATTTAAATATAAAATCTAATATTCAAAATTTAATTTTAAAATTTTATATTTGTTTAAATATTAAACATTTAATATTTAAAATTAATTATTTAAAATTATTAATTAAAATTGAAATTTAAAATTTAATAATTAATTAAATATTTAAATATAAAATCTAATATTAAAAATTTAAAATTTTATATTTAATTAAATATTTAAATATTAAACATTTAATATTTAAAATTAAGTATTTAAAATGTAAATTTAAAATTTAATATTTAATTAAATATTTAAATATAAAATCTAATATTAAAAATTTAAAATTTTATATTTAATTAAATATTTAAATATTAAACATTTAATATTTAAAATTAATTATTTAAAATTGATATTTAAAATTTAATATTTAATTAAATATTTAAATATAAAAACTAATATTCAAAATTTAAAATTTGATGTTTAATTAAATATTTAAATATTAAACATTTAATATTTAAAATTAATTATTTAAAATTTAAATTTAAAATTTTATATTTAATTAAATATTTAAATATTAAACATTTAATATTTAAAATTATTAATTAAAATTGAAATTTAATATTTAATTAAATATTTAAATATAAAATCGAATATTAAAAATTAAAAATTTTATATTTAATTAAATATTTAAATATTAAACATTTAATATTTAAAATTAATTATTTAAAATGTATATTTAAAATTTAGTATTTAATTAAATATTTAATTATAAAATCTAATATTGAAGATTTAAATTTAAAATTGTGTATTTAATTAAATATTTAAATATTAAACATTTAATATTTAAAATTTAATATTTAAACTTATTATTTAATATTCTATAATTATAATTTATAAATCATATATTTTAATTTTGTATTTATTATTTATATTTTATTATTTATTTTTTGTGATTTTCTATTTTCGATTTTTTAATTCACAGTTTAAGAATTCAGCAATTAGCTATGAAAAGCATAAATTCATCATATTTATTATTTTCTATTCCTAAAATATTAATGCATGTAGCAAGAACACAAATTTTTGAACCACTTACGTTCTCATTTTACTTTTACTTTTAATTGTTCTACTGAAAATGTAGCAATTTTACTCTCGCTCTACTTTGAATTTTAATTGTTTTAGGGCAAACAAAAACCTGCAACGTTTCTGGTTCTCGTTACACTTTTACTACTCATTGTTTAGCTAAGAATGGAATGGCAACATTGTTTTTAACTATTTGTTTTTCTTAATGCCGATGGGCTCATTTTGGAACAAGTGGCAATATTGCACGGCAAAGGCTTCAGTACTTCAGCGATTGATTTCCGCATTTGCTGATTTTCTCGTTAATTAACAGCAGCAATTTTTCGTCTGCGCTTGCATGAAAACATTTACAATTTACAACACCATAATCGGTTTACAAATACAAAGATACACACACACACAATTAATAGCGTCTGAAGCCAGGCAAGCAATGTGAGCGAGTAAAATGAATGTTGCGCATACGCCATGGAGTGCCAGAGCGCACGACAACAACGAGACTGCATGGTTATACATGAACTTTAAAACTTAACTACAAAACATCGACAATAAACATACAGTTTACATTGTAGCAATAGTTCAATAAAGTTTACTAGTTCATCAATTTTCAAGGATACTAGGCAGTTTTGTACGCACGCACACAAACAGCTGCTACACCTTGCTACGATTTGTTTTATAATTTATAGTTAATTGGCTACAATCAATGACACTGAAAATGTGCATAATGAACAACTAAAAAAAATTACAAAAATTGATGCAAAAAGCGAGAAGAGCATTAAATAGCCGTTGGCAACATGAACCGGCCACAGCTTATTAAAACTCTGACAGTTCGCTGCACAGTGCGGAAAACCTACAAAAGGCGTACGAAAGCGTGAAATTTTATTAATTACACATAAAATCGAAATGAACAAATTAATTTGCTGTCCACAAGCGAGAAGCTACAATGTGAAAGTGAAATAAATTGTTTTATTTTTTACATTTTTGCATTTATTTTTGTGAAAAAATATATAAAAAATATTTTTGAGGTGCAGGTAAAAAACGCCAAACTGCATATGTACAAATAATAATAATAATAAACACAAAGCGAACGTGCAGCGATTTCCGGCATTGCAATTATTTTGCACGTTGCATATTAAAATATTTTGCAAATATTTTATTTTGTGCCATTCGCTGCCTTACGATGCCAACGGCGTTGGCTTTGGCGCTTGTTGTGTTGTTGCTGTTGGCGTTGGCGCTCTTGTTTTCATTGTTGTTGTTGTTGTTGTTGTTGTAGTGCTAGTGCTTGCATTGCCATTAACATGACTGTTGTTGCTGGAGTGGCACGTAAGCGACGGCTTGAAAAGTTGCTGAGCCATGACGCCGAGTGCATTATCTGCACACACACACTCACACATAAGAGCGTGTTGTTTAAATACCACTAGGCCAACAACAATAATAATGAAAACAGCAAACACAAAAGCAACAACAGTTTAAATTAAACACATTTCTCCTGCCGTCGCCAAACAAGCAACTGGCAGCGTGAGCGCTGTGGGCAGCACTTCATACGGCCAAGTGAGGTCTGTCCTTAGCCACATGCACGCAACATGCACACACACACACGTACATTGGCATCAGTATGTTGCAGTTGTGACGCGTAGACATTATCACTTTGTGTTATTTGTTGCGTTCGCCTGTTTGATTTGTAGCATTTGCTGTTTGCATTCATGTAGCTGCGGTGGCTGTTGTGTTGCTGCCAGCCACGTGACTATAAGTGCATTTAATTTTTAATATTCCATTGACCTTAATTACTGTGTTGAGCATGCAAGAAATTTGCTTTTGTAGATTTATGTACATAAACTTTGCACCACATGATGCCAGCAGCTGGCGCGCCTGAACAAAGGGCTCTGAAGTTTTTGACTAAAGTGTACTTAGTCAAATGATTGTAGGAAATTTTAATAGCTTCTAAAATAATGCGTTGGCATTTCTTGTTATGAATCAATATGGGTTTAGTGGAAATTGGGCGATGACGTTGTGATAATCTAAATGGTTTTCAAAGTCATAACTTTTCTAAATATTCCACATTGCTGATTTTTTATTGGACCTGCCTTACTGAATAACCAAACTGAGTCACCGTGAAGCATTGAAGTAATGATAACAGTGGCGCATACAAGGTTGGGTTTACAAACGCCCAAATATCTGCTTATTCCATAAATTTGAGGTGGAAACTATGCTTTCAAAATATATTTGGCTCAAAAGTTGTATCAGGAATCCCAAAAAAACAATCAAAAGTTGTATCAGGCATACCAAAAAACAGAATCAAGTGTGCGCCACTGAATTGGCATTTCTGCACTGCTGACAGAATCTCACTTATCTTTACTAATAAAAGATTTATGTTGATTCTTAATCCGTGTCTGTATGCAGTGTTGTGAAGGTTTAATGTGAATAGATTTAATATTAAAGTTTTTGTTACTTAAGACATCAATGTCCAATGTCTAATATCTGAACTGGTGGTGGCAGATAGGTTAAGTGGTCGTCTCAAGGACATCACATATTAGGCCAATGGACCCATTGTGTTACCATGCAAAGTTGATCTTCTAGATCAAAGAATGGATTTTCTGGCAGCGCTTTTTTACCAGATTTGCTATCTAACTTAGAACGAAAGACTTTCATTTTCACTTTCAGAAGTCACAGAAGAAAACTTTCATGCAAGTGATATCAGAAGTTTAAAATACTTTTATACTTTTAGACTCTCGACTTAGGAAGACGAAAGACTTTCATTTTCGACTTGAAAACTTGTTTACTTAACAGTTTTAGTTGGTTTTGGTGAACTTGAAGTAAATTGAAGAAACAGTTTTGAGGTTGGAACCGGAACTCGAGGTTTCATGGTGTCAGCATCTCAGGAAATGATATTAGGTTAGGTTAGGTTGTACTGGCTGCCAGCAAAGCCACGCATAGACCCTATTGGGACCTTAGCGATGCCAGTCGGAGCTCCGTTTAGATGCGATTAAAGTAGTGATCTTTTAGGATGCTCGTTGATCTCACAAACTTCCAGAGAGGTATGACGCCTTGCCTCGAGACCTGTTCTAGTCCTTTAAAGGTCGGTCCTAAGTACGTCAGGCGAGTTCTAGAGATGGCGGAGCAATGGCACAGTAGGTGTTCCAGAGTTTCTCTGCTGAGGAAGTGATATTACTGCCTAAAACTTTAAAAGGCTTTGATACTTTCAGATTTTTAACTTAGGAAGACATAAGCGAAACGAAAGACTTTCCTTTTTGTGCTTGGAACCTTGGCTACTCAATCATTTTCGTTGGTTTTGATGAGCTAAAAATAAATTTCGAAGTTCAGCACAGTTTCGATCTTAAAAGCAGAACTCAGGGTTCTGTAGTTTAGGCGCCTCAGTAAGTAATATTACTGTCTGGAAGTTCAAAAGACTGCTGAAATGCTTTCAAATTTTCAACGTAGAATGGCATAAACGAAACGAAAGACTTTAATTTTGGTCTTGGAGCCTTGGCTTTTCAATAATTTTCTTTGGAAATAAAAAAAGATTGAATTCGAATCGAAGAAACAACTTTAAGTTGAACTCAGGGTTCAGGCTGATATCAATGCATAGAAGTTTAGAAGGCTTTTATGCGTTCAAATTTTCAACCTAGGAAGATATAAATGGAAAGAAAGACTTTCATTTTCGACTTGAAATCTTGGCTAATTAATAGTTTTCTTTGGTTTATCGAACAAACACTTTTAATGTTCAAAGCAGAGCTCAGGGTTCTGTAGTGCCTCAGCAAGCGATATCACCAACCAGAAGTCTCAGAACAAGACTTTCATATTCGGTTATGAGTGTTGGCCACCAAATCGTTACTGTGGCATTAATAAATTTTTGAAGCACTCAGAGCTCAGAGTTGATTAATGTTGTTGCTTTACTCATCAATGTCTGACCTTTCCTCTTCATCATTTCTTACATTCAGCATTCTGATTTTTATTATTTTTTGTCATTTCGCAGCACTCAGCACTCAATTATTATCTTCCACAATGTTTTTCATATTATTTTCAATTGAAGATGGTAGCGCAGCAAATTTAGTTTTAATTAAAAATTACATTAAAAAAATAAGTAATTCAATCAGCTAGAAATTTCTCATACGCCCCGATGGCCCCAAGTGGCGGTGATGGCGTGCAGCTTCGCGCACAACCAGCAACAACAGCAGCAAAGTAAAACAAAGAGCACCAAAGTTTTGGCGCCAATATAAATTGCAAGAATTTCCTCAATCATGGTCGCACTTGTCGTCACCAATGGCAACGAACTGGACGGACAGACAGACAGGCGAACCCGCGCACGCACGGCAACCGCGCAGGCAATCAACCAACCAAACTGAGCATTAAGCATCAACAATGTGGCTGAAGTGTTGCTCACTGAAATATTTATGCTGCACAAGCGACAGCAGCAACAAATGCGCAACCAATGCTACCAATGCAACAACAATCATACACAAAGTGAAATACCAAAAGTTGGCTTTCGTTTACACATCGATTGTTTCGGTTGTATGCTGGAGATGGCCGACAAAAAACAAAATTTACGAACTTGCAAAATTGCGAGATGGGAAAATGTGCAAATTTTGCAAATATTGCAACAATTACGGGCAACAGCAAAAATGTTGTCGGTAACTATTTGTTGCTGTCTATTGAATGACGATTGTTGTTGTTGTTGTTGTTGCTGTTGTGTCCAAATGTCATACAGTGTCATGGCAACATGACAGACAATAGAAACGCTTAAGTTGGCATTAATTTTCGAAATATTTGAAATGCATATTTTTGTTGGTTTTTTGTTGTTGGCGAGAATGAGAATGAAACGCAGATGTAATGTGCAATTACTGAGAAAATTTATTGCAGTGCATAAAGTGCAAAGCGGAAATTATGAAATGCTTTTGTAAAACGTTTCTTTGGTGTATCAAATTAGCATTGGTACTTTTACTGTAGTTGTTGTTGTTGTTGTCGTTTTGAATGGCTGCTTCTTTGCAATTTCTTTTGCTGTTCATGTTGGCATCTTTCAGTTTTTACCTTATTTCACGCTTGACACTAACTTTTGCTTCTGAAATTTTGTTGCTGTTTTTGTTGTTGCTTTTTTTTGTGAGTGCTTATGACTCGAGTTGTAAATGACAACATTTCCAGCTATTTTCATGATATTTGAGCTGCACTGAATTTTTCGTTGCTGTTGTTGTTGTTATTGTACGTTGGCCTCGTTGTTGTATTTCCGCTGTATTTTGTCTTTTGGCAGCCAGTTGGCATTGCACGCACCAGCAACAACACTTCATTGCTGCCGCTCCAGTTGTTGTTCAGTTCTTGCTTTCTGCTTTTTCTCACTGTTTTTGCACGTTATTTTCACTTTTTCATTTCCTTTTTCTTTTTTGTTTTCATATTCGAAATTTTCTTGCAGCGTCTGGCAATTTTGTTGCATTTCATGCCACTTTTCCGGCTCGGCCTCTTAATCTTCAGCGCTTTTCTTTTCTTTCGCTCTGCACATTTCATTTACTTTTTATGAAATCGTTACCAACAATTTCTCATTTGTAGAAATACGAAATTTTTACAAAGTATCGCTGTTATTGTTGTTGTTGTTGTTATGAAGGTACAGGTGTTTTTTATTTTTTCAAGTGGTCGCATTTCTTTTCATTTGCATTTCACCCGCCAGCAATAAATGCGAACATGAACTGCGTTTCGGTGCGCCATAAGAAATGCACAACAACAATAACAAAAATAACAACAACAATTTCATTTTCCTTTCATTGCAATATTTGCGCGTTGCCAGTTGTGCAGACATGAGAAGAACTTTGTATTTTGCATGCAAATTTGACACATGTAATACGTAAGTAAGTGCGCCGGCTGACTGCAGTCAGGAAATTGAATTTCGGTTAAATTCTGCGCGCTTGCCACATGCCACATGCAGCGTGTCTGTGGTGCAGCAGAAATTGCAATACGATATTTCTAATGCACTTCTTGAGGTTGAATGAGTGCGTGAGTGAGTGTAACTCGAATATGTATATTTGTGTGTTTGTGTGTGTACCAAGTGCCAGTGGCAAGCAATTAAAGACAATCCCAGAAGTATGCAACAATATTTGGAGAATATTTGCAGTTAAATATAAAGTGATGTGTGCTCAAGTTTGAAATGAACATTTATGACACAATTTAAAATTTTACAATTAAAATTAAATTGACTAAAAATGAAATTAATAAAAAAATTAAATTTAAATTAAAACTTTGCCATTTCGTGATTTTGTTGATAATTTGGAGAAATTATTGCTTCGAATTTTTTATTTTAACTTAAAGGACAACAAAGAATTAAATTCACCGAATTCAAAAGTCACCTTACAACTATGCAAATATATATTTGAAAAATATTTCCAGTCAATGGTTAGTGTGTACTCAGTTGATAAGTGTGGCATGCTTTTAGGCTGATTTCAAATAATAGTGCAGTTATTTATGCATGAATGCTTTCACGGGCATACTTTTAGGCTCGCACCTTAGAGTATGGCCGGCTTCCGGGGATCGATAATATCAGCAACGGTACCTCTGACAAACAGTACAGGACAGACATATTGTCCAAGGAGGGAAGACTGGAGGGTTGCCAGAGCGGTGTGTAGCACGCCAATAGTGAAATGGGCGCTGGAAACGTTCTCCCCTTACTAAGCGCCGGGAAAAGATGGAATTTTCCCGGCACTTGTGCAAAAGGGAATTGATATATTAGCGCCTATTTTAACAAAAATCTACTCATGTAGCTTAGCTTTTGGGCATATTCCAGAGGTGTGGAGAGCAGTGAACGTGGTCTATCTCCCCAAGCCTGGAAGATCCAACAAAAAGGACCCAAAATCCTTCAGGCCGCTAAGCTTGATGTCATTCATGCTAAAGGGCTTGGAAAAGGCCGTTGACCGCTTCCTGAGAGAAGACATTCTTCCTCGATGCCCCCTAAGCGCGAACCAACATGCCTACCAGAAAGGTAGATCCACTGAAACGGCCCTATCGGCGCTGGTAGGCAGGATAGAGAAGTCCCTGGAGGAAAAGGAAATCTGTCTGGCAGGTTTCCTAGACATAGAAGGGGCCTTCAACTACACGACCTTCGAAGCGATTGAAAGGGCGCTAGAAGAATTTCAGGTGCCTACCACTCTTATAAGATGGATATCATCCATGCTTGAAAGCAGGGTGATTCAGTCCAACCTAGGGGCGGTAGTCCCCAGGGAGGGGTACTTTCCCCACTGCTGTGGTCTGTGGTCGTTGATGGACTAATCCGCTCACTTACGGAGCAGGGATATGAAGTCATCGCCTATGTAGACGACCTAGTCATTGCGGTCAAGGGCAAAGACGGACATGCAGTCTCCGACTTGCTACAGAACGCGATGAAAATTGTGGAGCGCTGGTGTGTAAGACAGAAATTGTCTGTGAACCCGGACAAAACAATTATTGTGCCTTTTACCTTTAAAAGGAAATTTGACCTTGGACAGATGGAGATCTTTGGTAAGGTGCTGAACATCTCGAATGATGTCAAGTACCTAGGGGTAGCTCTAGACAGTAAATTGAACTGGAAACCCCACGTTGATCGCACTATCAAGAGAGCAGGCAATGTCCTCTGGAGTTGCAAAAGTATCTGTGGTAAAAACTGCGGACTGAGACCGAAGTGGCTTCAAAAACTATACTCCCTGGTAGTTCTGCCAACGATAACCTACGGGGCGATAGTTTGGTGGGGGAAGGCCACAGAAGTAACAACTGCGACTAAGCTAGAGAAACTACAACGACTAGCAAATACCTGCATAACAGGATGTCTGAGGACGACTCCGACGGCAGCCCTTAATGTTATATTGGGGGCGATGCCGCTGGAACTCAAAGTGCAAATGGCTGCAATAGCCAGCACTCACAGACTGGTGCATAGTGGATCTATACCGAAGAATACACAGACAATCGGTCACTTATCTCTGCTGAGGGACAGGAGGCGAGATGGAGGCTTTTGGATGCCCCTTGATCTGATGTCTCAGAAGCACCTCTTCAGAAGAAGGTATAAAACGTACATACCGCACAGGAAGGACTGGGCTGATAATAGAATCAGTCCGATGTGTGATGCTATTGTATGGTACACTGATGGGTCCAAGACGGAAGAAGGAACAGGAGCGAGAATTTATAGCTCTGGCTCCCAACGTTAAGTCAGTCTTGGGGACAAGGCCACAGTCTTCCAGGCTGAGGTCTATGCCATTAATGAATGTGCCAGGACAATACTAACACTTAACTTTAAAAGGAAGAGGGTATTCATAATGTCTGACAGTCAGGCTGCAATCAAAGCTCTGAACTCGACGACATTTGACTCTAAACTGGTCTGGAAGACAGTCGCTGTCCTCCAAGATCTTTCCAAGGACAACCAAGTGATAATACACTGGGTACCTGCGCACTGTGGACACGATGGTAATGAGGAGGCGGGCAGATTGGCAAAGGAGGGGGCGGCAAGACGACCCTACGGACCTGAACCAATCATAAGTGTTAGCAAGACTAATTACAGACATTGTGTAAAACAGGAATTTCTAAATCGAGCTAATCACAAATGGTCGAACACATTGGGACAACGCTGTTCCAAGCTCTTCTTTCCAGTTTACTCTGCAAAGAAATCTAATTACCTCTTGGAGCTAAGCCGAGCAGAGCTTAGATTCATGACGGGGATACTAAGCGGACACTGTCTGCTAAATATGCATAGAGCGCGACTGGGAATCACGGACAACGAACTATGCAGATTTTGTATGGAAGACGAGGAGACTTCTGTACACATCATAACGGAATGTCCCGCCCTCATACACGCAAGAAAGCGGGTATTGGGAAGGGAACTGATACAGACAAAGGATTTGTCTGAATTTGATCTAAGGAAAATAAAGGAGTTCCTGGATAACATTGGAGGATACGAACTCCTTCAGTAGATAAAGGGACGTGACACAATAGTTCAACACTAGACGCAGTGTTCGTGCAGGTAGTGCTCGACTCCCGCTACTCAATCTTAATCTTAATGGCCGGCTTGCTATAATTTCGATATGGCAAGGAACGATCGAGAGATCGATCAAATGGACTGAATGTGCGAGAACAGTCGGCGCGATAAACAGACATGCATAAAGGCAGCTGGGTACAGCGCAGAGGGACAATTCTTATTTGAACACGCAAAGGTGAAACAGGGAAACACGACAGTTGGCAAAGATGAAACGCGGAAGTTGTTGTCCAAAAAGTAGTAGCAAGTGCAAAGACAAGCAAAGTGTAAATTTGTGAATAAAGTGATTGTTGGTTTTTGACTGAATTGAAGTGTGTTTTATTTTTCAATCACAATCCAGAGAGACGAAGCCTAGAGAACTTCTTTTCATAACAGTAACAATGTTGACACGAGATACGGTTTACTAAAGCCAATAAAAAAAGAATTAAATAGAAAAACTGACAAAAAAATTTTAAATATAGAAGAATAGGCAGATAGACGACGCACTCATCAAATAGACACGAACTCGGGCGGACACCAGATGAAAGTAAGCAATACATATTCAATAATTGAACCAATAAGTTTTCTTGCACATGGCGTAATTAAGAAAATCCCACAAAAATTAATTTAAAAAAAATAATCAAAATGTATTTCTCCCAGTCTCGATTCACAAATTTGTATGCTGCAACTGCAACTGCACTGCAGTTACTTGTTTTTATCTGCCTTCAAATCAAAAATAACTAAAATTGTAAACAACAAATATTTTGAATTAATAGTATTTGCTTACATGGCCCATAATGGGTTAAGGGGCCATGCCTACTCTGTACCAGTTACTAATATTTATGGGCAGTCAGTTAGTTAATTTTGATAAATTTAAATGCAGTCTATACCAATAAATTTTAAGAGAAAGTCATAATACTTGAATCAATATTTCATGTAGTAGCCTAAAAGTATGCAGCACAATGTTGAAAGTCTATGTGGCAGTAAGGCAATCAGTATTATGTTTGACAGAAATATTTTGGCATACTTTAAGGCAAAATTGCATTAGGCTGCTCATTGTGTATTTAAAGCTTTTTCAATGAATATTGAATTGAAATTGAAGTTATTTTATGTTTAAAGCATTTATGTGCAAATAGTCTTTGCTCTTGAAATTTTCTATTATTTCATATAAATATAAGAAAGTCACCACAATGATATTCATAAATATTATATAACATTTCAACTACTTACTTCTACTTGAAGATGCGCTAACATATGCCGATGAGCGCCGTTTTAGGGCAGTTGTGCCCTCGTTACTGCTACCAACTGGCAGAAATCGTGATAGGGATAACAGCGTTTTAAACAGGTCTGTCACGTTTTGATCCTCTTTGGCGGAGCACTCTAGCACTTTTGCTCTGCAAAATTGTGTATAAAAATGATAGCAAAACCATGAGAAAAAATAGTAGAAAAAAGTAGCAGAAAAAAGTTAGAGTGGGTTGAAATAGCAGTGCAATGGCAATAGAAGTGATTTTGATTGATTTTTAGTTGTTTTGGTATTAAATTTTAAGTTCTTTTGATGTATTCACAGACACGTTTTTGTGGAAGAAATTTAACTAAACACTTTCAAGTTATGGTTGTGCACATCAAGTTGAAATTCTAGTTGCAGTGTGATTCGTAATTTTCAATTTGATGTTACGACGCCTAAAGGTATGCAGTGCTTTGCTGATAACTAACTAACTAACTAACTTTAAAGTTATGGCTATGCGCATCAAGTTGAAATTCTAGTTGCAGTTTGATTCGTAAATTTCAATTTGAAGTTACGACGCCTAAAAGTATGCAGTGATTTGCGGCTTACTAACTTTCCAAAGTAGTTTACGTGTAACTCAAGTGGACAGTGATGTCGACTCGATCCTGTTCTGTCTTTTTTCCTGTTGATTCTGGAATATAATTTTGTATATTTTTGCACGTCTCCTTTCAATTCAGTGTTATGACGCGAAAGTGTGCTGTGCTTTGCTGATGGCAAATATAATACGATTTTAACTAACTTTTTAAAGTTGTTGCACGTAAAAGCAGTTCGAGTGGTGTCGACTCTATTAATTTCCTGTTGATTCTAAAATCCAATTTTATATATTTTTCATGTCTTCTTAAGCCCTTAAGATTGCAAAGTTTCCCATACCCAGTATTCAATCAAATTTGTTCAATATTTTGTATCTATGCGTCAATCAGTTATGTCAACGTTTGTTATTGTTGTGGATTTCCATAATCGCTACTGTTGCCTTGTTTTGATGTATCACCAGCCACACCACCACCATCACCACTTCTATCAATATTTGTTTTCATTTCCAGCGAATTGCTTTGTCATCATTTGAGCTTTTTGCATTCCAACTTAGCCGATTACGAGTTACGATTTCAAATTGTTATGTAAATAAAACTTGAAAAGCTTCTAAGAGAATTCGACAAAAAATATAAATAAAAATTTCAGTTTAATTAAAACTAAAATTTGGAATTGTTTTCATGAAATAACTTTGACTTCAGCATTGCGTGCAAATAGTAATTTGTAACTAAAGATTATAGACACTAAACGAGTTGTGTTAATCATCGCAAATATTTCTCAATTCATTAGTAAATAAATAATTAATAATAAATAACAAATTCACCACACACCATTGCTGTCAGACTGAACGCCCCCCCCCCCCCCCCCCGACTTGAACTCTAACCTTTTCACTCGACTTAACGACTACTCGCGCTGAGACATTTACAGCGACACTTCCACCGTTTGCTGCAAATTACCAAAAGTAGCCGCTCAAGCAGCTACAAACTGCAAACTGCCAACATTAGGCAGTTCGTGCACCTGTTGTTCATGGCAGAAAATCCATATTAACCCTTTGACGTACGCCAACCGCAGCGCCGAGCGTGCTGAAGCGTCATAATTCATGTGGAACGAAATGCGCATTTACGCGATAAGAAAATATTGCACAGCGACACAATAAAATGTTCCAACGGCAGGCGGCCGACTGGCCAGCCGCCACATAATCGCCCTCACACATTCGCCAGGCGTTGTTGTTGTAGTTTACACACAAGTTGCGCGCAAAAGTGGCGCAACATTTACAGGAAGTCAGTTAGTGGCGGCAACTACTTTAATTGCTAAATTAACACAGCGGCGACGACACCGGCGCAGCGCCTAAACGACAACCTCGCCAGGCGGCACGCGGCAGTCGATGGTAGCTTGTGGCGGCGCGCGCGTTCGCTTGCGATGACGTAATGGCGTAATGAGTCAATAAAGTTGCCGACTTAAGTGCTGTGCGCCGCATTGCCTCAGCTGCTGTGAGCAAGAATTTTAAGGTTAGAGAGAATAGTAGGGGTGATGGCAGAGGGGCATTGGTTCCACTGTGCAAAGGCAATTAGCGGCGCTGACGGGAAAATGTGCGCCAAAAACGACAATTGCAAGTTTTGGTAAATGGACGATTTAAACTTAAACTGTGTTGGTAAATTAACTACACGAACTAATGTTTGACTCCATAGACACACGGACACACACACACATACTTGGTGTTCGGAAGGAAATAAATGATACGCTGGCACGACTCCGTGTACCCGCGTGCCTGCAGCCAATTATTGCCGACTACCTCAGCAGCAGAACTCTCAGGTACCAAACTAAGCTTGGTGAAACGGATTATACGAGTAAGGTGACGTGCCGGCCTCGATAGTCCAGCGAGTAGCGCGCTGGCTTCTCATACCGATGCTCAAGGTTCGATTCCTAGCTCGGGCGGATGAAACACTCATCTACTTCTATCGCTATCCATATGAAGCAGATGAGAATAACAAGAATCGCACAAGTGAAACGCTCATCTACTTCCATCGCTATCCACATGAAGCAGATGAGAATTACAAGAATCGCACAAGTGCGCTCTAAGCTGCGCGTTAAGCTGTAGGTTCCCTCCCCGTCCTTTCCCCATCCGCTTGAAATGTGGTGCTGTAACATATGTTGGAAAAACAGTGCGAGATGAGATATTACTCTCCTCTACTTTCCTATCCCCCATGGGTATAGTACAATGGTCCGAAATGGACTGAGCACTATGGAAGGCTTGTAGCCTTCCTTCCCACCCTTACATAACATCACATCACATCACATCACATCACATCACATCACAAGATGACGTGCGCGCTTCGCAGTGGTTGGTCCTTGGACCACATCTATCATTTATGACCCCATACTCCGACTGCGGGTACATCCCAACTTTCAAATCGTCGGCTATGCAGACGACATCTCGCACACCCAGGACCTCGAAAACATTGCCGAGGCTACTGTGGCGATATACTCGTAACTCTCACCGAATACAAAACCGAAGCAGTGCTAGTAACGAACCAAAACCAGGTAGAGACGCTGGCCATCAAAATAGGCAAAGCGGAAATCACATCAAAACCAGTCCTTGAGTAATACTTGGGGATATCATGATAGACAACCGTCTTACCTTTAAGCACCACCTGAAGAACGCCCAGCGGAAGGCTGCTGAAGCGACAACGGCACTTCCTAGGCTCATGACAAATACCAGGAGGGGGGGAGGTGAGATTCTATGTGAGGAACGTTAAATCTGCTTATAGGCTCGCGGTACCACGAGTATGCTGCGGATTCTCAACAATCCCGGAGCACTGGTAATTGCGGGTAAGTGCCCGCTAGATAATGAGAAAGCTAATAGGTGCTGAACCGACGCTGCGATGGATTCAAGTAGCCCAAAAATCTAACGAGACTAGCATCGGTAGATAGCAGAAAAGATGGGACCAAGAAACGAAAGACAACTGAACTCGCCAGCTAATTCCAAACTGTCATTCTGGATGGGGAGGCAATTCGGTGACGTTCATTATCATCTGACGCAGCTGCTAAGTGGACATGGATGTTTCAAGGCCGAACTCCACAAATACGGCCACGAGGAAAATCCTTTATATGACCTCTGGGGCCACATTCCACGGAAGATGCTGAAAATGGTCTCTTCCACTGAGACCGCTTCAGTGCAGAGAGGCACGCAATAGCGGTGGCCCTAGAGGAGATGCCAACAAAGAGAAACCTGGTGGCAGGGATGCTCGAGATCCCGGAAAAGTGGGCTGCAGTCAGCAGAGCGGCGATGAGACAAAAATCATGGTCCAGCTTCGAAGGGTAAATGAGAAGAACAGAAGAACGAGGGGCACATAAGGTCAATACCCTCCGCGAAGTAATGCTTCACAGCCGTTCTCCGGGAGGTAAGCACGAGATGGATGTGGCTTCAGTCGGTAGGAGTGGATCGGTATCTTTCGAAGATTTCTACCTTCCAACGTCGAAAAACAAAACACTTGGTGTCTGACTTCTGCAGCGGATCGACCGAAGACGCTGAGTAAATTGCTTTTAATTGTGCGAGGTACAACAGCTAACGGCGTCGCCTAGCGAGAAAACTCGGCGGCACACCAACAGCACAGTCACCAGTTGCAAGAATGGTGGAGTCCAGATCCAGATGGAATGTAGTAGCGCAGTACGTGACGGAAGTTATGATGAGGCTGCCTGAAATCGAAAAAGGCAACGGCGCTCAAGTATGTCGCATTGAAGAGGAGCCAATCTCCCCTGCGAAGAGATGCTGGAATGCGGTTCCGCAGAGATACATTGATAGGCGGGGGAGTTTAGTCGGTAGATGTGCGACATGCCGAGGAACTGGAGTTCCGGTATCTTCCGAAAAAAAGCAGACATACTTGGTTTGTTTACAATTATCGACATTCACCCAATCATTTGAACCACCAAGTGGCTCTCATCACTTACCTCCTCTCCTCCATTCTAACAGAAGGCCTAAGTGATTTTAATCGTAATTCTTAATCTGAATCTTTGCTACTCTCCTCACTCTTCTCTTCACTCAAAACAGATCCCGTTACGATTCAATGATTAATGAATTAGAACACAAGCCAGTGCGCCATTGGTTTTAATTCCAACTCAAGCAACACCACAAGAAATTTAATAAATTTCCCTCTCTCTCCCAGCGAGTGGTCTTTCTCTCTCTCTCTCTGTCTCTTCTATTACGCCTAAATTGGCGCCATGGCTACCAATTATTGTTTGCCTTTAAAGCGTTTCAAAACTTGACTATTATCGACCAGACAAACCGTCATTGTCGCATATGCGGCCATGCGGCGAACTTTTCAACTTTTCAACTTTTCAATCTGTGCAATTTTTGTTGCTTTATCGTTTCAACATTCGGTTTTTATTTTATTTCTTAACTTTTTCACGTATTTCATTTCTTTTTGTGTTGTTTGCTATTCTTTTGCATTTTTATTATATTTGACTTTCTGGCATTAACCGAAAAACATGACTGACGCTTCGCCCAAAAACATTCTCGGACTCTTCAACTGTTGCCAACTTTGAGCAAAAGTTTAAAGTTGCCAGCCATGATATGGTTTTTTTGTTTAAAGTATTTCATAATGTTGCTGGCAATGCGACGTTGCTACGATGCTGAGGTTGTCAATAAGTTATCAAGTCGTAGCTGCACACTTGAACGGCTGGCAAGCATTGAACTCGGTAAGTGGCCGTACTTTTCCAACAAACTCACACACACACACATTGAGAAAAGTTTCTTTTCAAATAAAATTGAAAATTGCTCGCTTTAAGATGGACAACAAGTCAGCAAGTGGTTGGTCACTTAATACGCGACAATGTTTCGAAGTGAACTTGAACTAAGTAAATAGCTTCAAGTTAGTACTTGAAGGCGCTTTTCATTTGAATAAAATTTGTACCTACTGAATTTGATGATTTTGATTAGTTATTTCTAGGAAATTGCAACACCATTCATACTTTACGCTCGTCGTTTAGTATAAACTTTTATGTGAACTGCGAGCCAAACGTGTTTTTAGTTAACACCAGAAATTGTTTTTAAAAAAATGCAATTTCACCATTGAAACGAGCGTGCAATGCCACAATGCAGTTTTAAAAATTCATTTGCCAAAAGTTGGTATGAGAAAAAAATTATGAACAAAATGCTGAAAACTATTATGACAGCGACATGCACAGCCATCGACAGGGCAACGTTGATAATTGTGTGTGTCCGACCACATGTCAATGCCATATTCTGTATAGAATTTTCGCAAAAATTTGATGGCTATAAAACAGAAATGGTTATGAGGTAAAAAGATGTAACAAGGATTTTATAAATAAGCAAAAAGGGGGACAATTAAAATAAACACACAATAATAATGTGCAAAGTTGGGAAAATATTAGTTCTGCCGTCTCAGTGCAGGTGAATTCGTTTCACTGGATTGTGCTCAATAATAAAATGCACTAAAATACTTCAATGCAATTCAAAACCTTATTTACAATTTTGCACTCTACTGTTTCAGTAGTCCGCCCAATGCTGCCAACAGGATGCAAGCTTCCTTGCAATGGAGAGTTGGGCGTAATAGGCACTCTACAATTCTTAATTTCTTCAACGGAAAATTTCAAAACGTTGATTAGATGACACACAAGTTCCTCTTTGTTAAGAATTATTTTTATATTTTGATTCCGAGATCTCATTTTGTCAATCCCGCGATTTGTTGGAACTAAAAATGTCCGAGATCCCGGGATTTCGGAATTTCGGAATTCCGGTATTGCAATTCCTACTAACTACCCATCTACCTACTTCAAAATTCAATGTTTCAAAACTTTTCTTTCTATGTAAAACCATATTTTTTTTTTTACAAAATTTACCAAAACTTCGGAAATTCAGAATTCAGTAATAGCAAAGAATATGAAGTAATATAGAACGCGCATCTCATACAAGCAAACGCGTTGTACTTGGGTACTGCTGGTAGTACCCTCTGTTATTGACAGCAGAAATCTCTGTTACTAACAGCAGAAATCTCTGTAACTTCGGCGTAACATGTGAATTGAAGTCGCTTCTGTACTCATTCGTATTCTCGCTGCTGTTGCGCCACTTGATAAACATGACGATGAACGCTGCTTTTGTTGTCGCGGGGAATAGCATTATAATATTGGCAAACAAAAAAAAGTTAGCGGTATACTGTTTTTTGCGCTGTGCCGTGCAGGCGGGATAGCATTGATGTTGTTGGTAATTGTTGCGTCGTTATTTCTGCTTTCTTTTTTATAATCACAAGCAAATTACAATTAGCAAAAAAAATGCGTGAACTTGGTGTAGTAAAATATGGGTGCAAACATGTTGCACAAGAGCGTTTATAGTTATTTATTAAGAATATTATTGTAAGGTTTTATGTTTATTGTTTTACTTTCGTTTAAATTTATCTTTCATAAATAATAATTTTTAATAAGAATTTTTTTATTTGCCAACAATTATTTTCAATTTTCGTTCTTTCGAACTTCCTTTTTGCACAGCCCACATGCAGTGTTTTCGTAGAAGAACTAAAATAAGAAAATCTAAAATTTGGACTCTATGGTTACAGCACTCACCATGGAACCATTCAGGTGTAGCATTTTTACAAGATTGTAAAACATGTGCCTTAACCCATTAAGCCCTGAGCGTTGCGTTTGCGCAACGTTTGGGAATTTCGCTACATTAAGTAATTCATAAAGATATAAGACTTGAAAATGGGTAGAATTGGATTCGAATTGATCGTTTTAGATTCTGTCATACCGAAATTTCAAAATTTTTTAAATATTCATATCTTTTTTTCGATCCAAAGTCAAAGGTTTTTTTTTGGGGAATTTTTGAAATTCAATTAAAAATACTTATTCTTCAAACCTATCAAAATCCCTTTGTGGGCTGCATTTTGTAATGCTAAACTATTTAAAAATAAGTTTAAACAAATTTTTTTTTTTTTTAAATTTTATGTTTTGTATGTGACTAAGGCCCAATTGCGTTTGCGCAACGTACCCTCCTGGTTCAGGGGGTGGGGGTATGAATTATTTTCTTGATTTTTTTTCTTGATTAGGTCAATTACTAAGATTGTGCAAAATTTTATGGAAATCGCACAAGCCCTTCTGGGGTCAGGTTTTAATGGGTTAATACCAATTTTTTCAGGTTCTGCTTCGAAGATTTTATGAAAAATTAAAATATGTTTTATGCATACATTCATTAGGGAATTGGAAGGAGCAAAAAGATTACCAAAATCAGAAATTGACTGATAATTTTTGTGAAAAATAAAAATTTCACTTGGAGCAGTCAAAACTTCATCCCTTTTTCTCAATTCGTCACCGCATTTTTCACAATTTAATTTAGGAATGATTTTGTACGCTACGTATCCAACAAAATACCTCATGGAAACCAGCTCTAAGTTAATATCTTTCAGATTACAAAAGGTGTCACCTACAAAATACGCCTCGTGCATCTCACTACTTAGATCAAGATTTTCCAGGATTTCATTGTCATTATCATCGCCATTAGCCTGCAAAACATCCTCATTAAAAGAAGCGCTTGAAATTAAATTAGTCATTGAATCTTGCGTCTCTTCACAATTGGTAGAGGAGCTAAACTTTATTATTTTAAAGGCTAATAACCTGGCTAAGATATTATTAAGTTCAGCTACAGAGGGGTTACAATTATTACCTCCTTTTTGCCTTAACACAGCAAACGTATTCTCCAACTTGTCCTGGTTAAAGGCCTTTGTCATAATAAAAAACTTGTCCGAATTATCTTTTAATATTTCATCTACAAGTAGAAGGACCGATTTTAAGGATAGTTTCATGCCATCTAGGAAGAAAACTCGTTTTTTTTCATCAACAAATTTCACTTCCTCTAGATAATATAAAAATGTTTGAATAAATGTGTGCGATTCTTTCTTAATCTGAAGAGCAGATCGGTAGCAGTTATCTGCATACAAAGATCCACTATTCATGCAATCAAATATTTGATCAATTTTTGCTATAAAATCAGCTGTGGATAACGCTACCTCTTGTGTGATTTTTTTAAATCCACTTATGTCTGAAATTGTTCTGATAGCAGCTTCAACTGTTTTACTGAACACTTGCGTGGCAAATTTAACACGCATTTTTTCAAATGAATTTGGAAATATGTGTTGTCTAGTCAATTCTGGGCACATTTTGGTTTTACAATTTTCTTCCCTCTCCCAAAGCTCTTGAACTACTTTAAAGCTAACTAAACCATCAGGCGTTTTCAAGTCGCATTTAAGCCAACCATTTCGCAATGACTTGATTAAATGTGGGAAATCGAACATGCAATAAATTTTTTGATTTTGAAATTGAAAGTATGGTTTCTCTATACATACGCCTAAGTCGGAGAAACACTTTCTATTAGAAGACCCCTGATCACAAACCAAAACGTTCACTACTATACCAAAATTGCTTAAAATTTTAAGATTTTCTTTAATTATTTTGCACAACGTATCTGCTGTTAATCCATTCTCTGACACAAAATAGTTTAAAATTGAACACCAACTCGAGAACATGGACTTCAACATAAATACACATACTTGCTTACCAATTTTTTTTGTTCTTTCGAAGCCTATGCATTCAAATCCGTCAATTAAATCTAGTTTTTGATTGTATCGTAATTCTCTACGTATTGCCATTTCGTCCATTAAAAGAACCATATTATTTTCATTTTTTTCCTCCAACTCTAAGCACATCTTTTTAATGAATTCAAAAGCCACATTGTTGATACCGGGCTGAAGGAACTTTATTGGAGCCCACCGATTTAAGGTGCTGATATGTGGCAAATTGAAATTTAACTTATCTCTTAGGAAAGAATATGTTGATTGTGAAATATAAAAAATATTTTGCGCTAAATATTTCACTAAGTCAGAATATTCTTTTTGCCGGGTGCTAAGTAAAAGTTTACAAAATGTTTTGGATTCCAAGTTGATATGTTTTAAAGAATCAATTGAATTTTTTAAAGTCTTTGAACAACAATTCTTGGATTTTAAAATAAAGCGCTTTTCTTTTCGCAATTTTTCGTTAATTTTTTTGAATTTTTTTAATAGGTCGCTGTATTTCTTTTTGTAATAATGGGTTATTTTGACGTTTTTTTCGCAATTACTGCATACTATGTCATCATAACGTGGTCGTTTCAATGAAGAATCTGGTTCTAAAAATTCTTCATCCGAAATCTCATGATCTTCGTCTAAGTTTAAGGTTGGAATCGCATCCTTTTTTAGAAACCTTTTTCCTACATAAGTACTGGAGAAATGATTTTCACAAATATACAGTTTTCGGTTATAGTCGTCATAAGATATATTGCATTTTTCGCGCCAAATTTGGCCAAACACGAAATCAGCAGCGGGGAATCTAAATAATCTAAGATTCTCGCATTGTCGTCTCGATTTTTTGCAACTGCGAACACAACATTGAATTCCAGACGTTGAGGAATTTCTATTTGTCTTTATATTTGTAGCCATATTGTAACAAACCGAAACACAAAATAGAATTACAATGTTGGACAATGGCGTTAAAATACTTCTTAAAAAAATTCAAAATTGGTATCAACCACGTCAAAATATAAACAAATAATTTTACTTGGAATGCGCCACGTAAAAATATTTGTAGAAATTTCAAATTGGATTCAACCACGTCAAAAAAAAAACGCTGCAAAAGGTTCAAAATTGGTATCAACCACGTCAAAATATAAACAAATGATTTTACTTGGAACTCGCCACGTAAAAATATTTGTGAAAATTTCAAATTGGATTCAACCACGTCAAAAAAAAACCGCTGCAAAAGGTTCAAAATTGGTATCAACCACGTCAAAATATAAACAAATGATTTTACTTGGAACTCGCCACGTAAAAATATTTGTGAAAATTTCAAATTGGATTCAACCACGTCTAAATATTTGCAGGTTTTAAAAATCAATCAAAGCGCAGCATTTGAGCAAACAGCCATACACCACAAATCTTCGATTGATAGTGACATTACAGCAAAACCAAAAAGCATACACACAATAAACGACAACAACAAAAACATTAGCGAATCCCGAGTCATCTTCGCTGAAACGATGATGACGATGCCTTCGTTCGTTGTTTGTTTTTTGTTTGCGCTTCGGCAAACAAGATCAAGAAACATGCATGCAAAAAATGATTGAGCGAACACTACGCTGCAACAACCACCACTTCAATGTACACGAGTGAAGCCGTTGCGAACAATAACATAGCTTTTTGCTGTTGTCCTACGCAAATCTAACAGAAAATGTTATGAACCTAACATTTTCAAATGCCTACGCTTCGCTCTTCCCGCTCGCATCATAGCAACCGAAAACACTTGTGTGCCCACATGCGCGTTCTATATTACTTCATATTCTTTGGTAATAGGTACTTTACAATTCTTAATTTCTTCAACGGAAAATTTCAAAACGTTGATTAGATGACACACAAGTTCCTCTTTGTTAAGAATTATTTTCATATTTCGATCGCATTTTGTCAATCCCGCGATTTTTTGGAACTAAAATCTATACTATCCGAGATCCCGGGATTTCGGAATTTCGGAATCCCGGGATTGCAATCCCTACTACCTACCCATCTACCTACTTCAAAATTCAATGTTTCAAGACTTTCTTTCTAAAAATAAAATTTTTTTTACAAAATTTACCAAAACTTCGGAAATTCAAAGATCAGAAATTGTTGAAGAGCAAACACAAAATTTTTAATAACATTTCACAAGCATTTCATTTTCTTTGTTCTGAAATCTTAAAAGTGTCACCTATGTAAATATTTAATTAATTTAATTTTATTTTCGAAATAATCAAAAATGTCAATGCAGAAAGTTCTGTGAGCGCGATAGCAATTTCCCTCGGGTGTAGCGTCAGCCAGTCAGTCAGAAAAGCGTAAAAAATGTGCAGCATTTTTCTGTGTGAACACCACTTTGGTCACACACTGATGCGAACAGCCACAATAACCTCAACAACAACAACAACAATATAGCCAGTATGCTTAAATAATCAATAAAATTTTTCCAATGTGTGCACTCAACGTGCAACAGCCAACAGCCAGAAACCCTTTGGGGACTTGAACGTAGATGTGGCCCGCGTTTGATTAAAAACAAAACGACAACAACCAAAGACAAAAGCATAACAACAACAACAAAAAAATAACAACAGCTCCAGTTGACTGATGTAAAAGTAATCATGTTTCGCATGCACGCGCGCGCTGTGCATAAAAGTGCGCTTCCGTTGTTGCTGTTGTTGTGCATGAAAATTGAGGAGTACTCCCCGTGCGGCACTCAACCGCAGCCATTTGCGTAAATTTGAATTTATTTTACGGTGTTTGGCAGCACTTTTTGTTGTTGTTTTGCCAATGGCAGAGATTTTGCAAAAATGTTCCAATTAAATTATGCCAAAAGTTTTCAAAAAGCGCGACCGGAGCAACAAAAACAAATCTAGTTGAGCCACAGCCTAAAACAAATAAAGTCAGCGAACGAACCCTCGAGTCCACCCGCCAGTCGACACGTGTTTGTCTCGCATTTGCATTGTCGTTTTGGGCGCAAAGTTTGGCGCGGTCACACGACCTCAGCTCGCTGCTTCGCACTCGAATGCAGGTCAAAGTGCACACAAAGTGCTGGCCGACTGGCTGCTTGACGCACAAAGGCCGCTCGCCGCCAAAGAACCGAATGCAGCCGAGTGAAATCATAAAATTGAACGAGCGGCGAGTTCATGGGCGGCCAGTGCTGTAAATGACGCGAGTGCAGCTCGTATCGCACTAAACGACTATCTGCAGCACCCAATCGACCGCCAGTTGGCGGCGCTGATTGTGAACACGCGATGCGGCCAGTCTGCGGGCGAGCGAGCGAGTGGGTGTATATGTGTGTGTGGGTAACATGCCGCAACGGCCGTGGCAACTTTGTAATCCTTTTTAGCTCTGATTCGCACTCGACGCCGTGCAGCGCAAATTTATAATTCGCGTTTAAATTGCTGTTGTGCGGATGATAGTCGGATGTATATTACATGCTTTCATACAAATGTGTGTGTGTGTGTGCGTGCACACTTAAAACAGCATAATGGCATGTTATCATGTTACGTGCACAAATAAATAAAAAAACAACCAAACACACGACGCCAGCACGCACAACGACAATTTGCCGTGCGCCATTGTGCTGACAACGGTTGTTTCTCCCTCGTCTGTCTACCTGCTTTGCGTTGGTGTTCTTTTTTTTTTTATTTGCCTAAGAACGGGGCCGACATCAGCGCTTCAGCCATGGCCAAAAGCATAAACATTAAAACAGCTGACAGCTACCGGCTGCCGCTTAGGAAGACCGCCGCACAGACGTGATGAAGGCCGCATTTGTATCTGTGCGATGCCAAAGTGTCAACGCAGAGATTTTCAAATGGCCACAAAGTGTTTGCATATGTGCGGACTGCCAGCAAAGCACGCAAAGGATGCGGTGTGACGGTCACTAGAGACAAACATGAATGTTTGCGTTCAAATAACACACAAACTTAACTCACCCAAAACTGCTTTAGTTTTAGATGAGAATCTGGAATTTAATGCCTGGGTTGTGTTTTGTTGTTTTATGGGCACACAAGCTGACAAATTGTTGAACGCCGCAAATGGTCAGGAAATTTGATGGAATTGATTTATTTCCGCATATGCGTCGGAAATATGTGGAATTTGAAACATTTGGTACAATTGTGTACAATTGTCATTTAAATGGTTATGAGTTTTCTTATGTTTTTGGGTTCTAAAATTAAATTAAACGGATGAACATTAAATTAACTGCTTGCAATGTGTTTAGAAAACAGAAAACATCATGGAAAATGATAAACTAAATGATAAATAAAGTTTCTTCTTCTTCTTGACTGGCACAACAGCCCGATTACGAGACTAAGGCTTAGCTACCCGCAACCAACCGTGTTGTGCGTGCGAATGTTTTTACAAAGTTGGAAGGGACCTACAGTTTTATGCCGATTCCGAACGGCGAGTTGGGAGTTTTTTCATAGGCAATTTCACTCTCACAGGTTTGCCATTTCCTGATGAGAGGACAGACGCAGAAAGAAAAATTGTTTTTTTTCTTTTTTTCGGTGTTAACGCAACGGAGTATTGAACCTGGATTCGTGCGTCGCATTTGACTCGCGGTCCAACGCACTAGCCAGCGAAGCGACGGCGACTGCCGTAAACTACTACTGAATTAATTTCTACACATTGTTGGAAACCTGTAGAGTTCTACTACAAAAATAAAGCAAAAGCCAAAAGTGGAATAAGATGGAGTAAAATGCCCCCAAGCCAATTTCGATTGTTATATTTTTTAATATTTATTTTCATAATTTTTTTCTATAACTTTATTTTGTAATATTAGGTATAAGTAACAATTAAACATAGTTTTATTTTTAATAGTTTATTTCCGACCTGGCAAAATTGATTTAATAAATTAAAAAAATGTATACTTTCAAACCAAACCTCAGTGATTTTTTCATAGACAACTTTCAGAAAAATTGTAGTCTCAGAATTGGACGATTGTGATGTACTTTCAAAGATAAAACTCCAACTAAGATAATCCCCAAAAAATTAATTAGTGTGGGTGAAAACAACGCCAGAAGTTTTTCTCTGTTTTTTAGTCTATTGTGGAAAAAAAATCGTAAAAAAAGTATGATACAAATAAATATATATGTTGAAAAAAATTTCAATGTATATTAAGAATTGTTTGGGGCACAATAGATCATCGCAATATGTCGCTTTGAAATCAATCAAGAATTGATGGATTGATTTTCGCATTTAATAATTTCTCAAAATTTGCAAACCTAACTACTTCGACTTCACTTTTAATAAAAATAAAATATTTTATTTTTAATTGAAAACCTAAAAATTGAAAAAACTTAGAGGAAAATATGTAAAAAGTGTGTGAAATATGTTTCTGAATTTTTGTGTATTTAAAGCAGCATTCCTTCTTTGTCGACTAATGTAAAAATATCCTCCGATATCTTCCGATCTCAGAAAAATACTTAATTTGAAAAGCCTAAATACATATTTTTCGACAACAAATATAATATATTCTTTATTCATCACTGAAACTATGCAATCAAAGTAAAAAATTAAAAAAATTGCACTGCAATTGAAAATTCCAACCAATTTCTGTTACCCTTTGCAATGGTCAATGTTGACATAATTAATGGAATGTAAAATCTGAAAAATCTAGCCAACATATTTGTTGCTATATCTAACCAAAATTTACGAAAATTGCAACTTGAGTTTCAGGTATAACCAAACTAACATAAATGAGTTTAAGAAAAACAAAGAGATTTCCATTCAGAAGACGAAAACTAACTTGCACAACATTTTTTACTAAGAACAGACCATTCCTTTTAATTTTGTCCCGTCGGTGTATGGAGTCGAATCACTGCTTTTGTTCGTTTAGATTAGATTAGATGCATTACCAGAAAAGTCAGTGGAACTCAAAAATGAATATAACCTCAAAAATTTTTCACAATTTTCACATTTTTTCAAAAATTTGTATGTAAAGAAATTATTTAATTAAATTTTTTCAATTTTTTTTCACAAAATTGTTTCTGTACTGTATATACTTTTCTATAAAATTTTTAAATTTTTTTGTATTAAATTTTTTCTATAAAATGTCTTCTTATATAGTGTTATATATGTTTCTGACATAGTGAATACAAAAATTTGAAAAAATATATATGTAGTTTGAATCTATATTGCAAAATCACAGAACAATTTTGGCTACAGTATGTCTAACACAACCTAAAAAATATGAAAATATACAATTAATCTTTCTTTAATATCAGAAAGGTGAAAAAAATCTGGAAAACAAAATATACTATATTGTTAAAACCTATGTCAAAAAGTTATAGAAAAAGTTTGGTGACTGTTTTGCAAAAGTAACGTAAGAAAATGACAATTCATATCTTATTTGTTGAAGGTGTCATTTTCTTCGCTTTCCGTTCAAATAGCAATCAGATCGACCCATTTTTGGAAAGCTGAAAGTTCAACTGTGAAACAAGAGCAGTCAATCACCTTTTCGAGCGTTTAATATGGTCAGCAAACTTTGGCAGACTTGGCAACCATAAATTCTCGCCTATAAAATACTGCAATCATTAACTTAAAATAATTGCACAGACCGCCGCAAGCAGCCACACACCCACAAGTGTGTCAAAAGTTATTATTTTTACAAGTAGGCCGCGTTTAAAGATATGGCGGCACAAATCTCCAATTCCAATTTGAAAAGAAAACATGTTTACACATAAAAATGAGACCATAGCAAAGCAAAGACAACATAGATTTTGGCAGAGAGGACACAGCGCTAGTTTTAATCTACGCGCGGCGCGGCAAGTCTGCCAGACGAGAATGACAACGCGCCATAACTTGGGCGCCATTTATCACTGTCAAGCCGACGTCCGGCTGTGGGCAAAAATACGTCCAAGGCGAGAGTTGTGGGGGGGCAGAAAAAATTACCGAGTCTAAAGAAATTATGAAGACAGCACGCAAAAAAGTGTAAATTGACGGCGCACAGTCACAACGTACACGACACCAGTTTCGTTTAAGTGGATGAAACTTAACGGCCGTGAAATTCCAATGCAATCTGAGTTGAGAATTATGTATGAACACTTATGTATGCTACACGAGGAGACATGGCGCTGAAGATATGAGACGTAGGGGGCAAGCGTTTAGTTGTGGCAAAGATAGACAGATAGATTTGAGATTGTTGGCGGAATGGATAGACGGACAAAGCGGCTACGAAGAGGAGAAACTTGTGGCTTTCATGAGCTTCACTTGCACACTTACAAGGATTCACACAATCGGTGTGTGTAGGGGAGAGACTGCATCTTTGTGCAGAGGAAAGGTTAAACGTATAATTTCTTGTATAGTGTTGAAAATTATTTTTAATAGAAATATAAATTTTTAAAGAGATTTTTTTTTAATGTTGGGTGACCAATTTGTTTACTTTCTTAAGAAGTCAATCACATGGAATGAGAGTTTGATAAGTTAGGTTAAGTTAAGGTTAGGCGGGAAGCTCCACGACAGTTGGGAAGATATGGTAGTTTGGTAGATTCTATGGATTTGAAGGAGAACTGAAAAAAAGAAAAAGAACCCCAGTTTTACTTGAAAGAAAGCTGAGAAAAGAAGAACCACACAAGCTTTAATTGAGGCAGAGCTGAGAAAAGAATTCAAGTTTAACTGAGACAGAGCTGAAAAAAGTAGAAACACTCAAGCTATACTTGAGACACAACTGAGAAAGGAAGAGGCACTCAAACTTTACTGGAGACAGAGCTGAGAAAAGAAGAAGGATTTCAGCTATGCTTGAGACAGAGCTGTGAAAAGAAGAAGCATTCAAGCTTCACTTGGGGCAGAGCTGAGAAAAGAAGAAGAATTCAAGCTTTAACTGAGGGAGAGCTGAAAAAAGAAAGGGTTCAATCTGAGGATTTAGGGATGAGAAAAGAAGAAGGATTCAATCTTTACTTGAAAGAGAGCTGAGAAAAAGGAAGGGTTCAATCTGAGGATTTAGAGCTGAGAAAAGAAGAAGCATTCAAGCTTTACTTGAGGCAGCGCTGAGAAAAGAAAAAAGATTTAAGCTTTAACTGAGAGAGAGATGAAAAAAAAAGATTCAGATGATTTAGAGTGGAGAGAAGAAGAAGCACTAGAAGAAAACTGATTCAATAAGTAAACGGACTTAAGTTCGATTGTTTGCGATATCATAATGGACTTTTATGGCCTGAGTGGGCTTCGCTTTGGGACAACCACTCCTCCATGCCTAAAACAATGTTCTGCAATTTAATATTTGAAAAGGGACTGAGACTGCCATCGAGACCTTTAAGGAAATCGCAGGAGAGAAAGAGCATAGAAAACGACATATGAAAATGATTGCTGCGAATGTGAAATGTGAATCTGAACTGGAATGAACTGAAGTGGTTGACAAATCTCAAAGGAGACAAAATTTACTATAGTCCTCTGTTTCTCCTATGAAAGCATGGGATATTTATTTAAATAATATTCGAATAATATTTAATTCGAAAATTTAATTTAAAATTTAATAATTTTAATAATTGTAATTTTTTTATAATTTTTTTAACACCAATGTTTCCTTATATTTTCAGTTAGAGAAATGAGAAATTTAATCCTAAAAATAAAAATTCTTTGTAAACAAAATCAAGTGACAAAACAAAGTCAGAAATAAAATTAAAAATGAAAATTGCGTAAATTTTGTAAATTTATTTCAATAATTAAAAAACTGCTGCAACCCAATGGAAACAAATTGTTCAAACATGAAATTTTTAATTCATATTCAATGAATATTTGGTAGAAAATCGTTTGCGATTATTTGTTTGATATAAAATTCAATCTAAATGAATTAATATTGTTGCTAGTAAAACGTTAAAAGTGCAATGATGTCAAGTAAAAAATTGCAACTAAAATGGACAGCAATTTGAAATAGACAACAAAATAAATAAAATAAAATATTTCCAAAAATATACAATTCGATTGAAATTCAAAAAGGCAAGTAAAATAAATAAAAGAAAGTTGGAATGGTGATTTAATTGGCAAATAATAGAAATTTTTTTTTAACAAAATGCAGTGAATTTATCTTTTCCTAAAAGGCTTCTTCAAAATTAAAAACATGAAGTATTAAAAAATTTCGTGTAACTATTAAAAAAAATGTAAATTAAAGTGTTTTCCTTATTCAAAGGATATTTCTGTGTGTGATTTTGGAATTTAATCTCTTGGTAAGTAGGTATTTTTATTTATTAACTTTCATATTTTTGTCCTTATTGTAAATTTTGGATTAGAGAAAAAGTAAATATTTGTGGTTTTTCTGTGTAACAGACATTTTCTTGCTTGAAAGAGTTAACTACTCTGAAAACTCTTTTGCTTGCTTCATAGGAGACAAATTGACTGAATAGTTGTGAAAAGTTGATTGTAATTCGTGTGCCGTATAAAAGGTTTTTGCAAAGCAAAGATGGGTGGAATTTCAGAAAAAATAAATTTTTTATATAAGTACCTATTTTAAATTTTACTACAACAAAGGGAAGAATGCCACAGGCGTCTAAAAACATTTGTGTTGTTTCTGATGAAGGCACTTTATTCCAAACCAACTGTCAGCAAATGCTTCGTTCGCTTTTGTTCTGCGAGCGATGAAATTATGGATAAGGTTGAAGAAGACCGTAATCGCCAATGAAATAAAGATCGACCACAAAAGACCTTCAAACCATTTGCATACAGTTGGTTTCAAAAAAAAGAAAAAAGAAGGGTCCCGAATTAGTAGACAGGAAATGTGTTGTGTTAGGCCACACACATCTTTGTTGACAAACATTTTAGAAAAAACTATGAAACTTTTGATGCGTATACCGTCAAAATATAATTTCCTCCAAAACTTTTTGGCTTTTTAACATTGGACCCACACATCTTTGTTGATTCTGCAGAAACCAAGAGACTAACATCGTATCGTCGTTGCATTATCAGATCAAATTATTCATTTGGTCTGATCTCTCCAACTCCTTCTTGCTTGGTAAACATTAGACTCCACACAACTATGTTGATCCAGCAGAAACCAAGAGACTTAAATCGTATTGTCGTAATTTTACAACGTCAAATTATAATTTTCTCTGATCTCTCTAACTTCATCTTGCTCGGAAAACAGTAGACCCTAAGCACCTTTATTGATCTAGCAGAAACCAAAAGAAACCAGAAACTAACACCGTGCACTCGTAACATTATCCCTCATATTATAATTTTCTCGCATCTCTCCAACACTTTAATACTGGGAAAACGTCGCGCAAAACACAACTTTGTTCATCCAGAAAAACTAAGAGACTAACATCGTTTCGTCGTAACATTACACCGTCAGATTATCGTATGGTCCGATTTCTCCAACAATTTTGATCGGAAAACGTTAAGCCGAACACATCTTTGTTGATCCAGCAGAAAACAAGGGACTAAACTGACATTACACCTTCAAATTATCATTGGTTCCCATATTTTCAACATTTTCTTGATAGGAAAACATTATGCTACTTCCATCTTTGTTGATCCAGTAGGAACCAAGAGACTAATATCGTATCGTCGTAAGATTATCATTAGTTTCGATCTCTTCTTTTCTGTCTTTTTTAGAAAAAAAAACCTTCAAAAGGGGACTGCAGTCCTCACGCATTTCAAAAATAAAATCCCAGAATTCTCTATAATAAATAGAGAAATAATAGTTCTAGGCGAAAAATGGTGATAAACGGACTTCCTGGTTGACCTTTTCTGGATGACCTGTACAACCTATCAACCAAAAACGTTTACTGTTGTTCAAACGTTTCAAAGAGAGCCTGAAAGTCTTCCCTTTTTGCCCGGGGTAAGTAGATGGGTAAGTACTTAGTAAGGATCTTTTCCTACATTTGTAGTAACACAACAGGTCACTATTGACCTACGTGAACAATTTTGGAATTAATAATAAGTTTTTGTATAAAAAATGTATATTTTTACTATAAAAAACCCAACCCAATATTACAAACTAAAATTTAATCGTATCAAAGGTCCCCTCTCGCTCTCCTACATTCGAATAACTCTCTCTTCATGTGCGCCCGTGTGTGTTCGTGTGTGCACGAGGGCGCCTTTTAAATCGATGTCTGCATAAGCAGCGCCACAAGCCGCCCGGTCCACAGGCGCTGGAGCCGGTTTCGAGTGCTTAGCCGCACAGACGCACACACACACATACACACTGCAGTTGCTTCATTCACTTGCGAGTCGCACACTTTAGCTCCCATCCCTCAGCGACCGCCAGTGCGTCCATTAAACGCGGCTGGTGCTAAAAATAGCTCAACACGTTTTCCAAATTTATTTTCTTGCCTTTGGGTGGCTTTGTTTTTGTGCTGGCAATTTTCATTTTTTCCCCATGTACAGTTTTTGCTTTTGCATTTCTTTGCATTGTTTTTTGAGGTTTCACACCATTGTGGTTTGTTTTTTGTTTGTAACGGCTGTTTGTGTGAATATTTCTGTGTATGTTGTTGTTGTTATTGTTGTTGTTATTTGGTGTTAGGAACGTGCAAATTTGTTGATCAGTGCCGCAATAATTTAGTGGTTTCGCGCCGCGTGCTCCAACTTAATCCCGTGGCTGCGCCGTTTCACGGCAGTGGGTCACGTCCTCGGCTATTTTTTTTAAGGTTCAACACTTCTTCGGTGTGTGTGTGTGAGTGTGAGTGTGTTGGATTGAATTCGAAATGCTGCGATGGCGCTGAATGTGGAATGGCACTGTGACTGTTGCTGCTTGCTGGGACTACGTATTGTTGTTGTTGTGGAGTGTTGCATGGCATATTGATTGTGTGAGCTGTTGTTGTTGTTGGGGCTTTGCAGTTAGTGCAATTTCGCCAGCTGCAAGAATTTATTGCGCGCACTCACTCGATGCGCTGCAGTCGACAGCGTCGCGACCGACGCAGTGCAACTTTTGCGCCACTTTCGTTGCACTTTGTGCTCTTCATGACTCCGTGTGCCGCTGTTATTGCGCGTAAATTACCGCTTCAGAGTGCGGCTGGCGTTTAGCGAGCAATTCGAATTGAAATTTGCATTTGTGCTGATTTGATCAGAGCGCGGCTGTTGCTTGCCTGCTTCTCGTACACAAACACGCACACACAAACATATTACAACCGCTGTACTTACTGGTGCTGGGGCCCATTGTTATTCTTGTTGTTGTTGTTGTTGTTCATGACTGGCTGCCTTTGTGGTGTTTTAGTTGCGTTGGCAATTGAAATTGCAATTTGCAATTGTTGCGTGCTTGAATGCATTTAAAAAGTTCCTGTTGCGGCTGCTGTTTCACTTTTCTTGTTTGTTGTTGTTGTTGTTATTGTTGTTATTGCTGCGCGCCGCACAGCACATTTCACGGCGCACACAACCATGGCGGCCCTTTCCGTTTACTTGCGGTCGCGCTCAAAGTTTTATGCGCCAATAAAAATTAACAAAAACAAAAAACACTTTGCAAGGTTCTTAATGCGTTTTCATGTTGTCGTTCGGTGGGGTAAGAGGCATATTAAAATTTATAATAAAATACTTTCGAGCGCTGAAAATACGAGTGTTTTTCCATGGCATTGGACGACGACGCGTTTGTTGGTGTGACTCTGTGGCAGTTGTGACCATTAATTGGCTCCATGGGCCAATGCACCATGGGAGCAATTAGCGTTTTAAGGCGATTTTTTAAGAGGCAAAATTTAATATTTTATTTTGGCATTTGAAATGCTGTTTGTGTAAAGTCACTCAGTATGAAGGATATTAAATGAAAATATAATGTTAAAGAAAATTGTTTGTAGCTATGAAAAATACTGCCACAAAATTTTTTTTTAAAATCCTCTTTTGGAATGAATTTTGCCTACGAGAAATGAAAGTAAAATTCAATGAGAAGCATTTTCATAACTTTGTGAAACATTTGAATAGATTATATCTCTCATTTATGGTCCTTGTTGATCCTAATTCTTAAGTTTCTTAACCTAAGAGGATACCTTGGAATCATTAGCGCACAAAGGGTGACATTTTAGGGTGTTTTCGTAGCTTTTGAGCTATTTGAAATCATATTTTTGTATTTGGGGGGAGGAGATTTGGACCCAATAACTCTTTCAATACTGCTTAGAAATACGAAATCAAATAGAGAACACTTTCTATAAAACAATATAGAAAACACCACAGCTCAGTCAAGAGAAGAAGTATGCTTTAGAATTTTCTACTAGGGGAAAGTGGGTTAATCGCCTCAAAATGGTACAACGATGTTCCCAAATCATCAACCCAGAGTAGGAGTTGGTATAGGTGGAACCGAGAGTCAACACAAAGCTGATCTCTACACAACAATAGAGGCAGTTCGAATGATTACTAAGGGGATTCTCAAAAAAGCAAGGAAGCAGTTCTTGATACTCTCGAACAGCCTTTCAGTACTAAAAGCTATATTTTCTCATCGAAAACCCTATTGGACTGACACAAGGAACTCAATAACCTGAGCACTACTCAAAGATCGTAAGCGAAAGGCAAAGCTGAGAAGTGTCGCAAGACTCAATCAGCTGACTCTTTTATGGGTTCTTCTGGTGTTCTCGGTAACGAAGTAGACAATTAACTGGCCAATCTGGGTTCAAAAGCCAAGCCACAGGAACCAGAGACAGCAATAGGCTTAAGCGCTAAAAAAGTCCTTCAATGGATCAAGAACCAGGCGAGCAGTGTTCATATGGAGAAATGGACCGTATTGAATCCTGCAGAATAGCAAAGTGCTTTCAGTTTGCTTCGAGTAAGAAAAAAGGACTTTTTTTCTTTGACTGGAGAGAAGAAAGTCCAAGATTCTCATGATCGGAGTGATCACAGATCACAATACATGTGACCAAAATTTGGCTATCAAGCGAATCATCGATAACTCTATCTGCAAATTCCGTCTCGAAGACGTGATGTGTCCACAGAAAATTACATCTGGGACTCTCCAGCGTTCTCGAGAAGCAGGAGGCACATATGGGGCAACGCTGCACTTCTCTCGACCTCCTCAGATTCCTCATGAAACTAAGGTGTTCAGAGAAAGTGAGGACCCTCTCCTCAACTCTACTCCCCTATTTTTCCCTTCTCCTACCCTCCACCTTTTCTTCCAGCACGTTTTCCAACCACTGGTTCTCCACTGCTGCCTTTCTTTTCTGAACGTTTTTCAACCATTCTTCTCTCTTCGAACCTCACAACAGTAAACTTGCAAATTACAACAAACTTAAATAGTGCAATGGTTCGAAAGGACTCAGTGCTATAGGAGGCTCGTGGTCTTCCCTCCCATCCTCACATCATCATCAACCTGAGCACTCAATATCGATGACAAGCAAACAAAAACAAAATTCACACATACATTTTTCAACAGCTGTCAACACATAGCATTTTCTCTCTCTTTCATATTTTCACTCATTGGGGCCTACGGCTCGTTCAACCATACACAAGCGACCATTTGGCGCATTAACGGTCCCAGTGGCGACTTAATCAGACGCATTAATAATTTACCAAATAAATCGCATAAATCGAATTCATTTCGGCAATTTGCATAACTTGAGCGCCGGTTCAATGTTGACTACGTTCACGTTTATATGTGTGTGTGTGTGAGTGAGCATTGCGGCATTGCGTTGAAAGCGCAGTAAATAAAAACAAAACACAGCACACAATGAAAGCCCAAGCACAAAAACACACACACACGCACACAGAGTTTCCGCCTCACTAGCAGACAAATAGACACACAAACATTAAACTACGCACTGACGTTTGCACTCACCTCAATCGCGGCAATTCGCAGTAGACCCAGTCCGTTACCTCGTCCAGTCTGACCTCTCTGTGTGTGGTCGCTAAATCGGATTTATTGCCGGCGATTACAATCGGTATATCCTGTTGGGAGTAAAAAAAGCAACAACAAACATTACGAGGCTATCCAACCAATGTGCGGTGCGTAAACACATAAACACACAAACACATGCAAGTACTGTATATGTTTTTGTGTGTGTGTGTGTGTGTGTAAATATAGCAAACAAAAAACGGAAATCGCCATTACATAAATAAATTCATTTGGTTTAGTCATTGGCAAACTTATTATCTTCAATGCTGCGCCTAATAAATTGTTTATCAATCGCACACACACACACACACACACACACATACATAGATAAATGCGTCAGCACCTTGACTACCGAAAATATTTAAGCGAGTTTGTGGCGAGCATAGTTTGTGCTATTGACACTTTTGCATTGAATGTTTAATGGCTTTTCACCGCAGTTAAATGGCATTCAGCAGCGCGAAGCGTGCCGCATGCAGTTGGCAATTGGAAATTGAATCGCCGGTGGTTGAAAAGTTTGAAAATTGATTACGCAAAAATTGAAATTGCTTTTTGTTTGAAGCAAAATTCTGTTTGCATTGTGTTATTTTTGGTTGGTTTATTTATAAATTTTATATAACTTTGTGGCCATCGGAGCGTATGAGTTATGCTTGAATTCAATTATGCTGCGGTGCGGTGAAAATATACGAAATATTTGAAAAAAATAAAAATAACACTGTGCTACAAAAAAAAAAAAATGAAATACACCTGACAAGTAACATACTGTAGGGTGTTTATGTGGTCGAATAATCCATAAAAATATTTTTGTTATATTTGTTGTACCCTCCAAATTTTATTTATTTACAAAAAACCGTTTTTACAAACTTTCCGCGGTAATCTATGAATATCTCAGTCATTTTTTTAACGATTGTCAATATGTAATATGTTTTGGAAAGAGCATTGTCAGACCTTTCGAATGATGTATGTCAATTCATTGTTTAAACAAATGAGTAGTAAGTTTTTATCGCATAAACCTTGAAAAAGTGATTTTTTTCTCAATTTTTTTAACTTTAACCAGTTTTTATTGCATAATGAAACAAAAAAATTAATAAAGTTAGGTAATATTCTGAAAGAAGATTTGTTTACGAACAAATTGGTGTATTGCTTTATTGAATTGGACCAAAACTGCGGAATCTACGCTATTTTTTCGTAACTAGAAAATAAAGCCTATCATGTGTATTCGTTTGAGATTTAAATAAAAATTTAAGACGAATTCATTGTACACACTGCAATCTTGATAATTAATGTTGACACGGTCAACAATGGGTTAAGATTGGAAAAAACATTTTGAAACATTTTTGAACATTTGAAAACAGTTGAAATAAAAAATAATTGGACACAGATTTTTCACTTTTTTGAAAATCAAAATCTAACTTGGTCAGCAATGGGTTAACATTTTACATGAAAAACATTGTTTAGACAGCTTTTTCATATCAAACTTAGTAAATTCTACACTTTTTTCACTTTTTTATAGTCATATTTTCACTCTTTATGTTACAGGGTCAATAAAGGGTTAAAAGGTTTTATAGAGAAACGGTGAAAGAACGTGAATTAATGGGCGTATTGACTTTAAACTTAGTGAAAGTTATCCAAATAAGTAATAACTCGAAATTTTTGTTTAGTTTTTTCAAAATGTCAATAATGGGTTAATGGGTTGTATGGAGAAACTGTGAAAAATTTGAACTAATGAGCTTCAAATATCGGGAAAGTATTCCTAATAAAACATAATTCACCATGTTTTTTAGTTTCTGGGAATTGTAAATTTCAATGTTAAAAAGGGTTAAGAGTTTTATGAGTTAAGAGTTAAGAGAAATATGATTGAAAGGATCTATTTACTTCAAATATAACGAAAGTACTTCAAATGGGAAAAAAGTGTTTTTCACTTTTCAGAAACAAAATTAACTGGGTCAATAATGGGTTAAGAGTTTAGATGGAGAAATTGTGAAAAAAAACTTGAACCAATTAACTTCAAATGTCGTGAAAGTATTGCAAATAAAACACAATTCAACATGTGTTTTTTTAGGTTCTTTGGAAATATTAATTCTAACGGGGTCAATAAAGGGTTAAGAGTTGTATGGAGAAACATGATGTAAAGGATCTATTGCCTTCAAACATACTGAAAGCACTTGAAATCGGAAATAATTCGGTATGTGTTTTTTACTTTTCTGAAACTACAATTTTAACTGCGTCAACAATGGGTTAAGAGTTCGTATTAAAAACCTGTGAAGAAAAAACATGAACTAATGAACTTCAAATATGGTGAAAGTAGTCGAGTAAAACATAATTATTTTTTTTTAGTTTTTTGGAAAATAAAAATGTAAAGCGGTCAATAAAGGGTTAAGCGTTGTATGGAGAAACATGATGTAAAGGATCTATTGAGTTTAAACATAATGAAAGCACTTCAAATGGGAAATAATTCAATACGTGTTTTTTACTTTTCTGAAACTACAATTTTAACTGGGTCAACAATGGGTTAAGAGTTCGTATTAAAAATCTGTGAAGAAAAACATGAACTAATGAACTTCAAATATGGTGAAAGTAGTCGAAGTAAAACATAATTATTTTTTTTTAGTTTTTTGGAAAATAAAAATGTAACGCGGTCAATCAAGGGTTAAGCGTTGTATGGAGAAACATGATGTAAAGGATCTATTGACTTCAAACATAATGAAAGCACTTCAAATGGGAAATAATTCTATACGTGGTTTTCACTTTTCTAAAATTTCAAATTTAACTGGGTCAACAATGGGTTAAGAGTTTGTATGGAAATTTTGTGAAAAAAATTAACTAATGAAATTCAAATATGGTGAAAGTAGTCCAACTAAAACATAATAATTGTTTTAGTTTTTTGAAAAACAAAAATGTAAAGCGGTCAATAAAGGGTTAAAGGTTGTATGGGAAAACATGACTTAATGGACTTCAAACATAATGAAAGCACTTCAAATGGGAAAAATTTCGATACGTGTTTTTCAATTTTCTGAAATTTCCAATTTAACTACGTCAACAATGGGTTAAGAGTTGGTATGGAAATTCTGTGAAAAATATGAACTAATGAACTTCAAATATGGCGAAATTGGTGGTCCAAATAAAACATAATTTTTTTTTAGGTTTTTGGAAAATAAAAATGTAATGCGGTCAATAAAGCGTTAAGAGATATATGGAGAAACATGACTTAGTGGATCTATTGACTTCAAATATACACAAAACATGCGCAAAGTATGTCTGTAAAATGTTAATAGAAGAATTACTAAAGCACAAAAAATTCAAAAACCCATGTAAATTTTTTAAATTTTAAAAGTAAAATTTTTCATAATGCAAAAAGCTGCACATTTTAACGGAATTATTGGCATAAATAATTAAATAACTGAAATAAAAAATTATCATTAAAATGTCAAATCTTTTTTTAATATTATAAACTGTCTTTTTAATATTATAAAATTAAGTAGAATTTTATGCAAATAACTCTTCACTCACCTGAAAGTCGGCGCGCTGTTCGCGTATCTCTTCGAAGCACTGCTTGACACACTGAAAACTCTGACCCGACGTGGTGGCGTAGACGAGCATAAATGCGTGCGCGGTGGCGATAGACAGACGTCGCATGGCTGGAAACTGCATGTCGCCGGATGTGTCAAGTATATCCACCTGCCAGCAGTTGACGTGATGAACCAATAATGCGACAGCAAAGCGTGCGGAAAAGGATGCAAAAAGAATTTGAGAAGATATGAGTAAGTGTGAAGAAAATAAAAGTATATTAAATGTAAGAGCAGAGCTGGTAAAACGCAGACAAATTACAACAAGAAATTTGCATTCACAGAGGCGCAAATTGGGCCCGTAATGATGTCCAATTGATGCGACAACAATTATATGGACACTGTTTTTTTTTATAAAATTGTGAAATATTTTTTAATATGACTCGGGCACTTTATGGCACATGAAAACGGCAATAAATCAATCTTTGATTGCAGCCTGGGACTCAAATGGCTGACTGATCAGTGACTATTGTTGCAATAAAAACGTAAACGACTGCAAGCAAAAATATATGAAAAGAACTTGACATGCTTCGCATTTATGCTTCACATATACATACATGTACTTTATGTACATATGTGAACCATTATGTGCGTGTATGCACATAAAAGCCTTTGTTGACCATTGGCAGCAATGGTAGCAATGGCTGCCAACTCAATTTATTGCACGTATTCACAGTTTATGGATGAGTATAATAAATTAATTAATTGACTTATTGTCAACAACAAAAACAACAAATTGAGTTATAAAGAACTCTGCGCGGTATTTAATGCAATCAAAACCAAAAGGCACTAAAGAAAATATTACGTATGAAAATAAAATGAAACTAAGAGAAAATTCATAACTGCGTTTACTTTAATTGTGGTTGTGGCAGTTTCATATTTTATGAAACCAATTTTTCTTTAAAATGAAATGAAATTTTCTCAATTGAAATTGTTTTTAAATGTCTTTATGCTTTAACATGAAAAATTTGAATTCATAAAGCGACACATTAAATGTTACTCATACGCCCTGTTGTGCTAAATTTCAGTGAAACACGATGCGATAAACACACAAAATTGTGGCGTTTTGTAATTTAAGTTTGCTCAACATTTTTTTAAATGACGAAAAGAGCCAAATTCCAGGATTTCCAGACCGAAACTGGAAACTGGGCATTGCAAAAAATTAAGCAGCCAGAGAAGGAATAATACGATTTTTATAATAGTCTGAAGAGAAAGACGAAAGGAAGGTGGAAAAGTTTCGATTTGACGGCAACTATCAAATAAGAATGAACAATAAGCTGTGTGGGCTTTTTAAAGACATGGCCGTAGCACAGGTAGAAGGTAGATGGTCTATTTATAATAATTTAATAGAAAAGATAGAAGGGTGAATGTTTAACGTAACCTGGACTTATAAATTACGGAGCGAATTAACACACAGCGGCTATGCTGGCTTGGCCATGTCTCCGGTACAATGAAGCTGCGGCGAAAAAAATATTCGATGCAGCAGTTGAAAGTCAAATCCGAAGATGGCAATCGTGTTTTCAGTGCAAGAACCAAGTTGAAACAGCCTCATCATCTCAGCCGTCAGCAATCTTGCTTGCAGGCGTTCTTGCAATAACACAGACAATTTTCTATTGTTTCTACCTCATCTTCGACTTCGCAGCTTCTGCAGACATTACTGAATGGAGAAGTGCCATTTGAAGAGCATAGATCGAAAAGCAAAGCATGTTTCCAATAAGCTGCTGAATGATGGTTCAACTTAGAGATACAACAAGTCGTGCTTTCCTCAAAGAAAATTAGAGCCAAAGTGCGCGACAGGTACTGCAATCATTTTGTTTACACCACTAGGACTAAATTTAGTTTTTGAACCTTTTAATCTAACTCTTCTTTACTTTAATTTTAGCTAATTATTAGTAAATTTTTTCAGCTTTACTGAGCCCAAAAACATTCAAGGAATACAAACTGCCTCGGGAATCACTTAAGTGACATTTACTGCAACTCTTGTGAGCACAAATATTGCATTCTATTAATTTAATTTCATACAAACTGACAAAGGACATGCAAAAACTGGTGACAAGTTGAGCGAAATAAATAAATAGAATCATTTAAAAGTCAATTTCATTAGCCTTTTGACTCTGCTTATGGAATTTTTAAAGCTTAAATTGCCTGAAATGTTGAGAATAATTGTGGGCAGATAAAATAATTCAAAATTCAAATGCAGTTGTGACATTTAACTGCTCGAATGCAAAATCAACAACAACTCTTTGCTTGACATATTGCATCATAATTGCTTGAAGTGTGTGCATTAATATTCTTATAAGAAATTCCATTTCATGGCAAAACCATAAATACCCTTAAAAATGTTTACAGTTCATATTTATAGAGCATTTCATTTAAATTTTACACTTTATACTTTTCATTTGTCACTCTAACACCTGACATCAGCACACTTTCAAATTTCATTGCTGAAATTTATCCCACTAAGCATTTGTGCCAATTTTTCCAAACAGTGCAAACGTTTAAGCTTGAAGCATTGCAATTCTAGACTCTACACAATTCAATTATTCGCAACATAATTTTCTAGTTAAAAGTGCAGTTAAAGTTGTTGCAATGTCAACGCAAAATGCACTCAAGTTTTTTAATTCGATATTAATTAAAATCGACAAAGGTAGGCAGTTGCAACCATTGCAATGGCAACAAAGTAAAACAGATTAAATTTAAATTACTGACTCGCTCGCCTATTTAACTATGACCGCTGTCACATTGCACTGTAATTGCAATGCACGAGTGGCCTTTTTGCCGCAATGTCGTGTCACTTGAACGGCCGACATGGGTTTTTGCAAAGCATATCAATTGTGTGCGCATAGTTTTGCAATTAATTGCTTTATGAAAAACATTCAAGTGCTTTGAACTTGTGGGGTGTGTCTACGTGTGTGGCCAGCGGGGCGTATGAGTGATGGCTTTTGTGGTTTGCATATAAAATTTTATACGAAATAGTTGAATGATACTAAAGATGTGTGAGTGTGTCTGTATTATGTGCTATGAGTGTGTGTGTGATTTTAAATTGTTGATCTGAAATTCATAAATCTATGGATTTAATTTTCTACTAAATAATTTTAACACATTTTCGTTTTTTTCTCATCTTCAGGCATTCTTGGAACAATTGTTTTAAATGTGAAATGCAAACAATTTTACACAAATTGTTTTGCATTCTCAAAATCGTAAATTAAAACGATTTTTGTTACAATAGTTAAATGAAATGAAAAACGAACGAGATAACATAAAAGTCCATGAATAAAGTGAAATAAATAAAATCTAATACAGAAAATATGGATTTATTATTCTTAATGGATTCACATGGTTCATGAGTTTGTAAATTAAATTTGCAAAAATGTTTGCAAAATGTAATTCATATTTTTTTTATGAATGAGCATTAGACTGGATTTAGTGCACGATTTTTCAATTTTGATGCTTCGCAACCTCTCATTCTATGCGGTTTGGTAAAAAATATGCATGACCCAAACAATTTTGGAGCTAGTGTGGAGCTAAATGGCGTCGCATCGAGGTCAAAGTTCACAAAAACGCTGGGAAATTCGACAAATTTCTCCACAGCTGGTCAGAAGTTGCTCTTAGAGGGTTAAAATCTATGACCGACCCCTCTAGTTTTCCTTACTGAACATTTCATTCAAACATACTCATCCCCTATCTCCAACCCTTAATGGGGCTCCCAAACAAAATGGTCGTTTGTATAAAATGGGCTCCCATTGCTCCCAGGTTGCGCCCAGATGTATCAAATGTATGGCCGACACCCATTTATTTTCTCTTTCGAATGTTTCTTCCAAACATACCTACCCGCTAACTCCAAGTCTTAAGGGCGCTGCCATAAAAAATTTATCATTTTCTATGCCATTGGCTCCCCACTTGTAGATGTAGTAGTTAAGTAAGCGAGAAAACATCATATCTCAGAAACTACTGAACCGACTTCAATGATTTATTCAGCGATCACCATCATTCTTGAGTACAAAAAATACAAAATTAATTAAGGTTCAGAAATTCACCACCAGAGGGCGTCTCCCATACGATCGAATTTGTGACGTTGTCAACTTTTGGGTTTCTACAAAGCAAAAATCAAAATGTATTGCATCCTGGTAACTAAATTATGAAACTGTTTTTACTTATGTGTCAAAATACCCACTCAGAAAATGGGTCTGACAAAAGAGAGTACTTGCTTTGGTTATCTACACTCACGACTGCTCAAAAATCGAAAACTGTTGAACTGGGCTCTCCTTTAATTTTCTATTACCCGTTAATCCATCTGTCTGTCTGAAACCAATCTGATAATGACGCATATGTAAACATGTGTGATGATTGTTGGCCTTCATCACAAACAAAAGCACGTTCTATAAACATTCATAAAAAACCTTCATCTCCCATTATGGCCAATAAAAAATTGCACATCTGTTGTAGCTTCCATAACTTTGGCGCTTTCTTACGACGCCAATTTCATACTCAATTATCCATTCAGCTATTGGAATTCATTTTAAAAAGCCATTAACATGAATTCTGTGCTACGCGAAAGCTTTTTGCATAAAGCAAAATGCTTTAAAATATAAAGCAAAATTATTAGGTCATGTAAAATGAATGCATCAAATCGCTGGCTGCATTAGCATTTTATGGCGCATACTTTAAAATTGTGCGCATACATGTTTAAATTATAAAATGCTGATGCAGACATTAACAATCGAACACATACACAAACATACGCACACAGACATATATATATATATAATATCATCATGCAAGAGCATTGGGAATATTAAAAGTGCACAGTGGCTGCAAGTCGTCTTAACACATCAGTTGACAGTTGTGGTTTTTGAAGATTTAGTATAGAAAAGTAGTAAAATATGTTGACGAAATGATTTCAATTTTAATGAAATTCATTCAATTCAGTTTCACTCCTCTTTTAGTATTTAAATTTGAAACTTTAAAACACTTTTTAAGGTAAATTCAACTAAAGTTAGCTAAGACAAGACAAGACAAGTCAAGGTCAATTTTATTAAAGACCTCGAAATTTAAAATTTCACACAAATTGTTCTTGTAAATTGACAGTTTTGCTTCTCGCGAATAATTCAGCCCATTTCCATTTTGACTGAGAAACAAAAAGAAACAAATTTTTACTTTCCCGTTCAACTTCCGTACGCCAAGTCTCGAAAGTGAATTATAAAACATTGTTTTCATGTTTATGTTCTTCAATTAATGGGTTAACATTGCCACACGCGCAGCATTGCTTGAACAACTTTGCAAGCTCAACAACACACCCATCAAACAACATACACACACACACACACACGCACACATCGATAACATTTTAACGATAATGTGGCTTCAACTTGAAGCTGTCACAGCAGTGCGCGTGTGTGCCGGCAACAGCAGCAAAATGTTTGTTGCTTTAAAAAAAAAAATATACAAATTAATTACTTTGCCTTGCGCAAAAAAAACCAAAAGAAGCAAAAAGAGATAAAAGAAGGAAATAATGCTTTTACATGAAATGCGGTAAAGCAGCTAACAATGCGTCACATATTCTCGCCGTCGAGTTGCGGTACCGGCTACGTTGTCGCTGTAAAATATTTTCGAAACGCATCATTAATCAAATCTATGCGCTGCTTCTAGGGTGGCAAGTCATTGTTTCTGTTGTTGTTGTTGTTTTTTCTTTCATACGATTTTTGCTTAATATGTTTTGGGCTCTTTTATGCGGCTTAATTTCGTTGCTGTTGGCTTAAGAAATGAAAATTTGATGTCAACTCATCAAAGACAGAGGTTCTAAATCTTTTTGAGGACAGGGAAGGGCAAGAACAAGAAGAAGAAGAATATGCATTTTTGTCCATTAGCCAGTCAGACATTTTGTTTTAATAAAACGCTCCTTAAGGAGTCTTGTATTTTTTTGTTAGTAAATTTTAAAAATTATCACAAGGCTTACGAGAACAGAATTGAATAGACCAGTAATTATCAATAAAAGAATTTTTTTTAATTTTTGTTTTCAACATAGTTTCCTTCTAGCTCGATGCATATGGTCCAGGTTTTTTTTTAATTTTCCTATCATTTTCAAGTAAAAGGTTTTCTCAAGGTCCTTAAAATAGACGTACGCCTCACTCAAGCGACCAAAGTCTCTTACTAAAGAGCGGCGCAAGCACTATAAAAATGACTTGCAAGCCATCGCTGTGCTGTCAAATACTGTCGCTCTTCTTTACTTTCACTACAAAACAAGCACTGCAGTAAAGAAAACTTTTGATATTCATACGAATACTGCACGAAACGACAATAGAACTTCAAGCACCTTGAAGTATGGAACAACACTGAAGTAGGACAACATTGAAGTAGAACAACACTGAAGTAGAACAATACTGCACTGAAACAACATGGAAGTAGAACAACACTGAAGTAGAACAACACTGAAGTAGAACAAGACTGAAGTGAAGCACTGAAGTAGAATATTTTCAAGCATACGGTGTTTTGTTTTGCACGATCGGAGTAGCTGATGTTTGTTTTTGATATTTTGTATGGAATCTGGGCTGCATTTTAAGCATTACAACAACATTAATGTAAAAAAACGCAGGTTTAAAACATGTTTTTTCGATATTTATTTAAGTCTGCTTCACTCGGTGTGAAGTAGAAGTTCTGTTTCACTCGGTGTGAAGTAGAAGTTCTACTACACTCGCTGTGCTTACTGTGACTTACCGTTACTTAACCTCATTATTGCTTTCTGTTTTGATGTTTTGCTTCACAACAGAACGCAAGCACTGTCGCTGCTGTAGCGAAAAGGTTTTCGATGCAGTGCTTGCTTTGTTTTAAAATAGAACTATTGAGCATTTGAATTCGCTGTCACCGCCACACTGAAGTACAGTACTTGACAGTACTGTGCAGTAGTGAATTGTGCCCAATAGAACCTTTTGTGCAGCTCTTTATCTCTTACTGTCTGGCAATTTCTTTTGACCAGTGGCGACAACGGGTTTAGTCCAACTTTTTTTTTTTTTTTGTTTTTTATAGACGAGCCAACGCGCAGGGGATGACCCCTATAAATGCGAGGCATTGCGCTGGTTCAGGAAGGATATATAGGTTGGGAGATAGGAAGTTGGGTGAAGAATTTATGGACTCTTGCCTTGAATCCATCAAGATCATAGGTGCTGGGGAAAACATCTGCAGGGAGACCATTCCACAATCGCGCTGTTCGGGCCAGGAACGAACTTTCTCTGTAGTGCGTAGTGCGCTGGAACATCGTTTCGTCGTGTGGGAATGCATGGGCGCCAGTGTTCAAACGGGTTGCCCGTGGGAATACCCGGAGTGATGGCATCAAGCTGCTCATCTCCACTGAGCAATTACCGAAAAAGTATCGGTAGAATAACACCACACATGCCACGTTTCGACGATGCTCCAAGGAGTCAATAGAGCTGGATGCCCTACTGTCCCCTATTAGTTTGATCGCACGGTTTTGCACCCGATCCAGGAGCTCCAAATGGGTTTTCGAAGCCCCTGCCCATAGGTGCGAGTTAAGCTCCAGTTTAGGTCGGATATAGGTGGTATAAATAATGCGGAGATAGGACGGGGTGAAATATTTTTTGCACCGCTTTAAGAAGCCGAGGCACTTGGCTGCTTCTTTCGACACGCCAAATATATGATCGTTCCAACGAAGGTCGTTCTTAATGGACATGCCCAGAACATCAAGAGCTGCCGATTCCGCAATACTCACACCATCCATAACCAGGGATGAGTTGGAATGTTGGGAGACTCGCTTGTGGGATAACAGGCAACATTGGGTCTTGCGAGGATTAAAATCGACCCTGTTCGCTTGACCCCACTTGGTGATTGTTTGTAGGTCGCTATTAAGTGTGTCATTCATACGGCGCCTTTCTCTCTCAATCTCCACAGAGCTGGGGCGTTTTGTGAAGGAGTATGAATGACAAATAGTGCTGTCATCCGCAAACGAGTAGATGGGATTCTTCGTCGACGACAATAGGTCGTTGATGAAGATAAGGAAAAGGGTTGGAGAAAGGACGGAACCCTGCGGCACTCCCGCGCTAAGGGAATGCTTTTCCGAGGCTATGCCGTCTGATGTTCTGATATTCTGAAGAAGCTATGAGAAGTCTTTAGTCTGGTGGTCCTCCTTGCAAGTTCTTCAACAGTGACTGATTTAGTCGGTGGTACTCTTTGCAATTTCCGAAACTGGGACTGGTTTTAGACAGTTAGAGCCTAAATTACTGATGTATTTGTATTCTTCGATATCGATGAGAAGCAAGGTATCTGCTTTGCAAGTTCCTCAATGGTGAGTGGTTTTTGTTAGTTAAAGTTCAACTTACTGATGCTCTGATATTCTTCGGAATCGATGAAAAGCCCTCTATAGGTGGTCCGCTCTACAAGTTCCTCAACAGTGAGTGGACTTAGTCAATTAGAATTAAATTCACTGATATTTTGATATGCTTCGAAATCAATGAGAAGACTCCATAGGTGATTCGCTTCGCAATTTCCCCAACAGTGACTGGTTTTAGTCAGTTAGAGTTGTGTTGAGAAGACTCTACAAGGTGTTTGCTTTGCGAGTTCCTCAATGGTGAATGGTTTTTGTTAGTTAAAGAAGACTCCATAGGTGATTCAGTTCGCAATTTCCCCAACAGTGACTGGTTTTAGTCAGTTAGAGTTGAGTTGAGAAGACTCTACAAGGTGTCTGCTTTGCAATTTCCCCAACAGTGAGTAACTTTAAGCTAAGAACTTTTAGCTAAGAAAACTCTTTTTCACCTTCTGTGCATCAAATATGCCAAAAATATTTTTCTTTTCTTAAATCTTTCTTCTTAAAGCTGCTCGCCTGTCCAAAAGTTGTGAGCCTCAGATTTCTTGCATGAACAACTCTCGTCGAACTTGTACGAAATAATTTGCGTGCGAACTGTTGCCGCGTTAATACACATACAAAATATTACACATTACATGTTCACAAACAAATATATATACATACATACACATATACTTAACATGTGTTCTCATGTGTTCATGTATAGGTGTGTGTGTGCGTTTTGATGATATATCAGGCATGTTAATCAAAATTATTTCACCGTTGATTATGCTGTGCGCACAATTTCAAACTTTGCTCTGCTTTCCACACTTCCTTTGGTTCTTTTTATGCGCTACGCTGCTTTCAGAATCCCATCTCTCACCACTTTTATTAAACAATTTTCGTGGTACAATGCTTGCTTGCTCGTCCCCTTTGCTTTGCTATTTGATTAATCGATTTTTTTTTTGCTAGCCTACTCTCACGACCTACAAATTACTGTGTGGAGAGGAGGGGCAGTTGTAGTAATAAGCGCAAAGTTTTCTAATAAATTAAATAAGCATGAATATGCGGTTAGAGCGAGCAGGTGTGAGTCACACACACACAATTTTGGTACACAAAAGTCAGACACACACAGAGGCGCTGCAAATGTTACTCATACGCCTCGGCAACCGCAGCATAGCAGACATTTTACGCTTCAAAGCATAAATAATTCACGCAGCATGACTGCTCACTTTGGCGCGCCTCCAGCCAGCCAGTCAGTCAGTCAGCCAGCCAGACAACCCAAAGTGTGACAATGAAAAAGTAAAATGTTTAATGTTACTCACACGCACCGTCGACTCGTGCAATGAATACGCATTCTTTGCTCAATTTGCCTCGAATTTCACTCGCTGGCGCATGCTATGATTATCGTTACAGCTATTAAATTGTATATCTGGCTTTTGTTGCTATGGTTGCTGTTGTTGTTGCGTTGGTAGAGAAATAATTCTATCTGTTTGGTGCGCTTGATTTGAGCAAAATTCATCACAACGCATCGCGTGCTCGAGTCGTTACCAATATTTGCATAACACATTCAATTATATATTGAAATCATTTATTTCGACACAACACACGCCGCACGTCAACAGCAATTTGCCATTGGTATCATTGTCTGGTAAAGGCTGCAAATCAACGCTTCCTTGCTGCGTTGCCAAACAACCTGAGACCGCTTACTCAATCAATCGTGTCAGCCCAACACTGACGCGCCTCCATCGGTCTTTTCAGCTGCGTAGGCTGCCAGATTGACGCGCTGCTTACGTTGTGATGCCAAGCAAAAATCTCACAGTTTAGTTCGTCTACGTCTCAAGGCTTGGCGGCGTTGTCGTGGCGTGTTTTGAGGTCAAAAGCTTCGGCACATGAGTGGCAAAAACCACGTATAAGTATGTCTGTGTGTGTGTTTGAGTGAGTGTGAGTGCATGCGACGGCACGCAGTAATGACATCATGGCGCGCCATAAGTTGCACTTTGCGCAGCGACAAATGGAATTTGCAATATTGAATTCGATTGCACAGCATGCAGCTGTGTAGTGCAGCAGACAGTACGACAGACCTTCGAATGTTGCCAGCTGTGTTGTTATGAAGTGCACAAATACAGCAGCTTGCAATTGTTGACTAGCAATTAGCAGCAACGATTTCCACTGCACGCTGTGCACAATTTTAAAGACGAACAACTGAGAAAGGTTTATTGAATGAATGGAAGATTTTATTTTAAGAATTTTACCACTGCTTGGGCACCGCTAAAAGATAAATTATTTTCTCTGTTTGTTAGAGTTTCTCGAGTTTGTAAGAGTTAATCGAGTTTATTAATTTTAAATGCTCACATTTCTAATTCAATGCAACCACCACTGAGCTGCGGTTATTTCTAAACTCACTGATATTAAAATTGATCAACAATACAAATTTTTCACTATTCAATCGAAACCACAAATTCACAATTTTTATCACCAGAGAATCGTTCAACCTATCAACCAGAAAATAGTCGAATTCTAAACTCACTGCTATCAAAATTTATGAATAATAAAAATTTCTAACAATTCAATCGAAGCAATAAATTCACAATCCTTATCACCAGAAAGTCGTTTAACCCATCAAATTGTATCAACAATAAAAATATATAACATTTCCATCGATCCACAATCGTAACCAACCAGAAAGCAATAGAATTCTCAACTCACTGATAATAAAATTTATCAACAATAAAAATACTTAACAATTGAATCGAATCAATAAATTCACATTCCTTATTATCAGAAAAATGTTAACCCACCAACCAGAAAGTAGTCGAATTCTAAAATCATTGAACTTGAAATTTAGCAACAACACAAATATTTAACAATTCAATCGAATCAATAAATTTATATTTACTATCACCAGAAAATCGTTCAGCCCACCAACCAGAAAGTAGTTGAATTCTAAACCCACTAATATTTAAATTTATGAGCAACAAAAATGTATAATAATTAAAAAAATTTCATTAATTCATAGTCACATTTGACCAACAAAAAAATCGTTGCACATTTCTATGTTTATGAAATATAAATAAAATAAACAAAAAGTCCTTGAATTTATTAATTAAAATTGCATTACTTCTAATCAATAAAATTTTAAATTCACATACATAGTGCACACAATTCTCTCTCCCCTCTCCCTCTGTTAATTTTCTGCCTTCTGTATTACACAACTTCTGTTGGCCCAAAATGAGGTAAATACCAAATTAACATCAATAAAACGGCCACAATTTGTTGCACAACATAAATGGCTGCTTATCCCATTTATTATGGTTTTGTTACTTTTGTTGTTTATAACAATTATATAGAGTGGGCGCTGCGGTTGAGTGCGTTTTTGCACCAATTAAAGCCATAATGGAACATTAGCGAGCCAAAATATGCCAATTATAACACTGCAATAACAAAACAACAACCACAAACCATAAACATATAACCACCTTTTAATAGATATTGCCGAGCAAAATACAAAAAGCCATAATTAATATTGACCGCAAGTTGTAGTCGCAGAGCAGTGTGGCAGCGCCAAATATGAACAAAAGTGGCACACGAACTCACCTATGTATATTTATAAGTCTGCATAAGTATTGTGTGTGTAAATGTGTACAGTGAGATCCATTTGGCGTTGGCCATATTGGAAGCCTAGTGAAGCCAAAAGCTGTCATTAAACAAGACTCAAATGTTGATTTGAAAGAACACAATTCACAAGCAGCCAATGCTACTCAATGAGTCGAGTTGAGTTTTTGTTCGAGGAAAATATAATATTCTGTGCAAATCGTATATGAAAATATACGTCAAGATTATTGCCAGCTTTTTCGAATATTTAAACAATTCATAACGTGTTGAATACTTTCAATTTTAAACCGTTGTAACGAGTACAAATTGTTCTGTTGTTCTATGAAAAATATTATTCTTTGTATCAAAGCCTCCAGGAAGTTTGTTTTAGTCTTATTGAGGAAAAAATATGCAATATAGCAAACACATTCAAAACCATTTAAGTCTCTGGAAAAGAAAATTAATTGCCAACTCAATAAATTTTGCAATATTTGCAAATGACGTTGAACATCTCGATTGGCATTTAAATCCGCAGAAAGTTCACTTAATACGAAAACAACAATTCAAATATCATCGAAAGCAAAGAATCTACGCAAACTGAATAATTGTAAATGTTTGAAGTTGATGCTGATTCTTCGAAGATAATCTTTGTATATTCAAAGCTTTCAGTTTATCTCAGAAAAACTAAACAAAGGAGCGTAACAAATTTTCATTCTAAATCAAATGAATGAATATTTTGATGCAGATTATTGTCTGCCATCAACATTGGACTTTTCAATCGAAGTAGAAAATGTTGACGATCGAATAGATTAATGTGTTAATTGGCTTTAACTGCTTTGCTTCGACAGCTGTCCAAAGTCAGTTGCATTAAAATTGAAATTGAATTGAAATTGAATTGAAATTGAATTGAAATTGAATTGAAATTGAATTGAAATTGAATTGAAATTGAATTGAAATTGAATTGAAATTGAATTGAAATTGAATTGAAATTGAATTGAAATTGAATTGAAATTGAATTGAAATTGAATTGAAATTGAATTGAAATTGAATTGAAATTGAATTGAAATTGAATTGAAATTGAATTGAAATTGAATTGAAATTGAATTGAAATTGAATTGAAATTGAATTGAAATTGAATTGAAATTGAATTGAAATTGAATTGAAATTGAATTGAAATTGAATTGAAATTGAATTGAAATTGAATTGAAATTGAATTGAAATTGAATTGAAATTGAATTGAAATTGAATTGAAATTGAATTGAAATTGAATTGAAATTGAATTGAAATTGAAATTGAATTGAAATTGAATTGAAATTGAATTGAAATTGAATTGAAATTGAATTGAAATTGAATTGAAATTGAATTGAAATTGAAATTGAATTGAAATTGAATTGAAATTGAGTTGAAATTGAGTTGAAATTGAATTGAAATTGAATTGAAATTGAATTGAAATTGAATTGAAATTGAATTGAAATTGAATTGAAATTGAATTGAAATTGAATTGAAATTGAATTGAAATTGAATTGAAATTGAATTGAAATTGAATTGAAATTGAATTGAAATTGAATTGAAATTGAATTGAAATTGAATTGAAATTGAATTGAAATTGAATTGAAATTGAAATTGAATTGAAATTGAATTGAAATTGAATTGAAATTGAATTGAAATTGAATTGAAATTGAATTGAAATTGAATTGAAATTGAATTGAAATTGAATTGAAATTGAATTGAAATTGAATTGAAATTGAATTGAAATTGAATTGAAATTGAATTGAAATTGAATTGAAATTGAATTGAAATTGAATTGAAATTGAATTGAAATTGAATTGAAATTGAATTGAAATTGAATTGAAATTGAATTGATATTGAATTGAAATTGAATTGAAATTGAATTGATATTGAATTGAAATTGAATTGAAATTGAATTGAAATTGAATTGAAATTCAATTGAAATTGAATTGAAATTAAATTGAAATTGAATTGAAATTGAATTGAAATTGAATTGAAATTGAATTGATATTGAATTGAAATTGAATTGAAATTGAATTGAAATTGAATTGAAATTGAATTGAAATTGAATTGAAATTGAATTGAAATTGAATTGAAATTGAATTGAAATTGAATTGAAATTGAATTGAAATTGAATTGAAATTGAATTGAAATTGAATTGAAATTGAATTGAAATTGAATTGAAATTGAATTGAAATTGAATTGAAATTGAATTGAAATTGAATTGAAATTGAATTGAAATTGAATTGAAATTGAATTGAAATTGAATTGAAATTGAATTGAAATTGAATTGAAATTGAATTGAAATTGAATTGAAATTGAATTGAAATTGAATTGAAATTGAATTGAAATTGAATTGAAATTGAATTGAAATTGAATTGAAATTGAATTGAAATTGATTTGAAATTGAATTGAAATTGAATTGAAAGTGAAATTCAATTGAATTGAATTGAATTGAATAATTGACACCTTCATTTTAAAAAAAAATTTCGAAAAAGTGGAAAAATTATTTGCGTTTGAAAAGGGGCCAAAAGGGCCAAAAAGTTATCTGGATCTCACACCTTTTCGCGAACAATAAAGCAGAGACTACTAAGGAGAGTTTTTGAGGTCACTTATGAATCCATGACAGGTTCTTATGTGCGTTTTTATGTACAAAGAATCTTTAAAATTTCTCCAAATTTGGGGTTTCCATAAACTAAATTGTCAGACCCTGTATGCGTGTAGCTGTGCAGTTGAGGTTAAATGACGCTTAACGTGCGGACAATATGACAACAACGTTAGCTGGCTGCCTGTCGAGCGTTTCAATGAAAATCAAGTTAAAACAAGAACACAACAACACAGCAACACAGCGACACAACGTCAAACGGGCCATGCATACAAAATTAGGCTGGACAGTGGGCAAAAGTGCTGCATGTGTGTGGGTGTGTGTGTTGGTCTGTGCGCGCACCGTTTATGCAAACGAGCGCAGTTTGAGCGTTAATTACGCGTTTCTGAAATTTACTGCGGTTTTGTCAACATTTTTTGCATCTGCAACAATAAATATTAAAGTTTGTTTGGTATTAAATTATGCGGACAGGTTGGCTTAAAATAACAAAAACAATTATAAAAAACTAATACAAATTTTGCGGCCTGGCCACGCAGCCACCACAGAGTTGGCGCTTAGTTTGCATTTAGTTTGAATTACAATTTAGTAGTGTCCGACTGAATATTCTTTTCGGCTTATTCGGCAAATTTAAAACTTTGGCCTCGGCTTCGGCCAATATAGCCGAATACTTAAGCCGAAGATTTCCGCCTCGTAATGCAAGTCGATTTGCTCTGTTTCAAAGTATTTTGTAAAATATCGAGTTTTACCGATATTTTTTACACTAAAATTGCTTTTCATAAAATGTAATCAGCTACTTTTATTATAAATTTAATTATAATAAAAAATTTTTAGGTTTTTTATTTTTGTCAGAATTATTTTGGTTTTTTTGAATCAATTCTTAGTGAAACAAGAGAATGAATGAAACAAAAACGGCTAAATTTGGTTAGTTTTTTTTCCTTAAAAGAAGTTTTGTTAGTATTCGGCTTCGACTTTCGGCCGAATATTTTCTTCTAATTTTCCCGAATATTCGGCTTCGGCCAAAAATCCACCTGCAATGGGAAACTGCAATATAGTTTTATTGCAAAGAGTTTCAGTTGTGGCGCTTCGTTTTAAAAACAGTTCAGTTAAGCCAAAAATCCTAAAAGCATGCTATGAGTTTAGTTATAGTTGAACGCGCAACTTTAACGCGCAAACAAAAGGCAGCAACAGTTTGCAGCAGTTGAAACGTTGCTGTGATTGTTTCAATTCAATTTTTTTTTGTGGCATATGGCAGCTTCATTTACTTCAAGTAAATATGTAACAAAAGAAAATACATACACAGTTGCAACTGTCACATGTGCCATGTCCATTATTATTCTTATTTAATTGTTGCGTTTTTTTTACGACCATAGTTGCTATGCGCTGCGACGTGCCACAGCTGCTGCCTGCTGCCTGTTGCCATTTAACAAATCACAATGCTGCCATTAATGGCCGAACATTAAAACAATTAGGCCGAAGACGCCCTAATTTAATTGTTCATAGAATCACACACGGCCTGCGGTTGGCTTTCAGTGCGAAATTTAATTAAGCAAAGTGCTGGGCATGGCAGTGAAGGCAGCGTTTTGATATGTTTGGGTGTGTGTGTGTGTGTGTGTGTGCATGTTTATGGGGGCCAATGAAATTGCTGGCACAATGAACTTGACGGCTTCAAATGATTGCACATCGTCTTCCGGCATGTTGAGCAGCAATGATGCCTTGGCACACAATCAAGTTGGCCACTTTTGGAGACGCTTTTGTGTGTATTGGTTTTGTTTTTATTGAGGAGAAAATCTTCGAGAAACCTTAGTAAAGTATGTGACAGACATGTGAACATTTGCTCACTGTAAGCTACCTAAAGTGGCAGATTGGTACTTTTTTCTCGATATAATTTCTTACAAAGTCCTGGGGCCTCATTGAGCTCCTCTTATTGATTTCCTTCTATATGTCTCTGAGTGATTAACGTGTGTAGCTACTAAAATATTTTCCATTTTTAGTAGTCCAACAAAATCTCAAAAAACACACAACTTTAGTAAGACACAACAAAATAGTGGAACTAAAAAGTGAATGAATCTCATTCTCTCTCTTTTGAATCTCAATAAATTTTTATTTTTTTTTTAAATTGTTTTTTCCAGCTAGAATTTTGGTAGAATCAGCTATTTTTTTATATTCTCCGTTTTATAAAATGAAAAATTTTTTGTATTTCTTTTTTTCTTAAAAACAAAAAAACGTAATGTTTAAATATTTTATATATTTTGTGTTTTTTTATTTTTTAGGTTATGTTTGCCGTACAGTTGCCAAAATTTCTGCATGACTTTCTGACATATTTTTTACTATATGTGTTTTTTCCAAATTTTTTTACCTGCATGACACTTGCAAAAATTAGATACAAATAATAATTTTTTTAAGGTTATGTTTGCTGTACAGTTGCCAACACTTTTTCGTAATTTTCTGACATTATTTTTAACAATATTTCTTCCCAAATTTTTTATTCCGTTGCCTGATACTTAAAAACAACTAAACGAAAATTTTTATTTTTTCTATGGCTACGGTGAGTGTTGCCAAAAACCAACTCACCGACCAACTTGTGATATAGCTTCGAACAACATATATCTATATTTTTCAGATTTTTAATTCACTAGATGTTTCTAAATTTAAAAATATAATAACCGAAGAAATGGGAAATTTTCCACTATATTAGAAACATAACCTAAAACATGGGATATTTTCTATTATATGAGAAACATAACCCAAAAACAAATGTTACATTTTTCACTATATCAAAAATATAACCTTGAAAAGCGGGAAGTTTTCCACTATAAAAGAAATATTACCTTGAAAAATGGGAAATTCTCCACAATATCAGAAATATAACCTAAAAATTGGACAATTGGGATATTTTCCGTATCAGGAATATAACCTGAAAATGGGAAATTTTACACTTTATCAGAAATATAACCCACAAAATGGAAAATTCTCTTAAAATGGGAAATTTTCCACTATATCAGAAACATAACTTGCAAATGGGAAATGTTGTACTATAAAAGAAACATAACCTACAAATAGGAAATTTTCCACTATATCAGAAATATAACCTAAAAATTGGACAATTGGGAAATTTTCCATATCACAAACATAACCTGAAAACGGGAAATTTTACACTTTATTAGAAATATAACCCACAAAATGGAAAATTCTCTAAAAATGGGAAATTTTCTATTATCAGAAACATAACTTGCAAATGGGAAATTTTGTACTATAAAAGAAACACAACCTACAAATGGAAATTTTTCCACTATATCAGAAATATAACCTAAAAATTGGACAATTGGGAAATTTTCCATATCACAAACATAACCTTAAAATGGAAAATTTTACACTTTATCAGAAACATAACCCACAAAATGGAAAATTCTCTAAAAACGGGACATTTTTCACTTTATCAGAAACATAACTTGCAAATGGGAAATTTTGTACTATAAAAGAAACATAACCTACAAATGGAAAATTTTCCACTATATCAGAAATATAACCTAACAATTGGACAATTGGGAGATTTTCCATATCACAAACATAACCTTAAAATGGAAAACTTTACACTTTATCAGAAACATAACCCACAAAATGGAAAATTCTCCAAAAATGGGAAATTTTTCACTTTATCAGAAACATAACCTACAAATGGGAAATTTTGTACTATAAAAGAAACGCAACCTACAAATGGGAAATTTTACACTATATCAGAAATATAACGGAAACATTGGTACATTTTGGACGATTTGAGGATCACTATTTGAGAACCCATTTCTGTGCTAGAAGAACCAAGTATCCAGGATTCTTTTAACACGCGGTATTGGCAAATGGAGCCAGAAAGTACGGAAAACAACCGGCTGGTGCTCTTTTTTCGATTCAAGTCAAGACCCTTAAAAGTTTGTAAGGTCAATAAAGAAAGTTAGTAAGTATAAACGGGACTTTAGCTTCTAATATTTGACGGCCTAATTTATACAAATTTCCATAACCAGAAAAATGCAAGGAATTTTCTATGAAACTATCCAGTCTTCACCAGAGCAAAGCAATGCGTTTCTGGAGCACTTTCAAAGTAATTTAACTGATGTGATACAATTCGATTCAATTAGATTTAATTGGATTCGATTGGATTCCATTAGAGTAACCTAAACTAAATTTAACACAAATTTAAAATGGCAACATTAGATAAGTGTCTCTCTAGATTTACTTCAAGAAAAAGAGAAAGATTTTCTTAAAGTGAAAAATCTAAAATCTATTTTACCAAAACTATTGCTGCTACATTTATACATGCGCAGTACATATATATATTTATAACTTAGCTAAATTGCCCACACTTTTATGCGAAAGAGAATCAAAATCTCGTCTTTACTTGCAGCCAATTCGAGCAACTTGGCAGTCAATGGCTTCCACACAATTGGCCTTCGGTAAAGTAACAAATCTAATAAAATTTACATAAGGAATGCGTATAAAATTGTTGTAGGGGCTCTATATACTATATATGTGTGTATGTAAGGTCTTGTGTAAAGTCAGGAGCGCAGAAGGTGGCGAACACAAGGCGGGTTTTGGGAGTTTAAATCTATTTCAAATATTTCTTTGTTGCAAAAATTGTGTACGAGACTCAAACATTTTATACAGAACTGTAAAAATGAAATCTTCGTGACTTAATCAAAACTGGGCCCAAGAGTGTTAAATTTAACAAGTAGTTAAAATTAATGGAAAAAAAATAATTAAAAAAAATACAGTAAGCTTTTAAAGACCTATCAATACTGAAGGTGAATGAAATTGCCCAGACTTTTACAAATATTCAACAGAAATAAGAAGCTTTATTGGAGTGAAATTTGCCATTGACATTTGTTCATAAATTCATATTTTTCTCATATTCAATGCAAAATCAATTCAAAGCCATGCAACATCAATGTTTTTTACGAACAAAGAAACCAGCAACAGCAAATCGCACAAAAGCTTCCAAAAAAATGGCAGGTTTGGTTCTGCCATCTAAAATCACTTTGACTACGCTTATGCGCTGAGTAGACATGCTGCATGTATCGATTTGTATTTTGCGCTTTTTTTTTATTAATACGCTCGAATGGACGATATGCCAATTTGACAAGGGGCCACAAATATGGCGAGGGCGCACTTAGTGAATTAAAGCGAGGCGGCCACTTTTTAGGTAGAATACTTTAAGTATTTAATGCAAAAACATAGAAGCAGAACGCTAACGGGCACGTTGTCTTTTTGGCAACAAATCAGCCTGAAAATATGCTACAGTTTAAAACTTTTAACATTCAAATGAGTAAGGAACATTTTTGTCATACAATTTTTACATAAATATCAACTCATTTCACCAGTTGTTGCCTCTGTCTGAGATTAACTTTTCTTTTTATTTCAACCATTTTCATTCGTTCAGCATTTTTGACATCATCTTCTGATTATCTTGACATTATCTTGTCATTATCTGTCACATTTCATTCAGTGAGTTTAAATAAATCCGCAATTGTCAGCATCATCTTTGTGTTTATGAGTTCAGGTGAACTAAAGTATTTCAATACATTCCTTTAAAATTTTTTTTTAAACGCTGCCAGTTAACATTAAATTTTCATTTATTCAAAGTTCGCTTAAAATTAATGCATTCAATTGTTTTTAATTTCCGCTGATGCGTAATTACTATCAGCTTTTCCGCTAAACTTTCTGTATCAACTTTTGCCATTTATCTTACTTCTTTCGTTTTTCTGCATACACACACACACAGACTCACATACATAAAAGAGTTGCCGAGATTTGCGTTGCTGCAGCATTCAATGTCAACGCTGCCACGAAACACCACTCACACACACACACACACACGCATTAAAAAGCCCAAAAACACACACAATCCCATTCACACAATCAAGCAACATAGACACACATACACAGACAAAACATTAAGGCAACAGCACCAATGCTGTAATCCGCAACATGCGGCAACAGTCAAATTCTAAACAGTGAAAAACGTGAGAGCGACATCAAGATGAAACTTCACGCTCAAAACTTGCAAACTTAATACTGTTATAGACATGCACAGAAACACTCATACATATACAATTAGTAATTCCAAATCTAAATACCAAACATTCAAATGTACGATTGGGTTCTCAAAGACAGTGTTGACTTTAAAGAACATTAGGTCCATTAATATTTTACGAATCTGATCAACTTTGGGCTTAGAGAACAGCTCATTATTTATATTAAATTATATAAGCAGGTTGGTTATATAAAGAATTCAAATATGAATGGTCGCTTTTTCTATGCTTTTATGTAAAAATTATTTTCAAACATTTCGCGATTTGGAATCTACAACTCGATCAGTTTGTTCTTGTACTAAAAACACTGATGAAACCATGCAAGAAGCTGAAAAATATCGGCACACAAGCGGTCAAACCCCCGAACACAAAAATTGCTGGTACAAAATGTAGTTTCGAATGGTGTTCGGTTCAAAAGTTGTTATAAAACCATCCAATATGAAATTCTGTGTGCGCCACTGATTAGGGAAAACCTGGCGCTATTCGACTGCTATTTGGTTTGGTCACTTTAGAATACTATTAGTTTTTTAAAGCTGCCTTACTTCTCTCACAGAATGGTAACCAGCCAAACCAATGTAACCTGATCAGTGAATTTCTCACTAGATTAAAAAAACCTCGACTTCTTAGAAAAAATCTTAGAAAAAAATTGTTTAGGAAATATTATAATTCAAAGATTTTATTTGTATAGTTTTCGTGTCTTAATGTGTCTTTTAAAATGTTTTTAAAACGTAGTAACATCAATGAAACCAATATTGGAAACTGAATGAATCTTTTTGTGATTGAGGAGCAATGGTCCCAAAACACTCATTGCACTTACACTAAAAATAATGTTTTGGTCTTTGTGAGATATTCTGTAGTCGACCAACATAATTTAACCTTCGAACAACACACCTAATTCTTTAACCTTTGGGAGCACTCTAGGTCAATTAGACCTTAATATATTTTTGATTGTTTAGGATTTCACAAAACTACTGAAACTTTTGACATAAAAATAAATTTGGAGTTTACTTTAAAATGGTTTTACTAATTTAAAAATACTGTTATAGCTCTGAAGTCTTCAACTTACTTCAAAAATTTGCGAAAAAGAACAGGTTTTGTAAGAAGTATTGCTGCTACATGTATGATTATGGGTCTACATGATCCCGTGCGTTCTCCAACGCTGAATCAAATCTAGAGGATCTAGACCATATAGCACTATAGCCTATATTGTAATAAATCCTATTTATTCACTGAGCAAACTGATTCTTCCAGTAAGGGGATTTGAAAACGAACTATTGTGTCTTAGGCCTCTATGGCTTTAGGGATTTCTACCTACATTCTTACTAGGGATTGCAATCCCGAGATCCTGGACAGTTTCAGTCTCAAAAAATCTCATGATTGAAAAAATCCAATTTTGGGATCGCTTAAAAATCGCTTAGTTTTTGCTTTTCTCACCTTAATTTTGAAAAGGAAAAATTTCTTAATTAATACAAAAAAATAAATTGGATACTTCTTGTGACTTTTGGATAAGTTTCAATACAAGAATAACTCTGTTACAAATTTGTACAAACTAGATTTATTTATGTTCCTACTTTTCCAGCTAAAATTAAGAAGCAGCAAAATGAAATCCCAAAACTGAAAACATCCAAAAAAGTGAAAACTTGTTTACACCAGTGTGACTTGTCACATTTGCAATACACAGGGAGAAGGGTGTAAATAAGAGGGTTAAAGAAACAGCTGACATAAAAAACTTACCTAAAGGGAAACTTGAATTATTGATATTACTCATATCGAATTTGTATTATTTTGAAAAAGATTTACATATGATTTGACCAACTAGTATTGAACTAAAAAGATGTTTTCTTTATTGACAAGTTTTGATATTAATATTTTTATATTATTTGTTATGAATATTTTGTTCTGAGTTTTAAAATAATAACACAGAATTGTAACTTATACGAAAATATAAATTATTTGATTGAAAACTACGTTTAATTTAAGTTTATAAGAATAACCAATTCAATCCCGAAAAAATTTTGGGATAGCGGGATTACGAATTTCAGTCTCGAAAAATCTCGGTATTTAAAAACTGGTTGGGGATTGTAATCCCTAATACCTACGCCTACCCATCGACCTATCTGTCATCTAGCTTCAAGAGCGACATTTGAAACAAGAATCATAATTTTGGTCACAACTAAAGGGTACTAAACGTGTTTGAACAAAACCTTAAGGTAACATAAAAATAATTGGCTTAAATGGATAGAAAATCAAAATCATAGTAAAACAAACTAAGTGACCAATAGTGGTCAATCACTTCTTGGATCACTTGTTTCAATCTATACTATTATATAAAAACAAGTGTGACCGTTTTTTGAGCCACAATCAGGCAAAAACCACTGAACCGATTTAGATGAAATAAGCACCAAACACGTTTTTATCTGTGGGAATGGTACATAGGCTATATGATAATGACCACGCCCCCTTCTTACGCCCACTATGGTAACAAAACTCATCTATGGTATGCTTCTGTAAGGCAATATGGGTATCAAACGATTCAGCGTATCTTTGCGGCAAACATAGGCTATAATATAATCGGTCACGCCCACTTTCCGTGCCCACTAAACAAAACGAAGGTACGGTACATGTTGGTAAATCAGAATTAATACCAAATGATTCCGTGTTTCTTTGATTTAAAATAGGATATATAAGATTGACCACGCCCACCTGATATGTCTTTTCAGCACGCCTACTATAATAACAAATCAGCCAAGGTATATTTGTCTTAGCAATATGGGTATCAAACCATTCAGCGTATCATTGCGGCAAACATAGGCTATAATATAATATAATCGGCCACGCCCACTTTCCGTGCCCTCTAAACTAACAAAACGAAGCTACGGTACATGTCGGTAAATCAGTATTAATATCGAATGATTCCGTGCTTCGTTCATGTTAACATAGGATATATAAGATTGACCACGCCCACCCGACATGCCTTTTCGCCACGCCCACTATAATAACAAATCAGCCATGGTATATTTGTCATAGCAAGATGGGTGTCAAACGATTCAGCCGTTCATTGCGGCAAACATAGGCTATAATTTAATCGATCACGCCCACTTTCCGTGCCCACTTTCCACGCCAACTAAACTAACAAAACGAAGCTTCGGTACATGTCGGCAAATCAGTTTTAATACCAAATTATTCCGTGTTTTGTTGATATTAACATAGGATATAGGAGATTAACCACGCCCACCTAATACGCCTTCTCGCCACGATCACTATAATATATAGTAAATCAGCCATGATATATATGTCACAGCAATATGGGCGTCAAACGATTTAGCGATTCGATAGGGGGAATGGGGTGGGTTTTTGACAAGGGGGCGTGGCACCGCCCATACAACTTATGTTTTCAATATGGAATATCTTCGGAATGAGAAATCGGGCAGCATTAAAACTCGGTGCGGGGCCACCGTTTGATGTGTCGTTTCACTGGTAAAACTTTGTGAGCGTTGGACAAGGGGCGTGGCACTTTTTAAGCAACTCAAATGTTTCGAATTACTTTGGAACTACAAATCACACAGTTAAGAGATTCGGCACAAACTTACGATTTAGATGTGCCCTTCGACAGGGAGAGTAGGGTGGGTATTGGACAAGGGGCATGGCACAGCCCATACAACCCAAAATTTTAATGTGGAATATCTTCGGAACAATAAGTTTGAAAGCTTTGAAGTTTTGTATACCATCGTCCCATAGATGTGTCATTCTACTGGCGGTATATTTTTTGCGACAAAATTTTTTGCGACTGTAATTTTGGAAATGAAAGTCGCATATAAATGAAACCGGGTCAAACCCTTCGACTGGAGGAATGGATTGGGCATTACATAAAAGAGGCGTGGCATCGCCCATAGAGTGTAGTATGAAGAAACATGATGTATTGGACTCATTGACTTTAAACTTGCGTGCAAAGCCGCAGGGCCCTACTAGTTCACTATAAACCAAACAAAAAAACTCTGATGAAAACCCCATATATGAATGTAAATTCTAGACTATATATCTTTATTCATCTCTCTATATGTCTCTCTATCTATATCTTTCTGCAATATTTTGCTCACCTTCAGCGTAACGCCGCCCAAATCGTACTCGCGATTGTAGAGATCCTCGACGGTGGCGCGATACTTGTCCGTGTATGTTTTGAAGAGGAAACGCTTCACAATGGAACTTTTGCCAACGCCCGCGCCGCCCAGTATCACCAGTCTTATGCGTTCCAAGTCAGCCATGGCCGATGCTTACGACGTCGCTAATGCGTCGAACGCTAATGACAAGCGAGCGCTGCCTCGCGTTGATAATATCGTCAGAGGACTTTGTTGCCGCTAAGGTTGTTAGAGTTGTTAGCTTCGAGATGAAAAAAAACAATGAAAACTGGTTGTTGATAGCGCTCGCTTTTTGGAAAAGTTTTAGCTGCTGGCGTTGTTTTGCTGGTCTGTCGAGTCGAGTTGCTAAGGTGACGGCGCTTTGCAGCAATTTTGCAAAGTTGCAATCCGCAGCCAAAGTCGCTGCTCTCGACAATGTTGTAGAGGAAAAATGCGTTGAAAAGGAAAAGGCAGCAGTGGAGCTCAAAGTTGTTCTGTTCGAGGCAAAAGTTTTCAATGTTTTTGTCGACACTTTTCGAGCGTATAAATAGCAAATTTCTGCACCACCTGCACAGATTGTTGTTGTCTTTTTTGTTGTATTAGTTGTGCATACAATTTTCGAGCAGCTAAATGCAAATTTATGCGCACAACATTCTCACTCACAGTCAGCTACAGCTGCAACATTTTCCACATAATAAAACCGCCGCCAAGTGCTGCACAGTTTATGTTATTCTTATTGTGGTTGTTGGTACTATATATGTGTCTGCAATTTATGACACACACTCATACAAACTTGTCGTCTGTTGATTTCGGGCAACACGGATTATACCTGCATTGCGACAACATCGAAACTTATCCAGCAACTGCTTTGGCCTTTTTTGTATTTCTGCTTCTTATGTTGTTATTGTTGTTGTTGCAGTCTAATGTCTGTATAATAAAATATTTCTTTATTATTATTCTTATTCTTATGCTGCTGCTGTTTATGTGCTCAGTGTGCTTTTAATTTGGCCATTTGGCCCACTTGCCAACTTGCGCTCTGCATCGATTTAATTATGATTTCGATTTCCGTTTCCGTTGGCGCTTCCGTTAGCAGTTCATGACTTTGGCTGTTAGTCGAAATTGGCGCGCCAGTGTTTCATCGTGTGCCGCTGTCGCATGGCCGTCACCAATGTTATTTGTCGGGCCAGTACCACAAATCCTGCACACTTGGGCCACAGACTGCTGACTGGCGACTGCCGACTGCTGGCTTTCTTGTGATTTATTGGCGCATTTAGCTGGTCATCGTCTCATGGAGCGTGAATTTGCCTTTATTATGTGGGCCGTTTATTGCTGACATTTAAATTTTAACGCTTTCTGCACCATTGACAGCTCCAGTTGGCTGCTGCAAGTACAGAAAGAAAGAAGAAATGAGTTTTTGTTACATTAAATCAACAATGGAATTTTATGTTTTATATTGTGTTAACTTAACTGAACTTTCAAGAATTTTCACACATTTTGTTGGAATGTAGTTGAAGAAAATTATTCAATGTTAATGTAAAAGTGTTTAGTGCCCAAAGCCACGTCTGGCTTGTATTGATTTTCATTCAGTTTTATGAACCAACAGCGCAATTTTTTTACCTAAAAGATGCACTGGAAACTTTTGCGCACCACTGTTATCAGTGTTAACTCATACATGGATAAATAATTTATGAGCTGTGCAGAGGACAAAACAATTTACAAGACTGAAATCTAAATTCAACATTTTTGTGCGAGAATTTGTCTTGAGGGGTTTTGGAGACTTTGGTTCAGACTTGGAACAGACTTCGAGATCGGAAATCAAAACAAAAATATTTAAAAAGATTTAATATTTTTAAGAAAAAATTTGTATTTCAATAAATGCGTAAATTAACCGGAAAGTGATGTTATGTATGTGAGCGCGTACTGTGCGTTTGTGTTCTGTCTGGCATGCATGTAAACACATACAAAGCAGACACACGATAACACAAACATATACAAACACACATACATCCACACAACTGTTGCTGTGTATATGTGGCTGCGTGTCGGCGTCTGTGAATTTCCCTCACTTCGGTTCAATACAAATATTTATCTTTAATCAACGTAATGAATGGCCAATGTGCTCGCTGACGTATGAAAAGAATTTTACCCATTACGGATTTGTTTATATTTATAATTAACTGTGTGTGTGTTAATGATATTTTCGAAACCAATAAACAAATTATTCAAAGCAGTATCATAAATTATTTCTATGCTCATATTTCATTTTTATTGGGACATTTAAGGCGCTTAAATACAATTAAATACTAATAAGAAGTTGGAGATAGTGAAGCAAGAAAGCAGAAATCAATGCAATAAAATTAAGCAAAACTGTTGCGTGCAGAAATATTAAAAAAAATTATTTCAGATTTGTGTTCACAACCCGATCAGAACCTTACCAGGTATATCAGTATGAAGTGAGCCTTTTTTTTGCGAAAATAAGACACTAATTTTTAATGGGTAAGTGAAAAACATTTTATTCAAAGTATTGGCCATTGCTAGCCACACATTTTGTCCATCTTTCAGGCAATTTGTGGACACCGCGCCAATAGAATTGATTGTCTTTTGAAGCAAACCAATCAGACAACCAATTTCCGACTTCCTCGTAGGAATCAAAGTACTGCTCAGCCAATGCGTGTCCCATTGATAAAAACTAATGATAGTCGGAAGGAGCCAAGTCTGGTGAATACGGCGGGTGGGGTAGCAGCTCCCAGCCAAGTGCTTTGATTGCATCCTGAACCGGTACTGCTTTGAGTGCAGGTGGATTGTCATGGAGCAAAATTACCTTACCGTGTCTTCTGGCCCACTCTGGTCGTTTTTCGATCAATGCATTATTCAAATTGATCATTTGTTGTCGGTAGCGATCAGTATTAATGGTTTCGCCAGGTTTTAACAACTCATAATACTCCACGTCACTCTGGTCCCACCAAACACACAGCATTGTCTTCTTGCCGAATCGATCTGGTTTTGCAGTCCCGGTTGTCCCGGATTAACCCATGATTTTTTCCGTTTAGGATTCTTAAAATGCATTCAATTTTCATTCAATTTCATCGCGATTAACAATTCGATGCAAAATTGATTTTCTTTCGGATTTTTGAAGCAACATTTCACAAGTCTTTTTCGGTTTTCCATCTGCCTTTCATTCAATTCATGTGGCACCCATTTTTCACACTTTTGGATCTTTCCCATAGCTTTCAAACGCACAGAAATTGTTGCTTGTGCAACATTTAACATTTCTGCCATTTGCTTTTGACTCAAAGTATTATTTTTATCCAATATCGTTTGCAATTCGGCGTCTTCAAACTTTGTCGGTGGTCTTCCACGTTCTTCATTTCTCACATAAAAATTACTATTTCTGAACCGTTGAAACCTTCTTTTGCATGTTGCTCTTCATAAAGCATAATCACCATATGCCTCGATAAGCGTTCGATGCGACTCTGCGGCACTTTTCTTCAAATGAAAACAAAAAATTAATGCTTTTTGCAAATCATCACTATCTGGTACAAAATTCGACATTTTTAACACGATGAAAAAATATGATGTTGTTTGTTCAATGACTTGATGTATACTAAATATGCTTGACAGATGTCATAGCAACAATACAAAAAAAAAATTAAGACTCGTTCACAACAAATATTCCCTATCGAGACATTTGTATCTTGAGACTCATTTCATACTTCATCGGGCTCAACTTACTTATCATACCTGGTAAGGGTACTTACTTACCATACTTACCAGGTATGGTACTTACTTACCATACTTACCAGGTATAGTAAGTTAGTAGAGCCCGACTGAGGGTGCCATTAAAGCCGAAGCCGCATAACCGGCTACATACATAACATTATTTTCCGGTCAATTTAATCATTTTTTAAATACAAAGGTTTCCTTACAAATATTAAATATATTTAAATATTTTCGTAATTAAATTCAAAAAAATATAAAAAGAATTATTAAAGTTGAGAATCAGTCAAATTTTTACGATATAGTATAGTATCATCGTACATTGGTCCGCAAGGGAGTAAAAACTTCATGAAAATTGGCGCTTGTTTTTTTTAAGTTTTATGAACAATTCTGACGAAACTTTCGCCTTTATTATACTTGGAAATACCTTTTAAATAATTCACAAGTAAATATTCGGCTAATACCGAAGCCGAAGGTTCGGCTACGATTCGATATCGCGTTTAAACTAAGTCGGCCTGTCTTTAGGCCGAAGCACATTTTTGACCGATTATTGCGTGTTTTGCTCGAATGTGGCCGAAGCCGATTAATTGCTCGGGCTCTACTTTAACCCTTTCCGACATGAAAATAACAGCCCGATGTATGAATTGTATGGGCTGTAGTCCAATATATTGGACATTGCTACTGAAAGGGTTAAAGTGTTTGAATAAATCTCAGTAAAAAATAAAAATTGGCTTTTTCAGCGCCAAGTCTGTCTTCCAAGTTTTCGTGTTAAGTCTTATTTTATTTGAACTTTAATGAACTTTAATGAATATTCACATTGTTTACTAAATTTTGTTATTATTGACATTCAATTAAATTTTATGTCATACATTCTTGCAGCCTTCCACTTACAACCGATTTTTAATTTACATTACAAATCAACTTGCAACATCATAAAATCGAACTTGACATCAACAAACTGAAAGCGTACTTTGACCTTTTGGCCTCGCAACATTTGCCATGCTAGGAATCAGCCAAAGCCACACAACTTGATTTGACCAATTTTTATTGTTATTAAGTCACACAGATTAGCATAAACAAATAAAATTAGCAACAAGAAAGTGCTTCACACCCAATTCAACACTCATCTGTATTCATAACTCTGGGCACTTGTGCGGCCCAAACGAACGAAGAGCTGAGGAAAGTCACTCAGTCTTTGCCGTCGCTGCAAGTGTGTGCACACGAAATTGACTGTTTGCCACGGACAATTTTATGCATATTTATGTGTATATGTGCACAGCAACACTTGTCACACTTGCGGCTCACCACAAGTCAGCCAGCCAAACAAACAACCAGCCATGTCTTCGATGCGGCCAACACTCAATTTGGCTCAATTTCGTATTTATAGCTTAGAAGTCGGGCAGCACATAACGACACAAATAACAGCAAAACATGTGCAATAAACAAACCCGTCAACAGCTGCCGCAAACAAACAAAATAGCAACAACTTTTTTCATTGCATTTTTTTCGGAAGTGAAATGTTGCAAAAAATTGCAAAACTATTTGCTGTCGTCTTCAGGAGCTGCGATTTTCCGGTAGGTGTTGTTAGTGCCAGATGTGGCATATGTTTGCCATACAGTAGGGTTTTTGAAATTGCATGATATTTGTTGCTCTCTTGTATTATTTTCACTTGCATTTGATTTCACTTTGTATGCAATGTTTTGTCAATTTGACGTTCCACTGGGAGCAATTTTGATGCAAGAATTTCAAAAAATTTTTTTTACATCGTCTTTGGTTCATTCGTTTGTCAATTATGTAATATTTCTGTAAAATTGTATGCATACATAAGTAGAAGAATATTAACAAACAGGGTCGCTTGATGCATGCAAATTCTGTATTCTGTTTTATTTTCGGCATCAAAACGCAAAACGAAACGCCTTGAGGTTTCAAATTTTCCAACAATAAACGATGAAATTGGAAACGAACCTCAGAAACCAAAGTGCATACCTTCTAGAAACTTTGTGAACCCATTCCTGCAACTATGGAATCAATCTTTGTCTCTGCTGCTTCGTCAAAAGTCCTTGTAAAGCAATCTCAGTTTGCAGAATAGAAAAAGATTCAAGTTCTACCCACAAATGAATGCGACACCACGCCAAAACCTGAGTACGCAATTAAAGTTAATATTTTCTCAGTCAACTCGACTCGCGTCCGGCTGTGTGACTAATAGACAGACATTTATTGTCCAGATTAATTAATGTATTTTTACTAAATAAATCACATAATTAAAACAGCAGCGAATCGCATTAATTGTTAGCTGCGCTGCGCAACGAATCAAAATACCGTCAGGGCGCCAATTAGGCAATCGACTAGGAATGAAAATACTAATAATGTAATTAATTCCGATTAAATTACATCGAGCTGGTCACCACCCAACAACAACAACAACAGCACAGTCCTCCCTCACGATAGCAGTGGCAACCGCAAATGCGCGCTGCGGCAACAGTCAAAGCCGAAGTCAGAGCCAGTAGCCCACGTTTCGCTGGCGGGGCGACAGCGTTGTAGGTTGTGTGTTTGTGTCGGTGTGTGTGTGTGTGTGGCAAACGGCAGCCACTTCAAATTTAAATTAGCATTAAATTGCTACCTGAGCGCTCGTAAATGGCATACTACCGTTACAACAACAACAACAACAATACAAGCACTGCACCCAGAACGCAAACGACTGACCTTTTGCACGCACACACACACATACACACAAAGTGCGTAGCATGTCAAGGGTTGCAGCGAAATGTAATCAAAAATTTTATTGCTTTAAGAAAAATAAATAAAAAAAACAAAACAATCAAGAAAAGACGCGCACAGACAACAATGCAACGCTGCAGTAGTTGCGGCGGCACACCGTGGCGTATGATGAACATTGGCACTCAATGCAGTCGAGCCGAGTCGGTTGCTGGGTAAACGACATAAATAAACGCAGCTCATGTTGCCGTGATAAAAGTGGTTGTTGTTGTTGTTTGTTGCTGTACTTATCGTTGCTGTTGTATGTTGTGACAAACAAGACACTGCATTGCCCCTCAATGGACGACTGCCCACAATTACCGCTGCTTCGACTTCTTTCACTTCACGCACACCTTTCAACAGCCGCTTCACCTTCAACTGGCACTACAGTTTTTTTATATTATATTTCTTCATGTTTTTTGTTGTTGTAATGCAATCCTAATAGAGCAGTAAAAGCCACCACTCAGTGCTTCAATGTACACATTGCACTCGGCACACGGCACACTGGCTAAAAGTGGATAAAAGTGATTTTGTAGATTTAAACTGCCAGCGATACGTACCCACATAACGGTACACACACTCATACACATACTAATACACATACTCGTACATACATCCATAAAAATATGGTGCAATATTTGCAGCCTTTATTGCATTGAATGGCTTAACGATGGTCACGTGGTGTGTGTGTGTGCGTTCAGCGCTCACATGCGAACGAAAGCATGAAAATGTATGTAGCAACACTGCAGCAGGCACTTAAGCACACACACGCACACATATAAACTGATAACTGCGCCGAACGAATGTTTGCAATTTGCCAGCGCACACGACCCATGAGCCGATATGGGAGATGAGTGTGTGTGTGTGTGTGTGCTGGCTGGGGATTTATTTAAAATATCCAAGCAGCGTACATGTTGATGATGCGCGTTGGCGCAGGTCAGTGTGCAATAGTTAATTGGCAGTTTCGTTAAAGCCTGTCGAGATTAAATGCGTTGGGGTGAGTGGAGTTGAGTTGAGTTGAGTTGAGCTGCATGCAATGTGGGCGTTCGTACTTGACGAGGCATTAAGTGTGCACAATAAGTGAATGTAGCGACTTTAGTTCAATGCGTTGCAGGCAACGTGCGTTATAGACGCAATTAATTTACTGCGCAGCAAAGGTGCAATGAAAATTATTGCCAGGTGGTTTAGTAGAAGCATTGAAATTCATCGTTATAACTAAATATTGTTTTCGTAGATTCAAAGATATTGGAAGTGTAAATGGCATGAAATGTGTTTGCCATATAATAGGAAATTAATTGGATACTCATTGAGTTGCAGAATCGTTGATATTGCAGGATTCATAAGTCAGAGGTGAATCCTTGTAGATACATTGGATACTTAGGTCAGTTAGTGTGGTATTGAAATTGGAACTAATAATGAAGAGTATTGAGGACTAGACTAGACTAGACTAGACTAGACTAGACTAGACTAGACTAGACTAGACTAGACTAGACTAGACTAGACTAGACTAGACTAGACTAGACTAGACTAGACTAGACTAGACTAGACTAGACTAGACTAGACTAGACTAGACTAGACTAGACTAGACTAGACTAGACTAGACTAGACTAGACTAGACTAGACTAGACTAGACTAGACTAGACTAGACTAGACTAGACTAGACTAGACTAGACTAGACTAGAATTATACTACAATTAGACTTGAATTAGACCAGAATTCGACTAAAATTAGACCACAACTAGAATTAGACTAAAATTAGACCATAGTTAAACCAGAATAAGACTAGAATTAATTTAGAATTAGGCCAGAATTAGATTAGAACTAGACTAGAGTTAGACTAGAAACAGACTAGAAGTAGACTAGAATTAATTTAGAATTAGATTAGAATTAGACTAGAATTAGATTAGAATTAGATTAGAACTAGACTAGTGTTAGACTAGAATTAGACCAGAATTAGACTAGAATTAGACTAGAATTAGACTAGAATTAGACTAGAATCAGACTAGAATTAGACTAGAATTAGACTAGAATTAGACCAGACTAGACTAGAATTAGACTAGAATGAGACTAGAATTAGACCAGACTAGACTAGAATTAGACTAGAATTAGACCAGACTAGACTCGAATTAGACTAGAATTAGACTAGAATTAGACTAGAATTAGACTAGAATTAGACTAGAATTAGACCAGACTAGACTAGAATTAGACTAGAATTAGACTAGAATAAGACTAGAATTAGACCAGACTAGACTAGAGTTTGACTAGAATTAGACTCGAATTAGACTAGAATTAGACTAGAATTATACTAGAATTATACTAGAATTCGACTAGAATTAGACTAGAATTAGATTAGAACTAGACTAGACCCGTGACCAACTAGATCCCACGCATTACAATTTATTTCAAACGCACCCAAATCAAATAAGATCAACAATTTTCATTTCTGTCATAAACCATAAAAACTTAACCTCCAATAACCCAATTGAATGCTTAGTGCACACTAAGTAACATATTTTATAATTTATTCCCTATCGCATTTAACCAAAAGGATTCAAGTTTTCCTGCTATAGAACGAAATATGCAGCAACAACGTGTCGTGCTGTCAAATATGCCTTCAATTTCATGACGACGTGACAACAACATACTTTCAAACACATATGTATGTGTGTATGCACACGTACCCAGTGTTCGTACACATGTTCACAGCCAAGCAACATGGAAAACATTTTTAGGCCAACACAAACCAGAAAATCATGCAATGTTTTGACCAAAAATTTGGCGCATGTTTTTCAGCTTTTTGTCCTTTCTACACGTTGTGTGTGTTGCGTGTGTGAGGAGGTGTATGAGTTTCGGTGTAGCACAGCCACACATACACATATACTTATTATTTATGGGCAACTGACCAGCAATTGTGGGCACGTGTCTGTGTGTTTGTGTGTGCTTTGCGGTTCCAGAGTTTTGGATTAAATTGCAACTGCTCAATACAAAAATCATACAAAATACTTTTTAAGTGGCCAATTGTACGCGCGTGTTGGAGCTTTTCGTTGGGATAATACATTTAGAACATCTTGTGCGTGCTTAATTTTGAGATGAATACATGAGGTACTAAAATTAGCTGCGTGTAACATTAAATTCAATTGAACATTGCATGTGGTTTGAACATTGAATGGAATACATTTTGCGATAGCAAGAATAGTTTCAGTTATTAAAAATTATTAAAAATGTAAATTAATGTTGCAAGGATTTTATTATATTAATTTTTACTAAAATAAATTAGTATAAAAATTACTACGATTTATTAAAAATTAAATCAAATTTAAAGAAATTATCTTTTATTAAAATAACTAGATTTTTCAATTATTAAAGGAAATTACAAATTCAATTTACATATTAAAAAAATATTTGTTTTTATTTAAAAAATTTCTAAAAATAATTCTAATATTATGTAATATGTTTAAATATTTAAATAAAAAATTTTTAATTGAGATACAAAAATATAAAATTACTTCAAATGATTAGAAAATTTTTACTAATTAAATTATTGTTTTAAATTTTGTTTTAACATTGAAAGAAATTGTCTTTTATGAAGATTAAGTGTGATTAAAATTATTAAAACTTAAATTAACGAAATTTTTTTTATTATTTTTTTTTTAATAAAATAAATTGTTACTAAAAATTTAAAAAATTTTATTTATTTTAAAAAATACGATGGAACATTAAAAGGAATTATAATTTAATGTAATGGTTGAATATTAAAACTATAAAAAATGAATTTAATATTGTAAAACACGATTAAACATAGAAGAAATAATGTTTTTCTAAAAATGTTTTAACTTAATTTAAAAATTTAGGTTACAGCTTTCACTTGACTAACGCAGAGTTAAATTATTTATTGACATTGAACTGCATTTCGTTTCAACTTCAGTAACTACTTAGTGGCATTTTACTCCCAGTCGAAAATATTGAAAATTTCTATTTCTTTTGCAAAACCAAATTTCATTAAAAAAGAAACGATTTACAAAACCTGCTCATTTGCTTCGTCTACTTTGCCTTTTCTAATTTGCGTTACGTTCAAAACGTTGTCGTGTGTGTCAAAAGCGACAGTTTTGTTTATTTATGGAACACACACACACACGAAACCAATTTTCCAATGCCCAAAGTTGCCTGCAGCATGCAAACTTGTTTGCGCATTGATGCCGACAGCTTAGTTAGTTAACTTTAAATTGATTCTTGGTCAAAGAAAGTTGCCAAGCCAAACAACATTTTCAAGTACCACCTGCGGAGTTCTCATTAAATTTTCACTCAAGTAAAAAGCAACAACGAAGAAATCGAAAACATTGAAATTAAACCCACTGAAGTGGAGGTAGAACGTGGAATGCAACATGCAAATGACATTTGTGCTTCGAAAAACATTGAAAATATAAAACAAATACATGGATGTTTGTGAGTCTGTGTCAATTGTCACACACACACAGACACAGTTCAACCTGCTGCCTGCTGCAGTTTGCCGTGAAGCGACGCAATGGCATTGCAACTAATTTCCGCCAGCAAATTGGAGTCAAAGCAGACATTTTCATTAGTGCAGCCCGAAAATATGCAACTGTCGATCGTAATTAGATTTGTCTGCGTTGTCAGTAGACTTTTTCCATTTTTCTTTATACTTTTTGTAGATTTTCTTTATTAAAATTTTCATGTTCCAGCTGGTCATAACCATTATTGCCGAATGCTGCGCTGTGCCAACACACACACAACTTGGGGCAAAACACAAACACAGCAACAATTATAATAACAATAACAACAACAACAACAAGAAACCAGAGCCAAAGCGCCTAAAAACAAGGCGCACGTTTATTGAAATGCCCAACAACAACAGACCAGACCGTTGTCGGATACCTTGAAACGTGTTCATTGTCGTTGGCAGCGCTTCGTGCGCCTCCCACCTACCAGTTGTTATTGCTCGTTATAGTCGTCGTTTTTGTTGTTGTAGCTTTTCTATTAACATCATTGCGCTGTGCCTATTTTCGATTTTAGTATCGTTGTTGTTGTGTGTGTATTTGTGTCTCTGTCACACCAAATGAACATCAAAGGCGCACCAAATTTGTACAGGCAGACGACTGCCCGACTTCCAACATTTTTAAAGCTGTCATTTAACAGTTTTGCAATTATTTAATGTTTCGCCTGCGTTGCTAATGTTTTGTTCGTTGTGTCTCGCATCATGAAACGACCATTGTTTAAGTTGAAAGTATGGACCGTTTTTACATTAAGTGCCTGGAAAAGTTTTTGGTAGGATTTGTTGGCACAAAGCCCACGAATTATGACATGAATTATTGCTAATTGCAGTAGAGGATGTTGCAAGGTAATTAAATTTAAATATTCAATGGAACAAAGCACAAGAAGAAAGAAATTGCGAAAGAAAACGAATGGACAGAGAAGTCAATGCAGAGCACAATGTGACACATTTTAGGAACTTTAATGTCATTTATATGCAAATTTAAAGTACGCAATCTGATTCTAGTGACGGCAGAGAAAATGCTTTATGCTTAAAGGAAGTAGGCATTCCTTTAGGCAGGAAGTACAAATTAAGTGCTCGTTGATGCTCATGTTTTTCATGTATTGAACCCCATGATTGATCCTCGCATTAGTTCAATCTCTCTCTCTCTCTCTCATTAGTTCATTCTTTGAAAAAGAATGTATCTGTCTTTCTGTTCGAACTTATCACAAAACACGTTGCAGCACTACAGCTTTCCAGCTTGTAGACCATAACTGCCAGTGTGAATCATTGACATAGATTTCGATCCAGTCCAATGTAGTCGCTAAACAGATGCTAATTCTTTGCTGTGGTCTCAAAGGTGTACAATTTGATCCACACTTACCCAGTTCCGCGGCAGAGTCGTTGAATTAACATCATTTATCTGGGTTTCTAGACATTATCGCGGTCCCAAAAATCCAGACAAATTGGAGGTTATTACGTCTGGCGCAATTAATTTAAGCTTCATTTTAAATCCCTAAACAATCCTAAAAGATATTCGTGTATACCTTAGGGTCTCAAGTAAAACTTGAAGCTAACTAGAGATTCCTATGCGTTTTGTGCGCCATTTCCTCTCAAAGATCTCCGGTGGAGATTTTTGGCCTCCAATTTCAAAAGGAATACAGAATAACTTTCAGTTCTGATTTATAACAAATCACCTAGCAATTTCTAAAGATTAAACCATCTCTTTCTGCTAAAGAAACTACCAGTTCTTGGCTTTGATCCACACCAGTTCATCTGCGGTATCGTTGAAATCCTATGTCCAGGAAACAGATAAGTTGGAGCTTATAACGTCTCGTGACAGATTTTAGCTTCATCTTACCTTTCCAAACAATCTCAGAAGTTTCTGACTACAGATTCCTATGCATTCTGCGCGCCATTTCCTCTTACAAATCTCCTGGCCCGGCGAAGATCTTTGCTTCCCACTTTCAGAAGAGAATCTCTCATTTAATCCGATTCTTGGCTCTGGTCCCTAAGGTGTACATCTCCCTTCTCATCTAACCAGTTTATTGGCAGTTCCGTTACCATGTAAAGTTGGAACTTATTACGTCTCCCGACTGACTTTAGCTTCGTCTTACCTTCATATACAATCTCAGAAGTTTCTCACTACAGATTCGCGCCAATTCCTCTCAAAGATCTCCGGTGGTGATTCGGCGAATATATTTGCTCTCCAATTTCAAAACGGATTTCCCTACATTCCAGTTCGTACTTATTACAAATCACGTAAAAACTTCTACAGCTTTCTAGGTTTAACTATCTACTATTAACTATTAATTAACTATTTTTGTCCAAGGAACTCTCTAATCTTATCTGATTATTGGCACTGGTCCCTAAGGTATACAGCTCCCTCCTCACCTAACCAGTTTCTCGGTAGTTTCGTTACTATGAAAAGTTGGAGCTTATAACATCTCGTGACTGACTATAGCTTCGTCTTCTTGAACAATCTTAGAAGTTACTTACTACAGACTCCTATAGGGTTTTTCCGCGCCACTTTCGGTCAAAGATCTCCAGTGCAGATCTTTGCTACTCAACTTCAGACGGAATTTTTCTGCTTGCCAGTTTAGACTTATAAGAAATCAACCAAGAAATTCTACAGGTCAAAACATCTCCCTTTGACCAAGGTGCTCTTTTAACTGATACCAATTCTGGGCTCCAATCTCAAAGGTGTTCACCTTAATTCACAGCTAATCAGTTCATTGGAAGTTTTGCTGAAGACCATAGAATCCAGGAACCAGAAAAGTGGGACCTTATAACGTATCACAACAGACTTTAGCTTCATCGTATATCCTTTGATAATCTTAGAAGTTTCTAACGCATTCTCCAGAACTATAAATACCACTTGATTCCCACTACGGATTCCCATATGTTTTCTGTGCCATTTGCTTTCGATCATTCATTTCACTACTTTTAGAATGACGCAGACTTGGGTCAGGAAGATTCCATAGTATATCAATCAGCAGATTCGTGGCCAAATGATTCCAAGTCAAATGATTCTTATGACATCTATATTGATTCAATTCTAAACAACACTTCATCACCTTCAGAAACTTAACCCCACTTTGAAGTAAATGTGTGCAATGTCAGTCAGACACAACTTAACTGTTTAACATTTTTTTTATTTAACATTCAATACAAAACTTATTAGTATTTCTTATCGTAGTTCTTAAAAGATTCGTTCATAAAAGGTTCAAACGAATCCAAAAATTGTTTTTTTTTTGTTTTTTTCAAATTCTTAAATCATTTCAGCAATTTTGCTTTAAAAATCCGCACATTTCATTAAATAGTTAAAAATAAACCATCATTTTAATTTGACATAAACGCCATTGTTTTCACTTCAAGAAATGTAGGTCTCACGTGTCGTGTTTCGTATTTCGTGTTGTGCTCACTTTCAAAAGGCCTTCAAATGTTTTTTGTCAAGCGTTTTTGTTGTTGTGCGTTTATGTACTTTTTCGCAGGAAAATTAAAATTTCTAATTAAGGCTGCCTAGTGCAAGTTTAGGTAACTACAACAACAATTATAACAACAATAAACACGTTTTTATAAACATCAAAAGCGTTGTTGAAAAAGTTTTCAACATCGGCGAAGAACAATGGAACAAGTTTTTGTTGTACAGAAATAATTGTTATTGTTGTTGTTGTCATTGTCATTTAGGCATGTCGAAGCGTAGAAACTTGTTGGCGCCATTTGCAAAAAATTTCTATTACTTATTGGCTTTTGTTGGGGCCGTTTTCACGAGGCACGTGTTCACGAGGCAAAAGTCGGTCGAAGCGACTTGGCGAGTAATGAAAATCTGAATAGACGAACGCGGCAGCACAATCAGGCAGTCAGCGACAGCCAAACGTGTCATTGCCACAAACGAAGTTATTTATCAACGTCATAGTGGCATTTGAATGTGCTGCAAGATGCGCGAATGAGGTTAGGTTGCATTTAGTTGAGTTGGGTTGGGTTGAGTTGAACAAACCGAAATGCTGTTTGCAGCACTTAACGCGCCTGCAATGCACAGTGTGCGTGCATGCGTGCAAGACGCCGCAGCTGCCAACTTAATTTGCATTCATTTAAATGGTAAAGAGAAGCGTGAGGTGGAAAATGCAGCAAATATGTAAATATGTACGAGCCTCTCTCTGTGTATATGTGTGTGTTAGGGGAATCGCGCGTCAAAGTGGTGGTTGGCATTTCGATGCGGCCAAGCGGAAACTGCCAGTGAAGAAAAGTAAATTACAGGAGAAAAGTGCAGCAGTTCAAGAATTGCATACGTTGCGGTGAGTTGCAAAAAAAAGCACTCTGTACCGTTGGTCCAGAGTTAGACAGCTCCTGAAGGAGGCCATCCACCACGAGGCTCCATAACCATTGCGATAATTCACCACCTTCGAAATTTTTGACTTTCAATCACATTCCGAACGTAATCTGGTGTCACCTTAACACGAGACCAATGCTTGTTGGCTTCACAACAGCGCAGTGTGCGAGGAAAACTTTTAATAAAAAAAGGTATTAAATACTCTGTTAGCAAGTAAGTAGTTAGTGAGTCATTTAAACAATTTAGTAAACTTTTACCCGAAAATTATAGCCACTAGAAAGTGCACAAAGTGTAAGCACAAATTGATTAACTGTTGAAAATGTTGTAAGCATTAATTCATGAACTCTACAACGTTCTGCCGCTACCTTTCATGTCCCACACATGCACGCAAACACATAAATCTAACACACACCTACTCAAATGCACAAAGCGCACCTGACATGAACCTAAGGATGTTAGTGTTTGGGTATGTGGCAACCCTGACAGGCCACAGTGAAAGACACTCATGCCAAATTAATGACATCTTCAGCCAAGCAAAATGCCAAATTAACCCAAACTGACAGCAGATGTCAGCTTAGCAGCCAGTTAGATGGCTGGCGCCAACAGCTACAACAACAACACATCAATACCGGAAGAAGGTCGCCTTTAAGCGGAATGAAAAAGTTAACAATCAAGCGAAACTTTATGTTTTGCCTCATACGTACAACGTGAAAGATTTTCAGTGCGCACGTGGGCGAGCGAGCGGCCGTGACAACTGTTTGGATCAAAGACGCATTAGTGGGTCATGTACCATGTACATACGCCAAGTATTTGTTGTTGTTGTTCAAAGTGATGCGACAGTGTTAAAGCTGCGCTGGCGGCTAAATGCTGACAGCAGCTATTCCGCTGGGTTGGCACCTATGCTCCGACAGCGCTCATAAATATGCAACAGTCGAGAGTTAATGGCGTTGCTGTTGTTGTTGTTGTAGTGCCATGAGCAGAGCAAAACAAACAACAGCACAGCTCAACTTGTCGTATCGAAGCTGACTTTTGTTGCACAGCAACGTAGTTGACAAACAGTCTGCACACACACACACACACATTTACAATCTTAAGGTGCCACTTTTAACCTCTGGAAGCGGTGTCGCTGTCGCCTGGCATTGTGCGTGACATTTAATTTGCCTGCAATTGTTTTTTGTTAGTGGGCGCCTCCATAATTTCCACACATTTACAGCACAAGTTGCTACAACAACAACAGCGACATCGACAATGAACAGCCAACGGCCATAACAACAGCCGCCAACAGTTGTCGCCAAATTTACCGCTTCATAATTTCATTAAATGCCGCACTGTGCGCCTTCAGCTTCGGCTCAGCCACAGTTGTGGCAACCATTCTGCACTCTGACCCCCGCTGAGATTCAACGAAACACAATCGCTGTGTCGCTACAGCCAGCGGCACACTTGGCAATGTCTTCGGCAAGGTATCAAATTTATTATTTGATTATTTGATGTGCGGCATTGTCGTTGCCGTGAGCTCTGTTCATTCCTGTTGTTGTTGTTTTTGTCATTAACATTTGTAACAGCAGCCAGCAGTCATTGGCACTGTGGCGGCATGCTATCAAATTACAGTTGCGGAGGTGATAAAATTTTATTCGTACTTTGTATGGCAGTTAACACCGCATAACTGTTGCCGCCAACACTTCTCCTGCTGCCACTTCACGCACCACTCGGCCGCCTGTTCGCACCACTACAACGTTGCCTCATTGACAAATTCGCACGCGTAGCAGATAAAAATGTTAATCACAATCAGAAACACTTTGCGCCGCCAAGCATTTTCATTGCACTACATTTCGCGCCCCTCAGGCGGCAGGAAGTCGAGGCCACCTGCCTGCCGCACTAACCTCGAAATCTTTTGTTGATACTTTAGCCATTTCAAGTGGGCATTTAATGCAGCTAAAGCCAGCTGATGAACGAATTATGAGATTTAGAGAATAATTTGCAGATATCGATGAGAAAAAATGTCAGCAATTTTAGAGATGACCGGGAAATTACTAAAATCTCAACAAAATAATTTCTAAATTTGGAATTACCAATTAAAAGAATTAGGCACATTTTGGCCAAAAACTGTTGCCAGGGTGATCCAAACAATCATAATATGAAGTTGGTCATATATAAAACTAGCTATGTTATTTATAATCAAGATTTTTTTGGCTAATAGTGCGACAAAAATTTAAAAAATTTTACAACACACAAACAAATTCAAATACTCACCAATATAAGTAAAACTGGGTTTTTAGTTTTCTCTCTGACGTTAGGATTATTTTCAAAAAGACTTTGAAATTTCAAGGTTATAAATATTTCTAATATTTAAAATCACAATTTATTATAATGTTTTTTTAATATTAAAAAAAAATTTATTCCAAAATTTGAGCGCAATGTAGAATATCCGTAGAGGTACAGTCTGTCCAGTAGAAGCGTGGTCGACCAAATTATCACTTAGAGTATCGTTATCAAAAACATTTTAATGCACCTAAGTAGCCTCATCATTTTTGTAATACGCACTGCAAAAATTGTCAGTCTCGTGAAACAATTACAAAGTACAGGGTGTTTTAACAAGATGAGCTCCGCGTGAGAGAAGCGACTTGAAGCCGTATTCCTTTGTCTACACCCTAGAGGGCCGTAAATGTCACGTTTAGCTGCAGCAAAATATATTGTTACGAAAATCTCAAGTTTTTCAAGGTTCGTTTTGATTGTGTTTGAAAATAAAACAACTTCAATTACTCAGCGCAAAAACGCTGTGTTTGAAAATAAAACAACTTCAATTACTCAGCGCAAAAACGCAGTCAGAAATCAACAATCACTTTATTTACAGATTTTCACTTGTTCTACTTTACACTAGTACTATTGCATGTTTCCCCTTTGCTTGCTCAACACAGACTCGACTCATTGCGCTGCACACTGCTGCTTTTGTACCAGTTTTTTTATCGCGCCGAAGTTTCTTGCAACTTCCAATTGGAAAGCACTCGACCATTCTCGCACAGCCCATTTCTTCGAGAACCATCCTTGCCATATCGGACTATACCAAGCGAATTATACCAAATTTGCCGTATTTCAAAGTGCATGCCTAAAAGTATGCTGGGAAAAGCGTTCATGCACAGCACAGAGTGCCTCTTCGTTTCAATATGAAGAAGTCGAAGTCATTCGTAACGAGGTGTACGAATCGGTATATGGTATATGGAAGCAAAACTGTCGACGATTTGGCTGGGCGGGGCCTTGAAAAAAAGACCTCCCCAAAACAGGACAAGAAAATCATTGATTTGTTTGCGACGAAGCCGGGCTTATCGTTGCGTAAAGCTAAAACAGTTTTAGAGAAAAGTTCTGTTCAAATATCAAAAGAGACGATTTGAGGACGTTCAAGAACTAATGACGTTAAATACCGGAGCTCTTTGAAAAAACTGTTGCTCTCATCATCACACGTTCAAAAAAGCAGAAACTCAGAGGAAATACTATATGGACAGCAAAACCGTTATCGAAACAAATTCGGCTGATTTGAAGTCGATTGCCACGGCAACTTGCTCAGATCTTAGCAAAGTATGAGTCGGAGGTTTGTGGCCATAATAGCGAATGGCGGCGACTATACCTGTTATTAAAAATATTGCGTACAATACAAACGCAATATTTAATGCAGTTTGTTTGAAACGAATCGGACAAATAGATTCCAAGTTAGGACGATCACGATTCTATTGGACAGACCGTATCAAATGAAAGACAAAATTTCTTAGAATTTAAACAAAAAATATTTTTTTTGGATCAAGGATCATATGTATTGAAAATGTCCTTTAAAATTTATCCTTGCATATTCTTAAAAATGAAATTAATTAAAATTTCCAATGTTTTTTTTTTTAATTCGTCTTAAGGACTAATATGTACACTGCCACATGCTCGAAATGTTTCCTTCTAATTATTGTTTTTAATTTGTACAAAAGCGTAGGGTATAAATGCTATTAACGCAAGTCATTGCGTTGGTTCAAGAAGGGCATATTTAATACACATTTTAATACTTCTCTTCATAAAACAAAGAATGTATTGGACCGCATGACAAACAAAAAAGTATTTAATTCGCACTTGAATAAATCCTAAACTTGCCCATAAGGACCATAAATCATAATTATTACTGACAGTTTAACCCTGGCTAGGTTGTTTGGTTAATTTTTGGTTTGGCTGTTTTTCCAAAGTTCAGAGAATTTTATGTCGGAAAACATTTTTTGAATTATTGGATGTTTTTTTGATAATTTTGAGCCGAATAAACTTGTTGTAAAAATCTTAGAAAAACGTTCGCTCAGCCTCTAATGGGTTTAACATCATTGATAGTCTCAGACAAAAAAAGATTCATAAAAGAATAAAAAGCTTTAATTATTTATCTGATTTTACACCAAACAAAGTTACTGGAAAAAGTCTTAGAAAAACCTTCATTTAGGCACTAATGGGTTAATTGGCATCACCTGTATTGGCCCAAAAAATGTCTTGATAAGGCAAAATGCTTTGAATACTTTGCCAAATATTTTCGAGATTTAAAGAACTCAAAGTACGATTGTGTACCGAATAAAGTCGTTGAAAATAAAATCTTAGAAAAACATACATTCACCTGTATCGGTCCAAAAAATTCCATAATATGGCAAAAGCTTCGAATACTTGGCCAAATATTTTCAAGATTTAAAGGACTCAAAGTACGATTGTGTGCCGAATAAAGTCGTTGAAAAGATATCTTAGAAAAACTTACATTCAGCTGCTAAAGAATTGAAAGCCCCAAGAAACGATCGCAATCAATACAGAAAACACAATATTTTTCTTAAATCGTTGATGGTCAATGGGTGACAAATGTTCATATTAATTGTAAACCCAACAAATCTCTGAACTACTGGTTTTGAACTGCAATGGAAGAATTAAAGTGTGTTTTATTTTTGAGCACAATTCAGTGAAACGAATACGCCTGTCTGTTGAGATAATAGAACTGATTTTCGTAACAATATCTTTGACCGTTCCTGAAACATCCCTATTGGAAAAATTGGAAAAACTATCTCTGCTATCTATCTAACTTATGTTTCCTCTTTAAAACTAATTAAAAACTAGTTTAGAAACACTTTATGACTTAATCATCTAACAGCGCATTCCATACACAAAGATATGGAAATTACTTCAGATGAAATGTTTGTCATTTTCTGCTCAAAATACAACCACCGAATGATAAACCATCTATTTAGTTTGTTTTTGCTTAGATCCGAATTCGAATTCATTTATCTATAACCTGTTTTTGTTATTGAATTCACTAATAGCTCAATTTGAACATTTGACTAGACACTTTGAAACTGTAAGGACTTGCAACTAGAAATCCTCCTCTTCCTTAATTATCTCCAAGATGAGTCGACACACATCACACTGTTTAATTTAAAAGTTTATGCTCGACACTATAATAAATTTACCACTGTGCGAGTATGTTACGTTGTATGTATGAGACAGACTGAAAACATCGTCAACTTATATCACAACCGCAAAGCCAATACGGCAACAATTGATATGGCAGCTGATATGGCAACGATTCTGACTCGCATTTACTTTCGCTTTTGCCGCAGCTTATTGTTTATTGAATTTGTGTTTTCGGTTGTTTGCTTTATTGCAGATATTTTGCTCGCTTGCCATCACCACAAACAGTCGACAGGTGCTACGAATATTTTACATTTGCGCTGCGTCGTAGGCAATTTGTGGCAATTCGCTAATGTTGCGGCATTTTGTTGTTGTCAATATGGTGTTGTGGTGGGAATTTCGTTGCAGTTATTATGGCAACAGCCCTGTCATACACGATGTACTTGCATGTGTGTACATATGTAGTCGACATCAATAAACGGCGAGCAGGTGTGCGTGGGCGAGGTTCGTTCGCCATTCGACGAGTGGTCTCGCTGCAGCTTTTGCCATTTTTGTTTGCTGCAAATATTAAATAAGCCAACAAGCCGCTCTATGTGATGTTGCCGCCACATGAAGCTGTCATATTTGTGCCATAAGTATTAACTTGATGTTCAGTATTTGAGCATATGTACACTTTTGTGTATGTATGTGTAGACATGGCGGCCGAAATGGTCTGTTTTCTCTACTTTGTTTTTTTGTTTTTTGTTATTGATTGTGCGTCAGGTGTGCTTGAAGCTGAAGACAGTGCGGTCTACTTCAGCACATTGGCGCGTTGGTGTAGTATTTCTTGATTTGATTCCACCTTCTATTACCAAATGAATGAAGTGAAGAATGCATAAAAGTGTTTTCTTAAGGCTTAATTTTTGGACCCAATGAAATTTCCCTGAAATTAGACCCCCGAAATATTGAATGCTTTAAATCAGAACAGGCATTAAGTTCAAATTTTAGCCAATCTTTCCGCCATGTGACAAAAAATTGAGGGGGGCCTAGTCAAAGTTCACAAAAGTGGTTGGAAATTAGACAAATTGATCCACAGCTGCTTAGAAATGGCTCTTGGTTATGGTTAATGGTTAAAATCTATCAGTGACCCCCATTAATTTTTCCGTCTAAACATTTCTTTGGAACAAACCTAACTCCTATCTCCAACACTTAATGGGGCTCTCATACAAAATGGCCGTTCAAAGTTCACAAAAGTGCTTCAAAATAAGACAAATTGCTCCACAGCTGCTCCAAAAAGGCTCTTAGAGGGTTAGAATCTATGACTGACCCCGCTAATTTTTTCTTCTAAGAATTTCTTTGGAACAGACTGACCTCCCTTCTCCAACACTTAATGGGGCTCTCATACAAAGTTCACAAAAGTGTTTAGATATTAGACAAGTTGCTCCACAGCTGCTCCAAAAAGGCTCTTAGAGGATTAACATCTACTGACCCCCACTAATTTTTTCTTCTAAAAATTTCTTTGGAACAGACTTACCTCGAAATTAGACAAATTGCTCCACAGCTTCTTAGAAAAAGCTCTTAGAGGATTAAAATCTATGACTTACCCCCACTAATTTTTCCTTTTAAATATTTCTTTCAAACATACCTACCCCCTATATCCAACCCTTAATGGGGCTCCCATACAAAGTTCTTGTTTTTATAAAAAGGGCTCCAACTACTCCCATGTTGCCCTAAGACATGTCAAATGTATGACCAACCCACATTTATTTTCCCTTTCAAATGTTTTTTTCATACGTATCTAACCACTATCTGCAACTCTTAGGGGAGCTGCCATACAAAACTGGTAGTTTTCTAGGGACTTGGCGCTCCACTTGTAAATGTAGTTAAATAAGCGTAACGTATTTCGAAAACTACTAAACCGATTTGACTGATTTTTTTAACGATCGAGAAGATTTTTGAGTGCAAAAAATACAAAATTAATTAAAGTTCAAAAATTCACCACCAGAGGGCGCCTTCCATACAAACGAAGTTGTTTGTTTGTTTGAATTTCTATGAAGCAAAAAATCTAAATGTGTGGCCCATCAACCTCCTCATGCCCGTCGATGCAAAGATTATGTCAAGACCAAATAATAGATGCCGCCTGAATCTAAAGGGAACCCAACAGATAGGGAAGGATAAAGGGAATCACATTGAACCCAACAGAATATCCGAACGGAAATGCTCGCCGCACACACCCCATGAGGAACCTTAGCGAACCGTACCTTCTAACAAACAATTTAAAAAATTAATAAATGATACAAATAAATAAATTATATATATAAATAAATAAAAAAAATTAAATAAATTAATATTAAATTTAAAACAAAATCAAATCTGCTCCGCATTTTGCCGAGTGTCATAATTTTGTTTCGATTTTTAATGTTATTGCTCCTCTTGTTCCTTATGATTATTTTTTGTATTATTATTCTTATATTTAGTCCTTTATTTTTCATATTTAATCCTTAATTTCAAACTTAAGTTTTCTTAACAAAAAAAATTTCTAAATTACCAAAAAATTCTGAATTTCATTTCAGTGTCTACAACTGAATTAAATTTTGTTTACATTTTTTACTGCACTGCGCCTTTATTTTTCATATTTAATCCTTAATTTCAAACTTAAATTTTCTTAACAAAAAAATTTCTAAATTACCACAAAATTCTGAATTTCATTTCAACATTTCAACAACTTGAATTAAATTTTGTTTAAATTTTTCACTGCACTGCGCCTTTTTTAACCACTTCCCCTCTTCTTCAACATATTTACTTAACCCTCGAACTCCTCATACAATATTTGTGGTAAGCAATGAAACCCAATCGAACGAAAGTGTGTAAACACATTCCGCTGAACTTTGCTGCCCTCAACAGGAAATTTTATATTACAGCCCGCGAGCGTTTGTTGGGGTTATTTGTGTAGTCTCCACATTGCGCCGACGCTAAGCCCCAAAACACTTAATTAAGCGCATGTAAACAAGTGTAAACAAATTTTGAATAACACATACAAAGGGCTTAGAGTCGCTCGGCGGCAGTTTGGCTGCTTAGACGTGCCCACCCAACTGTGGCGGAAGCTCAAAATCCAGCCACCAACATTCACTCTTTGACTCTCACTCGTTTACAACGAAAATCTAAAAGCAGTAATTGACTTTTTAAAGCAGAACATTAAATTTTAGAAGCATACTTGGCTGCACTTCTGTCGAAGAAACACCAAATCGAGCAGACAGCTGTGCAACAAAAGGTCAAAAGCCTTTAAGCGGCGCTAGAACGAGACTGCTGAGATTTAGTTAAACAAAAAACAAAATCAACAAAACCATAAGCAGAAGGAGCAGTCAACTTTGAAGCATAAAACAAGCGCACGACGTACGCACCAAGTGCCAGAAGCGTCAAAGTGGAACTTGTAAATGGAATTTTTTTCTTGGCCACTGTTGGGCTGGAAATAAAATTGCAACGTGTGTTCGTGTTGCCTACATTTGCTCCCCGGGGAAATTGTACTAATATACAACAATAACAATGACAACAACTACAATCATAAGAAGAACAAGCATCGCAGTTGCGGTAATAAAGAAAAGCAAACAAGTGTGCAGCCAGCAAGTCAAGTCAAGTCACATTTGCCACAAAAAGTTGAGCAAGTCTGAGGCAATATGGCAACAAAAACAACAACAACAATAATATTTAACATTAGGACCGCAGTTGTAAAAAATTCATTAGAATTTATTATGCTGAATTTGAACTTTTAATGAGACTGTAATGCAATGGCGGGAAATGAAACAATAAACAAATTATTTTACGAGCCATACTTCAGTAACAAACTGCGACAACAACAACAACAATAAACAACCAACAAAGAACTTTTTAGCATACAAAGTATACATATTGTCTATGTACATTACAACAACAACAACATAATAGCTCGACGCACATCAAATGAAGCATCATTTAGTTACGTATACGCCCCGACAGCCAGACGCATATCGCTTATTGTTGTTTTTGCACTTGGCCGAGCGGCAGCACTTGATGAAATTATAAATGTCGACGCGTACGGCAAAGGACGCGCCACTGCAGCACGTAGCAGTCGTTGCGACTATGCACAGCGCTTACAAATCCTTAGAAGTAGAAAATAAATTGTTCAAAATTTAGAACCAAATTTTAAACGACTTGGCACAGCAATTCATTTCAGCTGGCTGCCTTTGCTGCCAGTATTAACATAAGTGAGAGCTCAAAGCTGGCAATTCTGGAACAGCACAACGACGCCGGTTGAACACCTGTGCGGTGTTATTGTCGTTGTTGTGACTGTTGTTGTTGTTATCGTCGTAGTCATTATTGCTGTTATTTGCTTATGTGATTATTGTTTTTTTCGTTGCTGCTAATGTTGCATTATTTTTTTTTTCGATTTTGAAAGAAGAAAATCTTTGCAAGATACTTAGCGACTCCTGCATTAACTGAGCAGAGAACAAGAAGGCCAGTTCCGCCGGGACTACACGTAAAAGACAGGTTTTTGGTCGTTAAAAATCCGGCATATTGACGAACACAGATTCGGTTGTTGAAAATCTGATAATATGAGGTGAGTTTTAATGGGTTTTGCGGGCGCAGAGATCAATGATGTAAAGTTAGTTGTCAGTCGGAAAGAATGCAACAACAGTATTTTTCAAAAAATATCCACCTACTACAGAAAAAAAAAAAAAACATTCAGTGTTGTTGTTTCACTATTCTCGCATGTATTTGTTATATTGTTGCGTGCCAAAGTCAAATGTTTCACTCCATATTTCCGTTGCTCGTTGGAAGTTGCAACTTTGTGGTAAACTTTTTTCTCTCTTTTCTACACTCTTTTGCTTTTTGTTACATATTCTGCAATCTGTGCAGATTTTTTAAGGTGCAAAAGTTACAAAAGAAAGGAGTACATTGCTTTTTGTTACATATTCTGCTATCTGTGCAGATTTTTTAAGGTGCAAAAGTTACAAAAGAAAGGAGCACATTACAAATTATGCTCAACTTTTAATTAGAACAAAAATATTCTTTAATCATTATGCAGTGAAGCGTCAAGAAAGTGTAAAAAAATTGCAATAAAAAAAGTGAAAAATATTTTAGTTATTAAAAAAAAAATTTTATAAAAATACTAAAATTCAATGTTGCATGAAGCAAAAAAGTTTGAGGCATCTATCAAAACTTTTTTAAAAACCAGCGCTCAGTAACAATGCAGAGAATTGCATTGGTTTAAAAAGGTGGAACAAGTCAGGAATCAAATGATCCTGGAAGCATGGGAATTACCATCAATGCAATGCCACAACTTACTGGCTGAGAAATTTATTTTATGTTCATTCAATTGGGTTGCTTAGACTTCGAACTGTCCTACTAATTTTATGAGGCAAGAAATTTCTAAACAAATTAAATAAAATTGATTTGTGATGTCGTTTAATCTATCATGAATAAATAAAGAGTGATAGGAGGAATACAAACGTTTAACATTCGATGACATAAAATACGAACATGACCACAGAAGGAGAGAAAAACGAAGAGATTAAAGATCATTCAACACACCACTCCTCTCAAAACCAGTTGTTTCCTTCTCTTTAAAACCTCTTCAACAAATCCGACAGTGTTGGCTTAACAATTTACTTAAAACCTTTAACCTTAAATTCCAATTCATCATACGCCCCGTTGAGCGCATTTACCGAGCCAATTTCGTTTAATGCCACCCGTGTTTTTTTTAGCACACACACATTTTTTCATATCATTCCGTTGCCCACCAACAGCGCACAGTGGCTGCTTACTGCTGTCACCAATATGTCAGGCAGTGTGTAAGCATTTTTTTCTTTTTTCAATGCCAAAAGCATTTCACCACAACATGCTAACAGTTTCATTTATAATTAAACCCACAAAATTTCAGTTGCGGTTGTTATCATTTGGGTTGGTTTAGCCACAGTCAATGGCACAGTGCGACTAAAAACCGCAGCGACCAAATTATGCAGTCATTATGCGTTCAACAGCAGCTGAGGTAAATCGTAAAAAACTAAACGCTGGTCCCAAAGAGGACATTAAAAAAAAGTGACACAAGTGACATTAAAAAAAATAAAATAAATAGAAACTAAGGTTGTTACAAGGTGTTTGAATGTGTTTCATAAGGATTTTTTTTTTTTTTTTTTTTTTTTTTTTTTTTTTTTTAATATTTTAGGACTTTTTATTTTTTTTTAGATAAATATTACATAATTTTTTTAAATGAAAAAATTCAAAAAATTTTAAACAACATGAAAAAATTTATATACCGGCAAAACCAGGGACCAATAAGAACTTTTTATTAGTTTTTCTCTGATGTCAAGGTTTATTTTTAAGGAACTTTGAATTTTTAAGGACATGTTAAGGACAATTAGGCGGTCTGCTGCCTACTCTTCAGCCACTGCCAGCTAGGATGTCCAGCTGGCGGGAGTTGAGGGGCTGGCGGAATGTGACTAGACCTCCTCGTGGTGGCCGCTGGAAACAGCCACCGGGGTATGGTCTTGTCTTACCCTGTGTGGCTGGCAAACTAGTCACTTCCTATATCCAACTGCCTATACCTGGTCTCCTCTCTGCCCCACATCCCCTCCCCCCCCCCCCTAATCCAGGGTGTTATGCGACCCGTGCCCATTGGATGGTTTGCAGCCAGGGGGTATACCGGCTGTAATATCACGGAGCCTACCCGATACCTGTCCACCTCGGGTAGTATTTTGGACTTCCCATGGCATGGGGCTCTGTCATGGGCGACCTTATTTCCCCACAACTTGAAAAGGCCACCGAAAAGCCTCGTCGGAGTAGGTGGCCGAAAGAACCAGATGATGAGCTCTCAAACACGCGCCTCGGATGGTAAGGACGTCGGACAGACTGACGCCACTGATCAGCACATTGCTGAACTAACAGTAAGCGGTTGGAAAGACCAACCGACAAGAAGAAGTAGGGGGAACAGTGAATGTTCCCATACGAGCGTGACAACCATGTCAACGATCGCGGTTGAGGAGGCACCCTCGCTTGGCGTACCCGCGCTGGTAGAAGCCACCGAGGCCATCTCTCTTAAGAGAAAGCGGCTGACGACTTCTCAAAAGAAGTGGCTGAGGAGGCTAATGGCGTCGGGTAAATCATACGATGATGCCCTCAAGACTGTGCTGGAAGAGCCGACAAAGACGGACGACACTGGTGGCAGCAGCAGAGCGGATACGGCGCAACCCGTACCTAAAAGGACGAAGTTTAGTCCGTCCTTTGCTGAGGCTGCTGCGGCCATCAAAGTTGGAATTCTACCGGACGAATTCCCGGCTGTCCATCTGGGTCTGGAGGAGCAGAGGACGATCGAAGGGCTGATCAAAGAGGAGCTGCGTAAGCTCCCCGTGGATGGGCCTCAGATCAGATTCCAAGGATGCTCGTTCAAGCCAGGATGGATTATTGTAAACTGCGCCGACGAGGCATCGAGGAACTGGCTAAGGGAGGTCATAACAAAAACCCAGCTGCCGGGAATGAAGGTGAAACTGGTGGAGGGAAAAGACATTCCCAAACCCAGTGTGGCCACCGCATTCTTTCCTGGCTGCTCCCTCCCGGCCGAAGATATTCTTCGAATGCTTCGTACGCAGAACCGTTCACTACCGACAGGAAACTGGAAGGTACTGAATAGATCTGTCGCGGCGCAGGGAACAACGCTGACGTTGGCCATCGACGACACCTCAGTAGGTCGGCTCTCTGAGCTGAAGGACCTTCCCTTCTTCGAGTTGGGAAGAGTTCAGTTCAGGGTGCGGACTGATCAGGGGATGAAGTCGCCGGTGACCAGCCGGGGCGGCACGGAGACGAGGACGCCGAAGACAGTGGTGGAAGAGGACAGACCCTCCACCAGCAAGCCAGCACTGGCGAAGGCATGCGAGGACTGTCCACCTACAAGTGGACGGACGCAAGCCGTCACTCGGACCGAACGGACCGAACGGACCAGTGACAAGACGCCAGGACAGGCATCGGTTGGGCCCGTAAAGCCTACCTCATCTAAGCCAGTCCGGCAGACTCGGCTGACTGGGTTGGCGAATCCATCCAGACGACTGAGCCTGCTGGATAAGTCTGCACACACACCGAGCAGCAATGAACGGGTGCAGACGAGGGGCAGAGGGGGTAAGCGTGCGGGAACCCACACGAAGGGACCAAAGGCGTAACTATGGAGATTGTACAAGTCAATCTCCATAGAGCGTCGGCAGCCTCGGCTGTCCTAACTAGGACCATGAACACCTTGGGTCCTAGTATAGCCCTGGTGCAGGAACCATGGACCAGCACCAACGGTCAAGTCAGAGGGCTATCCCAGGCAGGTAAGGTATTATGTTGTCAATCAACCACAACCAGAGCCAGGACCTGCATCGTGTTTAATAACATATCTTTCTTCCCGTTGACAGATTTCGTTACGCCGGATCTATGCGCGGGTAAGATTACCTGGAACTCCAGGGAAATCATTATTGCCTCCGCATACTTCCCTGGAGATGACGACCACTGTCCACCCCGAATAGCAGAACAGCTCATTGCCTATGCTAGGGGCAACCACATGGAGCTCGTAATGGGCTGTGATGCGAACGCCCATCACACCATGTGGGGGAGCACGGACATAAATCCTAGAGGTGAGTCACTATTTAATTATATACTTTCCTTAGACCTAAGTATTTGCAATATTGGGAACAGCCCCACATTTGTAACTAGAGTCAGAGAGGAAGTCTTGGATATGACCTTGACAACCTCGATGACAAAAGAACTTGTCAGCAATTGGCGGGTATCTGACGAGCCGTCGTGCTCAGATCATAGGCAGATAAGATTCACGCTAGGGAATCAGATGCCAACCGTGGTGACATTCAGACCAAAACGACAGACTGACTGGAACAGCTATTGCTTCCAGTTAGGACAGGACGTCCCAACTCAAATCGAGAATAGGATAGATACCATAGACAGACTAGAAAGGGCCTCTACAATTTTTAGAGATTCCGTTCTGAATGCCTATGAAGAAAACTGTCCCCTCAAGACCAAAACTTGTAGGAAACAGACACCGTGGTGGAGTAGTCATCTTAACAAACTGAGAAGGGAAGTAAGGAAACTATTTAATAGAGCCAAGCGAAACAACGACTGGCAGACCTACTCCCAGACTCTCACCAAATACAACCAAGAAATCAGGAAGGCCAAGAGGGAATCCTTCAAGCGGTTCTGTGAGGACGTATCAGATCTGTCCTCCAGCTACAGGCTTCATAGGGTTCTCTCGATGGAAAAATCCTGTCCGATAGGAACACTGGTGGATGGAGATGGGACAGCCACAAAGTGTGAAAAGGAAACACTTGTCCTACTCACCAATACCCACTTCCCGGGGTCAGTATACACAAATGATCCTCTGACAGGCAGTACTGGACAGGTGCATCGTCCAGGTAGGGAAGACTGGAGAACTGCCAAAGCTGTGTGTAATGCACTTGTAGTAGAATGGGCGCTGGAATCATTCTCTCCCTACAAGGCGCCGGGAAAAGATGGTATTTTCCCAGCGCTCTTACAGAAGGGAATGGCAATACTAACGCCCATTTTAACCAAAATCTACGTATGTAGTTTAGCCTTTGGGTACATTCCAGAAGCCTGGAGAATAGTTAACGTGATCTATCTCCCGAAACCTGGAAGAGCTGATAAGAAGGACCCAAAATCTTTCAGGCCAATAAGCCTGATGTCTTTTGTGCTTAAAGGCTTGGAAAAGGTCGTTGACCGGTATCTGAGGGAGGAAATACTCACTCAGCATCCCCTGAGCACGAACCAACATGCTTACCAGAAAGGTAAATCCACGGAAACGGCCCTATCGGCACTGGTAGGTAAGATAGAGAAGTCCCTGGCAGAAAAGGAAATCTGTTTAGTAGGCTTCCTGGACATAGAAGGGGCTTTCAACTACACAACCTTCGAAGCGATAGAAACGGCGCTAGAAGGACTACAGGCGCCTGCCACCCTTATAAGATGGATATCATCAATGCTGGAGAGCAGGGTGATTCAGTCCAACTTAGGGGAGGCTGAGCTGTCAGCAAGTACAGCGCGAGGATGTCCTCAAGGGGGAGTACTATCCCCCCTGCTATGGTCTGTAGTCGTTGACGGACTAATCCGCTCTCTTGAAGAGCAGGGACATGAAGTCATCGCATATGCAGACGATTTAGTCATTGTGGTCAGAGGCAGAGACGGACATACCGTCTCAGATGTGCTTCAGAGCGCGCTGAGGATAGTCGAGCACTGGTGTATCAGACAGAAACTGTCTGTGAATCCAGACAAGACAATCATAGTCCCTTTTACACTTAAAAGGAAGATCGACCTTAGACAGATTATGATCTTTGGAAAAGAACTGAACTTCTCGAAGGAAGTTAAGTATTTAGGGGTAATCCTGGACAGCAAATTGAACTGGAAACCTCATGTTGATCGCATCATCAAGAGGGCAGGCAATGCTCTCTGGAGTTGCAAAAGAATCTGTGGAAAAAATTGGGGACTGAGACCGAAGTGGCTTCAGAGTTTATACTCCCTAATAGTTCTGCCGACTATCACCTACGGGGCGATAGTGTGGTGGAGGAAAACCACGGAAATAACAACTGTGACTAAGCTGGGAAAACTTCAAAGACTAGCGAATACCTGTATAACAGGATGTCTCAGTACTACACCAACGGCAGCCCTAAATGTTATATTGGGGATTCTGCCACTGGAACTAAATGTGCAAATGGCTGCAACCATCAGCGCACACAGACTAATGCATAGTGGATCCATACATAGGGATGCACATGCAATCGGTCACCTATCCATGTTGAAGGATAGGAGGCGAGATGGAGGCTTCTGGATGCCTCTGGATCTGATGCCACCGAAACACCTCTTCAGGAAGAACTACTCTACGTACATACCGCATAGGGAAGACTGGGCTGCTAATAGAATCAGTCTCACGTGTGATGACATTGTCTGGTACACTGATGGCTCAAAGATGGAAGGCGGAACGGGAGCTGGAATATTTAATACTAGCTCCCAATTAGCAGTTAGTCTGGGAGACACGGCCACAGTCTTCCAGGCTGAGATCTTTGCCATAAACGAGTGTGCCAGGAAGATACTGACTCTCAATGTCAGGAGAAAGAGGATAATCATAATGTCCGACAGCCAGGCTGCAATAAAAGCTTTGAGCTCGACGACGTTTGATTCCAAACTAGTCTGGGAGACAGCAAATGTTCTCCAAGACATTTCAAAGGATAACCGGGTGATAATACACTGGGTTCCTGCGCACTGTGGGCACGATGGAAATGAGGAAGCGGACAGATTGGCAAAGGAAGGGGCGGCAAAACGACCCTATGGACCTGAGCCAATCATAGGTGTCAGCAGAGCTCATTTCAGGCATTGTGTCAAACAGGAATTCAAAAATCGGGCCAACCAGAAATGGTCCAATACGGTGGGACAACGCTGTTCCAAGCTATTCTTTCCGGCCTATTCGGAAGGCAAATCTAAATACCTATTGGACCTAAGCAGAAAGGAGCTTAAGTTCATGACGGGAATTCTGAGCGGGCACTGCCTGCTAAATATGCATAAAGCGCGGCTGGGATTGACAGATAGCGAACTATGCAGATTCTGCATGGAAGATGATGAAACATCCGTGCACATCATAACCGAGTGTCCCGCTCTCTTACACGCAAGGAAGCGTATACTGGGAAGGGAACTAATTCAGACAAACGAGCTGTCTGGAACTAATCTGGGAAAAATCAAGGAGTTCCTGGACAGTATTGGGGGAGATGAACTCCTCCAATAAAGAAAAGGGATACGACACAATAGTTCTCTTTGGACGCAGTGTCTCGGGCAGTTGATGCTCGGCTCCCGTATCTATTCTATTCTATTCTAAGGACAATTAAATGTTTCATAAAGATTTTTTTGAAATATTTTAGGAATTTTTTTTTGTTTTTTAAGTTAATTATTACATAATATTTTAAATGAAAAAATTCAAAAAAATTTGAAACAACATGAAAAAAATCGATATACCGGCAAAACCAGGAACCAATAAGAACATTTTATTAGTTTTTCTCTGATGTCAAGATTTTTTTTAAGGAACTTTGAATTTTTAAGGACATGAGTATTTAAAAAATTTATTTAAAAACTTTTTTGAAACATTTCAGAAATTTTTAGTTTTTTATTGCATAATTTTTTAATAAAAAAATTCAAATAAAGTCAATAAAACTAAAAATTTTTTTATTTTTTTTAAGTTAAATAATACAATTTTTATTTAAATTCCAAAAAATTAAAAAAAATTTTAAACAACATGAAAAAAATCGATATACCGGCAAAACCAGGGACCAATAAAATCTTTTTAGTTTTCTTTCTGATGTCAAGGTTTTTTTAAGGAACTTTGCATTTTCAAGGACATAAGTATTTCAAAAAATTATTTAAAAACTGAACGCAATGTAGAATAGGTATTGAAAATTTCCTGTTAAAACTTTATCCTTGAATGGCCAAGGAAATATACAGTAGGTTTTTTTAAATTATTTTTTAAGGACATTGAGGAAGTTGAAACGATTTTTTATAAAGACTTTATTGATATATTTTAGGAATTTTTATTTAAAGTTAAAGTAATTGAAATGTCCTTTTAAAACTGTATCCTTGAATATCCTTGAAATTTGGTTGTGTTTTAGTTTGCACTTTAGTTTTACACTTTAATTTCGTCCTTTTAGCTTCACTAGTTTTGGGGAACAAATATTTTCAAAATTCAAGCATGAATATAGCTTCAAAACAAAGCCAGAATTGATTTCATATCTCACCCCGTTGTTGTTCTATTTAATTTTATTTTCTTATCCTTCTTATCTGGCCACTCTTCAGATGGTTTTCTTATGCGGCAATGCACTGCCTCATTTGACTACAAAGACTAGAAGCACTTTTTTTAGTTTTCATTGCCTTGAGTTCAATAACCAAACTCGTGTGTGGCAAATTCTAAAAATGTAATTGAAAAACGCCCAAAAACATTATCACACTAACTGCGCCCCGAGTCAAAATAAACGAGGCGTTCTTTGGTGCTGTTGGCGAAGGAGAGCAGTCGAACGCACAAGAACAATAGACATAAACAAAGTCATCAACATGACATGCAGTGTTGTCAGCACTGACGGCAAATACCAATCACGCTCAACGCCACACAGCAACGCATTTCACTTTAAAGTCCTCTTCACTTGCCAACACATTTTTAATACCACTGCAAACACCAAATGACGTAGTGACATTTTTTTTTTTGCTTTGCTGTAGCTTCGCATCACTGTGGCCGCAAAAGGCTGTGTGCAACGCCCATAGTGGTGTTGTGGCCTTTCGAGCGACGCGTCAGCCAGACAGCCTCAATAATGTTGAGTACAGCCGGACCGCACAGGCAGTGCGCTTGCAGCCATTGTGCTGCTCACTTGGGGCACACTGCACTGCAACAAAAACAGCAAAAACTACAACAATAGAAGCAGCAATCATTCAACACACACACACACGTTGCACGTCACACTCGACTGACTGGCTGACTGTTTGCATTATTGCAATGAGCGAGTTTATTCACATCTGCCGAATGGGGCGGAAGTGCTATGTTTCTGTGTATGTGTGTGTGTGTGTTGATATAAAATCAAAAGCGCCAGTTCAGCTAAAACAATTGCGGTAACAGCGGGCAAGCTGCGTTGCCGTTATTGTCGTCGACGATGATGGCATTAGTCTACGGTTGGATGGGCGACTGACTGACTGTTTTCATATATGTGTGTGTGTGTGTATTTGTTGGTGTGCGGCTATGCTTGAGGCGTTTTATAGGTTAATCGCATTTACACTCTGCTGCCAACGCATATTGTGCGCGCTCTCAAGTGTTGGCGCGTATTACTTGATGTCGTTGTTATTGTTGTTGTAGTTGTGGTTGGTGCTTAACTATTTGATTATTTGAGTGCTTGTCGATTGGCGAGTGTGTGGTTTATGCGAATTTCGGTTTTCTACGCATTGCAGCTACACTGACATTCGTCTCACTCAGTGCGGTTGTCATGTGTGCACTCAATGCACTGCATGCATTTTATTTGATTGCTTTTTAGTGTGATATTTCTTATGTTTTTTCATTCATTCTCCAACTTGTTCACTGCATAAGAAACCGAAGAACAAAGGAATTGCATTTTCTGTGTGCTGTGTAATTTTATTAGTTGACGTGGACCATAAATTACACAGCGCACTTATAAGACGCAAGTACTGCGAGTAGTCTTGGTGCTGTTTCTCTCTGACATGCGGCACCACCGCAATGACTTGGCGTCATTTGTGTCACACATTCTGATGCATGCATTGAAAATTGCCAGCGAACTGTGCGATGCGCTCTGAATCTCTAATTGCGCACTGCAGGGCGTATGAGTGACTTTAGTTCAATGTGGCTGGCGCTCATAATTTTTGACTTGGTACTCATAAAAAAATTGCTGCAGGTTGTTTTAAGATTTAAGAATAATTTCTGTTTGAGGGAAAAGATTTTGCAAAGAATTTATAGGAAACAATCTTAAAGAAGGGAAAAGATTTTGCAAAATTTTTAAAGGGCAAAATTTGCAAGAAAGTAGATAAGTTTGCTAAAAGTTATGGAATCATAGAAAGAAGATTTAAATGGACACTTTGGTGCACAGAAGTTTATTTTGGCTATTTTAATAATTTCTTTTTTATCGGACACTAAGCATTGGTAACTTTTCTATTGTAACTTTATGTATGTTTCAAATTAAAAAAAATTAACTAAATTATGGTTTTAATGCAAAAATTTATTGATTTTAAAATTTGAGTTCAAATTTCATTATAAAAAAAACCAATCAATTTAGAAATTCCACAAATGGTTTTAATATGTTTAATAAAATATTTGAAATTCAAATTTATAAATAATTCTATTTTACTATTAAAAAAATGTTTCATATATGAATCCAGCCTTTTATCTGCACTGCACGAGAACAATTGAAAAATTCAAAAATTTCACACTAAAAGCTCAATTCAAGTAGAAACAAACGTATCAACGCAGTCGAGTGAGTAATGAAATGATAGCAAATACTTTGAACGAAATGCTGATTAAGTTCGAATTGCCTTTGCATAAATAGTTTTTGCTGGGTTTTTTTACTGTGCATGCGCTCACGCCGAAAGCCACAGGCAGACCGACAGACAGCTGGCCGGCCTATTTAGCATGCCACACTTTCTTGCCGCATTCAGCTTTGGCATTTATAACAAACATTTTGTAAATTGAAAATTCTTCAATACTACACAGTCGAGTTGTCGAGTGTGAATTATTACAAAAATCAAATTCATTTCAAGTTGAAATGGGTAAAGTTTTCGAAAAATTCAAATTTAAATGGAATTTTGGATTTGCATATCAGAACATTGAACAAAAATTCAATGGAATGTTAAATGGATAAAAGCATCAAAAGTTGGAGTTTGTAGAACAACAATTTATTTGTGGCTTGAGTTATGTTGTTTTTCAATAGTTTAATTGTTGAAATTTTAAGTCAGTTTCATATTAGAAAAATTGCCAGACCTAGTTTAATTGTTTTAGATACAATAAATTTGTGTTTTGAGTTAACATTTTCAGAGAAAAAATATTAAAAAAATATTGAAAAAATACTTTTCCAAAACTACCAAGAATTCATTCAAGAGTTTGCCTAGAAATTCAACTCAGTCTCATAGTAGAAAGCATTCCCCGCTTTAATTGTTGTAGTTGCCATCAACCTGGGTTTTGAGTTGTTAATTCCAGCGAAACAATATTTAAAAAATACTTTTCGAAAAACTATTCAGGACTCATTCAAGTCCTCACCTGAAACTTCAACTCAGTCTAATATTAGAAATCATAGCCAATGCCACTTTAATTAGTTTAGTTGCCATAAACCTTTCTTTTGAGTTAATAGTTCCAGCAAAAAAATATTTTAAAAAAACTTTCCCAAATTTATTAAGAATCCACTCAAGTCTTTTCCTAAAAACTCAACTAATTCTCTAAATTTTAGATAGCAATCGAATCCCTTCATGCAATTCTCAACTGTCCACATTCGCAAACACGGATTAGCCAATTAAGAGCCAAATGTCAGCGTCAGCGGATTTCCATTTCATTTCGGCTCTTTTTTTATTTTGTATTTTTCGTTTAATTTTGACAACTCGTGTCACAAACATTTCTCATGCCAAAAGTTACGCAAACCAATTTAAGCCGCAAATTTGTATCAACTGCGCCTGAATGCGCCAATGCGCGCCCCGCTGTTTGCACAATCAACGCAATGGTAGCAACCAACCAGCGGTGCCAGAATTGTGGCCACCATGAAATGTGGACAGTCAAACAAACTCAAAGGACCGCTGTCAGCTTGCGGCCAAATTCAAACGTGCGCACAAAGGTCAAATTTTCAAAATTCCATAAATTTGTACCGAAATATGAAATATAACAAAAATGATGACGATGCTGATGAAATTTTCAGCAATAGGCTTTAACGATGCACAACACAGCAGAGAGTGGGACTCGCTCAAAAAAAAAGCAACAACAAAAGATGGTAGCAAATAGAATAAACCAAGAAATGGCCAAATGATGGAGTGAAAATGTTATGGCGTCGAAATTAAACAAAGAATTAAAGCGGCAATTTAAAAGCAAACTTCCACTTGGCTTGGAAGTAGACAAAGAGTGAACGAGAGAGAAAGTATAAATGAATCAGTGAAAAGGCACAGCAAAACAGAACACAATGCGATATAATCGCAACAACAACAACAACGATGCGTATGACGACGACATTCCGGTCTCCGGTCCGAGGTAGCCAATGTCAGCGTCAGCGACAGCGTTAGCGTCAGTGCTGCCGGCCATGACAGATGCTTCAAAATGAGCATCAAGCAAAGCACGCTCTGCAGTAATAACGAAAATAAACAATAAAAGAGACACTGCAACAGCAAAAAGAAGCACAGAACACAAAAAATTGTTAGCACAACAACAACAACAGCAGAAATAAAACAAAACGATATGGTTTTTGTGAAGCTAGGAAGAGCAAAAACAGAGACAGAGTGGGTGGTGGGCTGCCACCCCCCGCTGAAAACGTTGCGCAGGTGAGGCTGTAAAAAAATCCCACAAAGCACTCACATAGACACGCCACACACACACACACACACACACACTTAAATACGCATGCAGTCATACTCTACCTTCACTACCATTATTTGCCATAAAAGCCATGAGCAGCCGCTGAAATTAAATAAGATGATATGAAATAAGAGCCACGCACAGCAGCGCCCATGCACAGTGGAATTGCTTACTAAAAGATGCAATTATATTTTAACAAATATTAAAAATTTCCATAAATATTGAACAGAGATCTGACGGCTATCTTCGAAAATTATAGTTAATCTCATTGGCATCTTGACAGCAATGAAGATGTCGCACCACTGGAGAATATTGCCGGATTAGTTTGAAGATCAAAGAGGATTCAATCACCAATCACTAAACAATGATTAAGCGAAGCCTGTAACATACTGTTTTCTGGCATCACAGAGCCAGACAAAGGCCTCAGAAGCTCAGAGGTGTTAGTCGAGCGGTCGGACCCTCGCCGACATGAAAATGAACGCACTCAGCTAAATTTATGAGATGTCGTCCCATATATAGGACATCGTGTCGCAAAGTGTTAACTCACCCAACCAAAAAGGACAGCCCCAGGGTTCAATGGTCTCCTTTCAAGATTATAGTTAGAAGACTTCCAAAACATCTTAATTTATTTAATAAGAAATGCATCACTTGCTGCTAGGTAGGAAGTTTTATTGGAAAACACAGAGGTTGATGTCTTTGATAACAACGATCTTAGTGACAAAGCTAGAGCCCCACCGAAGCCGAAGCCACAATTTGGCCGAAGCCAAAGCAGATTAATCAGTTGGGCTCCAGACCAGCAAATGGTGTTGTTGTTGTGCTAGTATGGCCATAAAATATCAGAATCTACTGCAAGCTGCTCAACATAACAGATTGAAATGGAAGGTTTAGGAGTTTGTCCAAAGCCGAAGGATTTACTGGGAAATTTAACTGAGAAACTGAAATATAGGAAATTGATTGCGTGGAATGGTTTGGAGTCAGAACGATAGGAATTCATCCCAAAACAAAGGATTTGATTGAGTAATGCCGAAGAGACAGAAGGGAAATTCGACAGTTTTAGAAAAGTTCGGCACCGAGCAAGAGAATCGAACCCACGACCTTTGATATGGGAACCCAGTGAACTACGGACTTCATTAAGACTTGATACCAAAATAAAAGATCAAAAAACGTGTAGCTTCTATACAAGAAATGCATAAAAATTTCCAACAAATATCCGAGTCTAGATTAGATTAGGATTAGACTAGAATTAGACAGAATTAGATTAGATTTAGATTAGAATTAAATCAGAATTAGATTAGAATTAGTTTAGAATTAGAATCGCATTAGAATTTGTTTGGAATTAGATTAGAATTAGAGTAGAATTAAACTAGAATAAGATTAAAATTAGACTAGAACTAGACTAGAATTAAAGCAGAATTAGATTAGAATTAGAATTGGATTAGAATTAGATTAAAATTAGATTGCAATTAGATTAAAATAAGACTAGAATTCGACTGGAATCAGACTAGAATTAGACTAGAATTAGACTAGAATTAGACTAGAATTAGAATAGAATTAGATTAGAATCAGACTAGAATTAGACTAGAATTAAATTCGATTTAGATTAGAATTAGACTAGAATTAGACTCGATTTTGATTCGAATTAGGTTAAAATTAGATTAGAATTGGACTAGAATTAGACTAGAATTAGATCATAATTAGACTAGAATTAGATTAGAATTAGATTATAATTAGACTAGAATTAGACTAGAGTTAGACTAGAATTAGATTCGATTTAGATTAGAATTAGAATTAGAATTAGACTAGAATTAGAGTAGAATTAGATTACAATTACACTGGGAATTAGATTAGAATTAGACTAGAATTATATTAAAATTAGATTAGAATTAGAATAGAATTAGACTAGAACCAGACTAAAATTAGATTAGAATCAGAGTAAAATTTGATTAGAATTAAATCAGAATTAGATTAGAATTAAATTAGAATTAGATTAGAATTAGACTAGAATCAGACTAGAGTTAGACTAAAAATAGATTCGATTTAGATTAGAATTACATTAGAATTAGAATTAGACTAGAATTAGACTACAATTAGACTAGAATTAGACTAGAATCAGACTAGAATTAGACTAGAATTATATTAGAATTAGATTAGAATTAAATCAGAATTAGATTAGAATTAAATTAGAATTAGATTAGAATTAGACTAGAATCAGACTAGAGTTAGACTAGAAATAGATTAGATTTAGATTAGAATTACATTAGAATTAGAATTAGACTAGAATTAGACTAGAATTTGACTAGAATTAGATTAAAATTAGACTGGGAATTAGATTAGAATTAGACTAGAATTAGAATAGAATTAGAATAGAACTAGACTAGCATTAGACTAGAATTAGATTAGAATCAGAGTAAAATTTGATTAGAATTAGATTAGAATTAAATTAGAATTATATTAGAATTAGATTAGATTAGATTTGTGTACCTAATGAAATTTAACCTAAAACAAATTATTCATTGTTAGTATGAAACATCTATACCAGAGTTTAGACGAACAAACTTGGTGTGAACAGCTCCGAAGAAAAGATAAAAATGTGGTTGAATCTGTTCTGTAATTGAATAAAAGTAACCATAAAATTTCAACCACACATTGTATGACCTTCATAGCCATTATGATAAATGAGATAATTGGTCATGTCACTGCCGGGAATTTGTAATGTTGGTCAAAGGAAAATTCTGACAAAACGAATAAACGACTCAGCCTCACAATTCCATCCCAAGCCCAACTTTCTACAATGGCTGAGTTTCTCATTAAACGCCAAAACTCGACACACTGTGCGTGCGTCGTTGCCATTGTTGCGGCCAGAAAGCGCAACGCCAGTCAACACAGACAGCAATCACACAGTTGGGTCCGACTCTACGCAGTTGATGACAGCAGTCAAGAAGCAACCCACTGTTGTGAGTTTGGGGCAAACCGAGCTGGGCGGGGCGCTTGAAGGTGGGCAGATAAGTACTAGCGTTGGCTGCCAACGGCAGATGATGACGGAGTCCTTCATAACGACAAGTCGAGTCGAGCCGAGTCAAGTCGAGATGAGCTACGTTGAGTTGGCACAATTTTGTTTTAGGTTTTTTCTGCCAACACGCACTGCAAAACACTCGACTGAGCTTTCCAGCGCGCTGCGGCTGCCAGTTAAACAAACAACATTCGCCCAGTGCGTTCAGCTGCCGAGAACGCACATTTCGGCCTGTAAGCGACGCCTTTTGCTGCAACATTTGTGCGCAATTCATAAAGAACAACAACAACCACTGCTTTAGCAAAGAAGCACAATGTGCGAACGAAAGAAAAGTGACTGCCGCGGCTGCTTGAAGAAAATTTTGCGCGCTCACATTTAACGTTAAACGCACAACAAAAGAACACAACAACAACAATAACGAACAGAGACGTTGAATTGTTTCGCCGAAAAAAGCGCACCGAAATTTGTAAACGCGTGACGTTCTAGCAAAAGCAGTAAAAGCGCACAAAGTACGAAATAAGAAAAAATATTCAAATAAAAAATGAAAATGGAAGACAGAATGGAAAATACAAAACAAAAAAAACAAAATTGAAAGCAAATCCTGCGCGCCGCAAGCGAACAACCCGAGGAGACGGAAAGTTGGAAAATAATTCCATCAATTGTTCTATTATGATTTTTAGCATATTTTTGCCATAGCATCAACATTGGCTGACTGCGGGGTTGGTCGGAGCGTGACGAAGTGCGGCGTGATGGGCCGCAGCGTGTGTGAGGGTGTGTTGAGTGTGTGAGTGTGTCTGTGTGTGCGTGTGTCTGTGTGTGCGAATTGAAAACTGCGAATTTAAGCAATGCTTTTGTGCGCCTTTTATGATCATTTGCTGGCGCGGCCCCCTTGAACCGCGGCCCTGTCGAGTGCTGGCTCTGCTTAACGATGATGAAAGCCATTGGCAATAATAATACGCGTAATGCTGCCGATAATATCAATGTTGCTGGTCTCGTCTGGTCCGGTTCGGTCTGGTCTGCCCTGCTTTGCTTACATTGTCAACTTGGCGAGGCGATGATTCGATGACTTTCGTGTCATTAATCATTGCAATGAAATAACAAAAAAACAAAATAGCTCAGCCAATTGTGGATTTTGGTGTTTGTATTTGCTTTGCTTTATTTATTTAACCATTTTAAGACACATGCCAATGTTTTTTAAAGGCCAACAAAATTGTCTCGCCGACTATTGGCAACGATAAGTGAAGTGGACAAATAAAATTTTTGGCAAAGACAAAAACTTTCGGAGACAAGTGAATGAGCAAAAGATGATTAATGAAGTGTAATGCTGATTGATGGAAAATTATGGTGAAAACTTGTGACAATAGTGAGAAGCGTGAAAAAGCCCAGCAGAAATGAAATGAAATGCAGTTCAATGTAGACGACGAGGAGTAAAATTGGAGCGCAACAAATGTGAGTCTATGGCAGCCACACGATGAGAAATGACTACATTTTTAACATATTTCAACGTCTTTAAGCGCAGTTGGTATAAATTTTATACAGTTTTCGATATTATTGTGTAATGCACTATTCTCGAAATCTCAAATTTGATTTGATGAAATTATAAACTAGAACAAACCTTAAGGTTAACCAGATTAAATGTGGCACAAGTGATGCACATGTGACGCTTAATACTTGCATACTTTGTGCTACATTATGTAAAGCTTCAACTTATCGTTTATTGCAAAAACTTTTCCTATTACATAGTGAACGCTGCAGTGCACTGGGAACTTAAAGTTGTCTGCCATTTTGTGTGCTTTCAGTCGCTCAATTTGAGCTTCAAGTTATTCTATGCAGCAACATTAAGTATGCTTTATTCATGTTGCCGGTTCATATTTGATGCAAATTTATTTCAATTTAGTTTCATTTGCCTAGCAACACACAAACATTTTAATATAAACAACTTGTCGGCAGTCAACTTTTTGCATGGCACATTTTGCGGTTAAGTGAAGTCTGCCAAAAATTGACACGCCCTCTTACAAATTGTGTTTCAAGCCTGAGCAAACAACAGCTGCGCAATCGCTTTCTAGTAGAAATGCCACAGCGACTACATTCAACGACTGAACGCAACACAGTTTAGTCGAATGACGCTCATACGCCATGTTGAACTTTCGGTTCGACCAGTGCTTTGTCCGTTGCAATGCTCAATACAAATTTGCATAATCTCTGACAATCACTAAAACAACAAAAACAACAATGACAATTGAAAAATAACAGCAACACGCGCTTCCGCATGAAGACAAAGTAAAATAAATAGGCGCATTGTTGATTTTGTGGCTGTTGTTTTGTTATTGTTGCTGCTGTTATTATGAACTTGTTTGCTCTTTTTGTTGTTGTTTGCGATATAATTTCATTTCGGTGTCATTGTTGTTTTTGTGAATTTTTTTTTCTTATGATGATTTGGTTTTTTTTCTCCGTTGCCTTCGGTATACACGGAAGCAGTAGAAAAAAGTCAATTAGGTCAACAACAACAACAACAACCTGCAAGTATACAGAGCACAAATACAAAAAAAAAGAAAGCAAAGAGTACGTCAACATTTCTATTCGTAAAAATTTCCGTGTGCCGTTTGCACTGGGCGACAAACACACACACACACATTCGGCATACGCCAAGAAGAAGCAAGAAGCAAGAAGCGAAAGTGCGTCAAAGTGTGAGATGGTAAAGAAGAAAGGCAATGTGTAGTGAAAAATCATAACTTTAAAGAACTTGCGCCGTGTCACTGTGTGATTAGTTGCTGTTGCTATGTGATTTTTTTTTCAATTTTTGCTACTAACATTTGAGGCCGTGGCAGCTCTCCACACGTCAGTCTCTTGTACGCAAGTTTGCAATATGCACCAAAGGTCAGAAATTCGAGCTGTGTATGTGTTTGTGTATGTAAAAAATTCTACATTCTACCAACAAGCTTTGGTCCGAACACAATTGACCCAACGTTTCATTACGTAAAACACCAAAACGTGCCGCGGTTGCATTGCCAGCGCATCGACGTTGCAAAGTCGCAGCAATTTTAAACTCAAAATCCGCCTAAAAGTATGCCATGCATAGAAGAAACCTCGCTGACCGGAACACACGGTTTTAAATATGCGCGACGGCACACGTTGCCCATAAACTGTGAAGCGTAAAACTTTGCCGCCAACTTAAAAATGCACCAAACGAACGGTTGAACTGTCAGCATTGGCTCATCAAATGCAAATCCCAAAAGCCAAAACGCAAAAATGCATTCTGGCTGCAAAAAAAAAACAGCAAAAATGTTGCACTTCTCTACGAACAACAACAGTGCAGAAGTGCTTTTCATTTTTTTATTGTTATTGCTGCAGTTTTGTGTTATTCATAAAGTGCTCCAAAGCGAGCAAAAATATGAAACTTGCAAAAACACAACAACAACAACAGCTATTTGTAATGCACTACCACACATTGGCCACAGTGCAAAGTTTTCCAGTTCAATTATTAGCAACTCGACAAATCAGCGCCGACACAACTATGAACATAGTCCTGCAGATGCCATCAGCCGCGTCCTCGGACAGTTTATGGCATTCGCCTTAAAGCCGCAGCGGCTGATGCGACTACGTCACGTGCGCCCAATGCTTAATGCCAACCAGCCGGTCGGCCAATAGGCTCACCGCCATTTTCCGTTCATCCATTCAAGCAGCATTCAGCTCTCCAATCACATGTGTCCCGCATCCTGCTGCTGCTGCTGCCGGCGTGTCTGTTCGGCCGCTTGGCAGCATTCAGTCGGCGTTTTGAAAAATGAATTTAATTTTCCACTCAACCGAGTGCGAAATGTAACGAAAGTGTGCCGGCAGCTGGGCGACACCAGAGCTAGTTTTCCTTTTATGCTTCAGGTCTACCAAGGTGTGTGTGTGTCGTTGTGTGAGTGTGTGTGTCATGTTATTTATGTATCTCGTGGCTCATGCATGTGTCGGCTTTGCCTGTCCGGTCTGCTGGGGCTCAGTTTTTAGTTGGCCACAAATCGACAGATTTAACATAATAATCTGCAACCCATAAGAATGAAGAAGTTACTTATTATTTAAATATTTTGTTAAACAAAAACTTCGTCTCACATAAAGTGTGTGATGAGGTTAGTTCAAAGTTTGAAATTATTGTAATAAAGTTGAACAATTTAAGAGTAATAACCGAGTACAGTAAACCATAATAGTTAATGAAAAGGAAAATGAAAATTGTGAAACCACACAACCAAAGGTGGAAACGTGGCGTGTTGCAGGGATGGCAAAATGATTGCTTTGCCATTGTGTTTGACCACATTTAGGTTCTGTTTCGGTGTTCAACGATTTGTAACTCGTTTATTCTTCTTTTCAATCGTTTTTACGACTTTATAACTGAAGAAAAACAAAAATGGTTGCTGCAAAGTTCAGTGGTTGTTTTCGAAAAACCAGTGGCATACACAAGATTTCAGTTTGGATAGGAGGCTTTCATACGCAACTGTTGAGACAAAGATCAGTGAAAAGTTTTGAGTCAAAACCATATTTGTTGACCGTATTTGTTGACCAACTGTTTAGGCAAATACCAGCCAAAAGTTTTGAATCAAGACCATATTGTCTGACCATATTTGTTGCTCAATAATTTTGAACCAAACCCATATTTATTGACCAAAATTTTTGTACCAAACAGATATTTGGGAGGGCTTTGAACCCCCAAAACCCTTCCTTTCATGCATTCTACATTCAATTATCTACTCATCTACTCTCGCTCTGTGCGTTCAATTACACTCAAATTTTGTTTAAATAACAAAGTTTTGACAACGAATTCTGGCTAAACAGCTAATTTTGAGTAAGTACGAAATTAATTCTTGAACTCTACTTCAGTTTTTACTTATTTCTGGCATTCAAGTGAAACTTTGAGCTTTGCTGTATTCAGAGGACTCTAGTAGAGTTTTGTTGAGAATATTTTCACGGCACATTTCTTCCTTTAAAGTTCTGTTTCAAATGACATTTTTTGGCATTTTAAGAAACAATGATCAAATTGGCCCATCAAAATAGCACCTAGAGGGTTAAATTGTTCCACGAAAATGTGCCCTATAGTATTTTACATGAAATTGCTGAACACATCTTATGCCGAAAATGTAAGGATACGTGGATTCTATACGTCGATTCACAATAAGAATGAGCAAACTTACAAAAAATATTCAGACCTGACCTTCGTTATCAGAACCTTTTTTTTTGTTGTTGTAACATACAGCGTTGTTTGGTTTTAGGAGACAATGACGAGTCAAGACTGCAAATTACGCTACACACATCCAACTGTATACATGTCTATCTTTCCATGACATTGCACATTCGTATACAAATAAATGCCCACTTGTCAAACTTTCGGTGTCTCTTATTTGACGGACAGTTTCATGCCGACAGACAAAAATTGGCTCTACGCTGCCACCACAACGTGCTTTGATTCATATGAAGATTTTAAATATCCCAACTTGTGGACAACGTTTTCGATCACCAAGGTTAGCTCCCAGCCGCTCCCACACGATTCATCCAATTAAAATGTCAAATTGCATTAACTGCGCAAACAAGCAAAAAACCGCTAGTCACACATTTTTCCATACACAAAGAAACAACTTGACATTTGACATTCGAAAAGCGTTGCAAAAAAAACAGAAAAGAAAGCATTGCGTTCAATAAACGTTTGCGTTTGAACAAGCTGAGCCTGTCATGCTTGGCAGCTTTGTTGATAAGCCTTAAAGTGAATGTCATGTTTTCAGCAACAACAATTGCAACAACAAAAAATACGCAGTCAAAAAAACTGAATGGAAAGATTTCGTGCCCTTCTTCGCACAAGTCAAAGCATTATGGAAAGTGTTTTAGTTGTCGTTGTGAAACTAACCAAAACCACTAGACCCTTTTTGGCACAATTAAATAAATTTTGAGACTCAATTAGAGCGCAGCAAATAATGTGGCTAATTAGTAAAGGGCAACCATGACGACAGCGCCGCTGTTGCCACCGTCAATGTTGGCACTGATGAGTCTGACAAGCGCTGACGACTTGAACACACTAATTGACCGACAATGACAAGCAATGACGGTCACTTGGGTGCGCGTAAAGTTCAAATATCGTAATGGCGTAATCACAGACGCCAACATGTCCTACGCCCGCAACGTGCCACATGAGCACATAATGAGCATTGCCGAGAACGCGGCAGTCAGTTAAGTGGCCATTGTGGCGCTCGAGTGCTGCCCGGCCGTGGCAATGACGACTGAAGTCGACACTCGTCGGCCATGTTGCCGAAAAAAGGACAGCCGAGCCAATCAAATGGCAATTCAAGAGTTTGGCAATGTTAATATGGTAACCCAAAAACAATAATAACAACAACAACAACGACTAGTAACAACGACCACTTACCATAAACGGCAGCCCAAGTGGCCGCTTCAGTGCCGGCGTCGACTTTCAATTTCAACTTGAAAGTGCGTTAGAAACAAATGTCAAAGTTTGTTGTTGCTAGCTGCGTTTTGTATAGTTTTTATTGTTCTAAACCCTAATGGCATACTCAAGTCACAAAAAGCCGCACAAGCAGCAAATGGACAAAATTTAAAAGCACATTACCTCCTTTCCTCTGCAGGAACATAAAACTTGGAAGCGTCGAAAGTGGTCGCTCACTTGTAGCTCACTGCTTGCATGTGGCCAAAAGTAAATGTATATTCTGCCAAAACAACAGCAATTATAACAACAACAAAAACAACAATCAGTGTTCTTTGAAAATATTCCGCAACTTGTCACATCAAAGCTTTAAATTCCAAGAATTTCGGAAAAACTCGAAATTTACCAAAAAAATATGCAAGAAAATTCCACTTGAGCGCAAGAAAAACACGCCACTAAGGAGAAGAAGAAGAGCAAGAACAGTAACATTACCAGTGAGAAGCAAAAATGTAACAGGAAGAAGCAGCAGCAACAACAGCGCAGTGGATGCCATTTCTCAGTTGTTGGAGGAATGAGTGGTGCTCTGACAATTTGTGTCGTTGGTTTTTTGTTGTTTGTTTATTGAAAAGCCAGCTGCCGCACACTTGAGCACAAGTTTATACACGAAATGGTCAGTCAAGTTAAGCGAAACGTATCAAAGACAAAAGCAAACAAATGTGGTCAACGAGCAACCAAGCAGACGAGCGGCCAGCGGGGTGTCAACTACTTTGTTGACACTTTGTTAGGGGGAAAAGCAAATAAGAAGAGGAAAATGATGCAGTGATACAGTTTGAATTTTAGTTTGCACATTAAGTTTGTTAAATATCAATCAGGTTGTCGGTTTCCTGAGCTTCAATTAAGCAAAATTTAATTAAGATGAATGGGAGTAAAGGTTGAAATAAAGGACGGAAGGAGAAAACTGAGTTAAAAACCAAAACAAAAATAGTAAAAACATGGAACATGAAATAATAGGGAAAGGAAAAAATTGCGAAGGGAATAGATAGGAAATGCAAAAGAGAAAGTGGAATAATAAAGGCGGAAGAGGAAAAAAATTAAGAAAAACAGAAATAAGTAACAAAATAAAGCGAAGAGTAACTGATTTTGCAGTCAGTAAAAAGAAGCAGAATTGACAAAGAGGGAGAGAAGAATCAAAGAATTATGGGATAAATGGGATAAATAAGTAAATGGAAATCTAAAAAAATTGTGAAAAATCAAATATAAAAAAAAATCATGAACGTGAGGAGAGGTTAAGAAAAGTTAAAAGAAAACAGTTGAAGTAAGAGAAAAGTTGAAGTAACAAAGGTTGTAAAAAAGGATTAAAATGATTTCAGGACATGCACATTAAAGGTTGGAATAAAAACTGCAAAACTGTATCAGGAAAAGGACGTTAAGATTGAGAAAAATTTAGTATGAAGGCTGGAAGAAAATAAAATACAAAATTGTATCAGGAAAAGGGAAAAGAAGTTCAGAGTGGCTGTAGTAAGAAAGTGAATAAAAACCACAAAATTATATCCGGAAAAGAGAGAAGAATTTCAGAAAATTTTAGTAAGAAAAGTTGAAGTAAAGACTACAAAATTGTATCAGGAAAAGATTTCAGAAAAATTTTAGTAAAAAGGTTAAACTAAAAACAACAAAATTGTTTGAGAAAAAGAGAAAGAAGTTCAGAAAGATGGTAGGTAGAAAGGTTGAAGTAGAAAATACTAAATTATTTCAGGAAAAGAGAGAAAAATTTAAGAAAACTTGTAGTAAGAAAAATTTTAGTGAAAACTACAAAATTATTTTAGGAAAATAGAGATGATGACAAAAGTCGCAGTAACAAAAGTTGTAGCAAATATGTAAAAAATGTTTTCCAGAAAGTAGAGAAGAAGCTAAGAAAGGTTTTTATAAGAAAGGTTGAAGTAGAAACAACAAAATTGTATCAGGAAAAGAGAGAAGTTCAGAAATAGTAAGAAAGGTTAAAGTAGAAATTACAAAATTGTATTAGGAAAAGAGGGAAGAAGTTCAGAAAAGTGTTAGTAAAAGGGTCAAAGTAAAAACTATAAAATTGTCTGAGAAAAAGAGAGAAGAAGTTCAGAAAGAAGGTAGGAAGAAAGGTTGAAGTAGAATTTATTTCAGGAAAAGAGTAGAAACTTTAAAATTGTATCAAGAAAAGAGAGAAGTTCAGAAATAGTAAGAAAGGTTAAAGGAGAAACCACGAAAAGCTTTTCGAAAAATTGTTTTTAGAAAAGATCGAGAATTACGAGGAGGTAGAGATGAATAACTAAAAGTGGGGCAAGTTCAAGAAAAATCTTAAAATAGAGAATGCCTCTAAACATGTATAGATGTTAATGTCTGATGTGATGGAAGGAGATGCTACTGAAAATAGTTAGTAAAGGAAGAGGAATATAAAAAACCAAAGTTACTTAGGTCCTTTCAATCCGAAGTTATAACCAGTGAAAAGTAAAGCAAAAACTAGAGGATGATTAAGAATAATAAAGAAAAATAGAAAAGCACTAAGAAGATAAAAAATGGCAGAGAGAAAAGCATTAAATTAGTATTCGAAATAAAAGTTGAAAAGTTTAGACATTTTACAAATTAAATAGAAATACAGTACATAAATGAGACCAATAAAGAAACGACGAATAATAAAGCAATGAATTATACAAAAATACAAAAGGAAATATCAAAGCGAAAGCAAAGGAATGTCCTTTTCAAAGATCAATCTTAGAGAGAGAGAAATTTATTTATTATCTTAAGACTTTATCTGGCAACAAGCACAAAGTTCTTCACGTTATGAGCTCCTAGACACAACTAGCCAAATCGCAAATTGGCAATCAGAGCAACGCAAATAGTTGATTTCATTATCGCAGTCGCTGCCAGCCAACCAGCCACACAGGGACTTATTAAATTTTCATAAACTGCAAAATTGTGTGGCGAAAATGTGCAGCAACAAAGTCACAAGACAGATTTAATTATGCAAACGTGCCGTGGGATCGCTTGCGCAATCGTTAAACGACAGAGAGTCAAACTGCAGTCAATGTGGCAGACGGCGCAAGTCGGATATTTGCGAATGCAAACATTTGAAGGCGCTCGGAGACCAACGCAAATCGCATAAGTGAGCTTTTAGCGCTTGGAAGATGTGCACAAATGTAGCGAAAATGGCCACTGAGAAGAGAAATATACGCACCCGCTCGCACTTAAGCTTAGCGAAATGACACAATCCCGACACAGTGCGTTGTGTCACCGGGCAGTGTTGCGGTGCGAGGAGTCAAAGAAGTTGCACTGGCAGGAAGAATTCCAATTTGCGAAATGCCAACATGAGCTGCCGAAAATCAACACAACGACGGTCAAACGCACAGCAAAGCCAAAGGCAAAAGTACAGAGCGCCGAGACAGGAAGGAGCATAAATTTGCGTGTGTGTGTGTGTGTGTGTGTGTGTGTGGGTGTGCACTCAAGCGGCCAACGTTTGAGCATCCAATTTGGAAATTAACCGAAATGCGTGTAGTTGTGCAGGAATTGTGTGTTGTACGCACAAAACACATTCAAAGCGATTCGCATTCGTAAGCGCCTAACAACCGTTGCTGGAGACAATTTGAACGAGTTGTGAATTGTTTTTTTCTATTAAAACCTAAAAGACTCCAGGACGACAAACGATAGCGCAATGAAGTGATGGTTGAAGATTGTTGACATTGAAAGAGCGAAAAGACTGCCTCAATATTTTTTCCAATTTTTGTTGTTTGCTAAGTTTGCACTCATCTCCCTGACCAGCAAATGACAAAACAACAACAATCGCTTGACGTGTAGTTTCATTACAATATGTTCCATCAGGGCGTCTATATATATGTGTGTGTTTGCATAGGTAAATTGCGTGTATGGGTGTTTGTGTGTCTGTATTTGCACTTCAGGCGATCAGTTAATGAAGGCCGCTACATTATGTATGCGTTTTAATTTACTAACGTTTATAAAGCATCAAAGCGCAGCGTCCTCTGCACGCATCCAAGCGCGTTATGGTCATCAAACGGCTTTGGAAGGGACGCTCACGGCAACGCAACCAGGTTGTAGGCTCCACGTTAGCCGTCAGCGTGATTCGTAGTGATAGGCAATTTATGTAGTTGCCATTTGTCGGCATGCGTGTGGTTTTGTATGTTTGTGTGTGTGAGATGAGATGAGATTCAAATGTGGACACAGGACACAGCTCACTGCCTACTTTTGTCAAGTGCTTTGCCCTTGGAAAATGGTCAACCATTAATTGAACCAGCTGCCTGCAGACTCTTCTCTCTACTCTACTGCACAGTGACAGAAGAAACTTTGAGCTTTGGTCTTAAATGAGGTGTAAGTTGCGTTCATCTGCAGCTCGCTCGTAAGTTGAAGTAAAGCAGTTGCTAACACTGGCTTTGGTGGCAACAGAATTTCATGGCAAAAAAGGTTCAGGGCCAATAAAAGCAATCTCAGAGCCAGATTATTGGATCTGTCGAGGAAGGTAAGCCTTTTACAGGCTGTAAACGCAGTCTGACTGTCGGTAGGTATGTAACAGTGGCTGCACCAAGGCGGAGGCCAACTGTCATTAGGGCCCAGTAGCGCACATACGGGGGTTTGGGGGTTCAAACCCTCCCCCAAACACAAAAATTGCTGGCACAAAATATGATTTCTCAAAAGTTGTACGGAAGCCCCCAAATAAAATCCTGTCTGCACCACTGTAAGTGCCCATTGTGATCGAGCATGAAGCCGCTGACTCATTGAACCAGTTTGAGCTTCTTACAAAGTCTAGTAAACTGTGAACAATTCTGTGGGTCAGATGCCCTTAATTGTCGAAGCCTAAGTTTCCCAGGTGATTCTTTCGTCTTCTGGATAAAGCAGAACAAGTGCATGGAAGGTAAAGTGTAAGGGAAAGGGCTGGGGTGTGAACCGGGTTTTGTTTTTTGGCTCTAACTTTTCACAGAATAAAGATATCGAAAAATCGAAGATACCGTTGGAAAGGTGAATAATAAGCGCAAATTTGTTATGAAGACAGATTACCGTTTTGATTAACGTTTAACTCTCTACGTCCAATTTTCTAAGGACGTGATTTTTCGCTTTGCCAAAAAAGTGGCTGGGTTGTGAACCATCTGTCAAAACGCAATTAAAGTCGGAAAATACGAAGAACACACCCTTCTCCCTTATATTCTTTCTGTTGCCCATCGATACAACTACAAAAAAATTCGTTTAAAAACAGTTCCAACCTTTTAGCTTGGATTCCAAATAAAGAGAGACACGTCAAAACATCAATTGTGATTCCGATCTGGTTTCTATTTAGTGAGAAAACTCTCTAGAATTCCAATGATTTAAGAAACAGAAACATCTGTTTTGCCATCGGTCGATCATAAATTAGTTTCTTGTGCAGAATTTGTATGAATACGAAGCCTGTCTGACAGTCACTACAGACACAAGTGAATTTGTCTGTTCTCTTACTTGGTAAAACATAGTTTATGGCCTCGAACATTGCATAAGTCTTTGGCTGAAACACAGTTGAATGCTTACTGAGAACAAAGAACAGTTGGGACAGCCATCACATTGTTTGGTTCTGGAGTACTTTACAAATATATGGGCAAGATTTTTGGGCGCCTATTCTCAAAAATTGACCATGACTGAGCCCAATGGCGCACACAAGATTTCATTTTGGAAAGAAGCGGGAGTGCGTACAGAACTTTTTAGTCCAATTCCAGTTAAACAATATTTTCCATGCATAATTTTTGTATCAAACAGATATTTGGAAGAGATTTAAATACCCCAAAAATCGTCTCTTGTTTGTGTCACTGAATGAGCCTCTGGCAGCAACACATTACACTGCTTTGATGGTATGAAGACTGAAGGCATGGAATCACGAGGAATAAATAAAATGACTAAAGCAAAAATACATTAAGAAAAAACATCAATAAAAAAACGCAACTTAAGAAATTTAAAACTCCAGAATTAAATTGAAATAAATTCAATTGAAATAAATTGAGTTGAATTGAAATAAAATATATAAATTTAAATCATTAAACATTTCCAAAATCTAAACATAGACAAAATGGCTAAAGCAAAAATACGCTAAGAAAAAACATTAATAAAACGCGCAACTTGAGAAATTTTAAATCTAAAAAAAAAATTGAAATAAAATATCGAAATTTTACAATTTTCTAACATTTCTTAGGTCATTCTTCAACTTGAATTTCCGAGTATTCCACACCACAAAAACAATCAGTCAAGGCAATAGAAAAAAAGAGAAATAAATTTCTGAGAAGCAAAGCTTCCGGCAACTCATAGCAAATGCTAAGGTATTCCTAACAAAAACAACAACAAAAGCTCGTACAAAACACACCCACGCAACGCCCATTAATCGCGCCACAAAAAGTTGTATAAGTTGAAAACTGCTCGCACCCGCACAAAGTCGACCGTTGTTGACGCCGCTCACGCAAAATTTTGCACAAATCAAAATAAAATTGAATGAAAATTAAATCAAATGTGCCATACAAATAAAAATGGCTTTGGCCCAAACGAGTAGGTTTGCAATAAAATCAACAACAACAATGCACTGCAAAGAAATTCGTAGCAATTTGAGGTCATAAGTAACGTGAAGGAGCGCAAGGAATGTGAAAATTAATGATGTCGCCAAGACGGAAAAATTATTTCAAAAATGCAAAAAAAAGAAGCAACATCAAAGACCAAACGAATGGCAACAACAACGGCAACTAGAAATGAAGAACAAACAAATGACGCAATGACACAAAGACGGCCAAGAAAGGCAAAGTAGCACAACACACGCACTTTGGTTTATTAATAATGGTAATAATGTTGTGGCTAATACAACACACAAACAAATACTAATACACACACACTGATACACCAACACACGCCAGACAAACGCGACAATTGACATCCAACGGTTCGAGAGATGTCTTTGTGTGTGTGTGCGCGCGCAAATTGCACACTTGGGTCCACTCGCAATGATTTCACTTGAATCACTTTTGCTGGCAATTTGCCATTCTCGGTGCGTTGATGTTCTTCAGTGTGCATCGACTGTGTGCTTGCTATATTATTCCTACCGCTGTCATAAATCATTTATCCACTTTCGGCCAAGTCAAAGGCGTCGCTTGATGCTCGAAATTTGCGAGCAAAGCGACTGGAAGTGCCAGCGTCGCACATTTTCATTTAGGAAATACATAAAATATGAAACGGCAGGCATTGCCGCAATGACATAACCACTACAACAATAACGCTAAGACTAACAACAACAAAAACAAAAACAATATGAACAACAATAAGGTTAATGCAAACAATAAAGGCGGCGGCAGCGCAACGGCACAACAAATACACCAACTGCTTTTACTGCCAACAAATAATTCTAGCAACAACAACAATATAGCCCCCTATGGGTGTATATATCATAAACGTAACGGCAGTTTCAAAACCAAAACAACAACAGCAGCAGCAAGCAGCAACTATGAAAATGCAAGCAACAATATTGTTGTTGTTGTAGTTCTTGTTGAAAGGACATCAATCCCAAAACCCACAAATATTGTCCTTTGACTCTTGATGGCAGATTCTTGCATCGACGCCAAGCTGCGTTTTATGTGTTTTCTCTCTTTCGAACTGCAACACTCACACTGCGTCTACGATTTCCTTCCGATGCTCCTTTGACTCACTCTTTGGCTTTTATGTTGTTGACAAATTTCATAGCAACTGCTGATTGGTTTTTCGCCAGTGCTCAACATTGGGTCTTATAAAACAATTTAAACTTAAATATTTACACCTGATTAAAAAAAAACTAAAATATTGTAACGATAAGACAGTCTGTCGCTGTGCAAAGCAACCCTGTCGCTACGTGCCGTGCTATAGTCCAACCTGGCAATGATGGCCGCGATAATACGGGAAACTTTTAATCCAACATGGCAATGGTGGCCGCAATAATACGGGAAACTTTTAGTCCAACCTGGCAATGATGGCTCGCGATCATCATGGAAACCTGTAGTCCACTCTGGAATGTGCGAGAACGATCTGCGCGATAGCCGGACAGGTATAAAAGGCAGCCGGGTACGGCGCAGCGAGTCAGTCTTGGTTTAGACAAGTGAAGGTGCCACACGGAGTAATTAAAGAAATAATTAAGTGTAAAGACAGTGAAGTGTAAAATTTGTGAAATAAAGTGGTCGTTGGTTTTTTTTACTGCGTTTGAGAAACTAAGTGTGTTTTGTTTATTTCAAATTACGCAATCCAGAGAAACGTACTATCCCACTAGAACTAGAACTAGCATTGGTAACAATATTAAAACTAAAAGCATTGTAATGAATAAAATCATTTAGTTTAGTTTTTAGTTGATTAGTTTTTTAAGAACTTTTGGGCGAATGAAGACAGAATTACATATAGAAATACTTAATTTAGATTGTAACTATTTTTTTTTACTGAGGCTTAAATCTCCAGGAAGAAGATTCCTGTCAACCAAAAACACCTCCGGTTGGGAATTCGTCAAAATAGCCCAAATAATTTCACTCTTTTATGTTCCTTAACAGGAGTTGGTCCCCACTCAGATGTACTGCGGACCAAAAGGTCATTTAGACTCCCAGACCTCTGTAGCATCTTTCAGAAAGAGGTCTTTGCAATCAGGAAAGCTGCTGAACTAATCCGAAACAGTGGATTATCCCTCACAGTTGTCACAATCTTCGTGGATAGTCAGACAGCCCTTAAAGTGCTGGAAACAGCAGTGGTGAAATCAAAGGCTTGTCGCATTGCACTTCAAGTCACTCTCTGTTGGGTTTCGGGCCCCTCTTGAGAAGCAGGGAACAAAGCAGCGGACCCGATGGCAAGACAAGGGGTCGCCTTGCCTACCATCGAAGTAGATAAGTCTGTGCTTTATCCGATATTTGCTCTGTACATGTAAATTGACAGGTTTGACAACAACCAACCAACCTCATGGTGCAGCAGAACCGATTGTTGCACCTGCCGGACGCTATGGCCCTCCCTTTCCTTGAGGAACACATTAGACCTATGCTTATCAAATGGCGCCTCTCGTCTATTGCTGTCTGCTGCAGAGATGAAGAAGAAGTAGAAACGATTCAACACTTCTTTGCCACTGCTCGACTCTCCAGTTCACAAGTAACTAGCTTTAGGTTGCGGGAACCACTAAGTGGTTTGTTTCTATGCTAATCAAATGGCGCCCTGCATGCAGTGATGTCTGCAGAAGCTGCGGAAAGAAGAAGTAAAAACGATACAATACTTTCTGTGCCATTGCCCGACAGCCTTGTGTTGGTTACATTAATCAGTTGTGTTGTTCTGCCAGGGTAGGTGATTGGCCTGCCGCAGGTAGTCCTAAGTGATGGAATCATCTAACGCCGCTCAGGAACGTCGCCTCCGCTCGTAGCGCGATCTGTTGTGAGGAGGTTACAGCAGAATGGTTGGGGACCTCGCTAGATCAGGTTGGTTCGCGCCGACTCCTTATCTTGGGGGAAAGATTCCTAGCGGACCGGGCTTGCTGGCTTTTTTCTGGATCGAACTGATTTGCCCTGAATTGAAACTAATTGGTTACTTTCAGAACTTTTTAAAAAGGTATTCACAATGGGCCACTTTGGCCTCCGAATGGAAGTGCCGTCTTTGTGCCCCGCACATCCTTCCCTACATAACCTAACCTATGTTCCTTGACCCTTTCGCCACTACAGCATTCCCACGGCATGTTTGGTTGACCCTGAAACTAGTAAATTTTATTATAAACTCAATCAAAAAGGATTGCAATTAATTACAAACGTCCCGCAAAAGAGGATAAAAGGACAAAAAGAAGTCGTTGTGAGATCTACCGTAATCATTGACGTCTTTAGCTCAAAGAGGTCCTTGGGCTTAATGGTACATAACTCATTCTTTTGTATGGATGTTACTCGCCAAGGTCACACAACTTCACTGTTTTAGTATCTTTTAGACATAACCTACAAATTTTATTTTCAAAGAAATTTAATTGTGTAATGTGTGAAAGTTAAAGAATGTGATTTGTTAAGCGTTTAATAAAACCAGAAAAAAGAACAGAAAAGTAAAAAGGCAAAAAAATGTTTATTGCTTTGATAAAGCAACATTTCTCTCAATAAATCATTTACTTTTTCAAATGTAAATATTGATCACGTCTACATTGAAAATAATCGATGCAACATAGACAAGTGACTTTAACTGCAGAAAACATAGTTCAGTTCAAAATAGATTGTCTTTGGATATTTTTTACTGAGTCTTGAAATGCTTTGCTTAGTATTTCGATTATGTTGACCACAAAATGACCGAAGTATCCATTGTTCAGGTGTAAGTCTTTCCATAATGCATACAACTTTGACATCTATCATGAAAAACAAAAAAACTGTCACAAATTCTCTTCTAAATTATAGAAAACACGCTGTGAATAAAATTTTTTCATAAAAACTCGCAACAAGTGAAAAAACAAGTTGCCAGAACAGCAGCAACACTCCTAGAAAGAAGTTATGATTTATCGAAAAATATTTCTTGAAATTTTCTCTTAGTATTTTCTTACAAATTAAACTTGGATGGTTTTTAAAATTACAAATATAAACACATCTTTCTTAAAATTAAGCAATGCATTTTGAAATAATAGCAAAGGTCATGTTTAAGTTAATTTTTAGGTTCTTGTAACACTTCAACAAAGAGCAGAATATAAACTATGGGACTTTTTCAGGCCTTCTAGTGAAAGTGCAGCCTGTACTGCACAAACTCTACAAAACCTAATTTCCTGCTCAGATAGCCAAAAAAATTTAAGCAATTTCATTGAGTTTATCGCTTTTGCTGTTCACACAACTCAATTTGGCTTACAGCTCAAAATAGCTGTTATCGATAATGCTATCGATAATGTATTTTGTTTTTGAAGGAAAAAATTTTTTTCTTTATAAAATATTCTTAAAAACATTTATTTAGTAATATTTATTCAAAATACCTACTGATGCACAATTTTTAAACGAAATTTCAAAGCAAACACAAACTTATTTTTTGGCCTTTTTCAGTTTCTCATTTTTGTTTTGGTTCTGTCTATGGTGAATTTTCTTATCGATAACAGCAAAACACAGGATTGCATGGCAAATATAACACAATTTATGGTCAATTTAGCGCTAATTCCAATTAGGTAAATTGAGATTTTTGTATGAAGAATTTACCTCAATTTAGACCCAGATTGGGAATAAATTGAGAAAATTTCTAAATTGTACAATTTAGCAAGCCGTCAATTTAATAAGCCGTTATAAGTGAACACTTCAACAGCTGTTCCCATGACTTTCACCCTAAACTGATCTATCTACCAATTCGCAGCTCTTCTCTGAGAATCTACTCAGTCTTGTGCGCTCGGCTGCTCATCCAGTTAATCTCTGGTAAGATTTTATATATTGTTACGAAAATCCCAAGTTTTCCAAGGTTCATTTTGATTGTGTTTGAAAATAAAACCACTTCAATTATCCAGCGCAAACGCAGTCAAAAACCGACAATCGCTTTATTTACAAATTTACACTTGTTCTACTTTACACTTATACTATTGCATGTTTCCCCGTTGCTTGCTCAACACAGACTCGACCCCTTGCGCTGCCACTGCTGCTTTTATACTAGTTTTCTTATCGCGCCGAAGCTTCTTGCACATTCCAGTTGTACTTTCTATCTCGATTGTTCTAGCAAAGTTCATTACCTTTCGCGAATCATCCTTGCCATATCGGACTATCCACGCGAATTATACCAAATTTGCCATACTTCAAAGTGCATGCCTAAAAGTATGCTTGGAAAAGTATTCGAACATAGAAAAGAATTCTGCACAGAGTGCTTTATCGTTTCAATATCAAAACTGTCGTTCAACACAATCTAAAAGTTTTTATACCTGCTGTCTACTTTTTCTTCAACCTCTCAAATATCTCATTTATTTAAAAATTATGGTTGGCAAACATGATTTCAAATGCTATTTCAATTCCAAATGCCCAACAATTTTATACAGAACATGCTCAAAATTCAATCCTGTTACTTTCTTAATCCACATTTTATGCCGAATTTGTTTGCTTTGATACTCTTAAGCTCTCCTGACTGCGATAGTGATTACATTTATTTATTACACATTTTCCTTCTCATTATTTTTATCAAGTGTACTCTATCAGAAGAAAGTTTGTACTTTTCTTTACAAGCATCTTTTTATTATACCAAATTACCTTAATTTTATTATACGAAATTACCTTAATCCTGCAATCTCGTACATAATTTTTATGTAAACATTTTTATTACTTCAAATTACTTTGGCTACTCAACTGCGTGGGTTACATTCCGCGTTCACCTAACCTCACATTGCACTCGGCAACATGTCTTCGTGCTGACCATTGTCCACGAAGACATTTCATTTCAACTACTGAACTCAACATCTCATCTCAGTTCTCAGTTTGTTTCCACCTCAAGGGGTGAAACCGCTTCTTCTTCTTCTTCTTTTACCTATCACCACACTTTGCCAAAGATGAGCACCCGCAGATGTTGCTGCATTTTATTTACGATTTTCATTGTTATTCTTATTTCTATTATTTACCTTGTTTTCTATTATTTACATTGCTTTCTTCTTTTTTAAGGAGTTTAAAAAAACTGCGGCAACAAAATCTGTGCGGCTGTGTGTTTGCCGTTTTTATGGGCATTTTACGTATTTGTTGGCGCAGTACGTGCCGCCAAAGGTATCTGCGGGCTTTAATTCAACAACAACAAAAACTACTACTACTACTACCAACAGCATACAATGCACTCGAGTTGCTTAGCTACCTGTACCTGTCTGTCTGTGTGTATGTATGTGTGAAGGTGGGTGTGTGTAGAGCAGATCCGTTTTCATTCTTGGACAAATAAACATTTCTTAAAAGTTGCCAATGCCTTTGAATTTTTGGTGAAATTTTCAAGTAAATCCATTTTCTATGGTTGAAAATTGTAACCAATAAATATCGAAAGTTTATCCTATTTAACTTTCATACTTTTCCAATATGTTTGTAGAGTCTTGTGTGCAATATTTTTGAATTATGTACGAAAACACTTTAACTGGCAGCTTTCGTCTGTATTTCTGTGAACGTATCGGTATTTCGTTTCATTGATACGTAGGCACGCACACATTTCATTTGCTAAGTGCACCGAAGTATTTTGGTGCGCAGGCATTGGGTGAATTATTGAGGCCTCGATCTATGAATTGAGTTAATGCCAATAACTATGCAATTGTGTGCAGTATTGCAGTAGTGTTGGCAATTTATGACTTTCGATGTACAAATATCAATAAAATTGCAGGTTTGTATTGCCTGCGATTTATTGATCAAGCAGATTTCATTTTAAACTTGTTATCAATTTAATCATTGGAGAAGAAGCAGAAAGTAAGATTGGCTTCTGTTCATCTTCTCTGAAACCCAAAGATACACTTTTGCATTTTCTTTGAAATTGTTTAACTTTTTCGAGACTTGGACTGAAAACATTGCATGGCAATTAATTGGAAACTACTGAACATTGTTCGATATTAGTGAGTAATGCTCGAAGTTCTTCTTCTTTTTTTTCTTTTACTGGCCATAACAACCCGTTACTTGGATAATATCTGCCTCAAAAGTTCTCTCAAGGCCAGTTGGTCACATCAAAAGATCTTCAAGTTGGTTCTTTCACTGAATAGACTCTTTCACTCTTTGCCGTTCAACTATCCGTAGTTTTTTAATTTTTTATTAAGAAAAAGATTTCAATTCAACAATATGGAGTCTCGCCATCAAGCATTCTGAAGAAACCATTGACTTATCGGTTGATTTGACTTCTTTAAAAAACTAAAAAAAAGAAACAAATTCAAAGATTCCTTGCATTAGGAAGAAGAACGTCAACTTGTTCCTTTCACCGTAGACACGGTCTCCCTCTTTGCTGTCAACCTCCAACAACAGCGTCGAAATCCCAGTCTTCTTTCTTTTTCACTTAGAAAAAATCGGAACAATTCAATTTAATGATATGAAGTTTTGCCATCAAATACAATGGACAAACCATTGACATATCGGTTGATTTGACTTCTTAAAAAAAATAAAAAAAACAAATCCAAGGCTCTTCGCGCAAGAAAGATGAACAGATTGGAAACAGAATAGAAAATAATCATTGAATGAAAGAAATCCTCAACTAATCATAAAATTAAACCAATCTTGAGCAAAAGAAGAAGATGACACGTGAGGACAGAGACAGAAAATAGAAGTTGAAAAGGTGAAACCAATAAGTTAGGTCATACTTCTGTGCATATTTCCTAGACTTTTTAACGAATCTCTAAAGGTCGCTTAAAAAGTTAAAAATCCACTTTTTAACATTTAGATTACATTAGATTCCTTTAGGTTAGATTCCAAAGTCGAGAGACACGGTCTTCCTTTTTGACGTCCATCTACATCCAACTACGTCCAACTACTATTAAAAAAGAGGGAAATATTAACGTTGAATGAACGAAATCCTCAGCTAATAACGAAATTAAACAAACCCTGAACAAAAGAGGAAGAAGGCACATTAGGACACAAAAAAAAAGCAGGAGTTAAAGAGGTGAAACCAAACAATTTTAAATTGTACAAATTTCCTAGAATCTTTTACGAATCTCTGAAAGTCACATAAAAAGTAAAAAAAATGGATTTGACCAAATTCTAGAGGACTAAAGTCTTCAACTTGGTCCTTCCACCGCAGACACCGTCTTCTTCTTTGACGTCCAACTACATTCAACTACGTCTAACTACATTCAACTACGTCTAACTACATTAAACTACATCCAACTACATTAAACTACATCCAACTACATTCAACTACATCCAAATACTATTAAACAAAGAGGGAAAGATGAACGTTGAATAAACAAAATCCTCAACTTATCAAAAAATTGCACAAACAATCTAAGCAACAGACGAAGAAGCACAATTGGCAAAGACAGAAAAAAGGAATTGAAGAGGTGAAATCAATAGGTAACTTCTGAGCATATTTCCTGGACTCTTTTACGAATCTCTGAAAATCACATAGGAACTTTAAAACTGAATTATGTTCAATTCCAAGGTGATTTCTTCAGACAATCACAGGAACAAAAATTGAAATAATTTTTATTAAACAAGAACAACAACAGTACAAACTGCATACATTCAGAAATTACTCAGTATTTGAAAGAATTAAACAAACCATAGGTTAGTTACAAATATTTTGTTTAATACTATAGCAACTAACAGCTAAAAGATGAATAAAACTCTGAAGAAAAAGTAAAGAAAAAATATTATACCCCAAACACATTGACGACAGTAGCAATACAACAATATTAGTCAAAATATGAAATCAAAATGTTCCTAAAGAACCGACTAACAACCCCCGACCATAATTGTCGCCGACACCATTTTGTAGACGTGTGTTTTTGTCGCTGCCATCTCTAATGTACTCAGAAATATCTGACTTCAACATTTCTCTATGTCCCCTTATCCCATATTCGCTCATTTGTACCCTTATTGCCCCTTGAAATACCTCAACTATTCAAATGAGTTTACCAGTAAAATATATTCAAGCAACAAATCATTTGCAAACCATTTTCATAGCAACGACTTTAGTCCAAGAATTGACGAGACAAGCAGCTTTAGTCGCATTCACTAACATTGCAGTTGCTGTAGTATCTTTCTAATTTATTTGCAAAATCCGAAAATCGTACGCTTGCATTTTCGGGCATAAAGAGAAAAACGTGCCGGCATGCCGACAAAACGTCTGCTCAAATCGCCAATGCATACGAAATGAACAGCCAGCAAATGCGATGTGTCCTGTGCCCGCAACTTTGTGCGCCTACAAGCAGCTTGAGCTCAGTCTCGGCTGCCAATAGTGACAGCTTACAGTCAACGATAACAACAACAGCAACAACAACTGCATCTAAATGAATAGCCACAACCAATGCGAGACGGCGACAACGATTGGCATGCGGTCGTCTGTCGGCGACCACGTCGTACATCTTCTCTTCAGTGTCTGCGTACATCTTTTCAGTGTCTTGATTCGTTTGTGTGTTTATGTGAAGTTGGAATAGATTTTTATCATTTCCTGCAAGACAGCGCACCGTACTCGGCATGTGTCGTACGTGTGCGTCTAAGTGAAGCAATCAATTTGATTGATTGCCGGTGTCGGTGTCGGTGTCGCTGTCGATGTTGCAGTGGGCAGCGTAGCCGCTTGAGCGGAAATCAAGACCGTATTACAGGAGTATTACGGTGACCGGAGCAGTGATTGCCCACCGTCGACATTGTTTAGAAGTGTCTAGGCGTGTAATTGTGTGTCTCAAGTCCTAAGCCGGCGTTGAAAATTGTTTGCTGGCACAGGAAGCGTTCAAACGAGGATAAATTGGCTAAGTCGGCATTAGTGCAGTTCTACATGGCTGAGTGTTTAAGGATTTTCGGGTTTTAGGGGTTTTAGAGAAAACAATTCTGTAATCTATGTGAAGTTTGATCAAGCTTTTTTAATTGAACTTTTGCTCGTTTTTTTGTTTGTACGAGTATTAAAAAGAGTATCGAGATGAAGAAAGTATTCAAATGTATTTGTCATAAGCGAATTTCCATACAATTTGCTAAGAAATAAAAAGGTGTTAAGCAATTTTAAGATTTTTTTAAAGTTATTGTTTCTCAAATGCAAAATATATTAACTTGTGTTAAATATTGTGTAATATATTAAATATTTATGCAATTTATTTCTTATTTATTTATTGAGCTCTTTCTGTGGGTTTCAAGAAGTCTCCTAAACCATAAAAGAAGATTTATTCTCATAGAAGAGAGCAAGTTATGGACCATTAGTAGGCAAAAATTTAGTAGGTTAGGAAAAGGACCCCACAGGAAAAGAACCACTAAGTGGTTTGTTTCTATGCTAATCAAATGGCGCCCTGCGCCCAGTGATCTCTGCAGAAGCAGCGAAGATAAAAAAGAAGTAGAAACGACGCAGCACTACTCAACTCTTCACTTAACAAGTCACTAGGTTCAAGTTGGGGAAAGAGATCCACTACGTGGTTTGTGTCTATGGTAATCAAATGGCGCCCTGCATCCAGTGATGTCTGCAGAAGCTGCGAAGAAGAAAAAGAAGTAAAAACGATACAACACTTCCTGTGCCACTGCTCGAGTCTTCGGTTGACAAGTCACAAGCTTCAGGTTAGGAAAAGGGGCCCACTGAATGGTTTGTTTCTGTGCTTAACAAATGGCGCCCTGCAACCAGTGATGTCTGCAGAAGCTGCGGAGATGACGAAGACGTGGAAGCGATACGACACTTCCTGTGCCACTGCTCGACTCTTCGGTTGACAAGTCACTAGCTTCAAGTTAAGGGAAAGGACCCACTCCGTGGTTTGTTTTTATGCTTATGAAATGGCTGACCGTGTTCCGTGATGTTTGCAGAAGCTGCGAAGATGAAGAAGAAGTAGAAACGATACAGAACTTCCTGTACCACTGCTCGACTCTTCGGTTGACAAGTCACTAACTTCAGGTTAGGAAAAGGGACCCACTAAATGGTTTGTTTCTATGCTTATCAAATGGCGCCCTGCATTCAGTAATGTCTGCAAAAATGCAAAAACTGCAAAGATGAGAAAGAAGTAGAAACGATACAACACTTTCTCTGCCACTGCTGTACTCTACAGGAACACCGACTCCACAAGATTCTTGAAGAACCTGGCTAAATGGGTGAAATCTCATATTTGCTCTCCTTTGTTAGGAGGTGGAACTGGTTTGCTCCAAATTGAGACTCTTGGTTGGCTCCAAAGCGATTTAAGAACCAATTCAGAATGGACCATTTAGGTATCCGAGTGGAAGTAGGGTCTGTGCCGCACACACCTATCTCTACCTAACCTCGTAAATGGTTCGCTTCGGCAAATATCCCAACAATCGATGGTTTTTTGTTGATAAGAATCCCACAAGCAGGTAAATACGAAATTACTAGTTTCTATCAAGATTTTGCGGCTCTCCTTAAAAAACAAAACCAAGTAACATATGCCCACTAAATATTGAGACTAACTTCAGCCGTTTATTTGACCGCATAAGCAAACATGGAGATGTCACTCAATGCACTTAAGTGGGTTTCTACTTAACTGCCTAACTCAAATTACGCAATACATTCCATTCAAAAAAGTCGTAAAAGCTGGGTTTAAGAAAATCTGTTGCCAATCTGTTTGGATGACTCACTACATGGGAAATTCTGGATGTGTTTAAAGAGAAGCCAATCTCCTGGGCGACTATTTTTCGTGTTTTGAAAGATTGCCGTAATGGAAAAGGACCGGAAAACGAAATCCAGTCATACCTGGTCGTTTGCCGAAGTTAAGTGCCACAAGGACGAAAAACTGCTGACAAGTGCAAAAAACAAAGTTGGTTTTAAACGACTGGGGTTCACAAGATTTTGAAGAGGAACAATGTTATCTATCCCAAACGTAAGCGAGCACCAAAGTATTCCGCGACACAACTCGAAAATATACCAAAATGCTGCCGTGCACTTCGTTGTGAACACTTCGCTTCTGAAAAAATTCATAATTTTTTATGTTGAATCTTACTTCACATTTTTGCACCAGATTTAAGCGGCAACGACGGTTTTTACACTGACAACATTGAAACAACATCAAACGGAGTTAAATACGCCAGCAAATCAAAATTTGAACCAAAGGTGCTAGTGTGGGTGGCCATTTCTTCGAAGGGTGTCTCAGCACTATTGATTCGCACAAACAAAGCCAAAGCGGTCAATGCTGACGTTTATATTGGTCAATGCTTGCCAAAATTTAAGCAATTCACTGGCAAATATTACACTGGCACGAAATCATGTTTTGGGCGGATCTTGCATGCTGTCACTATGCGAAAAAAAGTTGAATTGGCTGACCGAGTATAAAAAAAAATTGTTTGCCGAAGAAGGACAATCCTCCAAACGTGTCCCAGGCACGTCCAACCGAAAATTTCTGGACAGTTCTCAAACGTATGGTGTACGAAAAGGGTGGGGAGGCACGGAACGAGCAAGAGTTGATTAATCGAACCAAGCAAAAGTTGAAACACTTTGAGATAAACACCGTCCAATACTCAAATCGGGACATTCGCTTTACACCGAGAAAAATCAAGACAATGATCCATTGAATGTACTCTAAGTATATTTTTTGACAGATGACCAATAGACTGAAGTACCAAATAAAATAAATTTTTAATTCAATTGTCTGTTTTCAAATGGCGCGCGCCGGAAGTTAGTCTCAATATTTAGTGGACATATGTTATTACAAAAAATTTACACATTTTTGTAATTTAGCTGAGTGACTTTTGTCTTTTGAAGTCTGCATAACATTGAAATTTGGAAAGTCAAGACTTTCAGCACTTCAGCTCTAATAGAAAAAAAGGAAATTAAGAAAGTTTTCTCGTTTTGTTTGAAATTAATTTGTCGACAAAAAAAAGCGGTGATCGAGAAAAGTTGTTGTTCCAAGCGAAATATACATTTTGTCCTTTCGTCTCCTGATTGTTGGTCCCACTTGACTGACTGACTGATTCACCCAGCCCGAACCCCTCGAGGTACAAACATGAAATTTAAACTGTAGGTTTATTTTACGTAACAAACCTTCAAGAAGAAGTAATTTTTCAGAAATTCAAATCCTAAAGAGGGGAAAAATAGTGAGATAGAAAAATAGAAAATATGAAATATGAAATACAGTATAATCTCGATAATCCGGACAATTAAAAACCGGACACTGGTGCCCGAATTACAGAGCCTACAATAGAAATTGAGTGTCCGGATTACAGAGTCTGCAATAGAAATGAGTGTCCGGATTACCGCGTTGTCCGTATTAGCGAGTGTCCGAATTATCGAGATTATACTGTATTTTGTATGGAAAAACGCAATTTAATTGATCTTTTAATTCATTTCAATTCAATTTAGTTTCATTTCAATCTTAATGAAAACACTTCAAATCAATGATTACACAGGGCAACAAATTTCGCCACGAAATTTCATATTTTCCGACTTTGAGGTCCAGTTTCCGCGAACTTTTAAAACTTATAAAAATAAAATGCATTGAATAAGAAGCCATGAGGTGTGGTAAATGCCACACAGAGAAAAACACGACAACCGGTTTATTGGTTTAGAAATTACAATCCCAAACGTGAAAAAAGTCAGAGAAAATCCGAAAAAGTGACACGCTCATTCTTTGCGAAAACGAAAACTAAGTTTTAAAAACGGTTAGCGGATTCGAAATCAGCAGTACCTAATTACCCTAAAACTGATGTCAAATTCAGAAAAGCCATTTTGCTGTTGATCAGTGTTATTCAACAAGTTTTCTACATTTCCACAAACGCAATGTTTATTAACAGCAAATAAAGTTATTTTCAGATTCAGATAAGCTGACTAAGATGAAAGTTTTCAGAAAGTTTTTATGTTGCTCGAACTTTTCTAAAATCCGCTTAAAAACCTAAGCAATTGTGATTCCAAAATTTCAATTTTTGCCAAGCAAAAACTTCTATAACCAAGATCACAACTCTTGAAGAAATTTGCTGCCAGAGAATTATTCCACAACCCAGAGTGATGCAAAATTTGTGTGGACAATTCTTTCGCACTTTCAAAATACCATGGAAAGTCACAACTTTTTGTCATTTTACGCTCGAATGCCGCTTAAAGTTGCACAATCTTTTGGGCTATCCGTCGCAGTCCGAACGGCAGATTAGCAACTAATACCATCTTAGCATCTGAAAAATGACAACTGCAACTCTACGATTAAATTAATTCATGAATACGAAATGCGTCACTCTGCCAGCGAGAACAAATTTACAAAATTTATGACAATCAAAAAAGGATAATAGAAAAATAATTCACTTACCAAGAGGAGAACGAAGAAGCAGCAGCAGCAGCAGCGAATTATAAGCAAACTTGAGCGTTGAATAAATCTTGAAGAACGAAATGTGCTTATCTCTTATTTACCCAAATACACACAAACACACACACGCACTCGCGCGCGCGCACACACACACACACACGAACACCAACGCACGTTTTGGCTGTATTTGAGTTGCGCGTGTGCGGCCGAGCGGAATTTACAGCAGCCAGTCGGCGTTACAGTTGCAACTGCTTTGGGCAAAGGGGTGCGCGCGGGCTGCAACTGAGCGACGAAAGTTGAAGACAACTAGACGACGATGCCGGCGGCGGCACTCTAATCCAATCGGCTTATGAACGAATTTTTATTTATTATGCGTGCCAACATATGCGTGAAGTACTAAGCCAACAATAGCAGCATCAACAACAACAACAACAACAACAATAAAAACCGAAACGATAGCACCGCGCGTCGAGTGCACACGCTGCAAATTTGACTGAATTTGCCGAATGTGTTGAGCGAGTGTGTGCTTTGGGTGCTTTCGTTGTTGTTTCTTGTATCCTTTGTGCGACAAAAAAAAAACTTGAAATCGCACACACCTACAACGCCCACACGTGCCTAAACGCTCGAACGGCGCACGTAAAATTTCCAATTTTTAAATTCAATTCTTCGACAGCTCCGGGTTCGGCCTTCTCCCACGCGCACTTTACTTCAGAATCGCTAAGCCGGCAAGTTTCTTAAATTCGAATTTATTTTCCCATTTTGCTTATTTATTGACAAAAGCAACAACAACAATAAGACCAAAGGCGTAAGAAAAAGCAAAACGAGATTGGCATCACGCGTGCAAAAACGGTCGCAACAACAATTCGGCGTCGGGCACTAAATAGCGAAAAATGTTTAAATGTCGAAACGATATGGAACTTTGTTTCGGTTAGAAAGCGATAAATTTATTAGCGCGCGCGCGCACGAAATAGCAAATTCAAAGCCAGTGGGACGCGCAGAGGCCCAAGACAGCGACCCAAGCTTTGTGGGCGAACGGTGGGCGTGCAGCGACTAAGTTATGGACAAATCGGGATTATGGCATCAATTTTTAAGTCCTTGCATTGCTTGTCGCTGTCCTGATTCGATATTTATTGCAATGGGTTTTTAGTTGTTCTCGTTATTGGTTGTTGTTGTTGGTTGTTGTTGTTGTTGTGGCTGCTGAAAGCGGCGCACAACTGGCTGGTGTGTCTGTTTGCCGGCTCAGCTTTAATGTGGCGTAAAGCCCAGTTAAATGACCGCACATTGGTACACACACATACACTTGCACTCATACATAGACAAATGAATGGCGCTCACGTACGTAGCCGCCATCAATAAACTTTTATTATTGTTGTGCTGATTTTGTTTGTAGGTCAAACGGATTTGCTTACGGCAGCTGCAGTTGTATGTGTAATCTCTGTGTCATGCTCTGATGATGTGTGTATATGTGTGTGCGTATGTGAGTGTGCGTCACTAAAAATAACTAAAGACCAGACAAAGGCAGCCAGCCAGCCAAGCATCAACGACGATCGCAGTGCTACGCAACTCTTTCAATTCAACTTTATTATTGACTCATATATTTTCTATATTAGTTGTTGTTGTCTTTGAGAAAAGGTAAACTAAGTAAAGCAGCCAAAGGATAGTAAAAACGAAATAAATTAAGCCGGCATCCAGCCAGTTGTTTATGTTATGATCCTTTTGCGACAGCCAATTCGTTCGCACACAAAAATATATCTTCAAGGCACGTTTCTATGTTTTCCAGCATAGTTTATCTGTATTTGCTTTGTTTTCTAAATTTCACATTTATTTAATATCAAATAACGCAAATAAAAATAAAAAAATAAATAACAAATTTTGCCCGCACCAACACACCGTTAGCCAGTACGACGCGTACAACAGCTTCTGAGAAAAATGTACGCTTTCAACACTCGGACTGTTTGTCTATTTGCCTAAAACGCGATATGTTCTTTACGCTGTTGATTTCCGTTTCCGGCAACCGTACACGTTGCGACTAACTGAAATACTGCATTCGGCATGGACGTGCCACTTCGTTTTTTATCACCGTACACCGGATCTGCGACCAACAACAATACACAACAACGAGTCGTGCACAATAATCCGAGTCAAAATTCAAAACACAACATGTTCCATGACCAACATGTTGCAATCGAACAATACTCAATCAATGTGTTTGTTGTTTATTTTCGGTTTTTGTTTACAAACGCAGTTCGAGTTCTGGTTGTTATTGTTGTTTATTTTGTAAGCATGTGGTTACGTTGGCACACAATGTGCGGCCATAAATGAACGCCAATTACGTATATGTGTGTGTATGTGTGTTTGAGGAGAATTTTGCAGCGAATTATGGACGCATGCGCTTCGCAACAATTTCGAACTCTTACCCCAATTGCAAGTGTTTCCCCATTTCTTTCGACTTGTCGTTTGCCATAAATGGCTACGTGCATGTCCTGACTTAGCCAGGACACAACTCACATCTAGTACAATTTGCCCACTGTTGCTTGCAGTTGGGTGCTGTGCTTCGCTATGGCGTTGATGCAATTTCTATTTAATTCGCACATTTTCCCCTATCAGTTTTCGAAATTGCCACAACGGTTGTCTGACGTTATTGATTCTCCTCCATTGTTCAACATTCATTGTGGTATTCTGGACAAGTTACCTACTTGTATCTACTTTTGCTTTAACTGTTTTAAGTTTTTAATGTATTTTTCATCTCTTTTTTAACACTTTTGCTCTGTCAACCGTTTCTTTAATACTACTTTACATATAACCATTTAAATTTTAAGGGTTTGTAACGCTCAGAAGGGACGAGAGATTAAAACAATAATAATCCTTTTAAAATTTCGTTACGATCCATAGTTCAATATTGCTGCAATTTTGCACGAAAATTACAGTAAATTTAAAATTAAATTCTTTTTCCATACATCAAAACTATTCATTCATCAATGTAGCTCAAATTTCGCACAAAAATCATTTTTCGTATTAAGAATAATTATTTTTTTATAGTTCAATATTGCTGCCATTTTGCATTGAAATCATTAAAAAAATTTTGTATATGTTTTTATGTGTTTCACTAATATTTATACTTAATATTGCTATCATTTTGCATCAAAATGATAATGATTTTATAACATGAAAAACTTTTCCATACTTCAATACGTTTTTAAAAACCCCCAATGAAAAGAAATATCATTTTGTTTATCAGTTTTTTTCTCACTTACTCCGCTTGAGGGCATAAAGATTCAAGGTTTTATTTTGATAAGGTGAATCAATCTTAATACCCTCGAAAATCTTAAACCTCGTCTATCACAAGCTTGTCTCTCTCGAATCTAAGTCCCAGGATATAAGGACATTGAATAATAATAATAATTGATTGGCACGACAGCCCGCTTACGCGAGACTAAGGCCTAGCTTCCCGCAACCACCCGTGTTGTGCGTGTGAATTTTGTACGCGGGTGGAAGGGACCTACAGTTTTATGCCGGTTCCGAACGGCAGATTGGGAGCTTTTTCATAGGCAATTTTTTACTCTCAGAGGTTTTGCCATTTCCAGCTGAGAGGACAGCCGCCGAAAGAGAAAACGAGTTTCCCGTTATTTTTTTTTTAGGTGTTACTACATGCAGAATTCGAACTAGCGTCGCTCTGCATGCGACTCGTTGGACCGCGCACTAACCAACTGAGCCACGGCGGCTGCTATAAGGACATTGAGCGGACTGAAAAACGAACGACGACCTGACTAGGCATGAATCAGCTCTGGTCATTATTAACGCTGAGCCTTAATCTATTCCTTTCAGCAGGCTTAGGAACGACACACATATGTTATAAGATCACTTTCTGATTTTGGCAAACGAAAAATGAAACTAACTTCTACCTGCAACTTATCAAAAAAAAAAACCTGGCCAAAATACCAACTAAACAGGACGAACTAACTGCTTGGAAAGGCCCGGGGGGAATACCGCAAAGCTCACTGTAGGTCTTGCAAATACCCTGCAACCTTGTCGCAGCTGTAGGAGAAGGTCCAGAGGGAAACAATCACTTACTCACTTTTTGTGTACATGTCTGTTTTCAGCAAGGAGCAGGCTCTGCTTCCTCAGAACCCTCAGAAGAGCTCAGAACCATTTCAACAATGGAAATCAGAAAGCTTCTACAATTCCTGGATCTCACAAAGTTGATTTAAAATACCAGCCAACACCAACACAAATTGAGAATGTGGCATCAAAATAGCACTTTAAGTGCTAATTGTGATACCTAGCTGTGGCAGCAACCACTCAGCCAATCAACCAACCAGACAACCAATTGAAATTCTCTCCGGGTGATTTATTAACACAATTGTTAGAAGTCCAAGGCAATGGTACTGGCATCTCTCATGTTCCCTAGGAGAGAGAAGGTGAGAGTTCTTTATCAAAGTTTTATATGGTATCCGCCTCTCACCAACGAATTTCTGATGAGTAGGTGGAGTTGATATCAAAGAGTTGGTGTCTTCGATGAACGCTGTGTGATTGGAACAGTATTGTTGTTGCGGTTATCCTACTTTGATATAAGGATTTGCTGAGTGATTGAAGTGCGAAGGCTACAAAGCTTAAATGGTTAATGTTAATATTTAGCAGTGGGCCACACAAATCCCACTCAAATATCTGTTTACGTACGTATAACAAAAATATTGAGTGACAAATAAGTTTAAAATAGATTAAGATCTCAAAAGTTGTATAGGAAAAGCTTCAAAACGAAGTTCTATGTGCACCACTGGTCAATGAAATGGAAAATAATTGGAAGGAAGTAAAAATTGGGAGAGCAAAGCACAGTAGCCAAGCCGTGAATGAGAATCAACCCACAACCGCACTGACGACGGGTTACTACAATGTGCGCCGCTGTGGGTCGCTCGAGCCCTTATTTGTACACTTGACGGTTTCAAGTGGCATTTTTACTTAATCTTAAGTGAGTGTGGGCTTTCTTTCAGAACCTAAAAATAAATCATCAAAGTAAGGACTAGATTAGTGTTACCCCTTAATTCACTCTATCCTTTTAATCGTAAGGGTTTTGTTTAACATTTTGTATGCTATTTCTTTTTTACTACCTTTTTCGCTTTTCGAACTTATTCACTGAGTGCAAGTCGTCTCCTTTCTCACGTCTACCTTAGTTATTGTTACTTTCACTTTTTCGTTTTTCTTCACCTTTAGCTCAATTGACATATAATCCTTTTTTTTTTTTTTTTGGAATAATTTTTCCGCTTTTAGGCCATTCACCACTTCAACTTGAATGATTTTCGTTCTTTTCCTCAACTTTCTCTGACACAGTTTCAGTTCCTCAGGCACTCACCTCGTTCCAATTATTTCTTAACCCACTCTTTCTCTCTCTCTCTCTCTTTCTTAAACCACTTATTTTACTCTTTTATAAATACAATTTATAATTGCTCGAACTTACCCGCATCATATTTCCATCACTTTGACTCATCTTTCTCCTCCAACTTTTTTGTGATCGCAATTTATTGCTTTCGCCTTCAATTGTCTCCTGTCTGCTGCTGCGCTCCTTTGTCGCTGGAACCAAAGACGATAATTTCGTTTACGGCATTTCCTGCCAGCCATCGCTCGCACTTCGTTATCATGTCATATGCCGGCGCAATGTGTATTTTGTTGTCTGCTCCTGCGGCGCAGATTCACATCCTTCGCCTCGGTTGCATAGTGTTTCTCGCATTATTTTCGTTTGTGGTATTTTTGTGCGTGGCGTTGCGTCTGCCGTTTGGTGTCTACCTGAAATGTAATTAACTTTCGTGTCAATATTTGGCGCGCTCTTGTTTCGAACTCTGTGTCGGCTATTTGTTCACTTGACGGTTTCGAGCGGCACTTCTATTGAATCTTAGGCAAGTGTCGAGTGCGCTGGTAATGAGCATTTTCGGCAATATTGAAATAAAATCAGCATTTTCCTCAATGGCATTTGGCAAAAAATTAACATCAACTTGAACTGCATATAATTGCTCGCATAGGAATGAGTGAAGCCAATGAAAATCTATAATCCAAGTTGTTTTTGAATTTCTTTCACAACACTTAACATAGACAGAAAATATTGTTGTGAAACGGAAATGCCACTGAATCTTTTACCATGTAAAAGAGATTTTTCCAAAGTTTTACATTTTTTTTGTGTTGAACTCAAAGTTGTAAAACAAATTTTGAGAAATTTACTATTTTTGGTGTTTTTTATGTGAAATAGTTCTATTATTTGATAGAAGGTTTTTCAAATAGCATTATTATTATTATTGTACTAACTATTTAGCCTGCAAATATGCCACAAATAAGTTGTAGTACTCTGATTTATTGTCGACTTGTTTGTGTTTAGTAAATACATTCATTCATTTTAGCATATTTTCAGGCTGACTGTTTGCGCAATTTAATGTGATTTTGCTTAGCTTTAAATTTTCCACTACATTACAATTTGCTTTGATAAACTGCATGGCATTAACACACTTTACATGCATTACACCATGCAACAACATTTTTACAATTCAGAAAACTCGGCATAAATATGAAAGTTCAAATAAAGTGAAATGAATTTAAATATCCGACAGTAACAAAAAACAGTTCGAAGGTGGAAATGTGCCAAATTAGAAAAGTCTACGAAGTCTAAGAAAGTATACAAATGGATCATATATAATCATATATAAAACTGAGGCAGACCCCAAAATGAATACTGAGACTACATTAGGCTTTTTTGTTACCATTAAGAAAAGGGGCTCAATATTCAATATTAACAGAATGTATCAGTTTAAAAGTGTTGTCATTAGCTGACAGTGAAGCGGCGCTCAAAGTTTAAGCTCACCTTCAGTAAAGTTTAAACTTGGGCACACAAATAGTTCTAACCCCATAAAAGAGCTGAGGCAGAACTATTTTGATCCCAAAATGAATACTAAGACCCGATAATGCTCTTTTTTTGCCATTAAAAAATGTGCTCAGTTCAGAAAGTATCAGTTCGAAAATTTTAACAGTGAAGCGGCGCTCAAAATTTAAGCTCACCTAGAATAAAGTTGGACTCGTAGCACTCAAATGGTTCTAAAACCCTAAAAAGAGTTTAGGCAGAACTATTTGGAACCCAAATGGAATGCTGGTAGCCTATTTGTATTCAGTAAAGTTGAAACTTAAGTTGGGAATGAATGAGAAGCGAACCTAACTCTAACCTTAGAACCGTCTTTGGGGTACTGATCTTTTCAAACTAACCTCTTTGGTCAGTAGAACTTTTATATTTTCTTTATCAGCCGTAAATAGTAACAATATCTAAAATATGAAGTCTCTTTGCTAGAATTTAGACAAAAATCCCTGGGATGGATGTAAAACTCAAAAGAACAAAAGATGAAAAGGCATTGATGATGATGACTCTAAGATTTATGTGGGTAACTCAGATTCATGAAAAGGAAAAGAGCTGAAGTCTCTCATACTTATAACCAGATTTAAAACTTTCTGAAAACTCGTCTTTCTTTCTTAAAAAGTTTTCTGGAACTAAAGGCCTTCCTATGAAAATTCTATGCGTAATAAACAAAAGATCTCATCAAGATCAGATGTCTAAAAGTAAACTAAATATTCTAATATCTAAGCATGAATCTAAGTTTTGGTAGCACATGGAGGTTTTGAGCTGAAAGTGATGACATAACCCGATCTAATTCTTTCTGGGGGCTCTTTTCAACACGGTTTACTGAAGAATAATAGTCTATCTTGAAAAAATCTTTCGGAACTAAGGCAATCAAATGGCTTCATTTTAAATTTTAATCCCTAAAAGTCCAAAGATCACATGATTAGAAGATCACATGTCTAAGAGTAAACTAAAAATTATAATATCTTAGCATAAATCTAGCTTTTGGTAGCATCTGTAGATAGGTTCTGTGCAGAACGCAATGACATCTTATTCCAAGTAATCATAGGCTGCGGAGCAACAAAACATACAACTGCCACGAAGAGCACAACTGCCTGGAGACAACAAGATTTGACTCCTTGATTTTTCCGATATTCAGATTTATTAGGATGTTTAGCAGACTTTGGCTTAGCAAAAGTTCAAAAGAACAGATTTTCCTTTACTTACGTGACAACAAAACGGCACAAAAACGCTACTTGGGCGACTGAGGGAATCACAGGGAATAAGAAACTCAGGGAATCGCAGTCCCAGATATTTACCAATGGGTATATTCCAGGAAACTAGAGAAGATGAGCTCTGAGCTATGAGATGAGCTATGAAGTTATACCAAGAAATGGCAACGCTCAGTATTCCTCATTTGAAATGCCAGCTTCGTACTCGTACTAGATTTATACAAGAAATTAATTTTAAGAGGCCAACCTTAAACTTCCAAGGTTCTAGAAAGCTTCTCTCCTCCCTAAATAGAGACCAGATCAAAACCATGATTGGTGTACTGACGTATCTCTGTTTAATTGGTAGTTACGCTTAAAGGTTAGAAATGTTTTCAAACGACTTCTGTCGCAGTTCTATGGACAAGGAAGAGAAAGAAAATACAATTTATCTTCTACCTGTGCACTTGTCCTGTTTTATTTAGAAGAAAGAAGAATCACTTGGTAAACTTTTTCTTCGACAGTCTAGGGGATCTACCCGATAAGACTACTCACAGCTCACTGGTTTAAAAAGTGAACGGTCTCACGTTCGATTGTTCATGGTATCACAAATGGACATTTATGACATGAGTGGACTCGTCTTTGAGGCAGTCACTTCTACCTTTCTACTTGACTACCTAACATCCAATAAACAATTTGAAAACCGCAAAAACGATTAAATCTCACAAATCCCAATACACACATTACATCTTCTTGTATTCCATACCTCATCGCAACCATTTTAATGTCTCGGGAATTTCACTAAAATATTTCAGATTTATAGAAATTGTTTTCTTTTAATCTCCAAAAAAAAGTATTACTAATAAATTCCACTGTTTTTTAATGCACATAATTTGTTTTTTTATTTTTCTCTTCTCCATTTAAATCCATCAAATTTTGTAGTACGTTGTTAACAATCTAGCAAATTTGTGCTAATTTTCCACTTTTGCTAACAGACATAAATTTTAAAATTGCAAATTGCTTCACTGCCATTTGTCCCGCTGTGCTGAAAACAATAAATGACTGCAAAAGCATGCAATAAAAAATAAAAATATTAAGCGAAAAGCTGCCAATAATGTAGGAAAATGCACACGCAAGCGCCATGAAAATATAAATAAATAAATAAAAATATGGAACATGTATAAATTTGAAAGTTTACACGTTAAGAAATGGTGGCATTTATAAAAAAAACACGAATAAAGAAAATAAATAAAAACGAGGCAGGAAAAAAGTGTACACTATCAATTCAACTGGGAGGGAAAAAACCTCGGCGGAACTGAAGCGAATGGTGAATGGTTGTTGCATACGTTTTTTGCGCTGCCCACACACACACACACACACACGCACACAATGCACTTTTGTGCACTGACAAGCGCAGATCTGCTCGAGTTTTTTGCCTGTTAAGGCCACTGCCAGCTGTTGGCAGCGTTCACTTTTGGCTCGCATTTTTCTTTGTATGTGTGACATTTGGAATTTTCAGCGCTTCCATCATGAGACTGCGAAATATTTACGTCAATATTTGCCCGAGGATCTATTAAATATTAAAAACAAAAAATTACAAAAATACAAAAATTTAAAGTCTCTCTGATTGCTGACCACTCAGGCTTAAACTTAGTTAAGTAAGTAAGTAACTCAGGGGTTAAAGCCAGTGTTAATAACCTTCTGCAGAAATGCAGGCCACAAAAAAAACTGTTGAGTATATTCTTCTTCTTCTTCCGAATGTTCGAATGTTTCGATTCTCGTCACAACACTTCCCCAACTGTCTAGCGGACTTGGAGAAGACTTGAACTTGAACCTCAGATTTGGACTGAAACATTCATCAGAGCTACCAAGTAACTCTCATTCAGTGGCGCACATAGGATTGCATTTTCGGGAGGAAGAAAGGGGGCTTTGCGTACAACTTCTGAGCCGAATACCATTCGAAACCATATTTTGTACCAGTAATTTTTGTTTGTTAGTTTGTTTGGAGTGTTTGAACACCCAAAACCCCCTTCACCCCTGTATGCACCACTGCTCTCATCTAAGGGAAGTGCACAAACGAACTCTCCACCAGGTGGTAGCACAATGGGTCACATGGCCTACGTGATGCCCTATTAACACAAAGCCTTGAGTTAGTTCTAGAAGGATCCAGAGGTAAGTTAGAGAGGATTTTGAGTGAAGAAGTTATGAACTGTTGACTTGAACCTATAAAAATAATAGAGCAACAATTTCACAATGGCGCAGTGCGAGCCAGAAACTCTCTCTCTACTTTACAATCTCTGCTGAAATTTCAATAAAAATATTTTTGACGAAATATCCTGATATCCTTTTTTGAAACCAACGCAGAGCTTCAAACTTCATAGGTACTTGCAACCTGCATATTGATTTGTCTTAAAAAAAGTTAGGCGGGACTCAAAGTGTAGAGCATCTACAAGATCTTAAGCACAAATACTCCTCGCCTCCTCTCTTTCACAGAACAACATGACCACTTAACGCACCTACCTACCTAACAACCTCTGCTGAAATCTCGGTACTAAATATTTTTGGCTAAATCTGATATCCCGATAAGCCAACGCAGAGCTTCTCAATTCACTGGGACTTGTATCCTTTGTGTTGATTCTTTCTAAAAATGTGAGGCGGGACTCAAAGTATAGAACACCTACTATAATGTTTGAACCCTAACCTTAAGTGGGTCCTAACTGTGACCAAAGAAACAAACTTGAATTGTTTCGTGTCCTTTCTTCTATTTATTCTTCTCTATATTGAAGTTCAAAGCTTTCAGAACAACAAAAAAAAACATATCTTATGAAAAAAAACCAAAACATATCTTATATCTTCAAAACGATTATGAACTTTGAGACCTTCGATTCATATGCAACACTGAAGCACTCAGTAAAAAGAAAAGTGGTTCCACTTGTAGTGAAGACAAAGCTTCAACGAAAAAGCATTCACAGCAATGCGATAAAGTCTCTGTACGAATCAATTATCTGCACAAATTTGCACACATTTCAGTCTGAAATCAGTCTGAATCAATTCTCTGCACTAATTTGCACACATTTCAGTCTGAAAGATCAGTGATTTATAAACCAGCGATTTGATGCACCAACCGACGCAAACTATTTAAAACCTCTGTGCCTCGCATTTCCAGAACATCTCTGAAATACTTAATAAATCACCACAATGTCACCAATGACACCATTGCAAGATTCCTACAATGTTTTGCATGAATTTTATTTTTTGGCAACAAACAACAAGCAGAGCAACGTTTGGACGCGCTGGCCCGTGCCACCATTTTGCTTTAGAGTGATGACCATGTTCGCCATGTTGATGCCACTGTCACTTTCTGTCATTTGTGCTGTTGCCAATTTTATTGTACTTACCATTTTTTGTTTGTTTGCTCATAGCCGCCGGTTGCGTTCGAGCCAGTCGTTGGCATATTTGTTTGTTCTATTTTGGTTCTCGTTTTTTTTCTCTTTTCTCGGTTGCAACATTTGTTTGGGGGTTTTCTGCTGTACGAAGCTGCTAGTTGTTTTTGTCGTAGGCATTGTCTTGTCAGTTCTGCAGTGACTGCAATTTTTTTTAACCTAACATGTTAGCAATGCCTCACAGGACTTGCTAATTGGCAATTTTTGCCAAAAACAACAACATAAAGTTGGTTTTGGCCATTAAAAAAAAAACAAATTGTAGGCTAGTAAGTCAACTTGGTAGTAGTGGAAGGTGAGAAAAATGTTAAATTAAAGACCATAAGTCACTTAGGATCCAACAGAGTCCTGAATGACCAGTAATTCGGTCGTTTACTAATCTACAGATGAGGTTTATTTTTACTCAGACATAGCACAAGTGTTTCAACAGCGTTTGAATCCAGTCTGATGTCTGCAATGAGCTAAAAAAAACCTATACATAGAAAGCGACTTATGACATAACTACCAGCTTCCCTCACTTACAGCTGAGATGACCTGAGAAGATTATTGGGAAATGCCATTCAATGCAGATTCGGTTTATGACCAGCTAAGCCAAAGCTAGTGGCAGCAACTTGAATGACCTTGAAGCATTGACAACCTGGCTGCGTGCTGTGCGCCGTTAAACGACATAAAGACCAACCAACGCTGTGTCGACGCTTAATTGTCGACGCTGGCACGTGCGGATGTGCGTGACATTTCACTTAAAATTTCATCAACACAGTAATTATGAAATTCTCACACACACGCACCCATTCACTCGACACTTTTCCCAGCCATGCGACCGGCAGCAGCAATTGTTCGATAGTCTGCAGTCGCCGCACAAAAGGCCGAAATAATTAAATTCTGATCTAATCAGTGTGTGAATAGCCATCGATCAACATCGATGCAGCAATTTTCGTATTGTGTTTTATTCGCTGTCGAAATGTTGGGGGTCAATGTTGCACTCGGTAATTTTTGCATATTTGCAAATTTGCAACTATTGTTGCACTCATATCGACGCACCTAACCTCACTGTTGCCTTAATTAAGTGTATCATTTTTGTTATTTTTATTGTTGCCGACTGCATTGCAATTCGCTGTAAAGTGATGCGACATTAATTAACCGAAACAACTCAATGTAGCTGCAGCAACAAACAACAAAAACAAACACCAACACAATTTCGTTACAATTTCGACATAGCAACCGAAGTGGCAACACCATGGCAACCACTGGAGCACAGTGCGCGATAGGTGGCACAGAGGAAGAAGGAGGTGGAGGAAATTTTGTGTTGTCGACGAAATTTAACACGCCACGACACTGCGGTTAATACGCCGATTCGCTACAGGTTTTTAGTGAAGAATGTTAAACTTTGCAATTTATTGATTTAGTGTTGGTTGTGGTTTTTTTATAATAATTTTTTTTTAATTTTTATTATCAGACCCTGTTCTTTAGAGTGTTGTCATATGATAGCAACCATATCGTTGTTGCTGTAATAATTACTTAAACATAAAATGTGATATGCATAGTAAAACATAATATATTTCTTCCTTAAGGGGGTCTTCTACCTTGTTGGTTCAAAAAAATCGATTTTATTTTTTTTGCAGTTTTGTGGCCTAGAAGGTACTAGAAATATAATATTCAAAGGGTATAACCGAAATCTTATTATTTCGGGGTTTTTAGAGTCATCGAATATAGCTCCGCATGCTGTTATCGCAACGCTCATCGCCACTTTAAATGCAATTTCCCAAAAGTTGTGTTTTTGCAACTGGTTGGCAAGATATCTCGAGAACTAATTGATCAATTAACTAAAGTGGTATATCAAAATTTGCGGAAAACATGTGGCTATCGTTTGACACGAGCTTTTTAGATTTTTTTCATTTTAACGATTTTTACAGCTATTCTTGACCTTGAAAACGTAGACATTTTTGTTTGTTTGTTGCCTGTTTCGTGAAATTTTGGAATTTTTCAAAAACCTCGTGTCAAACGATAGCCAAAGTCATAAAGAAACTAAATCATTTTGGTTTTTTTGTTTCAGACGACTTTCATGGGCTGAATCGTGACAACCGTTTTAGTATAAATTTTTCGTAAGGGACATTTCAAGGTCAAATCACGGTCAAACTAGAGACAGTAAAATTTCAGAAAAATTAATGTTGGAAGTATAGAAATAAACGAATTCAATGCAAAAAACCGAACCTTGATTGCATTATTGGTTCCCCTACAATCTATTGTCAAAAAACAGTATCAAAAACGAGGCCACAAGTTCGTTCGGTTATTCTATGCCATATGGCATAGTCTCTTTTCAGTGCCTGTTTTAGGTCAAAAACTTGTGGATACTATATTTTTATATTTTTGTATTTTGCTCTGAAGATTTTTATACCAAATAATGAAAAAAATATTTTGATTAGTGTACCAAGTAAATTGTAGGGGTTCAGAAAGTGCGCAGTCCAGACAAAAAGAGGTCACTTCGTACTTGTATTTATTCTATTACAAAAATCAATTTATTTCATAGGTAAGTAGTAGTAGGTAAGTAAGTAAGTAATCTAGTAGGTTTTATTGCTTTTGTCAAAAAAGTTAGATCCCAAATAAAGTTCACTAAGGCTGTACTATTTTTTTATTTCTTACTAAGCCATATGGCATGATGCCCAAAAACCACTTTTTCGAACAATATTTAAAAAAATGACTTCTGATTATTCATTATGTAGGCTTAAACAGTAATAAAATGGAAAAGAATGATTTTTAAAGTTACAAACAAAAAAGAAGTACCGAAGGGTTAACTTCAGCTACAATTTAAAAAATATATCTGAATCAAAGTAAAAAGTCAAACCATAAATAAATTTCTCTTATTTTTTATGATTTTTCTTTTAAGATTTAGTATTCAAAACACGTGTAACTTCTCTTCTTTAAACATAAATATTCAGTTTATTAATTTCGTATTATTCCTAAAACTTCAAACTATTCGAATATCCAATATTTCTTCCCTTACTTCAGCTACAATTATTGAAAAGATATACATTGTGACCGAAAAGTTTCCGGAAATTCTCATTTAAAATTCGCGCGCTGTATATTTTTCGATATTTTAAGTTTCTGTAGGTTGGTAGCACTGTCCTTAATTACTATGCCAAAAATGAGCGCGATCTGTCAGACAGTTTGTTTACGGCAGCTGTTGAAACCAGTTCACCTCAGTAGTGCGTTGCGATTTTGTTGAGAATTTTCTTCAAAATGAGTACCGTGAACAGGTCTCTTTGGACGTGCTTGATCGTGCCAATTCCGATCCAACTTTCATGGAACGCATCATAACTGGTGACGAGACATGGGTCTATGAGTACGACATGCAAACAAGCCAACAATCATCGGAATGGAGAGGAAAAGACGAGCCGAAACCGGAAAAACCACGCCAAAGTCGCTCGAAAATCAAGGTAATGCTGATTGTTTTCTTCGATATTCGTGGTGTGGTGCATCATGAATTCGTCCCTGAAGGACAAACAGTCGGTAAAGACTATTATTTGACTGTTTTAAGACGTTTGCGTGAAAATATCCGCCGTAAACGGCCTCAATTGTGGAAGGATAATTCATGGATTTGTCATGACGATAATGCTCCCTCGCACCGAGCCAACATTATCAACGATTTTAAGGCCAAACATTCAATAAATACCATCGAACAGCCACCGTATTCACCTGATCTTGCACCGTGTGACTTTTTCCTGTTTCCCAAACTCAAATTACCACTCAGAGGAACGCGTTTTGAATCCATAGAAGACGTAAAACAGAATTCGCAGAGGGAACTCAAAGCCATACCGGAAAGCGCCTATAAAAAATGTTTTGATAATTGTAAGAAACGTTGGCATATGTGTATCGCTTCTAATGGAGCACATTTTAAAGGAGATAAAATAAATATTGATGAAGATTAAGAATTTTGCGTTTTATTTAAAATTTCCGGAAACTTTTCGGTCACAAGGTACACCAATACATTGCTCTGCCATGTGCAGTTTCCATGGCAAAAATCCATGAATTGGGCTACGAATTGCTCCCTCATCCCGCCTATTCACCCGATCTAGCCCCAAGTGACTATTTCTTGTTCCCAAAGTTGAAAAAGGGCTCGGCGGAAAGAGATTTGCTTAATGAGCACACGAAATTCACTTTTTTCCATTTTCCATTTCCAACGCGGTAGTTTGATATTAACGGCTGTCAAAAACAAACTAAATGTCGCAGCTTGTTCAATTTTTGACAAGAGTCAACTGACAGATGACTGTTAACGGGAGCAGTGTTGCCATTTCAATTAAGAGGCGGGAAATTCAAAAAGTCACGAACTTATTGACCCGCCCTCGTATTCCATTAAGAAATTTAAAAAGTATTATAACTTCATAAAAATATCGAAATAACCAATAAAAGAAAAGAAACATCTTACGCCAACTTTTTTTACAACCTTGCACCCACTTTTTGTCTGATTCAAATATGTAAATTTATGCTATAATTACGTGATATTTCTGGCGATAATTAGCACACATGTTATCCAATTAATGGCAAATGTAATCATTCTACAGAGATGCACAATAAAATGTTTTATTTGAATCTGCATTTCAAACATTTGCGCACACGCGTGTTATGATATTTTTCGCATAAATACATACACATGTGTGCATATGTATGTACAAGCGAACAGACAACAGTATCTACATTTGTACGCCTCACATGATGACTTAATTAGTAAAGTTTTTACCACCAATTTTGTTTGAAACTTGTTGCCAGTCTTGGCAAACAGTGGCAGTCGTCCTTGCACTACGCACAACCGCAGCCAGAGCCATACACACGCACACATATACACATACGTATGTCCATACATAACTAAGATTTACCAAATTGAAATGTTTTGTAAACAACTTCAACTTGGGGCCTTTTACACTGTTGCACAGCATCTTTCAATAAGTGTAGCCATGACAGCGACCAATTATGTATGTGTGTGGTATGTGTGGGTGAGTGCGTGTTTTGTTATTATAAAAATTTTGTACAAAATTCGTTAACTGCACAATTGCCGTAGTGAATAGTAGCTGTAAATTTGCTGTGACTGCTTTCAGAAAGCTGTCTTAAAGTTTGATCCGCTTCTGGCAACTAAAAGATAAATCGCTTTTTTTGAAGCAGCTCAAAAAACGTTGATTTCTCACACACAAAAGACAGATGACGAATTATTGCAAGTAATGCAAATATTTTCAAAAGCTATATTTTCGATATTACACTCAGCAAAAATAGAAGAAAATCGAAAAGAATCACAGGACATTTCTTCGGCTGACAACCCATCAACCAATCAATAAAAATATATTCAAACATTAAAACAATGCGAAAATATTCTGTACGCATACCACAGCCGAGGACATTCATACAGCAATAGCCAAGGATTTTCAGGCAACGTTAGCAACGACCAAACACACACACACCCACACGCACACTGCACACATGTCACCAACACTGGTTCACCTTCGAGTTTCACCGGTCGTTATCAGTTTTGTTGTTAGGATGATGGCTTTCGGCATTTCAGCTGCCTGTGGCCAAGCGACAACTGCCATAGCAGCGACCGCTGTTAGCATAATTGCTGCGCACACCTTGTGCTGCAATCGCAATTAATACTCAAGTCAAAGTCTCAGCGGGCGCTAATTACTTGGAATACTTGCACAGTGAGCTGAACTGCATGAAAAAAGTGATCAAATGGCAACGGAAATGGTTTAGCAGTTCAACTACTTTTCCAATGAATCACACTAAGCAATGAGAGTCCACAGACTGGGACCATCAGATGTGGTCTTTCTTTTCGTTGTCGTTCATTGACTGTAGCAGAATAATTTTTTTTTGGCAGAATTTAAGCTCCGAAAAACTACATTTTAAAAAACTACATTAGAGATATGAAAAATAATAACATATTTTAAAATTGCTATCGCGAAAACGTTGGCTTTAACTTTATTATTACACAAATGTGTTTGAAATTAATGCTATCATTACAAAATTACTTGTTTAAGATTATTTTTTGTTACATGAAAGATACCCTTCAACTTAACCCAACTTTTAACTTTCAGAAATTCATAACAATGAAAAAAATTATTAAAACTAAATTTTTCGAAGATTTTTCCTTTAGTAACTTTAATAAAATAAAAATGAGGCGAGTTTTTCAAAAATTATTTTCTGTTACATGAAAGTTAACTTTCAACTCAACCCAGATTTTTATTTTGAAAAATAAATTCATAACAAGAAAAAAAACATTATTAGAAATAATTTTTCGAGGATTTTGTATTTAGCAACTTTCGTTAAAGAAAAATTAGCAAAACTTTTCAAAGATTATCTGCTGTTACATAAAACTTCACCTTCAACTTAACCCAACAATAAGAAAAACTTATACAAATTAATTTGTCGACGATTTTGTATTTAGCAGCTTTAGTAACAAAAAAATTAGCTGAGTTTTTCCAAGATTATTTTCTGTAACATAAAACTTAACCTTCAACTTAACCCAGCTTTAATTTTCAGAAATTAATAAAAAAAATAAAATAAATAATAGAGAAATGTACTAAAATTAGCTACGTTTTTCAAAGATTATCTTTTATTACATGAAATTTAACCTTTCACTTAACCCAACTTTCCATTTTCAATAATAAAGAACAACAAAAAAATTATTAAATTATTATTATTATTAAATAAATAAATTATTATTAAGTGTTATTATTATAAATTATAAATGATTTTCATTATTAATTATTATTATAAATTATTATTAAATATTATTAGTTTTTTTAGAATTGTTTATTTAGCAGCTTTAATAAAATAAAAACTAATTTTTTATATTTTTGTAATTGTTTTCATGTTAACTTAAGCTAATATCCGCCTTAGGCAGCAGACAGAGTTGTATTCAGCTAATATTTCAGTTCATTTATGCATTTCAGTTGCCAGTGATAAAACACTTTTCGTTTTCAAAAGTCTTTTTTAACACTCTTTTATATTTCGTTAACCACCACCCGGTCATTTGTGGCTGACACAGGCAACCCCGGTCGCATGAGACCCGAAGAAATCAAATGTGACATCTGTTATAAAACTCAATGGCACTGCGACATTGTGTTACTGGGAGATATGAATGCAACAGGTGATAGTTTCTCACCACACTTTAACCGACAGCTGGCACCTAAATTGTTTGCAAAGTGTTGCCTTTAGAATGTGAAACTGTTGTAATTTCAACAAACACATTGAAATCTCATACAGATTACAGAATGAATATTAATCTCTATTTTGGCAGTAATTTCAATGTAACCTGCGTATATGTGCTTTGACACAAGTTTCATTGGCACTAAATTTCCCAAAACAGCTGATTTGTTCTCACCACGAATCGCTCTGTAAAAGCAATGTCAAAGTGAAATTTATATGAAAAGCGGCCAACAAACATTGCACAATCATAACAATATCACTTAAGCGGAAAACGATTTTATGAACGCAACTTATCTTCGCATCTTCCGGTCAATGTTTCAATAGAAATGTATAAAATTAATTTTCTAACATGAACCTGTAGCCCCCTGTAGTAGATAAATTGAGAAACAGCTGATTATACATTCACCTCAAATCGAAGACAAAACGAAGGCGTCATTTATACGAAAGGGAATCCACAGATTTTAGCAAAATAACATAAAAACAACAACATTGCAAAACATTTCGGTTCATACACAACGCATAGGTTAGTTGACTTAATGATTTCGAATACAGAAATATTTCAGTAAATTACTACAAGCCAACGTTATCTAAAAATTTAAGCTAATCACTGCAAAAGTTGTTGAAGGGAGTGTAAGGTGTCATTAGTTTTCGTCGTCGTCGATTCATTCCGTTGCTGTTGATGTCACTTCTAAGCGGATTTTCAACGCCACCAGTTCGGGTTTGTCAAACAAACGTATTCTTGAACAATTTTTACACACTTTTTGGTAAGTAAACTAAGCCAATAGTTATTAAAGTGAAAAGTAAACTTAGGTCATGTTTGACAACACACAGCTGACGTTTTATTGAGTGCCGGCATTTCGCACACATCATTGTGACAGAAGCACATACAAGTTTACATATGGATGTATGTGCATTTTGTGTTGTGAAATACAAAATAGAACTTTCTAAAAATTTGGACAAAATAAGCAAACAATTGATTCATTGTCGCATCGATACGCCGCGGTATCTTATCGAACTGATATATATGTATGTAAGGCAATTAACTGCTTCTGTTACTGTTCAATGTTCAAAACATAATGATACACCACATCATTCTGAGAAACAATATTTATTCATACCTATTTAAAAAATATGCAATTGACGCATGTCTATACAACAATTTTTACATATTGTATGATACAGAATTTTTCCTAATCTCCTCAAATCTCATTTTCTGACAATTGCAGTTTATTTTTAACTGCTGACTTCATTCTCTACCATTGTGTGTTTCTGTTATCCCAGATTTTTTTGGCTACATGGGCGTATTTTTTAATTAATTACTTGTGGTAGGTTACTTTTAACCTAAATAGGTTAATTTTTTTTCAATTGGTTACTTTGAATCGTGTTTGTTGACTTTTTGCAAAGGATGTAGTAATGTTGTAGGGAGGTGACATGTGAATACCCTTGTTTTTTGTTTTTACTCGTAGAACAATATATATATTATATGTATATATTATATACATAAATATATATAACTTCGTTGGTTTTGTCATGGTTTTTCTGTTTTCGCCCAACCCCAAAGGATTTCCATTAGCTCACCCTTTCTTACGAATAATATTTCCAAGGCTCATGTCTCTGGCAGTTTAGAAATCTCCACCTGCTGTGGCCAGAACATTCAGTCATTCATTTTTTTTTCTATAGGCACATTCCGCAGAAACAAACATGAAATTTGAACTTTAGAAAATACACTTGTGCTAAGAAGACATTTTTAGTAATTCGAAGTCCAAAAAAAGCAAAACATGCGTCAAAGTGTTGTATGAAAAAAGATAGTTCAATGGGTCTATTGCTTTTAAACTTGATGAAAATACTTCAAATAAAACCTAATTCGGAACGCACCTTTTTCAGTTTTTCAAAAATTAAAATTTAATAACGTCCGTAATGGGTTAAGATCCATATACGGTGAAGACCATGAAGAACACAAAGGTCTGATAGGCATATTGACTTTAAAGCTGGTGGAAACATTCAGTTCAGTTTCTTGAATATGAAAATCTAACAAAGGGTTAAAATTTTGTGTGAAGAAACATAGTTGAATTGGTTTTTTACTTCAAATTTAGTAAAACTACTTGAAGCGAGAATTTTAATTATTTTTTAAATCAAAATCTTATTTGGTCAACAATGGGCTAATTGTTTATCTGGGAAAAATGAATTAATGGGCCTATTGGCTTTAAATATGATGAAAGCACTTTGAATGAAAAATAATAAGTCAATTATTATTGAAATCCGTCAAGATCAGCAAAGGGTTAGGAGAAAACTGATTTATTGAGCCTGTTTACTTTAGACTTGGAGAAAGTACTTAAAATCATAAATAAGTAATCCAACTCATAATTAAACGTTAGATTGTATCTTTAAGTGAGCAAACGTTAAGTCAAACCGTCACTCTTTGCTGTTTTATATATAAAATTATTATTGATTTATAATTCTTTTGTAACAAATTTGCTGTCCACAAGCTGCAATGTGGGTTCATAACTCAACAAATTCTACGAAATCAAACCACGCAGCGACAGTACTTAATTATTTTCAATTTATTAGCGATGTCAAATAATAATCGATTACACCAGAGCAAAAATTAAAATTACAGTTGCACCAATTTTATTTTATTGCAGTCATTTTTACCAGTTCAGAATGTTAAATCAAATGAATTGACAAATGCTAGTTGTTTTTAGCGCCACATTGCAGATAATCGCAACCACAACAACGTTGACAATCTAAAATTTGGCCACATGACCCGCAAAGTACACAGCCGTGGGTGATCGTATCGCAAACACGAACGGATGATTGGCATTGAATCGCTTCTGATTCATATTCAAACTCTGCTTCTCCACTTCTATAACTGCAAAGACAAAAGTGCTATATTATTTGAAATTTGCCAATTACCAACAACTTACATGTTGCGGCCGCTGCCTCCGAGCCGGCCTCGTTCACGTCCAAAAACGCTTTGTGCTTCACATCGGACACCTTTTGTCTTGTTGATGCATTTGCAAACAGTCCACTGAAATCGGCCGTATCGCCAAACATGCTCGTCATGCCCAACTACAATTAACACAAAAACAACAATTATTATAAAATCACTCAATAGCTTCTTCGAGTAGAGGGTTTGCGCTGACCTGCTGCAGCGGCTGCTTGAGGTCGACATTGTATTCGATACGGAATTTTGGCAGAAAAACTTTCACATCCTCGTTCCTCATCTGCGCAGTCACCTCATTGAGATCGCGCTTGGCCAGCTTGGCTTCCAACGCCTCCAGACCGTCAACCTTGTTGGGCAACAGTATGAGCATCGACAGATCCGAATCCTTGTAGGGCAACTCCAGCGCAGTGGCATCCAGATCGGCCAGTTCGCCATATTGGAACGTTCCACTTCGATGCATCATGTCGACGGAAACCTTATTGCCGGCACTGTTGCTAAAGTCTGCCTTGCGCGTCGACGACTCGCTGAACGGTTTCGCCCACTTGGCTTTGAAGTAGATTGCATTCACCAAAACGGCGCTGGTATCGCCGTCCACTGAGCCCGCCTGCAGCAGCTCCTGGATCTTGTTGTCCGTCTGCTCCTCCACCCAGGCGTTGATCTTTTGCACCGCTGCAGAAGCATCGGCAAAGTGCACCGACTCCGCCTGCGAGTCGAAATACTGGACGGCAATCTCGTTGAACTTGGGCGCCAGCTCCAGATTGTCGTTCACATAGATACGATTGGCCATGCGCAGTTGTGGTCCGTCAGCGCTGGACGCCTTAAAGGCGCTCTTTATGAACTGGCCGTAGTCCTGCGCGATCGATACCTTCTCCGCCTCGGCTGAGAACTGGAGCGCTCGCTGCATTTCCGCAGCCGTCTCCGAGCCGGCGCCCATGTAGGCCAAGGCCAGGCAGCTCTGCACAGAGGCGGGCGAGAAGATCACATTCTGCTGTGCGTGCGGTGCGGCCAGCTCCTGAAAGAGATCCGCTGCGAAGAGATTGCGGCTGGCGCTGGCCGATGGGGCAATGGTGCCTGCTGCTGCCATTTGTATGCCGACAACGGTGACAAGGAAAACAATAGCTGCAATGAAACGTCAATTAGTGGGCAATTTTGTGTCGGTTATTTTACGTTGGGTTTCGTTTCTGCATACGTCGCAAACTGTAATCGTTAAATCGTCAACATGCAATGCCCAAACCAATTGACTGCTGATAAAATATTTCAAATATTTTTACTATCTTTCCTATCAAATGGCAAAAAAACACTAAAAATAACTGCTCGAACAACGAATTGCTAACCGATGGCGCAAACCAATGAGAAAGCAGTTCGATGTCCAAATTACCGCAAACGAAAACAACAAATGAACTAAAAGAATGTGTAAACATTTGCACTGCGAACTGAAATCTTACAAGCAAATGATCTCATCCTGTTGCTGCTGATGGATATTTTTTCAAATTATTACTCTATTTTTCAATGCAACTGAATTGAGTAGAGAGAATCACAGCGCTCGTTCAACTGGTTTGTTGGATGGCCAACAGTGCAACTGAGCTGTTTTTATTAACAGCTACGATTACTTATTGTTCTGTCAGTAAAAATCCAATGCATTTATATTCATGTGGACACGGCTATGTATGTAGGTACATATACAGTAAATCATACTTTTCGTGCAGTACACAATTTACGGCAGATAAGCAAAACATCCAACACGCCCTTGTTCGATCACTGCTCGGAGACAGAGCCAACTTCCACACGGAATGTTGTCATTCTTTGAAGTCGGTTTCATTCATATACCATAACAAAAGCAGGAGAAGGAAGAACAAAAGATGATGAACTTTCTTCTGCTCTGAATGTTTGCTAAGGTCCCTTTGATCACACATACTTCTTGAACATGTAAAGTCTCTTTTGGTCCTTTTGCACAATTCTCTTAATTTTTTTAAATTTCTTAAATTTTAAACCAATTACAAACAAAATTATGATATGATTCACAGTCATTGACTGGCAAATAAAAATATAGGTAATAGTAATAATAAATAAAAATTAATAAAATTAATAATTAATAAAAAGTCCTAAGCTCTGCTTGTGAAAGCAATAAAAACAATATGCCAATGCACGAAAGTCTATGCCGCTCTTTCTCTCTGTCTCTGTTTCTTACTTTTAAACTCAACTTTGAAGAATGAAAACTTTCCGCATGGAAACGTCATCGAAGTAAAGTTCTAAAGTTGTCTTCCGTTTTACTGATTCGCAAAAAGGGTCGGAAAAACACACATAAGTTCCGCTCGGAATACAATTACAAGCAATTCGCCATGCAAATTCTATGGTCTTCTGCTTATTTGTTTGGAATTAATTTTTTCTACACTCTACAAAAATGGTAAACAAATCGCATAAACCACATCGGGATTTCACTTTACATGGGTGTAGAGGTGTTGTAAAGCCTCAACTAGTTAGTAATATTGCAGTTTTACAAATGATTAGCTGTTCATTGACACCACACACACTTCCTGTCATACGAAATGCACCTCAGAGAGTGTATTCTAATATTTCCACCGATTTTTACATCAATCATGTAACACTAGTTGGACTTGTTTTATTATTATTTATTAAGTTTATAATAAATTATAAAATTAATAATCGTACAAACTTAGCTGTCAGGCCATCAGCTAAATTTTTTTGTTTGATACTCACCGAAAGGAGGAACTTTTAAAAATAACCCCCAGGCTTTTTTCACTACTGTGAGGTATTTTTAACATCTAAAATGTTATTCCAGCTCCCTGATGTGTATTTATAATAAAACTTTTAAAATTATTTATATAATTACTGATAAGATGTGTTCTCACCGCCCACCGCTTTTTAAAAGGTCCACCGCCGGTCGCTTCCCTCTCACCTCACTCTTCCAATCAACCCAGGACCAATTAATTGATTTAATTTAATTTACTTTTCACCTTTTTCCATTCCGTTTAATTTTTTGTTGGTGGTCCTTGCCCGTTCAGCGACTGCTTTAAATTCTTTTATTTATTTTCTACCTCGACTTTGTCGCCTTCACAGAATCCCTTCGCCTCGTCCTCCATGAAATCCAAGAGCATTTTGCTCTGGTCAGCAGTCTTATGCTTTCCTCTGATAAGAAATGAATTTATTAGTTTGATTTAACACGGTGTTTAAATTATTAACTTACATTTTCGTTGTTTGTTTTCGTTTTGCTACTTTCCGATCTCAATTCCACCAGCATTTTGTTTAACGGAATATTTTCGACAACAATTTTTAGTGGGGATAAGTACAATGTCAAATGTAGGTGAATTCAGTATTCAAGATCTTCTGGATCGCTGATGGCAGTTTGTATTTTCGCCTTGATGAAATTGTCAGCTGATGCTTCCGACTAAAGGAGTTTTGGTATAAACTTAAATTTTATCTCGTTGTATCTTTGGTCTAGAGATGGTAATCCAGCCTCCGCGAACATGTTATGTACTGTTGTAGTACGATAAGCATTATATGCTGGCCCTGACAGCTTGGTGATAGATAGGTTCACCAATATTTAGAGAAGTTTTTGGGCAGTTGCCATATAAGTATAAGTCATAATCAATTTTGCTTAGAACTAGTGTTTTATTTAATTAGTTAGAGAAATACAAAATTAGGTTAACTCTGGTCATTAAGGATTTCTTTAAAGTAAGACAATGTTCCTTCCATCGGTAATCAGAGGTAGATACAATGCCCTAATTTTTTAATTTATTTACATTTTGGATTACATTGTGATAGTGATAATGATATTGAGGCTATTGGCATTACATATGCGTTTATGGCAAATATGGAATTTGTTCGTTTTGTTGAAAGATATTTTGGCGCCGGATATGGTAGTCCGTTCCAAAATATCCTTCAAAATAGCGTTGAGAGATTCAGTCGCTTTCGTAGTGTCGATTGTTTTGTTTAATATGTAAAGATCATCAGGATAAAGGCAGTGATCTAGGTGAGGTTGTCTTACTTACTTACTTAACTGGCCATAACAACCCGTTATCGGGTTACGGCCTGCCGCAAAACTTCTCTCCAGGCGCCTCTGCTTCGCGCGCGCCTTCTCCAGTTGGTCACACCAAGAGATACCAGGGCCTCTTCCACTTGGTCCTTCCACCGGAGACACGGCCTCCCTCTTCGCCGTCGACCTCCAACCATCGCATCGAATACCTTTTTCGCCGGAGCTTCGTCGTCCATGCGGCAGACATGACCGAGCCAGCGTAGCCGCTGGATGTTAATTCGCTGCGCTACGTCCATGTCCTTATACAGCTCATACAGCTCGTTATTGGTTCGTATGCGATAGTCGTCACCAACCCGAACAGGGCCGAAGATTTTGCGAAGCACCTTCCTCTCGAACACTCCAAGGGCCGCTATGTCGTTTCGTGTCATTGTCCATGCTTCAGCGCCATAGAGGAGCACGGGCAAGATAAGCGTCCTATAGAGTGAAAGTTTTGTCGGTCGAGAGAGGTCTCTACTTCTCAATTGCCTACCGAGACCGTAGTAGCACCTGTTGGCAAGAGTTATCCTTCGCTTTATCTCCAGACTGACATCATTGCTGCTGTTGATGGCGGTGCCAAGGTAGACGAATTCCTTGACAACTTCAAAAGCATACCTGTCGGCCTCGACGTGAGACCCTAGCCGCTGCGAGTCCCTGCGTGTAGACAGCATATACTTCGTCTTGCCCTCATTTACCACCAGACCCATTTTGGCAGATTCTCTTTCGATAGCCGCAAAGGCAGCGGTGACATCTCGCTTGTTACGTCCGATGACATCAATATCATCAGCGTAAGCAAGGAGCTGGACACTTTTGTTGAAAATTGTGCCATTACGATGTACACCGGCCTTGCGCAGAACACTCTCCATGGTGAAGTTGAAGAGGTCGCAGGACAAAGGATCACCCTGTCTGAAACCTCGAACGGTATCAAAGGGGTCGGAGAGGTCACTTCCAACCTTGACGGAGCTGCGCGTATTGCTCAACGTCGCTCTGCAAAGTCTCACGAGCTTTGCAGGGATACCAAGTTCAGACAATGCGGCATATAGGCGATCCCTTATCGGGCTATCGAATGCTGCCTTGTAATCGATGAAGAGATGGTGTGTATCGATTTGGTTCTCATGGGTCTTCTCCAGGATTTGGCGTAGAGTGAATATCTGGTCGATGGTGGACTTACCAGGTCTAAAGCCGCACTGATAAGGTCCAATCAGCGCCTTGGCGAGTGGCTTTAGTCTTTCACATAATACGCTCGTCAGGACCTTGTATGCAATGGGAAGTAGGCTGATACCCCTGTAGTTGGCGCATATTGTTGGGTCGCCTTTCTTCAGCACAGGACAAAGGGCACTGAGGTTCCAATCGTTGGGCATTCGTTCCTCCAGCCATATTTTGCAAATGAGCTGATGCATGCACCCAATCAGCTCACCGCCGCCGGCCTTGAACAATTCAGCTGGTAGCCCATCCGGCCCTGCAGCTTTGTTGTTCTTGAGTCGCTGGATAGCGACCCGTACCTCGTCATGGCTGGGCGGTGGCACATCCACACCGTCGACGTCGATTGGTGCCATCTGGACATCTTCACCACTGGCGGTATTGTTCCTTTCGTCGCCTGCGAGCAGCTTGGTGAAGTGCTCCTTCCACAACCTCAGCACACCCTGCGCATCCGTAACCAGATCCCCGTTTTCGTCTCTGCAAGAAGATGCCCCAGGCTTAAATCCTTCCGTAAGACGCTTAACTTTTTGGAAGAATTTTCGGGCGTCATTCCTGCTCCTGCACTCCTCGATTTCCTCACGCTCGCGCCTTTCTTGCTCCCGTTTCTTGCGTCTAAAAAGGCACCTCTCTTTCTTCCTCTCCTCCCGGTATTTTTCTGTCATGGCTCGCGTGGCGGCCGACTGCAGGGTCTTCTTGTATGCAGCATTCTTCACTGCAGTGGCTGCGCGACACTCTTCATCGTACCATTGGTTTTTTGGTGGTGGGCGTCGAAAACCAAGGACATTTTCTGCGGCGGCGCGCATAGAGTGGGATAAGTGAGCCCATAATCCGCCGATGTCATCAGGTGGAGAGGGGGAGCGACCGAGCTGGTTGGAGAGTTGAGCGGAGTAGGCTTCGGCTACCCCTTGTGATCGCAGCTTACTGATGTCCAGCTTTCTTCGCAAACTAGGTTGTGCGGTCTTCGCTGCGCAAAGACGCATGCGTACCTTGGCTGCAACAAGGTAGTGGTCCGAGTCGATGTTGGGTCCTCGGAACGTGCGCACATCTAGAATGCTAGAAGCATGCCTTCCATCAATCACAATGTGATCAATCTGGTTGCGTGTGGATTGATCGGGGGATAACCAGGTGGCCTTGTGGATATCGAGGTGCTGGAATCTGGTGCTACTAACTACCATGTTTCCTGCCGCGGCGAAATCGATCAGCCTCAGACCGTTGTTCGAAGTGGTCCCATGGAGGCTGAACTGCCCGACTGTGGGGCCAAAGACGCCTTCTCGCCCGACCTTTGCGTTGAAGTCCCCGAGGACAATTTTGACGTCATGGGCCGGGCACCTGTCGTAGACGTCCTCGAGCTTCGCATAGAAGGCATCCTTGGTCGCATCGTCCTTCTCTTCCGTCGGGGCGTGCGCGCAAATCAGGCTGATGCTAAAGTATTTAGCTTTGATGCGGATCGAAGCCAGCCGTTCGTTCACCGGAGTGAACCGAGAGACGTGGTGGCGAAGTCTCTTGCTGACCACAAATCCGCAGCCAAATTCGCGCTTCTCCGCATGGCAGCTGTAGTAGATATCGCAGTCTGCTCGCTTAGAGCAACCTTGTCCTGTCCATCGCATTTCCTGGATGGCGGTGATGTCAGCCTTACATTTCGTGAGGGCTTCCGCCAGTTGGATAGAGGCACCTTCCCTATAGAGGGTCCGGACATTCCAGGTGCATATCCTCAAATCATGGTCCTTGAATCGTTTGCTGTGGTCGTCAACATTGTGGGTTCCTTCCGAGGCTTGCTTTTTGGCTTTCATTGGTATTTGGTTTTCCGTGGCGGGCACCAAACCCTGCGCACAACCCAAATTTTAAGTCCTGGGGATAGGACTCGCTGCACACATTAGTTCACTATTCAGCGGATGCCAAATAGCTATCCAGAAGGGCCGCGCGGAGGCTGTGCATCAGCTTGGATTGGACAGGGACAAGGATCGTTCTGGCGTTCGCCAGGTTGAACGCAATCAGAGACTTTACCTTGTATGTCCGCTCCCTTCCTTCCAGGAAGGAAGGAGGTTGTCTTAGTATATATAATTGTGCTGATGCCATTGAAAGCAATCGAGAATAGGATTATGGACAGAGGAGATCCTTGTGGAATGCGGTTATACAAGGGAGAAACGTATGAATAAGTATCATTAACGCGAACTCAAATTTTTCGGTTTGTTAAGAAGGACTTTACGTAATTAAAAATTGGCATTATTTACAAATTTACACTTTGCTTGTCTTACATTTTCTACTACTTATTGGACTATTCCATGTTTCCCCTTTACTTGCTCAAATAAAACTGTCCCTCTGCGCTGCACCTGGCTGCTTTTATACTTGTCTGGTTATCGCGCCGATTGTTCTCGCACAATCCAGTTGGACTATCTCTCGATGGTTCTCGCACATTCCAATTGGCATATATCTCGATCGTTCTCGCACATCCCATTTCCATCGCAAGCCATCCTTGCCATATCGAAATTATAACAAGTCGGCCGTACTCTAAAGTGCGTGCCTAAAAGTATGCCCGTAAAACCATTCATGCATAGCACAGCGACAGAGTGCCTCATCGTAACAATACCTATTCGATCAAATGCCTTCTCGAAAGCGAGCGAGAGGATTGTGACGTGTTTCCGTGATGAAACAACTTGGGTAACATCGTGGTCCATGTGCAGCAAAGCGTCCGTACATCCTATTTTGTTTTTAAATGCTAGCTGGTTGGTTGAAATGAGGTCCTTCGACATCATAAACCATGACTTTCTTCACGCTATTATTTTTTCGAGAGTTTTAGGACAAGTGGGATATTGGTCGATCAACTATGTTTGCGAAGGTGTTCTTTCCGGAGCGCGGTTCTAACGTGTTACTTTGAGTATTTTTAGTTGTAAACAAGTTTGAAAACATAATCGGACGAGTAGTAAGACCACTCTGCCAATATGGTTTGCAATTTGATAGAGTTCGGTGGTCATGAGGTTGCTACATCGTATTGCAACGATGGATTTATTTGAATTTCTACCGGATATGCGATTTTTTTTATTCCATAGATTTTTGATGGCTGAATTTCTGTTTATGCTACATAAAACTTTCTCTTTTACGTTTTTTAACCTCTCTTCTGAACTTCGAGTTAATTTTTAATATGAAATAAGGTTTGATTGTAAGGATTATTTCTGAAATTCTGCGTGCTAAGACGTCCCTCGTGGACCGAGGGACGTTTTTCGATATAGTATTGTTTGATTGAGAAAAATTCAGGTGAGCGGCCTTTCGCATTGCTTTAGTAAGAGATGATACGTCTTGGTTACGTTAGCGTTTTTTATTGTTCTTTTTTCAGTAGTTTTTGAATAGTTTGGCCAGTCTGTCGGGTCAAGTAAACATTTATTGTGAGGTTTCAGAATATAAGTATTGCAAGACGTTTTTATTTTAATTTGTATTGGATAGTGGTCACCATTGTGGAGATTATAGGTCTGTTTGGCAGAGAATAATTTTTACGAATTTGTACACATTTTTACTGGATCCTGTTTGTTGACGCCAAATCTCCAGTAACGAGAGAGAAACTGAGAGCGTAAAGTGGCAGTTCATTTCGTGAGAACTTGCAAGTTTTTACTGGAGAAATTTCGTCCAGTAACTTTTTGCCAGTAAGAAGAAGAACAAGAAAAACATATGACTGGCTGCCATATGAAACATAAATTTTGAAAACATTTGGAGGCAAATGGAAACAGCAAAGAAATTGTGCGTTCGCAAGTCTGCTGAACCACAACCGTCTTGTGCTCAGCTTTACCCGCTGAAGCTTAAAGGGAAGAATTGCAGATTGAGCGCAACGAACTATTTGCATTTTGCATTAAATGTCTGATTTAACTTAATTTTCTCTACCACTTCGAACCTCAAATGAAACTTTTAGATCAGCTGTTCCGTTCTTTAACCCTCCTGTTTACACCCTTTTTACTGTGTATTGTGAGTGGGCCAAGTCCCAGTGGTGTAACCAAGAGTTAAAACTTGCAAGTTCTTACAAATTTCTGTTTGTTTACTTTTTTGGATAGTTTGATTTTAGGGAGCGTATGCTGGTTTACTCTGCTGATATTTTTTACTGGATAATTTTTACTGGAAATCTGGCCAAACAGACCTATTGTAAGATACAGAATTTTTCCTAATCTCCTCAAATCTCATTTTCTGACAATTGCAGTTTATTTTTAACTGCTGACTTCATTCTCTACCATTGTGTGTTTCTATTATGACCTCAGATTTGTTTGTCTACATGGGTATTTTTTTTAATTAATTACTTGTGGTAGGTTACTTTTAACTTACTTTTAGGTTAAATTTTTTCAATTGGTTACTTTGAATCGTGTTTATTGACTTTTTGCAAAGTTATGTAGTAATGTTGTAGAGAGAGATTTTTAGAGATTTTTACTCGTAAAATAATATATATATTATATGTATATATGTATATAACTTCGTTGGTTTTGTCATGGTTTTTTGTTTTCGCCCTACCCTAAAGGATTTCCATTAACTCACCGTTTCTTGCGAACAATATTTCCAAGGCTCATGTCTCTGGTCGTTTAGAAATCTCCACCTGCTGTGGCCAGGACATTTAGTCATTCATTTTTTTTTTCTATGGGCACATTCCGCAGAAACAAACATCAAATTTGAACTTTAGAAAAGAAACTTGTGCAAAGAAGACATTTTTGGATATTCGAAGTCCAAAGAAGCAAACGATGGGTCAAAGTTTTGTATGAAAAAAGATAATTCAATGGGCCTATTGCTTTTAAACTTGATGAAAATACTTCAAATAAAACATAATTCGGAACGCACCTTTTTCAGTTTTTCAAAAATTAAAATTTAATAACGTCCGTAATGGGTTAAGATCCATATACGGTGAAGACCATGAAGAACACAAAGGTCTGATAGGCATATTGACTTTAAAGCTGGTGGAAACATTCAGTTCAGTTTCTTGAATATGAAAATCTAACAAAGGGTTAAAATTTTGTGTGAAGAAACATAGTTGAATTGGTTGTTTACTTCAAATTTAGTAAAACTACTTGAAGAGAGAATTTTAATTATTTTGTAAATCAAAATCTTATTTGGTCAACAATTGTTTATCTGGGAAAAATGAATTAATGGGCCTATTGGCTTTAAATATGATGAAAGCACTTTGAATGAAAAATAATAAGTCAATTATTATTGAAATCCGTCAAGATCAGCAAAGGGTTAGGAGAAAACTGATTTATTGAGCCTGTTTAGTTTAGACTTGGAGAAAGTACTTAAAATCATAAATAAGTAATCCAACTCATAATTAAACGTTAGATTGTATCTTTAAGTGAGCAAACGTTAAGTCAAACCGTCACTCTTTGCTGTTTTATATATAAAATTATTATTATATATAAAATTATAATTCTTTTGTAACAAATTCGCTGTCCACAAGCTGCAATGCGGGTTCATAACTCAACAAATTCTACGAAATCAAACCACGCAGCGACAGTACTTAATTATTTTCAATTTATTAGCGATGTCAAATAATCGATTACACCAGAGCAAAAATTAAAATTACAGTTGCACCAATTTTATTTTATTGCAGTCATTTTTACCAGTTCAGAATGTTAAATGAATTGACAAATGCTAGTTGTGCTTAGCGCCACATTGCAGATAATCGCAACCACAACAACGTTGGCAATCTAAAATTTGGCCACATGACCCGCAAAGTACACAGCCGTGGGTGATCGTATCGCAAACACGAACGGATGATTGGCATTGAATCGCTTCTGATTCATATTCAAACTATACGTCGCCATTTCTATAACTGCATAGACAAAAGTGCCATATTATTTGAAATTTGCCAATTACCAACAACTTACATGTTGCGGCCGCTGCCTCCGAGCCGGCCTCGTTCACGTCCAAAAACGCTTTGTGCTTCACATCGGACACCTTTTGTCTTGTTGATGCATTTGCAAACAGTCCACTGAAATCGGCCGTATCGCCAAACATGCTCGTCATGCCCAACTACAATGAATACAACAACAACAATTGCTATAAAATCACTCCATAGCTCCTTCGAGTAGAGGGTTTGCGCTGACCTGCTGCAGCGGCTGCTTGAGGTCGACATCGTATTCGATACGGAATTTTGGCAGAAAAACGTTCACATCCTCGTTCCTCATCTGCGCAGTCACCTCATTGAGATCGCGCTTGGCCAGCTTGGCCTCCAACGCCTCCAGACCGTCAACCTTGTTGGGCAACAGTATGAGCATCGACAGATCCGAATCCTTGTAGGGCAACTCCAGCGCAGTGGCATCCAGATCGGCCAGTTCGCCATATTGGAACGTTCCACTTCGATCCATCATGTCGACGGAAATCTTATTGCCGGCACTGTTGCTAAAGTCTGCCTTGCGCGTCGACGACTCGCTGAACGGTTTCGCCCACTTGGCTTTGAAGTAGATTGCATTCACCAAAACGGCGCTGGTATCGCCGTCCACTGAGCCCGCCTGCAGCAGCTCCTGGATCTTGTTGTCCGTCTGCTCCTCCACCCAGGCGTTGATCTTTTGCACCGCTGCAGAAGCATCGGCAAAGTGCACCGACTCCGCCTGCGAGTCGAAATACTGGACGGCAATCTCGTTGAATTTGGGCGCCAGCTCCAGATTGTCGTTCACATAGATGCGATTGGCCATACGCAGTTGGGGTCCGTCAGCGCTGGACCCCTTAAAGGCGCTCTTTATGAACTGGCTGTAGTCCTGCGCGATCGATACCTTATCCGCCTCGGCTGTAAACTGGAGCGCCCGCTGCATTTCCGCAGCCGTCTCCGAGCCGGCGCCCATGTAGGCCAAGGCCAGGCAGCTCTGCACAGAAGCGGGCGAGAAGATGACATTCTGCTGTGCGTGCGGTGCGGCCAGCTCCTGAAAGAGATCCGCTGCGAAAAGATTGCGGCTGGCGCTGGCCGATGGGGCTATGGTGCCTGCTGCTGCCATTTGTATGCCGACAACGGTGACAAGGAAAACAATAGCTGCAATGAAACGTCAATTAGTGGGCAATTTTGTGTCGGTTCTTTTACGTTGGGTGTCGTTTCTGCATGCGTCGAAAACTGTAATCCCAAACCAATTAACTGCTGATAAAATATTTCAAATATTTTTACTATCTTTCCTATCAAATGGCAGAAAAACACTAACAATAACTGCCTGAACAACGAATTGCTAACCGATGGCGCAAACCAATGAGAAAGCAGTTCGATGTCCAAAATACCGCAAACGAAAACAACAAATGAACTAAAAGAATGTGTAAACATTTGCACTGCGAACTGAAATCTTACAAGCAAATGATCTCATCCTGTTGCTGCTGATGGGTATTTTTTTCAAATTATTATTCTATTTTTCAATGCAACTGAATTGAGTAGAGAGAATCACAGCGCTCGTTCAACTGGTTTGTTGGATGGCCAACAGTGCAACTGAGCTGTTTTTATTAACAGCTACGATTACTTATTGTTCTGTCAGTAAAAATTCAATGCATTTATATTCATGTGGACACGGCTATGTATGTAGGTACAGTAAATCATACTTTTCGTGCAGTACACAATTTACGGCAGTTAAGAAAAAAACATTCAACACGCCTTTGTTAGATCACTGCTCGGAGACAGAGTCAACTTCCACACGGAATGTTGTCATTCTTTGAAGTCGGTTTCATTCATTTACCATAACAAGAGCAGGAGAAGGCAGAACAAAAGATGGTGGACATGAACTTTCTTCTGCTCTGAATGTTTGCTGAGGTCCCTTTGATCACACATACTTCTTGAACATGTAAAGTCTCTTTTGGTCGTTTTGCACAATTCTCTTAATTTTTTTAATTTTCTTAAATTTTAAACCAATTACAAACAAAATTATGAGGTGATTCACAGTCGCTGACTGGCAAATAAAAATATAGGTAATAGTAATAATAAATAAAAATTAATAAAATTAATAATTAATAAAAAGTCCTAAGCTCTGCTTGTGAAAGCAATAAAAACAATATGCCAATGCACGAAAGTCTATGCCGCTCTTTCTCTCTGTCTCTTACTTTTAAACTCAACTTTGAAGAATTAAAACTTTCCGCATGGAAACGTCAACGAAGTAAAGTTCTAAAGTTGTCTTCCGTTTTACTGATTCGCAACAAGGGTGGGAAAAACACACATAAGTTCCGCTCGGAATACAATTACAAGCAATTCGCCATACAAATTCTATGGTCTTCTGCTTATTTGTTTCGAATGGATTTTTTTCTACACTCTACAGAAATGGTAAACAAATAGCATAAACCACATGGGGATTTCAATTTACATGGGTGTGAGGTGTTGTAAAGCCTCAACTAGTTAGTAATATTGCAGTTTTACAAATGATTAGCTATTCATTGACACCACACACACTTCCTGTCATACGAAATTCACCTCAGAGAGTGTATTCTAATATTTCCACCGATTTTTACATCAATCATGTAACACTATTTGGACTTGTTTTATTATTATTTATTAAGTTTATAATAAATTATAAAATTAATAATCGTACAAACTTAGCTGTCAGGCCATCAGCTAAATTTTTTTGTTTGATACTCACCGAAAGGAGGAACTTTTAAAAATAACCCCCAGGCTTTTTTCACTACTGTGAGGTATTTTTAACATCTAAAATGTTTTTCCAGCTCCCTGATGTGTATTTATAATAACACTTTTAAAATTATTTATATTATTACTGATAAGATGTGTTCTCAGTTATTTATTAGTTTGTGTATTATAGAAATATTTTCTGCAGTTTTCTGGCAGGATTTCAGTATTTCAAATGCGTTTGTATTGTTCGCTGATATCAGTTTCGGGGCGCGCAATGGATGTTGGACATGTAATGAGAACGTGCTCTATTGACGTAGGGTCGCCACAGAAGGGGCAGTTGGGGACGCTTTCGTTTCGCAGGATGTGTTGGTGAGTCGTTATGGTGGGTCCAAGACGCAGGCGTGAGAATATTTTTATTTTATGCTTCCCTACGGGATTCCCAGAATTCGAATCGGAATCGGATTTAAATCGAAATGAAATCCGATTCCGGTTTGAAGAGGTGTTCTGCAATCCGAACGGAACTGCCACATTCGAAGTTTATTTCGAATCCGATTATTAGCAAATTAAACAATCAGCTGTTTGCTTGAAATGTTCAAATGAAAAAGGCAATTGCAAAATTATGTGAGATTTTTTATTATATTAAATAACTTCGGTTATTTTATTGGCAGCAGTGGCGTATTCAGGGGGGGGATTAGGGGTATATATGCCCCCCTTGGTCGGCTATGATTTTCAGACAAGGTTTGGTAAATTGGCTGTATTGTGATAAGAAGTCAGCATGAAGATTTTCCTTTCGGTAACGTTGCTCTACGCAAAATCTTTAGCTTTACTAAACTCAAATCTGAGTCTTCAGGAAAAATTCGCCGCTTGTACTTTTTGTTGTGATTCCAGCTGGGATCAAAAGCGATTATTTTTTCACTTGACGGTATAGTTAGTGAACAACCAATTGGTCTAAAGTGTTAACTACTTCTTTTGACTTTTTGTAAAACGATATAATTTCAGGTCATTTTTTTCACCAACATATCCTGGTTATGATGAAAAGTGCTCAAAGGGGAATCTTCCGCGAAAAGCCAGCAATGTTTTACTTAGTGTGTGCTTTTCATAGGACGTACATGGCAGTTGTCGCTAAGCCCACTTTTCTCATATATCTCTTATAGGTGTTAACGAGCTTCATTCCTGATTACAATCGTTACATTCTTGGCGAATGGTTTTGTCACCGACAGAACGAAAAATTGGTCTGCCTACAGATTATCAAGAGATTATCCATTCGACTTACAAACACCACTCAAAATAGAAATACCAAAATATGTCTGAATATCAACAACGCTTATCCATGCACTGCCAAAAACTCGCAAACCTTCAACATTCGTTTTGTCAGTTACTATCTTTAACATTGGTCTTCATTGGCATCTTGCTGACACACGACTTCAAGCATAGCGAGTTATACCAACTTTAGTTGAAATAATATAAATTGGCCCTTACTTTTCCGTTAAGTTCAGGAGGCGCATTGATCCATAAAAAGGGTTTGCTTATAAAAACAATTCAAAACTTTCATTCTAGAGACGTAATCTCATGGCATTTTCTCTACGTGTTGCGTTTAATTTCCATACAATTTGTATATGGGTGAAATTTCACCCACGTAACTCTTTTGAAGTGAAACTTCTTTACGCACGCTTGGCATGGGGAGTAAGCTGGCGAACGCGTGACGTAAGCGTTACGAAAAGTGTGATCGGGCGAGGCGAACGGGAGTTGAGTGGGGGATATAAGCAAGAGACAGCAGTGCGCGCGCACATTTTCTTTCTCTCTTCCTCTCACAGCCAAATACGTTCCGTATATCTAAGCACACTGCAGGCCTATTGTCTGTATCACAGTGTAGGAGCAAGAGACAGCAGTGCGCGCGCACACTTTCTTTTCTTTACGAAAATAAAAGATCTATGCAAAAATATTAATTTACCAATGAAAACATAAAATAAATTTAAATATTTGTAGAAAATTAATATATGTGTATGTACATACATGTATATATTGTACACACACATATATATGTAGGAAATGGGATGCGACCCTGAGGGACGGACAACACGGACTGGACGAAAGTACGTACGAATACGTAACTGGGCGGACGGACATTTGACGAGACGCGGACAAATAACGGGACCATCGGACGAGAAACCGGGGGAAGAGGTAACAGGAAAACGGACGACTCGACAGTTGATTACGAAACGCGGACAGCAACGGACAAACTAAAATAAACTTGTAATAAGTTACAACTGAAATACACTAAATGTTACAAATAAATTAAAACTGAAATAAACTAAATGTTACAAATGAAATAAAACTGGAATAAACTAAATATAAAAGAAAAGAAACCCCACATATATATATATACATACAGATGGAGCGAAAGAAGTTTCACTTCAGTCGTGTGGTCATAAGCACACTCGTTTTTTTTTATAATTTCCGTTATAATGAAATAATCAATATGTTGTAGATAATTTCTAAAACTTATATTGGTTTGCTTCAAATACAAGAAACCTTAATCATTTTGATAAATATATAGGAAAGTTGAAAATGGGTGAAAAATCACCCGAACGACGGATTAGGGTTACTGCAATTTTTGCCGAAAATGTTGAGTGTTGAAATGTTGAGAAGTTGCTAAAAGTTTGGGAGAACTTGCTAAGTTTTACGAACCCTTTGTGCAAGGCGAAAATTTTGTTGTTGAAGTTAAGTTATGGAAATTGTTCCCAAAACGACTAAACCTTGCTCCAAAAGATGCTATTGAAGCATTACAGCATTGTGATGAAGTCTCTTTTCCTAAAAAAATTAGATTTTTATATAATTTCATGTACAGTCAACCCTCCTATAACGCGGTGAGTGCGTACCGCGTTGTATGGAAACCGCGCTATAAGAAACTCAGAGTTAGTACAAATCACATCATTCGTACCGCGTTATATGGAGACCAATAAATACAAAAGACAAGATCAATTATAAATTATTTTTATTGAATTCATCTTTTCTTTTTATTGAACGTTCTTTTAGAGGTTTAAACCCCTGAGCACGCCTTTGATTTTGCGAAATGAAGGTCCTAGCTGGTAGTTTTTTCCAATATAATGCCGTCTCATCGGCGGTAAAAATCTGATAATTCTAGCTAGCTACAGCTTTTTAATTTTCGGCAGCCTCAGCATCTGTTGAGGCCTTGAAATTTAATATTAGGCAATGTGTACATTTTTTTTTAGTTTTTCAAGCCATCCTTTCTCGTACTGTGAAAGAGCTCTGAGACGATTGAAACCGAAGCCGTAAACGACTAAGAGATAAGCTTGAATGTTTATAAGTATAAACATATCCAGTTAAAATTATTCATTGGGTGCACGGAAAAAAGTGATGGAACGTTGTTGAACGGAAACCGCGCTGTAGGGCTGTCGCAATTTCAGCTCCGCGTTATATGGAAACCGCGTTCTGAGAGTACCGCGTTATAGGAGGGTTGACTGTATACCTATTCGGTCAAATGCCTTCTCGAAATCGAGCGAGAGGATTGTGACAAGTTTCCATGATATTCTTCTCACTATTTTTTTTTCAATTGTTTAAGGTAGACAGAACAAGAGGGATATTGGTCGGTATCGTGTGACGTTTGTAATGTCGTTGTTCTGTTTAGGGATAGGAATAATGGTAGCGATTTTCCAGGTTTGTGGAATAAAATCAGTTTGGAGAATATTATTATAAAGTTTTAGAAGCCTAGTTTTCTATAAAGGTGAAAGTGCTTTATCTTACTATATGATATTCGGTCATGTCCGGGAGTTTTGCCTTTTATTTTCGAAAATTCATCGTTAGTTCTGTTAAGCTTATGTGTTCTTCAATAATGTTTGCGAAGGTTTTGTTTCCGGAGCGCGGTTCTAACGTGTTACTTTGAGTATTTTTAGTTGTAAACAAGTTTAAAAACTTATAATCGGACGAGCAGTAAGACCACTCTGCCAATATGGTTTGCAATTTGATAGAGTTCGGTGGTCATGAGGTTGTTACATCGTATTGCAACGATGGATTTATTTGAATTTCTACCGGATATACAATTTTTTTTATTCCATAGATTTTTGATGGCTGAATTTCTGTTTATGCTACATAAAACTTTCTCTTTTACGTTTTTTAACCTCTCTTCTGAACTTCGAGTTAATTTTTTAATATGAAATAAGGTTTGATTGTAAGGGTTATTTCTGAAATTCTGCGTGCTAAGACGTCCCTCGTGGACCAAGGGACGTTTTTCGATATAGTATTGTTTGATTGAGAAAAATTCAGGTGAGCGGCCTTTCGCATTGCTTTAGTAAGAGATGATACGTCTTGGTTACGTTAGCGTTTTTTATTGTTCTTTTTTCAGTAGTTCTTGAATAGTTTGGCCCGTCTGTCGGGTCAAGTAAACATTTTTTTTTAGGTTTCAGAATTTCAGTATTGCAAGACGTTTTTATTTTAATTTTTATTTGATAGTGGTCACCATTGTGGAGATCATTGAAAATATTCCAATCACACATTGGGACTAGGAGTGGTGAACATGTCAATGTCAGAAATGGCAGAAATATCAACACGTGTGAAAGACTTATGGGTGGAGAAATGAGTAGGTCGAGCATCGTTGAGTATCCATAGTTGCAGTTGTTCACTGACGATCCCCGCAGGTTGTTCCAACTGTTAAAGTCTCCTAATATTATAAAAGGCGTTTTTATGTTGAATGTACTGGTTAGTTCATTTATTGAAAAGGTCTGAGAGGGTGGAATATATAATGACAGACAGCCCTGTTCCAGAATCCGAATCGGATCGGAAATGGATTTGATTCCGACCGTTGGTGTTCTACATTCCGATTATCGGAAATATTTTCCGATGCAACCCTGTTCTCAAATCCGATTAAGTTCGAACGAATTTGGATCGGAAATTTGGTGTTCTGCATTCCGATTATCGGAAATTTTTTTCGAAAATAATCCGCTAAACAAAAAGCTGGTGGAATTGAAATCGGAAAGCAGCAAAACGAAAACAAATAACGAAAATGTAAGCAAATAAATGAAACATCGTGTTAAATAAAACTAATACATTAATTTTTAATCACGGGAAAGCATAAGACTGCTGACCAGAGCAAAATGCTCTTGGATTTTATGGAGGAGAATGCGGACGTCGCGAAAAGTTTCTGCGACAAAGGCGACAAAGTCGAATTTGAAAATAAATGGAAGCATTTAACGCAGTCGCTGAACGGGCAAGGACCACCAACAAACAGTGTAACGGGATGGAAAAAGGTGAGAAGTAAATTAAATCAATTCATTTTGTAAAACTTTCTTCAATCAGAGACCTGAGTTGATTGGAAAAGTGAAGTAAGAAGATAAGCTTTAGCGACCGGCGGTGGACCTTTTAAGAAGCACACACTTTCCAAAATGGAAAATGCGGTTGTCTTTTCTACCGATCGTTGATAGCCTCCTTCGGCAAGAAATTGCAAAGCCGTCGCCAATTTCAATTCTGGCGGAGCATTGCCGAAGAAAAGGTCTCACTTCGGTCAAGATCATGTTGAATGCTGCTTTGTTAAGGCGGTACCGAGAAATAAACCTTAAATAGGAAATTTTGAACATAACTAAAATGACTAGTTACGAAGAATCTGGCAATTCCATCGGATTGCTGTGGTCTCGCAAAATTCTGCGCTTTACTTTTTTAACGGCGGACTGCTCGTTCTCAAGCAATACTGCAAATAAAATAACCCAACTCATTAAATAACATAATAAAACCTAACAACATTTTACAATTTCTTTTTTCATTTGAACATTAAAAGCAAACAGCTGATTGAAGGTTTGTTAATTTGCTAACAATCGGATTCGAAATAAACTTCGAATGTGACAATTCCGCTCGGATTGCAGAACACCTCTTCAAATCGGAATCGGATTTAATTCCGATTCAAATCCGATTCCGACTCGGATTCTGGAACAGGGCTGAGAATAGTGAATTTTATGTTTAAGTCAACTTCAATAGCGATCATTTGGAATGGGGAGTTGATGTTGATTTGTTTGTGGGGAATATTGTCTCTTATCAGAATACCGACACCTTGTTTTGACGTATTGTTGTGATTGAAAAAGTATGGAATGTAGTTTTTTGGGGCAATTGGCAAAAATGAGTTCTTACAGTGCGTCTCTTGGAGAGATATGATTGAGGGATTGTGCTCTTTGATTCTTATTTGGAGCTCTGATATATTGTTAATCAAACCGTGTATGTTCCACTGCAATATAGAAAAGTCCATGTGTGAAGTGCAATTTCTCGAGTCTTATAAATTTTAAATTTATGGAAGAGAGAAAAAAGAGCAGGAGAGAGTAATAAATAGTAGAAAGAGTTAGTCAGAGCTTTTTGAGCTGTCAGACAGAATCGTGTCGTGATCTTTTGTCAAATCCAGTATATTATGTTTTTGAGTCGTGGGAGAGTTTTAAATGGTTTTTTCATTCGCTTTGTTGTGGGTTTCATTGGTTGGTGTTTTTGTGTGGATGGAGTTGGTGATATTTTTTTATATGTAGTTGGTTTAATATTACTAATAGTTGTATTGTGGCAGAGAGTTTTGGATTCTGTTGTTGTTTTCACAATGTGAGAGGGGGTACAGATGAACGTGGAGATGTTTGTAGAAGAGAGTATTGTGTAGAAGAGTGTGATTGATCGTGTGACGTTTTGGCAATTTTTTATCATTCTGGTGTCTTATGGGTGAACTGAGATTTGTTTTGTTGGTTGTATTTGAGACCGATGTTGAAAGAGAGTAAGTAGATGTCAAAAATAAGTTAGGTGTGTTAGTTTTAAGCGCATTGACGTATGAACTTGTGTGATTGTTTTGGCTTGTTTTTGGCAGTTCCTACAGCGCATACGATTAGGAATATAGTATTGTACTTTTACCTTGTACCAGGCAACATCTATGGAGCTGGAAACGCGAAACCTATCAAATGTGAGTAATGATTTGCCAGTGAAAGTAGGTTTACCGATGTCAAATAATAACACAGTGCAACAAATTCAAAAAAAATTTCGAGGGACAAGGTCAAACCCGTCTCATTCGATAGAGGACCTCAGTAGATGAAAAAGTGCCAAGGGATTTTTCTCGGAATGTTCAAGTTTTTTTTTAAATGCAGTTTAAAGATGGCGGCTTAATGCCCCTTCCTGAAACTTTTAAAACATCATATCTCTTGACTCAAATGTCAGAAAGGAATAATGTTTACGTCAAATGAAAGCTAATGATATAAAGTCGATGACACAATATCCTTTTTTGAAAAAATGTATGAAAAAGGATATGAAGGACCTCAATTAAATTTGTATCCTTGAATATCCTGGAGACCGTGCGAGATAAATTTATGTAAGTGGAATATCTCGTAGCTTCTTAGTAGGAACATCGAATGTAGCAAAGCACATTCTTTTAATCGTTGTAGAATCTTAACTGTAAAAGTGATTTACATGAAATTTATAAGCCGTATAGATCTTTGAATGCTTTTTCACCAGAAGTCACTTATATAAATTTAGCTCCGAGAAAAATCGCTTGGCACTTTTTCATCTACTGAGATCCTCTATCGAATGAGATGGGTTTGACCCTGTCCCTTTTTTCAGTGTTACACTGTGTAATCGATTACACCAGAACCAAAATGAAAATTACAGTTGAATCAATTTTATTTTATTACAGTCATTTTTACCAGTTCAGAATGTTAAACTAGTTAATGAAAAAAATCACACAAATGTAGAAATCAAATGAATTGACAAATGCTAGTTGTTTTTAGCGCCACATTGCAGATAATCGCAACAACAACAACGTTGACAATCTAACATTTGGCCACATGTCCCGCAAAGTACACAGCCGTGGGTGATCGTATCGCAAACACGAACGGATGATTGGCATAGAATCGCTTCTTATTTAACTTCCCACTAAGCATCACCACTTCTATAACTGCATAGACAAAAGTGCAATATTATTTGAAATTTGCCAATTACCAACAACTTACATGTTGCGGCCGCTGCCTCCGAGCCGGCCTCGTTCACGTCCAAAAACGCTTTGTGCTTCACCTTGGACACCTTTTGTCTTGGTGCATTTGCAAACAGTCCACTGAAATCGGCCTTATCGCCAAACATGCTCGTCATGCCCAACTACAATAAACAACAACAACAATTGCTATAAAATCACTCCATAGCTCCTTCGAGTAGAGGGTTTGCACTGACCTGCTGCAGCGGCTGCTTGAGGTCGACATCGTATTCGATACGGAATTTTGGCAGAAAAACGTTCACATCCTCGTTCCTCATCTGCGCAGTCACCTCATTGAGATCGCGCTTGGCCAGCTTGGCCTCCAACGCCTCCAGACCGTCAACCTTGTTGGGCAACAGTATGAGCATCGACAGATCCGAATCCTTGTAGGGCAACTCCAGCGCAGTGGCATCCAGATCGGCCAGTTCGCCATATTGGAACGTTCCACTTCGACGCATCATGTCGACGGAAATCTTATTGCCGGCACTGATGCTAAAGTCTGCCTTGCGCGTCGACGACTCGCTGAACGGTTCCGCCCACTTGGCTTTGAAGTAGATTGCATTCACCAAAACGGCGCTGGTATCGCCGTCCACTGAGCCCGCCTGCAGCAGCTCCTGGATCTTGTTGTCCGTCTGCTCCTCCACCCAGGCGTTGATCTTTTGCACCGCTGCAGAAGAATCGGCAAAGTGCACCGACTCCGCCTGCGAGTCGAAATACTGGGCAATCTCGTTGAATTTGGGCGCCAGCTCCAGTTTGTCGTTCACATAGATGCGATTGGCCATGCGCAGTTGTGGTCCGTCAGCGCTGGACGCCTTAAAGGCGCTCTTTATGAACTGGCTGTAGTCCTGCGCGATCGATACCTTATCCGCCTCGGCTGAGAACTGGAGCGCTCGCTGCATTTCCGCAGCCGTCTCCGAGCCGGCGCCCATGTAGGCCAAGGCCAGGCAGCTCTGCACAGAGGCGGGCGAGAAGATCACATTCTGCTGTGCGTGCGGTGCGGCCAGCTGCTGAAAGAGATCCGCTGCGAATAGATTGCGGCTGTCGCTGGCCGATGGGGCTATGGTGCCTGCTGCTGCCATTTGTATGCCGACAACGGTGACAAGGAAAACAATAGCTGCAAAGAAACGTCAATTAGTGGGCAATTTTGTGTCGGTTCTTTTACGTTGGGTTTCGTTTCTGCATACGTCGCAAACTGTAATCGTTAAATCGTCAACATGCAATGCCCAAACCAATTGACTGCTGATAAAATATTTCAAATATTTTTACTATCTTTCCTATCAAATGGCAAAAAAAACACTAACAATAACTGCCCGAACAACGAATTGCTACCCGATGGCGCAAACCAATGAGAAAGCAGTTCGATGTCCAAAATACCGCAAACGAAAACAACAACAATGAATTAAAAGAATGTGTAAGCATTTGCACTGCGAACTGAAATCTTACAAGCAAATGATCTCATCCTGTTGCTGCTGATGGGTATTTTTTTCAAATTATTATTCTATTTTTCAATGCAACTGAATTGAGTAGAGAGAATCACAGCGCTCGTTCAACTGGTTTGTTGGATGGCCAACAGTGCAACTGAGCTGTTTTTATTAACAGCTACGATTACTTATTGTTCTGTCAGTAAAAATCCAATGCATTTATATTCATGTGGACACAGCTATGTATGTAGGTACATATAGCGCAAATCATACTTTTCGTGCAGTACACAATTTACGGCAGTTAAGAAAAAAACATTCAACACGCCTTTGTTAGATCACTGCTCGGAGACAGAGTCAACTTCCACACGGAATGTTGTCATTCTTTGAAGTCGGTTTCATTCATTTACCATAACAAGAGCAGGAGACGGAAGAACAAAAGATGATGGACATGAACTTTCTTCTGCTCTGAATGTTTGCTAAGGTCCCTTTGATCACACATACTTCTTGAACATGTAAAGTCTCTTTTGGTCCTTTTGCACAATTCTCTTAATTTTTTAATTTTCTTAAATTTTAAACCAATTACAAACAAAATTATGAGGTGATTCACAGTCTCTGACTGGCAAATAAAAATATAGGTAATAGTAATAATAAATAAAAATTAATAAAATTAATAATAATTAAAAATTCCTAAGCTCTGCTTGTGAAAGCAATAAAAACAATATGCCAATGCACGAAAGTCTATGCCGCTCTTTCTCTCTGTCTCTTACTTTTAAACTCAACTTTGAAGAATTAAAACTTTCCGCATGGAAACGTCAACGAAATAAAGTTCTAAAGTTGTCTTCCGTTTTACTGATTCGCAAAAAGGGTCGGAAAAACACACATAAGTTCCGCTCGGAATACAATTACAAGCAATTCGCCATACAAATTCTATGGTCTTCTGCTTATTTGTTTCGAATTGATTTTTTTCTACACTCTACAGAAATGGTAAACAAATAGCATAAACCACATGGGGATTTCACTTTACATGGGTGTGAGGTGTTGTAAAGCCTCAACTAGTTAGTAATATTGCAGTTTTACAAATGATTAGCTGTTCATTGACACCACACACACTTCCTGTCATACGAAATTCACCTCAGAGAGTGTATTCTAATATTTCCACCGATTTTTACATCAATCATGTAACACTAGTTGGACTTGTTTTATTATTATTTATTAAGTTTATAATAAATTATAGATTTAATAATCGTACAAACTTAGCTGTCAGGCCATCAGCTAAATTTTTTTGTTTGATACTCAACGAAAGGAGGAACTCTTAAAAATAACCCCCAGGCTTTTTTCACTACTGTGAGGTATTTTTAACATCTAAAATATCATTCCAGCTCCCTGATGTGTATTTATAATAAAACTTTTAAAATTATTTATATAATTACTGATAAGATGTGTTCTCAGTTATTTATTAGTTTGTGTATTATAGAAATATTTTCTGCAATTGAGGATTTCAGTATTTCAAATGCGTTTGTACTGTTCGCTGATATCAGTTTCGGGGCGCGCAATGGATGTTGGACATGTAATGAGAACGTGCTCTATTGACGTAGGGTCGCCACAGAAGGGGCAGTTGGGGACGCTTTCGTTTCGCAGGATGTGTTGGTGAGTCGTTATGGTGGGTCCAAGACGCAGGCGTGAGAATATTTTTATTTTATGCTTCCCTATAGCTACGTGATATACAGCCCTGTTCCAGAATACGAATCGGAATCGGATTTGAATCGAAATGAAATCCGATTCCGAGAGGTGTTCTGCAGAATTTCGCGAGACCACAGCAATCCGATGGAATTGCCAGATTCTTCGGAACTAGTACAAGTTATTTCAGTTATGTTCAAAATTTCCTATTTAAGGTTTATTGCTCAGTACCGCCTTAACAAAGCAGCATTCAGCATGATCTTGACCGAAGTGAAAACTTTTCCTCGGCAATGCTCCATTCCGCCAGATTTGAAATTGGCGACGGCTTTGCGATTTCTTGCCGAAGGAAAGATCGGTAGAAAAGGCAACCGCCTCTTCCATTTCGGAAAGCGTGTGCTTCTTAAAAGGTCCACCGCCGGTCGCTTCCCTCTCACCTCACTCTTCCAATCAACCCAGGACCAATTAATTGATTTAATTTACTTTTCACCTTTTTCCATTCCGTTAAATTTTTTGTTGGTGGTCCTTGCCCGTTCAGCGACTGCTTTAAATTCTTTTATTTATTTTCTACCTCGACTTTGTCGCCTTCACAGAATCCCTTCGCCTCGTCCTCCATGAAATCCAAGAGCATTTTGCTCTGGTCAGCAGTCTTATGCTTTCCCCTGATAAGAAATGAATTTATTAGTTTGATTTAACACGGTGTTTAAATTATTTACTTACATTTTCGTTGTTTGTTTTCGTTTTGCTGCTTTCAGATTTCAATTCCACCAGCATTTTGTTTAACAGAATATTTTCGACAACAATTTCCGACAATCGGACTGCAGAACACCAAATTTCCGATTCAAATTCTTTCGAACTTAACCGGATTTGAGTACAGGGTTGCATCGAAAAAATATTTTCGATAATCGGAATCAAATCCATTTCCGATCCGGTACGGATTCTGGAACAGGGCTCATATTGTTGCCTCCAGACTGTCGGAGGCTATTGAGAGCATATTGATGCTTTTTGCTGTTTTGCAACGGCAATCAATGTTCAATGCGTTAAAAATTGCTAATGCTTCAGCTGTGAATATTGTTGAAATTGTGGGAAGCGTTTTCATTAGTATTGAAAACATTTCATATTAGTATTGAAACAGATTCATCAACTACACTATGATCAATAAGTACCGGGACTGTGTATTTTAAATTTTCCGCCGTTGCCCGATGCAGGTAAAAAAAACACAGAAACACAGACAAAGATGTCAGTTAAGGTCCTACCGACCTAAAAAAAAATTTTTTTCCTGCATCGGGCAACGGCGGAAAATTTAAAATACACAGTCCCGGTACTTATTGATCATAGTGTAGTTGATGAATCTGAAAGTCAATTGGCCCAACAAATCAAGTTTTTTCATAATACACTCTATGGGCGATGCCACGCCTCTTTTATGTAATGCCCGGGTGTGACCCGGTTTCATTGATATGCGACTTTCAATTCCAAAGTTACGCGAAAAATTTCAGTCACAAAAAATATGCTGCGCCCCTTGTTCAACGCCCATAAAATTTTGCCAGTAGAATGACATATATGGCACGATGGTATACAAAACTCTAAAGCTTTCCAACTTATTGTTCCGAAGATATTCCACATTAAAAGTTTGGGTTGTATGGGCGGTGCCATGCCCCTCGTCCAATACCCACCCTACTCTACCTGTCGAATGGTACGTCTAAATCGTAAAAATGTGCCAAATATCTTTGATGTGTGATTTGCAGCTCCAAGGTTATTCAAAACAATAGAGTCCCTGAAAAAGTGCCACGTTCCTTGTCCAACGCCCATTAAATTTTACCAGAGAAACGGCACATCTAAACGATGGCCCCGCACCAAATTTTAACACAGTCCGCCTTCTCATTACGAAGATATTCCATATTGAAAATTTAAGTTGTATGGGAGGTGCCACGCCTACCTATCGGGTCATATTCGCACTATGTGGTTTACCGAGACTTAGTGATACATTCATTCCATGAAAAATTCAGCTAATCGGCTGTCTAGTTTTTGAGTTTTAGTGTCGTGGGAACAACAAACAAACATACACTAATTGATCTCATATACCTATTTCGAATGAATAAAATTTCCATTGAAAAAAATTTAAATAAGGTTTAATTTCATACGGATAAAACGGATAGAACAACAATGGACAATGGTATATTAAACAGGACACCATGTTGGTTTGACACGATGGCATAATGTTATCTTAACATTACCCATGTTAATATAACCGGTACTTTCTTGTTAATTATAATGTTAATTCAACTATGCGCTTTGTTAATTTGAACAGACTTTCAATGTTAAATTGACATTCAATACCGTTTTAAATCAACAATAACGAATCATGTTAAAAAAATGGTTCATGTAAGCCAGTTACACGATAGATCGTGTTGAAAAATGCATTCCACGTTGAAACGATGTTCCAGCGCACTACGCATTACAGAGAAAGTTCGTTTCTGGCCCGCACAGCGCGGCTGTGGAATGGTCTCCCTGCGGATATCTTCCCCAGCACTTATGATCTCGATGGGTTCAAGGCAAGAGTCCATAACCACTTCACTCTCAACCCTATCTCCTAACCTTTATATCCTTCCTGAACCAACGCAATGCCCCGCATTAATAGGGGTCATCCCCTGCGCGTTTGTTCGAGTTAAAAAAAAAAAAAAATTAACCACAAAATTGGTTAAATTAACACGCTTTTTTTCTGAGTGTGGAAGGAACATTGTTTTAAATCCTTAATGACCGGAGTTAACCTAATTTTGTATTTCTCTAACAATTTAAACCCTAGTTCTAAGCAAAATTGATTATGGCTTATACTTACATATATAGCAACTGCCCAAAAACGACTCTAAATATTGCTGAACCTATGCTATAATGCTTATCGTACTACAACAGTATATAACATTTTCGCGGAGGGATAGGAATAATGGTAGCGATTTTCCAGGTTTGTGGAATAAAATCAGTTTGGAGAATATTATTATAAAGTTTTAGAAGCCTAGTTTTCTATAAAGGTGAAAGTGCTTTATCTTACTATATGATATTCGGTCATGTCCGGGAGTTTTGCCTTTTATTTTCGAATCATCGTTAGTTCTGTTAAGCTTATGTTTTCTTCAATAATGTTTGCGAAGGTGTTGTTTCCGGAGCGCGGTTCTAACGTGTTACTTTGAGTATTTTTAGTTGTAAACAAGTTTGAAAACTTATAATCGGACGAGTAGTAAGACCACTCTTTGCCAATATGGTTTGCAATTTGATGAGTTTCGGTGATCATGAGGTTGTTACATCGTATTGCAACGATGGAATTTATTTGAATTTCTACCGGATACGCGATTTTTTGTATTCCATAGATCTTGGATGGCTGAATTTCTGTTTATGCCACTTGTAAATTCCATAAAACTATTTCTTTTACGTTTTTTAACCTCTCTTCTGAACTTCGCGTTAATTTTTTTTATATGAAATAAGGTTTGATTGTAAAGGGTTATTTCTAACATTCTGCGTGCTAAGATTTTTTCCCTTCTAATTCTACTCAACTCAGGGATTCGTGGACCAAGGGACGTTTTTCGATATAGTATTGTTTGATTGAGGAAAATTCAGGTGAGCGGCCTTTCGCATTGCTTTAGTAAGAGATGATATACGTCTTGGTTACGTTAGCGTTTTTTATTGTTCTTTTTTCAGTAGTTTTTTAATAGTGTGCCAGATAGCAGGAACTCTCTCTTCATCGTACACATGATGAAATTATAAAGGTGAGTTCTTCATTGACAGAAAACTGAAAAAATTGGTTGACATTCTGTCTTATAGAAACGTCGATGAAAAGAATGTTGTATTTAATGCTTTTAAACAAAAAGGGGGAAAAAATTTCAGCATTCATTTCTATAGGCGATACAAATAAAAATGTTGCTTTCCTTTAATCGTTATATTGACTTTGAAATTTGGTATCACTGTAATTTCAATTGTCAAAAAACATCAGATTTTTCAAACCGTTGTGCAAATTTTAAAAAAGGCCAAGCTCTAGCTGCTCATTGTGCCACATATATCACGTCCCTCAAAACGAGCAACGCAGAGATGTGTGGAGCAAAGTAGGTGGCGTAGAGCTAAGCAAATGTGCGCGGGTTTGCGAAAATCACTTTGAAGAAGCTGATTTTTAAATGTCGCATTCATTTTAGAATAAAATATTTAAATATAAAGATAAAAAATAATCAATATAAAAAATCAAATAAAATGCGCAAAATAATAAACTAACCTTAAGGGAAGGCTCCCCTGGATTTGGACCGAAAAATGGTTTTTTTTTTTTTGCATAAAACGAAGGCTACATATATGTAGAATATGTGTGTAAAAGGATTTTTTGATACGACGCGTATTTTCATGGGAGAACACACCTGTCTCACGCGCGCTACGGGACGCTCCACTGCTCTAATTTGCTTCAAACGCGTTTATCTCGAAACCATTTTTTCCAATCTAACTGAAATCACCGGACTTGATCTAATGATCCGATTTTCTTCATCTGAAAACTGCTCGAATGTATTTGATTTTCTGTATGCCTTGAACCTACAATTTGCATAAATAGTTATTTATTTTTAATTTTTAAATGTGGTTGAAATTAAAAAAAGGTGCAAAAAATTTAACTTTTTTCTTCAAATATTCATTGTGCAAGAATTTTTCGTTTCAATTTTTTGAGTCTGGTTCAATGCACAGACAATTTTGTTATCTTTAAGTAATGACAATGCTTTTTGATTTCAGTCCACTACAAGAGGCTGCAGGGTTACAGTTCTCGAGCGATGTTTGGCGCGCAGAGGCCTACGGAAATCGCCATTTTGTAGCCGCCATTTTGAATTTCATCAAGTTTTTTAACTTTTTAAACTCCTAAATAATAGACGAATTTAATAGTCAAAACCGGAAGTTTGTACGCCTTTTCATTATCCCACAAAAAAATTACAAACTTTGCCTTATTTTTGCCCAAATCCAGGGGAGCCTTCCCTTAAACCTTTTGCTACAATCACTATTTATTAATTTGTATTTGAAACTTTTAATTTACTTCGTCGTTTTCCCCCTTCTTTTGAAAGTGTACTACACAACATTGGTTCTCGTTGTATAAGACAGTGTCAAAAACAAGCTGTCAAGGAAGATCTCACCTTTATAATTGCATCATGATCGTACACTTATTTTCTGACAGTTAATGTCATTATGCTGACAAATGTCAGAGTTCATAACCCGTCTGTGCTGTATGAAAAAATTTGAAAATAAATTGTTGTTTGAAAATACGTTCTGCGCCAAAACCGATACAAAAAACGCAATTACATGCCAGGAAAAACGTGCTGTCCCTGCAAAAATGCACGGCAGTGCAGTCTCTATGTTTTTCTAACATAAAATACATTACAAAAATACATATTTCTGAAGTACTGAAAGTAAATTTTAAATTTAACGACAACAAAAATAAAGGTTAATCGAACTGACACAAATAAATTGACACATTGACAATTGCTACTCAGAGAAATAAGTGTACGTCATCTACCTGGTACACTTTATTGATTTCACTATGGTTTGGCCAGTCTGTCGGGTCAAGTAAACATTTTTTTGAGGTTTCAGAATTTCAGTATTGCAAGACGTTTTTATTTTAATTTTTATTGGATAGTGGTCACCATTGTGGAGATCATTGAAAATATTCCAATCACACATTGGGACTAGGAGTGGTGAACATGTCAATGTCAGAAATGTCAGAAATATCAACATGTGTGAAAGACTTATGGGTGGAGAAATGAGTAGGTCGAGCATCGTTGAGTATCCATAAGTTGCATTGCAAAAGTGCTCGCTCGACAATATTGCCACGGCAGTTGTACACTGGCGATCCCCGCTGGGTGTTCCAATGGGTGTCTGGGTGTGGGGAATGTCTCCTAATATTATAAAAGGCGTATTTATGTTGAATGTACTGGTTAGTTCATTTGTTGAAAAGGTCTGAGAGGGTGGAATATATAATGACAGAATAGTGAATTTTATGATTAAGTCAACTTCAATAGCGATCATTTGGAATGGGGAGTTGATGTTGATTTGTTTGTGGGGAATATTGTCTCTTACCGACGTCTTGAGCTCTGATATATTGTTAATCAAACCGTGTATGTATGTTCCACTGCAATATAGAAAAGTCCATGTGTGAAGTGAAAAGAATTTCTCGAGTCTTATAAACTATAAATTTATAAATTATAAATTTATAGAAGAGAGAAAAAAAGAGCAGGAGATAATGATAAATAGTAGAAAGAGTTAATCAGACAGAATCGTTTTTTCATTCGCTTTGTTGTGGGTTTCATTGGTTGGTGTTTTTGTGTGGATGAAGTTGGTGATATTTTTTTAAATGTAGTTGGTTTAATTTTACTAGTAATTGTATTGTTGCAGAGAGTTTTGGATTCTGTTCTTGTTTCCACAGTGTGAGAGGGGGGTACAGATGAGCGTGGAGATGTTTGTAGAAGAGAGTGTTGTGTAGAAGAGTGTGATTGATCTTGTGACGTTTTGGCTATTTTGTTTTATCATGCTGGTGTTTAATGGGTGAACTGAGGTTTGTTTTGTTGGTTGTTTTGGAGACCGATGTTGAAAGAGAGTAAGTAGATGTCAAAAAAAAGTTAGGTGTGCTAGTTTTAAGCGCATTGACGTATGAACTTGTGTGATTGTTTTGGCTTAGTTTTTGGCAGTTCCTACAGCGCATAGGATTGGGAATATAGTGTTGTACTTTTACCTTGTACCAGGCAACATCTATGGAGCTGGAAAGGTGAAACCTATCAAATCTAAGTACTGATTTACTGGGTTTACCGTCACGCATGCGAGGAAATCCACAAGCTGCCATGTGGGTTCATAATTAAACAAATTCTACGAAATCAAACCACGCAGCGACAGTACTTAATTATTTTCAATTTATTAGCGATGTCAGATAATAATCGATTACACCAGAGACAAAATGAAAATTACAGTTCAATCAATTGTATTTTATTACAGTAATTTTTACCAGTTCAGAATGTTAAACTAGTTAATGAAAAAAATCACACAAATGTAGAAATAAAACGAATTGGCAAATGCTGGTTGTTTTTAGCGCCACATTGCAGATAATCGCAACCACAACAACGTTGGCAATCTAAAATTTGGCCACATGACCCGCAAAGTACACAGCCGTGGGTGATCGTATCGCAAACACGAACGGATGATTGGCATTGAATCGCTTCTGATTCATATTCAAACTCATCGGCACTATTTTCATAACTGCATAGATTCGAAACAAAAGTGAAATTATTAATTGAAATTTGCCAGTTACCAACAACTTACATGTTGCGGCCGCTGCCTCCGAGCCGGCCTCGTTCACGTCCAAAAACGCTTTGTGCTTCACATCGGACACCTTTTGTCTTGTTGATGCATTTGCAAACAGTCCACTGAAATCGGCCGTATCGCCAAACATGCTCGTCATGCCCAACTACAATTAACACAAAAACAACAATTATTATAAAATCACTCAATAGCTTCTTCGAGTAGAGGGTTTGCGCTGACCTGCTGCAGCGGCTGCTTGAGGTCGACATCGTATTCGATACGGAATTTTGGCAGAAAAACGTCCACATCCTCGCTCCGCATCTGCGCAGTCACTTCATTGAGATCGCGCTTGGCCAGCTTTGCCTCCAACGCCTCCAGACCGTCAACCTTGTTGGGCAACAGTATGAGCATCGACAGATCCGAATCCTTGTAGGGCAACTCCAGCGCAGTGGCATCCAGATCGGCCAGTTCGCCATATTGGAACGGTTCACTCAGATACATCATGTCGACGGAAACCTTATTGCCGGCACTGTTGCTAAAGTCTGCCTTGCGCGTCGACGACTTGCTGAACGGTTCCGCCCACTTGGCTTTGAAGTAGATTGCATTCACCAAAACGGCGCTGGTATCGCCGTCCACTGAGCCCGCCTGCAGAAGCTCCTGGATCTTGTGGTCCGTCTGCTCCTCCACCCAGGCGTTGATCTTTTGCACCGCTGCACGAGCATCGGCAAAGTGCACCGACTCCGCCTGCGAGTCGAAATACTGGACGGCAATCTCGTTGAATTTGGGCGCCAGCTCCAGATTGTCGTTCACATAGATGCGATTGGCCATACGCAGTTGGGGTCCGTCAGCGCTGGACGCCTTAAAGGCGCTCTTTATGAACTGGCTGTAGTCCTGCGCGATCGATACCTTCTCCGCCTCGGCTGTAAACTGGAGCGCCCGCTTCATTTCCGCAGCCGTCTCCGAGCCGGCGCCCATGTAGGCCAAGGCCAGGCAGCTCTGCACAGAGGCGGGCGAGAAGATGACATTCTGCTGTGCGTGCGGTGCGGCCAGCTCCTGAAAGAGATCCGCTGCGAAGAGATTGCGGCTGTCGCTGGCCGATGGGGCTATGGTGCCTGCTGCTGCCATTTGTATGCCGACAACGGTGACAAGGAAAACAATAGCTGCAATGAAACGTCAATTAGTGGGCAATTTTGTGTCGGTTCTTTTACGTTGGGTGTCGTTTCTGCATGCGTCGAAAACTGTAATCGGTTAATCGTCAACATGCAATGCCCAAACCAATTAACTGCTGATAAAATATTTCAAATATTTTTACTATCTTTACTACCAAATGGCAAAAAGAAAACAATACTAACTGCCCGAACAACGAATTGCTAACCGATGGCGCAAACCAATGAGAAAGCAGTTCGATGTCCAAAATACCGCAAACGAAAACAACAACAATGAATTAAAAGAATGTGTAAGCATTTGCACTGCGAACTGAAATCTTACAAGCAAATGATCTCATCCTGTTGCTGCTGATGGGTATTTTTTTCAAATTATTACTCTATTTTTCAATGCAACTGAACTGAGTAGAGAGAATCACAGCGCTCGTTCAACTGGTTTGTTGGATGGCCAACAGTGCAACTGAGCTGTTTTTATTAACAGCTACGATTACTTATTGTTCTGTCAGTAAAAATTCAATGCATTTATATTCATGTGGACACGGCTATGTATGTAGGTACATATAGAGTAAATCATACTTTTCGTGCAGTACACAATTTACGGCAGATAAGCAAAACATCCAACACGCCCTTGTTCGATCACTGCTCGGAGACAGAGTCAACTTCCACACGGAATGTTGTCATTCTTTGAAGTCGGTTTCATACATATACCAGAGCATATATATAAGAGCAGAAGATGATGGAGAACCAAGGATGATGGACATGAACTTTCTTCTGCTCTGAATGTCTGCTATGGTCCCTTCGATCACACATACTGCTTGAACTTGTAAAGTGTCTTTTGGTCCTTTTGCACAATTCTCTTAATTTTTTAAATTTCCTTAAATTTTAAACCAATTACAAACAAAATTATGATGTGATTCACAGTCTTTCACTGGCAAATAAAAATATATGTAGACTGCACTAAAAACCATTTCTCGAGCATAAGAAATCTCTCGATTTCGTTTTGCTCATTCAACTTCTAGCAAAGTTTACTGTTCAAAAAGCCCTAAGCTCTGCTTGTGAAAACAATGAAAAAATTATGCCAATGCACGAAGACTATTCCGCTCTTTCTCCCTGTCTCTATCTCTTACTTTTAAACTCAACTTTGAAGAATGAAAACTTTCCGCGTGGACACGTCAACTCAGTAAAGTTCTATGTTGTCTTCACTTTGCTGATTCGCAAAAAGTGTCGGAAAAACACACATTTCACACAAGTTCCGCTCAGAATACAAATTTTATGGTCTTTTGCTTATTTCTTTCGAAATGATTTTTTTCTACACTCTACAAAAATGGTAAACAAATAGTATAAACCACATGGGGGTTTCACTTTTCATAGCACTTTACCTCTTACAAAAACAACAATAAACAATTAAAAAAAATATGTTAAACAAACAGAGCACAGAATTCCACGTAAGACGCTTCGCTACCCAAATGAAAAATTGCCACTTACACTTGGCTTGTTTGCCGAAATACTAATTCAACAGACAAATAATTGAATGCCAAAGACCATCGAAAACCGCATTTATCAACAACGTGACTCATCAACAAGATAAAGAGAACAGTCAACCGAAACCAATGTGTACACAAGAGAGAGAAAGTTTAATTAATAACTTTAAAATCGTACTCTATACGTGGCCGCGAAATGATATAGTTGAAAGATAGCACAGCTGATTATAAGCTGTTGGCTACTAACACATTGAAGATTAAGTTGATCCACATTAATTGAAAATCCTACTAGATAAGCCACTTTGAAGTCTCGTTTCCTAAAGATAACTGTGCGTTTTTTAAAGATTGGAATCAGCAGACTTTTGACAGGTTTATTAGGACCGAGTGGCTGTCAAAATTACAAGTTGTGAAAGGAAAGTTGAGCTTCAGGTAATGATTCAAGTAATGAGCCTCTTAGTTAGCCGTATGACGTGGTTGGATATTCCGATGAGGTGTTGTAAAGCCTCAACTAGTTAGTAATAATTATTGCAGTTTTACAAATGATTCACCTCAGAGAGTCTATTCTAATATTTCCACCGATTTTTACATTAATCATGTAACACTATTTGGACTTGTTTTATATTTTCATATTTATTCATATATTTTTATATTTTTTAAGGCAAGAATTTTAAAATTATTGGCACTTTTGTTTTATCTTTTTTCTTTATGTGAACTTATGGACATTTGAATTTATGTACTTCACTCCAACTCACAAATTGGTTTTGTGTTTTAACTGAAAACTTACAACTGTCTGACATTACGTGTTCGACTTGGCAATTTGACGATTTATTGTTTATTTGTTGATTGTCATATTTTGATTTATTGATACTTTGTTATTGTTGTCAGTTGTTGTGTATTTTGACATTTTCTGTTAATTTTCAAAGCATTGTTTTGTAAAACAGAAAACAATTTGGAAGGAAAATACAAGGCAATTATCAAAATTTTTTTACGTTCAAATTTGGTTACAGTTGATAGATAAAAACAAGTTATAGAACAGTGACAGTGAATTGACAAATAGAACTAATCCGAACAGTTCGAGTCGTTTGAATAGAACTACTGCAGCTCTGTAATTGTTGCAATTGTTAACACTGCGTTCTAAAATATGAAAATAATTCACTAATTTGCACCCTTAAAGCGTTTCTTTTATTAACAATTTAATATCACAACTATACAAAAACCCCCTTAAATCGTTAGGTCACTTTTATTGAGCTTCAAGTAACTTTCTCTCAACGGACAATTCACTGTTTCACTTCATTTCATTGCTGCAACAGCTGTTTCCCAGCTGACAAGCCTTGCCCACACTCTCAAAAACTTGACAGCTGATTGCCAATTAACTAACCTCACTCACTTCACTTGTGCACACAAAACACACTGACTGTCAGTTGTTGGCCCAGTTTTGAACTGATTGCAAAAGTAAAGCTAACTAAAAGTAACTAAAAACTGACACTCGCCAGTATCCAACTAACGGTTCTTATCGCTGCACACTGCCTTAGCAAACAAACAAAAAAAACACTTATGAGTGTTGCTGCTCCCTTCTGGCAATTTTTCTCTAAGCACACTAAAATGTTGAGTCAACTTCAACTTTAACAACAACACATTTCGAGTGCAAGCTTTTGTCACTTTCTGCCGAAGCTCGACACCTTTGTCAACCACCCTATTGGGTGGCGTGCAAGAATTCAAGCAGTCATAGCGAACTTTTGCAATCGTCGAGGCAACGTAATCGATGTTGCTGTACTTAATTGCAAAATTCGTTTGGCAACAAATGAACCAAAGGCTAACAATGCAAATATGATATAAAAAATTTACGACAGACGATTACCAACTTTGGTTTGGGGATTTTTTTATTTTATTCCGGATTTGTTATTAATTTGTGTTGCAATCACGTAGTCGTTTTTTTTCCCCATATACTGATTTTGCACACTCGAACTCAGTTGCCATTAGTTCAGCAGTATTGAAAATTATTTAAATCTGCCTTAATTGTTTACCGCATTTATGAGTTTTACGAACATTTTCGCTCGGTTGCTCTCAGCTTGTTGATGTCAATTTCGTGTTGATAAGACAAGTAATGTTTTTTAGTTTCAAATCGCACTTCCTACGGAGCGGATTATAATTGACGAAACGCGTCTATGCAAACGATTAGTCGGTGTTGTGATTGTGTTCCAAAAAACAAAATACATAAATGTAGCTAATATTAAAAGTTATAAAATATTAAATGTGCGAATTTAGCAGACAAGCAAAGCCAAATCATACCTGACCTGTGTCACCCATAAGTACGTTCTATACGTAATTTAGAAAGTTCTGTGTCAAAAAGTGCATCTGGCTTTGTAGAAAAATCCCAAAAATAAGAAATATAAATCTTGTGTCGAGAACAACAAAAAAAATTTGTTTGTTCAAGAGTGTTTTTCAATTGTTGCTGTGTGTTCAAGACGATTGCAATTAGTTTGAATATTTTTGCAATGGGCAAAACAGTGAGGCGAACCATGTTTTTACCATGTGGTAAGTTAACACAAACGAATGTGACTTACTCAGAGATTTTTCTAGGAAATCTAATCAAATATTGCGTATATAAATAATAATCATTAAAAAACATTTGAATCGAATACATACAGTTAATTGAAATAGAAAATGATAACAATTTACAAGATGCTGTTGAGTGTTTATGTTCTAAAAACAGGGAGTTGCTCAAGCAATGCACAAACCATAGCCAGTCAGAGCTATAAGAAAGTTATTAGAAATATGTAATTACATGAAAACTTCATACAAGCTACAGTCATGCGAATGAGGGGTGGATTCTTTGCATCTGAGTTATATGAGGTAATGATGACTTTTCTTTGAGTTAGATGAGGTCTCCAAGCAGGGCATTAAGGCACAGCTTAACTCTCTGTATGGTTGTCTCAAGACTACGCCTTACTTAGCTAGGAGCTCCATTCTTCTCTCAGTTATATGAGGTCCCCAAGCAGGACATTAAATCGTTGCTTAACTTCGGTAGAAACAATCACATTCTCTCTGTTTGGCTTTCCAAAGACTGCACCTTACTCACTTAGGAGCCGCGTTCTTCTCTGAGGCATAACTCATCGGCTGATAAGTCCGGTCCCGGTCTGACCCATGTAGGCGCTACAAAACGAGAAATCATATTTTTGTTTTTAAGTAGTAACCTTCAAAAGGTACCTGTAAAAATTTCATTACGATGTGACGTTTGATTCAAAAGTAACAATTGCTTTGGTAAAACAACTTTAGTCGTGTTCAAAACAATGGAAAAAAATAAAATCGTGTTGTCATAAAACATTGCTTTTTAATGGGAAAAAACACCATTGAAACAAAAGCCTGGCTCGATAAGTGTTATTGATTGGTTTGCTTTAAACGTGATCGTACGAAAACTGATGATGCGCCGCGCTGTGATTTGGTTACACCGGAAATCGGTAAAAAAGTCCACAAAATCGTTTTGGAAACCCGTAAAGTGAAATTGCAGGAGATAGCTCATACTATCAAGATACCAAAGGAGCGCGCAGGTTTTATTTTCCATTACATTTGTCCATAAGAAAGCTGTTTTCGAAATGGGTGCCGCGTTTGCTAGCAAACAAGGCAATGCACCGTGACACAAATCTCTCGCTACGATGGCAAAATTGCATGAACTAATCTTCTTAGAATTTTTAAGAATACATTAAAAAAAAGTAATAGTCTGATTTTACTAAAATAAACTGCAGTTTATTATACATTTCTGAAACTCGAATTTACAAAAAAATTTCATTAACGGTCTTAGAGACTGGACAGTACTTTCGGTGACTATTGCATAGGCTTGCTTCCATCGATTTCGGAACTATACATCATTTTTGCAAACTTTCTTTATTTTTCTTAGAGTTTGCTTCATTACAGCCCAATATCTTTCAATAGGCCGAAGTTCTAGGCAGTTGAGACGATTTGTCTCTTTTGGGACCACCGTGACACAATTTCCTTCATACCATTCCATAGTTGACCTGGAGTAGTGGCTTGTCGCTAGGTCTGGCAAAAACAAAACTGTTCCTTTGTGCTATTCAATAAATGGTAGAAGGCGTTTTTGCATACATTCTTTTATATAAATTCTAGAGTTTATTGTTCCTGTCGTAATGAACGCCTTGCTCCGTAGACCACAGATGCAAATAGCTTGCCAATCCATGAAGCGTTTTGGAAATTTGGTGTATTTCACATCGGAGTACTTTCTTTGTGTTCCATTCTTATTGTTTTTTGAGTGAAATAGGCATTCCCAGGCAACTGCTTGAAGTCCACCTTAGAGTAGGTTTCATCATCGAGAATCACGCAATCGAACTTGGTTCCGTAATCGTCATACAGTTTTCGAGCCCGCGTCTTTCCTATTTTTTCTTTTGCTTCCGACCGGTCAGGCACTTTCTGCTGTTCGTAGGTACTTAACATATATGGCACAACGTTTAATTAATTTATTTATTGATTAAATTCAAATCAAGCAAAAAAGAGACAGTTTATTCTGCAGCACAGCCATGGCACAAACATATTTTATTTACAGAGCCGTGTTCAAGGCACGTGAGTTTTTTGCATGTTTTACACGACAAGAATGTTTTGCGCCGTTTTTCGTCATGTTGAAGATCACACCATGCACAGTCCTTTCGTTCTTTCTTTGCTGGTCGTACGGATGTGCTTGCACTGATATTAGTCCAGCGACTAACGTGACTTTTTATTTCCCTATATGCCATGTGCGGAGTGATCAACTGGGACATTCAAAGCTTTAGGTATTCACGGCGTTTATCGGTTTTGAATGATCGTTTCAATGAATCGTGAACAATAAATGATGTCAGACCAGCAATATCTATTATGTTATAAAATATGGCAAGTGGCCAACGGTTCGTGCCACACTTGCAAGAGTAGCTACTAAGCATCTCTAACGCTGTTTCATCAGGCGGTGTATAATCTTATTAATCAATATCTTATCTTAATCATCGGCGTCATCGCTATTACTATAAGGATCGTCTTCCTCATCCTCAAAGTTTTCACTTGCAAAAAACCCGGCGAGTCTGTCCTCAGTGAGCTGCTGTCGGTCTGCTGGCAGCCTACAAAATCAACGGCGCCTATTTAGGACCATCCCACACTTCATCGCTTATTCCTGACATTTGAAGTAGTTGAAACCAAGAAAAGCGGAGAGCACAAGGAAACAAAGTATAAATACAAACTCTATTACGCGATCAATGCAAAACATTTCGAATAGTATACTTGTACACAAGGCGAATTCATACCAGATGATAGCGTAAGGACAGCAACAAAATTTCAATGTATTTTGTTTTTGTTTTCTGGGTTTAGATTGTCAAAATCAGCCAATCAGAAAAAAGCTTGCTTTTCATTTTTAAACTGTCAAAGTTTTACACAGGCACTTTGACAATCTAGACCTTTTCCACCACAAAAAAAATCAATTCGCCTCATTTAACGCTATCACCTGGTATGAATTCGCCTTGCTTGTACACCTGACCAAAAGCTTATAAGAAGCGAAATTGCTTACGGTAAATAACAGCTTAACATATACACAATGTGGCACACAGGATTTCAGATATAACTTTTGAGCCTAACATTATTCGAAGAAACATTTTCCTGCCGCATTTTTTGTAACAAACAGATATAATCAAGGGCTTTGTAACCCCCCTTGCGTGCGCCACTGCACACATACATTGCAATAAAGTTACCAAACATGTTGGCTCGTGTTTGAATAATTTTTGTTTAACGGCTTATGTACTTTTTAGGTACATTTGTCATATATTTACGAATGGGCCTCGCCAGGCCCAGTTGCTCCTCTTAAGGGGGATAGCCACTGTGACGGGTCAAAAAATTAGTGATTTTAAACATTTTTGTTGACCGAGTAAATATAGGAATTTTTTGATCGGGTCTTTTTTATTTTATTAAGCACACATCTGATAATATTTCCACAAATTTTTATTAAAAAATATTAAATAGTTTAAACAATAGAGATGATCCCGTAGGGCTTGAAAAAAAATTCCCCCTCCATGGCAGCATCGATTTCTCAAAAACCGGTACTCTGAAAAAAAAAATTAAAATTTTATTGTAATCTGTATGAATGTAGTTATCGTTGTACGTAGCCGTTGTTTAATTTTGATTTTTCACAAAATGGCGACCGATTGAAAATGTTTCCATTTTTTCGACCTTTTTTTTGGTTTTGAAAGTTTAAAAAATAGTAAAAAACAAAATTTTCCAAATCTGCTACGCTTAACCTTAACCACTACTAAGACGAACAAAACAAAAAATTTAGAAATCGGTTCATAATTGTTCGAGTTATTGATGCCGCCAGTTCAAAAAAGTCGTTTCGAGAAAAACGCATTTAAAGTTTTGAGTCCATTCCTCTCGTAATGAAATCATGTATCTTTTAAAATTTTAAAATCGTTGTAACGTAATCAAATTTTGAAATTTTGACTTGAAATTTTGTACACATATTTTTGAATATATAAGCTTTGATTTAAAACCAAAATTTTTTTTACCCGTCACAGTGGCTATCCCCCTTAAAGCCTACATACATAAAGTGGCCATGTTTGTTCTACAAAATCGATGCAAATAAACTTTTGTTGGTTCGGTTTCGTTTAGAAAACATTAGCGGTAGTTGGCATGAAATATTTCGGCGATCAGAGCTATGAAAAAATTTGGCGACTACTCAAAGTCAAAATGCGCCTGAAAAAGCCCAGCCTAGTGTTAAGAGTTATTTTTTACTTTTATTGAATGACTCAACAAATAACAATTATTTCTTTATTTATATTTAAAAAATCCTATAATAGCAATTATTTTTGATTTTTTTTCTTATTAGTCCACAAATAAAAGTTTTTTCGATTTTTATTGTGTTGTCCTATGATAACAAAGCGTCATCAATTCAGTGACTTTTATTTATAAAAATCATCAATAAAATTTATTTTTTAAGTCATCAATAAAAATCATTCAGTGACTTTTATTTATAAAAGTCATCAATAGACATCAGTCACTAACTTTTATATTTTAAGTCGCAATATAAAGTCATTTTCATTATTGCATGCAAAAGTTATGATTTTTCCAGAAAACAGAATTGTCAAGACAGGTCTTGTCAAGCCGATCAAAATTACAAAAAAAAAAAAGGCTATGGCCAAGTTTGATTCTCCGTGCGAAAGGAAATGTATTGGTATATTTAATTTTTTTGCATGATTTTTCCTTAATAGTAAATTTTTTAAATATAGTTTTTATAAATAACTGTTATTTCCAGTCCCTGATGATATCACAACGGGCACATATAGATGCCCAATTGTTTCTCACTCAGTGACAGCCACTACAACCCACTTACCTACCTCGTTGTGTTCAGCAAATTTGGTTTTTATTTTTCTCACCTTCACTGAATGTTTGTTTGATTTTTACGATTTATTTGTTCGCTGGTTACTTGTTTAATTAATTTATTTCTATAAGTGGAAATACAACTTTCTCAACGACTCGATGACATTGAAATCAAAAGCAGGTATTTTTTGCGACTTAATCACAAAGTTTTCGCACATTTTCAAGGTGAATTGCCTTTCAATTTTCGACTTCAGAAACTCTTCCAAACTACCACAGAAATAGCCCTAAGTGTTTCTCAAACAGTGGCAGCCACCATAACCGAACCTACCATCACACTTATTCCAAGGCGTTGTGTTTATTTCAAAAGCAAAAATGTAGCAGGACGTGTTTGGTACCAGTTGTGCATCTTAGTACCAACTAAAGAGCTGCACAAAATGTTTTATTTAGCACACTTCACTACTGCACAGTACTGTCAAGTACTGTACTTCAGTGTCGCAATGACAGCAAATTCAAATGCTCAATAGTTCTATTCTGCAACAAAGCAAGCACACGGCGTGAAGCAGAACTTCTACTTCACACCGAGTGAAACAAACTTAAATAAATATCGAAAAAACATGTTCTAAACCTGCGTTTTTTTTACATTAATGTTGTTGTAAAGCTTGAAATGCAGCCCAGATTCCATACAAAATACCAAAAACAAACATCAGCTACTTCGATCGTGCAAAACAAAACACCGTATGCTTGAAAATGTTCTACTTCAGTGCTGCACTTCAGTCTTGTTCTACTTCAGTGTTGTTCTACTTCCGTGTTGTTCCACTGCAGTATTGTTCTACTTCATTGTTGTTCTATTCCAGTGTTGTTCTACTTCAATGTTGTTCTACTTCAGTGTTGTTCTATACTTCAAGGTGCTTGAAGTTCTATTGTCGTTTCGTGCAGTATTTGTATGAATCTCAAAAGCTTATTTCACTGAAGTGCTTGTTTTGTAGTGAAAGTGAAGAAGAGCGGCAGTATTTGAAAGCACAGCAATGGCTTGCAAGTCATTTCTATAGTGCTTGCGCAGCTCTTTAGTACCAACTCGAAAATAATAAAACTTACCCTTTTATCCATATTTTCCATAGATTCCACACTCCATAGATTTTTTAAATTTCATTTAACCATTTTTTCGTGTAACTAAACTAATTGCAGCTTGCACATTTTATTTAATTTCAGCTACTGCATTGGTTCTAATCTTGTTGTTGGCACAAACGAGCGCAAATCGACACAACAGAATGGCCAATAAAGAAGAATTCGCCCAGAGTTCGGAGGCCTTTGCCACGAAGCTGTTTCAGCAGCTCGTTTCAGAGAAGCCCAACAGCAACATTATCTTTTCGCCGTTTTCCATACAGATGTGCCTGGGCATGGCGCGCATCGGAGCGACGGGCGAGACTGCCGCCGAGCTGGACAGCGTCCTGGGCTTTCCGGCGAACTCAGATGCGGCCGGCATTGGGGACGCGTTCAATGGCATTTTGGCCACTTACCAAAACAGCAAAATTCTGAAAATCGCCAACAAGATCTACATTTCGACTTTATACGAAATGAAACCCAGCTACAATGAAATCGTGACCAAGCAATTCTATTCGGGTGCCGAACAAATCGATTTTGAAAAGTCAGCGGCAGCAGCCAGCGTCATAAATAACTGGGTCGAGTCGAAGACGAACAACTTGATCAAGAACCTTATGTCGCCCGATGCACTGGATTCGGACACGAGAGCTGTGCTGATCAATGCGATTCACTTCAAGGGCGAGTGGCAGCACCAGTTCCCCAAGGAGGCCACCAAAGAGAGGGATTTCTACCTAAACGAAGTGGACACGGTTCAAGTGCCAATGATGGGCTTGAAGGAAAAGTTCCTCTATGGCATTCTGCCAGACTTGGATGCAACTGCACTGGAAATGCCCTACAAGGACTCGAACTTGTCGATGCTTGTTATTTTGCCGAACTCGCGCACCGGTCTGTCAGCACTGCAGGAGAAGCTGCGCTCGGTGCCACTGAGCGATATTACCAGTAAAATGTCGAAACAAACGGTCATTGTGCAATTTCCGAAATTCAAGGCCGAGTTCTCGATCGAACTGGTCGAAACACTGAAGAAGGTGAGTTGGGTGCGGCGACCGTCCTGAAGTGCCATACATACTGAGCCGGAAACGCGTTGAAACTTTTCAGATCGGCCTGCAGCACACACTTAGCGATAAATCCGAATTCGACAACATATTGTCGAACACCGGCAACTTGAAGATATCGCAGGTGGTGCACAAGGCGTTCATCGAGGTGAACGAGGAGGGCACCGAGGCCGCGGCGGCCACTGGTAAGCAAGCAGTTTTTGCTCGCACTGCATTTTTTCGTGTAGTATTCACTGGGTGATGGTAGAGTAGAGGCTTTGTGCATGTTGTTGGCTTTTGATTTGGGTTATGTGGTTTTTGTTGTAGTCATATGCATTGGAATCATTTTAAAACGCTTCTCTGTTTGTCTTTGTACTTTCATGTAGCTGCAAAGGTGCGCACAAAGCGCAGTGTGTTAATACGCGATCCGATCCGTTTCATAGCCGACAGACAGTTCTTCTATCTCATTAAGAGTTCAAAGTCCATTGGTAACGATGATGGCGCGGAGGCAGCGCCACCGATTTCACTCTTCATTGGCATTGTGCAGTCTGTAGAATCGGCTCCAGCCGTCCCAAAACATGTCGAACTCTAAGCTGTCAAAGCGTTTGCATCTGCTTCACGGATGATGTGCCGAAAATGAAGCAACAGTTTGTAGTTTCGTTTAGTTGCAATAAATTAATGTGACAGCGTAAATCAAGAAAACAAGTCGTAGAACGACGTTCACTGCTTAAAAACTCCATAGTGCAAACGCAATGTGTACACAGTCGAGATATTTAAATTTTTAGGCACTTATGAATTATATAATTTATTTATTTATTTCATAAAATGAGTCTAAAGATCTTACACACTAAGTTAAAAGTTCTTAGAAAAAAATTAACAATGCAAAAAAAAATTGTGTTTAGCGCTAATTTAAAATTATTTATGTACAATAAAGTATTTTGCAAATTACCCCCAATACAATCGTCCTTGAATGCTCACATGGAATTATGTTACAAAATAGGAATACAATTTTTTCAACAATACATATTTTTCATTTTTGTATTTAGAGAATATTTAGATTTTATTTTAGAAAGCCTTGCAATCAAAAATAAAAAGTTAAATGATGTAATTTTGAGTTCCTTAGGGCATTCAAGTGTTAAATAAACATTTGTTTTATGATCAGTGAATACCAAGAGCTCTCAGCACAATGTTTCACAAATTAGTATGAGGGAAAGTTTCGCTTTTATTTTTCAAAATTTTGGTTTCCCATAACCCTTTTGCTACAGGCTTTTATAGTATCTAAATTGAAAGAAAACGTCAAATTAAAAAGTTATCTAATTTGTATGCTTCTTTTTCCTTTACTATGTCAAGATATATCATTAAAAATCGTGTAAAGTACTCTTCTTTAAACTTAAATATTCAGATCATTAATTTCGTATTTTTCTTAAAACTTTGAAGCTATTTTAAAGACCAACAAAAAATGTATGCTTGAAACCACAGAGGGTTCAGATGTCCACAAAGTAGCATGTGTCATATGGCAACCAAATAGCGAAAGTGTTAATTGGTTCACTTTGTTTTCACACTATGGATGCAGTCATATTGTCAAAATTAATTTATCAGTTTGCACAAAACATATGAAAGAAAAATGTAAAATCAGTAGAATAGTAAAGCAGTGATCGAAGTAATTTAAAACTCTGGGCGCCACAAATGAGCAACGTTTTCTTTCTTAAAAAATCGTATTTATTTGAGCAAAAAATGTAAATCATAATAAAAACTAAAATATATTATAACCCATGAAAACCATCCAGTTTGTTTATAGTGGTAGATGCAATTGCAAGTCTCAGATCCAAGTTGACAGTCTCTACATGGTTGAGCTCATTTGTATTAACAATAAACCCCCAGTTCTCAGATTTTTGCTTTATTTAAAACTTTACTGAAGGCAGTTTTGAGGTAAGAACACAAATAACAATAGCATTTAGTTGCCTTTTTCGAAATGAATTGAGTATGAATTTAAGGGGGCCGATACATGTAAATAGTGTATTTTTTGAGAATTTTTTTGGGGGATAAGGAATTTGGCAATTGATTTTCTTTTGTTTTTAATCTTTTATTAACTAATTAAAGGTTCTTTTTCCATTTTTTTTTTTGACCCGAGAATCCAAGATGGCGGCGGCGCGTGGGATCAAAAAACCCCCTCCAATCTGATGCGCTGCGCGATTGCGCTGCTCGTATGGGGCTGAAATGAAAAATGAAAGGAAATCAATTAAAAAACAGTTGTGGCTTCGATGTGAACCTGGTTTAGTAAAGAAATTGTGATTTTTTTGGAAACGGCAGAAAATTGAATTTTTGGGGCAGCTGTTTTGATGAATTTGCAAGCACCAACATGAGATTTTTGCAGATTTGTAAAAACAAGTAGGTTCACATCGAAGGGATGAGTCTTCCGAAGGTGTGGTTAAAATTTCATCGCGATCGGTTAAGCGGTTCTCATGCAATCGCGCAGCCCATACCGAAAAACGTGGTTCCGAGAAAAACGGGCTCAAAGATTGAGTAAGCGACAGGCTTATACCTGACGCCGCCGCTTCTACCTGTGTTTTGTCTGGGAACGGATTAGAATTTTGGAAAACGCTCTTAGCCATACATTGAAAAGGCTTTGTAGAACATATTCCCGAGAAAAACAAAATTTCCAAAAATACTTGATTTTACATGTATCGGCCCCCTTAAATGCAACTTCAACTCAAAGTAACTTCAAATACTAAAGTAAACATTATAACCAACAAATTTATAGGTTAGGTTATAAAATGTAACCTCAAACGTTCCCCTAAAAACAAACAACCAACAAAATTATATTTCAAGAAGAAAACTCAGCATTAAAAATTTCTTCTACTAAATCTCTTCTAGTAAAAATACTAGAATACGTAAAATGCTTAGCCACCAGACTTTCAATGCTAACAATTTTCAACGACGCTTTGCATTTCACAGTAGGAAATGGAGTAAAGAATGCTTGGCTCCTCTTTTGAGTTCAAGTAGTAGTAGTAATATTTATTTGATTTCGTTTCAAGTTGTATGAAATTTCAAAGCTTTGCAGTAAATGAAATTTTGCTTTTAACGCTTTGAAAAGTGAGCTACTTTTGATGTCATTGACATCCATAGACAAACTTTTCTTTTAAGCGATCTTTTTTAGTTACAGTGCATTTTTTATTTTTTAATACAGCATTGTTTGTTGATTCATTATTAACTTTACCGCTTTTCATAACAAAACAATTGGTCAGAAAAAACGCACACATACTGAGAGCTTCAACTCTTTAATCTGCTTTTATTTGTTTACCATTTTTCGATACTCGCAGCTAACAACTCGATACTTGTGGCCAGTGGGGTTTCGGGTTTCAAACATTTGTTCATGGCAAATATGGTTTCAACTGGTATTACCACAAAATTTAATCCTATGTGCGCCACTGCTCGCAAGTAACAACTCTTTATGCCATGCTTATTCACATGTTATTCATTTTGATCTACTAAGGGCCGTTTTCTCATCCTCCCGTTAACTATAAAGTTCACTTTAACGGGCGGATAAACGCATTTTCGTTTTCTCATCTGCCCGTTAAGCTATCCTCCCGATAAAATTTACCGGGAGGATTGAGTGCCTGTTAAACTTTAAAGTGAACTTTAAGTGGAAATGGTGCCAAGTAAATGCATATGTTTGTTTACAAACAAAAAACAGGTGATAATGAAATTACAATTTGAAATTAAATTTGAATTTGAGATCTTTCGGTATGGAAAATACGCGTGTTTCTTAAATTCATGCACTGGAAGACGCTTTTGAAGGTACGGAGTCGCAAAATGCGGCAAATATAACATATAACAGCCAATTGGACTTTTGCACTGCTGACATGTCCAATCGCTGCTGGGCCGCCACCTGTGCGATACGTCTCGCTCTTCTGCGCTGCAAGTTGCAGCTTGGACTTGCGCTTCAAGCTGTCAAACTTGTCCCTCAACGATTTCCAACGTCGGGACACGCCCCATTTGGCAGTAAAAGCATCAACAAGATTTTGCCAGGCAAAATTTTAATTTTTTTCCTTCAAAAATAATTATCATTTTTCACAAACAGCTGATTGCGCCGCCAAGTGCTGCCCATCGTAGACCAGTGATGCCAAAAAATCAGACCTGTTAAATTTATATTTATCAGGAAGATGAGAAAACGAAACCGGCCACTTTAAAGTGACCTTTAGCTAAAGTGAACTTTAACGGGAAGATGAGAAAACGGCCCTAAGATTGACGCAACGTTGCGTGTACTGTCGTTTGTCCTAAAACAATATGGTGTCTATTCGCAGCGGTCTCATTACTCGCTAACTCGTTAGACGTTAGTTTTTCCCTCATATTTTGCTTGTTTAATGAATTATCAAATTGATGCAGAGCAAAGTTACCAGCTGGCAGCGCTAAGAGTTCGCTTCGTTATTTTGGTATTGAAATAAGTTCGCAAAACACAAATTAACTGTTGCAAAACATTGCTAGACCAACGAGACAGTTTGTTAGAAACTGCATTGAACCAATGAGACCTATGTGAATTACTATAATGTCCAATTGTAAATTCCGCTGTGTCCAATAATCGAAAACGTTTCCTTTCATTGACATTTGCATAGGAATTGTTGTTGACGGTGTGGATCTCTCAACACCATCGATTTTCAACGCTGACAGGGCCTTTTGCTTGTTTATAAAAAATTCCAAACATTGGCAGCTGTTCACTGGATGTTATAGGAAAGCTGCCTAATTGTCTGAGTATTCAATTTTGAACTTAGCCACTTGTTCGTAATTTGTGTTTTTTCTGTTATGAAAAACGTATTTTTATAACATATACCTATAATATATAATAGTAATATATTCAATTGACAAAGCATCAAAGAGCACCGGAAACCAAGAGCAAGAAAATGCTTTGATAGATGATAGATTTCATAATGGAACGTCTTTGTGTGACTATAACTTCTTGAATTGAACAAATCTGCTTCCAACTTTACAAATGTTTGCGTCCGTTTCCGATCTATCGCATCTAGTTAAGTAAATATTCATGATCATTATACATGTATGCATACATGTCATGTATTCAAAAAGAGTACTAAATAGTAAATGAAATCTACTGTATTTTATTATTGTAGAAAATACCTATTTTCTATTGAATACCGTATTTTATATTGAATAGGAATCTTTCTTGATAGCATATCGGAACTCCGAGAATGGCTATTCATCGCCAACCGATCATTTTATTACCGCATCAAAAACAAGAAGGGAATAACATTATTTGCTGGTACCTTTATTTGCCATTCGTAGCCTACCGACGCCAAAATGTTAAAGATGCAAAGACAAACCTCAAAGAAAACCCACAAACGACACTGCTGAGTCGAACTCTTCGGCTGTTTGCGTGTCTAATTGAATGTTGACTGTCAGAATAATTTTCATCCTGTCCATTTGATCTTTTGTCCTACAGTGCTAGGCATTTCGAACATAAAACTAGGTACATGGACAATGACAAAAGTTTGCCACATCACTGTGCAAGTGATAGACTTCAGTAAGTACCGTTAAGGGGGGCACTCCATGAAACGCTCAAAAAAATGACCAATTTTCTTTATTTTACTGTACAAAAAAAGAAAAAGACAGAAACAATCCGTTTGGAACATCTGTAGGTATTAGTTAAAAGTTAAAAAAAAAGTTATACATAAAAAAAATTAAAAATGGCAAACATATTGAACATCTTCCGAGGCTTGGTTTCCCGTCCACACGATGCTGTCCGAAGTTAAAGTCTGAAACATACAAATTATATATCAAATTAATCAGCAGGCTTGTCGCAAGTGCGTGAACCTAAATAACTATAACAATTTTCAAAATTTAGCAACAAAGCCATATAAACTACAAAAAAGTTCGTTTTTTCTTACTTTTCTTTATTAAAAAAACAGTAAAAAAAATTTTTTAATAGATTTCAGAGGTTCATGCATTTCTCTGTTTAATATCCTACAAAACGAGTATATATTCGTGTAGATCGGTATAGTAGTTTTTTTTATCATGTGGACGGACTACAAAAACGTGTTTATGAGGAAACGCGTTCCAAAGTTATTCGGAACACCTGGTGTGGCTGAGCGCGCGTCGATGAAGAGAACTGTGTCTCCGAAAGTGTTCAGAGTTCGACTTTGAAACTTTGCAATAATGTTCTCGGATAATATATCTTTTGATTAAAGCAAAAAAAAATCGATTTTTTGAAACCATTTCATGGAGGGCCCCCCTTAAGACGGCATTGACAACAAAACAAGAAAACAAGAACAAAAATTGCAATTAAACGATACAAATCACTGCACATTGTGACTTTTATAACTTTCAGGATGCCAATAGTCATAGCGGCTAAACCAAAGTAGGTAAAACAGTTAATTTTTGCAGTAATAATTTTTGTAAAGACAGATAAGATAATAAAAAAATTAGATAATAAAATATCGAATGGGTTATAGTGCGACAAATGTTCCACTATTCTTAGGAACCGAGTCAATGAATGCAGATTTACATATAAGTCAATGTTTGAAAATGAAGCTACTATCACTAATGACTGACGACTGGAGGCAACATGCCATCACCGACATTTTATTACAAAGGACATTTGCTACTCAAATTAAAATAAAAAAAATTATAAACCGACATCGACAGCGAATTAAACAATCGATCAGGCGAATAGTCAGACTCAGCCAAGTCGTTACTGGTTGTAAACACATTTTCTGAATGTGCAGATATGGTCATCGTTGGTGTGATTTTTCCAAACATAAGACAAGCGAAAATTTGTATAATCTGTAAATGAAATATTTGAATAAATATAATGCCGCCTCCAATGCGCTGTCAATCGTTTATTACTTTCAGGGCCGTTTTCTCATCTTCCCGTTAACTTTAAAGTTCACTTTAACGGTCCGATTAACGCATTTTCGTTTTCTCATCTGCCCGTTAAGCTATCCTCCCGATAAAATTTACCGGGAGGATTGAGTGCCTGTGAAACTTTAAAGTGAACTTTAAAGTGCCAAGTAAATGCATATGTTTGTTTACAAACAAAAAACAGCTGATAATGAAATTACAATTTGAAATGAAATTTGAGATCTTTCGGTATGGAAAATAGGCATGTTTCTTAAATTCATGCACTGGAAGACGCTTTTGAAGGTACGGAGTCGCAAAATGCGACAAATATAACATATAACAGCCAATTGGACTATTTCACTGCTTTGCACTGCTGACATGTCCAATCGCTGCTGGGCCGCCACCTGTGCGATACGTCTCGCTCTTCTGCGCTGCAAGTTCCAGCTTGGACTTACGCTTCAAGCTGTCAAACTTGTCCCTCAACGATTTCCAACGTCGGTACACGCCCCATTTGGCAGTAAAAGCATCGACAAGATTTTGACAGGCAAAATTTTTATTTTTTTCCTTCAAAAATAATTATAATTTTTCACAAACAGCTGATTGCGCCGCCAAGTGCTGCCCATCGTAGACCAGTGTTGCCAAAAAAATCAGACTTGTTAAATTTATATTTATCAGGAAGATGAGAAAACGAAAATATTTACTGGGCACTTTAAAGTGACCTTTAGCTAAAGTTCACTTTCAAGTTCACCTTTAGCTAAAGATCACTTTAACGGGAATATGAGAAAACGGCCCTCAATCTTTTTCAACAAAAGGCGTCATTCTAGTAGAATGCTGCACAGTATAAGTTCCAATCAAGTCATAAATCTTTCTCTCATTTCAAGTTGCATGATGAATGAATTAAATTTGATTTAAAAAAGTTTAAATTCAATTAAATTAGAAATTGATTACAAATAATTTGGTAGCTGTCTTTAACTGTATGGGGAAAAAAATTTTAATATAAAAACACAATATTTTCAATTAAATAACTCAGTTAAATTACTTCATCAACTCGCTCTCTCTCTCTCTCTATTTGTATGTTTATCCAGCAATGTTTATTAAGTTTGGGGCACAGCCAATGCTCCAATTGCCACCATATCGGTTCATTGCCGATAAACCCTTCTTCTATGTTTTGCGTGATTTGCAAAAACAAATGATTTTGTTCACTGGCAGCTTAAAAAGACCTTAGAAACCACACAACAAAGTGATAACTCAACGAAATGCAAGTTTTTTCGTCTGACTGAACAGGAAATCAGGATCGATTGTGATGTTTGTAGAGGAAATTCGACAAAAACACTGAGACTCTGCGCAATTTAAAATTTCACAAGCAAAGTTTTGTTTAGATATAAAAAGTTTTTCTACATATATTTTTTTGTATTTATCTATGCAATTAAAAATTTTGATAAAAATAAAATTTGATAGCAAACACATTTTGTTTTTTCTTGTGTAAATGGTTGGTAATAATAAACTTAAGAACTTTAGAATAATGTAAGAATTTCTTTTAATTGTATGGTTCCGATGGTTGATTTTTCCGTCAGATTCAGACTCTACTAACACCATACATATTAAAAAAATCTGGCATATTTCGATATAACTAAATATCGATATTTCTTTGAATTAATCTGTGCAGCAATAATGTGTCAACTTCCATCGTTCTTTCTATTCCTGTAGCCATGACTGTTATGACATGTTCATTTGTTGCGTACCACCGCCAGCCGCCGCAATTTATAGCTGACAAACCATTCTTTTACGTTATCACAAACTCTGAGCGTGTGCAGCTCTTTTCTGGCATAGTGAAGCAGCTCTAAGTTGGAACACTTTTTCAGCAAATAGGGAACATTTTGTTGTGCAAAGTTTGAGCATTTTTCCCAAAACAACAAATGTACTTTGAATGAAACTACGAACATGTTAGAATGCTTTCAAATACCGGTCAAGTAAAATATTATAATAAAGTTAAAACATATGTGACATAGATTCAATAATAAAACAATTACGAATATAAGAGTAAAGTTGCAATAGTGGCAGCTTAAAAGGACCTTAGAAACTACACAACAAAGCGATAACTCAACGAAATGCGATTAGAGTTTTTCCATCTGACTGAAAAGATATTCAGGATCGATTGTGATGTTTGCAGAGGAAATTCAACACAAACACCGAGACTGCGCAATTTTATTTGCACAACAAAAATACTAATCAGTAGTTAAGAAGTTTCTATTAAAAATTTTTATATATATTTTATGTATATATTTTTTTTGTATTATTGTGTGCAACTTATAATTTTCATAAAAATATAACTTCATATCAAACACATTGTTTTTTTTTCTTATGCAAATTAAATAAAAGAAGATGACTTTAATTAAATTTAATTTAATTGTATTACTTCTTAATTTAAGAATTTATGTCCATACGTTGAATGCTGCCGAGTGTTGATACTCCGCCGATTTTAATTGTTCACTTGTTATTTTGTCAGATTCAGACTCTTCTTAAACCATATAAATATAAATATCTTTCATATTTCGATATATCTAAATATCGATATTTGTTTAAACTATTCTGTCAACTTCCATTGTTCTTTCTAATCTTGTAACCAGCAATGAACAACGATGTTCAGGTGTTTGGTACCAACCGAAGCTGCCGCAGTTTATAGCTAACAAACCATTCTTTTACATTATCACAAACTCTGAGCGTGTGCAGCTTTTTTCGGGCATAGTGCAGCAAACTCTAAGTTTGAACACTTTTACAAAACCAACAAACATAATTCAGCGAATAGCGAACATTTTGTTGTGCAAAGTTTGAGAACTTTTTCCAAAACCAACAAATGTACTTTGAATGAAACAACGAACATGTTAAATGCTTTCAAATACCGGTCAAGTGAAATATTATAATCAAGTAAATATATATGTATATAAGACATAGGTTCAATAATAAAACAAATACGAATGTAAGAGTAAAGTTGTTATAGTGAAACTGAAACTTGGACAATGCTGGAAATGTGTAACTGATACGAAAACTCACAGCCGAGTTGAATTTAATCAATTGAATTGTTAAATATTTTTCAATAAAATTGGAATGTTTTTGAAAGTATTATAACAACACTGAGAGAATGACACAAACTTAAAATGAACGTCGTTGAGGCCGCGGAATAATGGAACAATTGAAGACGTTCTGGACTGGCTGGAGGGTGTTTAGTGCCATTGGGTTCGTTACTCACTGCTCAGAGATCGCCAACGTGGACTTGGTTTGGTAACTTGAATAATTATTCAAGTTCAATAAATAACAATAAGTCAACTGTGACCTAAACAGCATAACCACCTTTTCCAATGCTTGAAACTGGAGATTTTAAATACAAAATAATACAATTTTAAATAAACATGAAGAATAGATGAAGAGAGAGTTTACTTAAGATTTTGCTTAAAGTACAAAGGCTTAAAGTTGCAATTGAAGTACAAAATGCTTTTGTCATTTAATCTTTGTTTAATTTTGTACTTAAAGTACAATTCTAAGAGTACAAATAATTTTGTATTTTAAGTAAACTTGTACACCTTTTCCACTTTGAGTAAAATTGTAAGTAAACTCTTTCATATAGAGTGCAAAGAATTTTGTACTTTAAGTAAAATAATCGTTACATAAGTGTACTCGTGCTTCAAGTGAAAGCCTCCAGCTAATTACTCATAAAAAAATGTTTTGATAAAGTATAGAAATTTCCTAGAGCAGCCACATTGACTCAAATTAAAAATAAACTCGAACTTTGGATCCATTTTTAATGTATACAAACAGTAGAGACTAAAATAGAAAGAGATTGCACGAATAAGCTTACATAAGCTATGAACTTGCAAATGTATATATAAAATTGATTTCCGACACCTGGAGAAATATTAGAATTTTCTAGTGAAAAGTTCGATCTGGGAGCTCGATCAAGCTGTCACTTTTACCTCACTTAATCCAACCTAAAGCCCACCTTAGACGTACGACTTGGTTTCGAATTGAAATCACTTACTTGGTTACACAAACGCTTCGCCAAAGTGAGAATTAAAATTCACTGATTTTGCTCAGATCGTTCAAAAAACCTAAAATTAATCGTCAACATGTCTACAGCCGTGGTTTTCTACTCAGCCATGGCATGTTTGCAACAGCTTTCGAAACCAAGTCTAATGCCTGCAGCGGTCCTAACAGACAATCCAAGGCGATGTCGGCCAACTCTAGACGTGCACCTTATATCAGCAAACACAAAGTTCAACGCCTCGCATGTCAATATCAATCAATATAAAATGTTGCACAAGTTTGCTATTTTGCACTATTGCTAAGATGAAATTGAAAACTCAGGACTGCATCGTTACAATACTGTTACGAATACTAGTTCTAGTGGGCTGTTACGTATCACTGGATTGTGCAATTTGAAAATAAAACAACTTTAGTTATGCAAACGCAGTCAATAAAAACCAACTATCACTTTATTTCACCAATTTTACACTTCACTGTCTTTACACTTGATTATTTGCTCCGTGTGACACCTTCACTAGTCAAAATCAGACTCACTCGCTGCGCCGCACCCGGCTGCCTTTTATACCTGTCCGGCCATCGCGCAGATCGTTCTCGCACATTCCAGAGTGGACTAAAGGTTTCCATGATGATCGCGACCATCATTGCCAGGTTGGCCTAAAAGTGTCCATCATTGCCAGGTTGGCCTAAATGTTCGCCTTATTCAGTGTGCTTACTTAATTTTTCATTTATGTGGTAGACTCAGTAAAAAAATGTGGTAGATTTGAATGAAATGTGGTAGATTTTTTTTTATTGTACATTAATTGCATTTTATTGCATTTGTACATTGTATTTCATTCTATTTGTACATTAATTGTATTTTACGTTCTTCTATGCTATTTAACCTCTGTTGGGTTTCGTCCCATTGTTTTTTGTATTGTTGACTATTTTTTTTTTCTTTTTTGGGAGCTCGGACTTGCAAATTTCAGCAGCAGGTACAACTTCGCGTGGTAAAACTTCGTCCAGTCCAAGCGCATTGCCATCGCCATGCGATATTCTAAAATACTAAGGGCCGTTTTCTCATCTTCCCGTTAACTTTAAAGTTCACTTTAACGGGCCGATAAACGCATTTTCGTTTTCTCATCTGCCCGTTAAGCTATCCTCCCGATAAAATTTACCGGGAGGATTGAGTGGCTGTTAAACTTTAAAGTGAACTTTAAGTGGAAATGGTGCCAACTACATGCATATGTTTGTTTACAAACAAAAAACAGCTGATAATGAAATTACAATTTGAAATGAAATTTGAATTTGAGATCTTTCGGTATGGAAAATAGGCGTGTTTCTTAAATTCATGCACTGGAAGACGCTTTTGAAAGTACGGAGTCACAAAATGCGGCAAATATAACATATAACAGCCAATTTGACTATTTCACTGCTTTGCACTGCTGACATGTCCAATCGCTGCTGGGCCGCCACCTGTGCGATACGTCTCGCTCTTCTGCGCTGCAAGTTCCAGCTTGTACTTGCGTTTCAAGCTGTCAAACTTGTCCCTCAACGATTTGCAACGTCGGGACACGCCCCATTTGCCAGTAAAAGCATCAACAAGATTTTGCCAGGCAAAATTTTTATTTTTTCCTTCAAAAATAATTATAATTTTTCACAAACAGCTGATTGCGCCGCCAAGTGCTGCCCAATGCTGACCAGTGATGCCAAAAAATCAGACCTATTAAATTTATATTTATCAGGAAGATGAGAAAACGAAAATATTTACCGGCCACTTTAAAGTGACCTTTAGCTAAAGTTCACTTTAGCTACCGGTCACTTTAACGGGAAGATGAGAAAACGGCCCTAAACGTTACTAAAAAATAAAGGAAAAATTAACTTCAACTTCAACTTTTTTAGATATTTTTTCCATTTTAATTGCACCTGACGCCAAAACAATTGTCAAACTGTCAACTATTTGTAGTGCACTGCTTTCGAAGTGATGAGAGTGCTACCACATAAGTTTTTGTTTTGCACATTTTCCCTTATAATGTTTAATGCAGCTCTAACATACCTTTTACAACATAAAGCTCTAATTTACTTGGACTAATAGGATGGTTAATAGAAACATTTATGTTCCACAAATATGTGGTAGATTTTAAGCCCTCCGTGGTAGATGTGGTAGAAACTGGGTTTTAACAATAATTGTGGTAGATCTACCACATATGTGGTAGAAGTAAGCACACTGCCCTTATTATCGCGGCCGTCGTTGCCAGATTGAATTATAGCACGGCGCGTAGCGACAGGGTTGCTTTGCACAGCGACAGACTGTCTTATCGTTACAATACTATAAATATAAAAAAATAACTGAAATATAATCGAATATGACAATAATCGAAATGCTCTGAACATCTAATAAAGTTCGCACTCTCGTTGCTTTTTAAATGGTAAAAAATAAAATTCTTAAAATGTTTCACCAATTTGCTTCACTGCTTCTCCACAGCAAATATATTTAATTATTTAAGAATATTTCAACTGAAATGCCCATATTTCAAACTATAACTACATTGAAAATAAATATTTTTAGTTTAATTGAAAATATTTAGTTTTATTGAAAATAAATTTTTTAAAAGAACATTCCAAAAATCATAAACTGCGCATTTTGCTATTCAACTTGTTAGTTTTTCACTTTTCATATTAAACAGTGTTTGGTTTAATTTTTTATAAATTGAGGTTATGTGTTGTCTGATCTGTAAGAGGTTTGGTGTTGTCTTTCGAATGTAGGAAATAAACTAATGAGTTAAAACTACACCACTTTCACCACTTTAATTGCAAGAATCAAATCGCATATTCATGCATTCATGCACATATTAGTATAAAAAATATAACTTAAATTAAATCTTATATGAAATTAATTTAAATGCTCTGAAAACCTAACCAAGTTCGCACTTTCGTTACTTTTCAATGGTGAAAACACAAACTTCTTCACATTTTTACACCAATTTGCTTCACTACTTCTCCACTGCAAACTTAATTGAAGGTTAATGGCAAATGTTCTGATTTTAATTGATTTTTGTTTATAAAAATATTTGTCAAATTTTAATCTGCAGGCATAGTATTCGGTATTACATCGGTTCGCATTATGGAACTTCCACCCAGCTTTACTGCAGATCATCCTTTCATTTACCTAATCACAGACTCGCAGCGGACACAATTTTTTGTGGGCAGTGTGAGGCAATTTGGAAAAAATGGATAAAATATTTTGTTTAAGAATATTTCAATTGAAAATCCCATGTTTCAAACTATAACTATATAAAAACTTATTGAAAATAAATATTTTAAAAGAACATTGCAAAAATCATAAACTATGCATTTTGCTATTCAACTATAGAGTTTTTCATTTTTTTATTCATATAAACAGTGTTTAAGTAGTGGGATTTTTTATGAATTGAGGTTATTTATTTTATTTATTTATTTATAATAATACAATTACAATATTAACTTAATTATACTGTAATTGGAATTGTAAGCTTTGGCATCTAAGGCCTTATGCTTAGTGAATTGAGGTTATGTATTATCTGATCTGTAAATAAACATTGACTAAAGACCAAACATAGAAGAATTCGAATGTAGGAAATAAACTAATGAGTTAAAACTACACCACTTCCATTACTATAATTGCAAGGATCAAATCACAATTTCACATCTGCATCATAACAATTAATATAAAAATATAACTTAAATAAAATCGTAAATAAAAATAATCTAAATGCTTTGAAAATCTAACCAAGTTCGCACTTTTGTTACTTTTCAATGATGAAAACACAAATTTGTTCAAATTTTTACATCAATTTGCTTCAATATCAATTTGTGAATGTTCTGATTTTAACTGATTTCTGTTTATTAAAATATTTGTCAAATTTTAATCTGCAGGCGTTGTAATCGTTTTTAAATCGGCTCGTCTTACGGAAGATCCCCCCAGCTTTACTGCAGATCATCCTTTCATTTACCTAATCACCAACTCACAGCGGACACAATTTTTTGTGGGCAGTGTGAGACAGATTGAAAAAAATGAATAAAATATTTTGTGTAAAAATATCTCAATTGAAATGCCCATATTTAAAATTATAACTATATAAAAAATTTTATTGAAAATAAATATTTCTACAGAACATTGCAAATTGTGCATTTTTCTGTTCAACTTTGGAGATGTTCACTTGTTTCTTCATATAAAATATTTAGTTGAGTTTTTTTTAGAAATTGAGGTTATGTTTTGACTGATCTTTGTTTCTAAGTGAAGATGAAACACAGAAGAAATCGAATGTAGGAAATAGACTAAAGAGTTAAAACTTCACCACTTCCATTACTATAATTGCAAGGATCAAATCACAATTTCACGTCCGCATCATACAATTAATATAAAAATATAACTTAAATAAAATCGTAAATAAAAATAATCTAAATGCTTTCAAAATCTAACCAAGTTCGCACTTTTGTTACTTTTCAATGATGAAAACACAAATTTGTTCAAATTTTACATCAATTTGCTTCGATATCAATTTGCAAATGTTCTGATTTTATTTGATTTCTGTTTATAAAAATATTTGTCAAATTTTAATCTGCAGGCATTGCAATCGGTTTTAGATCGGCTCGCGTTATGGAAGTTCCACCCAGCTTTAATGCAGATCATCCTTTCATTTACTTGATTGCAAACTCGCAGCGGACACAATTTTTTGTGGGCAGTGTGAGACAATTTGAAGGAAATGAATAAAATATTTTGTGTAAAAATATCTCAATTGAAATGTCCATATTTCAAATTATAACTATATAAAAACTTTTATTGAAAATAAATATTTCTACAGAACATTGCAAAAAGTATTAACTGTGCATTTTTCTATTCAACTTTGGAGATATTTAGTTGAGTTTTGTTATAAATTGAGGTTATGTTTTGTCTGGTGGTTGTTTCTAACTGAAGAAATCGAAAGTAGAGAATAAACTACACCACTTTTAGTGCTTATAAACAGCAACTAAACAGTAATTCATACTTTGGTTGGCTTTGCCAGCTATGAACACTGATGTTTCAAGTGACAGCGCTGTTTATTTTGTGAGTTGGTCTTGTACTACAGTTAGCACTTTTACTAGTGATGTATGTGATGTGTGATGATGTAAGAGATCAAAAAACGCTTAGAAATTGACATTGATTTGATTAATCGAACTTTTTCATCGAAAGGATGGTCCACCTGAGCAAATGATTCAACGTATTATGGAAATATGAGACCAGGTAGATTGGCTACTGAGCCAAAATGCACGTCGCTGTTGTTGCCAAAGATTTAATTGAAGAGTCAAATCTCTCGATTGTTCCTCGAACACAAATTTCTCTTTCAGCTACCTTAACTTGGCTATTTTTGCTCCAAGATCCAATTGACACCAGATCTGAAACTGCCAGGCAATGAGAACTGTCAGGATGCGGAAATAGTTAAAAATCATTTTCACATTCACAGGTCTATCATTACAGTAGAAACTTATGCTTTTAAAAAACTTCTTCTTTGCTATGATTTCATTCAAGTCCTATTATTGAATCAAACAAAATCAAAGTCAAGAGATGTTATTGAACTATTTTTAGACTGAATTGTATTAAACATGGATGTGGATAATATGTGATTTCAAGAAAACGGGCTCATATTGCATATAAAGAACCAGTAGTGCACAAAGGATTCCATTTCGGGGGATTCAGTACGCAACTTTTGAGCTCAATACCAGTTGAAACTATATTTGGAACTCAAAATGTTTGCCTTAGACAGATACTTGGAAATTTTTTTCGAAAATGTTTCCTAAAGCATCCCATCTGGATCTACAGGGAACCCAACATATGTATAAGTAACCGCATTCACAATGAAGTGTTTCAATGAATTGCTTCACAATGAACCCAATAAGGTCTCCGAGCAGAAGAATTGTATAAAACTTGATAAACTAAATAAATAAAAAGTGGAGCTAGAAGAACATCGAAAAAATATTAAATTGTATCCAAGTATACAATCACCACCCTCCCGTACTTCAACACCACAGTTATTGCAGGCCTTCCTCTTGCTTACTGTAAACTACTCGTAACAATCTGATCTCTCTTCCTCGATGTGTCCAACAGGCGATGGCACCAAAACCAAACAGTTCTGGCCTATTTTTAATCTTAACACATGGGACTTCTGCCGCAGTTGTCACAATGAAGAGGAGGAGAAATCTATTAGTCATATTCTCTGCAACTGCCCGGCGCTATCTAGACGAAGATGGAAAACCCTAGGCTCTCCTTTCTTCGACAACTTGATTGATCTCAGTTCAGCTAGTATCAAAAACTTGCTTGAGTTCATCCACAAATCGAAATGGCTTGAATAGGCTTCTTGACTTGCAGTAAAACAGACCTTTCAACTTGTGGTATCACAACATGTCCATTTCGTGGCCTAAGTGTCTCACGGCAAGTTCCATGCCAAGACAGTCACTTTAACCTAACCTAACCTCACCTATCCAAGGAGTGATCCTGCTGTAGCCGGCTGCATTCACAATAGCTGTGAATTTCATATTTTTCAACTATTATTGCAAACTAAATAGAAAAACACCGCTTACAGTTGATCGCAAATGTTTGCTTTTCCACAGATTTACAATCTCAAATGCACAAGATTGTGAATAGCCCTATTTATATGATTTTATATTCGTTACTTGAACTCGCAAATAGTGTCCAACCGAATATTTGGTTTCGGTTTCGGCCCAAATAAGTGTTTCGGTTTCAGTTTCTGTTTGGATCAAAAATTGCCCAAACGGCCATAACCGAAACTTTCTAGAATATTTTTTACATTTTATTGTGTAGCAGATATATAGTGAAAGGAGGAGTATTTTAGATGCCCCATGAAATTAATTTTTTTTTAGCATATAATATTAAATTATGTAATTTTAAATATTAGCGAGTAAGGTACGAAAGGGAGATTTTCTCATGTTTATGTTTTTAAATAATGAATAAATTGTTTTTATTAATAAGAAGTTATTTATTTATGTAATATTTGTTTGTTTGTTCTTTATTTACTTAGTGAAAAATTCGTTTGTTGAAAAAATTCTTGATTTGGGGATTTTTTTTTTCAACTATAAGGTTCGATTTCGGGTTCGGTTTCGGCAGAATATTAAAAAAAAACAAAAATCGGTTTCGGCCCAAAAAAGTTGGGCCGCAAAGAATCTTATCGAATTTTGGATTCGTATTATCGAATGAATGGGATATTTATGAAAATATGGTATTGAATGTATTTTGACAGACAATAACAAATTTTCGCTATGACTTAAGGCTTGATTACACGTAACGAGTAGAGTGAGAAGACAGCAACTCGAACGAGTACTCGTTTCGTCTAAACAGTAAGGCGAGTTGCTGATTGAGTCAGTGACCGATGAAAGTGGCGAGAGAGTCACTAGAATCACATTTTGTTTGCTAGGCCGAGCACTACTTTACCGTTACATTTTTCTCTTTTTCGCAGCGATTCACGGAATCGCTCGTCACATGCGGAATGCGTCACACACCACTTTTCGCTCGGTTGAGTTTAATTGCGCGAGTTGCTTAGTTCGTTTTGTCATTGTAAAACCGAACTGACTCGCCACGTGTCACAATACGTTTGAACAACTCGTCGCTTTTGCTCGCTTTCCCAATTCTTTCGGCCTAGTACCATTTTGATGTCTCGTCACTCGACTCGTTACGTGTAATCAAGCCTTTACATACAATTTATTTGTAATTATTTCAAAGTATAGACAAGTTTAACTCTAGAAAACTTTTTTTGATAGTGTATTATAAAACATTCACAATTTTTACTTTTACTTGCATTTAGTATGACAGGGTTAATTAAAAATCTTCATAAAAGATACTACGAGAAAACTTAACTCTTTCAGATTGTGGACACTTAATTGTAAGATTAGATCTTTTATAGTAAAATTGAATATTTTGAAATGAATCTTCAAGTATCTCCTTCGTTAAGTGTTGTTGTCTGTGTTATGGCTCATAAAAATCTGTCAATAAGTTGATTTTAGATTTAAATTAAAATGCAGAAAGTAGTTATTGAGTATTTTTTTACTTTTGTTAATGTCAACTCACACCAACTCCTACTTAAGTAGATTTACTTATGTGTGTAAAAATTGTGAAGACACTCGCAAGTAGCGTTGAGCGAAACACTCAAGTAGCGGTTGTGTCCTGTTCAAAACTTGTCATGATGTCTCATAATTTTTTTTTCTAGGGGTTGTGATGCAAATGCGCAGCATGAGAATAGAACTGCCTTTCATAGCCGATCATGCTTTTCACTACAAAATTATGAGCACCGACAAAATTGTATTCTTTCAAGGAACTCTACAAAATGTTGCAAATGGTCAAAATGGTCACACCTGTAATTGCAGCGAAACGCCAGACAGTTGCGTGAATCATGATAGTTCATAATGACAAATTACCATTTGCCTGCATCTCATCATCATCTCAGTGTATGTATGGTCATATAATGCAATGCTTTATATAAAATTAGTAATCTTTCTTTTAACTGAATGCTGCACACATATACCACCCACACACACACACACAATCACACACCTGTACTGCATGTTGTCCAGTTATATGATTCGTATTGTGTATTTGTACTTTCAGGTATGTTTTTGCCACCTCTACCCGCACCACCTCCGCCACGCTTCGAAGTCACCCATTCATTTGTCTTTGTCATAAAAAGTGACACCAGTGTCTTCTTTATGGGACAACTGAAGAATCCTTAATCAGAAATCTTAAACGATTGCAAAAAATTTATGAGTTTATAACAATTTTTATCAACACTATATAACCGCATTTACAAAATATATAAGAACATATCTGCTTAGTATGATTTTTTTATAGCACATTTTCAGTTTTGTGAAGCGTCCTCCAGAGTTTTCTTGCATGACATCTCTCTTTATGAAATCTCTTTGCAGCCCTTTGCATGAAAAACAGGTTACTCTTGAAGCCCGATTCAATGGCGAATTTCAACGCAGATCATGCATTCATCTATGTTGTGCACAAACATCGGGACATCGTGTTGTTTTTGGGAACAACTAACAAACCATTTGTAAATTCCTACTAGTAACAACCAAATTTGTTTCCTTTCATTTCATTTCGTTGAATGTTTTTTAATGTTACCTGATTCAATTATAACATGCGAAACAATTTTTTCAGCATGGCAATCAAATTGTTTGTTTTTTTAAATAAATTTTATATAAAAGTGCACTGGTTAAGTAGGAACGTGTTATTTATAAAGCCTATTCTATTTTTTTGTGTGAAATGAGTTTTGTAGAAATTCTTTCCATGGCTTTGTTGATGTATAATTGATCAATTTATACACTGAGAAAATATTTGTTGGCACTTATAAGAACTAAATTGGCAATCAAGTTGTTTTATTTTTGATGGTCGGCACTTTTTGCATTTAAAAGGACATTAAGGACATAAAATTTACAAAGTTTACACATTAGTTTTTTGTAAAAGACATTTTCTGTTAATGCTTCCATGTCTTTCTTCATGATTGCCTCATAAATTCATACGTTGGGAAACGATTTTTTGACACTTATAACAACCAAACGGCGACCAAATTGTTTTTTCTAAGTTCATCCAAAAAAGCTTGGAGCAAAAGATGAATGCTTAGACCAGTAATGATCATTCTGCTACTCACGCATACGAATACATGGCAGCGAGTACTCGCGAGTAACAGAATGTTCATCACTAGTTAAGGTCCTTAACTTGAAACCACCATAGTCGCAAGTCAATTATTGCTTCGAGATTATTAAGAAATCGAACCAACCTGTCTCTTCTGTAGTGGGTTCAAGCATTATTTTGAAATTCTTGAGCTTCAACACAAAACAGCCTGAACAAACCCATGACCTCATCTATCAAAATATAAACTCACAATGTTCTTACGGATATCTGCAAACAAAGCTCCTACGAAATGACATTGTAGTTCCCTAAAAATTATGGCTATAGATTTCCCAGCGAGTCAAGAGACGTCTTATTGCCCGGAAAAAGATGTATTGCATGATTTTCAATGCAATCAGAGAGCCCTAAATTGGATTTTAAAGCCACTTTGTACGATGCCTTTTGTGCTTAAAAAAATACTCTAAAATACAAAAGTTCCAACGATCACAAAAGAAATTCTAAGTACTTAGTTCCAGTCAAGATTGAATAACATTGCAAACACTTTGGTTCCACAGTGCCTTCACAACAGCCCAAATTCTTCAAAATTCAGTAAGTTTCCTGCAGTATTGGATCAGATTAGGAGATTTGTGCCGAAAAAGGAAATTTTCTTATACATTTGAAGAATCTCGCCTCTTGTGGAAGAACTTTAAAATGACAAATGGTTGAAGATAAAGTTAAGAAGATTGCATTTTCTGAATTTTTTACATTTTTTAGTGGATTTTTCAAGAAATTTTTTTTATGGTTGACCTCGTTTTCTGTCTACGTGTTCTTGCAGTAAGTATTCAAGAGTGTTTAAAGAGCCTAAACGATTTTCTGCTAGTTACTAAATTTTCTGCTAGTAAATAAATTACTAAATAAATAAATAAATAAATAAATAAATTCCTAATTCTTCCTGTTACTAAATTTTCTTTGAGAATACATCTGGGAGAATCACGCTTCTTTCCTAAGAAGCTTGGAAGAAAACAATTTTTGAAGAGAATCTTTGGGAGACTTCAATTTTCTGTTTGTTGAACATTTTCCATATTTTTGCAGTAAGTTTAAAACAATATTAGATCAGATTAGGAGATTTTTGCCGAAATATATAATTTTAGGTTTTTGCCGAAATTGATAATATTTGAAAAATCTCGCCTATTTTGGAAGAGTTTTAATAAAACAAATTGTTGAGAAAGTTTAGGAGATCAAAATTTTTTGTTTGTGAATTTTTCGAGTTTTAAGTGAGTTTTTCAGAAAAATTGTTGATGATTGATCTCGCTTCTTGTCCGCATGTTATTTCAGTAAGTTTCTTCCAGTATTGGAGGAGATTAGGAGACTTCTTAGTAGTTTGGGAGATTTTCTCCTTTATTTGCAAGAATTGCTTCTCTATCGTAGGAATTTTAGAAGGAAGAATTGTTGAAGAGGGTTTAGGAGATTATAATTTTCTCTTTGTGGATTTTTCGGGTTTCAAGTGGATTTTTCAGAAAGAAATTTTCATAATTTACCTTTCAGTTAGCTTCCAGCAATGTTGTAGGAGATGTTTGTCGAATTAGGAGATTTTTCTTCTTGATTTGGGAGAATTTCGACACCTTTGAAAGAATTATACAAGAAAAAATGTTTGGTTTTTAGGCAATTTTTTCCAATTAAGGATGAATAAGAAATAAGAACTTTTTAGCCCTCATGCGATCTTTGTTTTCAGTGCTGAATAAGGACTACATGCATCAAATTAACAGTCCAATTTTTTTCTACTACCATTAAGCTATTCTTTTCAAACTCAGCAAAACATATTAAACAGATATTTAGATTAGACATTTCGCGGCTCGTATTAGAATTCACAATATTGAGCCAAAACCTCACTCTCACAGCATGTGGTGAGTTCCTGCAAAGCGAATTTGGTTCAACGCGTTGGTGAGTATGACTCGAATATGGCTGATTGATTTCGAAAAGCGCCGCACATTGCATGCTGGGTACAAATTGGGATATCAAACCTTAACTTGTAATTTCAATTTACCATATTTCGAATTCTTTGCAAAATATTTTTCAGTTCTCACCGTAATGCGCATTTCCTACTTCAAACGCAAGCGTTTCTTTGCCGTTCGTCCATTTATGTATCTGCTGAGATCGCAGGACTATGGAATCGTTTTCATGGGACAAGTAACACATCCAAATTGATTTTGGTAAAGTTTTGTTTTATGGAACGCACACAAATTTATAAAAAATTTTGTATATATCAGGCATAATAGAAAAATAAATAAATAAAAAAATAAATAGTTTAAATTAAAGCAAAAATGTGTTTCTGTTGCTATGCTCCACTGTTTTGATTTTCTTTGGTTCAAAACATGAAAAAAACCTGTGTTTGGTTAAGGTTACACAAAAAGGAAAGGCATCTTAAGGTCTGGATATTTATGTATGTAAGTTACATTATTTAAAATTTAAATATTATCCATAAACTTTATGAAAATTACCGGCCCAACAAATAAAACAAACTAAAAATAATAACTCAAATCAACTTTCTCCCTGTTCAAAGCACTGAAAAGACGTTTAATAACTTTTTTTTATTAAACTTATAATAAGATTTCCTAGAAATGTTTCCAATTGCCTTTACATAAATTAATATTTAAACTGATGTATATTAAATGATCCACATGCCAACTGTTTCAGCAGAATAAAGTTTTTGTTCGATACCCATTTAACCGCATTTTCTACCGTTCTGCACATTTTTCATCAACTCAAAAAACCTTTCAACATGTTCCCAAATAAATATTACGATTTCTATATAATTTCTGTTTTCCGTGAATTCAAATCGAAAAACCGTACCGTACCGAAACACTCGCAATGCAACCCTGGAACTGCTCTGCATTGAATTTCGAGATTAAAATTGTCATCGAATTTTTGAATTTCGAGGCTCTTCTTACTACTCTTCCAAAATAAATCCTAAGCCTGTTTGAATATAGATAGTGTGTATCGTATCGCCAATAATTTTATAGATTAAATTACTATTAAATCAAGTTCCTCATTCTTTAAAATTCCGATTTGTCTTAATCTATTTCAACAAAAATCAACAAAATATTTAAATATTTATAATTATTTGAATACCACTCATTGTGCACGATATGCTGGAAGCATCGCGTGCTTTGGTGTTGTCCACTTGTTGGATCCAATTATGTCTTCACAATCAAGGCGAATTCAATACTATACAATACTACATTAAAATTAATTCGTCTTGCTCACAAGCATTATTGTTAGCTCCCTCTTTAACCACATTATTTTTTTCTTTACGTTTTCGATGGCACCGACAAATCTTCGGACCGACCAGTTGTCAACGACCGCTCTTTCGAAATTTTTCTCTGTTGCTTGCGTTAGCTCACTATTTCTTATTCACGTTTGATTACGTAACGTACTCTATTCGTAATTTTTTGTGGAAAAATTATAAAACAATTGGAATTGAAATAAATTGAGTACTGGACACCAATTATCCGATTCTTTCGGTGAAACGGTTCGGTGTACTCTCCGAAGTCACTGCTGAAAAGATCCAACATTACTGGTGAAATGTTCTCAGCTCCAACAAACCAAAATCTAAAAACCCCAAAATATATAATAATAAAATCATTCAATTCATTTAGTTTGTTTGCAAAAAAGAAAGGCAATTTACAGCATAAGCACGGAGGTTGAAACCGTCTCCATGCTACGTGATGGCAGTCTCCTCATACTACCAAAGAAACAAAAGGTTGCAGAAAAGTTCATTAAAACCAAAACTTTTGGCGGCCTTCGACCCGTTAACATAGCACTTCACAGCTCGCTCAAAGATCTTCGATCGATTTTCAAAACGGATGAAATACAATGAAGCATCTTGAAGCTCCCAACGCAATAAATCTACTATCTTACGTCAACTTAAGCCACTCTTCCAAATGACCACAGAAATAGGCGTAAGTGTATTTCAAACAGAGGCAGCCACCATAACCGAACCTACCATCAGACTTATTCCAAGGCGGTGTGGTTATTTCAAAAGCAAAAATGTAACAGGACGTGTTTGGTACCAGTTGTGCTCTTTAGTACCAACTCGCCAACTATAATTTACTCTTTTCTCCATAGATTTCCACTTTATAGATTTTGCAATTTCATTTAACCATTTTTTTCATGTAATTTGGTTATATGAATTGCGGCTTGCACATTTTCCTTTCAGCTATTGCATTGCTTCTAGTCTTGTTGATTGGACAAACGAGCGCAGAGCGACACAACCAAATGGCCAATAAAGAAGAATTCGCCCAGAGTTCGGAGGCCTTTGCCACGAAGCTGTTTCAGCAGCTCGTTTCAGAGAAGCCCAACAGCAACATTATCTTTTCGCCGTTTTCCATACAGATGTGCCTGGGCATGGCGCGCATCGGAGCGACGGGCGAGACTGCCGCCGAGCTGGACAGCGTCCTGGGCTTTCCGGCAAACTCAGATGCGGCCGGCATTGGAGACGCGTTCAATGACATTTTGGCCACGTACCAAAACAGCAAAATTCTGAAAATCGCCAACAAGATCTACATTTCGACTTTATACGAAATGAAACCCAGCTACAATGAAATCGTGACCAAGCAATTCTATTCGGGTGCCGAGCAAATCGATTTTGAAAAGTCAGCGGCAGCAGCCAGCGTCATAAATAACTGGGTCGAGTCGAAGACGAACAACTTGATCAAGAACCTTATTTCGCCCGATGCACTGGATTCGGACACGAGAGCTGTGCTGATCAATGCGATTCACTTCAAGGGCGAGTGGCAGCACAAGTTCTCCAAGACGTCCACCAAACTGGAGGATTTCTATCTAAACGAAGTGGACACGGTTCAAGTGCCAATGATGGGCTTGAAGGAAAAGTTCCTCTATGGCATTCTGCCAGACTTGGATGCAACTGCACTGGAAATGCCCTACAAGGACTCGAACTTGTCGATGCTTGTTATTTTGCCGAACTCGCGCACCGGACTGTCGGCACTGCAGGAAAAGCTGCGCTCGGTGCCACTGAGCGACATTGCCAGTAAAATGTCGAAGCAAACGGTCATTGTGCAATTTCCGAAATTCAAGGCCGAGTTCTCGATCGAACTGGTCGAAACACTGAACAAGGTGAGTTGGGTGCGGCGACCGTCCTGAAGTGCCATACATACTGAGCCGGAAACGCGTTGAAACTTTTCAGATCGGCCTGAGGCGCATGTTTAGCGACCAGGCCGAATTCGACCTCATATTATCGAAGGCCGGCGACTTGAAGATATCGCAGGTGGTGCACAAGGCGTTCATCGAGGTGAACGAAGAGGGCACCGAGGCAGCGGCGGCTACTGGTAAGATCGCAAAGCGGTGCATAAAGCGTCTTCGGCAACCCCCCGATTGGGTCCTTTTCATAGCCGACAGACCGTTCCTCTATCTCATTAAAAGTTCAAAGTCCATTGGTAACGATGATGGCACGGAGGTAGCGCCACCAATTTCACTCTTCATTGGCATTGTGCAGTCTGTAGAAGCGGCTCCAGCCGCCCCAAAACATGTAGAGCTCTAAGCTGTCAAAGCGTTTGCATCTTCAATTTTATTCCACCATGTTCAATTTTGAGTTCTTTTGGGTGTTCAAGAGTTAAATCTGTTTTGTGATCAGTGACTACAAAGAGGTCACAGCACAATGTTTCACAAATTAGTATGAGGGAAAATTTCGGTTTTATTTTTCAAAACATTGGTTTCTCTTAATTTGGTCCCTTTGTTTTCACACTATGGATGCACTCATATTGCCAAAATTTATCAGTTTGCACAAAACATATAAATGAAAAATGTAAAACCAGTATAATAGTGAAAAAGTGAAACCAGTGATCAAATAAATTTGACAGAATTACGACTCTGAGCGCCAAAAATGGGCAAAGTTTTCTTAAAAAATCGAATTTTTTTTGCGCAGAAAATGTGAATCATAATAAAAACAAAAGCATATTATTAAACATGAAAACCAGTCAGTTTATTTATAGTTGTAGATGCAATTGCAAGTCTCAGACCCAAGTTGGCAGTCATTTGTGTATTAACGAATATTTAATCATACTAGTAGACAAACACAGTACACAGATTTTTGGTTTATTTAAAACTTTACTGAAGACATTTTTGAGGTAAGACCACAAATAATAACATTTAGTTGTCATTTACGAAATTAATTGAGTATGAATTGAAATGCAACTATCAAATATTAAAAGCAAAGTAAAACTTATTACCAACAAAATTATAGGTTAAGTTATAAAATGTAACCTCAAATGTTGAAATAATTAGATATCCCCCTAAAAAAATTACATCCAACAAAATTACCATTTCGAAAGAACACTTAACAAAACAAATTCTTCCAATTCTTCCATCTAAAATTCTTCTAGTAAAAAACTTAAATAGTAAAAAATTGACACAGAGCAAAGTTACCAGCTGGCACCACCAGAGTTCGTTTCCTTACATTCGAAGTAAAATAGTTGGCCATAGTGTTGAGCAAAAAACCACAACCGGTGATTTGGTCGATGTGATTTTGCCATCACAGTATCACACCCTGATTGAGTGGCAACGAAAACAGTGATTGTGAATCAATGTTTCCGAAATAGCAAGCTCTCAGTTTATCTATTACGAAAATCGCTGTGAGCAAATGAAAATCGAAACGCACCTACACATACCGTGCCTCTCTGAGAATTAAATATTTTTTTTTTTACAAAATTCATTCATTTTATTCAAAATAGTCTCCTGCTTCGATACAACGTTTTGCATGATCAATTAGATCATCAACTCATTTTTTGAGGCCATCTGTATCCATCGTCTTTAAAATGTTGCTCGTTGCCTTTTGAATCGCTTCAACAAATGCATTTTACCGAACAAATAGAAGTCACACAGAGCAACATCAGGTGAGTAGGGCGAGTGGTTGATGGTAAAAATTTCCGTTGATTCAAACAAATGTAATTTGAACACACTCGCATTGCAACCCTGCAACTAGTCTTCATCGAATTACGAGATTAAAAAAAAGTCTTGTCATCGAATTTTCGAACTTCGAAGCTCTTCTTTTCCGCTGAACTGTCAAACGCATAGGTACTGTAAAATATTAAAAATACAATTAAAATCACAAATAATCGCCTAATATACTGTAAAGAAACTGCATCCAACTGAATTTAAACAAAACTTTACAAATCGTGCAATGTAAACTAATTTATATTTTCTTTCATACACTCACGACTGCTGTGTGCTTCAACAATGGATTTGTGGCTGCTGACGTTTTGTTACTTCGTAATTCTTCAACTACAAACCTAATTTGGAATGAATTTGTGTTGCTCGATGATGTATTGCTGTGGTGCAGACAATGGCCAAGTCAAAGAATCACACCAATCACAATCAGAACAGGAAGGCGCATCGTAATGGCATCAAGCGGCCAATTCGCAAGCGCCATGAATCCACATTGGGCGTAAGTGTTGCTGCTCTGTTAACATTGACCATTCACCTACTTATAACTATTTTCAATTTCTTCCTTGTAGATGGACGTAAAGTTCCTGATCAATCAGCGCTATTGCCGCAAAGGCAATTTGCCCCGCGAAGAGGCCAACAAACGCTACGAAGAGCGTGTGGCCGCACAGAAGGGCAAGCCAAAGCCCATCAAGCTGTAAATCCTAGTTTGTCTTTAGTCGAAGCTGTTAGGAGCACAGTGGGTGTGCGTGATTAAAATACATTTTTTTTTCATAAAAAATACATACGAGTTTTATTCGTTAAACAGCCGTAGGAATTTGTTTTAAGCTTAGTGAAATATGTGGCGCTATGCGCATAACAAACGGAATTTGGTCAGTAATAGACACTCAGCACTTTGTGGAATGGTATGTGCTCCAGCGCCTCGGCATGCTGGCGCCTATAGTCCCACAGGAAGTGATCGATCAGTATGGAGTTGATATTGGCCCTGTCAATGTTCAGCTGTTTCTCCTTCAACTGTCGCAGCATTGCGGCCTTCACCTGTTCCACAATGTAGATGGAAGCGCCACGTATCTCAACCTCTCGCGGATCGCCATTTTCCATGATAACATCTTGGCGCAGCGTTTCAAGCAGCTCCGGCGTGTACTCCAAACTACCAAAGTGTATCAGCACCTGCGGCACTCGATAGTCGGCAAACATGGTAATCTGCTGCAGATCGTCAAATGCGCCCACCTCCGCACCGCGAAAGCAAGCCCACAAATCGCCAATCAATATCTGCGCACGTTTGTAGAGCGCCACACGCTGCCCTGCGTAGTCGGCTTCGTCGCGAAAGCATGGAAACTCGGCAACAACCAGTTCCAACAGACGCACTGCCGATCGTTGGGCAGCGCGCACCACATTCTCGAATTTTCCGTCCCACTTGTCGAGCAAGCGGCTGCCCACCTCGTGCAGACAGGCCAGACGCTGCTCGAACAGCGGCACCTCCGTTTCGCCGTCATCCGAGCGAAAGATGTGTCGCAAGGTGGCCGCATCGATCTTGGCATAGTAGGCGGCATTCGTTATGTCCAGACCCTCGGCCATGGCGCGATTGATGGCGGCACAGAGCGCAAAGTAGCCAGTGTGACCGTTCACCTTGTACTTGGTATAGTTGGCTGCGGGTTTGCATTATGATTAAACAATGAATTAATTATTTATGTGAGGACCTACTTGGCGTCCAGAAGCAAAAATTCAGTGTGTCCACCACAAATATCCACTCCACTGCATGGGCATCGGTGTGCTTCGGATGCACATCATTCTGCGAGAAGTTGTTCACATCGATCCGGCCCGCCTGCAAGCCGTCAAGCACTTCGTTGGCCAGCTTTTCTATGCCCGCCGGCAAAACACGCAAATGCTTGGCGTGCTTCACAATGTGTTCTCCTGAAGCTGCCGGTGTCAGAGTCATCATGAATTTCACAACAATATGTTCCGGGGGCTGATAATGAAAGGGCAACTATTTCACTGACACACTAGTGTGTAAAAATATAACGAATTCAAATTGAAATGCAGCTGATGGCATTCGACGTTAGATTGCGGCCAGGGTTGCCTCAACACGAAACGGCATTCCGTATGGGATAAACCGCTCAAATGAAAAGGTGGTCAACTCTGTGCTGGTGCGTCAGAATCCATTTAAAAGAATTAAATAAAAAATTATATTACAGACAAATTCTTACATAAATACATAATAAATATGTAAAAATTCAGGTGTTACAATTAACTGAATTTAACTAAAAAACATATTTGTTTCTTCTACGTAAAATCTTTAAGAGTAACCTATTGTTAATTCAAGTTTCTCAGTTTCTTGATTTTCAATAAATATTAACAAAATATTTAATATTTATAACTGTTCATCGAGTCTTTCCCCACTCTGCAATTGCCATGAATTTGTTATTACACTGGGTTCATCCTTCACAACATGCTGAGAGCATACTTTGCCCAACTGGCCCTTTTTTTTTGTCGATATCGTCGGCATCACTGTTTTGCGCACTGTCAAATCGCAGCCGTCGCGCTGTCGCTGCTTGTCTGCTGCTCTCGTTGCCATCGCACCAGAAAACGATGTGTGTGGTGTTTGTGCTGCAAAAATATTCGCCCGAAATTAGTTAAACAAATCGCAGAGTGGAGAACTCAACTCGATCGCAACATTCGAAATTAGTTCAATTGGAGTCAGTGCAATGCACCGCCAGCCGCAGGCACAGCGCACCCAATCATTTAGTCCGCAAATGAAGAAACCAAAAAACGCCAGTGCAAAAGCGTAATCGTGCGAACGACGAGTGTGCACGGCAGAGGCGACACATAATTGAATGTCCTTAGTATATTTTTGAAGATTTTGCGCCCGCACCGCGTCGCGTCGCAGCACCGTACCGCACAACGGAAAGCCAAACGGGACGGACAGACACGGAAAGAGTGAAATCAAATCAAAATCCAAATATTAAAAATTACAGTTCGTTTGCCACTAAAATTAAAGATTGCCACTGCTTGAGTGCAAAAGAAATATGTGTGAATGAAAGTGCGACAGCGGAAATACAAAACATAAAATTTGAAGCGCGCCAAGTAAAACGTGAGGAGGCAAACGTGTGAAGAGTGTATTTAATAACAACAAAATTCAATTCATTGAAATATTGCAACGAGCGTCGGTCGTGGTTGCTGGTGCTACTTGTGTTGCAGTCTTCTGGCAGTGCCACTGCGGCTAATTCTGCTCTCGTTGTTGTCTTATTGTAGCTGTTGTTGTTGTGTCATTGTTATACGCCAGCAGCGACGCGCTCAGCTGTCAATTGCATCGACCATCGCCTATCGGAATTCACCACCAGCAGCAGCACTACCCTTCTACTTGCCTAACAACAAAAACAACAACAACGGTAACGTCAGCGCCAGCGTCATAAATTCTCCTTTCCATTCGCTAGACGGTACAGTGGCGCAAGTTAATCGCATTTGCGCTTAAAATTTTCAACAACTTTTATGCGTAACAGTGTTGCAGGTGAGTGTTTTAGCTGTAATATGAAAACACCGTTAGTGGGTAGATGTTTACACGTTTCTCTTTAGCTGCAAACACACAAATTCTCGACTTCTTCCCTCCACCGAATTGGCGGCTAGTTGCGTATTTTGATTTGTTTGCACAAATTGCAAACAAAACTGAAGCACAAAGAATGCGTTTTTTGCATTGTTTGCAAAAATAATAAACGATACATTCGTTTACGCATTTGAGTTTACAACAACAATGTATAGCAAAAAGCTGCCGTTGCGCTCGTACAAAGAAAAAAATATATACTTGCGATAAATTTACAAAAGAAATTAACAAGAACAAAAATATTAAATACGAAACGGCACAAAAAAGATGAAATAATAAACCGATGGGCGCTGCCAACTAGAAGCAGTGACAGAGACAGTGGCGTTTCTTTGCTGCCTTTCAGCTGGGCGACCACTGCTAATGGGGCCCTTCGAATAATGTTCGAACGAGCGGGAAAGCAACAAAACATGTTTTCTGTCATGAAAATGCATAGACTTTGGTTGGAATAATGGTTGCAAATGTTTTCTTTAAATGAAAAATATTACATAGCCCTAATTTTTTTTAAGAAAATTACTTATTAGTATGTAAAAAAACTCAATATGAGTTAAACTTTGGATATTCAAGATAACTGAATTTCTTGCTAAATAACAAATTAATAAATAATAGCAGCCAACAGATTAAATGTATGACTTCTGCAATATTCAAATCTAGGTAGGTAGGTTAGGCTGGCTGACCCTCGGGGGGGTCTCACATAGACCATGTTGGTCCATAGTGGTACCAGAAAGGTTCTGGAGCTTCAGACCTGTATTCAAATCTAATCGTCAAGGTTAAGAAATTTTTTTAAATATTTATTTGAGTGATTTTTATGAAACCACAGCAGTAATATTTAACTCTTTTTCTACTGCAAGGACACTGGTGTACCACGAAATGTTTCCTAAATTCCAATTCTTCTTGAAACTCTTAACTCTCAAAAAGGGTATCCAAAAAGTCGAAATTCAAAATATCCCAATAGTGTTGTTATTATTATTTTTATTATTTTTAATAATTTTTAATTTTAATTCAAGTTCTTTGGAAGAATATAAAGTCTGGGAGAATCAAAAATTCTTGTTTCCTTAGTTCTTCTCTGAATCTTTGATTTTTCGGATTTTAACCCTTATTCTCATACCCGGGTACCCGGGTGCCCACTGCGATGTATTTTCGTGAAAAAAACTGACAAATAATGAAAATTTTTTTTAACCTTCCGGATCCTCGTTATTTAGGTGAAAAGCGAACAAATCATATTAAAATTTTATAAACACTTTTTAATTAACAAAATATTGAAAACTTAAAAATTTCATGAAATGGGTACCCGGGTACCCCTGGTGCTAAACGACGTTAGTAAGTTTGGGTATGAGAATAAGGGTTAAAGGTGTCAATCATAGCGCCAATATTTCAATTTAATTTAGTTGAATTAATGACAAAAATCAAATCATTTAACACTTAACCAAGTCATTGATTCTAAACCATAAAAAAATGGCCAACATTGTAACAAATTCAGTTTCGAATTGATTCCAGCAGTGAAGAGCAGCGACAATTCAATCACTTCAGATTCACATTTTGCAATAAAATATGACACTTGTAAGTCGTTTCATCACAATTCTTCGGCAGTTTAAAGTTTTATCCAAACAGCATTGATCATTTCTAGAACTAATCAATCACTATCTCCGTAATACTTCGGCAGTAGCTTCAATTCAAAATCAGATCCAAATGAATTATGAAAAGTTGAAATCATACATCAAACGCATTGTAGCCGCAGTGAGCCATGGCTTATATTTTCTTCCAAAGATAACAACTCACAAAGTGCTGTCGAGCACTCCACTCGACTGGCATTTGCCTTGCACCACCTTATCAAACTTTATTCGTTTTACGGCAGAGTTTTTTTTCCTTATAATTATGGGGCCTTCGCTGTCGATAAGCGCTGGTAGCAGGCGTCTCGCTTTGCTGGGATTACATTCAAAGTGTACGCGTGCTTTGTATTTATTTTCAAATTAATTTCCCAGACCTTGTTGGCATTGAATTTTTCCATATCGTTTCGAATCTTGGGGCTTGGCACAAAAATATGGCAACTGTTTTGAAGGGCTACGCTCTTCATTTTCCTTAAGTAAGTAAGTTTTGTGAAATTTATGTGAGAATACGCTAATTCCAATTTAATTCACGCTAACCATGTTCGTAAGCTATGCGATTTCCCGTACTTCTACATTTTTATACAAAAACCTAATCAACTACAACAAAAAAGCTCCGTGTCAATCTTCATACAAACGACTCGAAGCGACTCATCGTTAGGCGGATTTTGACGTCGGCGCCTCCCGCACAATGTCATAAATCACCAAATAAACATTTGTGTGCCAATGCGAAGCACATGTGCCGTCGTCCAATAGTTTGTCAATCAGGCATTAAGTTGTTTAGAATGTAATTGTTCTCTTTCAACATGTTTTGCAATTTCTATGGAAGTGCTTTTGCCAAATTTAAATCAACAATTTTACATGTTTTCCATGATCTCACTCGTCATACATAAAAGAAATTTTGGAATCATTGGCGAAATACATTTTACAGTCTAGTTGGCGCCAAAGCGCTGTCGTGCTCATCTCTTGGCAGTTGGCAATTATTTTGGCAGACATTTAGAACGCATTTCCCGCGCCCCGCCCAGCTGTTGGACATTACGTGAGCAGCTGTCTGTCTTGTCTACTAATATAAATAAATTGTGTTACACATTTCTTTAAATTCGATTATATTGCTGACATACGCAACTTGTCTTATCTTTGAATCAAAAGTTTAGTAAATATTTTTAATATAAAAGACTGAGAAATTTGTTCTTCTAATTGCTCTGTTTTTCTTTTCTCTTATCACTTTAATTTTTGATTTGTTGATTGGTTAGTTTTTGTTGATAAACAAAAATTGAAACCGTATTCAATGTTGATTTGAATTTTGTTGCTCTATTTAAAGCTTTCTGTAGTTTGCACTTCACAAAATTAAATAGCTGCCGACAAAAGCTCAAAGGTAAAGAGCTTAGCGGCAGCTAGTGAAACTGAAGTCGAGTGAGGTATAAACGATCAGTAATACTAAGTAATACTGAGTTGAACTAAGAAATGAATGACTGAATTCATTAAAATCTCTTCATAACATTGTATTTCACAGTAAAGTACTTAATTTTATTGTAATACAATTTTGCTGATCTTTTTTTGATAGCTGTATCTTTAATTCAGTTACAGTATAGTCTAATGAATAATATTTCGACATACGTTCATAGTCCAGTGATATGAATGATAAAGTTCATAGTATCAAAAAAGTTGCAAATGTCCTGACTCGTAGGGATTGCTTTTGTTGTGTGATTGTGGCATTGTTTTGTTGTTTAGGAAAGATATTGCCATAAGATTTGCTAATAGAAATAGTCATATTAACATTATCAGTCCAATCAGTCAAAGTTCGGATTGTTTAGGTTGTGTGATTGCGGTTACATTTTGTTGTTTAGGAAGGAAGTTTTTCATACATACAGTGCGTTAAGAAATGATAGAACCATTTACCTTTTGTATCATAACTTCACTGCTAATGATCGAAGAATGGAAAAACTTGGTCGAAATATCCATTGCTTGTATTTAAATAATGTCCCGTACCGAAATTCCGAAATGTTCGATACAAAGGACACAATATGATTTACATAAAAAAGTCACTTTCACAAGGGTTAAGAAATGATAGCACCATTTACAAAACTTCTTTTTATTTTTTGGCAATAGGTTTTATTTTTGTGTTTAATAAGAATTGAGGGTTCCTCTACTTTTAATTGTTAAATTAATTCTCTTTGGCATGGACTCGATCAAATATTTTAGAAGATTATAAGGAATACTTCCTCACTCGGACTCGGACAATTTATTTTTGGAACTGTGGCACAGGGCCGTAGACAGGATTTTTTTTCGGGGGGGGTTACTCAAAATAAAGAAATGTAAGGCATTGTTAAATTAATTTTCAGTTTTATTGAAAAACGAATTTTATATTTCAGAAAACTAACAAAAGAAAACATTTGTTGCATTCATTGCTCTGTGGGCATAACAAAAAAGAACAAAAACAAACTAAAACACTAAAAGACGGCTTTTATCGAGATCCATAAACGATACGCAACTATTGTTAAAAAAGTAATGCGTAAAGCTAAAATTAAATTAATACATAAATTAAAAATGTAATGTGTAAATTATATAAACTAAAAGTTAAATTATTATATAAATTTAAGTAAACCAAAATTTATTGTAATATAAAATTAAGACGCCTAGACTTTTTTTCTGCAAAATCATTAATGACTTCCTCAGTGTTCAAATTAAATCGGCGATGGATACTCATTATGGCTAAGCCATTGAGCCTTTCCTCACCTGTCGAATTTCGCAGAAAAGTTTTTAGTCTTTTCAGCGTCGAAAAAGATCGCTCCGCTGTGCATGTAGTGACCGGCATCGTCGCATATATTTTTAGCAATGAGAATATGCTGGGGAAAAATGTCTGGTTGCAATTATTTAATGCTTCAATAGCAGAGGTTGGTGGATTTAATATTTCTTCTTGGCTCCATTTCTTTCTCCACAAAGCAAATTCTGGAGCAAGTGCTGTTGTGTCAACGTTTTTGTAAATTTCGAACTCTTTTGCATCAGAGGCACTAAAAGCAACTTCAGTTATACAGCATATCGAAGGAATGAAGCAGTTAAGTTTTTTAATGATCGATTTATGTTGAATAAATTTGTCTCGTAGTTGGGTAGAAATATCATCGATAAACGGAACAGCAATAACTACTCTATAGTAAGATTCAGGATCTGTTGTTCGTATACCAATATCCATTCCTTCTTTTCGGATACATGCGACACGTGGAAGTTTTATTTCTCCATTCACAGACGTTAAAAATGTGCATGCCGATTGAAAGATTTCATTGAAGTTTTCATCTATATTTGTGCGAAAGTCTTCGATCACTTGTAACACAACTTCGATATGCTCAATTGCGCTTGGTAAATCTAAAGTAGGTGATTGTAGAGTCTTACATAATGACAGAGTGAACGAAAATACTTTCGAAGCAATAAATAGGCTCACAACGAATTCGCAGCTTATTAAAGATTTTAGAAGTGAGTTCGCTTTAGATGAGGTTTCAATATCAGGATCAAGCAGTAGCTCCTCAAGTGTCATAATAATTGCCAAAAGCATTTCTTTAAATTTGAGCAAGCCATCATGATTTTCCACCCAGCGAGTTGCGCACATTGATATTAGTTTACTAGATCTAGCTTCCGGGAATAGTCTTTTAATTTGTTCGGTCAAAACAAGAGTTCTCTTGGCCGACTTTTTGAAAAAGGACGTAACTGTCTTAACAGCTCCAAAGCAATGTCGAATATATTGAATTTTACATGCATGCCCCAATGCTAAGTTCAAGGAGTGGGAACAACAGTGCACGTACAAAGCTGTGGGATATGTTTTTCTAATGATTGCTTGCACTCCACTGAAGCTCCCCTTCATTGCCGCAGCACCGTCATATCCTTGACCTACTAAATAATTTGCGTCTACTCCTATATCTTTTAAGCTTTTCAGAATAACTTCAGCTATATTATGACCAGTAGATTTTGTTATAGGCACAAATTGCAAAAAATCCTCGTGGAGCACACAATTTTCGTGATCGTCTATGTCAATATAACGTACACAGAGTGACATCTGCTCAATTTGTGTACTATCCGTTGTCTCATCTACTAATACAGAGAAAGATTTCGCTGCATTTACTCTTTCCACAATTTTTCGTTGAATGAGTTCCCCGCAGGTTGCGATTATTTCATTTTGTATAGTAGGACTCAAATAGGTTGCGTTTTTTGCAGCATTTTCAAAATGTCGTTTTGAGTTTTCATCTCCACAAGCTATTCGCATACGCAAAAGCGCTCGTAAATTGCCTTCGTTATGCTCCGACTCCTTACCGAGCGCTCCACAATCATCTGTCCCCCGTAATGCCAGCTCTTGCCGACCACATAACTTAATCACCTCAATAATAGGAACTAACTTACTTCGGTTAGCTTTTATTTGCTCATTACGTACGGTGTCTACTTGCGATCGTATGTCGGGGATAGCCTTGGTCCAAGTTTTTGAAAAATTGTCCGCATAAAGAACGCTGGACAAATGGAATTGACATTTTGAGTGCGCTTCAAAACTTTCTATTGCCTTCTTCCAGTTTTTGAATGGTTCAGTTACAAGCGACTTCAATTGTTGGTGAGATCCTTTTCCGGCGCATTCTCCAGCAAAAAGTACACAATATTTGCATAGTGCGCCTTGTCCTTTTTCTTGGGTATAAACAAGCCATTGATATCTATAAGATTAACATGATTAATTCATGTCAAATGGCATATATTTGGAAATTATACCTTTTCAACCAATGGTATTGAAACTTGAGATTTCGTTTGCCAGTTTTATTAAAACTAAAAGTCTCCGCTGGCATCCACGGTGAAGTCAGAAGGCTGTATTTTTTATTATCATTGATTGGTGTTCCTATAAAGGCGCCAATGTCCGAATTGTTGGTATCTGGAGACTTGAAGGTTTCTGCTGGAGTAGCTACATCATTTAATGTAATGCAGCCTTTTTGCTGCCCAGGAGCACTTTCCTCTGTGCGTTTTTGTTTTTGAAAGCCGTATTCTAAAAGCGAATGTCGTTTTGTGCTCATTTCAGCTTATTTAAACTTGCTGTCTGTTATATAAATGTAACGTAAATCATGTAAACAAAAACAGCTGATCAATAGGGTTTCCTGATTGCAATATCTGCTGCTTTCTTCTATTACAAAAACCAGTGTTGCAGTTCAAATTTGTATGCAAATCGAGAATAGTTTAATTTGCTTGGACTAGCAAGCATTACACACAAAACCAAGGCACATTGAAGAGATAGAAGCAAGGGGCAAGCTGCTTTATCTACCTTTTTTATGCGGTCTTGTTGTTTTAATGAAGATTGTCAAAATCGTTCATTTTGATTGGTTGCTAGGTTGTTGCTATTTTCAGTTGAGCTTGTGCAATAATGGCGAGCTATTACAAGAATTAGTGCTGCCAACGCACGTCCACAGCAGCGTTGTTAACAATCATATTTTCATATTCTATCATATTTTCTGATTGTTTTCTATTTTTGCAGCTTCTCCAAATGAAATCAAAACCCGACAGCTGACTGAAAATAAGCTTCCAAGCTAAATTAAATTACTAATTTAACTTAATTAGGCACTTGGGCTCAATGTAAACGTAGCCATGCATGGTGTGATTAGTAACTAGTTTAGAATATTATAAATTAAAACAATGTTCTAACATTTCGGGGGGGTCAGAACCCCCCTAACCCCCCCCCCCTAGCTACGGCCCTGTGTGGCACATCCTCGAACTGCCGACAATCGTCGAAAACTTGCCGTGCCATGATGTTCCATAAGTTCTCTATTGGGTTCAGATCCGGCGATCTTGTTAGCCATTCGAGGATAGGAATATTATAGGTCAATATGTGGTCATTCGGCATAACGAATCTGCATTGATACTTGTGCTGCCCTATGGTCTCACTCCAGCCCCTCAGTTTGAACAATGATAGGCTTCCTTGGCTGTGTTATTTCTCCAACTCATTAGTTTTCGCAATTATAGTGTTTTTCACTTGATCCTTTCATCGAGAACATAGCTATTCCTTCGTTTTCTTGCCAGATTTAACAATTGAAGGGGTTTTTCGATTTGTTTCGACTCCATCCCTTTTGTCTCTGGGTCTATTCGCGGGGGTTTAGATAGATAGATAGATTTGAAAGGGGAAATGTGCACTGAGACCAAAGTTGATCTATTGTGCCCCCTACAACTTTAGAAAACGTCCCACCGACCTAATGAAGCTCACGTGGGATAAGGTGTTTGACGTTCTCTTCTGCAAGCCAGTACTGGCCAAAGTGCTGTCTCCTACTACGGCATACCGCATCGCAGTGCATTATGATGTGTTCGGGAGTCTCCTCTGCTGTTTCGCAGAGTCTACAGACGCTTACCTGTTCTATCCCGATTGTATGCATGTGTTTCCTCAATCTGCAATGCCCAGTTAGAAGACCCGTGACCTGTCTAAGCTGATTTCTCCTTAGTTTGAGGCATTCTTTACTCCATCTGGAGTTTTAACCTTTTATGAAGATTTTCGATTGCCTAAGACCTGTGGCATTTGACCAGTGTTCTGAGTGTTCCTGGTTCTTTCCTCAAGTCTTAGTGACTCTGCTAGAGTGCTTTTACCCAGCCCAATGAAAGGTTCTGGTGCAAGGGGGATCATAGCTGCCCCAGTTCTAGCAAGACTATCAGCCTCCTCATTCCCCTCTAATCCTCTATGTCCTGGAACCCAGAGGATTTTAACCTAGTTATCTGTACCCAGTTTATTCAATGCTTCTATGCATTCCAGCACCAACCCTGAGGTAATCTCATACGGGATTAGTGCTTTGATGGCTGCTTGACTGTCAGAACAAATGACTATGTCTTGCCACCTGTACAAACGCTCGAGGTTAATCTGCACACAGAGCCTGATGGCATATAACTCTGCTTGAAATATGCTGGGTGTATTCCCCATGGGCTCATAGTGCTTGAAGCGAGGTCCAAATACCCCCGCCCCTGTTCCATCGTGCGTTTTGGAGCCGTCTGTGAACCACGCAATAGTATGTGGTTTGAAATGGGACTGGTGTGCTTTCCAGTCCCAGTCCACTTTATTACTCATATATACTACGAAGTCTTTATCGTAGTTGTACGTTTTCGTTATTGTATCCATTAGGTACAATACATAGGGTGTGTGAGGATAGTGAGTTTGGTTCTTGGGGCCCATGCCACTGCTGCATATGTGAATACTGGCCTCACTATCATGATGTACAACCATCTCAGTATACTTGGTTTGCAACCCCAGGTTCTACCTGCTAATGATCTGCACACCATGACTGCTTTCGTTGCTTTGCCGATAACTGCCTCAGCATGTTTATTTCAGAGTAACTTCGAATCTAGTGTTATACCTAGATACTTTACCTCCGGCTTCGCGGGGGTTTAGTCCTTACACATAGTAAAATGGCTGAACTTCTTTTATGTGGAAGTACAGCTATAACTTTTCGTACTCGTCGTACAGACGTTGACCTTGCAAAGTATTTTTTTCTCGAACCCATGGACCATGCAAAAAGAATAGTTAACTAACGAGAATTCGCTAAAGTTCTTGAAGGTTGGGGAGAGTACTGATTCCAGTACTCCTGCTTTGTGGGTTTCCTGCAGATATTTAGTTGTGGTCCTCCATAGTTCTAAACTGTATTCCTAACTTTCAGTTGCTTCTCAGAAGATGAAAACGATTTTGATTTTAAGTTGTTTACATCTCTAAGCCCTGGAACCTAAAATATACATTGCAATTTCTACTTTTTCAACCACTACCTCCACTCGCCACACAATTTCGACTTTCCGTGATCGTTCTGTGCTATGACCAACATTTCACGACAATCGACACACATTCGTTTACGTCGCACAGCTGTCGCATTGCTTCATGTACAAACATCATCGTCAAACATTACTTTACTATTTTATTGTTCAATTAAGTGTAAGACATTCGTAGCGAAAGAAGCAGACACAAACGACGATAGTGTGTGAGATGGATGTCAATGTCTGCGCGGCGTTTTGACGCTACAATTGAATTGCGTGTAAATAAATGTCAATAAAATTGAGCAGGCATTCGATTTGACGCGACTTGAGCATAGGCACGAAGAAATAATAGACAGCAAATTGATACTAATTTTGATAAGCAACATTAAATGAGCAGTTCAAACAGTATTCATGTCAGAACAAAGGAAAAGTTTCAGCTCGTACCGGGCCGTAGATAAACACACACCTGCATCGCGACCCATGTGCGATCTGTCGAGAAGACGCTACAATGTCAGTTTGATTGCATGGAAAAATGCCAAACGGCCGAGCAGATAACATTTGCCGGGCAAAGCCAACGGTTCGCTGGCCAAGCCACAAAGGAATCTCGTCGCGGCACACTCAAGAATCATCGCTGCACTTTACAGCGCAAACTACTATTATCGTGTTGTTGTTTTTATTGCATTTAAATAACTTGTGTGAGCGTTTGTGTTGTGATAAAGTGTAAAGTGTAATTGTAACGACCGACAAAGTCTTTACGCGGCAACGTGTTTTCAATTCAGTTCGAGCGAAAAATAAGCGTTTTGATTAGTCCAGAAAAATGAAGGAGAATTTGTCAGTTTTCACCATATCGCATTTCATGGATACACTCTATAAGTCAGCGCCGTCGTCATCAACGTCAACGTCTGACTGGAAGGAAGTAAGTTGTGGGAGTGGGGAGTGTGTTGTGTACACAGTTTTGCCTGTAACTTATTTCTTTTATATTGCAAACTTACTGATGAATCATGGGAGAATGATGATAGGTTTAAGATATATGTTGTAAAAATATGTACAAAGAATTGTGGGCAGTTTTGACTGAGTTTTTTCATTAATCCCAAAGTCAGCGACAAAGACTTTTTCTTCTTCTGAAGATTCATTCTGTGAAAAAAGTTCTGTAACAAAATATAGAGAGGAATAGCGTCAAAAGAGTGTAAGAATATTTGTAAATTTAACCATTGACTTGGGGAAACATTCAATGCTCTATGGATTCTGTCGCATTATGTTTAACCCTGCCCTCCTCTAAGTTTACTTCCTCCTAGTTAACTTTGGCCCGCAAATGATTAATTTTAAGATATACCAATTGCAGCTCAAAGTTTCTGTGTCTCGTTTTAAACAGTCTTGCTGAAAACATTTCAATTAGAAAATAAAAATATTGACTCATACAAACAAAAGTCCAACTTTTTAGCGCAAAAATTGGGCTAACACACATCAAAGTGAGTTTTTTGGCCGCTGTCCGTAAAGCATTTAATAACATAAACAAAACAAATTTGTTCTCGCTCGGACAAAAGTATAATTAATAACACTTGAAGCACTGTTCACACATACAAACAAACGAGTATGACAGTTGTGTGAACATTATTCATTGAGGACTGTATTGAAAATACTGTGAACACTTGAAATGCTTAGGTTAAGTGGCCACCTCTACGACATCACTAAGACCTTGTGGCCCACTGTATGACTTGAAGTAATTATTTAGATGAAGTAATCATATTTATTTAGTTGAAATAATCTTCGTGCTTTATCTTTCATAAATAATTATTTATAAATGATGATTTACCTTTAAATATTACAATTTTTTAAGTAGCAAGACATTTTTTTAATACTAGGTTCCAAATAATATTTGTACAGTCCTTGAAACAAACTTGATTTTTGTGTTTTGCTTAGTCTTTGACTCAATTTTTTGGCGTTGCCGGCGAGTAACGTTGTCACACTTGTTGCACGCCACACATTGCTTTACGCGCTCAAAACAATATGAAATTATTTTATTTTTAAAACTGTCTATTTTTGCAAGTGTTTTGTTTGTGGGTTGTTATTTTGTTGCTGTACAAAGTACTGATTTGTATTTATTTTTGGCAGTTGTCTTTGTCAACAACATCGAAGGCGCAAACAAATCACAGAAATCTCTTAGTGTTTCATACACTTTTGACTACAATTTGCGAAAAACGAATTCTACTCTATTTATTTTTCGCTCAAGTAACGCAGTCTATTTGTATTGATTGATTCGATTTGATTGTCGCACAGCTGAAGTAGTGCTCAATCTTAATTGGGTTTCATGTTTGCCCAACACTTCCCTTTGTGGTGATTTTTTTTAACTGTATGAAAATAATTTACGGCACAAAGTTTGACTGCCGCTCAAGATTTGTACATTTAGTAATGAATCGTGAATTTGAGTCCCACTAAATAGTAAAAACAGTTCCTTTGTCTGCTACGCTCTCTCTGGTGAATAACAAATCGCTCAGCCTTAAACATTCACTTGTAAAGCACATCTGAACCCACTGTTCAATATCGACGCACGACTTTCGGTCCTTTCGCTTCATGTAGCGCACATTGACCTCATTGACTACAAGTAAATATTTGACATTTTAGCAAACTCGAATTACTTTTCTCTTTTTCCATTAATTTTCATTTTTGTTGCTTTGCAAATTCGGCATTTCTACCTCAATGGCGCTTGTAGCAACCACAACACGCAACTTATTTTATTTGATAAACAAAAATATTCAATTCACCTTAATTGACTTTGTTTCCAGCGCACATTGCGCCTTACTCGCTTCCCGTCTAGTTGGGTGCCATTAGTTGTCGCTTCTGGTTTGTCTTTCGCCTTTACTGTGTCGCTTTGCCACTTATTGGTCGATGTGCGGTGCAAGGGGTACAAATTAATTTATGCCTTCAAATAAATAAGAATGTGTTGTACAAATGAATCCGTGAAGTAGATAAGCAAATAAATATGCCAAGCGTCATTGCACAACTATTTTGCTTATAGCAACTTTTCGATTACAGCCTAAATGTATGCTTGCAAATTTTCGCCCATAAATATTGCATTGTGAGTTGCAGCAGTCTGCCTGGGAGTAGTGATTTGAATATTGCAATAAGTGCAAAAATAACTGTTGAGGTAATTTTTGCTCTAGAAACAAATTTTTAAACCAAACAAAAGATATTGTGTTGGGACATCTAGAAGGTAGCAGACCTGGAGGTCATTAAAATCGTAGAGATTGCCATTTTGTGGAGTTTACTATGCTTAGAGCAGAGATGATTATTTATCTTCTTGCAAGTAGCAGAATGTCCCTAAAGTCAACACTAGGTGTCAAAGGGCAATTTCCTGCAAAATCAGGAAATTTCTTTGGCCTACATGCCATAAAAATAGGACCACAGAGCCCTTAGCCAAGATGTGGCAAGGCTGACTGCGGTCTTCATAGGTCACTGGCCCATTGGAGAGCATGACACTAAAATGGATATCAATGTTCAGATTTTCAAAGAGATAGCGAAGTGCACCGTCAACTCGTTAATCGCCTTCATTAACTTCTCGGACTGGATAAAGAAGCTACAGTGGTATAAAAACGGCGTTATCGGAACCAACAAACCAATCAGCAGAATTACTCGCGGGTAGCAAAACGGTAATCACTCGTTTAGAGTGTATATTGTTTCTGTTTTAACATTCAAGTTTTCAAAAGGTATTAAATCTAAGAGTTAAGTGCTTGAATATGCCCCATTGCATTCTTATTGTACAACTATTTTTCTCTCATTAGTTTTCTTTTTTTGCTGACGACAGCCGGTTTATGTTCATCGAGAGATTTACTTGCTTTCTTTATTAATATTTCTTAATATTTGCTGAGTCCCCATTCGAACTGACTTTGACTTGTGGTCAAACACATTAATTGACTTGTGATACAGACAATGAAGACTTAAATGAAGTTGTAACGATTTTTCTCAGTTCTTGTTTCTTCAATGAATATAGGGTAGTATTAATAAGGGCCCTTCATTCTTGTAAGAACATGGGACACAAGACCTCATATTGTTCACTGGTTATACATGGTTCTGCCTCTTTTGATATAAGGGATAATAGTCTGATGGCCTTCATTGGCCAAAAGGTCTCACTCCCAAATATTCACCAAAACTCAAAGGTCCGCAGAGTTAGGTATAAGTGGGACCCTGCGGAAAACACCCACTAATGCCTAGGACATTGTGCTTCACCTAATCCCATTAGATATCCTGAGAGGGCTATTGGCAACTGGCTGCCAATGCCGCTATTAGGATGAGCTTTCTCGCAATAGAGAATTGGGCATAATAGGCAATCTACATTTATAAATTTCTTCAACGAGATATCTCGTAGAATACATGACATCCAGGTTGTCTTTGATAAGGACTATCAAGTTTCAATCCCATCAAGAGCCGAATGGGAACTGGGTGAGCCACCCGCCAGCACGATCTCCATATATATGTATATACGGACGGATCGAAACTGCTTGGTTGGGTAGGTTGGACTAAAGGATTAAATCGAAACCTAAAGCTCAGGTTGCCAGATTTCTGTAGTGTCTTTCAAGCCGAGGTCACAGCCTCTGATTGTCTCAGTATCTTCTGATACTATAGGACAGCCAATCCGCTCTTAGGGCTCTGGATGCGGTCATAATAACATAACAAGACTGTCCTTAGAGGCAGCAAATCTCTCAAAAAGACTGTGGGAGCTGTGGGGAGGGAACTGTGGAACAGACGAGATCCTATTTACCTAAGGTAGACGCTGGCTTTTCATATTTCCGTGACTTTTTGAATTTCCCGCCTCTTAATTGAAATGGCAACACTGCTCCCGTCAACAGTCATCTGTCAGTTGACTCTTGTAAAAAATTGAACAAGCTGCGACATTTAGTTTGTTTTTGACAGCCGTTAATATCAGACTACCGCGTTGACTGAGAAGAAAATGGAAAAAAGTGAATTTCGTGTGCACGGGTGCACACATGTGCAGTTTCCATGGCGAAAATCCTTGAATTGGGCTACGAATGGCTCCCTCATCCCGCCTATTCACCCGATCTAGCCCCAAGTGTCTATTTCTTGTTCCTAAACTTGAAGAAATGGCTCGGCGGAAAGAGATTTGCCTCCAATGACGAAGTCATCTCACAAATAAATGCCTATTTTGAAGACCTCGACAAATAATATTTGTCGGAAGGGATAACAAAACTGGAGAAACGTTGGGCTAAGTGTATAGATCTCAAAGGAGACTACGTTGAAAAATAAAATAACTTTTATCTAAAAACCTGTGTTTCATTCAAAAAGTCACGGACTTATTGACCCGCCCTCGTACACAAGTATCATTATCCTGCAACTATTTTTGCAGTTGTAAATATTTTTAAGAGACATGAGACCGATAATCCCACTTCACGCCCGCAAATCTCTTTGAAGTCCATCTTTTAATCTTTTGTTTTACTCACTCAAGTGCCGCTAAAATACAGCCACTATATTTCATTACTCTTTGATTACTACTTACCTCGAATACCGCTAAACACAACAGTAAATTTCTACTCTTCCGAACGCACTGCTCAGCGCTAGCAATGCGATCATTTACCTTAGTATTCCATCAACCTGCGACTGCTTATCTCGGCAGCGGCTAAGCAGCGCTTAATTGTGCCAAGCGAGAGTAGCGATTTTGACTGATGGCTTGCCAGCCCGCTACTCACTATTGTCTACACGCTTTTCATTCGCTCTTATCAGCATTTACAACAACAACAATTTATAACAACACGCCACTACAATAAACTTTCAGGCACTAAATGAGCCCAAAAAGCATCGAAACATGAGTCGATGTCGGTAAATGCTCTGTCTGTGTTTACTTTTGTTGTACTATGCACACATAACTGCGGCTGTGGACACATTTTCGGACAACCTCTGCACCTGTGCGAATGTCGTCAGCTGCAAAAAATATATCGCTAACCTCAGAGCGCACGTAAGTGAGGTTAGCTGTGGGCGCGCTTCAACTATGTACAATCAGCTGTTTGGCCGACGCAGTCACCCCCGCACACACACAAAACTGCCTCAAACTGTCAGATCGCCCTAGTGGAGTTGACAGCGAGAGTGCAGGATGTCTCGTCGCACTGACAACAGGCGCGCACACACACACACACGTAATCTCGCTCATCTCTCCGGCGCTGTTGGAGCCCAGTGCTGTCCCCACGGCTGTCAGCAGCGCTGAGCGATTTGTCGTTGTGCGCACCGAGCACTGCAACGTTCACGTACGCGCGCGCCGCCAATTTCCATTGAATTTAGCTGAAATTTAATTGCTCGCGTTTTTTGGTGTTTGTTGCTGTTTTTGCGGCAATTCGCGTTTCGCGTGTTAATCGACTAGTCAAAGGTGATTGTTTGCAAACAATAAACGTTTTCACTGTCGTGCGCGATCGACGCCGTTCAATTCGCAGACACTCGCCATGCCGACAGTAACCCGCAACGTCATCGCTGGCAAGCGGCTACAACGACACGGAACGCGTCAGTAGTACAGTGCAACACACGCCAGACGATTGAGCGCTCACTGGCGCACAACAATAAAATTCACAGTCGCGTTCATTTAATTGCTTAATCTCGATTGCAAACTGCGGCCAAAGAACAGTCAATTGGCAATATATCGCTCGATATATTTGCTCAGCAATTAGTTGGTGTGCAAGCACTTCCTGACGGCCAACCATGCAGCGCACGCCGAAATTGGCGCATGTGGGACGCGCCTACTCGGAAATGTCGCCGCTGAATCCACTGCACCCGTCGCCGGCGGCCGCCTCCCACGCGCGAAACGGCCAAGAGCAGCACGGCAGCTATGGAAGTATGTTTCCGTTCGGATTCCTGCGAAACTCGTTGGTGAAAGCAGGAAACTCGCTGCAGGTTAGCCACCATGTGAGCATCGCCGGAGAGTCACCGGTATCACTTTATCAGTGGTTTTATTTTTATTTGTATGCAATTAACTGCTGATAAGCAGTTGTACGAGTATATTGTTGCGGGTTAAGCAGCAATGAATAAGCAAAACAAGCAAAAACACTCGGGAAACATAGTAAAAAAAGTGGAAAATGTGTGCGCATGCATTGTAAATTTTATATAGAACGTCCGTGAAGTTAATATTAGACGTGTCTATGGCGTATTTTTTCAAAGTCAAACTCAAGCAGCAAATGCCAGTCACCAGTGTCAGACAATTATGTAAACTTCCATATAAACGTTGAGCAGAGAGTGGCCACAAAAGGAAGCGCCAAAAGCCTGAAGCACATTGAAGTAAACATTGCAGTGTCGTTATGACGTTATGAGTGCTTCGAAAATCGATTTCTTTTAAAAGAAAACAATACACCGAGTTCACGTGTGGGAAATATGAGACTTCCGGTTTCATTTTTTTATGCTTAAAATTTGCTACGCTTTTATAAGATTTGAATTCGAAAGGCTCAAAACGTTTGTTAGGAATAGTTTAAGGTCAGAAGAGCATTTAGACAATGAGACGTTGTTGTTAAAAACCTTAAGCTTTCGATTGTTATTTTATTTAATTTAACAAAACATGGAATCATTTAACTGTTCATATAAGTTTGTTTTTGCTAATACAAATCTTTGAGGAACCTGACAGACTTTTATGAGTGTAGTTTTCTTATCGCAATCTGCGCTAAACTCTTATGGCTTTCCATTTTGATGCTCTTGTTTTGGTTTTGAAGCACCAAAACCTAAGTAAAATTTTACAGCAATTTCTTTAATAACAGTTGTGAAAATAAAAATTAACCCTCAAACGTATAAGGCAGCCTCAGGACAAGCTAACATAGAAGAATATATCTAAAAACTATCAGAGCCCCGCAGTTTTGCACGCAAGTTTGAAGTCAATGGGCCCAATAAATCAAGTTTATTCATACAGCACTTTAACTCATGTTTTGGCCTTTAAGACCCCGAATTCCAAGAAATCCCGTCTTAGTGGAAGTTTATTTTTTTAATGTATCTACAGTTTAAATTTCATGTGCGTTAAAAATTCAGCTCAATCGGCCCTCTAGTTTTGGAGTTTTAATGTCGTGGGACCAGGAAACAGACATTAATTTTTATGTCTATATTTAGATTAAATCCCAATTTAATTATTCGAATCATCTTGGAAGTCTTTTTGCTAGGTATACCTACTGAAAGTGCGCCAGTCTTTCTGCATTCTTCTTAAGTTGATCTTTAATCGAAGCTATACACTTGAGATACGAAGTATTTAAGGGCTTCTCAATCAAATGATTATGGAATTAAAGTTTTAGCGTGAGAGAGATCTTTTGCCACTTCAAGGCTTTCTTCCATTTGATCTTTACTGGGCGACATGGGCGACAACCTTCAACTAATCATCTATAATAATATTTTCTTGCCGGAACTTATCATCCATCCGGTGGCATATCCAAACAACCCAGATAACTTTGTTAGAACTTAACTAGCCATAACAACCTTCGGGTTTTTATGTTATACCGGGTTACGGCCTGCCGCAAAAGTTCTTCTTCTTTACAACAAGACATGATCGGGCGGTCTCAACTTGGTCCTTCTACCGAAGACACGGCCGCTCTTGTTGCTGTCGACCTTCAACGACCGCTTCGATCAACTTTTTCGCCGAAAATTCATTGTCCATACGGCAGATTTGGTCAAGCCAGGTCAGGGGTTCCATTTAAAATTGTTTTCATTTATTTATCCCTAACACTTATAATCTCAATAAATTCAAGCGACACACTTACAAGTTTCTCCTCCAATTTGCTGTCCCCCATCTTATTTAATCTGTCCATGTAGATTCTGAAACCTTCACAATGCTCAATCATATATAGGGTATCCTTTGAGTGTTAATCTTCACAGAACAAAATAAATTCTTTCATTCGAAGGAGTTAGTTTCTTAACACAACAACGGAAGACAAAGGCTTAAAACCTTGAAAGCCAACTCTGTATCCTCCCAACAAACTGGACAAGATGCATTGCCTGATATTACAACCCTTCTCTTGTATTGAGCCCATATAAAATGGCTTATCAAACCGACTGTCCGCTATCCCTTCTACCGAAAGACAATAGGAATATAAATCATAGGCCTTATACCAAATTTAAATCCCACTAAATCCATCTACTTGTAGTTCACATATTTGAATATCATAAAATATTCTGGACGTATTACCGTCACATCATAAAAAACCAATTGTATCGATAGTGTCAAAAAAGCTATCGATAGTGACATCAAAATAAAACTATCGATACTGTTGTACAGCTCTACACAGTGTACCAAGGCGAATTAATACAGGTGACCTCGTTGAATCAGCTGATTTGATTTTTTTGTGGTTAAAAAGGTCTAGATTGTCAAAATGCCTGTGAAAAACTGTGAGAGTTTAAAAAAGAAAAAAAAGCAAGCTTTGTTCTGATTGGCTGATTTTGACAATCTAAACCTGCCATTTTCAGCAGGAAATGGCAAACCTCTGAGAGTAAAATTGCCTATGAAAAAGCTCCCAACTCGCCGTTCGGGATCGGCATAAAACTGTAGGTCCCTTCAACCTTGTTGCGGGTAGCTAGGCCTTAGTCTCGTAATCGGGCTGTCGTGCCAGTCAAGAACAAGAAGAAACCCAGAAAACAAAAACAAAATACATTGAAATTATGTTACTGCCCTAATGCTATCCACCTGTATGAATTTGCTTGCAGTGTACCTACTGTCACTATGTCATAAAGTCGTTCTCCACTTTGAAAATAACAGCCTAAAAGTATGCACAGTTTACACACGGTCAGTCTTGTTCCATCAGTCGCCCGTCAATCTCCTCTTCACGCATTCCGATTTATTGACAGGCGATAATCTCGCTCGTATCACTCAGCACTCTCACAACATTCTTCACAATTCACATATTGTTATTGTTTATGAAATTTGCATTTGACTGAAAGAAAACTATTATTGACCCATAACAATGCCGCCGACAACTTTGCTTGTCATGTGTCGAAAATCACATTTCGCTCTGTTGGTTGCGATAATGAAAAGTTTACGATTGCCACAACACTCAATAAACGCTCCATAAAACAACAATAAAAACAAAGCCAAAGAAACAATGGAAACACTAAACAATAAAGCAGACAGTCGCGCGTCGCACAGAACCCCTGTCGGCGCCTCAGATAGAAGACGCCGCCTGAGCAGTGAGCACAGCAACTGTCAGCTGCCGGCGAATTAGTGCTAAATTCTGGCTGTGGCGTTCGGTGCGTAGTGTGCGCCCATAACGCGCGGCGCGTTGCATTTGGTCACATAACGAGAACGGCAACGAAAATCGCAAGTTCAATAAGAGCATCTACGCAAAACGTTGGTGTTAGCGCGCCGCGGCCGCAGCCGCAGCATCCTCCTGCCGTTTGTATCTAACGCAAACAGGAAGCGGCTCGCACATAAGAATTTACTTTTGTTGATTTATGATCGCGAATATTAGCCGCCGTATCCGTTTCTTGTGGCTCTTATTATTGCCTTTATTGTTGTTTTTGTTGCTATTACTTTTTTGGTGTTATCTGAAAATTGTTTGTTAAAGAAAAGAATCAACGGCTTCTTAATTAAAATTGCCATTTTTCGTACAAAGTGGCGGTTTTTTTTGTGTGTCTTGGGCGAACGCATTTAAATGAACTCGCCCTGAGGCCGGCGCTCACAGTTGCACGTTGTACGCGCGCAGTGGCAACGCACGAAATTTTCAGCCCAATTAATAAGAGTTGTTGCTGTGTGACTGCGCCACACGGCAGTGCGCAGCTTGAAATCAAATCCGTTTATTGTCTCCAGTTGCTAACATTGACGCGGCATCAAGATTGAGTTTCCAAGTGCCGACGTGGAAGTTTCTTCCGTTTTCTGTATCAGCCACACGGAGGAGAACTACGCCAAAACGGAGCGACACAATCGCAGCTTGAGGAGCATGTTCAAGGCCCGCCTAAAGCCCAGTCCGCCCGAAACGGAGGTATGAAAAATGCAAAAATGCGCCTCGGCAATTCGTTTAATTGTCGACGACTGCAATTCCAAAGTCATCAATTAGTTATCGTCAATCTAAACAACGTTCGGCGGTATTCGTTTCAATATTTAGTTGAATTAATCTAAATGTGAGCCAATGGCACAGATGAAATCCATGCATGCGGCCCAAAGTCTACAATTACAATTTGATAATGTCAAGTGCAGTGATGAAGTACACTGTAAATTATTTATTTGAACGGATGTTTTCACAAAACAATTTTAGTCAAATTGTAAAAATTTGATTAATTTGTGAAGCTTGGGTTGTAAAGTTGTTATTGAAGGTATTTGGCGATTTATTGGGTAAGGGAATTAATTAAAAATTGCACATAAATTTAAACAAACAAATAATTCAACAAATCATTCAACACATTCAACAAATAAGATATGTATTTATTAGCATCGCTTCTATTCAAATTATTAATTTTATAGTGATACAAAATGATTTAGTGACTTTGGAAATGTATTGAAAAAATACCAGTCGGGTTATTTCCTCCTATTCATGAATTGCTGTGCCAATTATTCATAAGTTTTGCCTTCAAATTCAATTTGACTCTAATCGTATCGTATCATATGGGTTCAATAAGCCGTTTACTGGTGCTATCGGCATCGTTTACTAAGAGGAAAGGAAAGTGTTCTCTTTTTTAGTAGTAACGATCCTTTGCCTTGTGATCCAATGTGCTGGTCATTCAAGCATCCTGAAATCTATGTAAATTCAAATTTAGAGTTGCTTTCGCCATTGTTTGCTAACTGAAAAGAAAAAGTGTTCTCTGTGTTAGTGGTTGGGATTCGAGCCAACGATTTTTTAGTTTTTGATCTAATGTGCTGTTCAGCTATTCTGAAATCTATTTTCAAATTTCAAAGTCTCATTTTAGTGGTTGGGATGCGAGCAAACGATCCTTTGGCTTGTGATTCAATGTGCTTTTCATTCAGCCATTCTGAAATCTATATTCTAATTTGGAGGTGTTTTCGCCATTGTTTGCTAAAAGATAAGGAAAGTGTTAGTTGGGACTCGAGCCAACGATTCGTTGGCTTGTGATCCAATGTGCTGGTCATTCATCCTGAAATCAAAATTTGATTTTTTATAATTTTAATAACATTTCTAACAAGTCTAGAAAATTTTAAAACCATATCGAGCATTCAATAACTTTAAAATTCTGTATTTTTACTTACTGTTTGAGCTGTTTAAAGCTTACTTGATCTCTCACTAGTTGTGACTGCCACATTTGTGAAATAATCACATAATCTCAGGCATAAAGCATAACGTAAGAAGTGCTGTTAATGTACTGTAATGTATGACATAACGTAGCGTGTCACGTTATCATTCGTAACCTATTACGTCAAAGCAAAGTGTAACGTTATATGTTTATAGTCAGTCAGAGTGCGTTGGTGACTGGTTCTTTTCCCAATACATATAGGGTTTTCCAACAAGAGGTGTTATTTTGAATTACCCGGTATTTCGGTAGCTGTCACTTTTGAAGCTTTTATTCTTTAACATTTGACAAGTAGAAACTACGCCATTACTAAAAATGGAACGATACACGCTTCAACAACGCATTGAAATTATTAAAATTCACAACAAAAATGGTGAAAATCTTGCAGTCACAGTTCGCAAAACTAAAGCATTTTTGGGTCATCATGAAGCACCTTGTCGGACCGCAATACAGAAATTGGTGGAAAAATTCGAGCTGTTGGGACAAGTTAGTGATGTGAAGAATAAAACCCGTGCACGTCGCTCAAGAACAACTGAGAATATTGCTGCTGTAGCCCAAAGTGTTGAAGAAAACCCAGGTTTGTCGATTCCTCGTCGTTCTTTGGAATTGGGCATTCCAAAAACGTCATTACACCGTATTTTGCATAAAAACTTGGGTCTTAAGGCTTATAAAGTTAAGTTAACACAAGAACTCAAGCCGACCGATCATCAACAACGTCGTATCTTTGCTGATTGGGTCCTTGAAATGCATGAAAATTATCCGGAATTCCATCAAAAAATCATCTTGACTGATGAGGCCCATTTCCACCTCTGTGGCTACGTCAACAAGCAAAATTGTCGCATCTGGGGCTTGGAAAACCCAAGAGTTATTGTTGAGAAGCCTCTCCATCCTCAACGTGTGACTGTTCGGTGCGGCTTATGGTCCGGCGGGGTCATTGGACCTTACTTTTTCGAAAATGAGTTTGGATCAACAGTTACGGTGAATGGATTGCGCTATCGAGAGATGATTAATGATTTTTTATGGTCGGAGTTGGATGGTGTTGATCTGGACAACGTTTACTTTCAACAAGACGGCGCTCGTGCCACACAAGCAACGAAATAATTGCTCTTTTACAGGAAAAGTTTCCGGACCGTGTTATCTCTGGAAGAAGTGATTACAATTGGACACCGAGATCTTGTGATTTAACACCTTGCGACTTCTTCCTTTGGGGCCACGTGAAAGATAAGGTGTACGCCAACAGCCCAGCGTCGATTCAAGACCTCAAAGATCGAATTCGTGAGGCTATCGAGGACATAGGGCTGCCACTTTGCAATTTGGTTATGGAAAATTTCATGAAAAGGATATGGTCCTGTAAGCGTGGTCGTGGTGGCCATTTGGCTGATGTTGTTTTTCATTATTAACGGCAAACCTTCCTCTTTATTATGAAATAAACATCCGATCATTTATCTCAAAAAATTGAATTTTTCTTTGAATACCAAAATAACACCTCTTGTTGGAAAACCCTGTATTTCGAATTCCTTGTGATTAGTTAATTTAATTACAAATGAAATAATTTACAGTAAATTTTCAATTTATTTTTTGATGTCCCAATTAATTTATGATTACAAAACCATACAAATCAAATTGTTTATCATTAGAAAACCCTATAAAGAAAATCAAAACACAAACAAAACTGTCGGGAAAAAATATAAAAAACATTACTGTGGTAATAATTGTTTCCCTTTTGGATTGAATTTCAATTGAGACACATTCGCTGCAGGCTCAGTGAAGTATTTAAGGTTGATGTGTGCTTAATTGATGAGTCGCATGATTGCACAGCCCGCACAATATCGATCGTCGGTGTGAATATTTATGAATGAAGTGAATATTTATGAAATACTGACGCCTGACACGCGTTCGTGCATTCGCGCTGTCGTAGCATGATGGCTGCAAATCATTGAAAAGTCTGCACCCGCACACCGTCGACTACTTTGGCAACGGCTAACTAATGCAGCCAGTGTGAGACACCAACAAGTTCTCCACTCCAAGTTGTTCCCGTCTGCCACATAACTCACTCTGTGTTATTCATTAATCCTTCTGCCAGCGCTACCGTGGCATGGTGCAAAAAACTGCGCCACAAACCCACAAACAACAACAACCACTTCCAACCAAATATTCTTAATCCGTATTTTACCTGTGTTTTATTTTAGCATTCATCTCGAAGCGGTGTCCCTCTTGCGCATTTAGCACTTTCTTTCTCTTCTGCTTCATCTTCTTTGTCGTCGGCAATCTCTTGCAGCCGCGCATTAACAAAAACACACCACTCACACGACACTTAATGCCCCAGTCAGCGCCATAAACAAGTCAACAAATTCGAAACATGAAGAAAAATGATCCCGTGCCGCGCCAGCCGCTCCCAACAACAGCAACCAAGACTGTTGACCTACAATACCCGAAGCGCACGAGCGCGGCCACCTCAACGCCGCTGACCATCACCAACACGATGAGCAGCACCACGTCCAGCAGCGGCCAGCGCAGCGTCGACTACGGCCATGCCATAAGTGCGCTGGTGCGCGGTCTGCACGAGACCGGCATACACGACAGCAACAGCCTCCATCTGCCGCTGGTGGACGAGGAGCATCACAAGCCACACCAGGCGCTCGTGAACTCCGCCTCGACGCCCAATTCGATGCTGTCAACGCCAAAAGTCAAGTCCGAGTACGCGCCGCACACCTCGCTGCCGCGACTGATCATCAACATCGACCCGCCCGAAGACGAGACGGCCAAGCACAATGGCAGCGAGACGCCGCTCAGTCCGGGACGCCGCCTCAGCCAGATCAATTTGGCGCTGCGGCGCTTCTCTCACGTTTACAATACAGGGGTACATGCCGAAACCTTAGTTGGCGCTGCTCACGGCCCACTGTTCGTTCAGTCGTTCGTTCATTCATCCATTCCTTCGCTCGTTGTTGTTCCTATTTGCCGCTACTTCCGCTCCTCTTGTCTGCTACTACTACTAAATAATTTCCACTACTTACCACTTCTGCCATCACTCACACTCGCATTCAAGCACAGCTCTGCTCCACAACACGCTGTCGCTCTGCGCCATTGCTCTTCTGTCATTTCTAACTAACTAACCACCGCTTCCAGAAGCTGTACGCTCTCTCTCTGCTCACAAGCCATCGCCTTTCTTTGGTCCTCGCTGCACGCATCCTCCTCCACGACGACCTAAACTGGCTCTCTGCCTGTGGCCGCCGACTCGACGTACTCGCATCGTGCGCCCCAGCGCCTAATCGAAACAAATCCGCCGACCATTGTTCTTGCTCCTCGCTTCTGCAGCGCAAGTTTATTTGCTCGTTTGCTTTATTTATAGCTCGGCTCGCTTCAATGTTGCATTAAGCTGCGACGTTTTTTGCTTGGAGTTTGTTGTTTGTTGCCTGCGATCTTGACGTTTAAAAATAGCCCCATGCATAGATTGCCAGATCCCGTCATGGTGTGCATGCGGCTCGGGACGTTTATGCTCCATGCGAACAATGCAATGTTGCACTTTTACCTATGTTGCAGCTTTGTTGATGTGATTTCTATGTGCATTGGCGTAGTTTTTGCTTGCAGTTTGTGTTGGTATTCGTTGGCATGTTTTTCTGTTGCATGACTCTATGTTGTTCAGTAGATGGGAAAGATGTTGAAATTGATTGCCTAAGTGTTGGTTAAATATGCAATATTAACTTAAGAATCTGTTGGGTTTTCAAGTCTGAGAACTCATTTCACTTGACTCAGTGGACAGTTCACTTGAAAAAATATTTACTTGCCTCTTGTGTGGTTATTTTAAAGAGCTTTTAGTAACTCAAATCAGTGTTTCAAGTAAGAAAAGATAGCTTGCTAAAGTTTGAAGCACTCATTTGATTGTTGTTCAACTTACCGAAAAGCTCTACTAAAATACAGCGAGACTAGTTTAAATGAATCATCAAACAAAATAATCATTACGCGTAGACTTTGTCTAAAAAGTAGGTTGCACCTCTGTTCTGTTATCAGATATGATTGTCATCGTAAGCATTTCGCATTGTTGATGCGAAGTGTTATCTGTGAGACGCTGGAAACGTCTGACTATGTTTCCATAGAAAAACAACTAAACTAAACTAAGCAATTTGTGATCACTCTCAGAGTTTTCAATTGTTCTATGCAAGGTTATTAATTTTTTAACTATATTATCTTTTAAGATGTGTATAGCTAAAATTCTTATAATCAGTTAAGCCTTCTGCCCATAGCCGCAGAAGCCAATTTCTACTGTCACATTTTTTTATTATTAATAATAATATATATATATGTTATATATAATATAATAACAACTTACCCGACTTCCAGCCTCGGTGGAACTCCGAAGTGAAAATAATCTCAAATTTTGTTCATTCAGCAACTTTTTTATTCAGTTATAAATTTAGTAAAATCACCAAAAGTTTTTTTAATATTTTTCTCGTATAGTTTACAACATATGTTATAATTTTTTCATATTTTTCTCCACCTTTGTGATACTTAAAAAAAATAAAATGTAATTTTTAAACATAATCAAAATTTGTTTGTGGTTATGTTTGCCATACAGTCACCAAATTATTTTCTGTGATTTTCTTACAAAAGTTTGGAGTATATGTGATTTAAAAAAATAAAACGTAATTTTTATAAATTTTTTTTTTATTTATATAAATTTTTTTTTTATTTATATAAATTTTTTGAGGTTATGTTTGCCAAATTATTTTCTGTGATTTGCTTGCATAGGTTTTAACTATACACTCTGTTGCAAAATTATACGAACACGCAAAAATCGTCAATAAGTTGAGAGCCAAGATATATTTAAAAAAAATTTCTTCTATGAATATTTCAAGTGATCAAGGGAATATATTTTTGCGAACTTAAAGTAAAGTAGTTGTAATAATTACTTTCAGAAAAGAAAAAATTCTGAAATGACTTGTTGCAAAATTATACGAACACTGCAATTTTTAACCTAAAAGAAAAGAAGAATTAAGAGAGTAAGAGGTTTTTTATCTTAGTAATTTATTTGGCACCCTTTTGCTTTAATTAGTTCAAAAATATTTTTGTTTCATACTTTAAATTAAAGTTTGTAATAAATTTTGGTCCAAGTTGGACTAGGCTCTTAAATTTTACATTTGTAACTCGTCAGTTCTATTGAATTACCGATTTTCGGCATAAATCCGGCGAACCAATATACCCCAAATATTTTCCATGGGGTTAAGGTCCGGCGAACACTCCAGAACACGTACGGATTTCGCCCTCAACCATTCCATTGTTTCCTTGCTAGTGTGTATGGCTGCGTTATCCTGTTGGAAACACCAGTTTCTATTTCGTTGCGTTGAGGAAATGGATGAGACTGCTTTGACGGACTATTATGTAGTCGGAAATTTTAATCCGGCAGGAACAAAACTGAAGCTCCAAAGTTTGCTCTGCAGTAAACGCACCCCAAACCATTAAGCTGCCACCTCCAAAATTTCTGGGCGAAAACAATTTTCGTTTTTTTCTAATGTCATGCTAATATCCTTTAAAACCATCTGGAACATCCAGATTAAATTTCTTTTCATTCGAAAAGATTATCTGCATAACAAAATTAAAGGATAATTTGGGAAGCAAACAATTTTTGAAGTTATTTACCAAAGTCCTGTCAGTTCATTGTTTTTTTCAGCAAACTGCATGCTAATGTCCTTGTGACGCTTCAAAAACCGTGGCGCAGACATAATTTTTAAGCGTTTGATGTAATCAGCGCGTTCCAAGGTCCTCCATACCGTTTGGCGACTTATTGGGGTTGAGGAAAACGTAGCTAGAAAGCGGCAGCTTTTTGGTGCTCACTGGTGTGGTGGCCGGCGTTAGAGGAGAACCACAACGTCAATAGACTTAATGCAGTGCAGAGGGCGGCGTGTGTCGGGATTACGGGGGCCTTGAGACCCTGCCCTTCTGATGCTTTAAATACGCTTCTTCATCTGCTGCCGATTGAATCTTTTATTAGACGGACCGCCGCCTCTAGCACATTGAGACTGAGAGAATCATCTCAATGGGCGGAAAGACCTTACGGACACAGTAAAATCCTCACGAAGGTTCCGACGGACCTAAGGGGAGATACGGACTACACCAAAGAATTTGCCGACTTTGGTGTTAGGTTTTCCACGCTCTTTCCATCCAGAAGGGAATGGGAGCGTTACGCAACTGTTTTTACAAACGTAGAAACCTCCCTATACACAGACGGTTCAAAGATGGACTGTGGTGTTGGGGCAGGTGTTTACTCCAGGGATCTGGTTGTGGAAAAAGCTTTTCACCTACCGGATTTCTGCAGCGTCTTTCAAGCGGAAGTCTTTGCAATAAGAGAAGCCTGCAGGATTCTCCTACAGCAAGAATTCCAGAGTAGTGATGTTTTCATCTTTTCAGACAGCCAAGCAGCCATCAAGGCACTCACCAAGCCCATAGTGAAATCTAAACTGGTCAGAGACTGTAAAGAATTGCTAGGGTTGGTGGGCGGCCGGGTGGATCTTACCATCTGCTGAATACCCGGTAACGTGGGTATCAGCGGAAACGAGTCAGCCGACGAGTTGGCCAAGGTGGGATCCGCCATGGACTCACAGGACTCACAGCCCGAAAGGGTGGCACCGCCTTTAAGTGCAAGGCTAAAACAAATAAAGGAATATTTCCTTAGGAAGGCGGATAGTAGGTGGAGCAATCTTTCCAGCTGCAGAGTGGCTCGACAGATCTGGCCACGCTACGACTCCCACAGAACCAACGACCTGCTGCTAAATTCTCGTAGGAATTTTTCTAGGCTGACGGCCGTGATCACGGGTCACTGGCCGATTGGCCTACACGCAGCGAGATTGGGAATCCCCCACAACCCTTTTTGCAGAAGCTGCAGAGAAACCAACGAGAGTGAGACACTCGAGCACTTCCTCTGCGGCTGCCCTGCCTTAGCATTTAAAAGACTAAATTCCTTGGGGAACAGTCTGATTAGCTCTCTAGCTGATCTGTCTGAAATAAGACTAAAATGCATCAAGTCCTATTTGGACGATGCTGGTTGGCTTTAGAGCCCAGTATTTTCTCCCACGCAGGGAAGACCCAGTCGAGGAGGCGACAACAAAACGGCACATAGTGCTACTTGAGTGTGCTCTGAGAGCACGCAGTCGCTGCTACCTACCTACCTACCTGCCTTATGGATGTTCCCGCACTTTTCGTGCCTTGGATCCGTCTTTTTTCAAAATCCGTCAATCATTTTCCTTTTGGCATATTTTTATTTTTGTTAAAAAACTCTTAAATTGATGCTACAAGTTTAATTTTTACACAGTTTCGCGAAAAATGTACGTTTTTATGCATAAACAGAAACGTTCGTATAATTTTGCAACACTAATTTTTTGACATTTTTCGATTAAAGTTAAAAAAAGTACCGTTAAGTTACAGTTATTGCAAAGAAATTTAAACACACCACTGTACTTACCCATGCAATATTTCATGGAACAAAATTTCTCCAACATTTTCAAAATAATCCTTTAAATTAAAAAATAAAATGTTCGTATAATTTTGCAGCAGACAAATTAAACGTACTTTTCATTCAATTTTTTTTTAATATATTAACTTTTTAGGTTATGTTTTCTTTACAGTCACAAAATTTGTTTCTGTGCTTTTCTTAATTCTAAGGTATTAATTTTCAATATTGTCTGACACACTCTCATCACTTTCTTGTTCACCTGAATTACTTCAACTCCCATTTTCTGTCTCATGCTTCAGGCATGCAGTCAATTTGTATGTCTATAAAAAATCTCAACAAATCAACGCCACATTTGTGCATTTATCTGTGTCACAACGTCGTCTCTTCACATTAAACCACAATTCGGGGATTTTCCTGTGGGTATTTCCCCAAAAACTAAAAATAAATAACATTATAAATGCACATAAAAATGCAACAGCCAATAAACACCGCATGCGTTGCATTTGAATGCCATGGAAAAACAAAAAACAAGTTTCCAGCAATGGCAGCGAGCCGTGTGCCACAATGTTAAAAAGTTTGTCTTCCCGAAATTGCAGACGTCTTTGTGTGCTCTAATTTTTGTTGCTTACGAAGCACAGCTTATCTATTGTTGTGTTAAGAGCAGTGAAGACCACTCTGCTGCTCGCGTGTCTACAACAACGGCGGCGTCGAATGGTCATCACTGATTTAGTGGTCTACTTCAGACATTGGGGTGCTGCAAAATACCGATACGCATATCTGATTGATAGCAACGCTTTTGAAAGTCTTATTTGATAAGTTAAACACATTACCTTGCTCGACACTTATTCGACATCGAAAACCCACTTAAGACCCCAAAAGAACTGCGGACATTACACTTGAGATAATTTTAATGCTACTTGAACAGAACGCAATGTGATTTTTCGTTGTTATGTGCTTTGGCACAGTCAAAGAACAGTGATTTGCCTAGAATTTTCAATTAATTGTTTATTAGTTTTTCAATAATTTTATATAAACAATAAAGGAAAATCCTTATTATCGCGTGTTTTATTTTTATTGCGCAAAAACCCGATAAAAATACTGTAAATACTGAATGTCAATGTGAGTGAATCAATCACAAGTTGAATTTAATGAATGTATACAATTTTTTTTATTATTAACTTTAATTGATGTCGAATTGTAATCTCAGCAATGCAATTGAAATTGATATTATAAGCATTACATAATTGCTTCACAGTTCAAAAAGTCAATTGAGACTAACTCAAATTCAATTCGTATCATTCTTATGCCTCATTCTCATGCTTAACGTCATTAACTTAATTGTCATAAACGTTAGCCACATTTTTTATAATTGTTCAAGCATTTTTAAACAAAGTAAATGCGCTACTGTTGAAAAATATTCGTAATTATTAAAGCATTGAGTCACTAACTGTAAGTCGAAATTTCTTGTGTTCGATTTTCATGAAGTCAGATCGGGTAAGATGAACTGAGATGCAAGGTGTGAAAACAAAGATATTTTGTAGTACAACGTTTCACAAGTATACCTACATAGTTTTTTTAAACAAACAAATGTCAGTTGGGCAGAAAAATGATTTTATTTTCTATAGAAATAAGGTTAGTTATGCAGGTTTACAGATTCGAGTAAATTTTTGAGACAATAAAATATATTTTCTTATCTTATAACTGGTCAAACTGATTGAATTTTAAACATCATGATTTATGTTATTTTTTAACTTTATAATCTTCGATAAAACAGTTATTTTCGTCTTAAGGGTATTGTTGTAAATAAAAAAGAAATAGAATATTGGTTTTTTTAAGTTCATCGAGTTGGATGAAAGCAAGAAATGTAAAGAAAATTGTGTTAGTGAAACCTTTTGCGCCATACTGACTCAGGAGCCCCGCTGTTCTCTGAGTTAAATGGGGTCTCCAAGCAGGGCATCAAATCACTGCTGGGCTTTGCTATTAACACCCACACCCACCCACACATTCTCTCTGTCTGCTTGTCTCAAGACCTTATTTATACACCTTATTTGTCCGGGGCACCGTTCTTCTCTGGATTAGATGAGGTTTCCAAGCATGAGATTAAATCTGTACTCATCTTGCAACACTAAAGGCTTGACGTAACGAGTAGAGTGAGAAGACAGCAACTCGAACGAGTACTCGTTTCGTCTAAACGGTAAGGCGAGTTCTTGAGTTCGATTGAGTCAGTGATCGATGAAAGTGGCGAGAGAGCCACTAGAATCACATTTTGTTTGCTAGGCCGAGCGACCACTACTTTACCGTTATATTTTTCTCTTTTCGCAGCGATTCGCGTAATCGCTCGTCACATGCGGTATGCGTCACACACCACTTTTCGCTCGGTTGAGTTTAAATGCGCGAGTTGCTTAGTTCATTTTGTGCAAAACCGAACTGACTCGCCGCGTGTCGAAATACGTTTGAACAACTCGTCGCTTTTGCTCGCTATCCCAATTCTTTCGGCCTAGTACCATTTTGATGTCTCGTTACGTGTAATCAAACCTTAAGGAACTGGTGCCGCTACTAATCCAACAGGGTCTATGAGTGGCCGACCTGTCCTGCCTGGTTACCTAACCTCACCTAATGTCAGTAATTGTAGAAAAAAGTTTTAATTTTATATAGAATCAAACTGAACTACAGAGGATACAAATTCGAGCCAGGTTTTATCCCCAAGAGAGCAACAACTTTTCTTAAAACTTTTCTGTGTGCTAAATCTAAATACAGTATCTTGACCATTGGCTCTTCTTTTCGAATTTTTGGGCCATAATGGAACGATTTTTCATTATTTAAAGAACATCTTTCAAAACACGTTATACACAAATTAGATGATTTATTGACAACACTTTCTCAAAGAAGTACAAGTTTATATTTTTTCTTGCTTTGCTGTTGAAGATCGACAGAGGTAGCAAAGATTTCGGAACGAGTCCACTACAGTGCATAGAGCGTCTACTGTTGAACTCAAATACGTTAACCCTTTCCGGCATGAAAATAAACCGGGCTGTACGAATTGTACGGGCTGTAATATATTGGACATTGTTACTGAAAGGGTTAAATGGGATTCCAATAATTCAAAAGACCACTATTGTGCTTCACTTCTGAAAAAGGTGGCTTGTCAATAAAATTTTCCTAAAATCTAACTAATTTTTAATGATTCCTTGACAAACTTGAGACAATAAAAACAGTAAAATTATTTTTTTATTTAATTAATTTTTTTAAAATCTCGTTTTGTTTTTCTAATTTTTAATTTAATTTATTGAATTAATTATATTAAAATATTTTATACATATACTAATTTAATTTGTTTAGTTATTTTGTATTTGTTTCTTTTTGCTTTTTAATGTTTTTTAATTAATCAAGTTATTAAAATTATTTAGAAAGGTAAGATATAGTAAAAGTATTAATTTAAAGTACTTAAAAAACATAAAAATATAAATAAAATTGAAAACAAATAATTATTATTATGTTTTATTCATTAAATGAATTATTATACATAATTTGCTTTATTAATTAATGTAATAATTGAATAAATAAATATTTGTTTTTAATTTTTTGATATTTTTTAATGATTTTTGTATTTTCTTCGTTAATTAAATAGAATAATTAAACAAATATGTGCTTTCAATACATTTTTTTATTTTTCTTATTTTTATTTTATTTATTTTTTTTTTTTTTTTCTTTTTACTTATTTTTAGAAGTTAAGAAACAACGTTAACAACAAAAGCTGGCCGTAGGCCATTAGCTGTAAACACATTTTGTTTTTTATGATTTGATTTTTGATACTTTTCCTTCATTCTTGCCTATGTTTTTCCAATATAAATATTTCCAAAAATATTAAAATTAACAACCAGTTTTTTAAACATCTCATGTGCTAGAAGTCTGTTCCAATTAGCTGTTAAATCGAAAGCACTTTGCGTTTAACGTATCTTTCCGTTCATTGCACCGCATAATCGGCGTTCGCAAGTGTCATAAGCCTTTTAACTGCACAGCCACATTTATGAAAAAGCGCATAATCCTCTAATGCCTTTGGCCAAGAACATTTCAAGCTCGTAAAAAGTGCGCCACAGCCATTTCAAAACATTGCACTGCCAAAATGCGCCGCAAGCAAATCAAAACAAACTCTCGAGTTGGCGCTCAACTTCAACAGTCATTCAACTAAAAGAAAAACTCGTAACTGCAAATTCGTGCTAAGCAAAAAAACAAAAAACACAAATAACGAATCCACGCTGAGAAGGTTTCGCTGAGCAATGGCAACAAAAAAATTGAGCCAGAAAAACAAAAATCAGCAACCACAAGCGCAGCGTTCTTGAAAGAGCGTCTTTGGCGGCACCACGAAGCACTGAAAGCAATCATCGGCACCAAGTAAACAAAGCAAAAGCAGCAAAGCGCAGTCTGACCAGCTTTGCGCGGCTGGCTCTCAGCGCTGCACCACAAACTGGACTTTTTTTCATATGGTTTCTGCTGCATTCGCTGGTCGAACCAAAGTCATCGAGAGTGGACAACATTTACGCGCAGTCGTACGCGCACCATTCAAGCACAACGTACACCAATCAACACGACGAGCGCGCGCACGCGCACACAACTTTTCAACGTTTTGTTATTGGTTTTGCTTTTTTATTGTCGTACGCACAACGTTCGAATGCGTTGCAGTGGGTTTATTGTTTATAAATAATCGAAAGAGACGCGATATAACTAAAATTAGCCGTTCTTGCTGTTTTGCCAATTTCGCTGCGTTATTAAAAAAAATTTGTATGAAAAACAAGAATTTGTTTTCAAACACAAGAAATTTGTTTGTTGTAATGAAAATAAGCTTCTTGCTCTTTTGACAATTTCGCTGCGTTATCAAAAAAAAGTTGAAAACATTTTATAAAAGAAAAAAAATTATTACAAAAAAATAGTAATTTTTTTAATAACGAAAATTAGCTTCCGCAGCTGCTTTCGCTGCATAATTAAAAATAGATTTGAAAAATGTTTATAAAAAAGAAAAAAAAGAAAAAACAATTTTTTTTTGCTACAACAAACATTCGCTTCTTGCCGTTTTAGCAGTTTCGTTGTGTTATTAAAAACGAATTTGAAATTTTATAAAAAAAGAAAAAAATTTTCAAAAACAATGATTTTTTTTTGTTATAATCAAAATTCGTTTCATGCCGTTTTACCAGTTTCGTTGTGTTATTAAAAATGAATTTGAAAAGCTTTTATAAAAAAAGAAAAAAATTTTTCAAAAACAGTGATTTTTTGTTTTAATCAAAATAAGCTTCTTGCCGTTTCGCCAAAACATTATTAAAAAAAATTTAAAATTTGTGTCAAAAAAAACTTAAAAACAATAATAATTATTTTTGCTTTAACCAAAATTAGCTTCTTGCCGTTTTGCCAAATTCGCTGCATTATCAAAAAATAAATTTGAAAAATTTTTGTAAAAAGGACAAAGAAATTAAAAAACACAATAATTATTTTGGCTTTAACCAAAATTAGCTTCTTGCTGTTTTGCCAATTTTGCTTCATTATTAAAAATAAATTTCAATAATTTTTATTAAAAAAAACAAAAATTTTTTTTGTTATAACGAAAATAAACTTCTTGCCGTTTTACTAATTTCAAAACAAATTTGAAAAATTTATTAAAAAACAACTGGTTTAAAAAACCAAGAATTTTTTCTTATTGATTTTGAGTTTTTTGTTTTCAAGCCAAAAGGCCGCTCAGTTGTGATAAAGTTTTGTTGTGTTTGTTTTATAGTTTGCCACAAAATTGCACCAATTATCTTACAATTGGCACAGTGTGTAAAATAATTTCATAAATAAAATTTAAAGTTAATTATGCTGCAACAAGAAAACCTCACGGGACCGAAGGTGCGCGCATGCGCCCGTCTAACCGCACACACACACACACACACACACACACACATTGAGCGCAACCATTAGCCATCCGCTGCGGTCAATTTACTAAATGACAATTTCTGTCACTGTGTGTGTGTGTGTTTGTGTGACATTAACCGTCCCGCCACTTTAATGCAATTTGTTGACGTTTATTGCAATTTTAAAATTTGCATCGCCAATCAATCTGCCGCTGCGTTTTGTTTGCTCTTCGCGCCAGCCGCACTCGCTGCTCGCCGTTGTTGTTTGTTTGTTTTGCGTGTTTGAGAATTTGTAATTTTTCACCGCACGTCACCAACCAACCAACCAACAAACCAGCCAGCCACCCACCCGCCGAGTCACACCTGCCGCACTATCTTCGGTTACTAATGTCATTTCGCCCAAAAACAACAACAACACGCGCCTCGAGTAGCGTAGTTTTCTGCATTTGTTTTTAATTTTCATAATTTTGTTTTGTTATCACGGATACGTGTGACGGTGCGCGTCAGATGGCGTTGGCGCTTTTCGTGTGCGCTGTCGCCGACAGTCGCATCTTCATCTCTATCGCCACTATCAGCGCAAGTTTCAGCGTCAACGTCAGCGCCCGCTCGAGTGTCCAGCTGCCCACTAGCCGGTCGCGTCGACGAGCCCAACTTGGTGCTCCGTTAGTTGGCGTCCGGCACGCGACTCGCAGTGACTACTGTGCGATGGCAAATCTCGAAATTTTAACAGAAAATGTTATTAGATTACAAAAAACAATCTGTTCTGTGTTCTTGTGATAAAAATTATTCTCCAGCAATTAGTTGACAATTACAACAATTATTCAAGCACTTGTCGGCCCTTGGCAAAACTGTTTTTGTTTTTTTTTTTTACTTTTCAATTATTTAATTTCTTACAAACTGTTTGTTTTTGCTTACGTTCAAAGCCAACATTTTCTTTATCGCCTTTCTAATAAATTAAATTGTAAATCAACACCGCGTTCGCTAGATAACTAACTGCATACACACACACGCACACACATAGACACATGTATGTATGTATGTGTTTGTATCTTGTGGATATCATTCAAATGTGCACTTTTGGATGCGTCTTTTTTATCTAACCGAAGCGCCACTCGGAAAAATCAAAAACATCGAAATCACCGCAACAACCGTTTAACATTGGTCAACTAAAAATAAAAAAAAATTAAAAAACAATACATAGAAAAATCGAAATTGGTAAAAAGGTGGAGTTGTACAACTACACAGTTTTCTTTCAATTATCTGCAAATAAGTTATTTGCTGAATGCTAATAATTGGCGACACTCACAGTTAGCATGAAATTGTCAAAGAGTTTGGATGAGCTGATTTTGAGCGCTTCGCGATTGAGTTTGAATAATTTACGTTCGCCGGGTCGAAAGAAAACCAAAAGTGTTAGTATGATGGCTAGTTTATAAAAATTTGAATAAAAAAGTGGTGGCAGATAAAAAAAATGAAAATTTTACTAATTTTTATATATTATAAAAACCAAAAGTGTTGGCTAATTTAAAAAAAAAAATACATGTGACGGCTAGTTTATAAAAATTTGAATAAAAACCGGTGACAGATAAAAAAAATGAAATGTTTACCAATTTTTATAAAAGTTGTGACAACATCTGGAAACTGTGTCCCACAACCATAATTAAAAAACTAAAAAAAGAGTTTTAATTCAAAAGTTCAACTGAGAAAAGCACCGAACAAAAGTTAATGAATTACGTGACAAATTTTTAGAATCGCCAACAGACTTGTTACAATAATATCACAGAGTCTGGAATCAAGAAAGTACAAATAGGCATTTCATTTCTTTTTTATATAATTAATCAAAGTGGTGGAAATAAAATGAGTGACTAATTGTTGTGTTTTGCATTTTTGCGGTATAAATATTATTACGCTACATAATTTTGTTTAGTTTTTTCAACATTCACTACTAGGTTAGAAAAAAAGAGTTAAGTTAAAGAAATGTAAAAAATGGAATTGAAATAAAATAATCTATTTTTTACACTGTTAAATATAATTAATTCCGTAAATTTGCTTAGACAATTTTTAAAAATAGCTTCATCGATTTTTTTGAATGAAGCAACACCAAATGACCTTAAAAATTCTATAGAATTCTACCAGGTATATCAGTATGAAGTGAGCCTTTGTTTGCGAAAATAAAACACTAATTTTTAATGGAAAAGTAAACAACATTTTATTCAAAGTATTGGCCATTGTTAGCCACACATTTTGTACACCGCGCCAATAGAATTGTTTGTCTTTTGAAGCAAACCAATCAGACAACCAATTTTCGACTTCGACTTCGTAGGAATCTAGGAATCAAAGTGCTGCTCAGCCAATGCGTGTCCCATCGATGAAAACAAATGGTAGTCGGAAGGAGCCAAGTCTGGTGAATACGGCGGGTGGGGTAGCAGCTCCCAGCCAAGTGCTTTGATTGTATCCTGAACCGGTACTGCTTTGAGTGCAGGCGCATTGTCATGGAGCAAAATTACCTTGCCATGTCTTCTGGCCCATTCTGGTTGTTTTTCGATCAAAATGCATGGTTCAAATTGATCATTTGTTGTCGGAAGCGATCAGTATTAACGGTTTCGCCAGGTTTTAACATTTCGTAATACACTACGCCACTGTGGTCTCACCAAACACAAAGTATTGCCGAATCGATCTGGTTTTGCAGTCTCGGTTTAACCCATGATTTTTTACATTTAGGACTCCTAAAATAGATCCATTTTTCATTGCCAGTAACAATTCGATGCAAAATTGATTTTGTTTCGTGTCTTTGAAGCAAAATTTCACAAGTGTTTTTTCGGTTTTCCGTCTGCCTTTCATTCAATTCATGTGGCACCCATTTTCCACACTTTTGGATCTTTCTCATAGCTTTCAAACGCACAGAAATTGTTCTTTGTGCAACATTTAACATTTCTGCCATTTGCTTTTGACTCAAAGTGTCATATTTATCCAATATCGTTTGCAATTCGGCGTCTTCAAACTTTGTCGGTGGTCTTCCACGTTCTTAATTTCTCACATCAAATCATTATTTCTGAACCGTTGAAACCATCTTTTGCATGTTGCTCTTGAAAGAGCATGATCACCATATGCCTCGACAAGCATTCGATGCGACTCTGCAGCACTTTTCTTCAAATGAAAACCAAAAATTAATGCTTTTTGCAAATCATCATTATCTGGTACAAAATTCGACATTTTTCACACGATGAAAAAATATGATGTTGTTTGTTCAGTGCCTTGATGTATACTAAATATGCTTGACAGATGTTATAGCAACAAAACAAAAAAAATTAAGGCTCGTTTACAACAAATATTCCCTATCGAGACATTTGTATCTTGAGGCTCACTTCATACTGATATACCTGGTATTTTTGACAAATTTTTAGAGGAATCCTGACTATGATGAAAAATCCTTGAAATTATAGGAAAAACATGATTTTTTTCTCGCAACTCATTACAATGTGTTCAAAAATAATAAAATTAACTAAGCACACAATCATTAAAAACAAATAAATATTCGTTAAAAAAAAAAAACTCCGTAATCTGTCAACTTTATTTATCTCTACTTTTTTATATCAACCGGTGTGACCTTGTTTTTTTCTTACTAAACAAACAAAATATTTATTTATATATATATTATATATTTATATATCAGGTGTACAACTTTGCTTCCGTGCTTACAGATGTATTATTCAAAGTATTGTCCGTCGCTAGCGACAACTTTCTCCCATCTTTCCGGCAATTTTCGGATCCCGGCTCGAAAAAAGGAGTCCTCTTTTGACGCTATCCATGAAGCAATCCATTTTTCCAATTCTTCGAAGGATTGAAAATGTTGATCTGCCAGGCCGTGTGCCATCGAACGGAATAGGTGGAAGTCAGAAGGGGCGACATCTGGGGAATACGGCGGGTGGGGCAAGACTTCCCATTTCAGCGTTTCCAGGTACTTTTTGACCACTTTTGCGACGTGAGGCCGAGCATTGTCGTGTTGGAGGATCATCGGAGGACATCGAAATCACCATTTTTAAAACGTTGAAACCACTCCCGACACGTTCTTTCACTCAGAGCAGCATCACCGTAAGTTTCTGAGAGCATTCGATGCGCTTCAGCTGCATTTTTTTCGAATTGTAACAGAAAAGTAAAACTTCCCGCAAATGGCGAGAATTGGGCACATAAACGGACATTTTCGAGCGTGAATAATACGAAAACAAGAACAACTGTCACTGAAACGGCGATGACAATTCGTTAGGCACTGTCCACACTCACTTTAAAGGCATTACCATCTTTGTATTTCAACCAGCCTCAGCCGGTACAGCCACCTATCGGAAAACGGCGGAAGCAAAGTTGTACACCTGATATATATATTATAATATTTTATATATATATTATAATATTTTAGATCTAAACAAAATAAGTATTAAACAATTTCGTTTGTATGAAAATAGTACATAGGCTATATGAAGTAAGCCATGCCCACCTCTAACGCTTACTTTGGTAATAAAACTCAACTATGATAAATATATGTCAGGCAATATGGGTATCAAATTATTCAGCGTGTCACTGTTGTAAGCATAGATTATATAGAATTGGCCACGCCCACTTTGTGTATCTACTAAACCAGCCAAACAAAGTGACTGTTCATGTCTGCAAATCAATATTGACATCAGAAGATGCTGTGCTTCATAAGAGTAAACATATGTTATATTGCATTGACCACGCCCACCTAATACACCTACGATTGAAATCAGTTGTGGTATATTAGTGCATTGATATTACCAGATTTTTTTCAAGGGGTAAACCAAGAATTCATAAGAGTAGCCGCGCCCACCTGAAGCTACTCGCTTTCACGCCCACAATAGTGACTGAAATAAGCTATGATATACTTTGCAAGGCGATATGGTGCTTAAGTTTTGTCGAGTATACTCGTTTTCGCTGAAAAATATTTAAACAGTTAAAGGGTTAATAGGCCATATGGATGGAACAATGTTGTTAACAATATTATTGAAATTTGTTTAACTTAATTTAATAAGTAGTAGTAGTAGTAAAAGTCACGGAAGCGAAATAAAAAAAATACAGTCGTGTCTGGGTATAGTGAACCCCCTATATAGTGAACACCTCGATATAGTGAACGCCCAAAATTTGACATCGAGCCTCGAAATATAGAAAACAATTTTCAAGCAAAAAACAACAATTTTATTTTGAGAAAATTTGAACAAAAATGTTAATCTTGATATAGTGAACAACCTCAATACAGTGAACCGGCCTTGCAATAATTAGTTCACTATATCCAGACACCACTGTATTGAAATACCTCAGAAGAGTAATTTAGTTCCCTTGGATCTTTCAGTGTTGACTCAATTCACTCTTTAGTTTTTTTAATTAAATATTTTTTTATAATTATATTTTGAACTATTTGCAATTGAATTATCTATTTATTTACTTTAATTAGAAATAATGAAATAATTTTATTTAACACTAGGATGTGCAACTGGGCTTTTCCAGGCCCATTTTGACTTTGAGTAGTCGCCAAATTGTTTCTTTAGCTCTGATCGCTGAAATATTTTATGCCAACTATCGCTTATGTTTTCTAAACGAAACGGAACTAACAAAAGGTTATTTGCATAAATTTTGTAGAACAAACATGACCACTTTATGTATGTAGGCGCTAAGTGGAGCAACTGGGCCTGGCGAGGCCCGTAAGCGTAATCAGCTATTCCTACGATTTTCGCCCAGTTAGGCGTGGCATAGACAGCTGATACTTGGCACACGTACTCTATGATAGTATAGCTATGTGTCGATGTAATTATTTGGGGGATTTCTTAAGAGGGTGGGGGGTTGAGGTGCCCTAAAAAGTAAAACTGCTATTTGTATATGGCACAACATTTAATTAATTAATTTATTGATTACATTGAAATCAACATAAATAGAGACAGTTTATTCTGCAGCACAGCCATGTCACAAACATAGTTGTTTTACAGAGCCGTGTTCAAGGCACATGAAGTTTGTACATTAGTTACACGAGAATAAGGTTTTGCGCCGTTTTTTGTCATGTTGAGGCTTACACCATGCACAGTCCTTTCGTTGTTTTTTGTCTGGTCGTGCGGATGTGCTTGGGGCTGGGTAGTCAGCTTGTGTCTGTAATAATAAAGACAGAATTAACAATGCATAATAGTTTCTTTTTAATAATTACTTACAAAAACATTAAATTTCGCCATAGCTGCACTGATATTAGGCCAGCGGCTAACGTGACTGTTCATTGCCCTATTTACCATGTGAGGAGTGACCAACTGAGTTGTTAAAAGCGTTAGATATTCACGACGTTTATCCGTTTTGGGTGATCGTTTGAACGAATCGTGAACAATAAAGGATGCCAGGCCAGCAATATCTAATATGTTATAAAACATGGAAAGTGGCCAACGGTTTGTGCCACGCTTGCGAGTAGCTACTGAGCATCTGGTCCATAGTATCGACACCTGCTTTATTTTCGTTGTAATCCAAAATTTGATAAGGCTTCTTTTATTGGCATTGTCAACTTTGGATACATAATACTGTGTTGACAGCAAAATTACTGCCTTATTTTTTTTTGGCACATATGAGCACAATTAAACTTGCTCGTTGTAATAGCCAAACAATGTTTCCTCCAGTCTACGATTCGTCGACTTTTTGAACTCCTCTGGGACAAACCGTTTATTGGGACGGACAGTTTCTACAATTGCCATTTGCCACATTATTTGAAAGAACATTTTCCAGCCACAGTTTTTGTAACAAACAGATAAAATAAAGGGTTTTATAATCCCCCTTGCGTGCGCCACTGCACATATTAATTGTAATAGAGTCACCAAACATGGCTGCTCGTGTTTGAATAATTTTTGTTTAACGGCTTACGTACATTTTAGGTACATTTTTCATATATTTACGAAAACATGTAAAAATTTCATGGGCCTTGAACACGGCTGTGTAAATAAACTATTTTTATGCCATAGCTGTGCTGCAGATAAACTGTATCTTTTTTTGTTGATTTGAATTTAATGAATAAATTAATTAATTAAATGTTGTGCCATATACAAATAGCAGTTTTACTTTTTAGGACACCTCAACCCCCCACCCTCTTAAGAAATCCCCCCAAATAATGACATCGACACATAGCTATACTATCATAGAGTACGTGTGCCAAGTATCAGCTGTCTATGCCACGCCTAACTGGGCGAAAATCGTAGGAATAGCTGATTACGCTTACGGGCCTCGCCAGGCCCAGTTGCTCCACTTAGCGCCTACAAACTAGTCGCTCATCCTAGTGTTAATTTACATTTTAATTTAAATCTTAAAATTATTTATCTGCACTAACAGAGAAAAGCTCTTGTTGCTCTCAAGTACTTTGACACTGCTCTCATCTTTCATCTCCACACTGCATTCTTTCATTCACACATTCGTCAAAATGATTCATTTTCCCACACAACTTTGTCTCTCACGTGGAATTTCTGAATTTTACCGTATTGCATGCAATTAATGATTTTCACAAACTGTGTCAGTTTGTGCTTTATTCAATATTTGATTTTTCACTTTACTCTGTCGCGTTAATATTTTTTTGACACTTTCACTGGTTCCTTCAGTCAGATGCAACATTTTAGTAGCATTCTGACGTCGTCAAATGAATTGCACATACTTTTCGATATTTTAATTCCAAAATGACCATAAATGTTTTCAGCCAATCATCAATTTTCATGCCAATATAATCAGTTTTCATGCGGGTGTTTCCTGGATGATATATATGCACATATATAATTCCAATTCACTAACACCTTAATAACTGCCATATATGTATGTTCTGACTACCGAACTTTGTCAGTCATTGTCACTAACGACATCATTTGTTCCTTCACTGTTCCGTTTGCCTTCTTAACGTTAATTGTTCTTGCAAATTTATCAACGCACTCAACTTATCATGCAGCGATTTCAGCCTAAAATCCAAACGCTGCGCCACATCAATCACACTCGTACTGACATGACATGTGACAATTTTAAATTTTACTGACAAATGATTGATTGAAATATGGTTAAAGTTGGTGTTTTCTTTTCTTTGGCACCAATCAATTTTACTTTATATCATTCGATTTTTTTGTCTGCTAACAAACCAACAAACACTAAAAATTTATCGCTCATCACTCATCAATCATTACTCATCACTCACTTGCACCAGCATGCACGAACATTCGCTCGTTACTGTTCGGCCGCAAATGTTTAGGCCATTTAACCAAACGTAGTGTCACTTTGAATTCAATCACTTTCTGTCTTTCTTCCTACTCTGTCTGTCTAACAGCACCAATTCCTGTAGCAGTTGTGGTAACCGTAGTCTAGTCTCTAGTAGAGTTGCACACACTTGTTCCTTCGTTCACTTACCTCAATGTGTTTCGAGTCGAATCGGTATTTTTGCGCCAGCTCAGCTTAACCCTTGACTCAGTGGCGCACCGTTTGTTGGTGGCTCTCTGTTATTGAGTTCTGTGCCTTCGTTTTGGCGCACTGTTTCCATTTTTGCCAATCAACCCCGCCATTACGTCTACTTTCCTTGCCCACTACACTCACCCCCGCTCCGCCCCGCCCCGCCCCGCACAAGCGCTGCGTTTTAAACTCTTAACCCCCCCACACTTTTTGAAACCGATTTATATTTTGTTTCAGTCTCTAACTTGTTGCATGCTCTGCGTTCTTCGGCTCCCACCAATTGCAGCTTTCATATTTCAATTTCCTTTTCTCTTCTATTTTTGTTGTTGTTTCTGGTGCAGCATCTCAATCGTTACGGAAATTCTATGGGTTCATTAGCACATCGAGCGATCCTACAATATGTGGACTCTAATGACATATCCGGCCTGCGCGCTATCTTAGATAGTCACCATTTATCTGTCGACGAGCGCGATGAGGTGAGTGCGCCGCACACTGAAATGTTCGATTAGATTAACATTGCATCTTGAATGTCTTCAGAATGGCACCACTGGACTTATGGTCGTTGCTGGACGTGGCCTAACGCCTTTTGTGCGCGAATTTCTGGCACGCGGTGCTGATGTTCAAGTCGAGGATCATGACAACTGGACCGCACTGCTGTGCGCCACCAAGAACGGTCACTTCGACATTGTACAATTGCTTGTCGATCATGGCGCCGATATTGAGCACCGCGATATGGTAAGAGTCCCCGTAATTATGACCGACTTTAGCATTGCTCAAACTACTGATTGCACATTTCAGGGCGGCTGGACGGCGCTCATGTGGGCAGCGTATCGCGGCCACACCGACCTGGTGCGCTTTCTGTTGGAGAAAGGCGCCGACGTGAACTCGCACGGCAATTTCCACCTGGGCCCGCTGCTGTGGGCAGCAGGCCGCGGCTTCAAGGAGATCGTTGAGCTGCTGGTGCATCGCGGCGCCAAGGTGAATGTGGGCGATAAGTATGGCACCACAGCGCTGGTGTGGGCCTGTCGCAAGGGCAATGTGGAAATAGTAGACACTCTGCTGAAGGCCGGCGCCAATGTGGACACTGCCGGCATGTACTCGTGGACGCCACTGCTGGTCGCCACATCGGGCGGACATACCGACTGTGTGACATCGCTGCTGGACAAGAAACCGAATGTGAACGCCCTGGACAAAGACGGCATGACTGCACTGGCGATAGCTTGTCGCGAGGGTTTTCAGGTGTGCAACATACTAAACTTGTGATTTGCATCTTAACTATTTCATATTTGTATTTTCAGGAGATCTGCGTTGCTCTGATTGCCGCCGGCGCCTACATCAACATTCAGGATCGTGCTGGCGACACGCCCGTCATACATGCCGTCAAGGGCGGCCATCGCGGCGTGGTCGAGGCGCTGCTGAAGAAGCATGCCGATGTCGATATTCAGGGCAAGGATCGCAAGACGGCCATCTACACGGCCGTGGAGAAGGGCCACACGCATATTGTGAAAATCCTGCTGTCCACGAATCCCGATCTCGAAGCGCCCACCAAAGACGGCGACACAGCGCTGCTGCGTGCCGTACGCAATCGCAACTTGGAAATGGTACAAATGTTGCTCGAGCGCAAGGCCAAGGTGACAGCGAGCGACAAGCGTGGCGACACCTGCCTACACATTGCCATGCGTGCGCGCTCGAAAGCCATAGTGGAGGCACTGCTGCGCAACCCGAAGAACAGCCAGCTGCTGTATCGCGCGAACAAGGCCGGCGAAACGCCGTACGGCATCGACACCATACACCAAAAGACAATCCTGGGCCAAGTGTTCGGCGCGCGGCGTCTCAACACCAACGAGGACTCGGAGGGCATGCTCGGCTACGAGCTGTACTCGTCGGCTCTGGCGGATGTGCTCAGCGAGCCAACGCTGACAACACCCATCACAGTTGGCCTGTACGCCAAATGGGGCAGCGGCAAGAGTTTCCTGCTAAACAAACTGCGCGATGAAATGAATAATTTTGCGCGGCAATGGGCAGAGCCGCCCATCAAGACAACCGGCCTGCTTTTCATTGTCTGTCTGCACATTGGGCTGGTGCTGGGCACAGTGGTGGGGTTGTCGTCGTGGTCGGCTGTGTGGGGTGCAGTTGCAGCGGTGCTGTATCTGGTGTTCACCTATCTCATACTGGGCGGCATTAAGTACGCGAACAACAGCATGGACATGTACTGGGCGTACTCGTTGCAACACGGCATTATGAAGCGCGTAGGACGACTGCGACTGATACTGCAAGTGGCCTTCTGTCATCCGCCGGGCGCGCAGGCCGAGGCGCAAGCGAAGCCGGTGCGTTTTCACTTTGCCGAGGCGAGTAGTGCTTCGCCGACGGGCGAGAGTGCGGTGGCGCATATGCTGGCTGCGCTGTTCGAGGCCATCGAAACGCACTATGGCTGGCTGTCAACGCGACTGTATCGCGCCTTCCGGCCCAAGGCAGTGAAAGCCACGTCCGGCTGGCGTTGGCGGCGCATGTGCTGTGTGCCGATTGTGATTATATTTGAGCTGGGTTTGCTGACGCTAATAGCGGGTATCTCGCTGATCATAGCGTACTTCTCGTATGCCTCGCCCGAGGAGCAGGAACAGATAATCGTATCGATCTATGTGATTTGTGCGGTCTTGGTTACAATCATCTGTACGAATTTGCATGTGCTGGCCAAAGCGCTCGGGTCGCTCTTCGTTTCGCAGGGTCGTCATTTGAAGAAGGCTGTGCGCTCGAACGAGGGAGCGCCGCTCACAGCGCTGGGCTCCGAGGTGGCGCTAATGACTGATATGGTTAAGGTAACCAACCATTGTTGCTTTTTAGTGGTTAATGAACTGCTAATTAATGTTTGTTTAATATTTCCTATAGTGTCTTGATGCTTTTACGAATCAGCAAAGCCGCTTAGTGGGTGTGGTGGACGCACTCGACTCCTGCGACACTGAACGCATTTTGTCCGTACTCAACGCCATACAGACTCTACTCTCCTCACCGAATCGTCCATTCGTGCTACTCATTGCTGTTGATCCACATGTCATTGCCAAGGCGGCCGAGGCCAATAGTCGACGTCTTTTCACCGAAGGCGGCATTGGTGGCCATGACTTTCTGCGCAATCTTGTGCACCTGCCCGTGTACTTGCAGAATTCCGGATTGCGAAAAGTACAGCGCGCTCAAATGACCGCCTTGCTGTTCAAACGCAACTACAGCGAGTTTCCCAATGAGGACGGAACCACATTGGGACATTCGGTGTCTGCGCGACGCCTCTCGAACGCCTCGGAAATCATGTCCAGCCAGGAGAAATTGCGTGCCACGCACAACACTAATCGTGGTGGCGGCAAAAAGTTGCGTCTTTCCGAGTCGGTGGCCAGCTCGATTGGATCGAATCTGCATCGTTTGGGCCAGAATCCGCAGAACGTGCTCGATCTGTCAAAGATCATGCTGACGGACGACTACTTCAGTGATGTCAATCCGCGCAGCATGCGACGACTGATGAACGTTATCTACATAACGGGTCAGTAGCTGAGCATTGAGTGAGAAAAATTGTGCTAATTGCATTTTTGTTTACTTGCAGTTCGTCTGCTGAAAGCATTCCAAATAGACTTTAGTTGGTATCGTTTAAGTTCGTGGATAAATTTAACGGAACAATGGCCGTTGCGTGCCAGCATGATTGTGCTGCAGCATGACAACTGCATGGACGCGTATGATGACAATATGCCGCTACAAACGGTCTACGAAAAGTGGGTTTAATAAACAAAATTTATCAAAATTGTTATCACTTAATTTGTTCATGTCACTGAGCTTTTAATATAAAATTGTTTTTATTTTGATTGATTATGTTAGAGTACGCCCGAAAATTACATGCCTGCGCGAGGCAGCGCCACTGCTCGAACTCGATCGTGATGAACGTAAATTAGATGCCTTCTTGCAATTGCATAAATCTGATTTGCTTGTAGCAGATTTACGTATATTTCTTCCATTTACTATTAATCTAGACCCGTACTTAAGAAAAGTATTAAAAGGTACACTGAAAATTGTCTTTAAGTGTTGGCAAAACTAATCGATTGCGTCTCTCTTCGCAGAGGATCAACAAGCCATCGAAGACGAAGGCACTCTTATGCTGCAGAATAAGCCAAGTGTGCCGCCGCCGGTGCGTATACCGCCCACACCTTCGTATGTGCCTTCACCAGCCGCTTATCCACCCTATCAAATGTTCCACAATGACTACGAGCTGAGACATCGAAATCTGAGCTCCAGCTCAGAGCCGGCCATGTCGCCGCTAATCGGCTCACCCGTTGAATCTTTCGGCGTAAGTTCTTCAAATTCTTAAACCAAAAATTAAATAAAAAGCTAATATTTTTCCATGCACAGGATGACATACTGCAGACGAAACTGTCTGACCTCACTGTGGAGGGTGTTATCAGCACGGTTGAACGCATTGACGACTTGAAGCCAGCCTTGCCCAAATTAGCGCCCGTACTCAGAGAGAACGCTATCACAGGGCGTGTACTTAAATACTGTGATATCAATGATTTAAAAGCGGTAAGTACTGACATTTGCAAGTCTCTTGTTACACCTTACTGACCCTTGCCTTGCTTCGACTAGGTACTCGGCCTTTCTTTTGGCCATTGGGAACTGTTTCGCTTACTCATTACCACATTGCGTGATTGTGAGAAAATGCAACGTAAATTTAAGCCCACACCCGCCATACAGGAAGTGCCCTCTGTGCCGAGCGTAGTCAAGGACAACACGGACGGGCTGACACTGGCACCCAGCCAGCCACACTCACGCAAAAATTCCACCACCAGTCATATGGAAAAGCAGGTTAGTTACTACAGGGCTGGTTTAAAAACAGTCTTGAATAAAAAGTACGCAAAAAACAAAACGTTGCAAAACATTCTAACCAAAATGGGTTTCTTTTCTGAATTAAGTTTTCATTTGTATGAAAGTAGTGGAAACCAATTAGACAAAAGCAAAATGTTCACTGACCCTATTTTTTTTCAAACTCGATGAAAACTCATTGAATATGAAAATCTATGTTTTTCAGGTTTGTGAGTTGAACATTTTGCATTTGCTTAGTTTGTACATTCGCAAACCATACATTAATTGTATATATAAAACAAATATCAATTTCATATTTTTATTTGTTTTCACAAAAAAAAAAAAACAATCAAACAACGAAACGAAATGCAGCCAAAAGTACATGATTATGAATATCTGCAGGTAAAGGCGCTGAGAAGAACTCCCAATCGGAAATTTTTCAATGAATTCTGTTTTTTAGCTTTTCGTATTAGAATTGAATATAAAAAAATAATAACCATGTTGAAATGCTATTTTCTCTTTATGTACAATGAAAATATGCAGGGCACAGCTGCAATACTAAACAATAATAAACAAAACAAATCCAACTGGTGGTTTTGGTGACAACGCGGGCTGAGTATTGCAACTGTTACCTGACTAAAGAAATGCGTTGTAATTGTAAATTGTTGTTAATTTCTTCCATCTCGATGTCGTAAACTCTTGTGAGATACTTTTTAATAGAGAGCATTAAGTTGTTATTGTAATTTAATTGTAACCTTGTGAAATATTCTTATTTGAAATAAGTTCTTTCAGCTATGAATTGAATAATTTTGTAATTCTCGGTATGTAATTTTTTGTATCAGCTGGAGGGGTCCCATGCAAAAAGGTGAATAGTCCAATTTGTTTTTCGTATATGCGTTGTTATTATGACGAAAAAGTTGAATGAAAACACAAAGAGAAGTTCAAAGAAGTGATAAAAATAATGATTGATATTCTATATAATGAATAAGAATCATTTTGATTTAACTATAAAACATTTGAGTTTGAGTTGAGTTGAGTTGTCTGCTCCAAAAACCTTTGGCTTTTTTGTGCATTAAGTGGTCTTTAAATGTAATTGTAGACTAAAAGACCCCATATTTCAAGTTAACCCTTTCGCTACATGTTTTTATTGGGGAAAGTTACAATTTAAAATTTATTAAGGGCCAATTTTTCAGTGCGAGTTTAACTCGGTTTCTAATTTAAACTCAGTTTAAACGCAAAATCCACTTTTTCAGTCAAACTTGACTGAAGTTTAAACTCAGTTTAAACGCCCAACCCTGCACGGTTAAACTAAGTTGAAACTGTCAACAGCTTCTGACAGTACATTTATTTTTTGTTTTGGTCAGCTTTCGGCTGTCGTGATCGAAATTATTTTTTTGCACTTCTTTTTAGTTCTTATAATTCGTGCCTAATGTTTTCGCGCACCGGAACTTATCAACAAATTTTGAATCGAAATCCTCAATTTCTTTCCATTTGGTTTGTTTTCCAAATATTTGCTCCAGTTAAACCAGCACTGAAAAACTGCTTTCTCGTTTAAACTGAGTTTATATTTAAACCAAGTTCAAGCAATCTACGTTTGAACTGAGTCTCGAGAGTCTGAGAACTCGCACTGAAAAATTGGCCCTAAGTGTTTTATTGCATAAATAAAACTTTAACATTTTTTCATTTACTTAAAATTTATTTAAAAACTTGTTTTAAATTTAAAAATTTTAATTTATAAAAATTTATTTAAAAATTATATTCGAATTAAGTAAGAAGCCAAATTAAGAATGTCCCATATTTTCGTCTTCTTCTTCCTTCTTAACTATGTCAAGATTTAGCATTATAAAAACGGGTCTACTTTTCTTTAAACTTAAATCAGAATAATGGAATTCACTCTTCATAGCATTTTAGGTGTAAGGTTGCTACCGCAGCAATTTTTGAATTTTTGCAATATTTTCGAAGAGCGAACTCCACTTATATTAATTTCGTATTGTTGCTAAGATTCAAATTTTTCTAAGGACCAACAAAAAAATGTATTCTTAGAACCACAAAGGGTTCGGGCTTTCAAAATGTAACATGCTGCCATATGGCAACAAAATAGCGAAAGGGTTTGAATTGAATTTAATTGCATCTAATCTAATATAATCTACTTAATTTGAAACCGAATTGCAGTCTGCTGTTTCATCTTTCAAGTTAAAACTTACTTCACCTCCAAGTAAAAAAGATATTGGGTTTGGGAAAAAGTATTGAGCGTTTTTCCGTTCACTTGACTTTAAAGTATAATAACTTTGCAACGCTTAGCTACATCTAGTAACTTTTTTTTGCTTGACAAGAAACAAATCATCCAAATAATATCGAAATTTTATTGAGATTTGTGCTTTACATTTTGCAATTTTACTACGACAAAGGGAAGAGCCATTTTTGAAACGAGTGGTAACAGGTGATGGAAGTGTGGTCTTGGTGCAAAAAGGATGAAGCTCCAAAAACGGTGTCAAAACCCGGATTGACGACAAGGAAGGTGTTGCTGGGCGTTTGGTGGGACTAAAAGGGTATAATCCATTACGAGCTACCACCGCCTGGCCAAACGATTGTTTCCAACATCTACTGCCAGCAATTAGAAAAAAAGAAGAAATTGAAAAAAGAAATTTTTTTTTTCAAGAAATTGAAAAAAAGAATCCGGAATTGATCAACAGGAAAGGTGTTATGTTTCATCACGACAACGCTAGATCACACACATCTTTGTGGACCCGCCAAAAACTAAACAACTTTGGTTGGGAAGTTTTAATGCATCCATCGTATACTCCTGACATTGCACCCTCAGATTACCATTTGTTCAGATCTCTTCAAAACGCTCTTGCTGCAAAAAAATTGGTCTCAAAAGAGGAGTGCGGAAAGCACTTGGACCAGTTTTTCAAGGATAAACCCAAGAAGTTTTACAACAACGGAATAATAGTTCTGGCCGAAAAATGACAGAAGGTTGTCCAAAAGAATGGAATTAATGTTTTTTAATTAAAAAAAAAATGATGTGAATTTTGAATAAAAACGCTCAATACTTTTTAACCAACCCAATACAAAAATAAAATAAAATTTACCGTGAAGTAAAAATCTAATTGTAGACTGTTGGCCCATTTTTCAAGTTAGATTTAACTTCTTCTCGAGGTGATTGAATCGATTCAAAGCGATCAACGTACATTCGGACTATTTGTCTTTTTTCATCTGTACCCCGCTGGTTGTTAATGTTCTTTACTTTTGTATTAAAGTACCAGTAAACGACTTGAAATTTTCATAATCTCCCCTTTTTTTTTAATCGTAAGCATTTCTTCTTTGCTATTGAATTTTGAATGTAGTTCATTGCATTTTTTACTCATTATCAGCGATAACTACATATTTTCCCCAAACCACTCGATAGCTACTTAGTTTCATTGTCAACAACTCATTCACTCCCTTCGATTTGATTTTTTAACTTTTGCATTATGTACTTGAATTGGCATTGTTCTGATTTAACACACTTTGCGCCGCGCTCACAATGAATATGCAATTTTAATCTGGTCCACGTTTTGCGCGTGTTTCGGCTCTTGCAGGTCACACTCGAGGAGCAGATGATTTGCGGCGCCCTGCAGACACTTAACGAGGAGGCATTCGAGGATGTGGCCAGCAGCGAGCGTCCCAGTCCGTCGGGTCTGCCCACAGGTGAGATGTTAGCTGCAGCCGCACAACTGCAATTAGCACCCATACGCGAATCATCGGAATTCGGTTCGCCATCCGATGAGCAAAAACTGAATAATTTTCTGCAGTATTCCACCAATAACAACTACAACAATTTGAATACACAAAAACACTTGAACACCGATTACAATCGCAGCGCCAGCTCGCATTCGCTGCAAAGTCTCGCAGGCGCCGGTCTGGGCGGCATGCAAATGGGTTTGGGCAATGGCGGCAGCGGTGGCTATATCGGTGGTGGCTCCAACTCTAGCACTGGTGGTGGTGGTGTTGGTGGTGCTAGTGGTGCCTACCACAAAGACATTGACATGTACAACATACGTCATAGCTTGGTGGGTGATGCCAGCACCGCAGCGGCCGTGCAGCTGCTAAGCGCCAGCGGCTACAATCGCTCGCAGCGTCATTACTCGGTCGGCGATGAGCTGCTCTACGAGCCGCTGACACCGCAGATACGCACGCCGCCGCACAATGCAGTGCCCACGGTTGTGGTGATACCCAATGCCAATGGCGATTGCGACATAGACGACACCAAATTATAGGACTGGAGCTGGATGGGCAAGGGCTGGTTTCAGTGCTGATGTGGCTGTGCATTGTGCATTGCTATGCGTGTTTGTGCAATTAGAAACAGTGCAGAATTAGTGTAGTTGAGCGGCCAGTTGCACATTTGCGCCGAATGTTAAATTCTGATGCTGAATAGAATGCAGAATAATAGAAAAGTTTCAAGAATACTTCAGAGGCCTTTGCTGCCATAGGAATGATTTCGATTCTGATGCAGAAGCTAATGAATTTCTAAAGTGAAACTTGGCAGTGTTTAATAGACAAATTTGAAGAATACTTCAGAGGCCTTTGCTGCCATAGAAATGATTTTGATTCTTATGCAGAAGCTAATGAATTTCTAAAGTGAAACTTGGCAGTGTTTAATAGAAAAGTTTGAAAAATATTTCAGAGGTCCTTGCTGCCAAAGAAATGGTTTCGATTCTAATGCAGAAGCTAATGAATTTCTAAAACCTAAAATTCTGCATTGGGTATCAGAAAAGTTTGAAAAATATATCAAATCTTTTCAAAAACCTTTGCCTTCATAGAAACGATTTCAAAGTCATCTGCAGCGTTGGCATTGCGCATGTGCATAGTTTTCAAATTAGCAATGAAAAGACAAGGGATTAGAATGTCAATAATTAGCAATTTAGAAGACAAAAGAAAGCATTGAAAGCACTCACACAAACACACACACACAACACGAACAGCAGAATTCAGCAACCAGCTTAACCCATGTTTTTCAATTGCTTAACGAATTAACAACTCTTGTGCCCCACCGGTGAACTTGTATCGTTTTGTTTTGTGCGTTGTAACTATTGCATAGGAATTTTTAGTGTGTTTTAGCAATATGTATACACTTTTTACAACATTTATGCTGAATGCCATCAACAGCGCCGCTGAAACGTGCTCAACACGCTCACACATTCGGACACAGCGTTGAGATTTTATTACAGGAATATATTTGGTGTACGAACTTAGCGTGTTAAACCAACCCAAATTGTTGTTAACCCATAATTGTAACACACCCACACACACATATTTAAACAACCAACATAGTTATTTGTCTAGTTTTAAGGAAAATGGTAACTGACTTCATACTAACCAATTCGCAATTTTGTAATTAGTCAATAATATTTCTAAGTGTAGCAAAGCAAAAAGGAGCAAACCAACTATTTATGAAAACATACGAAAAGAAATGCAAACGTTTGTAAAACGAAGCAACTTGTATAAACCAATAAAAAACAAATCGAACAAAATATTTATGAAGCCAAACAACAAACCAGTGACACACACACACTCGCATCTAACAACAAAGTAGCAATATTATTTCTTGATTTGCAATGGATCTCAGATGGCAAACAACATCAACAACAACAACAACCACCAAAGGCATCACGCACACTGGCATTAACACGCAACACCCGATATTTGTCATGCAATCGCTTTTAAATGCAATCAAGATTACAATTTCTCTGTACTTATTTGCTGCTTATTCATTTACTGTACTTAAGTTTATTGGCTTTTATAAGTAAATATTCTCGCAATTCACCAACTTGATCCTTAAGTGCATAGAATACGCGCCGCTTCGCAAGCAATTTATGTGCCATTTTTGATGACTTGGATGTTGATGGTTAAAATTACTAAGCAACTCGCAACACAATGACTGACTTAATTGGTAAAAATAATGGTGTGGTTGTTTGATTACGATTAAAATTAAATTTAAATTAAATTGACTACTAATAGAGGTGTTGGTTTACTATGGGATAGATTAAGCTCAAATTAATTGAATGCATTGAATGATAGTTGCATACATTTTGATGTGAATTGAAGATCAAGTAGATGTATTCGAAATTTGGTTGTATAGTGAACACGTTGAACAAATTGAACGAAGGAATTGAATGAATGAATTGTCACAGGCGCGGATCCAGAAAAATATTTCGGGGGGGGATTTAAAAAGTAATTCTTTAATATTTATAAAACACCTTTTAATTTGTATGTAGTTTTATAGTTGATTCAAATATTTCGAGTGTTGTAACCCCCAAAAACCCCCTGGATCCGCCACTGAATTGTCATAATGCACATTGTAATCATGTGGCCCATTGTGCACGCTGCTAGTAATTATGGCTCTCCTTCGACCTTAACGGCCCTAAGAAGCGCGAAATTATTGGGAGTGTTTGAGGGTTTTTTGTAACTTTGAAGCTTTAGTCAGAGACATTAGTACATTGTATGCTATTCAAAACATTGTCGTTGAAAATGTTCCCTCTTCTTTCATGCAGCAACCGGAGCCCGCATTGAAAAAGTTCCTCGTCTTTTTGAGAAATTCAAGAATCCACACAGTGTTTAGATTCTTCATAAGAAGTAATGTGTCTTTGACGGGAACAAGTGAGTCAGAAGGAGCAATTTCTGGTGAATATGGCCAGTGGAGTAGGACCAAATATCTGTTACGAAAAATTTTGATTAATAATATGATTTCAAATGGTATTAGGCTCAAAGTTGTTTGCAAAGACTTTAGGAAAAGTCCAATCCAATTTGTAGCTTCTTCGTAAGAAGTAAAGTGCATGAGTCATGACGGGGACCAGTGACAGTCCGAAGGAGCAATTTCTGGTGAAAAATGTGGCTGGAAAATATGATTCCAAATGGTACTAGGCTACTAGCTACTTTAGCACATTGAAGCGCCTTTACAACTTTTTTGACGACTTTTGGAACATATCGCCGCGCTTTCTGGTGCAGAAAGATTAACAATTCTTGCAAATTGTGTTTTATAGGCGCAAAGGTTCACACGGTTAGAGCACAAAAAAGTATGTGAATGCGTATGAAAGCGAAAGGAGTCAAACTAGGTTTAGAGGGGAAAAGCTTAATTAATATAAATACATATCCGATGCGACAAAACTAGTCAAGCAATCTGTAGTAAATTTATCAAAACTTATTTGTAACCTGAATCTTATATCTTTTCACGCTTAAGTGCTTCCTATTGTAGTAGAATATACTCTGACAATATGTTTTCTGTAATCATATTTTCAGTTTGTATTTAGAAATGAACCTTCAACACCCTTTCGGTTTCAATCTACATCTCGTTTCTTTCGAAGCTTCAGTGCTTCGTACGGTAGTAGAAATTGCTCATAGGTTTCATTTTCCCAGTCAGCAGAAGTCACAGATTTTATCTAATGAAGTTCCCAATTTTTTTTTTAGTTGGTGTTTGGAAATGTTTCTTCAACATCGTTTCGGCTTCAATGCTCCAAGAAAAATCAGTAGGCTTCTATATTTTGTTTCTTTCAACGCTTCAGTGCTTTCTCTTGTAGTCGGATATAAGATCTCTGATAGGTGATGAGGTGATACCACCTTGCATCCAGCAGAAACGACAGTTTTTGGTCCAGTGATATTCTCAGTTTGTATTTGGAAAGGTTTGTTTCATTACTCGTTCGGCCTTAAAACTTCTAAGACCCCCAAATCAACAATACGTTCTAATATTTAAACCAGCAGGTTTCTACGAGGCTTCTTTGCTTCTTATTGTAGTGAGATATTCTCAGAGCTTTCATCTTCCTTTCAATAGATCGGACATTGTTTTTGTCTGATGATATTTAAACTATTTAGATTCTTCTCAGTTTGTAGTTAATGATGTTTCTTTAGTTTACAGGCCTCCACTGTAGGGCTAGTTGCCTCTAACGAATATATATGTAATGAAACGCGAGCTTGCACGTTGTAACAACTTCTCTTTTATTATAAAATGATGCAAAAGGAATAACGGTTGCCGGCGCGACCGCAGCGCACGGCCTACTACCATAAAAACATTTCGTTGTGTTTAAATTTGCTGAGTTGCTGACAGACAGCATTGCCAGCATTACATTTAGAGAGGGCATTTTTTATAAATTTTAGTTAATTGTTCTTAAAACGGGGTCACCACTATAATAACTTTTTTCAAACTTAAGAAGAAACCTGTAAGAAGGTTTAAAATCATTGAACTGTGCGTAGTTTCAGTTGCCACTCACTCTTGTTACGTTCTGTTAATTTGAATTGTTTTTGGACCTTTGATTCCTTAAAAACTCTCTCAGAAAACAATATCAGTCCAAATAGGAGACATTTAATTGTTTTACTCATAGATAGAATACTTTATGATCGGACTTTATAATCTGAGAACATTTCAAAACAATTTTGTTTACAAGACACCAACTATTTTAGTGGAATGCAATTGAGCAATTGTTGAAAACAAGTTTCATGTTTCTGTAAGTCCTATTTCTCTGTTTCGAAGAGTCCATAACTAATCTCAACTAATTTTTTTACTCGAGAAGTGCGAAAAAAGGACATTCAATTGACCCTCTGGCTTTTAGAACTTCTAGTTGAAAGTGAAATCTTCTGTTAGACTTCATACTTTACACAAAATTGTATACAAGAAAAATAAATTTATGTACTTAGTTGAAGCATTCGAGCTTATCTACAGAAACTGTTAGATATTTATTAGAAATTGTTATCTAAAAACAATTTTGTGCTCCACGAAAAACGTTAATTTGTTTAGGTTTTAAAGATGCTTTTAGAATTTACAATTGAAAGCTATATGTATATAGGATAATTCAAAAAATGGCATTGCTATAGCTTTCGTTATGCTTAGGTTTTCTTTTATCTGAAAATTGATGCTTCCACTTTGCCATATGACTTTTTCTGCAATATTTTTCTTTGCTATGTGGTTTTTTAGCAACTTTTTTTCTTTATTCTGTGGTTTTATTCTGCGTTTCACTTACTCTATGCTAAAACAGTATTTTGAGCTTTACTTTTCTTGTCAGTATTTTACACTACAGCACCACAGTTCGGTTCAGTGCAGTAACAAACTGCAACACAATCCAGCTAACATTGTTTGTTACTAAAACAGCCGACCACATATAGTTAATACAAAAATATATACGAGGGACTATAGCATAAAGTTATAGCCGACGAATTTGTTAGTTACCTGCGCGCCGAATTAATCGAATGCATGTTTAGCTGCCCAAGTTGTAAGGAAACTATATATATATTTCGTAAACTGTAAGTAAGTGCTGCTAACTATTTACTAATTCGTTAAATGACTAATTAACGTAGTTAATGCATACAAAAATGGTGTCAACTGTGAGAATGAACACAAACATATGAAACATAAATGTTTTACAAAACTATTGAATATGAAATAATAAAAATATTGATTATGAAACTGACGTATGTATTGTGAGTAAGTGAGAGAGAAATCAATAAAATTGAATAAAGTTTGCATTTTTTGTTTGGTCGCAATTTTTGTTTTGTTCGGCCTCAACACAACGTTGTTGCAGATCGGCAGCAATTTGAAATGCTGGCTCTGGCTAAATATGTGCGTTCTGTGTATTGTAGTAGAAATTGTCGCTTTCGCTTTTTGGCGCTGCAATTGCTTCTTTATTCCGAAGGCTTTGGTGTTAGAATTCGACTCATTCAAACTTATGTCACGCAATCATTCTACATATTCTTTTCATTCAGCTGTGCTGCAAACATTTCAAGAACATATTCATGAAACGCCGCTTCGTGCATCGTCATCATTCCATTCGAACTCATAGCTGGTTGTGGTTTGTTTCACTGTTCATCATTGACTGCTTGTTGGTTTATGATTATGATTTCCTCATCACAAGTAAATGCATAAACGGTTTTGAATTTGTGGCGCCGGCCTCAAGAATAGTTGTGCCAACACTGTCTTAAAACTGGACTTAGTTAAGCACACTCGCCCACTGATCATTGCGTCACGTGTGGTAGTTTTCCGCTCACAGCTCGAACTTCAGCGCGCACCGACCGAATTCACTTCACCTCGACAACGCATGGCAGTAGCTGCGAGTGCTCGCCAACGTATCTCCGTATGCGCGTAGTTGTTTGGTATTGTTTGCGCCCTTCGCCCCCACTCTGCCCCTCACCTAGTTCGCTCCACACTTGCATCTCTTAGTAACTTGAAAATTGCACCGCAACAACTAACTCGCGCACCTGTCATTCATAGATGCCGAACTGCAAGTGGCAGGCTCTAATATGCTGTCGGCCAACTCCGCCTCGCTGGCGCCTTCGTCGCCCGTTGCGCAGCGCCGCGACTCAATACTCAAGCACCAGAATAGCGTGAAGAGCGACAAGCGAGTCTCCATCAAGGCCACCAAGCCGATTGCTTCGAATCTCGAGTACATCTCGGAGAAGCCCTCTGCCTCGTCGCTGTCCTCGTCGGCGTCGTCCTCGTCCAACAACCTGAACACAGCGGAACGACGTGCCAGTAAACCGCCCTCAGGTAAATGCCCTGTACATTTTATAAACTTTTGGTTGTTCTCTATTCTTATACTATTTTCCATTCCACACAGGACCGCGTCCCGCCTCGCTGGTGATCACCAAAAACGACAGCAACAAAGTGTCACAGTTCAAATTGGTGCGTTCGTCGTCGGTGGACTACGACGACATCGAAAGCCAGCAGCAGCCGAAGAGCGTTAACCGAATCATACTGGCCGAGCAGCTGCAGGAGGACGAGTCGGCGCCGCTAGTATTCACCGTGCACAAATGATGCCACGTCGTCAGCTGCGTGCAACTTTAAGCTTTAGCTCATACGTAGTTCTATGTATTGTAAACGAATAGCACATCTAGCCGAGCCGAACAGTAGTGATCGTTGCGACAGATGCGCGTCGAATTTTGAGCAATTATTCTAATATTGTTGATGTAGCGAAAGTTTGTTGTGAATTGTTTACCGAATGGAATTGTCAAACAAAATTTTTGCAATTACAATTCATGTAGTGATGTAATTAATACAGTAGTACAGTAGTGCAGACGTACCGCGGTACATATATTTTCGATTGAGTCTACAAGTATTTAACCAAATATTTATATTAGAATATTGCGAATGTAACGATGCCTAAGAAGTGAATGAATGCAACGCCAAGAAAAGCTAAGCAAACAAAAGAATGTACTTAAATGTTAGTGTAACACAATTCGGCTTCAACGAACGGCAACACAACTCACATAGTTTTTCGCTTTAACAATTTACTCTAAGTATTGAATGAAAAGAAGTAACAAAAACAAGCCAACATATTTATGTGTGTATAGTACTTATAAAAGAAGAAGAAGAGAAAGCACCTGAAAACCGATATGTTTATGCAATAAAGATTCGAAATGAAATGCATACATGTAGTATGATTAACAAAGATGTAAAGTGGTTTTTATTGCACGTTTGGTAGCATCGCTGGTAAAGACAATAAGAGGTTCAGACAATAGTAGAGATTAGTAGAGATTTGTATACAGTGTACTGGTGTAAGTTTGCTGTAGAATGTTTGCGACATTAAGACGTTTTAGACGTTAAGGTATTAGCAACGGTTCAGCCATGTCCATTAACTAGCAGGAGGAGAACATAAACAATATTCAATACAGTTAAGGGGGTATTCTGGTCGAGGCGGTCCGAAATATCGATGTTTTCAAATCGTTGTGGATGAAAAGCTTTTCAATATTTTTATTCAAGGTTTTTCGCAAGTTTTTCTACAGGTTTTGAACAATAATTTTCATTAATGATGTTAAGAATATCTTCTTTAATAACGGTTCATTCGATGCCTCGAACTTGAGCATGCCGAAAATAGTTGTTCCATGGTGGACATGATATCTTCAGTTCAAATATTCTGAAACACAAAATGTGACCCATTTTGTAATCGCAAGACTTCCTGCTATCGCCTTATCTAGGATATAAGCAAACAAAAAATTTCTTCAATTAAAATCAGGTGTTTAAAAAAACAACGATTTTTTGCCCTGTTTTTGTTGATATTTTGCATTAAAAACATTAGTTAAACAAATGCTTTTGCCATAATCCTAGATAAGGCGATACCCACACATTTGCTTAGTATCCTTGTAAAATGTCAAGTCAATTGGACCAGTAGTTTTTTGTGAATCGTGTCTACCGTCCCGAAAAACATGGTTTCGAGAAAAAGAAGAAAAGGTTCCGGGCGAAAATTTCGAATTTTTGAAGCCGTCACTGCGGAATACCCCCTTAATCCTGTGGCCCTCAAATAATTTCATTTTGGAGGATTTTTTGATTCATTTTTTGAGCCAATACTATTTGAAATTTTGTTTACCGCCCGCAATTTTTGTAAAAACAGCTATTTGGAGGCAATTTGAACTCCCGAAACACCTCTTGCGTGCGCCAAAATCTGTGCCCCTAACGATCGGAAAAAATTATCATAATCATGTATGGCCTGAAGCTAGTTAACCCAAATTCCCAGAAGTGAGTCTCACAGTCTCATTAAAGATTTCAAATGGTGATAAATCCAAAAGACTTTCGATTTCATTATTTTATGTAATCCTTTAAAGGAATATTAGAATTATATTGCATTTATAAATTTAATATTTAGATAGTTTTTGTAACTAAATGTTTTTAGTCATTTAGCTCATATAAGCCTGACAGTCCCAAATATCTAGGAATAAGGGTTAAGGATGCTATAAGAATTGTAATATTACTCCCAAATAATTTGCCGTTTATGGTTTAGACTCAACAAAATTTTAGCATTTTTCTCTAACCCACGGATGAGTGTAGGCAATGTGACGAGCATGGGGTCATGGAAACCCTGGAACACATCCTGCCACTGTCCTGCTATGGCAGAAGCCTTGCCTTACATGCCTGAGAGCACCGTATTTCCCTGGGTTGGGTGAGCTCGATGTCAAATCGCTGCTCAAATTCGCTAAAAAAAAAATCATTACTTCATTAGCATTAACCGCCTAAACAGCTCCATCTGGAACCGCTAGAGACCCAATATTAACTATGTTTGGCAAACTCGACCAACCAGCTTAGTCGAACCTAGCATAATATTCAATCCATTGTCATTTTTTGACATTTTTATATTCTTCTATTCACTCTGCTAGGAAGCATAGGACCTCACCAAGGCAAATTATTGCAATTGAAATTCTGCCTTCGCATAGTGAGAGTTTTTGTGACCAAGTTAGAAAAAACAGATCACACCCGTAATTTTGTGCCTCCATTGTGTTAAAGAAAATAAAGATATGGATTCAAGATAAAGACATTTATTGTTCTTTGGTTGTATTGAGTCGAATCACTGTGTTTCGTGCCAGTTACGTTTCTAAACGAATAAAGCAACTGATCGCCACGGTTTTCAATCAAATAACCACACATCACTAGCGCCAAAGCTCCCGCACAGCTGATATGAACTTTTTTGCCGTCGCTGTGCCTCCACACTCACACACACAAGCACAAAACGTAAACAACACCACTACAAAACAACCACTGGAATGCAACGATGCAACCGGCTTTTCGCTGCACGACCAACAACAGTGTCGGACAAAGAGTTTGTTGACTGCTGGCTGGGGACGTGTGTGTGTGACCACAAAATGCACAAACGAGTACACACACATAAATATGTATGTTGGCTGCTGCCGGTGTGTATGCCGGCGTGACGTCACATTGTCTTTAGTCAAAAAGCCCAAATACTCGCGCACGAAAGCACACAACACACACCCCGCGCTCAGCCCCAATCAGCTGTTTTACTTCATTCAAAGAGGTCACCTTGACGCGAACTCATCGCACAGAATTCACTAAAAACTTTTCGTACACAGTGCGTGCGTGTGAGCTCCGCAAATCGTTTATTAAAATCGAATAGAAATTTATTGGTAAAGTAAAAACAAATATTTGCATATTATTTCAAAGTGAAATACAACATTTGTCTCATGAAAATAACACATGTAAAATACAAGAAATACCTGTAAATTCGAAACGAGTGCTGGCAAGAAAAACCCCTCTCGACTGGGAATTGTGTATGCCTCAATTTTCTGTGCGCGAAAAACGTTTAGACGCGCTGCAGACCACACAAAATATTCTCAAACAAATATCGTTACACAATCTGAAAACGTTTCACTAAACTGAGAACTAACTAATTTGACTAACTGCTGAACTTTGGCCAATTGAAGAAAAGTGCAGCGCTGCTAATGAGAGATTACAATTTTATAAAAATAAATACAAAGTTAAACATTATCGACAACTGGGTCGTTGATAAGCGGGCGCCAGCGCCTCAGACTCAACAAAATGTTTTCATATTTTGCAAATTTGTGGCGGAATGCAGCGACTGCGCGCAGATAGTCGCAAGTTGCGCCGCTAATGCTGCGGCTTAGGTGGTTTTGGTTGTGAGAACCAAAAGGCAAAGCAGTTTGGTGCCGTTAGGCGGCAACTTTCAAAGGTCAGGCAAATCAGCAGCAGAAACATCGCGCAAGCACTTTGGCACGTGATGGTTCGCCGTTGCGGCTGTGTGCATCCTGCGTCGCGTTACACCCAAACTGAAGACTTCCGAATGGTTGCTGCTCCGAGAATTTCACGATTCCGCATTTTTTGTTTGTTTGTTTTAAATTTTCCTCTTTTTAGAAATAGCAAATGTCTCCGTCTTTTGCCAATTTAAATTTAGCTTTGTTTTTATGTGTTTTTTGTATTTTATTCAAATTGTTCGCACGGTCAACAAACTTTTGATACACTGCAAATAATCATGTAACCATACTGTATGTACTTCTGTGCATACATATATACACAGGTGCTGTACTTGCACGCTGTGCGCCGGGTATGTATAATGATGACATCGATTTTTTTGTAAGACAAGGTTCTTGGCCAACAAAATGTAAACAAACATTCAACTTGAAAGCGACACTCCGCGTACCGCACACACCCTACAAACGGCAGCCGAAAGTGAAAGTATTTAATTTCTGCATTTTGATTATCTAACCGGGAGCCTCTGGCACACTTTTGCGTCCAACACGCTCGGCATGCGATTCACTGCGTGTCTGTTGGCAGCATTAATAATTTTATTTTATTTCTATTTTTTGGATATATTTATAACCACACACACTTAGTTCTGTATCGACTTGAATAATTTATGTGGTGGCTGACGTCACTTTGACGCTGTGAAGTTCAGTGCAATTGAGTATTGAGTGTTAAATTGAAGCATTGAAAGTTGCTTTTACAGCGTGTTGAGCAATTTTTGCCCGTTTGACTAAAAAAATTGTGCATTGACAGTTGCAGTGGCGATGGGGTTAGTAACTGACTCGTGGCATCTATGACTTGGATTACTTTCGACCAGAGAGCAACTTACGAAATGAAATTGAGAAATCGCAATACACATCTCTGGCCATCGAGGGTCAATCGACAAGTCGCCTAGTAACTCCATTCATAGTGACTTCACTAAACGCTTTCAGGACGCAGTTCAATTTTTTAAAACCAAAATTGTTTTGATAGAAATGTTCCCATGCTTAGACAGTTGGGGCTAGGAAATTTTTTTCTCAAATCATATGATTCGAATAAATATTTTGGACCCGCGCATAAGTTTTGCATAATTGTATTGAGGAGCATTAAAAAATTGGAGGGACGTATTATCCCAGTAGTCTTGAAACTGTGCAATCTGAACCTAACCTAACCTAGTCCAAATAATTGTATTTTTATAGGTCTTTAACCCTTTCGGTTATTCTATGCCATATGGCATAGTCTCTTTTCAGTGCCTGTTTTAGGTCAAAAACTTGTGGATACTATATTTTTCAATTTTTGTATTTTTCTCTGAAGATTTTTATACCAAACAATATAAAAAATATTTGATTAGTGTACGAAATAAATTGTAGGGGTTCAGAAAGTGCGCAGTCCTATCGAGCTACGTATTTTACAAAAAGAGGTCACTTCGTACTTTTATTTATTCTATTATTATTTATGTAAGTAATCTAGTAGGTATTTATTGCTTTAGTAAGTGAAAACAAAGTTAGATCCGAAATAAAGTTCACTAAGGCTGTACGATTTTTTTAATTTCTTACTAAGCCATATGGCATGATGCCCAAAAACCACTTTTTCGAACAATATTTTAAGAAATGACTTTTGATTACACAGTGCAACACTGAAAAAAGGGACAAGGTCAAACCCATCTCATTCGGTAGAGGACCGCAGTAGATGAAAAAGTGCCAAGGGATTTTCCAAAAAGGATATTGTGTCATCGTCATTCATTTCTGACATTTGAGTCAAGAGATATGATGTTTTAAAAGTTTTGGGAAGGGGCTTTAAGCCGCCATCTTTAAACTCTATTTAAAAAAAACTCGAACATTCCGGGAAAAATCCCTTGGCACTTTTTCATCTACTGAGGTCCTCTATCGAATGAGATGGGTTTTACCTTGTCCCTCGAAAATTTTTTTGAATTTGTTGCACTGTGTTATTCATTATGTAGGCTTAAACAGTAATAAACTGAAAAATAATGACTTTTACAGTTACAAACAAAAAAGAATTACCGAAAGGGTTAAGGAACATTGATACTTTTGCTTTTGGCTATAACGAATGCAAAGTTGAGTTAGGAAAAACAGTCTTAAAGGAAGGTTTCACCTTTTTTAAAATAAATGTTTGGCATCATTTAAAAGGTAATGCAGGTCTTGTATGCATTTAAAATATTAAGAAAGAAAATAAAAATAAATATAAAAAATTAAGTATAAACAAAAAATACTCACCCTTACCAAAAGTTCCCTCTAGGCGCTTCTCTGCGCTTTCGACGTCCTTTTCTCCATTTGGTTCCACCAAAAGATGATAGGGTGTCCTCAACTTGGTCTTTCCTGCAGAGACACTTTCTCCATTTTTGTCGTTAACATTCAACTAACACATTTTTTTCCGGTGTTTCAGCATCAAAAGTACAAATTAATATAATTAAATATGTATAAAGAAGACAGTAAAAAAGAGGAAAACGATGTAAACAATACTTATTTTGCTAATTTACTAGGTACTTCTTATCAAACATTTTCAAGCTATCAGAGTTGTTTGAGCTCTTGACTGAAATAAGTTCAAGGTGAAATCGGACTTCTGACACAGAGCTGAATGACTTTAAACAACATGAATCTGCAGGCTTCAGGCAAGAAAATTTAATTGCATGAAGTCAGAAAAAAAGAGAAACGCACCATAATGATTCACTCAAATTACTGAAAATTTTAGAGAAGTCGCAGTATGGACTTTACCATTGCTTTAGTAAACTCATACGGAATCCTTTGACTTAGCTTTAATCCTTTTTCCAAATAAGTAATAAACGTTTCAATGTCAGTGAAACTATAAATACTACTATCGCAATAAGTGTCAAAAAGTAAACAATCAAATGGATCAATTTAATCTGTTCACTGTTCCACCAATCACTATTGTCCACTTAGATCTTGTTTGGCTATTGTGTGATTAGCCATGAAATACTAATGTTAATTTATTCAACTAATATGACAATTGTCTTGTGATACAATGGTAAAATAATATTAGTATTTCAGGGTTAATGGTAGTGCTCTCGCTTTGTTTTTTTTAACTAGCTAGCGAGCAGGTTAGTTAAGATGCCGTTAATTAAAAACTATAAAAGCAGATGTTAGTTCTCGTAAAACGATTACAGCACACAGCATCCAGAACTGGGTCATTCTCAAAAATACAGTTTACAGAAGAAAACATTTAAAACATCTGTGACCCTGACCACACTCACTAAAGACTACATTAGATTAGGTTAGACCGGCGCACAGTGTTTCGTCTAGAACAAGCTAGCTGGACAAAAACGACATCTTTATTTTTTGATTTTTCTGTTATATAGTCAATATAAATATTCATACATTAGGATCTATGTGAAAATAACACATCGGCACCTTTTATATAGTGAGAAATATCGCCGAATATATCGGATAACCGAAAATTTTAATAATTCCTTTGCATAGTTGGTCTGAAGTGTTTTATATAAATAAGTTCCTGTCAAAAGTCGGTGGCATTTTTCTTTATTAGGGAATCTGAGCTTAAGGGTGAGTAGTATTTTTGCAATATCTTGTATTAGCAATTAAGCTATATTTAATAGTTGTACGTGCCATGATTAAGAAGGAAAGCAATTTTTCCCCAAAATTTTTAACTTCAAAGGTGAAAAGTTAAGATGTCTCCTCATGTCACCTCTGCAATTTTTATATATATTCTTCTCATAAGTGCCTACTAAAAGATGAAACAAAAAACCATTGCGAATTTTTTGCACATCTATTTTATTTTATTTTTTATAGATATGTTTACAAGCATAACAAAATTTATGTTTTTTGAAATTTGGTTGGAACACTCAAGTGAAACGAGAAACGAAGAGATAATGGAACACATTTTATCAGTGGTGACACTGATGAATTTTCATTAAATCTCTTGCAATTGCGGGATGATGAAGGTAATATTGTTTGGCAGAATCCTCCACCGTTTTCTACCAAGTTTTGTCATCCTATAAAGTTTATTTTTTCCAAAGATTTTATTGTTTCTGAAACGAACAAAGTTTTGGAAGAGATAAGCTTTATAGTACAAAGAGCATGCTGGAAGAATTTGAAGTTTATTTCCAACATAATATGCTTCTAACCATGATTGGGAAAGTTTGTAATGCTTTGATCGAAATGTCTTCTACTCGAAGTAAATCCAAAAATAATGAATGACGAGACACAGGAGCTTGTACCCAACCGAGAAAATCTGGGTTTTGGTTTATCCACACTGCAGGCTTGGATTAGGTGTTTTGAATGTCTGCTTCACATTAGCTACCGTCTTTATATAAAAAAGTGGCAGCTTGAGGACGTTGATGCCTACTAGTGTTAATGAACCAATTGGTACCCCTGCTGTATCTAGTTTTCATGGTTCTGTGACTCATAGTAATGACTAATTGATAAATGATTCATCCGATAACAGTGATGATAATGTCTGAGAGAATTATGAAAACTGTCCGTAGGTAATAAACTGACAAGAACTTTCTGTTGTGCTAAGACTAGATGTTAAAAAGTTTAATCTAAAACTGCTTGAACTTTACTTTTAGCGTTTTATTCACATCAATTTGCTCTGGATAACAAGCAGCTTTTGCCTTTGTAATACTATTATTTGCCGGAAATACCTTATGACCAGTTTGGACCCCACTTCCGAGTCCTTTTGAATGCATGACTAGTCGATTGGCTATCTACATAGTATACTAAAGCTTCTTCACTACTCAAACATCTAGCACTTTGTTTCAAATTTTTTTTCGTTCAGAGATTCTTGAGTTTCACTTTTCGCAGTTTTGATAACACTTGCTGAATTTCTCCAGTGGACAACCGTACAGATATCTACGCAGCATAAATCAACTTATCAGTATATCTGGTATGTTTTAGGTCATCTATTTTTCTCCGTTTAGTCCTCAGACTGGAACTATTAAATTCCTTAATATATATATGCATATATATGTATATGTACATACATTCCTATATGTATATAGTTATCAAAAAACCATATAAAACTAAAAAAATATATGTATCTGAAATAAAAAGCCGCATATAAAACGAAAAATCCTGAAAAATATTTTTGTCCAGCTAGCTTGTTCTACACGAAACACTGTGCGGCGGGCCAAATGCAGCGTCTGAACACTACCAGATGGAGCTACAGACTCGTAGGGCACTGAACTCTACAATTATTCGAGCACTATTGGCCAGCTTATGTAAATCAATAATAGAAAGTTGTGACACCTGTTTCAGGTACGTGAAACTCGGAGCGTTTAGATGCATCAGTTGATTTTCAGCAAGCACAGACAGGCACAGAGAAGGAGCTCTCTGGTACCATAGCTGATACAGTTATACAATTGTTGCCTAATGGCATTCGAAACACTAATTCAAAGTTAACACCAGAATGCTCTACCAACAAAAACCCTTCATAAATGCCCACATGAAATTATGCTACAAACAATTTCTAAAAAAAAATTTTCAAAACATAATAAAAGCCAGGACAGAATTTCTTTCAAAAAGTGATGAATAATATTTGTATTTTAATAATAATTGACCGCAACGACAGCCCGCTTTTTTTACTCTCATAAGTTTGCCATTTCCAGCTGAGAGGACAGCCACCGAAATAGAGGAAATGAGTTTTCCCGTTATTTTTTTTTAGGTGTTATTACAGGCAGTATTTGAACCTGGGTCGCTGCCTTCGACTCGCGGTCCAAAGCACTAACCAACTGAGCCACGGCGGCTGTCTGATGAATAATATGTTACAATAAAAAAACTTCAATGGAGTCTTACCTCCCTTGGTCACTCTAGTGTTAATTTTTGATTATTTGTGTATTCGTGAGCAGAAAAATTAAATAAAAATGTATAGAATAAGCCCTGTAAGCCCTTAAATATGATAGCAAAATATTTTGTTAGAGATTTGAGTTATTTAATCTATACAGTACTTCCATACAAAAACGGTTTTATTTCACATTTTTAATTCCATTATAATCTGCTCCGCTCTTCTTTGTAAATATGTATATATAAAATATATTTAAATGCACTCACATAAATAAGTATTTAGTTGTGAGTTTAGCTATTTTCCCAAACGACTTAGCGCAACACTAAAAAAAGTCAACTGCATTGTCTTCTTTAGGGTTTCTATACAAACTAATTCTTCACAATTTGAAGCTGAAGAAAGTAAAAGCACATTCCGACTGGAAAATTTGAAATTATTATCATTGCATGGATTCTTCTTCACTTGGCACTTTTCTCAAATCTCGATTGCATTTTTCTCCGCGTGTAGATTTGATTTGCAGCACATTTGCCGTTTGCAGCTTCTAGCTGCACGCACCCTGTAACTGCCTTATTTGTGCATACATACATACAAACAGCTTTTAATGGACTTATCAATTTTGACAGTAGCACAGAACACAGTAGCCGGCTTCATAACCCCCTTGGGTTATTTTTAAAATATTCAATTGTAGAGTTTTCGAGCACAGCAAAGAGTCAACAGCGCACTTGTGGTGCACGGCGAAAGCGTTGCGTGTAGATTCTACGCAGTTGAACAGCGCCAAGTAACCTTTCGTAATCTGATTGCAGTCAGACAAAGTGTTGAAATTTTTATAGAAACGACACAATACAAATGTTAGAAGAAGGTTTTCGCGAGTTCTTCAGCGCCGCACAGCGCAAGCTGAGCACACTGCTGCAGATTCTGCTGCAATTCGATTTCTTTCGCTGGGCTATCGACTTTTATCTGCGACTGACAGCCAGGCCCGTTGTGGGCGACAATGAGCGGAAATTCGACACGCCCGCGTTGGGTGCGGGCGTAGCGGCTGAATCCGAAACCGAGCCGGAGCCTGAGTCTGAGTCTGAAGTTGAGACCGAGTCTGCGGCTGAGGCCGACCGCAAAGCCGACAACGCGACCACGGCCGATCATGCACCCGAACCCGAACCCGTTGGCCAGCCGGCAGCCCAGCTCGCAGCTGAACAGCCGGATGACACGGTTACTGACGTTGGTGTCGAGCGCGCGACCAGTTCGACAAGTGCAATCAGCTACGCGACCCCAACCGACATGGGCAATTCAAATGCGAAAAATACGAAAATTCAAACGAAATCGGTTCAAATCAAGCGCCCGATCACGCCAATCATAATCGAGGTATGTTGAAGCGCCAGTGCGCCAGTGTGTTGTAGTTGCAATCGTCGATGTTGTGCAGTAACGAAGTAAACAAATGCCAAACGGCCGATGGTGGCAAATGATTGCATTTTGTTATCAGTCGTTGTACAATAATAGTTGTTGCGTTCAACCGGCACGGTCACAGTCTCTGAATGTTTACACATGCGGCCAGCGGCTGCTCGAAAAAATGGTGGCCGGCTTGTCTATAAATTGCAACGCAACGGTGTCTAACGTCTTGTAGCTGTACTTCTCTCCCTGATTACTAAATTGTGTCAAAATATTTACTTATTGTGTGTCTTGTATTCAAAATCAAATAGTTATACACATAAAACATTATAACACGACGACGAGTAGATGGAATATTTGGTGCGACTTAAATGCACTTGAACTTGAAAATGTCAAGCGCTGCTTGTGTTGTTCTTGTGGTTGTTGTTGTTGCCGATGCTGCTGCTGCTGTTGTTTTTGCATAATGGCGATGAGCGATTTTGCCGCAAAATCCGACCATATTTCAAGTGAGCAAAGCGCAAGTAACAGCAACAACAACAGCGGTAACCGCAACCACATTAACAGCACATCTTCCAAAGCTAATGAGGCAACAACAATTGCGGTGAGCGGTGGTGGTGGGAGGAGGTGTGGCGCCAAAGCAAACAATTGGAATTTATGCTATTGAAAAGTACAAAAATAATAAAAAATGAAAGAGTTGGGGTGACATTGAGCTTACAAGTCGAGTCCCAGCAGCATTCAATACAATTGCTGTCAAATTAATCGAGAACATAAAAACTATGTCATTATGTGTGGCTGAGCCAAACCATATGTTGTCTCACTTAAGTGAGAATAATAATTAATTTTTTTTCTTATTTAAATTCTTTTGCTGTGCTGAATATTAGACATTTTTTGCAGTTGCGGAAAAAAGAAATTTATGATTTGTATGAAAGCCATGAGACCTAAGTATGTTGTCATTACTTCTTATTTCCAACTAAAAAAATTAATAAACATAAATAAAATAAATTAAAATATTAATATAAAAGACATTCTTAACAAATTATGGTGAAATGGTTAATCTTTCTTCACACCAAAAATGTTCGACTGCTCTAAAAAATACGCTGCTTTTTTATTTTAATGCTTTCAATGACATTTTACTTGGCAATAACTTTTTTTATATTAATTGAATTTATTTTTAATTGAATTGAGTTCAAAAATAAAGTGGACACACGTTATCATTTGTTATCTTTTCAAAATTTCCGTTCATATCAAAACGAAAATATCAGAACTGGCTTTACAACACATAACCTCAAAAACGCTGCTTTTTTATTTCAATATCTCTTCAATGAAATTTAATTTTGCTCTATTATTCCTTACCATGAAATAGTTTCAGTTGATATCTAAACCTAAATCTAATCTAAATCTCAGCATTTTCTTTACTTTATATAATACAATTGTGGCTTCTATTCTGTCAGTCTTCGCTTGGGTGTAACGCTTAGACCAATAATCAACATAGAACCTACTCGACTTAAATATAAAATGTACAAAATAATTGTATGTAGCTTACCAGTAATGCAACTTAGCACTGTGCTCGTCAAGTCCGCTGTGCCCGTACTGTATAGAAATAATCGTACTGTCCATACTGTAACCAAGTATTGCCGCTACTGTACCATAACTGCTATAGCGTACTGTACCATATGGTCGTACTGTAACCATTCCTGTCTTCAATAACTCCATGGGCTATGGCTAATCGCTCGACTCTGTGTTCTACCAGCGTGACTGTAACTGTCGCTTATGCCAAGGCTTTCGTTCACGCTTTCACCCCTTACTGACGCCGTGTCCTGTTTTGCAGCCTGTGCCCGAGATGACCAAGTCCTTTGACATCGTCGGCATACCCATTAGCGAGGGCACGCGAGCAGAGAATGTGCTCTACCGGCTCAAGCATGGCTGCACACTGCGCGTGCACGGCGACATCAATTTGCTGGGACGCGAGATTATCCTCTATACCAACTATCCGGCCGAAGGTTGGTGTCTGTTGGCGCACGCTCCACGCAACCTCACTACATTTATTCATCCTCACAGGCAAGAAGTTTGTGCGCACCGATTATCGTGTCCTGGACTGGCACCTGAAGAGCGGCAAAACCGTTACCACACAAAAACATCCCTATGCGCACATTGTGGACACGGACATTTTCTGTGAGATCAAGATGAATCTGTCGGGCACATTTCGCTTCTGGTTTCGATTCAAGGAGAGGTACAGCACATACACTGCTTACTCAATGCCATCAGTGCCTAATGTCTTGCTTTGATTGTCGTCCATTTTTTGTATCTAAAGCAAGCGTACCGAGCCCGACGGTGCACTGTACGTGCAGGTGGAGCCCACCTTGCATGTCGGTCCGCCGGGCGCGCAAAAGATCATCCCACTCAATTCGGTGCGCTGCCAAACTGTGCTGAGCAAACTGCTCGGTCCACTGAACACCTGGGAGGCCAAGTTGCGCGTTGCCAAGGAGTCCGGCTACAATGTCATCCACTTCACGCCCATACAGGAACTTGGCAATTCGCGCTCGGCATATTCGTTGCGCGATCAGCTCAAGGTCAATCCGCACTTTGCCAACACCAAAGATGGAAAGGTGACTTTCGACGATGTGGATAAGATCATAAAGAAGGTTCGCCAGGAATGGGGTGTAAGTGCCGTTGAAAATAAATGCAAATTTTTCCACTAAGCAGCGCACATTTCACTTGCCTCACAGATTGCCTCCATTTGCGACATCGTACTTAATCATACTGCCAACGAGGCGGATTGGGTGCGCGAGCATCCCGAGGTCACCTACTCGTGCGCCACCACCAAGTATCTGCGGCCGGCTTTTCTGCTCGACGCCATGCTGGTGCAGTGCGGCGAGGACATTGGCGCCGGGCTGCTGGAGCATGTCGGTGTGCCGCCGGTGATCGATCGCGAGGATCATCTGGCCGCATTGAAGCATCAGCTGCACCATGCCTACCTGCCTAAGGTCAACATTCACGAGCTGTACCAGTGCGACGTCATGAAGTATGTGAACGAGTTTACGGCCGAAGTGCGCAGTCGCAAGCCGCCAAAGCATCTCGTCAAGATGGAGCGCATAAAGGAGATACAACTGATTCCCGATCCGGAATACAGGCGCCTGGGCGGCAAGATTAATCTGGAGCTGGCGTTGGAGATTCTAAACGTTTTCCACGGCGACTGCTTCGACGAAGAGTCGCGTGTTCGTCGGTGCGCCGAAACACTGCGCAGTCACTTGGACGCCCTCAACGAGGCGGTGCGCGCCGAGATTCAGGAGTATCTCCACTACGCCGTTGAGAACTGTCTGGCCGGTGTGCGTTACGAGCGCGTGCAGGAAGGTGGCCCCGCGGTGCGCGTCATTTCCGAAAAATATCCCGTTTTCATGATGTACTTCACGCACACAGCGTCCTTGGGCAAGAGTCTGCTGGAGAAGGAGAAGGGCATGTACGGCGACATGGGTCGCTTCTTTATGGCGCACAACGGCTGGGTGATGGGCTACAGCGATCCGCTGTTGGACTTTGCCGATGAGCAGCCGGGGCGCGCTAACGTCTACTTGAAGCGCGAGCTCATCGCGTGGGGCGACAGTGTCAAGTTGCGCTTTGGTAAGCGGCCCGAGGACAGTCCCTATTTGTGGCAGCACATGACCGAGTATGTGGAGACCACGGCCCGCATCTTTGATGGCGTGCGACTGGACAACTGCCATTCGACGCCGATTCACGTGGCCGAGTATCTGCTCGACGCGGCACGCAATATCAACCCGGAGCTGTACGTGGTGGCCGAGCTCTTCACCAATTCCGACGACACGGACAATGTGTTTGTCAACCTTCTGGGCATCACATCGCTAATTCGTGAGGCGCAGTCAGCTTGGGATGCGCACGAAGAAGGTCGACTGGTTTATCGCTACGGCGGCGCGCCGGTTGGCTCTTTCTATGTGAATCCCAAACGTGATTTGGCGCATAGTGTGGCGCACGCTTTGTTCCTGGACCTGACCCATGACAATCCATCACCCATGGAGAAACGTTCCGTTTACGATTTGCTTCCATCGGCCGCACTGGTATCGATGGCTTGCTGTGCCACGGGCAGTAATCGCGGCTACGACGAGCTGGTGCCACATCATGTAAGTTGGCCGCGATGCAAACAGCCGCTTTCAAAGCGATTTACCCTTTTTCGTATTTTTCAACAGATTCACGTGGTGGACGAAGATCGCCAATACCAGGAGTGGGGCAAAGGTGTCGATAGCAATACGGGCATCATCGCTGCCAAACGCGCCTTGAATCTACTGCACGGCCAGTTGGCAGAAGAGGGCTTCACTCAGGTCTACGTGGATCAGATGGATCCAAATATTGTGGCAGTGACGCGCCATTCGCCAACAACGCACGAGAGTGTCATACTCGTGGCGCACACAGCTTTCGGCTATCCGCACCCGAATGCCGGACCCACTGGCGTGCGTCCGTTGCGCTTTGAGGGCACACTCAATGAGATTATTTTGGAGGCCGACATCTGCATGAACAGTGATAAACCGTTCGATCGTCCCGGTGCGTTCAAGAAAGACCCCAACTACATCAACGGTTACTCGCAATTCCAGCTGATTTTACGCGAACACATACCACTCAACAAATCGAAGATATTCAAGACGCAGCCATACATGGATGGCAATATAACGCAGCTGGATTTTGAGAACCTGTACCCAGGCTCGGTGGTGGCTGTGAGGTAGGAAAAAACAACACCAATGCTATGGCTGCAGACAGTTGAATTGTTTTCTCAATCTGTGTTCTTGTAGAGTATCTCTGCATGACAACGCCAGACCGCACGCCAATTGCTTACAAAATCTGACGAAAGCGCTGCAATTCGAAGATGGCGCCATGTACCAGGAGTTGCTCGAAGTTGCTTCCAAATTGACTTTCGTTGACTTGAATCGTGCGATCTTCACGTGCGACCAGGAAGAGCGTGACATGGGCTTTGGCGGTGCAGCTTACGACATACCGAATTACGGCGCCATTGTGTACTGCGGTCTGCAAGGTTTCGTATCGATACTGACGGAGATATCGCCACACAACGATCTGGGACATCCACTGTGCGACAATCTGCGGCAAGGCAATTGGATGATAGGTGAGCGAGCAACGCTATTAAATGGCAAGTGTAGTGATTGTAATTTTATTACTGATTCACAGATTACATTTCCGACCGGCTGAACCATCACGAGGGCACGCAGGCGCTATCCAAGTGGCTGGCGAACATATTCGAATCGTTGAAAAGCATACCACGTTACCTGATCCCCTGTTACTTTGATGCCATATTAAGTGGCGTGTACAACACGCTCGTCAACCACACTTACACACTGATGCCCGAGTAAGTGCTAATGTCTAATTGGAAAAACCAAACCATTATAACCAGGCAAACGCTAAATAATTCTGGTTTTCAGATTCATACGCGAAGGTCATCATTTCCCCCAGTCGTTGGCACTGGCCACGCTGCAGTTTTTGGCTGCCTGCAAGTCGGCAAACTTGCCCGCACTCAGCCCAGCTGTCAAGCCAAAGCCACCAGCACTCTGTGTGACACTCTCTGCAGGTAATTGCCACAACGATTTCCAACTCTTAATTCTGCTCATTGCACTTTTTTTCACTCATCCCTCTGCTGCACAGGTCTGCCACACTTCTCGACCGGCTACATGCGTTGCTGGGGTCGCGACACCTTCATTGCCATACGCGGTATCATGTTCCTTACGGGGCGCTTCAACGAGGCGCGTTACATCATTATTGGCTTTGGCCAGTGCATGCGTCACGGCCTCATACCGAATTTGCTGGACAATGGCACCAAGCCGCGCTTCAACTGTCGCGATGCGGTGTGGTGGTGGCTGCACAGCATCAAGCAGTATGTCACCGAGGCGCCGCACGGCAGGAACATTCTGAAGGACAAGGTCTCGCGCATCTTCCCCTACGACGACAGCGAGCCGCATGCTGCGGGCAAATTCGATCAGGACCTGATTGACGTTATGCAGGAAGCGTTGAAGGTGCACTTTCAGGGCTTAAGTTACCGCGAGCGCAATGCCGGACACGAGATCGATGCGCACATGACCGACGAGGGCTTCAACAATCACATCGGCGTGCATCCGGAGACGGGCTTTGTGTATGGCGGCAATATGTTCAACTGTGGCACATGGATGGACAAGATGGGCTCATCGGAGAAGGCGGCCAATCGCGGACGCCCCGCTACACCACGCGACGGTTCAGCGGTGGAGTTGGTGGGTCTGCAAATGGCAGTGCTGCGTTTCATGCAGTGGCTCAGTGAGCAGAAAATTATATCGTACAACTCGGTGGAGCGAAAGGGTCCGAATGGTGAGTTTGGTGCAACGTAAAGTTCGTAGATTTCAACTAATTTGAGTTACATTTTAGGCGAGAAGACTATATGGACCTACAAAGAGTGGGCTGACCGCATCAAGAGCAATTTCGAACAACGTTTCTTTGTTACTGAAAACGAAAAGGCGCCGCAGGCAAACAAAATAAATATTTACAAAGATTGCTATGGCGCCTCGCAGGGCTGGACCGATTACCAGCTGCGGTGCAACTTCCCCATCACCATGGTGGTGGCGCCGGAACTGTTCAATCCACAGAATGCTTGGGCTGCACTGGAGGTAGCGCGCGAGAACCTGCTAGGTCCGCTTGGGCTGAAAACACTCGATCCCAATGACTGGAACTATCGCGGCAACTATGACAACTCGAACGATTCGGGCGATTGTACGGTGGCGCATGGCTTCAACTATCACAACGGACCCGAATGGGTGTGGCCGATTGGCTTTTATCTGCGCGCACGCTTGATTTTCGCCAAGAAGTGTGGCTACCTGGACGAAACGATAGCCGAAACATGGTAGGTGTGGGTGAATTCTGGATAAATGCTTTAACGAAATTCTAACAAGAGTGACTATTGTTTCACGTAAATCATGATACAAATATTTAAAATTCTACTAACGACGTTTTATTCACATTTCACTTTCAGGTCTATATTGCGCGCACATTTCAAGGAACTGCAGACCTCACACTGGCGCGGTTTGCCCGAGCTGACCAACGAGAATGGCGCCTACTGTGGCGGCTCTTGCCGCACACAGGCTTGGAGCATTGCCACCGTGCTGGAGGTTCGCTGAAATGCGCTTCAAAGCCAACGCACAATTTCTTCTAATAACTCCCTGTTTCTTTTTTTTCAGGTCCTGCAAGAACTGCGTTCCCTGGGCGGCGATGTTTAGGCCGCTCGACCAACGAAAACACTGCCCGCCAACCAGCACGTGTTGCAGGCCCACATTACGGCGAATTACCTGCTTGTGAATTTACTACATTACTAACAACTACTTCTACACATACATATGCACCTACTATACTTAGCTAAGTACATTGGAAAGTTTGTTCAAGTGTTTTTAAAAGTCTTCACCTGATTGTTTGTTACACCGCGACTACGTTTATACGTTGTGTTTCTATTTGTAGTGTTCGTTGTGACATTGTTAGCGTTGTATTAGAGTTTGTTGCATAGCCTTGCATGACACCGACACACACGCAATTAGCCATACATACATGCCAATTTCAATATTGTAGTACATACATATATATGACATTGATCAAATAAAGATTTTTTTTTCGCAAAATTTCATTATTTATTCATTTATCATTAAAAAAAATCCATAACTACGATATGACATACAATGGCGACTACGTGTTTTTGTAATTTCATTATGTACAGTTACGAAATAATTGTCTCAGTAATGACTCTCAGCTGACTTCTAACAAGCGAACAAAGCAACATCTCCAAATGGGCTCGGGCTCGGGCACGGGCCCAACACAACGGCACTCGGGCCCGCGTTCACGAGAAGTAACTGTCCCGGAACATTCGCATATCCGAATTTTTCGGTGGATTGATGCGCAGCTTTGGCGTCTCTTCGTCGATGGTCTCCAGCTCGAACTTGGAGTCGCGCTGCTTCTGCAGCTTGTCGTGCGGGTGCTCGCCGACGCGGCTCTGATACTCTTCCATGGGCTGCGGCTCGTAGTAGAACTCCGTGTGACGCCGACGCGGGTACAGTTCCAGGCGTGTGGTGGTGGGGCCAAAAGTGCACTGCGTTAAAGGTAAACTTATCAGTTAGATGCGATCGAAACTGGCCATCACACATTTACCGAAGATATAGAATTTAGCGACAAAAAGGAATTTTGCAGAGTCGGCAGAGAATCGTTACTAAATAACTGCAAGCGTAGATTTTTGGACAATTTGAATGACAATGCGTGGGATGCGTCGTGTGCGGCGTATACTCACTTTAGAGGGAAACATTTTTCGGCAAAAATCAGAAAGTTGTAGAAGGAGAAATTTGAAAAATTCTCTAAATGCCGTAAGAATTTTTGGCTGTTGTTTATCACTTTCAAATTTTGTTGACATTTTTTTCTCGAAGAAATGTTTTTCCTTTTTTACTGTGAAACTCATTTAATCATAGTGAAATATTATTATTTCACTATGTCATTTAATAAAATACACATTGTAGGCACTAAAGAAGTTTGAATTGGAAGTGTTTAAGGGTTTGCAAACTGAAGAAACAGTTACCACTTAACAATCGAAAACCGATAGCAATACCAAAGTAATTTAAAGACAGTCATAACGAAGGTGCAACGAAATGCACCGCATCGTAATGCTCGTAGCGCTAATTTAGCTGCTGAGTACCACAATTTTAATATTCGTAATGAAGTAATATTTTGGAATAAAATATCGACAGTTTACAATGGAAATTGTTTTCCAAATTAATACAAAGATTATGAAAAATAAAGCCATTTCGTTGAGTGTCTTATTTGGAAAATTAAATAATTTTATTTTAAACTTTTATTTTTATGTATGTACGTACATAATTTGCTTTTGGAGTAACAACTTATCGCTATTGCTATCATATGTTCCTACGAAACTTAGCCTTTTCAACAGTCAATTCGTAACACAGTACTGCTACAATTTTCGGTGTGCTTATAATTAGATAGTGGGAGAACTTTAAAGTTGAGTAAGCATAAGTCAGATCCTTAAAGTTGATGTCTGTTCACACAGTGTAACAGGTAGTCTACACAAATAAGCTTTTAGTGCTATAAAAATATATACTTGCCTAATGCCTAACGGATTATGTACATTTGCACTCGCACGTCGTACGCAAAGCTCCCTGAATTTAAGTGCATAGCTTTGTCAACAATTCATTTAGTCTGTGACACGTCACAGAATAATTGCTCAACCGAAACATGAGTCCATGTTGCTTTCTCGTTTACTCTGTGTCGTCTTCCTTCACTGATTTGAGATCACGTCCAATGTTTTGCGTTTTCAAGCCAATGGCACTGCTTATGCCGTGCGCCAACAATGTTTCCACTTTTGGCATAGTCAGACAATTTTCTTGCTGCAATTTCGCTTCGAAATTGTTTGCGTCGCTTGACCGTTTCATGCGCTGCACTGTGGCATCGGCAGTCGATGGTAGGCTGCCCAAATCCTGCATTTTCGCAGCATCCATTTGTAGGATGTCGCGCCTTATAGCCTCGATATTTTCTTTTTCAACGTTGTCCAGCCCGTTCGGTTCGTTGGGGTTTGCTTTGTCCGGCATTGCTGACAGTTTCGATGCCTCGGGTGTAGCATTTTCATATTTCACTGCAAAATTTTTCACACTGTCAGCAGGTTTCTTATTTGTGCCGTTGTCCTTAACAACGATGCTTTGTCCCATTTGGGTGATGTTCGATTTGAAGTGAGAGGCATTTAGAAGCAAAGCCAGCGGCAGTGGCGGTCTCTGGTCCAGTTTGTTGACTTGTCGTGTTTGCTCAATCAATTCACCAGTTTTATAGGAAAGTGGTTCGTATACTTTTGCTGCTTCCTGGGCTCGCTCAGCTGGCACCTGGGGCTTTGCTGCCTTTTCGGCCAACATGTTCAAAAGCAATCCGCCGTGCTGCTTATCTTCCACGCCTTGTTCAGCTTGTTTTTCCTGGCGCTGCACAGCTGCTATATCGGCTGTTACTTGCGGTGCTTGTGATGGCACCACCTCTTGATGTTGCACTTGACGCTCGATCTGCTCCACTTTCTCCACTACCTCTCCCAGCTTCTCGGCCATCAAGTCCTGTGTTTCTTTATTTTGCTTGGCCAGCTCCTCCTTTAGTTCGTCCACAGTGCGCTCCAGCAATTCTTTGGTTTTCTTCAGTTCATTTTGAGTTTTCTTTAATTCGTCTTCGTTGGCAGACTTTAATTTCATTGCATTATTTTTCTGCTCTTCGGCAGCAACTTCCTCATCCTTTTTGATGGCATCTCTGTCAATGGTTTGTTGTTGCGCTACTTTCGGCAGTGTGGCGTTCTTTAGCAAAGCTGCTATGTTGGCAGTTTCGACGGCAATTGTTTTCTTGGCTGGTTCTTTGTTATCAGCAGATGTGTTTAGCACAACTTCCACCGCATCGGGTTTGGGCGAAACCACACTCAAACGCTCTGCTGGCTTGTCCGCTTTCGGAATAGGATCCGGTACTGCTGCAACTAACTCGTGCGTATGTTTCTCATCCACAGGCAACGGTGGAAGCTCCGCCGGCGGTTGCAATGCGGCTTTTCCAATAGTTAAATCGGCAGCATTATCCATTGGTTTCAAGTTGGCTGCAATTCTGCTATCCGCCCGCTCCTTTTCGTCTGCCCTCCCTTTTTCTTGTGACTCTACGATTTTCAGTTTTTCCTTCATGACATCATTGGACAATAGCTCTCGCTCAAGCAATATGGGAATTACGGTGGGTGGTTTTATATTATCCTCAACATTTTGTGGCACTTCCAAATGCGGACCCGAACGTTTCTCATCGATAGCATTCAAATTGGCGTAAGTGCCCAAAATCATCAGGCAGAATCCGCCAACAAGAATAAACTGCGCCAAGGAACGTTCGGTAGAGTCCTTTTTCACAATGCGACGGAAACAGGCGGCGGGAAACATAATGCATATGGCCACTCCGATTGTGGAGCCCACCAGACCGATTATGAGCTCGATCGAGGGTATCATCAGCGCAATGCCGAGCGCGCTGCCCACAATGCAAGTGGTTATGACTTTAAAGCGCGTTTCCGGTATGTAGCCGCTGGCATCGGCGTGACCCTAAAGCGCGCGCAGTGGGCGATTTGGTTTATTTCGAAAAACAACATGGCAGCTTCTAAACTCTTACCTTGCGATACAACAGCGAATAAATGCTCGCGCGGCAGGGAAATATGACTAACGGAAAGCTGAATGCCACTGACAAAATGAAGCCGATTTTGATAACATCGCTGCCGAACGACGATGACAGGTTCATTAAAATGTTGCCTGCAAATGAAGACAACAAAAATAATGACAATAATGACTGGAAAAATGTAAGCGCACGTTTGCGTACCGGAAAATGCTTGCGTACAAAACGCCACGTAGCCGAAAAAGCCAACAGCTATGTACACAAATGTGCATATCCAGATGGCGTTGCGCACAATACCATTCAGCTTCTCCAAGCTCTGATTGCTGATGCTCTCGAACACCTCAAACAGTTGCCTGCAAAATTTCAAACAATTACAATTCTTATCCATTTACAGTAAATATTTGGGCACTCACATTTGACACGATAGCGCCATGCTGAATATGGGCAGACACTGCAGTACGCCAGCCGGCCGCCAGTACACCACTTTCTCCGTCCAGTCATTGGTCAGAATGTGCTCCTCCGACTCCAGCACTATCTTTATTACCAGACACACGTAGAAGCCTATCGAGGCGGTGCACACAGTCGACAGACTGTCTACGTTCTTCAACATGCCCATCGGTAATATGCACACCAGCGTTACAACAATCATAATCCAAGTGCGCAAGTGCAGATTGCTCGCTTCCAGCGAGAACATTTTTGATATTATCTGCGGGCCCAAGTCGCCCACCACCACAAAGAAGGTGATGCATGTGCCGAAGAGGAAGCCAATGATGCACAGCTCGGCCAGCAACTTGCCCGATGATCCGAATGCATGAAAACCTACGGCCGAAATGCGCAAAAAACTTGGGTTTAAAACACTTCATTATAGTTTGCCCACTTGCAATGGGGTTTCGGCGCGCGACTCGGCGTCGTGGATTTGTTAAACTTTACCCAAAAACTCGAAACTTTTGCGTCTGGTTAGCAGCGATGATTTGATGAGATAGTGGCAGCAGATGCGCGTTATCCAGTTGCTGATGATGAGTAAGACCGCCGCAAGCACAATGCCGCACTGCAAAAGCAAAGAAAACAACAGAATAAATTAATGGGAGAAGCCTAAGCATTTGCACAATAACAATAGACACGTAGAATTCGTTAGTGAACAATAAAGCTGGTTTGGCCAGATACTCAATGCATATTTCGGTAGCTATAAAGAAGACCGTGGCATTGTGCATAGGAATGGGTGAGAAATAATGTAACAGAAGTTATCACGTAAGTGTGAAAAAGATGCTGCAGTGCCAACGATTCCCATTACCTCAACACACTATGAAATGAAACTGTGAAACGCTTGTAACGTTTTTAAAATAGCGTCTGTGGGCGTCCAACAATCAAATATTCAACTTCCAAATTTTTAGCATTTTTTGTTGTTTGTTTTTTTAGCACTGATCAGTCACTAGCGATCTAAATTAGTAACATTTTCTTTGTCATTGGAAAAGGTTCAAGTGATATTTTACTCGTATACAAAAAATCTACTCATCTTTGTACCAGTAACCACAAATCTCTAACAAAACTTACCTTTTGAAAGCAAAACGGCATAGCCAATATGCCCACGCCAATGATGCTGTTGGCCAGCGTCATAACATGTGCCGAATACGCGATCATGTTGTCACCGTCAACACAACTCCACGACAAGTCGAAACAGCTTGAGCAGCGCCAAGCAAAACCTCAATGCTTCTAGGTCAAGTGCCAGACGCCAGCTTTAAGTCACCGTCAGCGATGCGCAATGCGTAACGTTCGGATGTGAATAGCAAGTAGTTGCGGCGAATGAGGGTTACTGGCCGTCAGCTTGGCAGTTATGAAGCACTGTGTGTCGCAGCAACTTTCGCTAGCTTGGCAGCAGCAAACGAAATGTTGTGAAGCAGCAACTGGGAGCGGGCACTAAACAAGAACTCGCAACTCGAGCGACTTCTGCGATGTACGTTTTTTTTAATAAGCTGAAATATCATAACGCATTGATTCTATTGATATCTTGTCCATATTTCAATTAACTTACCGTTAACGATGAGGCAAAAACATGTACAGATAAGATAATGTAAGAGGTTCAAAATCTGTATGTTTGCGTCGTTATAGTCGGCGGCGAGGAGAACATTTCTAGCACTTTCCCTCTCGTCACTTTCACACACTTCGTTGCACACCGGCTAATGGGCTTCAACAAATTTCATCAACGTAATTGGGCGCGGAACGGCGTTTTTTAACAACTGTGGACGGAAGGAAACGTCAGCAAAATGAAACTTAGCCAGTTGTGCAGAAACAAAAGCGACGACCACGTTAGCGTTGATGCTTTGAAAGAAATAGCAATTGTGTGGTGGTATTGCGGTTGTTTGCATTTGTTTTGTTGATGCTTCTTCTTCCTATGCAACCATTCACGGTGAAGCGTCAGAGAGCTTTTTTATGGTTTTGTAAACACAACAGCGGAACAGCTTTGAATTTAACAACTCTGGAACAAAAGGAAACGGAGAATAGAAAATATCAAATTAGATTTTGTAGGTGTACAGTTTGAATTAATTAATTATTACTACATTTGTTTAAATTTACTAACACTTTTTTCTCTTAAGGAAAAAATTACGCGAGTTGCAACATTGTCATTGCACAACTTATGAAACATGTTGATGGCGTTTAACACATTCGAGACTGATTGCACACCGTGTGTGCAATGGATTTCCGAGGCTATAAGACAGTAATGTGCAATTATAAGTTATTCTGAGTAAACTAGCCGTCGAAATAAGATTTTTCTAGAACTAATGAAATCTGCAGAGCACAGGAAAAAAAATGTTTGGCATTGGTTTTACTGTGTACAATACAAAGAAAAATAAATTTTCGCTCCTGGGGACCGTGTTCGAAAAAAATTGTCGTCTCGAATGGGCTAATAGAGATTTCCAGCGGTATGACAATGTTAAATTAATCCTAAGGGTAATCAAATTGGATTACCTTGAAAAGACTTTACTATATTTCAGTATATATTCCATCTGTTCCATAGTCTGGCATAAATTACACCAAACACATTCAAACTAACTTTGCTGAAGTTCTTTTACAGAAGTTCTATAAAGATGTCTCGACATAATTAAACATATTACAGATAAATATTAAATCTGAACATGGCACATACTTTTAGCAGCTTTTGCTTAGCTCATGCGCAAAACTTTTAACGATCACTGTCCAGTTTATAGCGAGCTCACGTTGCTCCTTAGAGATTTTTTCACGAAGCACGCACAAGAAACATGTTTTTGTATAATATGTATGTACATATATACTTTAAGTGTGTCGTATGTCATTGAACCTTTGTAAGAAAAAGGAAGGAAGGAATAATGAAAAATTGCAACGATATTTGGCCACTTTAAGAAGTGCAACACGTCCCAATCGGACCATTTAAATGCAGCGGGTTTCTTGGGAGTGGCTTTTAACGGGGCCACAATGCAATCACGCTGCCTGACAATTTTACAACAGTTGCAATAAATTGAGTCTTAAGCGCACTCACCTGCTCAGACCCGATTCCCGCGATTCGAATGAAGGGAATTTTGTTGCAAACCGCTTTCAGCACGTACGTACACATGTAAACTGGAAAGTCTTGACGTCCATCAGTCACAAACATTTATTTCGTGTCCGAATCGTGAGATTAACCGACACAGCACCATTCTACCAAATGACAAATTTCGTTTATGCAAATTCATTTCAACTTCAAAAGCAAATAATTTAATTTGGAAAAATGTATGGGATTTCCAAATACTAAGGTGCAAAAATCACAAAAACAGCGCAAATTTTGGCAAAACAAAAATTCCCAAAAAAAGTGTTACACAAATTTATGGAATAATAAAATTGATAAAAACAAGAAAATTGCGACCAGTAATTTTTATTACTTATTTTCGTATTAAAATTTACACTAACAGCGTACTAAATTATTTATGAAACGCATAACCATAAAGCGCCTTAGGCATTAAATATTGTTCGTGGATTGCACGGTTTTGTATTCGATTTAGTTTTGTTTTTTTCTCAACGCTTTTTATGGTCTGACGGAATTCTGTTGGAACCTGTTTCCGAATTGCGACACAAATTTCTCCCTTCAAATATTCTTTGTATTTTTTACAATAATTTATTTGCGTGTGTTCTTTTGTTGCTTTTTTTCTATACGCATATTATGCACGCATATTTATTGGCTGTCGTATGGCAAATTGGGCGCACGCGCAAAGCCCTCACGACTGACTGAGTGAATTCTAGAAAGTCGATACAGATTCTGTGGCGCTGTCACTTTGACCGACATCTTTAACAAAGTGGAAGTTGTTGTCTGCGTTTTGCTGCTGACTTTTTGGCCAATTGTATTGATTCATGCTCATGCGGAAATTTTTCGAAAAATTAGCATTTAGCTGTCAAAGTTGTTCTTTGTTTCCGAAATTGTGCTTTCAATAATTTTTTTCTGTGGCGCTTAGGCAATTAGGCGATAATTTATAGGGTAACGTACATTGATGAAGACATATTGATATCAATTTATTGCTATAAATGATTGTTCGCTAGACTAGAGCAGCGGTTTTATTGAGTTCAAAGTGTTTTGGAGCGGAAGATTTAATAGTTTGTAACTTAAACTGTTTGCCAAAGAGCGATTTGAACCACTGAAAACGCACTGAGGTCTGGCCAAACACTTGTGAATTGCCAGGTACATTTTTTGAATCATTAATTTAATTGACGGTGATTCCAAAATTTATGATGTTTAAAGGTGAAGAAGTCTTTATTATAGACATTAATGCGCAGCTGGAAAAATTATTACACAAGCAGAGAAACTAGACCAGGAAAACAGCTCTCTTCAAAATGATTTCTTTACATTGATCAAAGGGTGCGAAACATGGTTTAAAAATATTAAGTGTTCAAAAATACAACTAGACCGTAAATTTGTTCATTCTTCATTTGAAAAATTTGATTTGTTACATTAAATTGTAGGTTGGACTATATGTAGGTTTCCTATGAAACATGTGTGATCTTTACAATTATTTGAAGTATTAGGAAGTTACTACGATATCTCAACTAAGTTTGCACTTTACAGAGGCAGCCATTTGTGTTCCAGAGAGTTCACCAATCATGTGAAGAGCCCGGATGGTCCGAAACGATAAGAAGCTACCAGTGTCGCTTATAAGATTACATTTTAAAAGATTTCGTACACAACTTTTTAGTAGAATACCATTTGAAACCACATTTGTCATCCACAATTTTTGTAACATATTAATATTTGGGGATTTGAACCCTCAAATACATTTTCTTTGCACCGTGAGTATTCGACCGACCCGACAACGTAGAAGCGCGAGTAGGCAGTCCTAATTTTTTTTTTTTGGGTTGTTGTAAAGAAACCATTTTCCATCATCCGTCACAATCCGTCCTTTTTTTACCGCTAGAATAGTTGTTCACAGAGAAAAAACGAACGCTCAAAAAGTAGAAGAAGAAACCCAAGTTCCCAGCTTTTGAATCATTCCCAACGTATCCAATAGCTTGAAAATGGTTTTACGGGTAACTTCTAAAGCTGAAGACAGCTCTTCTTGCGTTTGGCACGAATCCTCATGGAGCAGTGCAATTCATTCAATTCAATTCACCATCTTTGAGGTTTTAGACCTTTTTCCACGTGGACGGTCATCAACATCGAAATCACCATTTTTGAGGCGACAGAACCAATCGCGATACGTTGTTTCACACTATTTGGAGCTCTCGATACACTTCAGCTGTCATTTTCATTGAATGAAAGAAGAAAATCAACACTTCCCGCAAACGAAGATTATTTGGCACAAATTCAAACATTTTCGCACAACCAAAAGTAGGTTAGGTAACGGAAGGGGTGTGTGCGGCAAACAATTCCACTCGGAGACTCTGTTGGGTCCATTGTGAATCCCTTCAATTTCGGAGAAACCGGGTGCCTTCCTCTATCTGTTGGGATCCCTGTAGATCCAGGCGGGATCTTTTGGGAACCATTTGGTCTTGGCGAGAAAATTGTGTAGATCGGTAATCTGTGCGTCTGCTGCTTCCGCGAGCCCATCAAAGAACCTTGCCCCAAGAGTCTGGAGCCGTCGTCTTTGTAACCAAAAGTATGTAACACAAAAAAAATTACTAATGGGTTCAAGCGGTTTGTGTTCCATATGTCTAACCTTGGTTTATTAGGCTTTATATTGAAATCGATCAATTATTACTGCTGGAACCATCTATTGACAAACAGCGCGAACTTAGTTGCGCACCTACTACATAGTTCAAAAATATTGAGATTGAAATTTGTATCTAAAAGCATTAGTATTCTTTGGTACTATTGGCCACCGAAGAATCACCTCAATCACATATTTGTGTTAATTTCATTAGTCATGAATTATTAAAACAACATTGTTATACAATAAATCTGATTTACCATATTTTTTAATCATATTAATAAATTACAAATAGTTTCAACTCCTTGACACTCAAACTCATTTCGTTTCATGCTACTTTTGAGTAAAGATGAATCGATTTTGGTTTTTTTGCACTGAATAAATTGTATCACATCTTTTCCTTTAATTTCTTACAAAGCGCCGTACGAAAACTTCAAACAACAACAATAGACCGTGCGAAATGTCAACAACATTAAAATGCAACAGACAAATGCAGCAGCGCGTAAATCAAAAACACTTTGCTAAGGTCTCGGTGAAGTTGAACCACTTTTCGGTAACGTCTACTCTCCGCCCGGCGCAAGCCATAGGAGCAGCTCAACCGAATGAAACGGCAGCCGATTTCAACTTCCAAATCGAACTGCACTCCGAGCTGCTCAATCAACTCACCATCTCTGTGTAGATACCAGCAACTATGCGACATAGAGCTGCGCTGCGTCTTCGCCCAAGCTCCCATCTAGTCCACACGTCACGCTCGCCGCAGGCAGGAGAGGCACCCAAGCCCGGCTCGCGCTCTCCGCAATGAGCGCCGCGATGAGCATTGCTGCAAAATCGTTGCGGCTATAAATGAGTTGGCCATCTCGCGTGTCGTCTCATTTCAAGACGAGTCAACCAGCGGCCACAACGTGTTGTACTGGAAGCGGTTTTCAGTCAAGTCGGCACCCATAAAACAAACAACTGAGTAAAGAGCTTTGGAAAAAATATCGCCGAAGAAAGCCTTTAGTTGAAGCGCAATTACGTCTGTCGTCAGTCGAGTCAAGTTCAGTTCGACGTGAACAAATTCGCCACCAAAAATTCAATCACAGTCAGAAGATTAACGACAACAAAGCCCAGCACACAGCACAATAGCGAGTGTTAGTCAGACGAATCGATACATGCTGGAAGGCAAAAAAGTTAAAAATAAATCCCCACTACACCCATAAATCGAAAAACAACCAGCCCAACTCACGAGCTTACCCAATCCGCCGAATCGCGATTTACGTCACTTTTTCTGTTATTCGATTTTTGTCATCTGTTGGCTGTTGTTGGCCAAATCGACAACCAAACCAAACGAGTTGGTGTGTGCTCGAGTCAGAGGAGCGACTGATACGGGCGAAGAAAGTTGCTGCCGAAAGACGGAACTAGTTGCTGGAGACGAACCGGCCGTGCACCGTGCAGAAGAGGAAGAGGTCAGTCGGGAGGAGTGTAACCGAACATCAGCGTCGCTGTCGCCGTGGTTGTAGCCACAAATTGAATTAGAGACGATATACTCGTACTGCGCGAGTGTTATACCCATTTGTTGTTTTTGCTTTTTAGTTGTTTTTTTTTTTTTGACAAAGCCTTTTCGATCGTACAAACGGGCGATATCGTCTGCGTGAGCGTACAAACTGATAACGAAAGGTAGAAAAAGAAAGTCGGCTTAAAGTGAGAAAACACAACACAAAACATAAAGTCGACAACAAACAACAGCAATATAGGAAAACGAAAATTAAAATATTGCGCCGATATTTTACAACTTTTGTTATACAACGCAGCAACAATCACTTGGCGTTGTTGATTTTGGCCATTAACGCTGCGCACAGCCTAGGCTTCACCACAGTTTAACGCAACATAACTTTCGTGCAACAATAACAACAACACGAACGCCAGCTACAGCTGAAGGGAAACAAACAGATAGCAACAGCAACAGCAGCAACAACAATGACGTCCCAAAAGGCAGCGAAAGCAATTGCCACATGCCTCATCTTGAGTGTGTCGATGCAAATGTGCGGCACTTCGGCGATACCGATTTGGGAATTTTTAACGCGCAATGAAAAGGTAAGACTTGAAAATTTAAAGAAAACAACAATAACAACAACACCAAGGTAGACAATACGCAAAAAACGCTAAAAATAACTGAATAACAACTTTAAAGTAATGCCATTAAATTAGTTTCGCGTTTATTGTTTAGTGTTATTTTAATTTATTTTTTATTTATAGATATAGACATATTTTTTTATCATTTATTTGTGTTATTTTGCTACTGTTTTGTTGTTTTTGTCGTTAATAAATATTTGACCGCATGTTCAAAACAAGTTTTGACCGTTACGCATGCGCATTATTAGCTCATATCGGCTGACATGCGTACATGTGAATGTATACTATATATGTGCATAAATATGATTGTACATGGGTGCGTGTAGGCTTACAAAGGGTTTAAACTTTAAAGAGATCTGACGTGCAGTGTCCGATTTTTAAGTGATTAGGTAGAAATGAAAAATTCGCTTTAATTACAAAATGTTTGATCGCTTCAATTAATATCTCCCAAGCAGAGAATTTAACACTTACTGCCTGAATGTCGTAGCTGTAGCTGTGGTAGGACCTGTCAAAAGTTGAAATGTATAAACTTGTATCAGAGTACGCACAATGCTTAGGTGTGACTTTGGCGAAGATTGATTTCGTTTTAACTATTTGCGCCACACCTTTGACAGATCAAATATTTGACATTTGCTTTGAAATATTATAAAAAAGCTATTAATAAAAGAGAAGAGCTTATTGACTGGATCAAAAATAATAAAATTCTGCAAATTTTGTTGTTGAAATTTTCTTTAAGAAAGGAAATTTCAGAACTTTTGATATTCGCTTGCTAAAGCATTGTGTTCACAACTTTCAAATGTGGTGGTACACATCGTGATTAGCTGATGCTGATCGTTTGTGGATGTGATATTGCATTCTGATCAGGCAGGTAAGTAATATATAGCTGCAAGATTTTAGTCGTTATCAAAAGCACTGCCCGTTGAATTGTGCATGACGCCCTCAAATTCCAGCTTAGCCCAATCCCACAATAAATTTAGTCCATTCTTCCGGTAGTATCTTTTTAAGAAATCTTGGATCTTTAGACACTCCAAGTAGTCCAACAATCTGGTAACTGCTTTCTAAGTAGACTTTGATTCTCAGTGGTTTTTAATATTAAAATCGTTGATATTTTTACAACAGCCTCTTAACATATACGAAAACTTCGATTCTTGCATATTTTTCCTGTAGGCTCTACTTAATGTGATCATTTAACAAGTCCTCCATTAACATAATTTGCCGGTTTTCCTAAAAATTATGACACTAAAATGTTTATTATTGATTCTGAATTATTAATGTTTTATGTGATGTTACAAGCCAATTGTCTGCGTTCGAAAATTAGATCCTTTGTTTAATGCTGAAAGAAAATGTTGATTAGTTATTAGCAACAAAATCAATTTAATGCAAATAATAAATAATTACCTAACTGTAGTGGCCTCCATCCTTTTTGTTTGAATTGCTTATGACTTGTACACAAATATGATTCATATTGTATTGTATTGAAATCATTGCATTTGTATTTGTATTGAACCGCAGGGCCCTTTATTTAGTAAACTCAAGACCATAAAATTCTTCAAAAACACATTAAAAAAAATCAACTTCTTTCAAATGTCCTCCAAACTTTTGTGTTCAATAGTTGTTTTTCTTCAGGCATCATGCCGCTCACACCGCTCATCCGCACTTTGCAAATCTAACCCCCAATTGCTTTGTCACCCCACTAAGTGCGGTGCAACGTTGATATAGCGGTGAATTGTTGACGGTAGCCGCTGTTACATAGTTTTCAATAACGTGCTACTCTGCCTTGGCATTGGTTTTTATTATTCCAACTTGTCGTGTTTCGCCGCAAGTCTCATTTGCTATTATCTCGCGATGTTATTTTGTTGAATTGGTTTTTGTTTTTTTCCTTTTTTGGCTTTTTGCTTTCATATTTTTATTTATTATACAATATTTTACGGTATTAACACCTCGCCGCCGTTACATTTTGTTATTTATGCGCTCTTTAACAAAATCTCCGTGCTGCGAGTTCAATGATACAAACCACTTCGAACGTGTTTCACATCTTGGCCGTTTCAATATGAATCGAATTGAATTGAATCGAATCGGATCGGATCGCGTCGACGTGCTTTTGCTTTTGTAAACGCATTTTAACGGTTTTTTGGTTAACGAATAAGCAAAATACAATTCGCTTTTGGAGCGAGAGTCCGCGCAGCATTGACATTGCATTTGTCTGGTGCCGAAAGTGTGTCCACTTGTTGTTAAGTTGCGCTCTTTTGCGCTCACCAGTTGGTCCATTATTTGCATTTCAATCAAGTGTTGTTAATGAGTTCGTTTTTGAGTTCATTTCGTGTCTGTTATGTGTTTGTTTTTTAATTTCAAATAAAATATTGGGGTTTCTAGCTGAGTCGGCTTAAACGTATTCAACAAAAGGCGATGCATAATTTGCATTTTTCATGCACTTTGTTTGATTTGATTTGAATTGGATTTGCTGTAAGAATGCAAGACGCATCTCTTGGAGGTCTTTGTGCCATGCATCCTTGACATGGTTTTTGGGTACATTGTACTCTTGTAGAATTTTAACATATTAATGACTTACCATATTAACAACCATATTAGCAATTAGTGAATTGCTAATTTGTTTTGGTTTGCATAAATTTTGCAAATTTTTAATTTGAATTTAATTTTGTAGTTTTAAAGGTGGCTGGGTTAAAAGTTCATCACAGAGATGAACTGCGCATTTTAATTCGCTAATATCTTAAAAGTATAACAAATACAAGCTCGATTTTCGCAACTAATTAACAACCAGATCTTTCGCGAAAACTGAACCAAAATTTTATTGAAAAATTGTATGTAATTTTTAAAATTAGAATTGTTTTTATTGATATATTTACATTTTAAACATTTTTAAAGAAATTGGAAATTTTGAGTTGCTTTTTTTGGCACATTATTTTTTAAAACAACAGCTGTATCACGTAATTCATATAGTGCTGTTGTCGGCTTAAAAATCTAAAAGGGTTAATATACCAAAAGACGGGGATTTTCCTTTTTTGGTTGTAGACATTGTAATAAAATGAAACAAAAACAGATAAAAGTCTCGAAAATAGAACCCCGTTTTTCGTAAACTGTCGCGATTACAGAACTTTCAATGTTAAAAATTAAGCCGTCGCGATAATGGGTAGTCGCGAATACCGAGCTTGCACTGTAGTTATATGACCAACGATTTATACAGACATTGTGACAACGAGGATGCAGTGGAATCAATTGACCCTAAAAGTCTGGACTTGCGGAGATCTCTGATGCCCAGATCTACACGATTTCCGTGCAAAGACCAAATGGTTCCCATCTGATAAAAGATCCCATCGGGATCTTCATGAAACCCAACAGATACGCAAGGACACCGATTACGCAATGAAGTGATTCAATTAATTACTTCACAATGAATCCAAAAGGGTTTCCGAGAGAAAGTGCATACCGCACGCTCCCCTTCTATAACCTGACCTAACCTATACGTGGGTGGTCTGATAAGTGCTTAGCCTACAAAAGAAAAACCAAAATTTTGTAAAAGTGGCGATTTATTTCTCAACGTAGTCTCCTTTCAACTCGATACACTTGACCCAGCGATGCTCCAACTTCTTTAACCCGTCTGAAAAATACGTTTTCTGGAGGCCTCCGTGGGGGCGATAACCTCCTCATTCGACTGAAATTTCTTCCCGGCGAGTGAATTTTTCGAGTTTGGAAACATTTATTACTCTGGTAGGCTTAGGCTATGTGTTCACAAGTCCTTTCTTCAAACCCTGTCTCCTAGTCATAGAATAGATACGGGAGCCGAGCATCAACTGCCCGAGACACTGCGTCCAAAGAGAACTATTGTGTCGTGTCCTAGTCATTACATTCCTCTTGTTCTAAGTTCTTCATAGATTCATATTCTTCTTAAAACAAACATTCCCTGCCTAAGAGGAATCAACTGCGCACTAACTGGTTCGAAAAAAGACCAGCCATCTTCACGAAATCAGCTTTGCTTCACTAACTACGAAGAGCCAGAACTATTAGACACATAGCTACTGGGAGAGAACCACTACATGTCCCATTCTAATCCCATAGCAAACCAGTAAATCAACAAAATAAATAATTCTTATTGCATAGTGCACTTCTATAAGTTTTAAAATTCTGCGAAAACCTTCAAGTGTGCATTACAACTTCGCAATAACGTTCACACATTGCATTCTATTAACTTATAGCGAAATTGTCACAAATATCCGAGCACTGTAAACCAATTCATTGTCTTTCTTTAATAACAAAGTATTTTTCCTGTAATATATCGTATCACATATCGAATTTGATTCTGTCGGCCGTTGCACTCAATGTTTTTCCACCGAACTTGGCGCCATCAATTTCCCAGCAATAAACAACGCGTTAATTTGTGTAGTTTACGCAAAGCTAAACACCATAATTAAATACTAACAAAACATGACAAATTAATCAAGAAAAAACTATTTTCAACACTATGCTTAAAACGGTAAAAAGCACCAGTGAACCAACTAACTAAAACAACAAACAGTCGAACCCAGTCGGCCAGCCGCACACATCGAATCAATGCAAAAAAAAATAACGCCCAATCGGCCAGATACCATACCGGCTTAGCCGGTCTATTGACTGCCGTTGCGCACGAATTCACAGCGGCCGCGCATCCACCTGCGCCGCGTTGCCGACCCAGCGTCTGCCGAAAATTCCCATGCCGTAGTCAATGTTTTTTCATGCTGCAAAGCGTTTTTGTTGGCTGCGCCTATTGAATGGCTGCGTATTTATTACGGACGCACCTGTGTGCGTGCGTGCGTGTGTTTGGCTTTGGCTGCGGCAGCTTGATATTGACTTTAAGAGCGAAAGGTCAATAGAATTCAGTTAACCGCTTGTCAAGTTTTGCGCCATGCATAATTTTGTTGTATCGTTTACTTAACTGCTGCCGCCGTCGTTGCTATTAGCAATTCTACGTGATTTAGTGATTTGCTATTGGCGATTGGTGGACGCGTCGCTCGAGTGTCGGTACACTTGTTCGCTTGCAAGTACATCCTTAGCTATCTACAACAACAATGAAGCGCGCGTATTTATAGAAAATCGCAAAAATAGTAAAAGTTGCAGATAATTTTTATGCGATTTGTCTACAATATTTAGCAATGTCGCACTTGATTTGCTATAAATTTATGCATGTTTTCAACGATAGCCAGACGCGGCGCACTCGAGCCGACTGTTTGGTGGCATCTCGCGGGTGTCAGCATTGCTTCAGGTTACGCTCAAGGTGGGCACGTAAACACTTATATATGTACATAGGTACAGCTCTGACATTGTTGTTGCTGTTTGAAATTCCTTGGCAATTAGATAGCGCACAAATGAACAACTTAATGATCTCAGCCGCAAGCTACAACAAAGCACAAGCAACAATGAACTGTCCGCTTCGTGCGCTTTCATTAACAATCTGACAATGGAGGAAAAAAGCGATTGCAATAAATTTGCATTTATTGTAAAATAAAACTCAATTAATTGGAGATGAACAGTAAGCAAATGTTATGCGTTTATAGCACTTGAAATTGATGAAAAGTGATTGCGAGTGGCACAAAGGTGAAAGTCAAAAGGGGATAGCAAGAACTTTGAACAAACACTTTGGCCGGGTTTCCACAGGGGCCGTTTTCGATTAAGCCGGGTTTCCACTTTAAAATATATTTTAAGGAACTGCGTGAGTGTGATTGCTTTTGATATAACTTTTTCTACTTCACTTCTACTTCACTGCTGCTGCCTTAAACCAGCTCCAATAACTCGTAGCTCAGCTCTGCTGAAATCATGTGCCACATCCGCCCTTGCCCACTGTCCAAAGCGGATGTCGATTGCGATAAAAAGAAAACTCATAGCTTCACGCTTAGCAAATTGTAACAACAAATCAACATAATTTACGATCATTTTCAACCCGCTACATTTTTGCAATAACCAAAGCAAACACAGTAATGCAGCGAGCGTAGAAGTGCTGTGGCAGTGCTATGCAAATTTGCTGCGATTTCAGGCGGCCAAGCATGAAGCACATTTCGAGTTATCAACATGCAAATGTGCAATCAGTAAATGAAGAGAAAAAAATCACTGCTGCACTTTGATTGCTGCTCGTTAAGTTTATTTGCCGCACAAAGCAAACAACTACTACTAAAAAGTATTATGCAAACAACAACAACACACACACAACATCTGTGAATGGAAAGCGAGAAAGAAGCAAATGCGGTGCAGGCAATTCGGCAAAACTTCGTCGGCATTTCCTTTCCTTTCCTTTTCTCCCATTGTCATTTGTTTTTGAAAAACAAATTTAATGAAAATTACAATAAAAAATCTAAAGAAATAAACAGAGTGAAGTATTGGCATTGGTGAAAGAAATTTGAGCGCCATTTCACTCGGCGTTTACTACATATTTATTAGTTGAGCAGCCGACTTAAGCGCAACGAATGCGGCAAAAACATAATGCAATCGCACAACTGTGAAAGGCGCTAAATACCGTTACTGTTAATCGTAGCTAATTTCCAGCTAATGAACTCTTTGTTGTAGTTAGTGATATGGTTGAAATGATTTCATTTGGCGTTTGATGGAAAGAAATGTTTAGATTTTACGCTCATGCGCAAGTTAAATGCTGAAATTTTGATACAGAAATATAAAAATTAAATCGAAATACCATTAAATATTACAAAATTGCAATATGAATTCAATTAAATATGGTTTTTATAGTTGTGAAGTGATGCATTTTTAATAGCAATGAGCTTATTGAGTTATGGAAAAAGTTGCTACAGCATGCAATTTGTAAGCGTTAAGGTAAATAATTGTTAAAAACAAAATACATTAAAGAAATTGATAATAATTCCACTCATTCGAAAGGTGAATGTCCCAATTTTTCATTGTTCAAATGTAATAAAATACATTTAAATACACACTTTCAGCACCCAAAACAGGTTTACTTTCTTCCTCTAAAAATGTGTAGTATTCTTACATAACGCAATTTTGGCTGGACTTGTTGAAAAAAACTTGTTAAGGGGATGAATTATGAGTTTAGCTAAAACCGTACTGGAATTTCTTCTTAATTTTTTTACTCAATAGATATTTTTTGAAATTTCTAACAGTCTCATTTTTTAGCTTCATTTTTTAAATTGTACCACAAAACTGATTAGGTCACCAGATGTTTTCGCATTGTTTATTTTTATTATTAAGTTCAATTCTGCAACAAAGCACGTTCAAAATCGTTCCATACGCTTTCCGCATCTGATTGTGGGAGCAACTGCCATTATCTATTAAACAGTAACTGCATGCCTTCTACTTGCTCAACTTAAAAAGATAAACCATTCACATGCAATTTTATAAAAAATGACAAACAATCAACGAATTTCGAAAACTATAATTTATAACAATTAATACAACCAAATGTTTAGCAATTCGTAATTCATAAATATAATACTTATCCTATTCCCATTCAAAAGAAATCAAATCTCTCAACCAAACGTCAGTTGCGTCATTTGTTCATCAACATGAAATGTTCCCATGATTTAAAAAAAATGTACCCAACGAACCATAACAAATAATTCTAAATTTCACAAAATTCTGTGTTTAATTGCCAACAGCTTCAATTTTTCGCTAGAGACAAGACACTTTTAATCTTCTTCTGATGCTTTCCTAAAGATTAATTAACAATTAAAGCTTGAAACAATTAAAGTTTCACATAAATTATCGCCACAGGCACACAAAAAAAACGAAAATTCTCACTCAGGTCGACATCATCCTTAATGCTTTTGTTCATTAGTACGCATTTCTATGAAATTCTGCACTGTCACTACCGCTTGAGCTGAAAACTTTACTGCGTTTTAAAAATTCTGTTTAACAATTTTTTTTTGTGCCGTGAATTGCTCTCCAGAAAGATTATGAAAAGGAAGAAAAAAGTTTCAGCTGTTAACGACATTTGCTATAAGATCAAATTAATTTAAACAACAACAGCAACAAAGAGCAGAACAGATTAAAAAAACATACATAAATTCCCTGCGGCCACTCGTTCAGCGCAGACAACAATCAGAGCTAAAGTCTTTAATGCTCGCAGTTGGGATTATTTTTGGCATCACACATGACGTACCATAACGAACGAGTTGAGATACAAGAACAGCAGATTGAGAACACAGTGGACAGCGTCGGATTAGTGCCGCTTGGTCATTTCCTTGCAGCCTGCAGATGAAATTTCGTTATACGGAGCGACACCGTGCGGCCATTAAAGCAACCAGCGACGTTGTAATCTGCTTTTCATATCTCCCCAAAAATGGCTGCCGGGCAGTGATTCCGGTGCTTTCGGCTCGGCCCGTTCCCAGGCTGTCAAGTGTTCAGCGTGTTCCATCCCAGCAATAATGTGCCAAAAAGTTATGATTGTGTTGTAGCTAATATTCAAAATTGATGTTAATTGCCAAATTCGAGTTACGTGTTTCGGTTTGAATGCTTAATTTATTGCGCCGGCCGCTCAGAACACGTAAACACATTGGTCACCAGTGGGATGCTCGACCGGCAAACGGATGCGCACAATGATGCCAACCGCTGCGTCAGTGCGCGATTTGCGCATTTGTAAAACATTATTCAAATTTCAAGCAAACAAAACAAAAACATCTCCAGCAACAAGTCAAAATAAGCCAACAAAAAATTCAATTGAATTTTCGGAAATTACTGGCATATAACAAATTGCCATGTAATTAAGCTGATTTAATTTCTGGTGGCATTCAAACACGCGCATGAATCGAATATCCACACAACTGGACGCCCGATTTGACGCTTGAGACGCCACGTTCAAGGTGGCAAAACAAAAAAAAAAGCATTACTCCCACTTACATTGGGGCTGAGCACATTTTCCAGCATTCGCCTGGCACCAAAGTGAAAAATGTGTGTTGAATTAACAAAAGTGTTATTTACTTTATTTTCTTATATTTTTCATAATTTTTTTGCGATGCTGCAAATTGTTGCAAAATTCCATGAAAGACAACATTGGCGTCTTGCATGTGGGCCAACCGCCCAGGCGGCATCACCAGTTTACGCTTTATTTATAAAAAAAAACCCCAAAATGAAAATAAAAACATCCCATTAAAAAACGCGTCAGGCGGGTTTCGGCATTGTTATGTTAACAATATGTGATCAGTTGTTTTTTCGCGCGCACACATATTTTACGTCAAAATATCTGGGCAGTTGCGGCCGCCACAACGAACGCACACCAGTAAAGTGGCGGACAGCATCAGAGACCAGCATAACCCGCAAGCGCGGCCGCTTTCGCTTCTCATTAGTGCCACTTTTTCTGCATTTTTCATTTTCATTTTCATTTTTCGAATCGTGCCTATTTTTATTTTTTGTTTACTTGATTATATTTTATGTTAAGTAATTAACTACACATTTTGCAGTTTTTGGTACTGTTGACCAAGTGTTGGTCATTTAATAAATAATGCGAGGTTGTTGACCCAGCGACCGCATTTGCAACCAGCACTTGTAAGCGCCTGTTATATGATTATATACGATATACATAGGTGTATACGATTTTTCTTATGTCTACTCGGTATAATTACCTACACTTCGTTGCGACTTTCTTCATGTTAACCAGCGCTCCTTGTACGCATCTGAGTCAGTAATGCAATGTGATTATTTTTTTTAATTTTTCATTTCGATTTGTGGTGTTTTTCTTTAATTGTTTTGCCTGCCCATAAATTGAAATTGAGTGGTTTTACCTTTATAGACAGACACATTAATATTGAAAGTTAAAAAAGCGTTTGGTTGGTGTTATTTAAAGATTAAAAAAAATCACTTCAAAAAAAATAATAATAACTATTTATTTATGTGCATTAAAAAAATGTACAAACATTTAATAAAGTAAATTAAAAAATTTAAAAACTAGGAAACTAACTAAAAACTAAAAAACTACTTGAAGATAAAAAATCATTTAAAAAAAAATAATAAAAACTATTTATTTGCGTTTATTTAAAAAAATTGCAAATATTTAATAAAGTAAATTTTAAAACTAAAAAAACTTACTGAAAATTAAAAAAAAAACAAATAAAAATATAATTTAAAAATATTACTGTTTATTAAAAAATATTTTATTTATATTTACTATAACCCAAAATAACAGACACATTAATATTAAAAGAGAAAACAAGCGTTTGGTAAGTGGTGGTTGAAAATGAAACATAATCACTTAAAAATAAAAACTGTACAAATTATTTAGTTCTATTTTTTATTCGCATTATTATAATAAAAATTTTAGACAACTTATGTTTGATAAAACGCAATAAAAGATTTAAAATTTAATTAAAAAATAATATGAAATTAAAGAATTTTGAGATTGAAATCATTATGAAAATTTTTATTAAACAATAATTAAAAAAGTATAAATTTTTAGTTAAAACATTTATAAACTCATTATTAAATTTTTTTATATATTATTATATATAAAAATACGAATAATTAAATACAAAATACAAATATATAATAATCTAATAATTGTTTATGGATTTTTTTATTCAATTTTATTTGGTTTTATTATAATGCAAAATAAAAACGATTCAATTAATGAAAATAAATTAAAATATAAAAACATTTAATTAAAAAAAAACAAAAATACTTCTTTAACCCTTTCGCTATTTTGTTGCCATATGGCACATTGCTACTTTGTGAACGTTTGAGCCCTCTGTGGTTTCAAGAATACAGTTTTTGTTGGTCCATAGAATAGTTTGAAGTTTTAGGAAAAAGTCGAAATTAATAAACTGTATATTAAAGTTTTAAGAAGAGAAGTACACACGTTTTTTAATGGTAGATCTTGATATAGAAAAGGAAGAAGAAGCAGAAAATTTAGATAACTTTTTAATTTGACGTTTTCTTTCAATTTTGATATTTTTGTTTAATTTTGGCTGAAATAAATGAAGAAATATCCAAATTTTCGTTATGCGTAAAAAGTTTTATGTTTAAGTAATTATTACAGGGTCCAAGTATAAAAATTAAAAAATTTCTTTTGAAATGTTGCTAATATAACCACAGAGAAGCCTAAACCGTAAAATTAAAAATTTTCACTTTCCCCAGTAAAAACCTGTAGCGAAAGGGTTAAAACAAATATTGATTAAAAAAATGCTTATTTATTATTTTACTTTATTTGTTTTTATTATAATATGAAAGAAGAAGAAGTAAATATAGTAACATAAATTAAAAAAAACAATGTTTTTAAGTAAAGTATTACAATAAATTTTACAAAAGATTTAATTTTTTCTTAAATTGAGTTTTTTATAAAAACGAATTTATGATAAATTTTAAATTTCTTTTTAGTTCTTGGTTACATACGAAATATATGCAATATAAAAAAAATTTAAAAAATAAACAATCATTTAAAGAAAATTAGATTCTTTTAAGTAAAAATAAAAAAATTATCGAAGTAAAAAATTCAATTTTAAAATAACTAATTCTTTCTAATATTTATTATTATTACTTTTTTCAGTAACATTGTTTTATTTTTCAACTAATTTTGTTACATTTCCTTTTTTATTTAGCAAACTTATCAGACTTAGGTCGGCCTCGATAGCTCAGGGGGTAGCGCGCTGGCTTCTCATACCGAGCGCCCCAGGTTCGATTCCTGGCTCGGGCTGGAAAAAACACTCATTTACTTCTATCGCTATTCACATGAAGTAGATGAGAATTAAAAGAATCGCACAAGTGCGCTCTTGGCAGGCAATGGCAAAATCTCCAAGTGTGAAAGAAAAACTGCCAATCGCCGTTCGGATTCGGCGTTGAACTGGAGGTCCCCTCCCCTTTCCCCTCCTTTTCCAACCACTTGAAATGTTTGCTGTAACATATGTTGGAAAGTGTTGCATACACATTTCAAAAACGGGTGATACTTATATGTGGTATCACAATGGCCTTTCGGGCCTCCGAGTGTGTATCTTATAGAGGCAGCCTTAGATGGCATCCTAAAGGGTTAAGCTCCACTTTTCGGTTTTCTCATAAATCACTCTCTCACCTCACTTTATCAAATCTCCCTCCAGGCAGCTTTTATATAACATCCACAACATCCACCACAGTGTTATGTCAAAATTTCAAATATTGCACAATAGTTCCGTATTTTGATACATTATCCTCGTTATGTTCCGTTTTCGTAAGAGCTTTGCACCTGCCTGCACAGCGATTTATGCTCTTGATTATATTTCCCTATATAAAAAATTTATGTAAAGAAAAAAATCTTAATACAAAAGGAAAAAAAATCAACTTTTTTAGCATGAAATTGGAGGCTTTATTAGGCATAGGTCAAATTTCCGATCCGATTTAGGTCAAATATGCATTGTTTTGTTCGATAACTTGTTGCCATTTGAGTTCCGATATGACTATTATTTGATTATTTTATTATTATTTAATTTCTGGTATATAATATTTACATACAAACTGACTTCGCTTAATGTAAAAACCAATTGGCTAAAGTTATGTCAATTGTATAATCAAATTGTAAATCACAAAAACTCTGTTTTTATTTTCACTCATCTCTGAATGTGTTGACAGCTCAGCAGGTTTCAATGCAAATTTATCGCTTTTATAATATTATTTTTGCAATTAATGCCTTCAACATGTTAATGTTTTCATTGTCGATGGAAGGTGCAAAGAAATCTTAAATCAATTACACTCTTGGCGCACTTTATCACACTCAAGTGACAGCTGCTTTAAAGTTATATATCTGCTGCTTAAAGATATATACATACATGCAAACAAGATATTCATGAATGCATTCCATTATAAACATACAGACAACAACATTTGTTATTCCATATTTATGCAAACGCACAGTTTTACACCGAAATTAGAGAGCAAATAGTGAAAGTTTCGTGACAGCGCAAACGGTTTTGGGATTTTGAAACCTTTTAGGGTTTTCACATTGTTTCGACATGCCACATTGTAGGCGTGACACAAAGAAATCAGTGTACGCTGACAGCCACAGCTCATCGGCTGATCTTTATGGCTGATGGCCGCTTGATGACTAACTTTGCAAATAAATCGCGTAGCCGTCAAGTTGTTGCAAGGCATCAATGCCAATTTGACATCAGCCGACAACTTTACTGCGCAAATGTGTGTAAAATAAATTTATATTCAGGGAATTCTTTGCAGCGTCATCTTTATTTTTTCTTAAATACTGTCAAGTGGGCAGTTGCTTATTTTTTAATTTGCACTATGACTTTTTTTATAATTTCTGGGTAATGAATAATCATGTCAGGGACATTGTCATCCTAAAATCTTTGTGTCCACTTGAGCCAAGTCATAATTCACTGACGGTTAAGCTGCGCCTAGGTTTTTGTAATCAATTTTAAATGTTAAATAATAAAATTGAAGTTAGTAAAACTAAGAATATGAATTCACATTTATTTTGTAAACATTTTTAAAATATCGTTCAAGAATTATAGTATAAGTTAAGTCAAGTTAACTAATAAAAACCAGTTAAAAGTAAGCAAAATAAAATGTAAATAAAGCAAACAAAATTAAATAAACTAAATATATTAAAAAAGTGCGATAAAATAAGCCAAATAATGCCTAATACATAATCAGACAATAACACCGGCACACAAAAAAAAAAGTGGTCTGTACATTTGACTAGACCCACCTATCCTTATGTATTTCGGTGCGCTGAAACCGAATCCGAGGTCAGTTTGGTCCGTACACCCTCAAAATTTTTAGTAAATTGCAAAAAACTGCAAAAAATGGCTAAAAATTGCAAATAATGGCAGTTTTTTACAATTTACTCAAAATTTTGAGGGTGTACGGACAAAACTGACCTCGGATTCGGTTTCAGGGCACCGAAATACATAAGGATAGGTGGGTCTAGTCAAATGTACAGACCACTTTTTTTTTGTGTGCCGGTGTAATTGAGATAAAATTTGTCATATTAGAATCAACAAATCACAGTCATTAAATCAGCAAATATAGTCAGATTAGTCATAAGTCACTGACGGTTAAGCTGCGCCTACGTTTTTGTAATAAATTTTAAATGTTAAATTTAAAGTTGAAGTTAGTAAAACCAAGAATATGAATTCATATTTATTTTGCAAAAAATTAAAAAAATTTTGTTTAAGATAAGTTACGTTTTTTAGTATAAGTTAAGTAAAATAAACTAATAAACTAATAAAAACTAGTTCAAATGAAGTAAAACAAAACATAAATAAAGCAAACAAAATTAAATAAACTAAATATAATAAAAATTCAATTCAATTCATTACATTTTACTGATTTAAATCAGATTAAAATTTATATTAAAAATAAAAAAAATCAAATATTATAATATTTGATATCAGTTATTTGTTATGAAATGTCAAAAAAATCAATATTTAATCGTATTAAATTGACTCAAACAACAATTTTTAATTTTGACAAAGCAAATTCATTCTAAGCAAATCCAAACCCATCAAAAAAAATTTAAAGAAGCTATATCATTGAATCCAAATCAGATGAGTCAAATCAAATTAAATCTAATTACAGTGGTGTCTGGGTATAGTGAACCCCCTATATAGTGAACACTTCGATATAGTGAACACCCAAATTTTGACATCGAAACTCTAAATATGGAACAAAATTTTTAAGCAAAAAATAAAAAGTGTTTTTTGAGTAAAAAATAAAACGAGTTTTTGAACAAAAATGTTAACCTTGATATAGTGAACAACCTCAATATTGTGAACAGGCCTTGCAATAATTAGTTCACTATATCCAGACACCACTGTATATCCCACAAATCAAATCTATATTTTAGCCATCTAATTTAAATTTGATCTAATACGATCAGATCAAATTACAAATCAAACCAAATCAAATCCCCATTTTAGTCACCTAATCAAAATTTTATCTAATGCGATTTGCTCAAATAAATCAAATAAAATCAAAATCACATCTCATAAATCAAATAAAATCAAATCCATATTTCATCTAAATTTGATCTAATGCGATCAGGTCAAACAAATCAAATTTAGTCAAAAGCGATCTGGTCAAATTAATCGACTTAAATCAAATCCAATCAAAACAGATTAGTTAAATTTTATGCCAAAAGCAAACAAAAGAAATTAATTCATATTAAATTTATCTGTTAGTCGTTTTTTTTGGTTTGAAGATTCACATTACTAAAATAATAACATAAAATCACAGACAACTCTTCCTTTTCGGGCAGTTTTTATAAACACTTCTAATAAAAATATGACAAAATAAATATTGTTGGCTGGACAATAGCAAACAGTCATCATTATGCTCAACTCTTTAAGTTTCTCTTACATAACCAGCATAGCTCGATGATCAAGTTTCATCTACAACTATCAAACCTCACAATGAAACCAAATAATTTTAAAAGTAAAACATCGCACCGAGTGCCAACTTGCAGCCGTTAGAGCACGTACAAGTAACGATGAGACACACTGTCAACTGTCGCCTTTTGTTTGGTCGAATATTGTGCAACTTGTTTTAAAATATTTTCATCAATTATTTGCCAAACTTCACCTCGCACAATAACGATTCTTCAACCCACCGCCATATCTACCGTTTCTACGTTTCAATTCGAATTTTGGACACGTTCAGTTTGATTCGTTTTGCCGCACACATTCAAGCCTTAAACCAAAACCAAACCCAAAACAAAACAACAACAACTTAAATGAAACGGTTGACAATTGTGTTGGCGCTGCACTGGGCGCATTTCGACAGGTGCGCAACAAATTTTGCATGTGGCTCAATTTTTGCTGCCAGTTGTCAATTTGTAGTATCCAAGTGTACGTGCACTGTGCTGTTGTTGCTTCGTATCATTATTATGCCCACAGCGGAAAATTGTACAATTTCAACAATTGACAACAACAGATAAAACAACAGCAACAACAATGTGCAGAAAGAAGCGCCAACGGCAGTTTTGCAATAAATAATTCAGATCAAGGATTTATGCACTTTTTGTTTTCTTCATGCAAGCGCGTGTATAGAATTTCAATTTTTACATATATGTATCTATTTACTATTTAGATAACTGTAAAGGCTTTGTAGACATAGAAAATCTATTTGTGCGCAGTTTAAAAAGTTGTCTTTCTATTTATTCAAACAATGGGCGCACCTGCAACATTTGACGGAGCTGCGATTCATTGATGTGTTTTGCGTTTCATTTGCAAGCGTCAACATTGAATGCTATGGACGTTGAGAACGTGCTGGAATTTGATTAGCAAGTGGCTATCAACTGTCCAGCGTTGAGAAATTCCCAATTCTTAAATCCGCTTCAACGCAGCGCAATGTGTCATCCGCAAGAGGAACAACGACGCACCCTGTACTCATTCATGGGCTGCCGCAAGTGGCAAGCAGGAATAGAGAATCTGATTAGCATATATATTGTAAATATATATATGTATATTTTCCAATCTGCAACCCGGCATTGCAGGCCAAATTTAACGCAATGACGCGCTTCGTTGCCTTTGTAGAATACCAAATTAGTTGTTCTTGCTGCCGAGGTGCTGCAACTAAAAAACGACAGGTCCGAAAAAAACACAGTTGATGCGATCCACTGAACCATAAATGATGTACTTACGCGTAGATGAAGTCGATATGGCACACATGGACACGAAGTACAACAACGCGTCTGCAACTGCTGTTGCACGTATGTATGTATGTGCATACATACTTAATGTGCTGGCGTGCTTTGAAGCCGCGTAGAGCAGCAGCACCAGCAGCAGCAATTTGTTGCTGCCGCACAACTAGAGTAGATTCTTATCGTGTGGGCTACTGTTGTCTGCTTTGCTCGGCGCGCTTGCGTATTCTATATGCAAGAAATTTGAAAACACGCCGACTTGCGCACTGCTGGGGAAATCCATCCTAATGGGGAAATATTTCGTCTTCGTTGTGTTGACTTGTCGATGTTGTTGTGTTGTGGGCTATTTGCTCGTTTTTGGCACAAACAATTTAGTCTATTTTTCCTAATTTTTATGCTGAATTCTAGGCCTCTAATTAATGATGATGTACAAGCTTAAGGCTTTGGGTACATTTGCCAAATAACAAAGTGGATTATAATTACCATAATTAAAACATGTTCCGTTCCGTTCCAAAACCCGTGCACGTCGCTCAAGAACAACTGAGAATAGCCCAAGTGTTAGTGAAGAAAACCCAGGTTTGTCGATTCCTCGTCGTTCTTTGGAATTGGGCATTCCAAAAACGTCATTACACCGTATTTTGCATAAAGACTTGGGTCTTAAGGCTTATAAAGTTCAGTTAACACAAGAACTCAAGCCGACCGATCATCAACAACGTCGTGTCTTTGCTGATTGGGTCCTCTGGGTGTTATCTCTGGTAGAGGTGATCACAAGTGGCCACCGAGATCTTGTGATTTAACACCTTGCGACTTCTTCCTTTGGGGTCACGTGAAAGATAAGGAGTACGCCAACAGCCCAGCGTCGATTCAAGACCTCAAAGATAGAATTCGTGAGGCTATCGAGAACATAGGGCAGCCACTTTGCGATTTGGTTATGGACAATTTCATGAAAAGGATATGGTCCTGTAAGCGTGGTCGTGGTGGCCATTTGGCTGATGTTGTTTTTCATTATTAACGGCATACCTTCCTCTTTATTATGAAATAAACATCCGATCATTTATCTCAAAAAATACCATTTTTCTTTGAATACCAAAATAACACCTCTTGTTGGAAAACATACAGTGACTTACAGCTTATTTCATGTAGTCAGATTTAAGATCTGAAAAATATTGTGGGATTTATTGTTTAGATGTGCTCACACTTTTATAACTGTGCAGTAAAAATTACGTAGATATATCAGTATGTCTTTTTTAGATCACTTACCACAAACAGTTGTGATCCAAACGTGTTTTTGAACTATTTCGCAACAGCAAACTTAAAGGTTCGATTCATGTATGTACATATGTGCATAGTATATAGTATATACAACATGTGTCAGACAGACCTACAAAACAGTTGCTGTCAATTCAATCGCTTGGAATACAATCACAATAGAAGAGTGTCAACTGTCGGAATCTTAAAGATAATCACACATAACAGTCACTTATAAATTATAGTGAGCCACTTAAAAGTAATCAAAATAAGAATCCATAGAGACATAAAACTATGCATAGAAGTTCATAAAAAGTTGTGTGTATAAAAAGTCTTTCTAATTGCACCGATTCCCCAGTGAAACTTCATGTCGCAGTTGCAATCATACAAAAACTGCCATCAACTTGCGTGCTAGCAACACATTAACACAATTTCAGTGATGAAAGATCTTCAATCATAATAAGCACAGCAGATAAGTACGTATAGGTACGTAGATATATATAGATATTTACACACACATTCATAGATAAGAGCCAAGAAATGATTTTACCGCTGACACTTGCATACGTGATGCGCTGACATGCCGGCGCCAGGCTTTGCCCGCAGTTAAATTTTAATTGTACTAACAATAGCGTCAAGTGGCTGAACTGACTACTTGACTGACTAACTGATTCTCGCACGTACTGCTTTACTATCGTCGCATAGTTTCGGCATTATCGCCCACTCAGCTGCTGCACTCGTTGCATATCTCGCGCATTTGCTTATTATTTGCACATTTCACTTTACTTATTGTTGTTGTTTTTGTTTTCTTTGTAGATGTCATATCTGTACTCCACATTCGCGCAATTGGTGAGCGTGCACTGCAAGGCGACAGCTGCCACAACGGCGCTGCCGGTAAATCAATGCAAGCACAGCCTGCTCGGCTACGGCTACGAGCGCCTGCAGTCATTCAGCGATGCGCAGTTGGACATATTGGACCCGTACCAGCGCGATGCCAACGAATTGAGTAAGTTCTAACTAAATCAATGTTAGCCAGGTCGTGTCTGTGGCTCGTCGCGTTACAGTTACTAATGAATATTTATGTAGGAATATATGTAACGCGCAATTATTAAGTAATGCATAGGAATGCAACACAGCATCCGTGTGCAGCGACAAAGCGCTTTTCCCCCCTTCAACTCAAAGTGGCACTAACACTTCCGTGAAGATGAGGCCAAGCCTCGTTTCTTAATTAATTTCTATTTATTGTATTAACTCAATTTGTTTAGCATCTTTGCTGTCGTTGTGTGTGAGTGCCAATTGTTGTTCGCTGCACGAAGCGCACAGCGGCCGCGGCGCTGTGAATGCACTCTTTGGGCTGGTTTCATGGATGCGGCGTGCGCAGTGTTCATTACCAGTTCGCCAGCACGGAAACTTGTTTCTAATTACATAAAGTTCAATTCGTTGTATAATCAAATGATGGATGAGTGATTTATCGATGCTGCCAACACACATTGGCGCATGAATAGAGACTTTGAAGGGGGCATTGCACGCATTCTAAACTTATTGAATGTTCGAGTGTTACTTAACCCTTGGCAAGAGCACATAATAGACAAATTTTAAATTAAATGTGCAATACTTTGATTTAAAGCCAACTGAGTAAAATTTCTGAAAAAGTAATTTGTTTTGAGACATGAAATGTGCTCACAAAAACTCACTTTAACCATAAACTCTACTACAACAACAATATGACAAATAGTGTCGAATTTAGATACAATTTTCACAAGTTCTCAACCATAACCAACGACCGTCCAACACTTCTTCACACAAATTCTAATTACGCTCTTTGTTAGCTGCCAGAACCATTATCAATCACCCGAACAGCCACACCCAGTTGCTAGCATATAATTTTCGTTCTTTTAACACACCCCAGACATAATTAATTACAACAAAGACTTCTTAATTACTTAGTGTACACTAAATTAACGACTTATGTTCTTATTACCACTTTCAGTCTGGTCATCTATAATGCGCGATCATCCCAGCTCAACCTTGATCACAACGCGCAAGCCATTGCCCACGCCGCCCGCCTCATCCATCATCGTACTCACTCACCAGAAATCATCAACGGCGGCCAGCGCATCCGCTGCCAGCATTGACGCTGCCTCCAGCTCCAGCAGCAACAGCAACACCAATACACAGCAATACCCCAAGAATCCGCTCTTCGACAGCGATGCCGAGCAGAAACACAAATTCGCAATGGACATGGACATTGCGTACGGCTATCCCGGCCGACCAACGCACCCACAAGCCGAATCCTTTGACGGCGCCGTACAGCAACAGGCGCAGCCGCAAACCTTTCTGACCGGTCCGCTTGTGTTTCGCGTACGTCCCGATGGCACGCCCGTCGAGGAGGACCAATACAAGCCGCTGCCACGCGACGATGACCTGGAGGCGTTGCAGCTGAGCGACCGCAGCAGTGCCGCACCAAACACCACACCCAATGTCAGCGAACGGTCCAAGCATCGCAAGATTGCCACCATCAGCGCACTGAAGCAGCAACATTTGGCACTGCAACAAGAGCTGCAGCCACCCTACGAGCAGCCACGTGTGCGACGTCAGTTCCGTGCCGCGCAATTGCAGCCCGCACAGTCTGCGTTCACCGGCTACTTCTATGAACAGGGACAAGCGTAAGGATGGACAGGGGACAGGAGAGTGCGAGAAGCAATAAATTGTGACAATTTTTTTTGTTTTTGTTTAAACAAATCATTAGTTTTTAAGTCCATAATTATTGTAGTCGTTAAAGTGTCGTCAGTCTGCATGCGTGCGTGCCTGTGTTGTTTGTGTCCGTATGTGTGTTGTATTTGTGTGAGTGCCTACTTTTCAATTTTGCTTTTATGCTTTAAACTAAACTATCTTTTTTGTAATAGGAAAAAACAATCATAATAAACAGCAATGGAATTTGTATAGAAAATTTTACCAAATTCAGTGTTTGCCGAAATGCAATTTTGTATTTCATTAACAGACAGAACGACACCACTCACTACAATTGCACTTAATTTGTAACGCCTATTATTTATTGTGTGCTTTAGTTTAACAAATATTTGTAAATTACTATTAGTTTATGTAAAATTTAAAACATACTGTAATTTATACCAACATGAAGAGCTTCATTTAAGTATTTAAATATGTTTTATATTAAATAAAAATTGATACATCAAAGTATATAGAAAAGCTTTTTGCCGAGTATGTTCATTTATCTTCGCTTGGCGATAGGCAAAACAATTAATCAAAAAGTTACTAAAGAATCGTTTCAAGTAAATTACAACATCCTACACATTCATTACATAACTCTTAGCTCTGTCTGAGAGAAAGCAAGCGGATGCGTTGTGCACACAATTTAGCAAAGTAGAAGTGTTCATATTTAAAAATCTTGTTATGCAAATTGATTTTATTTGAGTCTTCTTTTCTTTCTCGTATTTGGTTTCATTTTCGTACCAGTTTTGGCAAATCGAATTGGCAATTTGAGAAACCACTTCCAATGGGTGTATCGGTATACTTCAAATAAGACAAAAAACTATATCTGTGGACTTTTGTCAAAAGCACTTAAGTCAACTTAAGCCAATTTTTAATAATCATAAAGAAACAACTTCAAGACGCTTCTTTTGGTGTAATCGGTTTGTTTCTATGATATTTACAGCCTGATTCTGTGCATTCTTGACAAATTTTTTATCAAGAAATTTTGTCAAGATTTTTATCAAGCAAAAGCTTTGCTCGTATTCTGATCCAACATTGATAAAGTAAAAAGCTCATTTAATTCAACATAAGGTGAATATGCGACAGTTGTTAAATTGTCAAAAAATAAGACAAACAGTTTAAGTACAGTAAGTTTTGCAAAAAAAAACCGGCCTTGATAGCCCAGCGGGTACGCGCTGGCTTCTGATACCGAGCGCCCTTGGATCGAATCCTGGCTGGGCTGGAAATAAGTTCGTGCGTTTTTTTCAATAGTTTCATCACAATAGGCGCTTTTTGCATACAAAAAATAATTCGTGGGAGGTAACGGCATTTTTTTTTTATTTTCTCTGATGTAAAAGTGTAAACATGCACAATTCTTCCATTTTCAATAGGCAAAATTTCAATTTGTATGCTGTTGTCAATAGCATTCAAACTTTTGACAATTTATCAAGAAAAGAGCTTTTATTTTTGGGATAGAATACCGATTCTTGACAAATAATAAAAACTTGACAAATAGTCAATATGGTGAATTTATCAAGTGTACAGAATCGGGCTGTTAGTTACAGAGATATGACGTGTATAATTTCAACTTTTCTCGAGTTTTGTATAAGATTTTCTCTCTCCTGAACATTTTCAAAATTACAGCCTGATTCTGTGCATTCTTGACAAATTTTTTATCAAGAAATTTTGTCAAGATTTTTATCAAGCAAAAGCTTTGCTCGTATTCTGATCCAACATTGATAAAGTAAAAAGCTCATTTAATTCAACATAAGGTGAATATGCGACAGTTGTTAAATTGTCAAAAAATAAGACAAACAGTTTAAGTACAGTAAGTTTTGCAAAAAAAAACCGGCCTTGATAGCCCAGCGGGTACGCGCTGGCTTCTGATACCGAGCGCCCTTGGATCGAATCCTGGCTGGGCTGGAAATAAGTTCGTGCGTTTTTTTCAATAGTTTCATCACAATAGGCGCTTTTTGCATACAAAAAATAATTCGTGGGAGGTAACGGCATTTTTTTTTATTTTCTCTGATGTAAAAGTGTAAACATGCACAATTCTTCCATTTTCAATAGGCAAAATTTCAATTTGTATGCTGTTGTCAATAGCATTCAAACTTTTGACAATTTATCAAGAAAAGAGCTTTTATTTTTGGGATAGAATACCGATTCTTGACAAATAATAAAAACTTGACAAATAGTCAATATGGTGAATTTATCAAGTGTACAGAATCGGGCTGTTAGACTTAGGTTGTTTTGTCAAAATGCCACAGATATGTTTTAAAGCTTATTAGTGTAGTTTGGTTGACTTTCATCATTGAAAACATTCGTGCCAGCACTTTTTAAATATTAATTTCTGGCTAATTACTATTGTTAGTGAGAGTTTTGTTGTGTTGGTGGTACAAATAAATTTTGAGCTTTAGTCAGGGACACCGTTTAATTCCTCGTAAAGTAAAGTGCTGCTTGCTTAACATGAACACAAAAATTACAAAATCCCCCAATATGGTTTAATGCTAACATAGTTACGACATCGTTTGCGAATCACACTTATTTGTACTCAAGTACCCAGTGAAGACAAGTTTTGGTTACAGAATTCTTAAGCCACATACATCTATTGGATACAAATTTCAAACATACACTTCTCAAGTTACTATTGGTATTTAAAAACAAAACAATAAATGTAATTTTCCTCAAGCATCCTGGTGGATTATATCACACAATATAATTAGGTTTGGTTAGAAAACTGACGAGTCCTAGAACTCATTGAGTCCACTGAGAAACCAAACGTTTTTACAAGGGTCAGTAACATAATGATCGGGAAAAATACCTGTGTATTTGCTGAGTTCAGTAAATACTTCATCTCTAAGCATTCTCACAGCATTTATCGGCCAGGATATAGTTGGATAAAGACTGGAGATGACCCAAAATCAATATCCTCAAAGATTAAAGAGGAAGCAAGCTTCATTTTGAATATCGATTACTTCAAAGAACCGCAAATAACATGGTATAATTCAAAATTGTGTTAATACAATTAGAAGAGTCGTCAAAGGCTCAGGATTTGCATTTAAACTCAACTAACACCAAATAAAGAAAAATGTCTCTCCGCGACTTTTCTGTAAGTAGAAAGCGGCAAACCTTCCAGAGCAAAATTGCAGCATTCGAAAAGCTCCTAACCCCTCGTACTGTCAAAATTTCAGCCATATTGGATTTGTAGTTTTGTTTTGACCGCGTGTGGAAACGAACGTGCCCGCGGATTTTAGAAAAATGGAAAAAGAGCAATATCGGTCGGTGATTCGCCAAATTGGTCGCATTAGGCTACGAACAGGTGCCCCATCCACCGTATTCTCAAGATTTGGCCCCGTGTGACTTCTTTTTGTTTCCAAACTTGAAAAAGTCACTCGCCGGGCAGACATTTCAGTCGAATGAGGAGGTTATCGCCCCCACGGAGGCCTCCAGAAAACGTTTTTTTTTCAGACGGGATAAAGAAGTTGGAGCATCGCTGGGTCAAGTGTATCGAGTTGAAAGGAGACTACGTTGAGAAATAAATCGCCACTTTTCCAAAATTTTGGTTTTTCTTTTGTAGGTTAAGTACTTATCGGACCACCCACGTATATATAACTATAGATTTAATGCATTAATGCCTAAATTTATAAACCGAATAATTGTCAGATGCTTTGCCTGTCCCTGTCCCTGCCACTGTCCTGTCATTTACATATGTTTATTGTTTACACCGTGCGACAACAAATTTTACACACGAAAAAATCGGCATACGATGAGAAACTAGGGGCTATTAAATTTGTATGTCCTAAACTAATAAAGTTAGAAGGACGAAATTCGAGGAAGCCGTAGTGTAAGTACATATTAGCCCTTAAGATATATTTTTTTTTCAAAAAACGCTATTGGAAATTTTCAAGGATATTCAAGGATAAAGTTTTAAAAGGGCCTTTCCAATACCTCTTCGTACTTTTGCACCAAAAAAATAAAATTTTTAAGATTCTAAAAACTTTTCTCTTTCATTTGATACCCATATAGATATTCACATGGCGCTAAATTTTTCAAATAATTTTTTGAAATAAACATGTCCTTCAATTTTCAAAGTCCTTTTAAAAAACTAAAAACGCAGTTTTACTACATTTGGCCCCTAGTTTCGCGAGTATATATATTTTCGTGTGTTTTGAAATTTTTTGATTTTTGTCGCACGGTGTTAGCATTTCTATGGTCAAAAGCAATAACCGCCTGAGTAGAATATTGCTGTTTCGAGCAATCTCGTTTTAAAGTTTAAGCGCGGAATACGAATAGGTTTTTATTAATAACTTTTTTTTTGTAAGTTACAAACTTCCCTATTTTACACAAACGTAGAGCATAGTCAAGGGAACGTGGTGGCATCCATAACTCAATTTCTACTTAAGTCGACTTAAGGGGTTATTGCTTTTGACCACAGATTTATTTAATGACACAAGTACGAACTATTCTCAAGTATATTGAATTCATTTATGATCCGTGGAACTTTTCATCAGAGTCATCATTACCAACTTATATAACTCCGACTACTTCATTATACACATGGAAAAACATAGTAAATTTTGCTTATAGCTTATATTTGACGTTATTTAGAAAATAAAACATGACATTATATTTACAAATACATATTTGTTATATATTACTTAACCAATAAAAATATCACATTAAAAATATTAACTATTGAGTCAAAACATGGCAAGTAGTTTTGAAGAACATATTGTTTAATATTTTCACATTTTAACATTGTTGAAGTGAAAACAAAATGAAAAAAATTAAACATCAACATCAACCAATAAACAACAACCAATAAACATTTCACATTAAAAAAAATAACAAGTGAGTCAACAAAATGGCAAATAATTTTGAAGAACATAATGTTTAATATCTGCACATTTTCAAAAAAGAAAAATAAACATCTCTGAATTTTTGTATCATACTCAAAAAATTATTGCTTTAACTCATTTAAGTATAAATCAAATTTATATTTCTTCACTTCCACTTCGATTTATTTTCTTTCTTTTTTAAGCGCAAACCTTAAACATTTCAATCCCATAAAATGCAACTCTGCAGAACCAACTGTGAATTAAAAAATATCACATAAAAAAGAGTTCGAGAAAAGTCGTCGCAGCGCCAGCAGTTTATTTCGCCGCTATTTTGTCGCCTCTCACTTTACATCTGTTTCTCTCACAAAAACAATCAAACAGCTGGAAAAAGCCGATTTCAAATTGAAATTAGAAAAAAAAGGAAAATTGTAAAAGGAGAAGCCGCTGCGCAATTGAAACCACGAGGAGCTCAGATACACAAGAAAATTCAACTGGGAAATTCTGTGTAGGTACATAAGTTGTAACTTGAAGTAAAATAGTGGCTTTAATACAAAAAAATATTACTAAACGCAATAATATAAAACATAAAATCAACATCAGCATTTTGGCGAGCAGAATATCATAGCGCAGCAGTGGACGTGCAAGTAAATACAAACAGTAGTAAAAATCTTATTAGCCATTTGCCAAGTTGATGGAAATTTGAAAAGCAACTTTTCAGCATTGGAAGCGAAACAAACGCAGCGGAAAATCATAGAAAAAGTAGTGCAAATGTCACTGACATCTCGGCTCGTCAAGTGAGCTGCCGCTGCGTTCGGTGGCAATGGTGGTGCTCTTAGAAACTCGCATGCGGCACTCGTGCATGCAGAAGTGCACGTCAGCGATGAAGGTGGGGGTGACGGTATTGGTGGCGAACGCGTTGTTGGTGTACAAGATGAAAAACGAAAAAGCGGCCGCCTGCATTTAACCGGTTCATCAAGGCGAAAAGCTGCGCCTACCCTCGCTACTGTCGGCAGCATGCAGCTGTGACAATGCAACGGCAGCGGCAGCTGCTTCTACTGTACAATTTCCTCAGCTGTGCCCAATGCAAACACCCCCCCTGTCATTAGTAATGCAACTTGTGACTATATCGATTTCAACATGTGCCGGTACGGTGCGACTAATATTGCCGTTTCCAATGATTACAATGATTCCAATTATTGATAAAACTTGTGTACGTGTGTGCGTGCGATCAAGTAATTTACACTTTACTGCGCCTTTCCCGAAAACAACGCGCCCGTTCTTCAACAATTTAGGCCGATTGTATAACCTTTTCGTGCTCAGTATAAATATTAATTCTTCCATACATCAGTTTGACGTTGTTTGTTGTTCTCGTGCACCCTACAAGTGGTAGAAATGTTTATTAAAGTTATGGTTTATGACAACAGTGTAGAAGTGAAGAAGTAGCAGTCCAGCAATGCAGTAAAATTGAATGGTTAACAGTTCTCAGATTAACTCGAAAGTTGGCTGGTGAGCTTAAATTCTATTTTAAAATGACAAATAAGAGATTGCATAGTTCTCCATGGTTTAACTTGTGTACTATCCACTGTATTATGAACCATTAAATCTTATCAAAACTTGTTTACTATTTTAACTTCACTGCGCAAATAGCGCCCCTCTTTACAGTGTCTGTTGGTTCGTCGAGGTCGCTTATGCCGTCCGCTGTTCCTCATGCGGCTTCTACTTCCACCTCTATAATCAATCCGATTTTGTTTTGCTATACATTTCATTTTCATATATAGTATAGATGAGCAGAAGCAGACGATAAAGAAGGCGTAGATGCCGCAAAACAGCGAATAACAATAAAAACAAATGAGTTCAGTCACAGCCACACTCTGTGCACAGTCGCCGCTACCAACACTTCGTCACGCATACACAACCGGAAAATAATATAAAAAAATACGATAAACATTTAGTGAAAATTTCGCTGCTATTTTCATTAACGTCATACAGACGGCGTATTTTCAAAACAATTTTTTTTATATATAAAATACACGCAAATCTGGCCACAGCCACACGCATAAAAATACAACGAGAACTGTGCCCTGAATTTTGTGAAAACCGCGTGTGTTTTCTTACTGAATTGCGAAAGTAAATTGCGTAAGAAACTATTTTATTTAATGCTTTAGAATCTGTGACTTGAATGCCGGTTGATTGTAGATAAGGCTCAAACATTAATAATTTAAAAACTATAAATTAATTGGCTACGGTTTGAAGTGGAAGTTGTAATTGTGCATAGAAATAGTGCATAGTGCTGGTGTTTTGTGCCGGTGACCTCCAAATACGCAGTTGGTAGCTCTCCAAGTAGTTGCAGCTATCTGCTGTTACTTGTTTGTCTAAGCTGTCATATGCGGCTTTTGGCTTAATCGTGATTAGCGCAAAGCGAAGAAAGTCTCAAATGTGGCCAGCGCGCCACAATTTTATGAATTTTCGAGGTGGAAAAATATTACAATTTATTTAAATTTCAAGACTTTTACATTTTTTGACTAGGACATTCAGATTAACGTATTGCCGTTGAAAAATGATAAACGTTGTATAGGTTTTCTTTACATATTTATTTTTATTATATTTTTTCGGTATTCGTTCAGTTGCAATGGACTCCAGTAATTTAATAATTTGATGCCATTATCAACTTGTCGTTGTGTTTTGGGCTTGTTTGTGCTCCCCTAAGAGCGGCTGCTCGTATTTCTATTTCGTGGTTGCTCTTTGCTATTTCTACTCGTTTGCGTACTTTCATATCTTTAGCCGCAGCAGAATTTTTCCATCGCAGTTTTGTGTGTTCTTCTCACTTTCGAACAGAAACTATGGCAGCATTCGCTGGTTTTGTATTTTGATTTTTTTTTAATGCGTTTCTTACGCTTTGGTTGTTTTGCAAATTGCTAACACATTACACTTGAAATCAAAAAATTACTCTGTTTAATTGTGGTCTTTTAAATGCCATTGTTTCGATTTATTTAATGTAAAATTGTTTACATTAATTTGTATATGTAATTCTCGTATATAGCATTTATAAACTTTTTAGTAATTGTATCAATTAATACCATTTATATTCAATTCAAATTGAACGACCCTTTTTCTTGCAAACTGAATGTACTATTGAAGCCCTTTTCATTATTCTTCCATAACATTTGCAATAGAAAAATTGGGTTCTTATAAAACTTCAAAGTATCGAAATATTTTGTTGATAGGTAATATGTATTTTTTCATTACATGGTTTCTTTATTTCTGAAGTAGTGACGTATGAAAATTGTTCGCCGGTTTGGCCTTGTGAAATTTGTTTATTTTTTTTTTTGCTCCATATTTTTAGAGCAAAATACTGGTTTATACTCAAACTGCTGGCGCAAACCTGCTTACTATATAAAGTGATAGCCTTGTCGCTATCATCTTTATGTTTTATGATGCTTTTAATATAGTAAATCCATAAGATATTTAATAACAATACTTTAGAAATGGCACCAGAAATGTTCTGAGAACACTGCATTATATCGCATTACATATACTACACAAAACAAAAAACACTTTTTTTCTGTTGCATGGAGTTTTTCTACTGTTTCTTACTAATTTGGCTTCGCTGATTTCGAATCTATCCTCAGATTTTTTCTAGCAGCTCTAGTTTGTAAGATATAGGTACCGTGTCAGTTTTTCAGTTTTTCCTCTACTTTTTCCATATTTTTGATCGTAATTTCTAAGCCAAAAAACCGATTGACATGATTTTCACCTTATCGCTTTAACAACACCACACGGCTTCTTTTCCCATGTAACTTATTATTATAAGTTTTAAAAAGCCGCGGTAATTGGACCTAAAAGTCGGAAAATATGGAATTTTAAGGCGTTTTCTTTGATGGTCAAAAACTTACACAGTTTTTGTAAAACAATTAACAAGTTAGGTGCATAATGAAAGTCGACACATCAAGCAATAAAACACAGCTAAATTATTTGGCGGAATACACATTCGCATCGAAATAACAGCAAAAATGTACCATAGCGATTTTCATCACTTTTTCCTTAAAAAATTAGGAGCCTCAAACTTGATTTATGAAACATCTGCACAATTTTCACCATCAGAAAAAACGCCTTGAAATTCAATATTTTCTTACTTTAAAACCTTATTACAACGCCAATTTAGAACGCATAAAATTGATTAATGTCAGAAAAGATGGCGTGAAATGTTCGATCAGGATAGGATGTCGATAGGATTATTGGTTCAGAAATTACAGTCGAAAACGAGAAAAAAGCCGAGGAAAATTCGAAAAATTGACACGCCCATTTTTTTGCGAAAACTAGAGCTGTTACATAAAACGGAGTATGGTTTTGAAAACAGTGTGGAAAAACGATTCAGATTCATGTAAAAAACTCCATGCAACAGACATGCTGTTGTGCAGTGCTATACATAATTACCGTCAAGTATTGTACGATAACAATAAAGTATAAATTGCTTTGAATTATATGCTTTATCGTCAAGTATATGAATCTTCAATCGCATTAAGGGGAGGTTCTTTCAAATTTGGCCAAAAAAAGTCCTAAGTTTGGAAATGATGTGTGGCATGATGAAAAAACATAGAAACATCCGGTTTTGACGGTTGAATGGGTATTTTATTATACAATAATATGACATCTTTTTTGTAACAAATTTCAAAATGGCGGCTGAACAATGGCGGCTTTCGTCTGAAGCCTGAAAAATCTCGTCTCCGAATTTCAAGCCTACAGCCTCTTGTAGTAATCTGAAATGAAAGAGGTTTTTTTTAAATGAAAGTAGATGAAATTTTCTATGGCTTATACCTAACTATAATGATTTTTGACCAAAAATTGACTGAAATGTGAACGCTCGAAAAAAAAAATTTTGTTTGCCACTTTTTTTGTTATTAAACCTTAATTATAAATAACAATTTAATAGTAACTTATGCTCGTTTTAGGTATAAGCCATACAGAAAATGATCACCTTTCAAACATGCTTTAGATTAAGGAAATAAGAACAATAGATCAAGAGATATCCTTGAAATTCAGATGGAAAATGTGGTTCCGAGAAAAACGCATTTAAAGATAGCAGCTCCGGGAAAAAACTGGGGAAAACACTGTAGAAGAAACAAACTCGTGTGCGGACAAGACGATCGTATCGAAAAATCCTTTCGTATACATATTCTACGGACATACAGCTTTCATTTGATGTGAAAAAAAAACCATTTTTTTTTTAATTTGAAAGAACCTCCCCTTAAAACAAAATCCTGACGTCAGAGAGAAAAATTAAAAACGCAGTTTTACTACATTTGGCCCCTAGTTTCGCATCTATATAGATTTTTTCGTGTGTTTCGAAATTTAGTAGCAGGTATATTGTTGATTTTGTTTGAGTTTTTACGAAAAATTTTACCTCGGTTCAAAAAACATTATTAAATAACTATTTATTATTTATTTTTTTAGCTTTCTAAATCACTAAACCCAAAAAACATAACTTAAATATTGTGCAAGATGTGTCTGTTTTCCCAATACAACTTTTTATTTCATCTTTTTTTTCCTTGAAATGAGATGCACATAAACAAATATTTATATTAAATAAATGAATTAACAAAATTATACAATTTATTTTTGTTTTTACATGTTATGATGTTCTGATTATGAAAAAATTTGGATTTTGTTTATTTTATCTCAATGGATAAGTAAAACGGATAATAAAAAGTTGTGGGTGGATTACACCCATATGATAGTAATGGCGTTGGTGTAATAGACGATAGTAATGGAGGGTTAAAAAAACGTGTATACTTCTACTAAACTTAAAGATTCAGTTTACAATTTCGTATTTTTCCTAAAACTTCAAACTATTCCAAGGACCAAGAAAAAAATGTATTCTTGTAACCATAGAGGATGCAAACGTCCACAAAGTAGCATGTTGCCATATGGTAACAAAATAGCGAAAGGGTTAAAGGACTAAACCCTGATAGATCTAAAATCAGTTTTCCCAGTCCAAGTTCAGTAGGTAACTCCACATTAAAATGTACACATAGAAGTTGTTGGGGCTATAGTGTACTCAGACCAGTAATGATGTATTGTGCCCACTACTACTAACAGTACGAGAAGATCCCCTAGACTCATTGACCTAATAAAATTTAGTAACTCACTGGAATTACTGGAGCCAATACTGGCTCAGATGACAATTCCTGCTACTATGATCCGCTCCAAAGCCTCCTCCGTTGCTGCGCAGAGTACATAAGCTAACCAATTTTAAAACATTTGTGTGCATATGTTTTCACAGCCCGCAGTGTCCACTTAAAAGCTCACAAATCACTTAGAATATAAATTGGTTCTTTTCAAATGCTACTAAATATAGTTCTTAACAATTTAACATGTCTACTTTTGGCTCAAGAGTTTAGCATTGATACCATAACACGTATGTAAATATGCCCTAATCATTAAATTTGCATATATTTCTGCACGATTTTGATAACACATTAGCACATTATCTATTTTAATATAGCGTTGCTCTGGCGCAACGCCTGAAAGTCTCCAACAACTCTGACTGATTGACTAAGTCATGCGCCAAATAATGTTTGCAGACATACTTAATGCTTAATGGACATTTGAATGATAATCGATCAAGCTTTTCATTATATCCTCAACTATGTATTGCAAAAAATTTGGAAAAAGTTAATAAGCTTTTTGCATTGTTATTTTTGGTATTTCTAGACTGTCGTTGGCCCACAAACTGAGTGCATCAGACGCTTGGCGACGTTCCACCAAACACGTCGAACAGTGTAAAACATTTGTGCAATTGGTTTGAGAAGCACTTTGTGCAAAACAGTGAACAGCGCCCAATACTAATAATAATAATTTGATTGTGCGTGAGACACCGACAAGCAACGGGCTTTGAAATAAACGCAAATCAAATCATTCTATTCAAATTCGAAAACAAACGTTGTCGCTCTAGAAAATCGTTCAGCGACCTAGCGAACGCAGAAGAACGTTTACGATAAATTCAATACGACGGAAGCGTTTAGCAGATTGCAAGTGTGCTTTCCTTTCGTGCGATCGCATCGTTCGTTCGACACTAGTTGACATCGCTGAGGCGACATGTCCGCGTCTACCGCCACCAATAACTCCTCCGCACGCAATAAACATTCCACTGAAAGCTCGCAGTGTAACATAACCAAGGAGGAGTTTGCGCGCATCGAGAATGCCTTCAAAAAAGAAGAGTTTCGTAAATTGTTCTTCGAGTATTGTGACGAGATACAAGATCCCGAAAATCGCAAGCTCTATGAGCAGGAGATCAAGCAGTTCGAGGCGGAGCGCGGCGTGGAAGTGCGTTTCGTGAATCCGGAACCGGGTTTCGTGGTGAAAACGTCGGTTGATGGTGCGCGCAAGTGCTTTGTGAATATCGCGAAAAGTGTCGAGGTGGCGAGGCCCACGAACGAAGCGTGCCTCAATCCTGAGACGGGGACACGCGGCCTCAACTGGGCCATACCGATGGCGCAGGGCGGGCCGCGCGAAGATCTGGACGCGCACAACAAACGCTGCCTCGTCTACGATGTGGTCTTCCATCCGGACGCGCTGTACTTGGCGCAACGCAACGGCGCGTTTCGCAAGTGCCTCATCGACACGGCGCTAGACGCAGTGGAGCGGGAGTACAAGGTGCGCACAACTGTGAGCGCGAGATGTTTGCGCAATTGACCGAGTCTCTTTTCTCGAATTTCTAGGTGCACTTGGATCGTGCCAACCTGAAATTTCCCAAGCTGCAATACAAGGGACTTGCGCGCCCGACTGTGATACGAAAATTGTCCAAGAATCCGCCACCGGAGGCCGACGAGCCGCACCCGCTGGACAGCGTGTCGCCTGCGAAACCCACCGCCGAATCGGGCCAGCCCAAAGTGCTGCCCATGAAAACGCAAGTGACGACGAAGCCCGAGACGGGGAGCACGCCCAAGTACATATTGAAGCACCGGCGCGACGTCGATCTCGCCGAGTACACGAACGAGCTCGACGCCAAGCTGAATGTGACAATGCCGCGCGAGCTGGTGATTGAGATCGAGCTGCCGCTGCTCAACTCGACCGCCGAGTGTCAATTAGACGTGACGGCGAAGACACTGTACTTGCTGAGCGAACGGCCGGGCGCCAAGTATCGCCTGAGCTTAGAGCTGCCGTATGCGGTCGACGACAAGAACGGCAGTGCCCGTTTCGACACAGGCACACGACGACTGTGCATCACGCTGCCAGTTGTGCAACACAGTGTGGAGCAGCAACGCGCCATGCACGACACGCTGCAGCAGCTCAATCGCGAGGACAGCGGCGTCGAGAGCGACATGCGCGACGACGTCAACTCGAACTCGAATAGCGAATCGCCGGTAGAGGAGCTGAGCGACTCGATAGACGAGCACACCGCAGAGGCTGCCAATGGTGAGGGCGATTGTAAGTTTGGCCAGAATGCATTTGATTTGGATATGAATTAAGTGTTGATGCTAATCATTTTATTTCACTTTAGCGTCGCATGCACTCGCCACACCAGTGCCCGTAGCGGCCACACCCGCTCCGTTCCTGAAGAATTCCATACACTATCAATTCCCCGCCAAATTCGACTGCAATGTGCTCGACAACGTAATGTCGCTGGTGCTCCACGTGCGCAACGTGCAGGCCGAGTCCATTGCCACTGTACAGCAAGCCAAGAGTCTGCATCTACAATTCATATCCATCGGCTCTGGCTACTACCCCACGCATTACGCTTTCTATCTGCAGCTGCCCAGTGACTGCAACATTGAAATTGCCTCCGCCGAAGCCGAGGCTTGGGAGAACAATGTTGTGCTGAATCTGAATTTGGCCGCATCCAGTGAAAACCTCCACAGCTATTTGGCCGGACTGGATAGCAACGATCTCAAGGAGTACACGGTGCAAGGCAAATTTCAGCTAATGCACAAATCTCGCCAACGCAAAAAGTCACCACCCACGCCGCCCATTTCCTTGTCCTCCTCGCTGGACATTTCGGTGGAGCGTTCCGAATGCGAGCGCTCGGTGGAGATTGAGATAAAGCCACGCGAGCAGCAATCCACTTGCACGGCCAACACCACCGAAGACGAGGACGGGCAGCATGGCGACGGCGAGCCGGCGCAAAAGAAAATGAGCAAAAAGCAAAAGAAGAAGAACAAGAAACGCCGTTCGCTCTCCGAATCGGCTTGCGACGACATCAAGGCCTACCAGCAGCAACAGCAACAACAGCAGGAGCAGCAACAAAAGCAGAAGAAACTACTAAAGGAAGCAGCTGCGCAACAGCCAACCGAGGCCGATGACAATTCATCCAACTCGCCGGACGACAACTCATCGCCCGAGCGAGCGGATGCTGCGAGCAAACAGTCGGCCATCTCGCAATCGGTGGCAGTGCCCAGCACCAATGCGACACAGCAGCGCAAGCACCGCAGCTACTCGGAGTGTCGCGGCGGTGACAGTGTGGTGAGCAGCAGCGATGGCTCGACGCTGCCGCCCTCCTTCAAGGGCATACTGAAGCGCTACAGCCGCTACGAGCCGCGGCCGTCCATCTCGGACAGCTGCTCCTCCATCGACGAGTGCTCGTCGTACTCGTGCTCGATGGACACGGGCGTAGGTCACTCGCTGCGCTTCTCGCAGTCCTTCAGCGACATACCGGAGGAGAATGTGAGCGGAGGCTTGTCGGAGAGCTGTAAAAAGACTGTTAGATTTAATGAAGTCATCAAGAAGCAGGTGTTCAGGTGAGTCTGCCCTATGGTTTTCTTTTCTTGAGTAGAAAATTATGAAGTAGAAAAATTTGACTACAATTTGATGGCAAAACGATTGAAATCAATCGACAGAATGGAATTTGACGTGATGTGATGATATTCACTTTTGTTTTTACAAATGTATTTGTACTTGAACAAGGTCAGTCGTTTGGTTTGCACAAACTTTTGCTAATAAGAAAATTGCGTCTCCGCCTGTTGCCGTCAAATTGAGTTGTAAACAATGAATTGTGCAATTTAGCACCAACGTCTCGCAGCAGCGCGGTCGCTATAAAACAAATCATCACATTACTATTTACTTGACGGTCTCACTGATGCCTCCCCCTCGTCTTGTGTGTATTTATAGACTTGATTCAAGCATCTTGGGTCAACGCAAGAAGAACCAGAAGCGACGCGATCGCAAGCAGCGCGCGCTGCAGCGTCGCCTCAGCGAAGGCGACTCAGCCGACTATGAGGACAACAATAAGGTGAGTTTCACAACAACAAATGCAAGGCCGTTTATCGTCAAAGCGGACAGCCCACGTCAGCACCCATTAAGTGCTCACTATAGTCTACGTAAAACCGCATTATCAGTGCAATTGTTTGAACGTGTGGTAAATTAATGTCAATTATCTGATAAAAGCTCTGCGACAACAACAGCGGCGAGTCGGCATTGTTTGTTCCACTTTGTGTTTGTTTACGTTTATATTAAACAATTTTGTTGCTATTAAGCGGCGCGTTCTTAATTTCTTGTGTTTGTTTTTAATTGTTGCTTTTGAAGCAATAAATTTCTGCAAATTGTATACACAACAAGAAGTAAGCAAAACAATCGGCAAGCGAGTAGACAACAAATCCTGGCATTGCGCCAGCCGACTTAATCGCCAACAAACAAAACAAGTGGTCTCTATTTATTTACATTCGGCGGCACTTTGTGCTGTTCGAATTTCACGAGCAGGAGCGCATGTTTACACACATTGGTTGGATTACGTGCGCACGCTACATCGATTACAGCACAAGCCAAAAGTGGGCCAGTGCTATTTTTATAAAACCCACTTGTGCGCAACGAATCCTACAACCTTCAAACAAAATGGCCAAATATCGATATAACTTGCAACTGATAGTTTACAATTTCAACTCATATATTGTTCTATTATTTGTCTGATAGTTGATAGTTTGATAACTGATAGTTTACATGGCAGAATTTCAACTCATATATTGTTCTATTATTTGTCATCTTTAGTCGATCGAACTGCAAAGCGATACACATTACTTCAGTGCAAAGCTCAACGACACAACGAATCAAAAGGGCGCCAAAGGCGATGCGAAAACGATCACAGCCAAGTCCACGGACCCGGACTCTGCTACTGCCACCAATGGCAAAGTGCCAGACCCGGATTCGCGTCGGAATAGCAAAGCCAGCAAGACGATACGTCCGCGCCTCGAATCCGAATCGTCGTCGGACGTGGACGGCACCAAGAACGCCATGATTTTCGAAATGGATATGTAGTGAGCTGCACTGCTTCAATCAGTCAATCATCATCGACCCCAATCAGCATATTCAATTAGCCCAACGTTTAAGGCGAGCACTATGGATGGCAGTCGCAACGCATCGACCGAGGAATACACAAATTTATATATTTATTAGTAATGCTATGTTACACAATTGTTTGTTAAATATGATGTTAAGGGGGAACAACAAACAAGAAGGAACCCAACACACAAATTATTTCTGCCTTAAATGTAAAATGTAATGCATTTTCTGCTCATACAACAAAACATTCAAAATGTGTTAATTGCATGCAGTTCAAATTATAAAATTGTTCTTAAAGTTTAGTTTTAGTACAAACGCCCACAAACCAACACACACACTCACACCCAGGGACTTGTTGTGAAATTATGAAATCACTTTAAAGCAAAATTGTATATTAGATTAGTACCTATCGCACCGATGACGTTGTTGTACTGTACGTCTAGGTGCAACGAAATTGTTATGAAAATTACGTAATCACCTTTGGTTGGAATTTGTTAAAAAATTTTCGGTGTATTATACAAGTAAAGAAATTGGCGTTTTATCTCTTATATTTACCTAGAGCGCCCAAGCTATGCTAGTTTCAATGACACTGCATCCCATCCTATCCTATTTCTATCTAGAGATTCCCAAATAAATGCTTAAATATATTTTTAAAAAATTATTTCACTTTATTGCCTATTTTTTGTACATTATAAAAGCTGCTCGAATCGTTATCCACATCTCGCATACGAAAAGCCGTAAATACAATAAATGACAATGCATTTTTACAATAATAACAATGGATGAATTCCAAACGCATGCAAGGCACAAATTCCACCAACACGAGAATCGAGCATAAAGTATACAAATACATAATAGAATACTATACACGAAGAGAGTGAAATTATGTCTGTACGTAATTTTTTGTAATAGAATAAAGCAACATTTTTAAAAAATGTTTCGCCTTTGTCTCTCTTACAATCGTTCGTCCAGAAGTCTGTGGAAGTGCTCGGTTTGCTTCAGTTCGCGTCGCTTCACTTCCAGCACATACAGCACCGGACAGTCCAGCGAGCCGCATTTCAGCGCGCCAACGCGTCCACAGCACGCCTGACAAATCTGCAGTGTCAGCTGGTGGCCACGTTCGATTTTTGCAATTTTCGCCTGTAGTGTGACAAATGTTTTCATTTTGTTGCGCGCACACGCCGCACAGATGCCCTGCTTGGTCTGCTGTCCACAGTCCACAATGCAATTAGTGGTGGAAAAGTACTGCGAAATGGTGCTCTTCTTCAGCTGGTTGGCAGTGGCGGCAGGCACCAGTTCATCGGCCGTGGAGAATGCTGGTGTTAACAACAGTTTGCGTGGCAGATTTGCAAACCTATGTGCATAAAAAAAATTGGAAAATCATTTACTTAAATTTAAGAAATTGAGGTACTCACCAATCGTGCACATCGGCACCGATTAGCAGCAGACAGCGATTCAGCGGCGGTATGATGGCTTTGGTGATGTAGTAAATGGCGTTAATCTTGAGGCCCTCATCGGTCAGCAGCTCATGCGGACTGCGCACTAGACGTATAAGCGGCACACCGGGCGGACCGTTCACTATGACGAACGGCACACGCTCGCCGCAGCGCGGTATGCGACGCGGATCACTTTGTAACCATTTTCTGTACAGTTCAAAAACATTTTTATGAATAAATTTTTACAAAATAAGATTTCAAAAATTAATGGCACCTTGTCAGCTCCAATGCCGGCACACAGGCTGTGGGTTTGTAGCCATTCAGGCCACGAAACTCTTTGGCGAATATCAAATCCTGCAAGTTGGCGCGTCCGGACAACAGCTTCGTGAATTGCCGGCAGACGTACTGTTTCACCTGGCTAACGTCTGCCGTCTCGAACAGTATGCGCAGCACCTTTTCCAGCATTTTGGCCACTGCAGGGCAGCCATCGCGCCGCACAGTTTCAATGCCTTTTGCTTCGTACACGGGCTCAGCCTGCTCGGCTGTCTCGTACATGTAGCCCACGTAGCGTTTCTTGGTCTGAAAGTGCTTCAAATGTGTAGGGTGCACAACGGAAAGTGTAATACTTTGCCTACCTGCAATATGCACGGCTGATAGACCTTCTCCAATTTCAACTTGACCGGCTGCGGATTAGCCTTAGTCACCGCTTCAGCGATTTCCTCACCAATTTTGAATGCCTGCTGACGATTGCGACCCGGCACGAGCACAAACATCGAGTCCGTGTCACCGTAAACCACCTGCACCTTCCACTTTTCATTGGCCTCCACCAGCTTAATGGCACGTTCCAGTGTTTCACGGCCCTTGGCCACCACCGAATCGCCCACCTCAACTGCTGGCATGCGGCCACTAAAATTGGCCGCTGTGTAACCGTAGGTGACATTCGCCATCAGTTTCAGACCGAGCTGGCGTGAATGCAGTATGCGCTGCAACGCCGAGTTGGTTTTGTGCAGCTTCATCGACTGCTTCACCATTAGACGCGTGTCCAGTATTTCGGTCAGCATGCGTGGCAGTATGCCCTCACGCACAGATGACTTGACGAAGACCACACCGCCCGGCGAAATGGTGACGAGATCGCGATCGAAAAGTTTGCGCAGCATGCTGGGAGAAACGCGCAACTGCGAGGCGCCAAATTCAAAAGCAGTCGAACTGAAGTAAATAAACAGAATGAAGCATAGATAGAAGTGGATATTTGCATTGAGACCAGAGACGATCTATTGTGCCCTCGACAATTTTTAGAGAACGTCCCCTAATCCCACTGACCTAATGAAGCTTAGTAACTTACGGGGAAAAAGTGTTTAACAACGCTCGAGATTAATTTTCACACAGAGCCTGATAGCATAAAATTCTGCCTGAAAAATACTGGGAGTTTTGTTCCATTGGTGCCATCTCATTCTCCACTCCCCTCTTCGTGAGCGCTTTATGTAATCACGCTGCCTAAGAGGTGGATGAAATTTCTTCGCAAAACGTCTGGAAGCTAGTTCTTTTCGCTTCCCGAACTTTCTTTGTATTACATATTTGGTGAGTGAAGTGGTGTATTCATCCCATTCACCAGTCGGCTTTACCATAGATAGATGGATTTGAAGGGGGAAATGTGCACTAAGACCAAAGTTGATCTATTGTGCCCCCTACAACTTTAGAGAACATCCCCCAATCCCATCAACCTAATGAAGCTTAGTAACTCACGTGGAAGTAGGTGTTTGACGTTCTCTTCTGCAAGCCAGTACTGGCCCAGGTGCTGTCTCCTACTGCGGCATACCGCATCGCAGTGCAGTATGACGTGCTCAGGAGTCTCCTCCGCCGTTTCGCAGAGTCTGCAGACGCTTACCTGTTCTAACCCGATTGTGCATGTGTTTCCTCATCCTGAAGTGCCCGGTTAACAGTCCGGTGACCAGTCTAAGCTGGGTTTTCCTTAGTCTGAGGCATTCTTCACTCCATCTGGAGTTATATCCTCTGATGAAGATTTTCGACTGCCTAAGACCTGTGGCATTTGACCAGTGTTCTGAGTTTCTGCTTCTTTCCTCAAGTCTTAGTGACTCTGCTAGAGTGCTTTTGCCCAGCCCGATTAAAGGTTCTGGTACAAGGGGGATCGTAGCTGCACCAGTTCTAGCAAGGCTGTCAGCCTCCTCATTCCCTCTGTGTCCTGGAACCCAGAGGATTTTAACCTGGTTATATGTACCCAGTTTATTCAATGCTTCTATGTATTCCAGCACCAACCCTGAGGTAATCCCATACGATTACGATTAGTGCTTTGATGGCTGCTTTACTGTCAGTACAAATGACTGTCTTACCCCCTGTACAAACGCTCGAGGTTAATCTGCGCACAGAATCTAATGGCATATAACTCTGCTTGAAATATGCTGGGTGTATTCCCCATGGGTTCATAGTGCTTGAAGCGAGGTCCAAATTGAAGAGCCTCCGCGTGTCAGTTCTGAGCTTTGCCAGGGTGTTATTCCACCACAGTGTGGATTTCTTCCTGGACTCCCTACTTTTCGGGCAGCTTCAATGATATGCATTCATTACTCCCTTGTTTAGGATTTCGACCGCTTGCTCAACTTCTAGGAGATGCCTCATCCTACCTCGAACTTTACTAGCAGATTGGTAAATTTTTTGCAGACCGTTTTCTTGGGATTTTTGGTTGAAGGTATCTCCATAATGCCACCTGCTATTTTGAATTCAATCATCCTATGGTCTGATAATGAAGGTTCTCTAGACACTCTCCAATCAAATACATAGTCGCCAATTCTAATTCTTCTAAGCATTCTAAGTTTTGGCCGGTTACTCACTGTCCTAAATGTTCGACGCGTCCAAGGCAGGTGGAAAAACAGTAGTTGTAGGCAATGATCATGCTGGGATACAAGCTTTGAAAATCCAATACTATTACCGGATCCGGGTAGAAGCGAGACTGTGGCTCCAATATCAAAGGCAGATACTCGGGCGCACGCATATGGGCGCGCTGCTGCACGCTCGGCGACAAGGGTACCAAATTTTTCGGCTTAGCCATTCTGCAGAGAACAATTTCATTGATATACCTACAATGCAACCGATTCGAGTAGAGCCCTACCTCAGCATCATGCTTTCCACACGAAATTGCGAGCCACGTGACAGCACTTCGTAGAATTGTATGCCAATCAGTTTGGCCATTTCACTGGTTCTGCCAATCAAGTCCAACTGCTCCAACAACGCCAGTGTGCCGCGCACTCGCTCCAAATAATACTCAATTACAATCCAACGTGTTGTAGGCGCAGCAAACCAATTGGTCAGTTCGTCAAAACTATGCCAGGGGCCACGCTTGTGCAGAATATGGTACATCACATTCTCGAAGGTGTACGAAGTTAAGGCAATTTCGGAGCGCATCAAGCGCCAAACATCCAACAGTATGCGGCCACAAAGTTTCATCTGCAATTTAAATTAACCCGTCTTGTATTAAAACTGCTCAGCGAAGTCCATTTTATGTTCATGAAACCTCAAAATCCAAGTCTGTAAAGTGCTCACGATCTTCATCGACAAATTCACGCACTTTCTGCGATGGCACACGCGACAGCAGCGGCCCAATGTTGAAGCACAGATGTTTGGCGCGCTCCATCACATAACCCCATGAGGCCATTTCAATTTCATAGCCCGCATAAATGTCCGCATCCCAGTGCGCACATAAAGCCAGCAGCGCCTCCAACGCTTTAATTTCCGTTTGCACCACCTGCACCTGAATGTCAGCATCGAGGCCGTGCACTTTGCCCTCGCGCAGCACATCGCTCTGATCGCTAACAATAATATAACCGCAATCTTTGCCGGGCAGTTGCGTTGGCTTGTCGCCAGCATTGGCTGCCGGAATGCTATTTTCCACGGCATAGAAAATGCAGCGAATCTCGTCTATTTGTGGATTGGGACAGAGCTGTTCCCGCGTGGGCACAAACACTTCCAGCGACATGGTGGTGAGGTAATTATACTGAAATAAAATTATATCTTATATATAAAATTCAAGATGATGCTTTGACCAAGTTCAGCGCACCTCTATATCGGCTTTTGCTTGCTGCAAATTCTCCAGATTAACTTTGAAGCCAAACGTGTTGTCCAGGCTTGCATAGCTCAAGCCGAAACTGATGTCGTGCAGTCCTGGCGATTCGCTTTGCAGGTTCTTTACAAAAGATGAGCGTCCCAGCTGTGCCAAGACGCTTTGGCTGGAAACGCTTGCATTACTGGAATGCTGTGAACTGTGCTCGCTGGGCCTAATGTCATTGCTGCTGCCACCTGTTTCTAGCAAATGCTCCATGGCAGTGCCGTCCGTGGTCGCCGAGTCTGCTGAACGCCTGCCAGTGTCAATTGCAGCCTTCAGCCGGGCGTTCAACGAAAGCCTGGCACCTGCCGAGCGACGTTTCCGTCTGGCGGCGCTTCTCACAGCAGCTGACGAACTTTCCCCGCTTACGTGTGTTGTTAGCGGAGTAACACTTAGTTCCGGTTCTACGCCACGGCTTGTGCTCTCTTCCAAGATACTGTCTGGCGTCATAGGTGTCAGCGTAATGCTACGCGTGGAGCAATCCACATCCTCATCTGCATCGGCCTTCGCAGAGTCATCATTTAGCATCAGCATCACACGCTGGCGACGCACTTTAATGGGACTATCCGCTTCAACGTAACCATGGCTCTTCTGTTCCGCTTCCATTGGTTTTCCGTTGCCTTTTGCCTGCAGCAATTCCCTTGCCTTGAGCCACACTTTGGCATCATGTCTGTCGGGCGCATTGATTTGTGGCGTTATTAGCATCTGCCGCTGACTGGCAAAATACTCCCGCACACGCTGCGCATCGCGGTAGCGATTCAATGCCATAGGGCCGCCAATGTCGAAAAGCTTTTGACGCCGCCACTCAGCCAGCCCCTTCAAATCGCTGCCCAGCACACTCTCGAACTCGGCGCAATCGTTCAGCCTGTTGCCCGGTATCTGCAAAACCGTATAGCCCACCTCTTTTTGCTTGGTTATATCGGCGGGATTACTGTAAAATGGCTTTTGAAACTCGTACTCAAAAATGTCCAGCTTACGACAGCCGGCCAGCACCTCCTCGTAGGTTGGTGGCAAATCGAGTGGTGTTATAGCAATCGTTGCCGCTGTGTCCGAGACGGTGAAACCAGTCGAGCTGGATATAAGGTTTGTCCTCTTTGAGTGTATGCTTGTTGCAGTGATTGATGTACTTTGCTTGGGCGGCACAGGGGGACTGGAGCCTTCGCTAAACACCAGCGGACTGTCCAATTCAAAGAATGAAGTCTCATAAAAGCTGTGGATTTTTGCATCGTCTTCCATTGCAACTTCTTCATCATTGTCTGTGTTGACAAAATTCGCTTCTTCATTACTAATTTCTGCCGATTTGCTTTCTCGCTCTGTAGGTGTGGCTATGTGTTTTTTGCGTGCCAGATGAAAACTTCTACGCAATATCTTTAAATTCGGCGTTTTGCGCAACTTCACAAGCGAATGCTCGGCCTCCGTATCGGAGGCACCAATTTCTTGGTCACTTTCGTCGACTTCTGTCGGACTCACAGCAATCACGGAGATATCGGATTTTGCTGCCACACAGTCTTTTAGGTCCGCAATTTCTTCGGCCGCATTTTGTGAACTTTTGGTTTTTGTAGAACTTGCATTGCATTCATCTGAGTCGCTTATTTCTACAATTTCGTGCGCCGCATTTTGTTTACATTTCTTTTTAGAGCTGTTAGCACAATTTTCTTCTGACTCGCTAACATCTTCAATCTGGTCTGCGGCATTTTTTTGGTTTATTAACATTTTCGCACAACTTTCTTTTGATTCGCTAACATCCTCAATCTCGGTTATCATTTCTGTTGCAATTTGTTTCTTTCTTTTAGCTAAACCAGTTTTTGGCGATACGTTTTCGTTCTTGGGAACCGCGCTGCTAGCAATGTTTTCATTCAAAATTTTAATTTTGGTTATCTCCTCAATATCTTTTGTCATGTCTTTAAAGTTTCTTTTTTGGGGAGATACTTTTGTAACATTGTTCGGTACCTTTTTGCTATTAACTTCAATCACATTTTCTACAGTATCGTGTTTACTGTTTTGCACGTTGCGAGTTTCCTCAGCATCGCTGATCTCCACTATTTCCGGCATCACATCCACTGCACATATTTCTCTCTGCTTTACATTGATTGAGGTTTGCTTAGCATTGATTTCTGTGCTCTTTTTCAGAGCTTCTGATTGCCTTTTAGACTTGGACTTCAAATTGTTATTTTCTGCTTTTTTTACTGAAGCAGCATCACTATCCCGATCCTTTAAGTTGTAAACTTTCAATAGCCTTTCGCTTTTTCTACGTGGCGTCAAAGCACAAGTTATATGCGTTTTATCCAAATCAAAAGTCCGGCGTGAGCGGCGAGTTGGCGTTCTTTCAAAAAGATAAACAAATTGTATGAGCTATAGTTGGTCGGGAAATCAATGTAGTGAAATCATAAAAGCAGTCTTACTTTTCATTTTCATTGGTGGCCACAGTTTCAGGCAAATCACTAACACTGGACATACTTTTACGCCGCATTTGTGTCAGCGCCAAACGTTTGCCTAATGACACTTTCGGGCTGTTAATTAATGACATGAAATACTATTTAAAGGATAATGTAACCACAGCTACTAAACCTTTCAATCTTGGCCACTGCTACACTCATACGTGAAGCTTTTGTTGCTCTCTTTGGTGTTGCTTCGTCCAAGGCGCTTGTCAGATTTTCTACAAATTAAATTAATTAGTAATGTTTAAAATAGTTAGAAAACCCATGAGGAGCTTGCTTACTTTTCCCCGAACGATTCGTCATTATCAAAGGCAACGGTGCATACTTCTTGGCTGCACTGGATTTTGGAGTGCGCGGCGAACGCGTTGGAGAGATATTTGTGTTCTTCGAAGTTTTCGGTGTGGTAGGTGGTGTTTGTGTGAGTTTCAAGATGCTTGATTTTCTGCCTCTTCTTGATTTTGTTGGTGTACGCAGACGATCATTAGCACCATCCATTTGTGGCACGGGCGATGTTGGATGCGATGTTTTGGCCGTAGGAGAGACTTGACTTGGGGTCCACTTCAGCATGAGCTCATCAATATCATCCAGTATGATAGAGAAATCTTGCACATTTTCAGCGCCTTCATTATCCGAGTCGCTATCACTTGCTGTCATGGATCGTTTGCTGGCAACCGCAACGGTTTGCTTGTCGAGCAGTTCAGGCGAAAGTTCAACTAAATGAAAGTTAAGTAATTAAATAATTTTTCAGCATTTGAATATGCCGTGAGATACAGTTTTTATGCTGTTGACTCAAGGGCGCCAAAGTGCTATCTAAGTCAACTCGCTGCCCATTGGAGCTGCCCTCCTCCAACTCCTGTAACACATCTAGCAATTCCAAATCCTCAGCACGCACTGTAAATAAGTCAATCAACATAAAAACAAAGATCAATAGGCACATTCAGTGCTACATACGGCTGGCATTCAGTGGCGCGCTTGTTTGCTGCGTAAGGCTCAATACCAGCTCCTCATCAACCAAAGTGTCCTCTAGGAAAACACTGTCATCAACATTAGAAGTGGCATTAGCGCTTCCGCTTTCGTTGCTTAATAATGTTTTATTTTGTGGGGCTGTTTCAAAGATACTGTTGTTCGACAAGTGATTCTCAATGTAGGAGGCATTGATTAATTTATCATCCTGTGTGCACTCCTCCGGATACACTGAGTTGCCCATTATTTTGCGCAAATTAAAAGTGCGTTTCTGCAAAACATAAATTAGTATTGAAACCATTGAAGCCAATTTGAACATGTTCTTACATGTTCATTTGTGGCGGTGGCATTCAGTGTGTTGTTCATAGCATTAAGTGCCAGCGTGCTGTTTAGCGTTTGCTCAGCCTGACTGCCACTTTCCAAACTCGATATTTCCAGTGAAATTAATTTGCTTAACAGCGCCGTGCGATGGAATAAATCGCTTTCGGTGGGCTGAACTTCTGGTCTCTCCTGTGTGCTGGGCACTTCTAGTGGTGGTATCTAAGAAGTTTAGTTTTAGCACAACTTTAGCTGCAATTTTGAATTTGCATTTCACGCACTGCATTTAGTTTTTCCTCATCTTCCGCCAATGCCACCGCCAAGTTTTGTCTTCGTATGCGCTCATCGTGCCAAATGGCCTCAATGCCGGGATTGGCGTGCATGTTGTTACTCTTCGCTACCAGCTGAAAGCGATTCAGTATAAAACTGGAACCAATGTCCACCTCCAAGGCGCTGCTCGACATCTTCTTGACAACAGTCGCGCTCAGAATTTGTTCAAAGCGTATATCTGCAAACGGTATAGCTAAACATACAACAATAAAGCATTTTATTAATACAAAACAAAGTTTCTTTCTTTCTTACGTTCATTGTCGTCGCCGCGCCGAAATTTCACAATTTCCAATGGCACATGCAGAAAACTCATGCCGTACAAATTGTAGTCGATCATAAATTGCAGTATGTAGGGAACATGCGCCTCGCAGGGATGAAAATTCTTGCCCAATATGGCACCATTCTGCAGCAGATTGGCAGCGCGTCGCACAAAACGCGGGTTGAACATGTAAATCTTTAGGAATTGATGCTCCGAGCGATGATAACCATAGAAGGGACTGTGAAAGACAGGCAATTAGTTTTGTTTTGTTTTCGTATGGAAAAAACAGGAACAGACTACGCACATGCCCTTCACCAGCTGCACCTTGAAGACATGCTGTGTCTTCGAGCTGCCTTGTCCCAAGGATACGTTTATGGCCTTGTCCACGTTCATTGCTATCTGGTAGACGGCCTTGTGCACCGACTCAAAGTCCTTTTTCTCATACGGTATGTAGAAGTAGGGAAAAACGCCATGAACATGCATGCAGGTCTTCTGGCCATTGCTGGTGGAGCCAAAGATGCGTACAATGGGCACCTGTGTGTACACAAGTAAGTAATGTTGTTGGTAGTTGTTAGAATGATGTGTAGAATTATTGGGCTGCATTGACGTTACCTTTTTGATCTCGGCGCCGCGAAACTCCGAGTAGCGTGGATCCAGTCCGGCGGCGGGTTTCTCCATATAAAAATCCGCTATCACTAGGCGTATGGAGAAGACGCCTTCAATATTGCTGCACATTTTATGTATTGGTAAAAAAAATTCGTTCAAACATGAGAACTAACTATTTTCCTAATTTCTAGTAAAGATTGGAAGATTGGAAGATTGGAAGATTGGATTGGAAGAATTCTTGCAAAATTCAAAAGAATTAGCGCCCTCAGCTGCGCAGTGCCGCTAAACGCCAGCTGTTGTAGTTGTTGGGTCAACTGTTTTGTGAACAGAAAAAGTGTTGCAGCTTTGTGCTAAGGGGAAAAACTTTATACACGGTTTATATGCCGAACAGTTTGAGAGGCTTTGGATTTAGAAGAACAATTTATTTTTATTTTATAAGAATCACAAACCTAAATAAATGTTGGTTAATAAAATTTTAAATTGAAACCGCAAGTGCAGCTGGTAGGTGTTTTTTGTTGTTAAGCCTGATATTGCATTACAAAAGTTGTTGATTTCTTCTCGTATGTAGAAGCAAGCAGCTTGATTGCAGCCCGACTGAAACTATTGCACTTTCTCACGTTTACTTAAAATTACAGTACTTTTCGCTTAAAGCGAACTTCGAGGGACTGGCAAAATGGTTCGTTTTAACCGAAAGTTCGCTTTAAACGGTTTCCTAATAAGCGAAAACATAAAGCGCGTACTTTTGAAATTGGTTCGTTCTAGGCGGAAATTCGTTTTAGACGGGTTCGTTATAAACGAAAAAGACTATTTTGAAAAAATAGTATTCTTTTTATTAGTATTTTTTTATTGCCGCATTCACCATCTACCCACACAATGAAACAAACACATTCAAGTTTAATTTTTTTTTTGTTTTATTTAAGATTTGTTTTCCTTTGTAGAGCTTTTATTATGCATAATTTCATTTAAATAGTTTTAAACCCTTTTATTTTTGCCATGTTCTTTTTATACATATTATAATTGTTGTTGCTGTTGTTTTTCGGTTTTTGTTTCGTTTTAAATTTTGTTTGTTGTTGTTTATATTAAAAATTTTATTAGTTCATAAATTTGTTAATATTAAATGTTGCTCATTTTAAAAGTAGATAATCATAGCGTATGGGTTTGGTTTTGCTTTCCTTTTTTCATGTTTTTGTTTTTGTTTTAGAGTTCATTTAAAGACAGTATAAAGTCATTCATTCATTTAAATTAGTTGCTAGTGTTGTTTTTAATGATTAATTTGGGTTTGGTTTTGAATTTGCATTTTTGTTGAAGTTGAATTTGCGAAATTTTGCGATTCTAAATGGTTTTAGTTTTAATTGCGTTAAATTTGTTTACTTAAGAATAGAGATGTTAATTTGAAACGCTAGAGCACAGCTAATGAGTGACGGGGGGGGTAGTGAGTTAATGACTGTTAGAGCAATAGAAAAGAAGCGAGAGCGAGTGTGTGTGTGTGTGTTTGGGAAAGTGAATAAATTCTGTGGCCGCAAGTCCATAAGTATTACTTAAAGGAATATGCTAGCAGCCTTAACTCAATGATGCCTCAAGTCGACTTATGCGTTTAGTGTTTTTGACCACAGAATTGTCATAGAAATGAAGTAAATGAATGAAGTGGTTAAATGCGCAACAGTTCGTCGTTGCAGAAACCAAAAGTCGTATGTTCCATTGAATTTAATAGCACATACGACAATCGTTTTCTCAGGCGACCAGTTGTTTGTCGTTTGCAGTCTGGCCTGGCACTTGCACCTTCGGGCCACTTGTTCGCTGTTGTTCGCTGGGTTCAGTTGTTCACTTCTTTACAAGAGTAATGTTCATGTGTGAGGCCAAAGCACAGCTTTTTGGTTGCTACAGTGAAAATGTTACATAGTTTTGTGCTTAGGGATTGCTTAGGTAATTTCAATTCATCAAATTTCATTTCAATGGTGAATCTATTTATGTGTGTGTAGTAGTAGTAGTAATAGTCAAAGTGCCTTTTGCAATGTACGCGTTCTATCAGAAAAACAAAAACAACTCACGTGTACTTGTACAATGTGCAGATTACTGCTCCTCATAAGCTATTTGTTGATTCAATTTCAATTTAAGTTTAGTTAAGTGTGTTATGCGTTTCTTGTTTCATTTCATTAGCATTAATATTGGTGTGAGATTTTATTGTTTAATTTTTTAGATTTATGCAGTTAAGGCAGAAAGTTTCAATTAATCAAAATACGCGAGTTTCGCTACAACAAACGTGCATTCGAAGAGGTCTCGTTTGTTGGGGAGGGGGGGCGGGGATGATGTTTGGGATGAGCGCATACAACAACAATATCAAATGTGCAAAATAGTAAAAAGTTGAACAAATCTGCAGGAGCTGTGGACATTTGAGAGCAAGAACAGTTGTTGAGAATCAAATACTCTTCTTCTTCTAAATCAAATATGTTCAATTTAACTAAAATTACAATAAAATCAAAATCTGCCATTTCCCAGTGCAGTTTGCATATTTTGTTTTTTCTCTTTTTGCTTTTTTTTGGGGATTTCTGTTTTAATTTAAATTCAAGTAAATAATAAATTCATTTGACTACAATTCATTATTTTGTTATCTAATTCCTTTTTGCATTTAGAAAAAGTATGACAATACAATTTTAATATATTTTTTCTTATAATTTGTTCTTGTAGTGTGCAAGATTTGCCTGACGCCATGTCAACTTTTTCTGCATTCATAAATTTCTTAATAAAGTTAAAAAGTACTCAATTATATTTAATAATTTGTTTGCTTTAAAGTTTAGTATTTTTCTTCGTCTTTTTGTTTTTTGTTTTTGTTTTTATTTTTGTATATTGCAAGAGAGATTGTGGGTTTTACTTTCAATTTGTCACGGCCCGTTGAACAACGTGTCGCTTTTACATTACCAATGGAAAGTAAACGCTATGCAAGTTCAAAATATAAAACGTACTTTTATATTTAGCATTCATGATTTCGCATATAAATACGATTTTATATACACATCTTTATATATATATATATAAGTTTTTGTGATTTAATCAACTCACATTTTATGCATCAATTAAACGCGCACTTCCAAAACGGCGGCAACTCAGTGCCACAGTGGTTGCAAAGTGTTAATAAATCTGTGGCCTTTGCCGGCTCAATGCTCAATAAGAGTTCAATTGGTATTATTACAAAAAAAGAACAACGATAGCGCATCGTAGTGTTAAACTTTAATTAGTATGTATATTATGCATATAAAATATATATTACATAATGATTTACACATAGGAAACAGAAAACGCTTAAATATTACGTGTAGAGCTTCGCTTAGCGCTAACGAAGAGTTGAACATAAGATTAAGTAAGTTGAGAGAAATGTGCTAATGCGGTTGTCATTCGGAGTATCATTGTTGTAGATACAACAATACAATACAGCAATGGATTTGTAAAACAAAAATTCATACATTTTAGTTCAAGGCAATGATGCGGAGGAAAATTAACTAAAACAAAACACGTTAAAAATTAATGATTTGTGATTTTTAACAGGCAAATTTGGTTATTTGTTATACTTAAGGCTACTTAAGTGGGCTGAATAAGAGAGAGTGTGTTAGTAATCCCACAGGTGTAGACTGCGTTTGCATGGCACAGGTCAAGTTTCAGTTCAAGTACGATTTTGAATTGGGGAAAATTCACAGATAGTGTTGGCGAGTTGAATGCGATTTTAGTGAAAATGCTGCACATGCCACGCATAAAGGTGTGGGCATTAAAGATAATAAAAAACTGTATTAAAAATTAGAAATTCACACAACTGGCAACAGTTCAACAATTCAATGCGTTTTCAGACAAACACATCAAATGTTGGCATGAAGTGGACGCTGACAACAAGAAATCACACACTGACTGCACGAAGCAGCAGTGTGTACTTCAAACTTGGATTAAAGTTCTGGTTGTGACTTTTATCTTGGCGAAATAAATTCACAAATTCGCATGTACCCGAATAATTAAAATGGGCAACGCAACAACTAGAAAACACATAAAAACACATTTCAACTGCAACACCTGTTTCGCTGTGTGGTCTGACTAGAATAGACTATATATGTATGTAAGTATGTGTGTGTGTGTGTATGTATGAATGGCTGTACTGTGGGCACGAGCAACGAGGGAAGAGTTCTGATGGCATTTATTGTACACATATGTAAATCATAAAAACCCTATTCATTCGTTAAATAGTTAAAAATAAACGTATTTAAAGTTATTTTAAAGCTTTTTTATGCTTCTCATCAAACGCCAAATGTACGCTTCCACATGTATTGTATATGCGCGCATGTTAACTGACTGCACGACGGTCGACATGTGGACGTCGCGTCGCGTCTGTCTGTCGCGTATTGCTGCTGCCCCATTGCCGCTGTCCTGCCTGCTCGCTAATTGCTGCTTTCCTAAACGCATCGTTCTCTTGTTTACTTTTGGCAATTTCTTGAAAGTCCTTAAAGCTCCAAATCTTATAAATAACTAACGCACAAAGAGATTTTTCTGTTTTGCAGCGCGGATATTAAGTAACCATGTGCGGTGTGAGATTTACACAATTTTTTACTCGGTGTATGCGTGTATGTATTATGTATTGTATATGCATTTGTTTATATATATATATATAGTATTTATGTATACGGCGATTGTTAAAAAGTCATAGTTTTCATTATGTATGTATGTATGTATGAAGATGTCCAGTATGCTTTTGGTAGTTTGATTTCTGCACTGTTTAGACCAATAAATATTCGAGTAAAATGTTTTTTATAGTGTGTTTTTGAACAATTTTGTTGTTGCTGTTGTTAATGTGGTTGTTGTTGTTGTTGATCATTTCATGTTAGCTTTTAATTAGAAAAATTCAATATTGCTGTATTTACGTTTGTTTCTTTTTATTTCTAATTTTAATGAAAATAAAGTTTGAAATTTTGCTGTGGTTCTCTTCCTCTTTTTGTTTTGTTTTGTCTGCTTATTCGTTCATCATCATCACCATTCCATTTCTTCAACTTTTACATCAATTTATGAAAACGTTCAACGTGATTATTCCCTTCTACAGTTTTCTTTTTTGCATCTTTATGGTTTTACTTTATAATATTTTGTTTTATTCACTATATGGTACTTTTGCATTTTTCTTAATGAGAGCATAACTAATTTTTATTTATTTAATTTTTTTGTTGCTTTTCATTTTCTTGTTTTAGCTTAACATTAGGAAAAGTAAAACACTTTAAAACATGATGTTCTTCTTCCAGAAACTGGCAAAAATATTAACAAATCACAAAAGAAAAGGAAATATGTACTCAATCGACTCGTGTCTCAACTAACAAGACCGTATTTATATACTAAAAAAAAAACAACTCAACGAGAAGAACAGCTTAAACGGCTTGATTTAGTTTACAAAACAGGGGAACATTGGGACGAGGGCGGGGTATAGGAAATAAAGCCCGTATAGAAAATATAAAGCGATAATAGACTGTGTAGCGATCGAGCGACTTTAAACATCAACAACCATTTTTTTGTGTATATCCGTATTGCCAACCACCGAGCAGAACTCGTCGAAGGAGATTTTGCCATCCTCATCTTTGTCGGCAAAGCAAATAGTCTTATCTACAATTTGTTGTAATTGTGTATCCTTAAGATTATTTCCTACCATCATTTTTAGCACCTGCAAATAGACATCGAAATCGTCAAATCATAGAGATAGAGAGTAGTGGAATGGGGAAGCACTACGCACCTGAAACAGTTCACCATTCGATATGTAACCATCGTTATCCATGTCGTAAATGCGAAATGCAAAACGCAACTTGGACAGCTTGTCGCCTTTGACGCTGAATTGTGAGACGCCCTGTATGAACTCTTTGAAATCGACCTCGCCATTGCCGTCCGCATCGAATATGTCGATGACGCGCTGCACCAGCGGATTCTGTTGTAATTCGGGTAATGACATGAACTCATCGACACTCAAGGCGCCCGAATTGTCCAAATCCAATTTGCGGAAACGTTTGCCCAAACGACGAATCTCATCGGCATCGACTGTAAAATACAAACGAAACAGTTGAGGTTAGAAAAATTGTAAGGAGTTGTACTAACAATCGAAATAAGTGAAAAGAAAAGTGTAAAATACGAAATGAAAGCTTTGGAAAAATTGTATGGTTCGAACAGGTACTGATTAGGGATTGCAATCCCGGGGTCGCGAATCCCGTAATCCCGGGATCCCGGACAATTTCAGTCCCGAAAAATCCCGGGATTGACAAAATCCGATCCCGGGATTGAAACAAAAACAAAAAGCATACTTTTTGCTTTTGTCACACAAAAAGCATTCTTTTTGCTTTTGTCACGTTGATTTCAAAAAATGTAACCCGTCTTATTTAACACAAAAAATAAATTGCCCATTGCCTGTGACGTTTGAATAAGTGTTAATGCAACAATAGCTCTGTTTGTGTAGAACTACTTTTTACAAATTTATACAAAATAGCTCTGTCCAGTCTATCTTTTCCAGTACAGATTTGCCAGTAACCAAAATCAGAAGTGCAAACAAGCTTACGCTGCCAAAAAATAATCCATTCAAAAAAGTAAACAACCAGCATTTTCTAAAAACATGCCAGTTTATTTCTTCTTTACCCTAATGTGACTTATCACATTCACAATACGCAAGGAAAATGGTATAAAGAGGAGAGGAGAAAGGAAAAGCTAATATAAAACCATCAGCATTTGTGAATTAAAACTATAGCGAAACTGAAATTATTGACAGCTATTACTCACACTGAATTTCACTTATTTTGAATGGCCAAAACTTGAAGATTTACACATATACGATTTGCTCTACTTGTATTGAATCAGAGAGATGCCTTTTTTAGCTGGTTAGTCAGGTGATTTGGCAATTAAATGTGTTTTTAAGTTATTTTTCATAAATAGTTTGTTCTTAGTTTTAAATTCAGTACACAGAATTGTATTTAATACATAGATATAATTTATTTGATTGAAAAAAAGACTGAACTAGTTCCTTAAAGTAATATATTCAATCCCGAACAAAATCCCGGGATTCCGGGATTGTGATTTTCAGTCCCGAAAATCCTGGGATTGTAAAACTGGTCCGGGATTGCAATCCCTAGTACTGATCTATAAACTAATTAGTTGGCAACTTAATAACTAATATCGCACGCCCACTGCAAAAGTGACACAACTCAAAAGAAAAAGACTCAACTCAGAGAAAAAAAATATTTTGCTTTTTATTAAATAATGATAGAACCTTTTGTATGTAATTTGTTACTAGGAGAGTGCCCTGTACTCATGCATAAAGAAAGAAACACCTGGGGGACCATCTTATCAGGTGTACAACTTTGCTTCCGCCGTTTTCCGATAGGTGGCTGTACCCGCTGAGGCTGGTTGAAATACATAGATGGTAATGCCTTTAAAGTGAGTGTGGACAGTGCCTAACGAATTGTCATCGCCGTTTCAGTGACAGTTGTTCTTGTTTTCGTATTATTCACGCTCGAAAATGTCCGTTTATGTGCCCAATTCTCGCCATTTGCGGGAAGTTTTACTTTTCTGTTACAATTCGAAAAAAATGCAGCTGAAGCGCATCGAATGCTCTCAGAAACTTACGGTGATGCTGCTCTGAGTGAAAGAACGTGTCGGGAGTGGTTTCAACGTTTTAAAAATGGTGATTTCGATGTCGAAGACAAACATGGTGGTGGAAGACCAACACGACAATGCTCGGCCTCACGTCGCAAAAGTGGTCAAAAAGTACCTGGAAACGCTGAAATGGAAAGTCTTGCCCCACCCGCCGTATTCCCCAGATGTCGCCCCTTCTGACTTCCACCTATTCCGTTCGATGGCACACGGCCTGGCAGATCAACATTTTTAATCCTTCGAAGAATTGGAAAAATGGATTGCTTCATGGATAGCGTCAAAAGAGTACTCCTTTTTTCTAGCCGGGATCCGAAAATTGCCGGAAAGATGGGAGAAAGTTGTCGCTAGCGACGGACAATACTTTGAATAATACATCTGTAAGCACTTTTTCGCAATAAAGCTTTTAATTTTGGAAAAAAACGGCGGAAGCAAAGTTGTACACCTGATATACCAGGTACGGACTGGGTATCCAGAGGTGTAGGAAGTATACTAAAATTTCTCCTGGATACCGGACTCACTGACAGTCTGTGAAGTCCAAGTAGGGGGCACAATAGATCTAAAGGTCGCAGTGCATCATCTCCATCAATAATAATAATAATAATAATAATGTAATTTGGTAGATAAGATAGAATTAATGTTAGGATTAATATTCTATCCCAATAAAATCTTCAAAAAATGGCATAATTTCTGTGGTCAAAAGCAGTAACCGCTTAAGTCGACTTAAGAAGAAGTCGAGTTATGGATGCCACCATGCTCCCTTGAATGTGCTCTACGTTTGTGTAAAATCGGGAGTTTGTAACTTTAAAATAAAAAAAGTTATTAATAAAAACCTATTCGCGTTACTACTTTTAATTGTAGATATGCGCCTAAAACTTTAAAACGAGATTGACCCATTAATTTTCGACATAGGCGGTTATTGCTTTTGACCATAGATTTGTTGTACAAAATAGATAAAATAATGGAAAAAAGAATTTGATTTTAAAAATGAGCTGTGGAGTTGTATGAAATTTTTTAAGACATGAACATAGCACAGGGATTTAAAAGAGTGTCGACGGTACAGAGGGCAGCTGTGTCTCCAGTGAAAGGACCCAGTTGGGTACGTCCCCATTATATCTTGGTGCGACCAACTGGAGAAATCAGCGCGCAAAGAAGAAGCACCTGTAGGGCAGTAATAAAGTTTGTGTATTCTTCTACTGGATCTATTCAAGATTCTGTAAAAATGTAACTTATTGGCGCGAACTGCCGAAACGAGGCATTCAGTGTTCATCGACAAAATATAGTAATTTTTTTTAATTTTTTTACATCAAAATGCATTCATTAACAACCCCTGTTTCTTTTCCTTACAGTTGGCGCTATAACAATTGCAATATTTCTTGTTGGTGTCAACTGTTTTTAAATTGTAATCACCACTGTGCATCGTCACTCACTGATTCGGAGAGCTTCCTTTGCCTGGGTGCACTCGCCTGCAATCAAAACACACTCAGAGCGCTGGGTCTGTGGCACACATTTTTTAAATTGCAGATATTTTACTGAATAGTGATTCTAAAGCACCTGATTGCAATGCAAATTGAAACAAAATGCGACGCTTTTGAGGTCAATGAACATTTAGCTATTTTGTTGATATTTTTATGGGGAGCTGCTGCCATTCGCACGGCAATCAGTTAAATGTTCGCATTTCAGACATACTAGAGCGTGTCAAACGAACTCACATAGATATAGAAAATCGACATGAAAATGCAACAAATTGCTTGCAAGCATAGCGAACATGGCAGAAAATTTTTGGTGCTAAAGAAAAATTAAATTTACACTCATTAGCCAAATCAGAGTCGACACAAGAGATCGTTCTCTCGCAGCAATTATAAACGAATGTCAAGGCGGGCCCGTACAACAGACAACATACAAGTAATTTATAGCGAAAAAGCAATTTCGAAGCGAATTTTCGCCATGGCACGACTCACAACCGAGTGGTCGCCGGTGGCTGGTGCTGCGCATGTAAACAACAATGGGCCTTTATGCTGTGGTAAATTTGAATATTCAAACAGCCCAGAATTGCACTGAAATGAGCTGTTCAAAGGCTTTCTATGCCTTCAATCGCAACACGTCTTTTTGAGGTGAATGTGATGTTTAACCCCTAAACAGGTGTTTACTACATTGTTGCGCTAAAGACTCATGTTTTTAATTGCATAGTTCGACATTGTTTACAAGCTGCATTAAGTGCAATGGGTGTGGTTAAAAATTTATTAATTAAACCCATTGCTTTTCTAAAGCTGTTCGACATTGTCAAGACACTTTGATACGCCCAGCTTGAACCGTCCAGCTCTACTTTATGCTTGAAGTTGTAGAGTTTGCTCTAGTTACGCGTTTTTCCTCTGGCGATTTTTACAATTTCTTTTGTTATTTGTGTGTGTTGACGTCTTCTATAAATACACAAGTCGCAACAAAACAGAAGAATATCATTTGAACGTGAGTGCAAACGGCGACATGTGACAAAACACTGAGGTGAACGAAATGATGGATAGAAGAGCATTGCGAGCCCAGCCGAACGAGTGTCGCAGGCTGACAATTACTACACAATGCGACAATGAGAAACTGCAACTGTAGATATGCTGTTTTGTTAAATACAATGTACATATATGAATGCACAATTACACAATTACACACTCCTTACTTCAATCAAGTAACAAAACCCAATCAAACAGCATAAACTGAAAAAAAGGTTTACAACTAAAGTTTGCATACTTTTTTTAAGTAATGGTGCAATGTGTTATAAACCCAGTTGATAGTATAAAAACTCATGCATTAACAAGTTTATTTGGACTAAAATCGAGCTATTTTTTCTATATTTTTCTTTCGTATTTTTCGATAAAATTTTTTGAGCAATTTAATATGAAGCATAATTGAAAAATTTCATTTTTGAGTTCATGTTTTGTGTGACCATATGCTCAGTGTAGGAGCTACTGCATTAAGTTCTATGATTGCATTGGAAATGTTTGACAGAACCAACTGGTCAGTAGGACAGAACATTGTTTAGTCATAGATGATGTTGGGGTTATAGTGTAGTGAGACCAGTAATGATCTATTGTGAGCCCTACAACTAACAGTTAGAGAACATTCCCTTGACCCACCGACATAATAAAATTCAATAATTCATGGGGGTTCGATTGCGTGATGTCACCTTTCCTAATCCTATAATAGTTTATATTGAAATATGATGTGCCCAGGCGTCTCCTCTACTGTTCTGCAGAGTCTACGCTTACCTGGTTCTAAGTCAATAGTGTGCATGTGTTTTCTCAGCCTGCAGTGCTCAGTTAGAAGCTCAGTAATTTGTTATAACTGGTATTTCCTCCGTCTGAGGCATTCTTCACTCCATTTGGAGTTGTAAACTGAAAACCGAGACACTAGCCCAATGATTCAAGTTGCTGGTTCTTTCCTCGAGTCTTAGTGGTTCTGCTAGGCTGTGCATGCCCAGCCCAATGAATAACTTTGCTCCATGAGGGCCATGAATGCAACTTTTCTAGCAAGGCTGTCCGTCTTCCCATTACCACCTTATTCAGAGAATTTTGACATGGTTATATGTATGTGCCCACTTTATTCAATGCCTCCTGCACTAGTCCTGCGGTTATCTCAAAGGAATTTTTTTAGTTTATACTCTGTGGTAACCAAGGAACTGTATTTTTTGACTATGTTGTTTTTGAAATCATATAAATGTGCTGATCTGCTTTAAATCGGTTTCAAGGATGACTTCTTACTGATCAATCAAAGATTGGTATAAGAAATATTGCTTCATCTATCCAGGCATCAAAATTAATGTCCTTTAATTTGTGCGAATGACTGCAACAGCTTAAACTTCTTTTGTAAAATCCCAACGGTGTAGTATTAGTTTAAATGACGCCTACGTAGATCTATCTACCTACTTATCTATCACAACGGGACCATATAGAGGCCTAAGTGTCTCTCATACAAAGACAGTCACTTTAACTTAACGTAACCTGATACTTATGTAAGTGACTTAGGTAACATTAAGGTAATATAGAAAGGAACATGTATTTGTTTTTAGTTTAATATAGTCAATGGAAACATTGTCCAATTCTTCTGCGCAAAATAAACTTAATTGTGCCCACTTGTGTCCTCAGGTATGTATCCCTTTTCTTTGATGAGTTCTTTAGAACGAGCTATGATCTTAACGCACCTATTACTCGAGCCTTAGCTGAACTAAATGCTCTGTCGACCTTCTTCATGTTTGACCTGCCTGCCCTAAACTCATGTTCAATTCATTTCTCAACTCAAAGTTGCCCGTTTAACCTTAATTCCCAGAATTTTAAAAGTACCGTAAACGCAGAAGTGAGACTGTCAGGCTTATATGACCTAAATTACTGAAAACATTTGTTTAGAAAGTACAAAAACTGTCTAAAATTTTAAATTTATAAATGCAATAAAATTCTTACATTCCATTAGAGGATTACATAAAATAATGGAATCGGAAATCTTTTGGATTTATCACCATTTGAAATCTTTAGTATGACTGTGAGGCTCACTTCTGGGAATTAGGGTTAAGTTGACGTATAATTCATTGTTAACCAGTCTGTAAGAATTATATCTGTGGAATTTTGACAAAAGCACTTAAGTCGACTTAAGTCAAATTTCCAGTTTTTTTAATCATAAAGAAACATTTTAAAGAAGCTTCTTTTGGTGTAATCGGTTTGTTTCTATGACATTTAGTTACAGAGATATGACGTGTATGATTTCAACTTTTCTCGAGTTTTGTATGAGATTTGGTCTGCACCTTATCCGTTTTTACTCTGTCCTGAACATTTTCAAAATTAGACTTAGGTTGTTTTGTCAAAATGCCACAGATATATTCAAAGACTGAAATATTGCAAGCAAACTCAACAGAAAAATTTAATAAAACTGTTAACTTTCAAACGACTTTAAAGATACTTACAGTTGGAGCACATCTCCATGGGCAAAGATGTTTCATTACCCTGTAAAAATGAGAAGAGACAAGTTTTTAGAATTACAAATTATTCAAATGAGATTTCTTGTAACTTCATAAATTAGTAACATATAGTTTTTAGATAACTGTTTTGATTAAATGTTTGCAAATCAAGAATCTGACTATAAGAAAAAAGATTTTCTTTACATTGTCACTCAAGAAAGATAACAAGGTTTTGACAAATCGACAAATCTATAACGTTGAGCTTGGGAATCAATGCTGATCAACTGCTTTCAATTAACATATAATTAACAAACGCTTAACGCTTACAGTCACAATGTCCAATATATTGGACAACGGGTTTATTTTCATGACGGAAAGGGTTAAGTCGACTTAAGAGTGGAGTTAACGACGCTGACATCGTCATCGCTGAACTATCGTCTAAACAGGTTCACAACACATATCCCGAGATGGTACTTATGCTCACAGCATGATTCAGTAGAAAAATTCTAAAAAAAGAAAACATCACTTATTATACTAACATAAATTTTAGCTCTACATATTTAAATCTACCAGATCACTCATTTGACCATTGAATCGAACATTCGACATCTACTACAAAACAAATTATTAGAACTATTTTCTATACAAATAAGTGGTCATAAACTGTTGACAGTAAATGTGCTTCTCTTTACAAAGTAATTTTAGTTCAAAAAATAATTTATTTGCATGTAAATGAACAATATTTGACTCAAAATTTTGTTCATAAGTTTTTCCCAAGAAGCGTTAAATATAACTTGAATTATGCATTTTATACTAAAATTTGTCTAAAATGAATTTCCCAAAAAAAGGCAAGGCACTGCAGATTAGCTTCGACGTTAAATTCGATGCTCGATTCGGTCACAGTCAAAATAACCACAGGTCGCCACATAAATACTACCGCAACCTTTACTGAATGGTAAGAAAAAACTCATAACTGCTTCGTGTTATTTTTAATAGCCAACTTTTACGGCGCTGAGCCATAAATTTATCGCAGCCGCAGTGCAGCGCACCAGTGAAAATAGCCAAAGACGCGTGTGCCAGTAGCGCGAATCACCCTGTGCTATAATAAACTGTTGAATCGATCCGTGCGCCTCTCCCACCCCCTGGCACTGATGAACGGTTGCAGCCACAACCGCAGACAAAGCTACCCAGCTGCCAAGCTGTCAAAAAGGAAGCGCACAAAAACAACGTTTGTCTCCTGTTTCCGCTGCATGGCGCTGGCACTGGCACTGGCAGCGCATTTTGCCTAAATTATCCCTAAACAATTTGTAAATAAATGTGGTCGAAAAATTCGGCTGCGGTGTGACTCGACGAAATAATGTAGTTGTTTGTGTTGTTCCCTTTTGCCCTAGAAAGACCGATAAAATGTGCACAAAACAAAGAGCTGAAAAGAGAGCAAGGCGAAAGGCCAGAAAATTCACGACAGTGTGTGCAGGTGGCTGCTGGGTGTCCAGGGGGCGACAGCAGCAGTAGCACCAACATTATCGTGGCTGTCTTCGCGGAGGCATGGGTTGGGGTGCGCGAGCAGCGGGCACCCAGTCAGAACGCACTGTGCCAATTTAATAAAAAGTCATTCACATTGCCTGCTGTCTTTTTACCAAACAGTTTTCGCTGTATGCGTATTTTATTTAAAAAGCTAGGTGCGCTGGCCGAGCCCCGCACCTGATGAGCGAATGGGTGTTGAAAATGTTTGAGAAATTACCATTTTTGTTTGCCTTTAACAAGCGTTCGTTTCACAGCAAATACCAGATATAAGCAAACGAAAATATATTTCAATCACAAAAAATAGAAAGAATTCGCTCGACCCGAACCGTCTTTTGACTTTTTGCACTTGAGATGAAGTATTTTTCCTTTTTCGCTTTACGATTTTCCTTATTTCTGCGCACACTTTACACAATTCACTTTATGCTTAGCAAATACGTTGGAATTTCTGCGCTTTGCTTTGGTTCAGGCGTGTTGTATTGCCGCAGTAATTGGCCGTTGGCTCGTGCACAAAATATTGAAATTCTTTTATATATTTTGCTTATTTGCCAAAATGGTCTTGATTCTTTACAATTCACAAATTTCTCTTTTGCCGTTTTCGCTGCCACTACGTTCGATACGAAGATATACACACAACCTTGCCCCGTTGGAGGTGCGCCAGGGTTGGCTCCTGGCGTGTATGCGGGCGGAGTAGACTTTTCACCAAAACTAAGAAATTGGGAGCAAAAGCGCGGGCGACTGACCATAAACAAAAATGAAAGTGATGTAAATAACGCCATAAATTAAAATAGGGGAATTTCAATAAAATATTTTAAAGTTTTAAGCATGCGGTGGAAATAATATGAATATGTAATGTTGGGGGCAACATTCTGCAGATTAAGTATGTTTTTAGTTCTTCGTAGTGGGGCCAACACTGCCTTATCGATGGGCGAACAGAGTTGTTAAACGCTACTCGAACAGCTGTTTGCTCTGCAACGCCAAAATTAAATGTCACTTGTTATACCTAAATAACTTAAACTTTTCACCATAAATTAACCGTGTGTACAGTTTCGGTTCAAATACCACAGCGCTAATATTGCTTTCTTTATTGATGGTGTAAGTCGAAGAATAGCAACTGAAAACGCGCAAACACCCACGCAGGTAACGCGCTGCACCACGATAACCCCGAACTGCATTACCGATCGTACCATCTACGCAAATAATTCAACACAACAACAACAAGTTATGACATCTGTTTGCTGCTGCTGCTGTAGAAAACTGCAAAGAGGACGTGCCAAAAAGAGCAACAACTCGGACACCGCTCACAATTTGTCTTTGATTGAGGGGAGCAACATAGATACGCAAGTTAGTGCCGGATTTTTGTTGTGTTTCTAATTCGGGACAACAAATAACAGCCACAATCAACCGAGTGTAAACCGTGCAAACCAACGCCGCCTGCAATTGTGACAATAATTGTTAAAACAAAATAAATAATTTGCGTCCCAGCACCGCTGCTGCATTGCTAACTGTGCTCCTGAAGAAAAAAGGAAAAGCAAAAGATAATGGAAACGGCATCAGCGGCCCACACAAAAACACCCAAGTCCAACATTGGCTCTGACTCCATTGCGATTAGCGCGAGCGGCGGCAGCAGCGGCACTGCAGCCTTATCTGAGCTGGAGAAATTGAACTATGAAATACATCGCTATTCCAGTTTTTCCACCAACTACTTTCCAGAGTAAGTGTTCTTTGTGTTGTTATGGCTCGTCCATTGGCAATTTTTTGTATAAATGCTGCTGCTGATTCTACTAGAACAACTTTGCATAATTTTGGCGCTCCCGTCTGGCACATTCTTCGCTAATTTCACTTACGTGTTATTGTGTTTATTTGCAAACATTTTTGTTGTTTCTTGTTTTTGCACTTTTTGTTTCTGCCGCCCGTATACCATGGGCCATGTAGGGCATTTCAAATGCAACAAAAAAGTGCACAAACAGCGGCAGCAGCTAACCATTAAATGTCTTTGTTATTGCATTTTGTTTGTGTGTTATTTATTTTTTGGCTGCGGTGCAATGCTGCCAACTGCGCAGTTCACAGCGCCCACCTTGCGGTACACGTCGTCCAAATATGTAATGCTGCGCTGAACCGGCATAAACGCCGAGCGATTGCACCCGGACAACGCATCTGATGTGTGGGTGGTGGGGGGCGCAATAGATATAACCTCAACATATTGAATAAGTGATCTTTTTAGACAGTTGTTTTTTCCTTTTAAAGTTTATAATTTTAACTAAAGTGAGCATTTGCATTCTTTTTGCAGAAACATACTCGTAGACTGCCCGAGCGATCAGTCGTCTCGCTGGTCGGCGCATACCAATAACCCACCTCAATATTTAATACTAAAGCTGAAAAGACCGGCCATTGTGCGAAAAATTAAATTTGGTAAATTCGAAAAGTCGCACGTGTGCAACATCAAGAAGTTCCGCATCTATGGTGGCCTGGATGAGGAACGCATGGTGTTACTGTTAGAGGGGTAGGAGCATTGTCTAAACGTAATATATAGCATGATCATTTCTCACACTATTCATTCCTCAGCGGCCTGAAAAACGACAACATACCTGAAGTATTTAACTTACGCTGCCTGACAGAGGATGGTTCCGAGAATCTGCCCATTTTATTTATAAAAATTGTGCCATTGCTCTCGTGGGGACCGACGTTTAACTTCAGTATATGGTATATTGAACTGCACGGCCAAGATGATCCCATGTACACCAGCACCAGCTTAAGAAATTACAATATTGTAAGTATACTTAAAAAGATATATGTCTTTAAATAAATATTGAACTCTTTCTTTCCACTTTGCTCAGCTGCGCGAGGTCGAAATTGTGAAATTGTGCCTCAAGCACTTTCGCCAGCAGGGCTACGATGCTGCGTTCAAGGCGCTGCAGGAGCAGACACAAGTGCGACTGGAACACCCGCTCATCAGCGAGCTGCACAAGTGTTTGGTAATCAATGGAGATTTTAAGAAGGCTGAAAAATTCATTACAGAGTGCGTGCGCGAGGGATTGATGGACGCGTACTTGAATAGACAGGACTATAAGCACAGTTGGCGCCTTCAACAAGTCCAGAGCAGCAACCAGCCCGGTAAGCATCACTGCAACTCAAGGCTACCTAATGTATAAAACAACTTGAGTTTTGTGAGTTCTTTGCCGTTGCTGCTGCTGGTGACAAATAGCAATTGTGGCCGCTGATTTTTATTACTAATGTTTTTTTATTTGCGCTCAGGCAATCGTGGCGGACATCAGCTTGTGGTGGACACCAAAAAACGACTCGTTTATCTCTACGGCGGCTGGGATGGCTATCGTGACTTGAGCGATTTCTGGGTCTTCGATATAACGCACAACAGCTGGACACTACTGTTCGAACAGTCGGAACTCTTTAATGGTCCCACGCCACGCTCCTGCCATAAAATGGTCTTCGATGCGGTCAGCGAGAATATTTTCATGCTTGGCCGCTATCTGGACAACTCGATAAGAACCACTGATTACATTAAGGTGAGCAACTTCACGTGTAAATAATAAATGTGTATGTGTAATTTGTTTCCGATTTTTTATAGAGCGACTTCTTCCTGTACGACACACGCGCCAACACTTGGCTGCAGATTTGCGATGACACCAGCCAGGTGGGCGGTCCGCATCTGGTATACGATCACCAGATGTGCATCGACTCGGACAAGCGCACCATTTATGTGTTCGGCGGTAAAATACTGACACCGCGCAGCGTCACCACCAGCGCCACGTCAAACGAACCTGAATATTCGGGATTGTTTTCATATCACATTGCAACCAACACGTGGACACAAATACTTGTCGACTGCCATCATCCAAGTGCAGCGCAGGCGGACGTATTATCCATCAAGTCGCGCATTACACACTGCATGGTCTTCCACACGGTATAAAATATAACTTGAAAAATTTTAAGCTTTAAATCGAAAACTTGTAGTAATGAAATATGCAGATTGAAATGTTGCATAATATTTCTTCTTTCATGTTGTAGAAAAATCGCAAGCTTTACATCTACGGTGGCCAACGCGGCAAGGAGGACATTGACGACTTTAGCACCTACGATGTTGATACGCAAGCTATATCTGTGCTGAACAAAGAAAATCACAGTTGCACTGCTAGCGGCAGTGGCAGTGGCTGCACCAGCGCCAGCGGCGAAATTAAGAATGAACCATCGCCCGGTTACACTCTGCGCGCCACAATCGATTGTGATCGCGATGAGATTTATGTGTTCTCAGTAAGTGTTGTTGTCACATTGGCGCATTTCGTTAGTTAAATGTTTAAATTGTTTTACCGCAGAGCTTAAGCAAGCTCAAGGATCGACGTGATATCGAGCACATCGATGCCTCCAACTCGTTTTGGGTGTACTCGCTGCGGTCGCATACGTGGTCGCGCATCTATACGTGTCGTTACAATGCAGATGGTTCGAATGCGGCGGGAAAAAACGATACACTGGAGCCGTGTCCACGTTATGCGCACCAATTGGTCTATGATGACGTGGCTAAGGTGCGAGTTTTCGTTTTTGAGCTAAAACTTAAATTTAAATTAAAACCATTTGCTTTGGTGTCTAGATGCATTATCTCTTTGGTGGTAATCCCGGCAAGTCAGCGCTGCCGCAGCTGCGTTTGGATGATTTTTGGACACTGATACTAGAGAAGTATGTGATTTGTATAGCAGTTTCAAAACAAAAATGCATTTCATGTTTTTAAAATAGGCCCAAGCGCGATGAAATATTGCAGCACTGTCGCTATCTGGTGCGTAAGCAAAACTACGAGGAAATGACTCGCACTGATCCCTTGAAGGCCATGCAATATCTGCGCAAGCATATTGCCGAAGTTATAGACCACTCCAACTCTGAGCAGTTGAGTAGTGTAAGATTTCATTATTTTTAAATTGAAACTGAAACAAAATAAACAGTCATAAAATTATTGCAGTTTCACAAGTTGGCTTCGTTGCTTTTCAAATCGGACGAATCCACCAGCATATGTTCGCCCATGACCACACCGCCACTGGGCAAAACGCTACGAATGGAGAGTACGAACAAAGGAATCAATACGCTCGATTCAAAAGTTGTTTGCGCAGTGCCCATCAACGACGAAGGTTTGCTATAATGTTGTTTGCACACCTACACGCATATAGACGCATTGTGTTTTTTTGCAGATTTATCAAATAAATCCGACCCGGACATTACTAATCCCGCAGAGGATCTGTCCATGGAGTCGTGTGATAGCAGCGCAACCGCCTCCTCATCTGGCATCTCCGACACGGCGTCCACTTCGAATACGCAGTATCGCAAGTGTGGCGGCAAGCGAGCGCGCAGCGATCATTTGCACGAGCTGCGCAGTCGTCGTGCGTTCCTCTTCAACAAACTGGTGCAGCTGATGCCGTCCAACATGGTGCAGCCAGAACGCAATCTGAGTGACTTTGTAGTCATGTAATGCTCTGCATTGAAGACTGATGCCTACACTAGTTTCAATTGCGAGATGACAAACTGACGAAAGACATGGATAGATGTATGGAAATGGCCGTGAAAAATTGTTTCTTTGTGAATCTCATTTTTTCTAATTTGTGCAGAAATGCGAGTGGTGTGCGCAACTAAATTTTTTTTTAACTTTTCTGGTTTAAATAGAAAATTAGGAAATATGAGTATTTGCTTTGTATTGTACTGAAACGGCAACTGTTAAGACATGAAACTGATTATTAGGTGTCAACGCGCTTAGATGGTAGTGGCCTACAGCAAATTGCCAATTATTGACTATACGAATGTTATGCATACATACGTTCATTTTTGCCGCTAACTAATTGTAAGCCATATATATTTAGATATTTATTTAGCAGACACATCAATTGTTATGACATGTATGAAATTCGCTGCTGATAACATGTAATGGTATTGTGATATTCATGCTATATACTACTTTCGATTATATGTATGTATCAAACCACTCACAACACCTTGTCTATTACTCATGTCAAACTGTAGCATAGTACGTTAAGTGAACTTAACTATAAGTAAAAACATTTCTTACGTTTCATACAAATATACAATATAATTCAGACTATTACAAGACAATAGGCACTGTTTCATTTGGCTTTGAGGCGCGGCTTAGGGTTTTGTACTTGTGAAACAATTTCATCATAGGGATCGGGGAAGCAAAACTACAACACACTTTTATGTGATACACAATTATTATTTTCATATAAATGGGATTGAAGTGGAGATTTAATTTATATTAAATTGATTTAAGTAACATTCGAGTATTGTATCCTGTACGGCGGCAAACACAAATTTCATATTTTCAGTGTCTGTGGAAGAGGGAAAAATCTTTGATAATGATTCATAGATGCTTTTAATAACTGGAGCGAAGTTAAGTTGAAGGAAAAATTATAGTTTAGCTGATAGTTTAAAGGAATAATAAAGCTCTATAGTTTTTCAATGTGACAGTTTAATAATGTGTATTCAAAATGTTTGATCTGAAGGAAAAATTATAGTTTAGCTGATAGTTTAATGAAATAATAAAGCTCTATAGTTTTCCAATGTGGCAGTTTGATAATGTGTATTCCAAATGTTTGATCTGTTCTACTACCCTTCAAGTTATGGGCCTGATTACTCTGTCTTTACTAAACTTATATAAAATAAGGTTGAAAATGTTCACTTAGAAGTATAGTAAATACCTGTGGCACATGTGAAATGCGTATAGATTTGCTTGGATCTGTCCGGATCCAAGTCCTCGAACATCTGTCGTATGTATATGCGCGCCGCCAGCGCATCTCTTCGTGGGCCTGCAACCATACATTTTGAGATTACCCAAAGTCAGTGCAATGTTGAGCAGCCCACCTGTATAATCGTGAAAATAGTGCACCAAATGCGAGTGCATAATCTTCTCCTCCAGCAGGTCCTTCTTATTCAGGAACAGTATAATGGAAGACTCCTTGAACCAAGGACTATGTATAATAACATTGAATAAAGCCTTTGATTCCTCCATGCGATTCTAAAACCATAGATCTTTGATTAGTTTCAGCTTTGCTTCAGTCATGAACACTCATATTTGGCCACCTACCACATCCGGACACTCGTGCAGCGTCTGATCGTACTCGGAGAGCGCCACCAGAAAGATCACCGACGTCACATCGTCGAAGCAATGCAACCACTTTCCCCGCTCCGAACGCTGGCCACCCACATCGATTACTCTATTTAGAAGACAGTTGATATTATTTAAAGCTCGATTTGTGCAGTTACGCTCACCTGAGTCGAATCTTTCGTATGTCGAATGTGTACTCGACAATGCCGGTGGTGGCAGTGCGGGCGCGCAAAATATCCTGCACAGTGGGCAAATAGTCCGCCTGCGCTATGCGATCGATGTCCGTCAGAAAACTGTACAATTAGACAACTTAGACAATTGAAAAATTGCAGTGCCACTTATTTTTCGAACTCACTATTTGGCCGAATCCGTGAGCTGATACTCGCGTCGCCGATGGTAGCAATTCTGCAAGCCGCTGTCGGCCCACAGCGCCTTGATGGCAGCCACATGTCTTGAATCCAGCGGCGCATGCTTTTCATAGTCCGCACTCAGAATCAGATCGGCGAAATCCTGCCGGCAAGTAAACATTGAAAACAATCACTAGATACAGCACAGTACATCTGAACACAATCGTATTGGATAAAACCTACAATGGACGTTGACGCGTTGAATGGTATGATCAGCATGTCCATTGCTCGGAGCATGGTTTGCATGGCCATGAATATATTTTGGTGTATCAGTTTGATGTAGCCGAGCTTGTCTTTGTCGGAGAAGCCGCTGCCGTGTATAATGCGCATCTGTTTGATGAACGTCGATTTGCCAGACTCGCCAGTGCCTGAAGAATGCGAGAGAACACAATGCAATTTCAGCATAACAGCGATAGAGATTGGTGTGTCGATAGCTTAGACACCTCACGGCTTCTTTTTCAATGTAATTTATTTTTATAAGTTTTAAAATTCCGCGGTAATTGGACCTCAAAGTCAGAAAATATTGAATTTCAAGGCGTTTTATTTAATGATGAAAACCATGCAAATTTTTCGTAAATCAACTGACAAGTTGGGTGTTAAATGAAAGCGGAAACATCAAATAATACTACACAGCCAAATTATTTGGTGTGATTCCCATTCTCATCAAAATAATGGCAAAAATGTGCCATCGTCATTTTCATCACTTTTCATACTTGTCGTGGTTGAGATCACTGATATTCTTTTCTTATAGCCAGTATCCCTCGTGCTATGACATACCGCATAGCAGTGCAGTATGATGCGCTTGGGAGCCTACTCTGCAGGTCTACAAAGTCTACAGACGTTAATCCGTTCTAAGCCGATTGTATGCAAGGCTTTTCTCAGTCTGCAGTGCCTTGCTAGAAGTCTGGAGATTACGCTACACTTATACTTTTTTATAATTGTTGTACAATGTTCTGTTGCAGCAGGAGATCTTTAGTGGGTATTTGTTTACTCGGTCGATCGATACCGGTATCAATACAAATCCCATTTTTCAGTTTTATGATGAGATAAAGGCAACAAAGCCTTATAAAAGTCAAGTCCTTTTTTGAATCACTACTTCCTTTTGTAATCAGTCTAAAGCACAATTCCTACCAACTTTCGTAACGATAACTCAACATTCTGAAGATTGCACCATTCTCAATTCATCCAATTTGGTCATATTGGCTTTTCAAGAAATTCTGATGCCAAATCACAGACAGATGCATGAACAAGAAATACACTTTTCACAAGCAATTTTGTATAAACCTATTGTACCTACTCACTTGCTTCTTCAACCAGGAAGACAGATACAAGATCTCTACAAAACATTAACTGAAGTTGGAGCTTACACAGATTTTATTGGCTCTAAAGCTTCGTTGTTCTAGGGAACTCGTGTGTTAAAAAAAGACCAGCTAAGAACCACCAACCATGATTTTTGTAGGAGCTATATGAATAAGTAAGAAGGAGGAAGTCTCCACCAGGAGAAGAGTGACTTTTTTTTTGACAAATCTAGGAGTTCTAACCAATAGAACTATTCGCAGTCGACTTGGCTGTATTAGAAATTAACTTAGCATCTCAAGCTGGTTTCATAAGTAAAGGGATCTGAGTTAAAATTTAAGGTGGCATCACAATGGACCTCTTTGGCCTATGTGCAGCCTTGACGGCCTCTTTTAATTCTGCAAACATCTATCTTGGACTTGGAGAATGAATATTTAACCATCGGAATTTCATTTGTGTTCTCTACCCAACGATCTGGGAAACTTTTCTTTTTTGAAACTAGTTGCTAATTTCATAACTGTCATAATACATACAGATTCATCTCTCTACCTTCCCATCTTTCCTTAACCCATCTTCGGCCGCTACCAGAAATAGCCAATATTTTGTTAAGGACTTACATTTAGGACCTAAATCAAGAATATTTTTGGATTTTTTTGTGTATTTTTTTACACAAAAATATTTTATAAATAAATAAAAATTGAATTTCAAATAAAAACTAATATATACATATGTACATAGTTTTAGTCAAATAATAATCAAGCATGAAAACAAAAAATTGTTGGCTTACATATGTACATTAAGATGGGTCGCACTCCATACAAAATAAAAATCACGTTTCAGTCACCACCTAAAAATAAAATTCAGAGTGTTTAATGACTATTTCGAAAATATTGCGATTCTGAGGTAAGCCAATTGTGAGCGGTTTTGCTTCAAAAATACCTCTAATTATCATGTTTTTTGGGTGTAACTTTTTTGTTGTTGGACATTTTCGAATAATTTTTGTTGGTTAGATAAACCTTAAGGAGTTCTTGGATTGCACATATTTTGTAAAAATTTTTTTTGTTAATTTATTGAGTGTTACATGATAATTAGAAGTATTTTTGAAGCAAAACCGCTCACAATTGGCTTACCTCAGAATCGCAATATTTTCGAAATAGTCATTAAACACTCTGAATTTTATTTTTAGGTGGTGACAACACCAATTTTTTTTCGCGACCCACCTTAATGTACATACATGACGACTTCTGGCCAAAAGTCGATTTTTCGACCACTGAAAAGTACGCGGTGCTGAAGGGTTAAAAATATTTTCATAAACTAATGGATATCAATTGATTGTGGTAATTTGGTCTTTAGGCTTTGTAAATAATCAATAATAAATCAATAATTTAAAAAGGTTATATATTTTTCAGAATATTGCAAATATGACTAAAAAAACGCGGGTTTTCGTGCCCTCGCCAACATATCTAAATTTATCTTTTAAAAAGAATTATTATTTCGAGGGGTTACCAAAAGACCAAAGCTTTTTTATGCATCGAAAGTTCAAAGATATAATGGCTAAGTGCAGAGCTACTCTCCTTCAAAGTGGCTGGTCGAAAAATCGACCAGCGGCCGAAAATGGGTTAATGTTACCAAAAAATTCTAGTGTGAAATCTTCTAATCACGCCGAGATATAAGTAGTATTTTGTTTAGCTACTATTTAATGGGTACTTCAATACCCATCTGGCGGTAATGAGTTAAACGAGTTGGACCAAATATTAGGTTTATATATAAATCATTATAAAGTAAACTTTCGGCAACCAAGTACAGCGCCGCGGCTGTGGAATGGTCTCCCTGCGGATATTTTCCCCAGCACTTATGATCTCGATGGGTTCAAGGCAAGAGCCCATAAACACTTTACTCATAACCCTATCTCCTAACCTTTATATCCTTCCTGAACCAACGCAATGCCTCGCATTAATAGGGGTCATCCCCTGCGCGTTTGTTCCTGTTAAAAAAAAAAAAACCAACACTTAAACTTTCACTTGACTTCTTCTACGAAACTCTTTTCACTGAGTACAGTCACAGTCACTGTGGTCCGAGTTATACTTTTTCGTTGGCACAGATACGTGAGGAGGCCAACAAATCGCCTCAGTTCCGTTTAATTACAACCACAGAATATTGCAGAAATTCCCCCAAAAATCTTTTTGATCTGCACACTTTTCGGCGAATACTGCAAAGTCCGTGCAAAGTTCAATAAAATTTTCTCAAATAGCAACAGTTGTTGTATGTTAAAGCATAAAAGCACACAAGTTGTTGTAAATTTGAATGCATATAATAATAAACTCGACTAACAAATATTTTTTGAGTTGTTTGCGATGCCAAGCGCTGATAAGTTTGCGTAAATGTATAAAATATTCTAAAAATTATCCGGGCAACTCCCAAAGAAATTTCATACATTTTTTGCATTTTATCTACATGTGTGAACAAAAGCATTTTTACATGTGTGATTCATGCGTCTAATGCTGTTCGTCGATGAAAAAAAAACTGTTGGCAGCCTGCAAAAAGGCATGGCGAATTTTTTAAAACCTTTCAATTTCATGTTTTTAAAGGACACACACAGCGAGATTTTGCATTCTTGGACCTACCCAGCAACAGTAACTTTCGTTCCCGGCTCGCAATTTGGGCACTTTCGCGCAGACACTTTTCGATTTGTTTATTTATAAGCATTTGTTCAATGTTTTCCTCGGACGAACAACAACAAAACATTGAGTGCACTCGTTGAAAGCCACTTTTAACCGACATTGACTGGGCCTTTAACTGGACCGTGGAGTTAGGTTTTTATTTATTTATTTATTTATTTTTTCAAAAATATTTCACTCGTACATTGAAATGAAAATTAATGCCAGCTAGAAATGAGGTTGCAGATAAAAACAATGCGCAAAACATGAAATTAATGGCACACGTCTTAAACGTTCTGAGATCAAATACAAACTAAGAATTTTGCTGAGATTGAGATGGATGGCCGAACGCATGAGTGAGCCCTGTTTTATGAACAACCGAAGATTGCGATTACAAGTCGACCATATGCCGAGTAGTTCATGAATGCAATGAAGCATAAACATTTTGTCAAATCTTTAATTTCAATTAAACGCAACAGGAGTTTGCAGAATCACTGGGAGAGACAAAATAAACAATCTTCGGACAATTGAAATCAATGGGAATTCATGAATGAATGGGGATTAATGATTCAAATCAAAGTATGAGAAAAAATAGTAAGCAGTGATGGACAATACTTTGATTCATCTGTTTATTTACTTTGTTATATAATAAATGAATTTTTGACCACAAAAAAAAGGGCCCAATAAATTTGAACTCCCAATTCTTTTGACTTTTACTACCAAAGAGCACACAACTTATACAGTTTTAGTTACTGAATTTTATGGAAATCTTAAAATTGTGTCTTTGCGGCATCACAATGGGCACATTCGAGGTCTAAGTGCGCCTTGCAACAATGTCTCGTGCCCAAACAGCACCTTAGATCTAACTAAACCTAACCTAACCTAACAAATGCAATGTAATTAATTAAAAGTTGAAATAATACATTACCCAAAACAGGTAGCAGGAAAAAAAACTATCAGGTGTACAACTTTGCTTCCGCCGTTTTTTTCCAAAATTAAAAGCTTTATTGCGAAAAAGTGCTTACAGATGTATTATTCAAAGTATTGTCCGTCGCTAGCGACAACTTTCTCCCATCTTTCCGGCAATTTTCGGATCCCGGCCCGAAAAAAGGAGTCCTCTTTTGACGCTATCCATGAAGCAATCCATTTTTCCAATTCTTCGAAGGATTGAAAATGTTGATCTGCCAGGCCGTGTGCCATCGAACGGAATAGGTGGAAGTCAGAAGGGGCGACATCTGGGGAATACGGCGGGTGGGGCAAGACTTCCCATTTCAGCGTTTCCAGGTACTTTTTGACCACTTTTGCGACGTGAGGCCGAGCATTGTCGTGTTGGAGGATGACTTTGTCATTCGAAATCACCATTTTTAAAACGTTGAAACCACTCCCGACACGTTCTTTCACTCAGAGCAGCATCACCGTAAGTTTCTGAGAGCATTCGATGCGCTTCAGCTGCATTTTTTTTCGAATTGTAACAGAAAAGTAAAACTTCCCGCAAATGGCGAGAATTGGGCACATAAAGGGACATTTTCGAGCGTGAATAATACGAAAACAAGAACAACTGTCACTGAAACGGCGATGACAATTCGTTAGGCACTGTCCACACTCACTTTAAAGGCATTACCATCTATGTATTTCAACCAGCCTCAGCCGGTACAGCCACCTATCGGAAAACGGCGGAAGCAAAGTTGTACACCTGATAACATAACCTAATTAATCTGACCTAATAGTAGATAATAATTTTAACTTTCAATAAAATAGTTGTCTATAAAACACAAACAGCCACTTTAACCCAACTTAATAGTATTCAACTCATAAATTCCATAAAATTTCTCTGGTAATAACGTTCATACTTTTAATTGCATTGTTGTTTATAAAACAGTCCACGGCTTAGTCATGGCTCGATAATGCACTGAGTAACTGGGTTTAATTTATTTGCTGATAATCTGCACTACTTGTATTTGAGTAGGAGACCAATTTCTGTGCGGAGCAGCCATCGTTCGTTGAACGAACATTTATCGTTTTGCTGCTCAGGTTTGCCCGTTTGCAGCGTTAATGCCATAAACTTGAAGTTGATTAGAAGAAAGATGTGGCAATAGTTCCAAACGCACAATTAATTTACTAACATTAAGCTATACAAATTTTTCTAAACAAAATTTATGTCGAGTAAAAATCTGAAGCCATGCACTTTGTGCAGTTGGAGCATCTTTTATTCACACCTAATTGCTTCTTTTTTCATTTATAGAACATTGAACACTTGTGCTTTGAATATTTTTTTTTAATAATTGAATTTAAGTAGCTTGAGTAAATATACTTTTAAATTGTTTGCATCAAGCAAATCACAGATATAAAAAATTTTCAAGGTCAAAATAATACAGAAAATATATGTTTATGTGTAAAACATACTGAAACAGAGAACGTTTCAGTTGTTGTTTACGAGCGCAAAACCATTTTGATTTACGATAATTCTGCGTTCACTGAATGGAGCAGAAATCCATGTGCGTGGTTTAAGTACGGCACCTAATTTTTTTTTACAAGACTTGATGGTATTGTTTAATGACTTTAAAGGAGTAGAAAATCGTACTGAATAGAAATTGATTGAAAAAGATTATGATGGCTTAAGTAGTTGGCAGTGTATTTAATTAGCTAGAAAAAAGTTACGGGTTCAACAGCTAATGGGTAAACTTTTGACGGCTGTCTCAGACTATAGTTTTGAACCTTTAGCTGTTGCACTTGCAACTCTCCTCTAACTTCAATGCATTTCAAATTACAGAACTGCCTATGAAAATTGTTCGTAGTTTTCAATTTGTTCTTTCGATGAATTTCTTTGTTACGAGTCAAAACAACTAATTTTGTTCTATGCTGGTTTATGAACTCAACTTGTTGAAGTCTCTCTATTCATGTTATGTTATGATATCTGAGTTTATGCGTTGTGGACAAACAAATTTTATTGATATGGAATTCTCACATGTCTCATACACCAATTTTGCTTGTCTTTGTTCACTCTGCTTGGGAGCATAGGACCTCAGCAAGACTAATGCCTAGTTTTGGTTACGTTAAACGAGAGAAGTTCTGCCAGGTGGAGTGATTAGCCGATGGCTGGCAGTTCTAATTAATGAGATTGGCATCGGTCGTTCCCTAGGAGATAGAACATCAAAATTTATTATTGCGAAATGTAAGTTGTAAGAAATGTAAGTATGTAAGTGTAAATGTTTGTACTGGTTGGGTTAGTTGGTTTTAGCGCCGATGTTCCGACATCCTATTAGCGCCTTGGCGCCTTTTTGAAACCACTGTTCCCGGTAGATACTATATGGTATACGCGTGAATTGACTTCTAGTCGTAAGTTGTGAACTACTTTGCTTGAAAAGTGTAAAGAATAAAGAATGAAAGCTTTCGAATGATAAAAAGTTGAGCTTAATTGGAAGAGGTAATATAAATTGTACCATAGAATGTCGTTGCTGACATGAAGAAATTTCGAAAAGCGGATTTATAAATTTTCAAAGTGTTTTTGGAATATCTTATTCTTCTTATGAGACGTGAGTATTGTGTGAATACAAACTGAAAAAAGTTTTTGTATTACAACTAATGGAAATGATTGATTGATACAATGGTTTTTAAAGAGCAAATACAACAATTAATTCCAAAACTAACATTGATAATAGGAATCAAACGAAAGTTGAAGGTTGTGCAGAACATGATTAAAATGCTTAGAATTAAATTGCGTAAAATCGAGAATGTCATAACAAATAATGTCTTTTTCTCCTTGACTGGCACGACAGCCCGATTACGAGACTAAGGCCTAGCTACCCCCAACCAACCGTGTTGTGCGTGCGAATGTTTTTTACAACGTTGCAAGGGACCTACAGTTTTATGCCGATTCCGAACGGCGAGTTGGGAGCTTTTTCATAGGCAATTTTACTCTCAGAGGTTTGCCATTTCCTGCTGAAAAGACAGCCGCCTAAAGAAAACATTTTTGTTTTACTTTTTTTTAGGTGTTAACGCAACGGAGTATTGAACTCGCGAAGTCTTGACTCGAGGCCCAACGCAGTAGCCAGCTGATCTACGGCGGCTATAATAATAACAAATAATGTTAAAAATTAAAAATTAACTACCATGAAGAAAAAATAAACTACCATAAAGAAGGTCATCTGTTAGCCTTCCCATCATCTGTTAGTAGTGCCTTGTTTTTGTTATTTTCTTGTGTCCTCAAATTTTCTTATTTAGGATTTTTTTTTCATACTCACTTCTCTATGAAACTTAAGGCTCAACAAGGTTCATATTGGCAACTGCACCTGATTAACTGATCGCTAGCTGATTCACTATTTATTCATTTATGAGAAGTTGACTTAAGTTAAAACTTAAACTAGTTGAATATTTTAAAATATATTTCCAAGTATTACCTTGATTTCAGTACACAACTGGAAGCCACGTTGTACACAGTAGCCACGGTTGATCTACAGTGCCTCTATTGTCTGTTCGAGAACGTGCCCCAAGCCCGCTGCGCTAATGACACTGGGAGTTGTCGTGGGTATAGTAACAAGGTATTTGATGTCACTAATTGCTTGCCGGTACTGGCCCATATGTCGCCTCCTACTTTGAGGTATATCATTACATCATAGTTCTTGTTATAGTCCAATTTCAGACTTGTGTTTTCATAGAGTGCAAAGCTGGGTCTCCAAATAGGTGATCTAACACTGCTGGTTTTTGTTTAAGTATCTTTTAGAAACATCTTTGAGTATCTCAGTTCAAAAGTATAGGTTCACAGTATAGTAAATTTCTGGCTCGTTTCTTCACCATTAATTAATATAATATGCAATATTATAGATGAAATTATAAAATGAGGAACAATTATTTGCCATTTGTGTTATAATGCTAAAAAATAAACCCTGAATAATACACAATAGTATAAAACTTAATGGTTGTTTAAAGAACACAAATAAGATGACGATTTGAGAGTTCTTGGGTTAATGCTAAGGTAAAACTTTTTGACAAAATATTTTTGTTTTTTTATTTATTTATTTATTTATTTATTTAAGTCTACGGAAAAAACCTTACAGACCATAGGAGTGACATGTAATGTACATTAAAGACTTAACACTACGGATTAAGAGCTAACTAGCCTTTCAAGGCATTGCGAAAAATATTCCTGGTAGACGAGATATCTAAGTCTAAAGAATTAAGAATGAGGTTAAACTCAGCCAACACTCTATTAATAGGAGCATTCGAGCCAAACAGAGTTTTGCTGAAACCCACATTAAACAAAACGGAGCGGCGAAGAATTCTGCCCGGAACGTAGAAGTTAACTTTACTAAGAAGGGCGGGGCAATCCACCCTCCCATTAATAACATCAAAAATAAAAGAAATGGACAAGAAAGTCCTTCTATTGCGCAATGACATAAGGTTAAGTAACAGACACCGAGAAGTATATGAAGGTAAAGGTTCGGCAAAATTTAGCGAACGAAGAGCATGGCGAATAAACACCTTCTGAACCGACTCAAGACGATTTATATGAATTAGATGATAAGGCCTCCAAATAAAAGTAGCGTACTCCAAATTTGATCGCACAAAAGCAGAGTAAAGAGTTTTGAAAGTAAATGGGTCTGAGAAAGCCGAGCTATTACGGCGCACAAAAGCAAGCATGGAAAATGATTTAGAGATAGTGTAGTTAATATGAGGGACAAAAGTAAGCTTTGAGTCAAAGTACACTCCTAAGTCCTTAACTTCATTTCGAGACTCAAGCGCAGTTCCAGCAATGTTGTAAGACGTGTGTATAGGATTAGACAATCTTGAAAAAGTAATATGATGACACTTTTTAACGTTAAGGAAAAGTCTGTTTCTTGAGCACCATAAAAACAAATTATCTAGCTCAGCTTGCAGAACCCGCGAATCATTAGAACAATTAATATCCGAATAGATTTTTAAATCATCTGCATACAACAAATACTTTGCAGACGAGAAACAAGTCCCAATGTCATTAATAAACAAAATAAAAAACAGTGGGCCTAGAATGCTCCCCTGCGGAACACCAGAAGTTGGCTCAAATGAATTGGAGCTAACCCCTTCTAATAGCACAGAACTACGCCTATGACTCAAGTACGAAGTGATCCACTTAAGGAAAATGGAATGGAAACCCAAACGCGCAAGTTTAGCTAACAAAATGTTGTGGGAAATTCTATCGAAAGCTTTTGAAAAATCTGTGTAGATCGCATCAACCTGAATACCCTTCTGAAGCGCAGCATAGCAGTCATCCGAAAAAACTGCAAGATTAGAGACTGTAGATCTACCTGACACAAAACCGTGCTGATGCTCGCTTAATAAGTGGTTAATATTGAAAAGCAGTTTAGATTTAATGATACATTCAAATAATTTAGAAACCGAGGAGAGCTTGGAAATAGGTCTATAGTTACAGACATCACTTTTATTACCACTTTTAAAAATCGGGGTTATTGAAGTTAACTTCCATGCATCAATGAAAGTACCAGAGGCAAGTGACAAATTGAAAAAAATACGTAATGGACCCACTAAGGATGGACAATTTTTTAGCAACACCACAGAGAGCCCATCGACGTCAGTCTGTGAGGACGGTTTGAGGTTTCTAACTCCTTCAAGGACATCTTCGTCTGAAAGAACCAGCGAACCAAATTCAAATGTCGAGCACCCAACACCGAAATCGATTGGGGATGAATCTATATTGACATCATCATTAACAAAATTAGAAGAGAAGAAATCAGCAAAGAGGTTAGCAGCATCCAAAATTGAATTGGCGGGTACGTCGTTATAAAAGACCGAAGTTGGAATATTGGAGACACTTTTCTTGGACTTTATGTAGCGCCAAAAATTTTTTGGATTATGCTTGATGTTAGTTTCAAAATTACGAATGTAATTAGTAGTTTTTGCTGGTTATAAAGCAATATGAAGCCGTGACAAAAATCTGATCTGTACTGTATACTGTGGGTCTGTCCAATTGTTAAAAGGGTTGTGACCAGTGTTCATACTAAAGAGCTGCACAAAATATTCTATTTAGCACACTTCACTACTGCACAGTACTGTCAAGTACTGTACTTCAGTGTCGCAATGACAGCAAATTCAAATGCTCAATAGTTCTATTCTGCAACAAAGCCAGCACTGCATCATTCCAAAACCTTTTCGCTACAGCAGCGACAGTGCTTGTGTTCTGTTGCGAAACAAAACATCAAAACAGAAAGCTATAATGAGGTTAAGTAACGGTAAATCATAGCAAGCACACGGCGTGAAGCAGAACTTCCACATCACACCGTGTGAAACAAAATTTCTACTTCACACCGTGTGAAACAGAACTTCTACTTCACACCGAGTGAAACAGACTTAAATAAATATCGAAAAAACATGTTCTAAACCTGCGTTTTTTTTACATTAATGTTGTTGTAATGCTTGAAATGCAGCCCAGATTCCATACAAAATACCAAAAACAAACATCAGCTACTTCGATCGTGCAAAACAAAACACCGTATGCTTGAAAATGTTCTACTTCAGTGCTGCACTTCAGTCTTGTTCTACTTCAGTGTTGTTCTACTTCCGTGTTGTTCCACTGCAGTATTGTTCTACTTCATTGTTGTTCTATTCCAGTGTTGTTCTACTTCAGTGTTGTTCTATACTTCAAGGTGCTTGAAGTTCTATTGTCGTTTCGTGCAGTATTTGTATGAATCTCAAAAGCTTCTTGAAGTGCTGAAGCTGAAGTGCTTGTTTTGTAGTGAAAGTGAAGAAGAGCGGCAGTATCTGAAAGCACAGCGATGGCTTGCAAGTAATTTCTATAGTGCTTGCGCAGCTCTTTAGTTCATACCCCTCAAAGATATATTTGTTTGAATGGCAAATATGATTGGAAATGGTTTGGACTCGATGGAACCCGCTTCTGAATTAAATCATATTGCACATTAAAGACAAAAGAGCCACAATTCAAAAAACATACTTGGCTCAGGGGAGCCAAAAAAACGGTTGCTCCTACAGAAGTAACGAAATTAACATAAAACAAACCTACAAGATTTTTCCAAATGTATGCGCTGTTTATATTAATGACCCAATAAAGGGTCTAGGAGCTGTTATTCTCGCAAACCTATTAGGCCTTACATTACACTTTATTCACCTGATACCCAGAGGATGTTTACACGGCTATGTTCCATTCACTCCAGCACTAACTCTTTAAAACAACAAATACTTTATAAATTCATACACAAAAATTTTAAAAAATAAAAGAGTAAAACTCCATCGTATTATTTTCCCATATCAATAAAAAGGCTTGTATTTGTTTTTTTTTTAGTTATTCATATTATTTTATAATATTAAGTGTACATAGATAATTTTCTTTAATTATCTAATGTTTTTCTTTAAACTGTTTTCATTTTCATTCTCATTTAATTTGTTTTTGCTTTGTTGGTTGGTTTCATCAGTTTTCTGCTTTTATAATTTAGTTCAATTTTATATCAATATTCAATTCCCAAGGGTAAAAAATATACATAGGTATGTTAAAGAATAGTTACTAGTGACATTATTCATTATAATTTATTATTATTAAATAGTTTCATCTGCTTCATCTTCATCATCATCAGCGTCGTCATTTTACCTCATTTCCTTGCTCTACGCTTGTTTTGTTTGTGTGTGTGTGTGTATGTGTGAGTGTTTTTAATGCAAATGTTTCGATTCGAAATGAAGAGTGTCGGAAATCGTTCACCATCAACCGAAGAAACCGTAATCGAAACTTAACCGAAACACAAAAGTCCATACACCTTAGTTGTCTGAAGCATTTGAATTGTTCTTTATTTATATATATAGGTATATATATATATGCATTTATATATATTGTTGGTATATAAAAAAGCCTTCTTATCTAGTAGCAGAAATTGCAGTTCGTGCACGCGCCGACCACTGCGACGCGTGCACACATTTCAAACTAACATTGGCGCTCGTCGTCTGCAATGCGGCTGCGTGTGTCTGAAGTTGCTGCAACATGCGCGCAATATTGCTCGCGATCAACCAACAGCGACCATGGCTACGACAGCAGCAACATGCGAACGACTGCAGCTGGCTGTTGTTATTGTTGCTGTGGCGGATGCTTTGTGGTCGTCGCTGCTGTAGGCCGAGTTCATTTCTTTTTAAACTTAGTTTATTTGGGGTTCTCTTTGCTTTTTACTCTTTAATTTAATTTATATAAATTTCGTTTTAAGCCTAATTGTATGCGTTAGTATTTCATTTCTTTCATTTCACTTAATTTTTGCTTTTTTACTTTTCAATTTGTTTATATTGAAATTTTTGCTTAAAAGTTATGCTAGTTTATTTATTATTGCGGAACTTCAGTGGCTCCTTTTTGTCTTGTTTCCTTTGTTTTTGGTTTCATTTTCAGTTATTTAGTTTGTATGTCAGTGTTGGCGCGTGTTGGTTCATGTATGAGTGTGTGTACAGATTTGATTTAAATGTTTATTTACTGACAAATATTCTATATATTTGCTACTTTAGGCTGACTCACTAAATTACTATGCAATCCCGGACAATCAATGCGATTTTAAACGTCGAAAAGTGAGGAAGCAGTGGACAATGCCATGACACGGCTAAATTATAGGTGTGGCCATAGAAAATACTAACAGTGTGGGCGCTTTAAGCCAATTTCAAACAATTACAGAGTTCCAATTTAAAAAAAAATTTATTTAAAATTTACATTAAATATTTGCTCAGTCCAAGAACATGTGATGAATATGAATATAACAATTAGTGGTTTGAAATTCAGATAGTGAAACAAATTATTCAGATCTGTCGCCGTCTGAACCCGAATCCACATCATTCATGATTGCTGCACTGCAATTATTTCATGTTTGTTGAAAATAATCAATGAAATTCTCTATAAATGTGGTCTTTTCACAATGTAAAAAAAGTGTACAGTTCAATTAGTGGTTTGAAATTCAGATAACAAACGAAATTACTCCGATCTCTCACTGCCTGAACCCAAATCCACATGGCAGATATAGACCTTTTTAAGCTTTTCTGAATGGAATTGTTTTATACAAGAATTGGTATTTACATCTATTAATGTGGTGGAAAGTTTTGCCAAATATCGAATTCATATTTGCTGTTCTCCATTGAAATCTTTCAAATATTAACAAAAATGACTTGTAATGCAAAGCATTGAATGGAAGTAATAATGAATGACTAACCAATCTAATGCGAGGGTTGCCTTTTATATTTTTTCAAAAAGGATGAATATGCATTTTGTTATCATCAAAAATGGTTTTATTACTTTTCAAAATATTTTCTTAGCTTAGCTCATTTTCCACTCCGATTGGGACACCTCCAAAACATGGTTTTTGAATGCTTCAGCAGCATCTTCGGGTGATGAAAATTGTTGACCACGCAATTTGTTTTTGATGTGCGGAAATAAAAAGAAGTCATTGGGTGCTAGGTCAGATCTGTATGGCGAATAACCCATTAAATCGATGCTTTGGTCTATCAAACAGGCGATTGTTTGAGCCGATGTGTGAGAAGGCGCATTGTTCTGGTGGAGAATGATTCGGCGTCGGCGGTTGTTTTTCAGCATTTCATTGAACACTTCTGTGCAGCAAACTGTTGTGTACCACTCAGAATTGACCGTTCTACGTTGCTCTAACGGTACAGTGGCCACATGACTAGTTTTTCCGAAGAAACAGGCGACCATTTGCTTTGATGTGCTGCGTGCCCGAACAACTTATGTTGGATTTGGCTCGTCTGGGAAGACCCACACGGTCGATTGCTGTTTTGTTTCGGGCTCATACGCATATATCCATGATTCGTCACCTGTAACGATCTTATAAACGTCTTTCGAAGTACTGCAATCGAATTTTTCCATCATTTCTTTGCACCAATCGACACGAGCCTTTTTTTGAGCGATTGCCAAATTATGCGGGATCCAACGAGAACAAATCCTTCTGACAGCTAAATGTTCATGTAATATCGAATGCACGGCCGTGGAACTAATGCCCAAGGATGTCTCCATCGCACGGTATGTCACATGACGATCTTTCATTATCAGTTCACGCATAGCATCGATGGTTTCTGGCACAATGACCGATTTTAGACGACTTTCACGAAATTCGTCCTGGAGCGAACGACGACTTCGCTTGGATTCGTTAAACTAGTTATAAATTGTCTTGAGGGTTGGTGCTTCATCACCAAATGCCGGAAATCATCATCACTTCGGAAATCGTAAAAAAAAGCTTGAAAATGTTCACGAGTTAAATCCATTTTTTAAATCCAGTGTTAACAACACAAATAGCGCTTGGACATCAAAATGTTCTAAGCACGTTTATGGAAAAAAATGACAAACTTTTCAATGGCAATCTCAGATTTTCCAAACACTTACTAGACCATCCCTATTGAAAAAATATAAAAGGCAGCCTACGTACTTAAAGATTTTCTTGGATCATTTGGGACCAATTGAGATGAATTTTCTGCTGATTTATATATTTTTCCTTATTTTCTCAAAAAAACAAAATAAAAAATTTACTTTTGTTTTAATTGTAAACCAATCTATGACTTATGACTTTTCTGCTGATTGAAAATTAATGGTAATTACGAAGTTGTGCACTTCAAATATTAACAAAAATTACTTTTAATGCAAAGCAGTGTATGGAAATAAAAATGATTAATTAAGCAATCGAATCCTTTATGTATCTTAGTTCAATTTGTCATCAAGTGAAATACATTTTCTTCTTTACATCTCCTTTCCTTATTTCCCCTTCTTAAAACCACAAAAAATTTAGTTGCTAAGAAGTTTGTAGTTTATAAAAGAATTTCACTATTCACAATTTCAATTAAAGCATTCAACAATTTACGAGTATAAACCGGTACTTTGTTACACTGTTCCAAGTCATTCGCACGTCTAAAGATCGCATTAATTTCTGGCTTTTCTCGCTTTGTGAAATTTTCGGCAACGGCATTCTTAAAGTTATTTCAAATTATAAATTGTTTATAAAAATACAAAATACATTTACGTTTTCACTTTTCGCATATGTGTGTGAATGAGTTCGTGTATCTATGTATGTGTGTGTGTGCGCTTTGCTGTTTTTCTCACCAAGTGCTGCTGCAACAGTACAAAGCGATGTTCATGACTTTTGTTTCACTTGTTTTATATTTGCAAGTGCAGTTTTTTAAATTTCTTTTAGTGTGTACGCTTAGTTTTTACTTTCACCGCATATGTGTACTGTCAAACGAAGCGTTAATATATACAGACACTGCGGCGCAAAACTAGAACAGTTCGAGGATCATTCAAAATCAAAATTATGTGAGCCAAAAAGTAAGCATTGTTTATGGATTTGCAGTGAAACTGTTTACTTACAATAATTGTAAATTGTAATTGGCTCACTGCCAATTGAAAATGTAAAACAAAGTTGAATGTTGAGGTTATGTAGTGAGGTTAGGTAGAACTTGTTGAAATGCAACGAATACGTTTTCAAATCCTTTTTGGAAACATTTTACTTGGATATTGTGTGTTTATGTCCATTAGGAAGGCACAAAACGCCCACAACAACAACAACGCAAACTCACAAGTAGCCAGTTTGCGCTGCGCATGTCGAGCGGTATTTACACTGTGGAAAATGTTTCGCCAACGATTTGCTGCAAATATTAATTGAAATTATGCAATCTTGCTGTGTGGGTGAAAGAAAAGCACGGCTCATCGTTCGGTTCGATTCGGTTGTTAAAGTTTTTTTCAATGGGGCTTTTGTTTTTGTAATGATTCTTTTTTCTAAGCCATACACGTCGCGTTTTTTGTTTAGTTTTTTTATAAATATTTACGATTTTTTTATATATATGTATGTATATGCAATTGGTTTTTGTTTTTTCACTTTGATTTGCATTATTATTATTAAATATGCCGTGTATGTATGTATGTATGTATGTATATAATCGTATGATTACGGATATATGCACGTATGTATGTATGTATGTAGCAATAAATGGTATAAAGCAGTAGTAAATATTTATGCATGTGGTTTTGTTGTATTTGCTGTACGCTGGTTGTTTGTTGTTCATATTTGTTTGCTTTTGGTGTTTTTATTGTTTGTTTGTTGTTGTTGTTTTTGCCAATTGCAATTATTTACTTTATCAAGTGCTGTTATTAGTTTTAGCTGTATGTATGCTTTGCAATTTATTCATTTTTTGTTCTCTGCTAATTTTGTTTTTTGTCTTCGATATTTTATGATTTTGTTGTTTCGGAATTTTGGTCGTTTTGTTTTTGTTCAAATTTTATTAGCACTAATTAGAATATGAGTTGCTGGTGTATGTTTCAATGTAAACGATTTTTTTATGGAAAAAAAGTCAGTTTACAAATTACGCTTCAAAGAGCTGTTTTGAGTTTTGTGTTATTTGGCGATGAGCAAATCAGATATAGCAAGCTGTCGAATTTTTGGAGCAGTGAACAAAGGACACAATCGAAGAGTTATGGACTTTAAACTCTGTCACTTCAAGAAAATCGATTAATTTTTATTTGAAAAGGACACAAGTAGACAAATTTTTAGAAAGTTTTAGACTGTTAACTGTGTCACTTCAAGAAAATCGATAAATTTTTTTTTTGAAAAGGCCACGGGTAGACAAATTTTTAGAAAGAAGCTTCTTTAGGTTGGTTTTCTTCACAAACTAAGTTTAATAAGTTGACAATTAAATTTGATATTCTGCAACACAGGTGACGAAACAGCAGCGACACACTGAACAAATTTCCAAAATCATAAATCAATTCACAATCTACACCTCTATCTGCATTAAAAGAAGAATTCTTAGGGTTAGATGGCTTTGTGGGTGGTTTGTTGCTGATCTCAACGATAATTTTTACGTCGGACAGCAACACTAAGAAGCTCTAACTGGCACCGCTAAGCATCCGACAGGGTCTAAATATGTGTGGCTAACCTGGTCTAACAGTTTACCTAACCTAACTTATTGTTAGATATGCAAATACCAGGTATATCAGTATGAAGTGAGGCTCAAGATACAAATGTCTCGATAGGGAATATTTGTTATGAACGAGCCTTAATTTTTGTTTTGTTTTGTTGCTATGACATCTGTCAAGCATATTTAGTATACATCAAGTCATTGAACAAACAACATCATATTTTTTCATTGTGTTAAAAATGTCGAATTTTGTACCACATAGTGATGATTTGCGGAAAGCATTAATTTTTTGTTTTCATTTAAAGAATTGTCTTGTCGAGGCATAGGGTGATCATGCTCTATCAAGAGCAACATGCAAAAGATGGTTTCAACGGTTCAGAAATAATGATTTTGATGTGAGAAATGAAGAACGTGGCAGACCACCAAAAAAGTTTGAAGACGCCGAATTGCAGACGATATTGGATAAAGATGACACTTTGAGTCAAAAGCAAATTGCAGAAATGTTAAATGTTGCATAAGCAACAATTTCTGTCCGTTTAAAAGCTATGGGAAAGATCCAAAAGTGTGGAAAATGGGTGCCACATGAATTGAATGAAAGGCAGATGGAAAACCCAAAAATTACTTGTGAAATTTTGCTTCCAGATCGATTCGGCAAGAAGACAATGCTGTGTGTTTGGTGGGACCAGAGTGACGTGGTGTATTACGAGTTGTTACTGATTGCTACCGACAACAAATGATCAATTTGAACCATGCATTGATCGAAAAACCACCAGAATGGGCCAGAAGACACGACAAGGTAATTTTGCTCCATGACAATGCAGGACCGGTTCAGGATACAATCAAAGCACTTCGCTGGGAGCTGCTACCCCACCTGCCGTATTCACCAGACTTGGCTCCTTCCGACTACCATTTGTTTTCATCGATGGGACACGCATTGGCTGAGCAGCACTTCGATTCCTACGAGGAAGTCGAAAATTGGGTGTCTGATTGGTTTGCTTCAAAAGACAAACCGTTCTATTGGCGCCGTGTCCGTAAAAAGGCCTAAAAAATGGACAAAATGTGTGGCTAGCAATGGCCAATATTTTGAATAAAATGTTTTTATACTTTCCCATTAAAAATTTGTGTTTTATTTTCGCAAAAAAAGGCTCACTTCATACTGATAGTCAAAGTCAAATAATATTTTAAGAAATTTCAAGTAGAGTTAAAAAAAAACCTAAATTAAGTTTTTATACACAAACTGTAAAAATAGAAATTAGAAAAAAATAGAGTAACAAATTTAATGACTACAAATTCTCTATAATTTCTCGCCAAGAATTTCAAACAATTAAAAAAATTTTAGAATTTCAAACAAATAAACAATTCCACATATTCCTTCAGGTCCTACACAACTTGCCATATCTGAATTTTGTTTGTAAATTTTTTTTTAAGTATTTTTTTTTTGAAATTTCAAGTAGAATTAAAAACAAAATCTAAAATTAAATTTTTAATGTTTTTATACACAAACTGTAAATATTTAAAAATAGAAATTAGAAAAAAAATAGAGTACAAAATTTAATTACTAAAAAATCTCTATAATTTCTTGCCAAGAATTTCAAACAAATAAAAAAATTTTTGAATTTCAAACCAATAAAAAATTTCACATTTCACATTCATTTCAATTTCAGGTCCATCACAACTTGCCATATCTGAATTTTGTTTGTAAATTTGCGAATTTGTATGGATTTTTTTTATTGTTCATGCTTTAGCAAAATCTTACTTGCAGATGAATTTTTGTTATGCATTAGTGTGCGCATTTATACTCGTTTATGTACGTGTGAGTGTATGTCTTTATATGAGTGTGTGAGTGGATTAAACAGAAATTGCTGGGCAAACGGTATGCAAAAACTTTTCCTCTTGTTTTTAGTTTTTTTTCATTTTTCTTTGGACGGAAACGTAAACAATTGAAACTAAGTTGTTGGTGTGTTAGTGCATGCATGCAAGTTTGTATCTATGTATGCTTGTAAGTTTATCGCATAATCAACGCAACGAAATGATAATTGTGATAATCTCTCAACATCAACTACGACGGTTAGTACTAAGCTTTTTAAAAGCTAATAAATGTGAGTTCATTTTCCTTTGTTTAAATATATTTTTGGTTTTACTTCATATTCATTTCTATTTTTTTTGGTTTTATTTAAAGCTTTATACAACACTTTGTTGAATCCTTCCTAAGCTTAAATTGTATCGAATCGAAATACATACAATAGATGTGTAGTACCTGCGCATACATACATATGTATACATACATGTTATATATATACATATTATGTATATGTTTATGTATGTATTTATGTATGCTTGCAGGTTTTTTTTTTTGTATGCGAATGTATGTTCGAGTTCATTGGCGCAAAATGTGAAAGTATGTGTGCTGCAACGAGTAGCGTTTGCCTTTTAGTTTTGCTTTGATTTTTTTGAATAATTATTTGAAAAAATAATTTCTCATATAAAAATATAAAAAACTCACTAATAAATATAAAAATAGTTTAATAGAAAAATTGTACTACGCCTAGTTTCTGCTACGATATAACCAAAAATTTTATATAATTGCACAACAAAGTCAAACTAACTTTTCTTTCTCATTTGAGTCCATGATGCCATTTCGAGCTTATTTGAAAACCTATTCGAAAACACAAAACTCAATGCAAATTAATTCAAAATTTATGCCTTTGAAAGCTCGCTTGGGACTATCACAACGGTGTTTGTATGTTGACTAGAAGATGACTGCTGAAATTGTGGCGATTTAGTTGCTTACTTCGATTTCAATGCATCATATCCATAAAACTTGCACGAGTTGACTGACTGTTGGCGTTGTTGTTCTTCTTCTCTAGTTGCTAATTGTGCATTTCTTTCGATTTAGTTGTAGTTTTGCGCTTCACTGCGGAACCGTGTGTACTGTGCCTGAGCGGTTCAAGCATTTTGCTGTATGATTTTGCATAAATGTTGCTAGTACTTTTTAAAGGATTACAACTGATTTTCTTCTGTTCTTGTTGTCACATTTTTAGGCGTTTTCCTTTTTCAATTTCTTCTCAACATTATCAGCATTTGAAACCAAAATCATTTGTGTGTCTGGCATTTGTATGCGTCAAGCACAAAATTTGCAAAAGTTATCATAAAATATAAATTTGCATTTATGTACAAATAATTAGCTATTTTTAGAAAGATTCAAATATGAAATCAAGTGCACATTAGCTGGCGATAAGAATTTGCAAAATGAATCATAGACAGATGCCAGTTGGTTGCGTCATTGTGTAGGCAGACGAGCATTTTGGCGCCGACAAATGGGCGGCCACTATCTCTACAACCACAAATGTTGCATTGTGCCGGTCTTATCAGCAGCACGAACGCATTTCAATGACGTCAGCGGCCAGCAGAACGCTTACAAAACACTGTACATATTTCAGCAACGATTCAGCGGCTGCTTGCAAACTCTCATGTGGTAATGATACCGGATAAAGGCTGCTGTGACACTTCGAAAAGAGGATAAATATGAAAATAATTGGTGCTATAAATAACAATAACAATTTGCAATTTAACTTTAGTTTCAGAATTCACAATTAAAATCACTGAAAAACTTATAACAATTTCTGCATAGTTCATAGACAAAACATTTGCTATCATTACGTTTTTTAACCAACAAAATTCTTCCACTTCCACTTCAACTTTTCGCCCCCCATTTTCAGTTGACCAACGCACTTTTCGTCCACACTTTGTCCTCTCTGCCAAAAAGTCTGCCGTTCAAAAGCCACACAAAACCACAGGGCCAACACAAAGTGTGTTCGTTTTTCACTTCTGGTATTTATAATCATTTCTTTTTCTTTATTTGTTCATAATATAAATATTTTCTTTCTCTTATGTGCGCATATAAATTATTAATATTACAAAAAATAATAATAATAATAATTGTAAAACGAAAATAAAAACAAATATTACTTATAAAAAAATTAATCAAATCATATAAACACACAATTGAAACGTTAAAAAAAACGTTATGCAAAACGGTAAAAAAGCATACATCATATCGCATATTCTTGTGTTACAAAACATTGTATTTGCTTTATGTTTTTTTTTGTTTTCGTTCATTTTTGTAATATGCTCCTTGTTTGTTTTCTACTTCATCTCAATGCATTTGATTTTTGTTTATTTCATTTCAGTTGCATACGACTTGTTTGTTTTACATTTTGTTTATTCATGACATTTTTTTACGTTTACGTTTATTTTTTAACATCGCGTACATTATACAATTTTGTTGTTTCGCCGTTGTTTCTTTTTGTTTTGTTGTTTGCAGCTGATTCTTCGCTGCTTACTGTCTGCCTGTCTGCTACGTCGTTATGCGTTTGATTCTTTAAAGAATCAATTGAAACGCTTTCATTGTGCAGTAGCAGCTTCAGTAGTTTAGTAGTTATTGTTATTGGTTTTTTGACATTTTCACTTCATGTTCGTTTTTGTTTTTTGGTAGTTTTTGTTTTGTTTTCAATTTACATTTAATGGTTCATTCAATACATATACAAATAATTTATATAATCGTAATTAATTATAATTTATAATTCATTACATTTGCGTGTGTATGCGTGTGTGTGTGTGTGTGGGTGTGTGTGTTCCAACCACATTTCACATCATTTACGTTACTTAATTTCTGCAATGCAGCAAGGCGCATTCGAGACGTGACTACTTTAGCTGCAATGGCTTTAAAATTTCCAGTTCAGTTTTGTTGTTGTTTTTCTATTTCTCTACAATTTCTCGACATTGTTTCTTTCATCGTTCGCTGCCGCTTTTCATGTCCCGATTTGTTTCGGTTTGTAGGTTGTTGCCGTTTTTTGATATCCCTTCATCATTTTCTTTTGTTTTGGATGTGGTTTAGTTGTTGTTCAGTGTTGTTGATTTGCTTCACATTTTCTCATATAGATTCATAATATAAAGTATAATTTGTTATTTTTGCGTTATAAAATTTTATTTTTAAGTTTTATGTTATTTTAATTATTTTTAGTTGTTGATTTTTCATTTTGTATTTTGGTTATGCTTTGCTTTATTCATTTAAATCATTTCATTTCATTTATTTCATTTAAATGTACCTTAATATTTTGTTTGTTTCTTTATTTACTTATATTCTTTTATGCGAAAAAAGGAATTATGAATATAATAAAATCACAAAAATTGTTTAACCATCCAAATCCAGTTCAGACCAAATTATATTCCTTCAGATTTGATTGGAGAATTGTATCCTTGACAGCTGCAAACACGAACCTAATATTTTCAGTATCTGTAGAGGTGAACAATAATAGAGGAAGCATTAGTAAAAGAAATAATCATTGATGATTTTTTTCATTAAGTGGCATCAATGTTCATAAATTACACTGTGCAAGTCGAAAATTCCAACATGGGGGCACCTACTCAGCGACTTTTCTTTAGGTATACTGAGTTGAGATTCACCAGCCGTTTGGCTGGATTGCGCTAGTTTAAGAGAAATGCGACCTTGAATTTTGCTCATTTTAGTTGAGTTTGTCGCTTAAGTCTTCGAACGTTTAAATGCTAATTGGTCCTAAATCCTTTTGAATATCGCTTTACTGCCTTTGGCAAGTTTGTAGATATTTTAACGACCAACAAATTCGCTCGAGACACCAACATAAAAAAAAATACATTTAAACTGTGTTTTCGACAAAAATGTTCCAAAAACCCCACTTTCGTCGAGGCATAAAAACAGTATAGCGAACTCTCGTGAAAAAAATAAATGAGTATGCTTTTATATAGAGGGTTGGCTCGTGCATCTAACAAACTAAAAATGTTGCCTGGGAAACGCCTATAAAAGGCGTGGTTCGGCGTCAAATTTCAAAATTTTGTATTTGATGATGATTTACACGATATGGGTATCAAACGAAAGGTATTTTTCATACCTTTCCTTTGATGTGCAACATTAGATAAACTAATAAAAAGTTGTAAGCGAAACAAAATTTTTTAATAAATTTTTGTTTTTTATAAAATTTTTTTTAACGGATTTTTTTCTCGAAAAAAATCCATTACTAAGGTACAATAAGTTTGCTACCATATTGTAGCCTGTGAAATTCCCTTTACAATGATATATAAAACATTTGATATTTTTGTTATTTCTGAATATAATTTTTAACAATAAATTGATTGCGAAGGTGAATATGAAATGGCTTTGGACCCAGAGTTAAGTTACAAAAAAATTTAAAAAAGAAAAGTCATTTAGTAGGTCCCCCCCCTATGTTGCAATTTTTGAGGGTAAATTTCACGCACAGTGTTATTAATGTAATCATCCTTTAAACCTTCTGCTGTGTTCCGGTCAAAATGAATCACTTTTAACCAATTTGGTTGTTGCATTTATTCTTGCAACTAAATCAAAATCATAAAATTCCAACAATACAAAAAAAAATTACTCAGTACTCGTTTATTGTGGTTGAATGAAAAAAAATAAAATAAAAGTGAATTTAATCCTTTCAAAGTGGGTCAAATTGATCCAACAAAACAGTAGTTAAAGTATATTTTTGAGTACCGCAGAGGAGTCAATGTATGAATTAAAAATGTATTATGAAAAAGTAATTGCAATTCCTTGTAAGACCGTTTGAGTGTAGCATACTTTTAGGATGACTGCATTCGAAACATAACTCAGACTTGACCCTTTTGCTACGACTTTTGCAGAAACCGGACATTTTTGTTTAAAATTTGGAGATCTTTTTGGTTGAGTTTATGCTCTAATCAGAATAAGTTTGCGTGCATGCAAATCAAAATTTTGCTATGATTAATTTTTACCTCAAAAATTGGTTCTCTGTTTATAAAAACTTATCCACATTATTCATACATGCCTTAACTGTACTTTTTGTTCTGTTTTAGATGCATTAAAATAATAAATTTTCATGTATTCGTATTTATTGAGAATATGCTCACAAAACGGTGCAGAATAAGTTTGCGTACAAAACTAATAATATTTAGTAATAATTTCCGGTTATGCTTTTATTTTTTTGAAAAACTTGTATTCCATTGAACAGTAAATGGACTTGCAAATTATTTGGAACCGTATATGTGCTTGAAATTATATAGAAAACAATAGAATTTAATAGAAAATAATTAAAAATGGATAAAAAGATAATCTTACTAAAATTTTCCAAAATTGACAACAAAATTTCATGAAATTAGGGAAACTTTTGGGAGAGCACATTCATCATTTCAAAAAACCATCTAAAATCTCGAAAAAAACCCCAGAAAATCTTGCTTCGTTAATTTCTTTTTTCATTTTCTTAAGCTACCCGAGAGGATTCGATTGTTTTCTATCACTGCATTATAATCTAAGGCTAATTGCATCCAACATCTTCAGAAATGTACGAAAATATTATATAAAGCCCAGTAGCACTGACTTTATCAGAAAAGTCCTGAAAAAAACACATTTTTCCCCTACATAACAGCATGTAAGAAGCCCATATTTAGCTGACTTACAAGGAGCACAAAATTGCTTTCGTAAGAGTCCATCAAAGAGTATAGAAAACCGGATTTCCGGGACAATATGTTGTTATCTATAGAAAGTGGGACAATTCATTATTATCTGATAATGGTTTGGCATATTTGGCATTAAAAGGCATCAACTAATTTGAAGAGGGTCCTGTTAATAAACAAATCTGAAATAAAAAGTGAAGTATAGCATATGTGGGGATATGGTATGGCGCTGCATGTCAGGAAAAGGAGTAAGCAGGCTGTTTTTTTTATTCAGAAATACTTCCGAGGGGTTATTAACGTATTCTAAAAGCTTATTTAAGCCAAGGTTTCAAAACTTTGCATCAGATTCCAACATTTCTTTTCAACCTTAGGGCGCAATGCATACGATGCGAAGCTATTTTTGCTATTAACTGGCTCAACAAAGTTGAAAAGGTTCCTTCCTAGTCACCATCTTTAAAGATATAGTAAACCAATATAACAATTCAAGGATATAACAAAATAACAGCTGAAAAACACCGAATTTAATAAAATTTACGCCGAAACTTCTCCAGAGAGTTCAAACAAGAAAAGCATATTCACAAAGTTATTAATTTTTGGACAAACCTTAGTTTACACTAAATTTTAACTACATAACCTTAACTTGTACGCAAACTTTATCTGAGGTGAATTCATAACATATTTTGTTTTTGGCCCTTGTTTTACAGTTTGGTCAAGTTTTTGATATTATTATCTTAATGAAATAAAAGAACTAACTTTACGGAAGAAATAAAAAATATTTTGTTTTTGAAAAATTACTTTAAGTGATTAATTTTTCATATGAAAAACTACGTACCCCTTGTACGCAAACTTCTTCTGACTAGTGTATGTAGTTAAATACGAGTTTCAGGGTCAACTGAACATGCCATAGCAAAAGGGTTAAGAAATGCTTCTATAGTTAAACATAAAATAGGCATTTGAATGCACACAAAAAAGCTTTTCATAAATTTTGTTTATGCATATAGCAAACAAATTTATATGCAAACAACTTTTTAGTCGGTTTTTTTTATATCTCTGCAAATTCTTTGCTTATTTTGTGAGCCAAACTATAAAACGATCTCATTGGTGTGCATTGAAAATCGCCTTTTTAAACACTAAATAAAAAAAGACACTCTTAAGCAAAATATATAAAATATTTCATGAAACACACACACACTTTTCACCTCGTGTTCAACAAACATTGCATCTTTCTTTCAATAAAAACGCTGCCAGCATTTGCTCATTGCATGAAAAACCTCTATTTCGAACTATTTCGAAAACCTCTTTTCCTAGACTTCTCAACTTGAGAAGCTTAATTTTGATTCAAGTACAATTAAAACCACATTTCGTTCTTTGAATATATTTTTCTTAATAAACGAAAATATTAAATACATTGAAAAGGCAACAAAATTCACATTAAGCGCTTTTCAGCAGCACTTAGTTCAGCTAATCGTTAGTCAAATACACAAGAAAAAATTAGAAATTAAAATAAAAATCGTACGCCAAAAATATAAATGAAACAAAAAACCTCGCAATGTTGAGTGAAATTGCATAAATTCGTAGTAAAATTTTGCTGCTACCAATGTGGCATCTCGATTAGAATGCTTTGTGGTAGAACCGGTTGTAGACGCAAATTTAGCCCAAATTGAATTCCTTGAGAGCGTTTTGCATGATGGTGTCTTTGACAGCGCAGAACACAAGTTTTATGTTTTCGGTATCTATGGTTCGGTAGTAGTCAGTAGTGACAGTGGAGAGTCCAGTGGTGTTGGGCATGTTTAGAAAAATTTAGAAAAATATTAACTTTCTTGCAGTACTAAGGTTTGAAGACCAAAATCATGGGAATGCAATTGATTACCGCAAGAAGCAAGTACCATGATTTACTAGCGTACAAAAGTTTACAAGCGAAGCAATTATACTGTCAGACTTTACCTTACTTTTGCATGTTCCTCTGTTGATAATTGATTTGAAAAATGCCACAAAAATTATAAAAAAATAATCAAAATATATAAAAAATATAAATCTACAATCACACATTTGCACATTCGCAAACCCAGTCAAACATATACACACAAAACATACTCAACACACTCTCACTTCGCACTCGTGTGCCGCTTACCTGTAGCACAGGTGAAGTGTGAATAGATAATTTTTTCGGAATCGGGATTTAAATCTACAAACATACGAAGAATGAATTCTCGGGCGGCAATCGCATCCCTTTGTGGACCTATAAAGCAACAAATATACAGAAACAAAAGTAGCAACAATTGTAAATCGAGCCAATACTTTTTCACAACAATAACTAAAGATACTCGTACAATAAAAGTAGACTATCAAAGTGTTGCTCGATGCAGTCCCAGCACTACGCATATTAATTCAAATGTTAGCTGCGGAATGTGTACATGTGTGATATGATGTGACAGTATATTTGGCTGGCTGTAACCTGTGGCTGTTGTAAAGTGAGAGTAACATTGACGTTCTGGATCGGGATTCGCGGCCAGATATTTTTTCAATACAAATTGCTTAGCGGCAGCATGATCACATTTGGGTCCTTGGCGCCAGTAAATGGTTTATTATTAAAGTTTTATTAATATATGTTTTGAAATTAGTTGCGCATAATGTTAACGAATAGTTTTAATTTAAAAATTATCATGTTAAAAAGTCATACAACACTTACCATCATATTCGGGAAAGTAATCTACCAAATGCGAATACATAATTTTTTCTTCTAACAAGTCTTTCTTATTTAAGAAAAGAATAACTGATGAATTCTGGAACCACGGATACGTAATAATAGTTCTAAATAAAGCTTTTGATTCTTCCATACGATTCTGCAAGTGCAAAGACAAGACAAATTATTAGTATTTATAAAATAATCAGAAGAACACAGCACAACTTACCTCATTATCGGATTCGAATAAAATTTGATCGTATTCCGAAAGCGCAACCAAGAAAATGATTGATGTTACATTCTCGAAGCAGTGAATCCATTTTCTTCTTTCCGAACGCTGACCGCCGACGTCTACCATTCTGATAGTGTCAAAAGACAGCACAAATTAGTACAAAACTTAGTTGTGAATGGTTTTGAAAAGAAAAGCTTTGAGTTGAAAAATAAGGAGTAGGCAGCACAAAAGCAACACACACACACATATATATAAAAGCGTTATAGGAAATCATGCCAACTAAGGATTAGGGGAGCAAGGCACTCAAGTTAAATGAAAATTATGTTTAAAAAGTATTGAAAGATGAGAAATTAGCACAATGTTTGGGCTATGAAATGGTAATAAAAAATACTAGCTATATGCTGCTGCTGCGACGGCTTACGCATTTTTACGTTTAGCTGCAACTACGGTTTTGTGGCTGACCAATTTTTAAGTGTTTTTTATACCTAAACACAATGCCATCCAAATCGAATGGATACTCGAGTATGCCAGTGGTGGGCACACGAGCACGTAGAATATCCTGTTCAGTTGGCAAGTAATCGGGTTTTTCGATGCGATCAAGATCGCTTAAATAGCTGAGCGTGTTTAATAGAAATTAATTTAAGCGTAAATTTTTAAGTTATATTGTTAAAGTTTCAAGACATTTTATTAATTAGAACATACAAATGCTTAACTATTTATGAGACTTTAAGATAGACTTCCACAAACATTCGATTACCCTTCCCCACCAAGCAAAATGTGAGAAATAGGCAACAATCATCAGTGGCAACAAATTGGCGACTCGACGATTTATTGCCGCAGCGACAAATTAGCACCATGTCACAAAAACACGTTGTTTTTCAGGACTTTGAAATATTCAATTGATATACATATTTTGTATTTCAGGGAGATTGATCGCATTTAAAAAATTTGAATTCATTCGTCGACGGTTCATTGATCAACAGCGTTGATTCAAGCTCAAAACAATGAGAGCAACATTGAATATGTGTATGCAAATGAAATTCCATCCCAACCAAAACTGACTGACATTTTATAAATTGATAATTTCCCAAACAATATAATGTATTTAGATATGAAAAAGAATCGTCCAGGCGATAAGAAAACTACTCGTCACGGCGAGTTGCTTTCGGCGGTCGTTTTAGAACGACTGATGATACGAAATCGATACGCTGGCGATATTGCCGGCGCTCAATTTGCTGCCGGGGGCGACTCGTTTTCTTATTGCCGGCAACAAACAATGTCTGGTGGGTTCGCTTTCATTCGTCCTCCCTTAGTATTCGTCAAAGTTCTGCACACCTTAACTAATTTCTAAGAACCCTAACCTCTGAAGCCACTACCTTTCACACACTATGCCCACAAATCTATGCTTCTCATATGTTTTTTAGTAGCACACCACCTGTTAGATTGGATGAATGTTTCAAGTTATGCACCGCGCAACCGGCAAGTGAACTTATTAGGGAAAATTGTTTAAACTTAAGGTTAGTAAAGTAGTGTAATCAGTTAAAAACACAAAACTCATTAGAGACAAAAACATTGAAAGAGACAAAACGAAACGAAATTGGCATGCAAATTGCGTTTTCAAACAGAAAGTCCATAATAGAGACGAAATTTATTTGATTTGCTGCACTTGACTGTACCTAAATCGAATCTCTTCTAAGTCAAAGGGATACTCAATGATCCCCGTTGTCGGCACACGAACCCTCAAAATATCTTGTTCAGTTGGTAAATAATCTGGTTGAGCCACACGATCGAGATCCATCAGATAACTGTATACAATTGTAATTATATTTAGTACAAGAGGAACACAAGAAGTCATAATCTAATTTGTCGTAATAATTTAGCATTAAATTTGGGCTCAAATTGTTCCTGAAATAGACGTCATTCGGGCGCAAGGCCGTATACTCACTATTTAGCTGAATCTGTGAGTTGGTACTCTCTTCGTCGATCGTAGCATTCCTGTATGCCAGCGTCTGCCCACAGCGTTTTTATGGCTGACAAATATGGATCCTCGAATGTCGCAACTGTTTCGTAGTCAATACTCATCACCAGTTCGCCAAATTCCTGAAATATTTTTTTCAAAATTAATTTCAATTGTTTGAGATGAATTTGCTAAACAACAACAATTTGCACTTACACTATGCTCGGCTTTGCCGTATGAAATTTTCAGCATATCCATGGCCTTGATCATTGATTGCATGGCCATGAATATATTCTGATAGACTAATTTGATGTAACCCCGTTTGTCTTCGTCGGAGTAACCGCTGCCGTGTATAATACGCATCTGTTTGATGAATGTCGATTTGCCGGACTCACCAGTACCTGTAAAGTGCATAAAATTGACGTGTTATTAATTAAGTTTAATTTTAAAATGCATAAAAATGCACTGTTGGCAGTGGTTAGGTAAATCGTTAGCGATGACGTGATTTCATTAAGTGCCAAGTGATTTGGGTAGATATATCTGGTGGGGGCATTCCTAGGGCTTCTGCTGTGCTTGCACACCCCGAACCGATACAAAACTATGGATATTACAAAATTCAATTATGAATGTTGCCAGACAGACAGACCTAGTTGAGCTAAATTTAGACACTAGAAACCTATTCTTATAGCATTTTTTCTGCTGGCTGAGCATTTTTAAGCAGGAAAAATCTGGAATCATTTAATACGCTAAAAACAGGACATTGCAAACCATTGCCAAGGCAAGGATTTATTTGTTTTTAAGCTAACAAATCGCACACGCACAACAAAAGTGACACAACTAAAAATTTTTGATTTTTCAGGAAACGCAAAAAAACTGTTTTTGAGCTAAATACACATTTTTTGTATAGACCGTTCAGTAGAAAATCCTTACAGATTATGCTTTATGATAAGTTGCAATATTTTTTTTTTTATTTTACACTAGAAAATCCAAAATTTTGAGTTATGACTGTTTTGATGATATTTTAATTCAATAATTACCGAATTATTTCAAGTTATGCCACTTTTTCTGAATTTAATAATTATAAATGACAGTTAAAAAGTTGAAAGAAAAATTTTGAAAATTCATAATTAATTTTAAAAATTAAAAATATATACAAAAATTGTTAGAATTTTGCTTAAGATTAACTTTAACAAAAATGTATTTCTTCAAAAGTGACACAATTTGAGTTAGGACTGTTTTGCATTGAGCTTCAGCGATCAAATAGCATCAAACTTCTGACATGAAAAGAGACCTAACTGTATTTTTGCAACACTTAACAACAACAAAATATACTGAGTTTTTTCTGATTGGTAGATTTATGCATTGTGCACAGTATTAACACATAAACCCGAAAATGAAAATTTTTGAGTTGTCACTTTTGCAGTGCGTGTGCGAAATGTCCCTTTAAGCTCACCAACTGTCCCTATACCCCTATTTGTCCAGTTCTTCTACTTATTATTACATTAAATTATCTCGCCTCTCGGTCCAATACTCACCCAGTAGACTAGAAAAGAATTTGATGGGATTTGCACTAAGAGCAGAAGTGATCTGTTGTGCCCTCTACAAGTTCTTAGATGGGGTTTGCACTGAGACCAGAAGTAATCTATTGTGCCCCCTACCAGTTGTTAGAGAACACCTCCTAGACCCACCGACCTTATGAAGCTTAGTAACTCACGATGATTTAGGTACTGGTCTCTTCTGTAGGCCCAAACTGACCCATGTAACGCATTCTGCCACGACATGTCGCATCGCAGTATTACTCACCCAGTAGCAGCAGTTTAAGTTCCCTTCGCGCATCTCGCTTGTCTCGACGCAGTTGCCTTTCGATTTCCTGATTGATGCGCTTCTGTTCCTTGGCCTCTTCCGATAAACAGCACTCCATACTAACTAAATTTGTAGCTGCTTACGCCGCTTCCCCTCCGCACTTTGGTTAATTTCCGTTGGTTGTGTGCTGTTTCGGTTACTTGTCGCCACTGCCAAACTGCCGGCCAAAGCCTACGCGCCGCAACTAAGGTATCTGACTGTTTTGCAACTCTTTGCTGGTCTCGTGTGCTTTCCCCAACTCGAGTTTTCAGCGGCCGCTATCCTATTACGATGCGCTGCTGCGTTCCTAGTGATCCTGTCAGTGCCAGCCAGTGGCTGCTAAGACCCAGCACCGTCTTCGCCCCTTCTACCGAGCAGCTGTGCTGTGGAAACAGTCGATAGCGTTGATGGTCTTCGTATTGCTGTGGCTGTGGTTCTTCTTGCAATGCTGCTTGTGTGGCAATGTTGCCTTAGTGCGCCGCAACATGCACACAAAGCATAGGCAGGCGAGTTTTCCGATGTCGGCCGAAACGCAACTCGAGTCGAAAATGCGTTTCAGTGATGAAAGAGTTCTCTGCTGCTGCCGATTGGTAGAAAATAAGGATAACAACGACGTGAAGGACGATGTTGAGGTGAGCGCCAAGTGAAGTGCTTTTGCTTTTGTTATTGTTGTTGTTTTCGTTTTCTGTTTTAGTTGTTATTTGAATGCCTTGTGTTGCGTTAGACTAAACGTCGACTGTTATTTCAAGTCGAATCTACGATATATAAAATCCAGCTGCCTGACCGCTTGCGACGACGAACAATGACGACAACAACATCAACTGTTGCTTTGACTGTAGCTGTAGTTGTTGTAAAAATGTTGCTAGGTATTCCATAAACATCTGCAAGCAAACAGAGAGAAGTTTCATTAATCGTTGGTAAGAAAATAAATAACAAACGCAGAGTCGCTGTTAGCGGCCCGTGCGGCACCTACTCGGCGATGTGGACACTAGCGCGACTTACGACGTTATGCCAAAATTAACAACAAAAAAAAAACTATTAAAAATTTGCATAGCGCAGCGTTCGCAGCGAACCAAAGTGACAAAAAATCGACCGACGACTACTAATTGCAACGGAAGTTTCAGACCCAGAACCGCATGCAGCCAGTGGCCAGCAAAAGAGCAGCGCGATTTTTGTGTGATTTGACGAGTGTAGGGCTTCCCGCGACGCTGAAAACGGAAAGCGACGCTGCGACGGACGAGGCGCTCGCACGTAAACAAACACCTCAGCAGTAAGCGCTACGCGAGCGGCTCGCTGGCCCGAGAGCCTTCAGCGTCAGCGTCAGCGCCAGCGCCATCGACACCGCCAACGATGCTATGCTTTTAACCGACATCGTCATTCAGCGCTTGCCACTCAAATGCATTCTAATCCAATTGTCTTGAACTTCACAGTCCATTTGCAAGGTCGATGACTAATTGTGTGTGCGGGCTAGCGGACGGCTGTCGCTGTGTGCGGATGCGCGGAAGCAAATGGTCTCTCATTAGCGGTCAGGCGGGGCTCGTTCACTGCGTGAATGGGCCGACGTTCCAGCGAAAGAAGTGATTATAATAAAATTCGTAAAAAGAAATTTGAAATGAACAGATAGAAGAAAGTAGAGAGAGAGAGAAAACCCAAAGTCTGTTAAATTGTTAGATCAGAGAAAAATTACTAGACCCGTTAGTGTGGGAGTAGGACAATCGATCAATTCGTTTGATGAGATATGTAAATTTGACTTTCAACACTCCTTTGAAACTGTGCCATTTCGGGAAAGGACTGTCAGTAGACTTGGCTTGAAGGACTTGAAGAAAGGTTTCTTGGCTTATGAATAGAACAGAATGTAAAAACAGAGGAATAATGAAAAGGTAAGAAAGGTAAGAACGTGTTATTTACATTTATTCTATTATATAAAAACAAGTGTGACGTTTTTTGAGCCACAATCAGGCAAAAACCACTGAACCGATTTAGATGAAATAAGCACCAAACATTTTTTAATCTGTGGGAGTGGTACATAGGCTATATGAGATTGACCACGCCCCCTTATTACGTCCACTATGGTAACAAAACTCATCTATTGTATGCTTTTGTAAGGCAATATGGGTATCAGACGATTCAGCGTTACATTGCGGCAAATATAGGCTATAATACAATCGGCCACGCCCACTTTCCGTGCCCACAAAGCTAACAAAACGAAGCTACGGTACAAGTCTGTAAATCAGTATTAGTTTCAAACGATTCCGTGTTTCGTTGATGTTAACAGAGGATATATAAGATTGACCACGCCCACCTGATATGCCTTTTCACCACGCCCACTATAATAAGAAATCAGCCATGGTATATTTGTCACAGCAATATCGATTTAGCGATTCGATAGGGGAAATGGGGGTGGGTTTTTGACAAGGGGGCGTGGCACCCCCCATACAACTTAAATTTTCAATATGGAATATCTTCGGAATGAGAAATCGGGCAGCATTAAAAGTTGGTGCGGGGCCACCGTTTAGATGTGCCGTTTCACTGGTAAAACTTTGTGAGCGTTGGTCATGAGGCGTGGCACTTTTTAAGCGACCCTATTGTTTTCAATAACTTTGGAACTGCAAATCACACATCAAGATATTTGGCACATATTTACGATTTCGACGTGCCCTTCGACAAGGAGAGTAGAGTGGGTTTTGGACGAGGCGCATGGCACCGCCCATAGAACCAAAATTTTTAATGTGGAATATCTTCGGAACAATAAGTTGGAAAGCTTTGAAGTTTTGTATACCATCGTCTCATAGATGTGTCATTTTACTGGCAAAATTTTACGGGCGTTGACAAGGGAAGCGGTTTATTTTTTGCGACTGAAATTTTCCGCGTAACTTTAGAACTGAAAGTCGCATATCAATAAAACCGGGTCACACCCTTCGACTGGAGGAATGGATTGAGCATTACATAAAAGAGGCGAGGCATTGCCCATTGAATGTAGTATGAGGAAACTTGATTTATTGGGCCCATTGACTTCAAACTTGCGTGCAAAGCCGCAGGGCCCTACTAGTATACAATAATCATAAACGTAGATAGGCCGCGGGAACTGAAGAGCCGACGAGTTCGCTGAGCAGGATGTGACTGAACAGTTACGTCAAAAAATAGGAACGCTCGGAATGCGCTATAAGCCTTGTACTCATACAAGCTCCATACAAGAAACTGACCTAAGAAGAACTGAAGGTAACACATTATTTATTACTCGCTTCCTTTACTTAAACCTCCGAGAACTTCTCTCACTAAATAGGGACCAGATCAGAACCATGAGAACCTGTAGGGTAGTTCGAATAGATCAGTTACAAAGTAATTGAATAATCGTGTCGCGGTGGAGCGGGGGAAATGTAACCCTGGTTGGTTTCTATGGGTTTCTTTATTCGCGGGAGGTTGGATAGCAAAAGACAAATGTCCATATAAGTATAACAGAAAACATTGAATGGCACAAAAAAAGGAGAGGACTTGATTAGAGATGGGCTCGACAGATGTCTGAACTACCACAGCGCTCATTTGGCTAGTCACTTCAAAGAGATGGAAACAATACAACGCTTCCTACAGGTCTCATATATTAAATTTTTGTTTTTGTAGGAAAACCAATATAATAATTTTTTGCTAAAAACTTCTCGTAGAGTAGAGCACATTAAAAAATCTATTAGAAAAATAAGACCGACAAGCAATACTTTTGAACCCATGCATCACGCACAATGCAACGTTCCTTAAAACACATCAAATGTATGCAAAACAAACCTACCCAACAAGACATTTTCTCACTCTCGGCATAATGTCCAATTGTAAATGAATAAACAATAAACTTAGGTTAGGTTAGGTTGGATTAAGGTGTCTGGCATGGGACTTGCCGAAAGGCACACTTAGACAACGAAATGGGCTCGTTGTAAAACCACAAAGAGGAAGTAAATTGTCTTACTGCAAGTTGGGGAGCCTTTACAAGCCAATTTGAATTTTGAACAAAAATCCTAGGAAGTCCTTGATGTTGCCTGAACTTGAATAAAGTTATGGAAGAAAGAAGAGCCTAGGGGTTTTCCATCTTCGTCTAGAGAAAGCCAGGCAGTGGCAGAGAAAGTTGCCTGAATGAGTGCTGTCTCTAGTGATCTGCCGATCCCAGCACCAATCCCATATTATTCTTCTACTTTTGTACTCCTTTTTCCCCATAATTCTGCTTCCCGGCCTTGGCCGGTGTGTTCCTTCAACCTTTTACTTTCTGTAAATTTATGTTTACATTCGTTATTCACCCGCCGAATAAACGACACCACCCAAAACAAAACCAACCCGCGTTTCCCTGCTACGTCGCGATCGATTTCTACATGGTCCTTCGAGCCAGACCACCCGGGTCCGAGAAGTGTTAGTCTCTTCCTTCTTTTCATTTTGGGAACTGTGGCAATAGTGTCAATTGCTTAGACCAAATCTGTTGGCATGAAGTCCGAACAGACAATATCCTGTGAAAATAGCGACCACTGTGATGTGTTGCCTGCTAAGTGAGACTCGCGTTTAATGTGTGAATGGGATTAAAAGAGGGTCAGAGCACAGGTTATAAGAAACATCAGTCTCATAGAAAAATACTGATAGAGTTACTAAAGCTGGCAGAGAAGAAGAGGAATCAAAAAGGTTTTCTTGGCGATGTTTGATATTATTAGGTTTTAACCTTTGATCCATACTGACTTTATTACAGCTGATTGAGAGAAAATATTGACAAAAGAAATGTTTCCTTAGCGTTGTATGAGAGGATCCGGCTTGAGCATGTGGCCCACGGGGAGTTTGCTACAGCTGGTTGAGAAGAAAATAAGTCTTCAGGAGAGAGGTTTTCTTAGCGTTGCTTGAGATGATGAGGCTTGAACATATTACCAACACGGAGTTTACAGCACGAGATGCTGAGGCTTGAAGCTATGGCTTACAGCCAGTTTACTGCAGCTGGTTAAGAAGAAGAAAATTAGACGAAAGAAATTCTTCCTTGGCGCTGTTTGAAACGATGAGGCTTGAGTTTATGACCCATAGTGGGTTTATTACAGATGGTTGAGAAAAAGAAAATTCGACGGCAGAAAGATTTCTTTAGTCTTGCATAAGAAGATGAGGCTTGAACCTATGGCTCACAGCGGCTTTACTACAGCTGATTGAGATGGATGGATGAATGTGAAGGGGAGCCGAGGAAATAATCTAAGGGAGGTCATTACCCCAAGCACTCAGGCTCTATAGCCCATTGTACTTGAGGCTCAGGAAAAAGGTTGATAGAGGAAATGGGAATGGGAAAAGATTGAGAAAAAGGAAAGTGAACGAAAGAAAGGTCTTCTTGGTATTGTTGGAGATAATGAGGCTTCAACCTTTATCACTGACTTTTTAGACACCCACACCCACACCACCCGAACCATTACTGACCACTAACTTCACTAAGAGCTCAATCCAACTGGGCACATTGAGTCCTCAAAGCAGCTGCACTTTTTCGCTGGGTAACCACACATCAAAACGAGCACACAGGGCGAACGCTTAAAGTAGACGCACTTGCAATTAGATATCAAAAGCGCATTGGCCACACACACAACGAAGGATTGCTTTGACGAAAAATCACATTACATAGCTGAACACTGTCCGCACTGGCGGTAAGTTTTCTTTAAGGTTAAGACCGGCGAGCTGAGATTTACAAAGAAAATCGCTCTTGTCTTGGCGCCGATTGCACGCTCCCACTACAAAATCGCCATTAAACAAAATCACCAGCCAACATGCGAGTAGTCATTCTATAGTTTTTTTTCTTGTTGTTTTTATGTTTGTGCGCTTTAATTTACGTGCACTTATTTGTGTATTTTCAGCCAAATCTAATTAACGTTAATGCGCTGCCGGCTGCACCGTCGTGTGCCGCATACACCTTGTTGAAAGTTACACCAAAAAAAAACTTTACACCGCATGCACCGACCAAAAAACAGAACAACAAAAACTGAGTAGGAAAGCACAAAAATCAACAATTATTTTAGCATAAGGTTGTGATTTGCAACAACTTTACACAGTTGGCTTTCAGCTACTAATTGCACGACAGCGAGAATTGCTTAAGCAAAATATTTTGTTGTAATTTTAATAGTAAACACATTTAACGGCATTAGCCATAGGCAAATACGAAATACGAACGAAATTGGATTGGCAATGATAAGACGGGATTAACAAAAAAAGTGCGTTGGGTCTGCGCCTGAAGGTGGACGTGGGCTGACGGTGAGTGAAGTGTGCCGGCAGCGACTATTGGTATGGAAACGAAAAAGGCAATTCCGGGTTCATTCGCTTGGTCTGGGATTATAGATTGAACTTTGATGGCGACTACTGGCACTAAGTCAAAAGTTATGCCATGTCCAGACTTTGCGTATACGAGACTTCTTACTAAATATGGAAGAAATCGTAAGCATGGCACTTTAGAAGGAACACTTTGATGAGGTAAATGAAGATTGAAATAGTATTCGATGTAAAGATCTGGGACCACTATGTAAAAAGTAAAAATAATGCTGTGAACAGGATTCGATGTAACGATCTGGGTTCACTTCGGCAAATGTCCGAAAAGCGAGTGGTTTTAAGTCTGAAAGAATGTCAGGCAGGCTGGCAGATATGGATCTACCAGTTGCTATAGATTTCCCAATTCCTGCGCTAAAGATTCGTCTTGGGGATTGACCGTTTCGTACTGTCTTTAGAGCTTCAATTTAGAACATACTGGCTGAGCCGGCGAACTTCGTCTCGCAAAACTTTTTTTTTGATAATGAAATACGCGAGATGGCGAATCTATGGCGATGCAAATTGATGAAGACAACCAACTAAAGGAAGAGGAAGAGCTGTCGAAATGAAAAATGGTACTTAGTTCGTACTTAGTTTCATTGCTGTGCGACTTATAGTTCAGCGGAATGTTTGGGTCAAAAAAACTTTGCCACGCCCCTTGTCCCATGCCCATCAAATCTTACCAGTAGAATGTGACATATCTATGGGAGACGGGGTTAAGGACCGGGTCAGTGTTGTACGACTTTCAATTTAGAAGATATTCCATTATAAAGATTTTGCTTGTATGGGTGGTGCCACGCCCCCTCGTCCAATACCTGCCCCATTTCTTTTGCCAAAGGACATGACTTAATAGTAATTTCGAAGTAAATTTAATTGCTGTCTGACTTATGGTTCCAAAGTTCTTCTTCTTCTTCTTGACTGGCACGACAGACCGATTACGAGACGAGAAGGCCTAGCTACAAGCAACCATCCGTGTTGTGCGTGTAAATTTGTACACGGATGGAAGGGACCTACAGTTTTATGCCGATTCCGAACGGCGAGTTGGGAGCTTTTTCATAGGAAATTTTACTCTCAGAGGTTTGCCATTTCCTGCTGAGAGGACAGCCGCTGAAAGAAAATTGTTTTGTTATTTTTGTAATTTGTTTTCGGTGTTAACGCAACGGAGTCTTGAACCTGGGTTCGAGCGTCGCATTTGACTCGCGGCCCAACGCACTAGACAGCTGAGCTCGTCTGAAAATTTGAGCTGGTGGAAAAGTGCCACGCCCCATTTTCCTAAAATTGTCTTTCGTACAAGCCTTGTTTTGACAACTACGAATATAAACAAACAACAAACCAGCCAAATCGGTCCAGCCGTTTTCAAGTGATTCGCGGTCAAACAGGGCAGGGATTTTCGGACTTTTCCACTAGAATTTCCACTGAATTTTCTATTCGCATAGACCTTAACTGACTCAAGACGAATAAAACAAAAAAAATCTTTTTGTTTTTATACTATACTCTATGTATATATACAGAGTATATATATATTTATATATATATTTACATGTATATAGATAACTTATTAAATTCGTATGAACAGTTTTATAAAATTCTACTGCCTCTGTCATAGACATTTGTTAAACAAATATATACACAAACGTTTCGAGTGAAAATGTGTATTTTTGACAATCAAATAAGCGGTTTTGTATAATCACAACGATGAGGTTCTCAACCTAAGCCAAACCGCAAACATTTGAATTTAATCATCATTGTTTTAAAAATAGCAATAAAGTAAATTAGCGATAATGAAAAAGTGGTAGACACTATTGTTCCAGGCTGTTTTAAACGGAATTGTTGCTTTGTTTTTATTGCAGTGAGTTTTATTTTTGAAAAATCGCGCCTTCAAACTTTTACTGCTGGGTCAATGTAATGTTTCAAATTTATTAGCCGGAGTACCTTTTCTTTGAATTCACACTATTCTGTATTCGTTAGTTTCCCACAACTCCCGGATAGTCAAATTCTTCAAAGAATATTTCGTCTGGCAATCTCAAGAGATATTTTCACGCTAATGACAAAGGCGACTTCGATTGTTCGTTCAACAGATTTTGCCAACAGAAACGAATACTGCACATGCTGACACCTTTGGAGGGCTTTCTGGCCATCTGGTTGAAATGTAAAGCACACTTTTTAACACTCAAATTTTACATCTGTGTTGTGTGTAAACTTGCGACAGACCGCAAGTGGACTCTTCAATTTGAAAGCGGCCAAATGGTTCACACCTTTATCCGATTGTCAGGGGGGGGAGGACCAACGTCATTTTGCCGAACACACACACACAAACACGAAGGCACAAACAGAAACAGACAAATGATAAACAAGCAGACAGACGTCGATGATTAAGAAAAAATGCATCAAGAGGCATTGACAATGGATTTGGTTAGCGTTCGATTGGCATTGCATTCCACTAATGCTATTACCATGAACGCGACGGTGGCCAGCAACAGTCGCACAGCTAGAACTAGAGCGACAGCAGCAAAACAAAGGGCATAAAGGAAAAGCGGAAAATGCATCAAGAAACAGAGGAAATGCAGAGACAAGACAATAAACAAAGCAAGAAACAGAGAAACGATAACACGAGCCATTTTGCAGGCAATTAGCAGAGAGAGGTGTAGGGTTAAAGGTGTGCGGTGTGATGTGGTGTCATGCATTGGGTTGAGATAGTAAAGAAAATATTGCCAAGTGTGGCAGCGATTTTTCCAGCAATGCAGCACACACACACACAAGCATGCACTTTAGCCTTTCTTTGTTGGTGTGTTTCCGCATTAGAAATCCATTCTGGTAATTAACTTAATAACAATAAACCATATCCAACGCGACAACATGACACGTGAAATGCTACGCTCAAGTGCTTCCAGAGTGGCAGCAGCGGCACCAACAGTACCGGTGGCAAGAAGGTACTTCAAACGCAACTATCGAACTACTTGAAGAAACTACTTGGCGCAATTCGTCGCCAAGTGGAAAACTATCAGCACAACAACAACAATAGTAAGAGTATGCACAGTGCACAACACGGACGCCCGCGCCGACTCATCTCCAGCCAAACTGCACTTCACAGCGCGCTGATCTCCGCTAATCCGATCTTGTGTTACACATTCAAGTGTATATCGCACTGGTGCGCGAATTGGGTATCTATCTGGCTGTCAGTGCCGCTACGACGAGCTGGCGAGCGACTGGCGTAAATGAGGTTTTCCGCAGCTTCGCTTTGCTTTTGCTTTGCCGTATTTCATATTTTTTAATACAGCTTTTATTGTTGTTGTTGCTGCATATGATTGTTATTGTTATTGTTACTGTTGCTTTTGTTATTGTTGTTGTTGTTGCGGCACTGCGGTTTATTTATATAAAGTATAAATTTTAATAAAATTCAAGTCAACTCAACACGTCGCAAGATAATGTAAAACGCGCCCATGACGCGCCGCTCCAACGTTTCTGGCGCATAGTTGACGCTGTTTTCTTTGCTTTTTTTCTGTTGTTGTTTTCTTTTCGTTGTTGCGCTGCTGTGTGCCGTAGATAAAATTAAGATAAGTGATAAAGTACGTAGACAGACGCGCGATTGTGGCGACATTTCCTCTGCTCTGTACCGAAAGCAACTTATAACTTAATAGAATCACTTGATATAGAGCACAATGGGCTGACTGAACTGAACAGTGGGGCGACTACTGTTCGAATGCCGGCGAACGGGGAGAACAGGACGCACCAGGCAGGCGCAGCAGTGCACGCGCGAGACGCTGAAGAGGCTCTCGAAGTGGGCAGATTTTCGCGCGATTGGACAACAAAGCATAAAGTCAGTGGAATATTACAATGAAATATTTAAATTAAATGTTGGTGGTCCAACAACGGTAGCGAGCAGAAGTTCAACACTTTGGTGTTGCATATTTTGTGCAGCTACTTCAAAAATGCACGAAATCTTAATCCAAATACATGTTGGCGATTTAAAAAAACTGCTTTGCAACACTACTTAGTTTTCGGTTTCCCATTTGGCAAAACAGAAGAGTCCAGCAAGTGAAGAGGCTTCTTCCAATCGGCTTCCTAAAACAAAGTAAGGAACTAAAATTACTGAATTTTCTGTGCTTAAAGTCTCTTTTGGAACTTTTTGCATAATCTATAATGCAACTACATGCAGTCTTGAGGCAATTAACCTGATAGCACCCCTTTCAATAAAAATATATTAATTTAAAAATAACAAATGAATGTTCATCTTCAAGATAATTTGTGCTTTAATTCATTTGACCTATAAAACTGTCGAATTGAGAGAAAAAAAATTCAAAACTCCTAAAAGACGTTGACCTTCTTTAGCGCAAGAATAACCTTTGAGAACACCCTGTATTGTTCTATATGTCATATGCTCAGAAAATTATCATGCAGGCGCTTCTGTCCAGAGGCAGGGCTGGCCCACCAGGCCTGGTTCACCGCATCAAAAATTTTCCAAAATATTTCGAATATTTTCATAAAATGTTCAAAATATTCTTTTCAAAGTTCAAAGATAGTTTTTTACCAATTTCGTTATTAATAAAATTCAAATCAAAATTTATTTATCAAGTTCCACATTGTTACCTACTCACCGATTAAACTAATTTGGTGTCAAATGCTGAAAACTTAAACGAAACTCGTATCAAAAGTTGGTAACTAGGTTGTTGTTGTTGCTTTTGCTGCTCTGGTTCGGCGTGTTTAGCTTAAAATTAATCCTTTTTTTAGTGTATCCCTGCAGTACTATTGGTTGATATTGCTATTAAATGGGTTGTTGCTGTTCCGCTGCTGTTGTTGGTGTTGTTAGCGTTGTGCTACTGAGTGCCAAAGATGCATTCGTTCGGGCATTTGCTTTCTAGTTGGAAAATGTTAAATACATATTCTTTCTTGTTGTTGGCTTTGTTGTGTTTTTGTTGCAAGTTATACTATAAGGAACGTGTTGCCTATTGCTGCCGTTTGTAGTGTTTCTTGTTGTTGCTCCCGCTGCCGCTATCGTTCGTGCTGCTTCTGCACAATTTGGTGTTTTACTATTATTATTATTTTTTTCTTTGCAATGTTTTGTTTAAAACATTTCACTTTGAATTCTTCGAAATTTTGCAGTGCCAATGCAGTTCTACATTTGATTCAAATTGTCTCACATTAGCCACTCACATAACTTTTCCTCAATGAAATGCATCTCGTGTTTTCTTTTTTATCTTTTTTATGTATGCATTGAAATTAATCTGCAAAAGGGAAACGTTAGATTAGCGCTGCGAGCAGCACGAAAATTGCCAAACTCAAAAATATTCGCAATCGCAACATTTACTCAATTCCTCATAGTTTTGTTTACTTTTGCATTTCTTTTTTATTATCTAGTTTTTTCCGTTCGTCGATTTTGCAGCACGAACGAAGCAGCAGAAGTTGGAATTTTACTTTTATCAAAAGAAAATCAGTGGGCAACCAAAATGAGTGAAGAAATTTCAGCGGAAAGCAGAATTGCGTGACGTTTCGTTTACTTTTATGACACAATTTTCGTAGCGACGAGCCGCCCTTTACGGTCGTCTCTTTCTCACCGCAGTGAAAATGCATCCGCGCGCACACACTGCACTAGCCGCACAATATCACCGCCTTATCGACCAGACGAATACACACATGCGACACGGCACCGCCGATTGACGGGCGAGGTCCAATATTAAAAAAAAAAATGAAAAATGCAGAAAAAACTCAAAGGAAATTTTCAACAGAATTTTCAGCACCCATTAACGACACCATCACTCCAACTAACAACCCAATGCGCTGCAACGGCAACTCGCACTCTTATTTTACTTTCCATGCACAATTGACAAACTTTAATATTTACTATGCACTTTTATGTTAAACGCCGCAATAGCATTGCAATTAATTGCAGCTTTATCAATAATTACACCGTTTTCGAAACGCCTCTATTGCCTGAATTTTCAGCAATCTCCCCTTCAACACTGTCGTTTCCCCATACACCCGCACGAAAATGGGGAAAAATTGGATCATTCGCCTTCGTCGTCGCACGAAACCGGCCCTATTCCGGCCGTTTTCACTGCGCCAGTAATTTTCGCAAACACTACTTTTCACAAATTCAGCAGCACATCAAATTGCATTTATTAAAAAACTGATAGTGAAAATCGACGGCCGTACTAACCGCACGCAACCGTTGGAGTTCGGCAAATCTTGATCAATTTTCCACTGCACCTTGTTTTTTCAGAGCAATTTTTTCCTTCCTCTTTCCACTGACTTCGTGCAGCAATTTTTTGCCATTAGAACTTTTCGAACCAGATACTTAATGCAGAGCGTACACTCCGAAGACACCACATAAAAATCAACGAATGCACGTTAAATTTTCCAATTATTTGGCTTGCTTACAATTATTCACGTATGGCGGATACTATTTTCTTGTAACACACACTTTTCACTAATTTGACTATATTTTTTTGGCTAAAAAAAAGTTTTACAAAATTTTCTTCATTACACACACAAGAAAAATCACACTGCACTACCGAAGTGAATGGCAAGGAATGAGAGAGGACAACATCATCCCCGCATGTCGATAGGGCGGTGCCGGTGGGAAACATAGGCGAAAAAGAAGAGTTGCAAACACGACAGTCGACAATGCGGTTTTTGGAGCATTGGCAACGATGCCACAATGTCGGAAAGATTCGAAAGAATAATTTTCATTTTTAGTTTCTTTAAATTCTGTATTTATTTGAGCTGTTCATGCATTAATTTAAAGCCAAATATGTTTAGGTAAATGTTTGTTGTTGTTGTAAGTATTTATTTCCGGCCGGGCGCTAAAAACTAACCCTCATGGGAGTCACCACCACATCAGGCAGCAGTCAGGTCTGCACAGTATTTTTTTTTCAAATCCTTTCATAGCAAAAGAAACCTTCCTAATTCTGTGATATCGTTCGCGTAAGATTGCATATAACGGTAAATCTATATAACTGATATACATTGAATTCATATTCGTTGCGAATTTAACTTCGGACCTCGATATCTCGAAAACGAAGCGAGATATCGAAAAATTTTATTCATTTTTGACTTATTGTCGGTCAATCTATCTAAAAATATCATCAAATGGCGGCGCCACGAAAAACCGTAGACGTGCCCTATACATTCTTAGAAGTCGTTGAGGACTTATCAGAAACACTTTTAAATATGAAAAATCACCAAAAATATATCTTTGAACCAGTGAATTTGGAAATGTGCTTTTCCAATTTGTCAGGTTGTTATTTTAACAATATAAAAGTATTTGATTTTTGTATTTGCAGTCAAATAAAATTTATGAATATTTAAGAACCCATAGTCACAAATATGCAAATTATTATTATATACAAATATCTTGTATGAGCAATTTTAGATTCTTTTGAAAACATCTGTATTTCAAAATTGTGGTTTACTAGAGATATAAAGACTGCTTCCAAGTGCAGACTGAGTTGGTTACCCTACAAATTCTATATTTACCCAATTCTTCAGCCCGTACCATGGAATTTTGCTTTATAGAATAATTTTTAAAAAAATAATAATAATTTGAAATTTGTTTGTAATTACTTATCACTTTAATTATTTTGTTAAGTAATAACAAAATAATCACGCCACCCTCGTCGAGCAATTAAAACAACACCACAATCCTTTAGTCAAATCATTTATTTTTATTCTTTGAAATCTTTAATATTATTATGCACTTTGATCAGTATTTGATGTAAATATTGTTGTAAAATAAAATACAATACAACTAAATACTAAATACAATGGTCTGTTTTTTCAAAACATTTGATTTTTACGCTTTTGTTGTTGCTGTTGTTGTAGTATTGGTATTGCGTACAATGGATTCCAAGTACGCGTTCGACTTGGCGGCAATTGAAGGGGAAACAAAAACAAAATTGCACAAAATCGCTAACAGAAGCGGATTTTTGCGCGTAAGGACTATTTTGTGTATTGCATTCATTGCTGCAGAGAGAGTGGAGCGAAGTGCAGCGGCCCTTTGAGGTTATGGCTGGTATTCTGCAATGCTGTTTACAATTTGTTGTTGTTGTTGTTGTTACATACAATCTATGCTAATCAAAGCGAATGAATATGCACTCGATTGACGGTAGTTGTTGTTGTTGCTGTTCATACAAGTTAGTATTTTGATTAGAGCTTATTACAACTAAAAAGTACAAACGAAATAAAATGATATAATTTGCGCAGCAAGTAAATGGCTACTAAGGAAACAAAAACAACACTTAACTGACCCTAAAAACAAAATAATAAACAATCACTGACCCATTTATGTTAAAGCAGAGAACGTAAAATGCGACAGTAGCCGGTAGTGCGTGAAGCAGCAGACTGAACAATGGAAGGTCAACTTATTTAGGATCAGTTTGTGGCCGAAGGGGTTGGCACAAGTTCAATTCCGAGCACCAGATCATCACTTGTGCCACCTTCATTGCAACTTGAACAATGCTTTGTTGCTTTTGTGTTTTTTTCTATTTGATTTGGCTTGGCTGGGCGACTCTCAATAGCGACTAATATCAAAAGTTTCTTGGTGCTGCTCGCTTTTCGTCAGGTTAAAACATTTTCTTTCTTGTCGTTTCTATGCTTAGTTGTTAATAAAATAATTTATTTAATTTATGCTCTATTTAGTTGTTGCTTTGTTGTTATTATAGTTATAATTGTTTTTAGTTTCATTGTTTCACAAAAATTGGTTGCTACTAATTGTAAATTTGTAAAATTTACGCTGGATTTGTTTTGATATCAATTTTTAGTTTAGTTAATCGAAAAAATGCCTGAAAACAGGTTTGTGGCAATTACAATAATAAATTTTTCACATGACTACAAAAAACACACGTTTTACATTTGCTTTAAGATTTTTGCTACTACCACTCTTGATTTTATTTGCCTCCTCTACTACTTCTGTCTGATATATATATTTCCATGATGCTACTGCTGCCGTTGTTGTTGTTGTTCTTGTGGTTTCGTTTTGGCATCTCCTTAGAATTGCAGCAATGCGTTCAGTGCATTGGATTTTGCTCGAATTTGCGCTAATAAATAATGCGTTCATTTGCTTTTTGTTGTTGTTAATAATAGTAATTATGATAATAAATATGAGCACACATGCGCGTCTGCGTAGCGCGTCACTTGCGCCACTTATGCCTACACATCTTTGCTTTAAAAATTAACAATAACAATGAAATTTCTTCAATTTCTGTTGGCATGCCGAAAAATCACTTGGCGAGGAGATAGAATGGGGGGCGGGGGGGGGGGGTGGATGTGAACTAGGGGGAAATATGGTGCAAGTACAAAGTGCTTTTTCAAATTTTGCTTTACAACGAGTGGGTGCAGGTGCTTAAGATTACATCTTTTATCATTTCTGGAAGCCTAAATTTGAATTCAAAAGTGCTTTCGAATTTTTTTGTTTGAAGAATTTTAAGAAACAATTTCACAGTAGTGGGAAAGCGTTTGATAGCCTTTGATGTTTAAACGTTTACACTGTAACAAAATCGACTGACTGGCTTTGCACAAAATCAACTAACCACCAGTCCACAATACACACACAAATGTGCATTGCACCGTTTCGGCCCTTTTAACTTTTGTTATAATTGTAATTATTAATAAAAAAATAATAATTAGTGCCATTATTAAAAGACAAACGAAAAAAATTATGTATATAACAGCATATTCTTCAAGTGTATGTATGTATGTATGTGGTTCTGTGTAGATAGAGTAAAATAGATTTTTCTACAGAAAAATTTCATTTATAAAAAAAAATTAACAATTGTTGCTTTGTTTGTGGTGGCAGCCAAACAAAAAGTATCCAGCTGTTTGGTCTTCATTGGCTGTAGTTGTTGTTGTTGTTTTTGTTGCTGTCGTTAACGGCTGCTGTAGTTGTTGCTGCTGCTGTTCTTGTTGTTGCTGTTGTTCATACTTAAATTGGTCGTGTAAAGTTGGCAGGGAAGAGGCCCTTCTCGTTTGTGCCCTCCTTCTGTCCCATCAGCCAGCCCTCCTCCTGTAAATTGGCAATAAAGAACTACGCTTAATAAGGACAAGTAGTGTGCTGCACTTAAACGCAACGCCACCGGGGCTCACAGGTGGGATCGGGCATCCACTAGCAGGTGCAACAGAGGAATAGCGTTCGCGCACTTATCACACAACAACAAACACTGTAAGGCACACGCAACGGCGCGTCGCTAGTGTGCGGCATTTACCTGATCTTCGGGATCGTCGTACTCGATGACGCGTATAGTGTCGCCAATTTCAAAGCTCAACTCATCGACATCCTCCTTGACATAGGCGTACGTGGCCTTGACGCGGTAGAGCACACCCGGCGGCAGATCGGCAGTGCTGGCATCTGCGAAAAGACATACGAACAAATAAAACACTTGGAACATGGCACACACAATGCAACATGTTGGCAGTCGATGTCAGAGGTCACAACTATGTTTTAAACAACCCACAACAGTTAAAGAGCACAGCACACATGGAGCACAGCGAGGACACAGCGGCGCTTTGCTGTGTCCATCAGTCAATGCAAAGTGTGTTTTTTTGTTTTGCTTTTTGTTATAATTTCAATTTGAACAGTTTACATTTTAGTTTGACAAATCACAAAGTGTTTTGTTGTAAGTGTGCGTTAATTGCTTGAAAAAAAATAACAACAACACTGCTACGTTAATAGTTGAGTTAAAGAGTTTAGTAGTTTTGGTTCATTGCGTTCAGTGGTTAATTGCTCGCTTTCTTAACAGCCGTTTAAAATAAATCAAAAGTCAAGAAAATAAAACTTAAATCAACCAAACAGTTGTGTGAGAACAAACAAACAAATGTACGATTTTTGGCAACGAACGTGCTTGGTTTATGGGTTTTTTGTTTTTTGTAAGCTTGCAGCAACAAATTTTTGACCCATTCAGCATGAAGGACAAATAACAATTGTAAATAAAGCAAATAAAAATTATGCAAAAATCAAAAACATAAACAAATAATATCAAATTATAAGTGCGTATCAAAGATGGCAAATCTTGTTTGATGATTGAAATGAAAGAAATGATGAGCAGAGTGATGTGAATGAGTAATGCAATAAAATAAAAGAAATATTTATGATGTTGGAAATGGTCGGGATTTGCAAAACTTTACCTTAACTTAACTTTTAACTTTGATGACTCTTTCTCGAGTCATTGCAAGTTATTAGTGAAAACAATTGCTTGGTCTTTAGTGATTATAAAAAAAATAGAAATAGAATAACTGTAGTGATTCTAGTCCTTACGAACAGTGCTTTGACCAACAAAAATAAAAAAAAATACAATCAGAGCGAATCAATATCGAGTGTCAGTTATAAAACTGACAAAAAATCCATCTCGGTGTTGTGCATTTCAATTTTGTCGATTTAATCTAAACGTTTCAAAACGTTTTTTTTTACCGGTTTTAGGGCTCATAGGATTTGACTTTATTGATTTGGTTATTTTAATCAAACCACAGAACAGAATAACTCCTATTTTAAGCTAATAAAGCACGTTTTGAAGTCGTTTCGGTGTTCATTAATGTCAACGATAAATTCAATAATATAATAGGGTTTTCCAAAAAGAGGTGTTATTTTGATATTCAAAGAAAAATGCAATTTTTGAGATAAATGATCGGATGTTTATTTCATAATAAAGAGGAAGGTATGCCGTTAATAATGAAAAACAACATCAGCCAAATGGCCACCACGACCACACTTACAGGACCATATCCTTTTCATGAAATTTTCCATAACCAAATCGCAAATTGGCTGCCCTATGTCCTCGATAGCCTCACGAATTCTACTTCTGAGGTCTTGAATCGACGCTGGGCTGATGGCGTACACCTTATCTTTCACGTGGCCCCAAAGGAAGAAGTCGTAAATCTCGGTGGCCAATTGTGATCACCTCTTCCAGAGATAACACGGTCCGGAAACTTTTCCCGTAAAAGAGCAATGGTTTCGTTGCTTGTGTGGCACGTAGCCCCGTCTTGTTGAAAGTAAACGTTGTCCAGATCAATACCATCCAACTCCGACCATAAAAAATCATTAATCATCTCTCGATAGCGCAATCCATTCACCGTAACTGTTGATCCAACCTCTTTTTCGAAAAAGTAAGGTCCAATGACTCCGCCGGACCATAAACCGCACCAAACAGTCGCACGTTGAGGATGAAGAGGCTTCTCAACAATAACTCTTGGGTTTTCCGAGCCCCAGATGCGACAATTTTGCTTGTTGACGTAGCCACCGAGGTGGAAATGGGCCTCATCAGTCAAGATGATTTTTTGATGGAATTCGACTGCAAGATTTTCACCATTTTTGTAGTGAATTTTAATAATTTCAATGCATTGTTGAAGCGTGTATTGTTCCATTTTTAGTAATGGCGTAGTTTCTATTTGTCAAATGTCAAAGAATAAAAGCTTCAAAAGTGACAGCTACCGAAATATCGGGTGATTCAAAATAACACCTCTTGTTGGAAAACCCAATATTATTATTATTAAAAGTCAGATAGTTTGAATGAGTAGTTAATTTTACGTTGGCACTCGTTTAGGTATTCATAATGAAATAATAAAAAAAAACTATCGAACTATCAAGTTTATATTCTTGAAACTCTAGACTCCACAAGTCATTCCAGTGTCCTGGCCTTCATAATCTTCTGGTATTTGTGACTTTATGAGTAGTGTCCTAAGTTTTTCGTTTAGGGTTCTATTGAAACTTTCAGCGACACCATTCTGTTGAGGTGTGTACGGCATAGTATTCTCCATCTGGATTCCCTTGTCTTTATACCATTTCCGTTGTTCTTTTGAACAATATTCCCGACCTTGGTCTCTACGGTCAACTTTGAAATTGGTTTGTTAAACATTGCGACTGTCATAGCGTCATATTCTTTAAAGGCATCGAAAACGTCTGAATTCATTATAATTGTGTAAATTATTGCAAAGTGTGGCAAGTCGTCCATAAAAGACACCTTAAACGATCCCAAGCTGTTGGTTCAATAGGTCCACAAGCGTCACAGTGGATTCTCTCAAGTACCCTCTTTGCTCTTTCACGCGTTCTATTGAACGGCTCACGATGTTGCTTTCCTTCAACACAAATATTGCAAAAATTAAGTTGATTTGATTTGACATTTAAACCAGAGTCGGCCTTCGCATAAAAACCAAAACAATCAGTTACGGGTGTGGGCTCTGGGTTTCGGGTCACGCTGTAATTGAAGGAAAGGATTTGAACACTGCACAAAGCTCTACAAGCCTTAACCCATTGCTGCCTAATGGGTACAAATTTAGCCATGAAAACTGACTTTTTAAAAAATCACAGAAAAGTTCGTGGTAGAGATATCTCAAAATCATTGACAGGGATGGTTGGGGTAAAGATGGAACTACCTTAGTCTAGTGGAGGTCACCCTAAAATTCCGCCATCTAGCTAGAGTTACCAGACTCCAAAAATTGTGAATTTTCCGGAGGTGGAAAATGTGGCTTTAGAACTTCACAAAAATCTGCCTCCTAACTCACCTGTAAACAATACATCTTTTGTTCACGTGTTTAGCTGATCACTTCACAAAGTATGGAAAAAAGCTACCATTGTTGCCTAATGGGTACAAAATACCTAATGAATATCTCAGCAACTTTTTGTCAAATTTTGTCTCTGATCATTTTGGGTCAATTCTAGGTCGTGTATGAATTTTCATCAAAATCGTATGGGCAGAACTGGTACCTGGCTTTAATGGGTTAAGGAGAAAGCTCAGCATCCCATGTATTTCAGGCAGAAACTTATCTGTGCACAGTTTAGCCTTAAACGTGCATACACGGGGCAAGACTTGTTATATCTTCAGATAGCAAAGCGTTGATAGACATCAAAACACTAATCTCCTATGAGAGGCTTTAAGTAAACTGAGCATATATGTATAACCAGGTCAAAATTCTCTGGATTCCAACACACACAGACAGCAATGAGAAGGCAGCAGCCTGGCTAGGAGAGTGGCTGCCATGGCCCCCTGCGGACCAAAGCTCTTCATTAGACTGGGCATGCACAGCTTAGCAGAGTCACTAAGACTCGAGAATAGAACCAGTAACTTGAATTACTGGTCTAATGTTTCGGGTCTTTCAGACAATTGAAAATCTTTGTCAAAGGTTACAACTCCAACTGGAGGGAAGAATGCTTCACAATGAGGGAAGTCCAGTTAGCTCAGATTACTGAGTTTCTAACTGGGCACTGCAGGCTGAGAAAACACATGAACACAATTGGTTTAGAACACATAAGGGTCTGCGAAACAGCAGAGGAGACTCCTGAGCACATCATATTTCAATGTGACGCAGTATGTCGCTGCAGGAATTGTTACCTGAGCCATTATTGACTTCGACATCCCACACCTGAACTCGCGTAAGTTAAATTTTAATAGGTCGGTAGGTCTAGAAGATGTTTTTTAACCCATTTGTAGTAGAAACCACAATAGATCATTATTGTTCTTATTGCATTCAATCAATCTTAGACACTTGTAATAAGTCGATTTTATAAATTTTGACGACAATGTCACACAAGTAAAACGAAAACCATACCTAGAAAACCAATAATTGAACAGAGTTCCCCCTTAAGAATTATGTAAATGCTTGTATTACATTTCGACAAATTCTGTCGGCCATTCGAAAAGTTTCAGAACTAAAAATATAAATGGATTACAATTAATATTTGATTTTTTTGGTTTTTAGCAACCAACTATTGACCAGACTTTACTCATATGAACTATGTGAAAGCTTTAAACGATTGTATTTCATTTTAACATTCTTTTTTCCACGAAGTTATGAAAAGTTTTAGAACTCAAAATGTCAATGAATAGCAATAAATTTTTTTTTACAGAAACCAACTATTGAACAGAATTTGTCCATAAAAACTGTGTGAATGCTTTGAACTTTTTTTATTTGATTTCGACTTATTTTTTTCGACAAAGTTCCAAAAAGTTTCAAATATGAATAGATTACAATTAATATAAAATTTATTTCTACTCAGAATGAAAGTCAAATTCAAACTGCAAGTGTAGTTCACGTTTGTTCTATGAAAGTGATCTGACAATAAATTCATCCTTACTTTAATAGAATCAATAAATGTTATAGTTCCTCTTTCATCAAGAGAATATAAACCAAATTGATATGAAAATTTGTTATTTTCTACCGACTTGGACTCAAGTCAAGTTGTAAGTAGTTTTGCAAATTCCGGCGACCATTTGAAAAGTTCTGGTATGTGTAGGAACGCAGTAAGAAAGAGAGAAATGATGTCAATACAATTTGTTTGCACACCACCAAATACAATTTTTAGATATAGTTATAAAAACAACAAAAACAACCTTTGCTGTTATACTACGAGGGAGCAAGTACACACTCCAACTGGTTGTACAAAGTTTCTTAAGTATGTCAGTCTATGCTCATAACTACATCCAATCAAAAGACCTTTTAAACATTTTAGATAAAATAATTAGTGATAGAATTTTTTGAAACCAACCAAATATAAACTTTCTGTACAGTTAAAGAAAAATTCAAATGTTTTCTTCTTAACTGCTGAAATTCCTCTCAGTCAAACAAGAAGTACTTACTACCAAAGTGTTATTAGGGCAATAGTTATAGTCTAATATATCTTTTACGGATATCATATTTTGTTCCTGTTTTTCTTCTTATATATTATTGTTGCACCTTATAGGGTTAAAAATGCACACACACACAGACACACACCTAGACACCACTAAACACTCAACTAACTGCTGTCTGCAGTCATGGACTAAATACATATTTCACTCTGTGCACAAAGCCTTATTGTCTATAGGAAAATTACTACAACAACAACACATTGCCAATACATTTTCGCAACTACGTATATTTGCAATTGACTCGGCGAGTTTTCGGTTTTTGCTTTCCCCCTGCCAGCGGCAAACTCTGCGCTTCGCACACCAGTGAAGCAGCAGTGGTAGTAGTACACGAGTGCAGTGGTAGGAGAGTGTAGAAAGAAGAGCATAGAAGTGATGTTGATTGAGTTCAACAGTTGAGTTTACTCACCCGTTGGCACTTCGTAGATTATCTCATCATCATCGAAGGGATTTTTATTTACTACTTTGCTACTAAGACGCTCTTTAACGTTTGGTTTCGAATTGGAATTTGAATTTGAATTGGGTAATTGTTTTTGGTTTTGTATCGAATTGGAACTGTTTGTTTGTTTCGAATTGTGCGAATTGTGTTTTGTAATTGCTTTACCTAATTCCTTCTTATTATCCTCAATATTGCCGTTATTCGCATCGTTGGCCGCCGCATTGCCATTCTCGATGCCATTGCCGTTCAGCTGCTCAATGTTCTTCGGTGTCTGCGGTGTGCCTTTCAGGACTTTCGTTGTCGTTGTATTGGTGCTGCTGCTTTTGATGATGGCTGCCGATTCGTTGTGGGCTGCTGTTTTCGCTGCGCCATCGCCAATAATATCATCGCCACTTGCTGCCGTTTCGCTGACTTTTTCGGCATTGCTGACAACATTCGGTGCTGCTGCATTGACGCCGGACGTGGCATTTGTGTTGGCATTGGGACTGTTCAGCTCGCCGCTGCCTTCCGCTACGGACGAGCTGTTCGAAGCTAACGACGACAGCATGGCTGCGGCATTCTGATACGAGGGCTCGCCCACCGGAGCAGCGGGACTGCCGGTGATGGGAGTTGAGGGGCCGCTGGTGGTGCTGCCGCCGCCTCTAAGATTGTCGGGCGTCGATTCTGGTGTTGGAGAAATTGAGTCAAGTCGGGAGGTTTGCGGTGATGAGCTTGTGGATGTTGCTGTTGTTTGTTTGCAATTTTTGGAATTTTCGTTTTTTTTTTGTAAATTTATGGATTTTGTTTTATTGAAAACGGTGATGCGTTTTTTGTTTGGTGATAACATTTGCAGTTGAGGTGAATTTGTTTTGAGATTGAAAATTGTTTTGTTGATAGTATTGCAAAAATGTTGTTGCATTTGTGGTTAGCATCATTCCATATAAAATGCGTAATAAAATGAAAGAAAAATAAACAAGAGAATAAACAAACTGGTCACATGCATGTTAAGAAAAATACAAATCAATGCAAAGAAATAAATTAAAATATATGTAAAAATTTGCTTGCATGAAATGTAGCATACAATATGCGGGCAGGGCCATGGCAAAGTAGGCGTTTGATGGATTCCAAAATAGGAGCAAATACTTAAGCGGAGCTAGCGGCAGTTGAGGTAAGCGAATACGACTTAAAAGAAGGCGTTCAAACTACTTGGAGACTCTAAAACTGAACTGAACTGAACTTTTTTCGAAGCATCAGGCAGTCACATGTTGCTACCGCCTAGCAGTATGCAACACTAAGTTAATTTGTGAATACAACTGCAAATTGAAATCAAAGTTGGGCATATTTTCTCAAATACAGTTTGGTTGTCTGTACTCAAACTATGTCCTTTTGTCATTAGACAGTCACACAATCAATAGATAAACTTAGAAAATGTTTACAAACCGTTATCGCCTAACAGTATGCAACACTAAGTTGATTTGTGAATATAACTGCAAATTTAAATCAAAACTGGGCATATTTTCTCAAGCACGGTTTGCTTTTCTGTACTCAAAGTAAAGTCCTCTTGTCATCAGAAAGTCACACAATCAGTATACACAGTTAGAAAATGTTTACAAACCGTTACCGCCTAATAGTATGCAACACTAAGTTGAAATGAGAATACAACTGCAAATTGAAATCAAAGTTGGGCATATTTTCTCAAATACAGTTTGCTTTTCTGTACTCAAACTATGTCCTTTTGTCATTAGACAGTCACACAATCAATAGATAAACTTAGAAAATGTTTACAAACCGTTATCGCCTAACAGTATGCAACACTAAGTTGATTTGTGAATATAACTGCAAATTTAAATCAAAATTGGGCATATTTTCTCAAACACGGTTTGCTTTTCTGTACTCAAAGTATGTCCTCTTGTCATCAGAAAGTCACACAACCAGTATAAACAGTTAGAAAATGTTTACAAACCGTTACCGCCTAGCAGTATGCAACACTAAGTTGATTTGTGAATGCAATTGTAAATTGAAATTAAAATTGGGCATATTTTTTCAAATACAGTTTGCTTTTCTGTACTCAAAGATTGTCCTCTTGTCATCAGACAGTCACACAATCAGTAGATAAACTTAGATAATGTTTACATACCGTTATCGCCTAACAGTATGCAACACTAAGTTCATTTATGAGTGCAATTACAAAACAAATTAAAATTTGAAATTTTTTTATATGTAGCCCTCTAGTCTACTCTCTAAGTCAGCCCTCTGAGCTTTAAACACTCACGCAGTTAGTGTACAAAGTTAGAAGGTGAATTCACCAACCTCTACCGCCTAACAGTATGCAACACTTAGTTAATATATACAAAAAAATACCAATCCATACTAAAATTGTAAATTGTTTCCTGAATATCAAATCTACTAGTCGAATTTTAGCGTTAATTTACCAAAAAAATAGGTTTATGAAAATTTAAAAATTTTTCTAGTTCAAATATACAAATTAAATGTTATGTTGCGCCTATTTTGGAACCCATTCGGATGCGTTTAGTAGTCAAAAGCCTCATGTCTGCAGCGCTTCAATGAGCATGTTACAATTTGCATGTTTGCTGATTAGTAAATACATATATTTATTAAATTAAACCACATTCAAAGTTGCTAAAAACTAAAGAAAATTCATTGAATTAAAATATTTGCAAATAATTAGGTACTTAAAAATACAATTTAAAATTTACTTTAAATCTTTTTCCCGCATGAAAAAATTTGGCATAGCATAAACAATTTTCTACTTAAATAAAATTACTTTTTCTACTATAAATCAATATAGAATTATATCTATAAAATCCAAACAACACTACAGAAGACAAAAAAGAAAACTTTCAAATAAAAAATGGTGCTGCCCACTACAAATAAAATGTTTGCACACAATTTGCATGGACTCTAAATTTTCTCATTCTTTTTTCTACATTTTGCTCTAAATTAAATACTAAAATATTACAAAAGTGTTTTTATAAAGTGATTATTTTCTATAGCAGCACCGCTTCTGAAAAATTTGATAAATGAAATTTCAAACTTTCGAAACTAAAATTTCAAGCCATGTCTAAATTGAATGAATTTTTACAGTTTAAAGCAATTAAATCATAAATTGTAAATAAAGAAATCATTTAAAGAAAAGAAGCAAAGAAATTGAGAAAATATAATTAAAATAATATTAAAAGGGGCATTGTAGTTGTTTTATTTGTGTTTTTGTGTCAGTGTGAGAAGCATACAAATACACTCGCACTCACACCTACACATAGTCTGAGCCATACACAGACACTTGCACACACACATACACATGCAACACGTATATGTGTGTGTGCAATTATTGTAAACAGCAGCTGCATCCTTTGAGTAACAACATACAGTGTACGAGTACATAGAACAATGCGCGACTGACTGTTTAGTACTTACGACTGTTGACATTACTGGAGCCATTTGTGGTGATTTGATTCTGATAGTTGCTGTTGTTGATGTTTGTGTTGTTCATTTGCTTAACTGGCGATTGCACTGGACTTGTTGATTTAATGGCATTCGCTGTAATTCGCGCAGCAACAAGTAGAGAAGAGACAAGAGACATCGAGACGGTTTCAATAGATATGAATTCAATTGGTAATCAACAGATTGTGGTGTAAAATGCATGCCATGACTGTATGTATGTAAATATTTGTACGTACTTTCCAGAAACTTACATGTTTGCTTTCGGAGCGTATTCGAGCCGCGCTGTGATTCTGTTGCCAATTTATCAACAATTGCCTCCAGCTCCGAGTAGATCTTTGACAGAAACATATGCACATAAATATTATAAAATTACATAATTACACACACACAATTGTACCTTCGATGTTTCACTGTGAAACACTTGTTCTGTGGCAAAGAGCGTTTGCAAATTGGTGACCAAAAATAGTATTCGCGAATCATACAGAGCGGGCAACTCGTCATGCAATTCGGTGTTGAGAATTTCATATGTGCGACGCGCCTCCTCCAGTTGTTCACGTCCCTTGGTCAGCTGTGCAATATGAAACAAGACATTATCAGTTGTAAATGGCCAACACAAATGCAATTATTTGTTGTATTTGTTTTACCTTAACATCGTCTTTGCGCTTGTTGGCGTTGGCCTGCAAACTCTGGAACGAGTGACGTTGGCCATCGTAGTCGATCAGTTTTCTGTTGCGTTTCTCCACTTTTTTCTGTCCCAAGAAAGAAAGAAAGAAAGAAAATATTAGACAACTGTCAATTGTGGTCTGCTGCTAAGAATGCGTTACCTTCATTTCGGGAAATTGGCCTGTGTACGTGTTGAGTGGAATCAATACTTGATCGCCCAGCTTGTGAGCAAAGTCCTGCCACAGACTCTCGGAGGAGGCGCTCTGTCCTTGCAAGGCATCATAGCCGACCCATTGCGGCTCGTAGATTTCGCATATGGCATCCATTAGGGATTTTGAGGCAGTTTGGGCAGCTAGAATATATAGTAATGAGAATAAATTTTAATATAAATAATAAAAAAAAACGTCAAAAACTGCTGAGCTATACCTCTGATGCATCTGATGTAGTTGTTGAATTCCTTTTGTAATCTATTGGCGCTCGCTTGTTGGCGATTGAAGTTGTTCAAGTGATCATCGAATATTTCGTCTGCAGTTCGATCGACTTTACCCAAATTTTGTAAAATCTAAAATTTAAAAAAGAAAGTAAAATAATAATTAAAATAGAAGTTTAATGATTTTGTTTTTAGAACAAATATTTTTCGAAATCAAACAACTAATGAAACTAAAAGTTGAATGAATGAATGAAAAGTTGACGGTGAATTCTTATTTTGACTAGAAAAACCCTTAAACCCTCACAACACCAAATATTGCTTTTTCAAATAAACGTTTTCTAAATTTTTTTTTAATTTTGTAGAATCTAATTGAAAAAACCAAGTAAAATATGACTTAGAATAGAAAATCGAATGATTGCTTTTGTTTTCAGATCAAACATTTAAAGAAATGTTGCATTTTAAAAACTAAACTAAACTAAACGAAACTAAACTAAACTAAACTAAACTAAACTAACTAAACTAAACTAAACTAAACTAAACTAAACTAAACTAAACTAAACTAAACTAAACTAAACTAAACTAAACTAAACTAAACTAAACTAAACTAAACTAAACTAAACTAAACTAAACTAAACTAAACTAAACTAAACTAAACTAAACTAAACTAAACTAAACTAAACTAAACTAAACTAAACTAAACTAAACTAAACTAAACTAAACTAAACTAAACTAAACTAAACTAAACTAAACTAAACTAAACTAAACTAAACTAAACTAAACTAAACTAAACTAAACTAAACTAAACTAAACTAAACTAAACTAAACTAAACTGAACGAAACTAAACTAAACTAATAAAGAATCAATTACCTAATTAAACTAACAGTTTCTTGCTACAGAAAAAGTTTGGCTTTGAATTCTTATTCTGACTAGAAAAGACCTAAAATTTCTTCATATAAAAAAATTATTATTTTTTTGTTTTACTTTGAATTCTTATTCTGACTAGAAAAACGAAAATTCTTTAACATTAAAAATGTATACGTTTTTTGTTTTAAAATAAGCATTTCTTTTTGGAATTTACCAAAATTTTTAAAACCTAAAATTTAAAAAAAAATTTTACTAACTAAACTAAAAGTTTGCAGCTACATAAAAAGTTTGGCTGTTGAGTTTTTGACTGGAAAATACCTCAAATTTCTTGATTTAAAAAATAATTTTTTTTGTTTTCAAATAAACATTTGAAAGTTTCATAGTCTCTACCAATTTCTTTTAAAACCTTAAATTGAAAAAAAACAAAATAAAAGTTAGAATAGAATGTGATTCTGTTGCCAACTTATCACTTAATACTTTGTTGCTGTTTTTATATGTTTGCCTGAATTTTTATTCTGACTAGAAAAAACTAAAATTCCTTAACATACAAAATTGATTGATTTTGTTTTTAGAAAAAACATTTTAAGAATTCTAGTATTTTTTAAATTAAACTAACAAACTAAACTAAAATTTTTTTTGGACATAAAAAGTTTGTGAATTCTTTTTCTGACTAGAAAAAACCCCAAATTCCTTAACATCAAATATTGTTTTTTTGTTTGTTTTCAAATAAACATTAACAAAAAACTTATTTCTTCTGGCGAAAATCATTGCAAAAATGACGTTTTCGCAATTTGCCTCAACATTTGCCAAAAATAAACACAAACATTCAATAAATACCAGAAAAATGTTTAAATGCTTTTATTTTATTTATTTATAAGCTCAGCGATAAAGGGAATTTTTTTTATTGTTGTCCGCTGGCATTAAAAATCGCGACAGTCCAGTCCTGTCAACACTATTCGCTCGTTTGCAAAATTCATACATATTTAATTTAACTCGAAATTCGAAAGAAACTCGATAAAATTGCAAAAAATGAAAGAATACAAGTACATAAATAAAACATGTGTAGTAAATATGGAAATTGAAAATGGCTGAGCGAAATATGGCGACTAGATAAAAACGGCAACGGACATAAGCCGACAACGACAGCGCACACGCTGTGAGGCTTTAACCCAAATAATGCTGACGGCAGAATTTGGCACAATCTGGCGTCTATTTACAATGTGGAAATATGCACGAACACATACACACACACACACACACTGACACGTTAGTGCCGGCAGCCGCACAGCACATTTGTGCGCTTTCTATGTATTTACGAGATCAGAACGATTCGATTTGGTGCATTTTGCCTGCGGAACTAAATTCGCCACTTTGTGCTACGAGTATGTGGAAAATTGCTAGAAAATGAAAATGCGCCAAGCAAGGTGCGCCTGCAAACTTTGGTACATATCCTCAATTGAGTTCATTCCCCATCGGCGAAAATATACAATTTGCCTGCCTTGGTGTAAAATTGAAATTTTTGGCAGACGCCGCAATAGGGCGACACACACACACACAAAGACACTTGCGTATGATTTTAGTTGTATTTTGAAAACGAAAATAAAAAAAAATAACGCAGACAATGTGCAACTAATTGCTGGGGTATTTCCGTGCAATGATGCAAATTTTCACACAGCTTCAAAATGATGATTGTATATAGTTTTGATGATTCTATAGAATGAACATAATTTAGATGAATTTTCTGAGAATTGATTAGAAAAAACTACAAAAAACAATTACAAGTACTGTACTGTACTGTACTGTAAGTACAAGTACTCTATATGAAATCATTTTACAAAGTGGGAATAAAACTTTTTTTTTGGCAATATTTATAATTTTTTATTTAATTTGACTTAAAAAAGTAGTCAAAGTCGCACAAGATTTGCCTCCAAAAGTGAAGAAATAAAATAATAAAAACTTCAATTGAGTAATTTTTACTCCATTGGGCATTCAAGTGTTAAGCGCAAACTAGGAAGCGTTGCTTATTGCGTTGTTATCGAAATCCTGAGACTCCTAAAGGAAGCTAAGAAATTTGAAATTTGAATTTGCTTTCTACTTTTCCTTGTTATAACTTTTCCTCTAGTACAGTTTTATGGTCCCAATTAATAAGTGGTATGAGAGACCTTTGTCGTTCTGCGTCACAATAGATTTGAATGCGCTTAAGATTAGCAATTTTATAACTTTTTGATCTATGAAATAGTTAAAGCGAACTGTTGTTGTTTAATGTTTTATTTCAGGCTTTCAAGTTTAAAGTCAATGGGCACAATAAGTTCAGTTTCTTTTAACCCTTAGTTGACGCTGTCAGATTTTTGTGAACAAAATATTTGTCTAATTATTTCTTATTTTGAGTACTTTCACCATATTCACAATAAGTTAAGTTTCTTTTAACCCTTAGTTGACGCTGTCAGATTTTTGTGAACAAAATATTTGTCTAATTATTTCTCATTTTAAGTAATTTTACCATATTTGAAGTAAAAAACCCATTGAATTCTGTTTGTCTACAAACAATTTTTAACCTTTTTTAAATATCTCGTTAAATTTAGATTAAAAAAAATTAAAAACCCGTGTATTTTCATTTCTCGTTTGAAGTGCTTTTAAGTGTAAAGCCCCCATTAAATAATGTTTTTCCATAAAAAATTTTAACCCTTGATTTATCCCTTTAGATTTCGATTTAAAAAAAAAATAAAATAATAAAACACGTGTCGAAAACTCTCGTTTGAGGTGCTTTTACTAAGTTGAAAGCTTAAAAACCCATTAAATCATGTTTCTCCGTAAACAATTTTAACCCTTAGTTTATCCATTTAGATTTCCATTTTCAAAAAAAAATCAAAAACACTTGTCGAGGTGCTTTTACTAAGTTTAAAGCTAAAAAACTAATTAAATCATGTTTTTCCATAACAAATTTTTAACCCCTGGTTTACCGCGGTAGATTTGGATTTTTGAAAAAATAAAAAACACTTGTCTAATAATTTTTTATTAGATTTATGTTCACCAATTTTGAAGTGAATAGGCTCTTCGATTCATGTTTTTTTCATAGTCTTCTTGTATAGAAACCTTAACCCATTGTGGACACCGTCAAATTTGGGTTTTCCAAAAACTGAGAAACACGTGCCTTTTTATTACAAATGCTTTCACAAAAATTGAAGTCATGTTTTCATAGACTTCCCGTAAATGAAACTTAACTTTAATAATTACAATTTAAAATAAAATTTTAATTAAAATTTGATTTCCAAAAAATTGAAAAATATGTGTCGAATGATTTTTGATTTGAAGCATTTTCACCAACTTTGAAACCGATGTCTAGTGTCCGACCGAATATTCGGTTTCGGCCCAAATAAGTGGTTTAGGTTTCAGTTTCGGCCAAAAAATGACCGAAACCGAAACTTTTTGGAATATTTTTATTTGATTTTTTATGTTTATGTTTTTAAAAAATGAATTAATTGTTTTTATTAATAAGTTATTATTATTTATGTTATGTTACGAGGGCGGGTCAATAAGTCCGTGACTTTTTGAATTTCCCGCCTCTTAATTGAAATGGCAACACTGCTCCCGTCAACAGTCATCTGTCAGTTGACTCTTGTCAAAAATTGAACAAGCTGCGACATTTAGTTTGTTTTTGACAGCCGTTAATATCAGACTACCGCGTTGACTGAGAAGAAAATGGAAAAAAGTGAATTTCGTGTGCACGGGTGCACATGTGTGCAGTTTCCATGGCAAAAATCCATGAATTGGGCTACGAATTGCTCCTTCATCCCGCCTATTCACCCGATCTAGCCCCAAGTGACTATTTCTTGTTCCCAAACTTGAAGAAATGGCTCAGCGGAAAGAGATTTGCCTCCAATGACGAAGTCATCCCACAAACAAATGCCTATTTTGAAGACCTCGACAAATCATATTTTTCGGAAGGGATAAAAAACTGGAGAAACGTTGGGCTAAGTGTCTAGATCTCAAAGGAGACTACGTTGAAAAATAAAATAACTTTTTATCTAAAAACCTGTGTTTCATTCAAAAAGTCACGGACTTATTGACCCGCCCTCGTATGTTTGTTTGTTTGTTCTTTATTTACTTAAAGTAAATTTCGTTTGTTGAATTGTTGTTGTGATTTTGATGCCTAATGTGGCGATTTTTATTTCAACTAGAAAGTTTCGGTTTCGGCCGAATATTAAAAAAAAACCGAAACCTGGTTTCGGTTTCGGCCCAAAAAAGTGGTTTCGGTCGGACACTACCAATGTCTATCCAAGTTCTATTAAATCACGTTTCTTCATACAACACCTCAACCCATGTTTTGTCCCTTTAGACTCCGAATTTCAAAAAAATTCTGTCTTAGCAGAGCAGATTCATTTTCTAAAGTGGATCTACAGTTCAAATTTAATGTTTGTAGTTTTAGCGGTTTCGTTAATGATGATGATTCAATCAGTCAGTCAGTCAGGTCAAACAATTATAATGTATATAGATAGAGGACACTCCAGAAGAATGAACTTGACTTGAGAAGGGTTTTTAGTATAAGGAAAAAGTCAGTATATACTTTGATCAAAGGCCATCTAATGCCAACATCCCAGGTATTTCAGTGAGCAACGCACCGAAATACTGCAACTCATACATTGACAAAATATTCCCACCCTCTACAGAGAAAAAGAAAGAGGAGAGGTTTTAGGTCCGTCTGTCACAATTATGAGCTGGCCTCCCTGAGGTAATTTTTCACCAGCGCGTATGACCTCCGTAGGTTCAAGTCAAGTGTTGATAAATTCGTTCTTCAAAAGCCCGTCTTCTAAATTAACTAAACTTTAGGCAATAGAGTCGCTGAGACTCACAAAAGATATGTGATAAAAAAAATATACGTGCAAGAATTGGCTTTGGAATTATTATAATTCCGGTCCGAATGACCAGAAGTTCCATGAGCGCGGAATCATGGAGTTTCTAGGAACATGGTCATAGTTTAGTTTTACTTTGCACCACAGAACCTAAATAACTTTCTTGCCAACCTAATACAACCTACATACATATAGGTTTTATAGCCACATAGACTTTGATTCTTATCTTGAAACAATCTTTAGGTAAATTTGCGCAATTGTGGTTTCTTATTCCCAGATAAAAGAAGACTGAAAAGATTTATGAGTGCGCTATGTTCTTGAATAGTACTGCAGTTAGGCAATTGAGAGGTTCCCCACAGATAACACGCTGCATTAAGGTTAGTCTGACCAGAAATATTTCAACTACTGTCTTTAGTTTCACCAACTGACGCATATATACACAGACACTCTATACATATGAATAGGTGCGTTGTAATGCATAATAACCTTGCGATAGGGATTTTCACTATCAAAACTAACACCGAAAAATTATTACGATATGATAAGATTAACTTTACGTCTACTCTATAGAAAACATTAGAATACATACTGGTACACAATAAAAAAAGGAACAAACTAACATATAAAGTTTGGAGACAATGCCTTCTCGACTAGACAGTTAAAATAAAAGGCATATTTGTTCATATTTGAAATGAATGTGGCAGCAGCGGTTACCAAATTCCGTGGACATGAGTTATTTTGGGTCAATGGTCGTTGTTGTTGTCAAAAAAGTAGAGTTGAACAGTGAAAAGCAAAATAAAACACAACAATTGTGAGCCAATAAAATGCTGAAAATGCAGTTTTCAGAGCGACAGACAAGACCAACCAGAGAATGTTATGGAAAACGTGTAGCATGGTGACTTATGTAATTTGGTATGAAAGAAAAGTTGCTGCCGGGTTATTTGAAAGAGATCAGCGTCATAACACAAAAGTTGATAGTTGTACAAGAAATGAATGAAAGAGGGAACGAAAGAAGAACCAAATGAGTGAACGAATGAATGAATAAATGTATGAATGAAAGTAATAATGAGCAGTAAGACTGACGGCAACTATACGCTGGCGGGCAGTGAGCAAGTTAAGCATATCGAACACATTTGACACCGCAAATGCTGCATGGGAAAGCAGCAACACTGAACAGAGAAAAGAAAGAAAACATTCCGACTGGGTGGTAAATAAACACAAAAACCATTGTTTGAAGACAATTGCTGGAATTGAGAAAAATGGGAGCAACACCGACTAGATGCATACATACATACAAATTAGAGATTGCAATACCGGATCAGTTTTACAATTCCGGGATTTTCGGTACTGTAAATGGCAATCCAGGTATAGCAAGATTTTTTCGGCATTGAATATATTAAGAAGCTAAATTAGACATATTTTTCAATGAAAAAAATTTCATTTTCGTTTAAAATACAATTGTATGTTTTTACTTTAAAACTAAGAAAAAAATATGACAAACAATTAAAAATTATTAGATAAAAATGCATTTAATTGCCAAACTACCTGGTAAACCTGTTGATAAAAAACATATCTCTCATTCAATACTCGTAGGTGAAATAGTATGATATGTAAATCTTCATATGCAATTTAAAAGTATTGGCCACGATTGCCGCCATTTCAAAATAAGTCAAATTCGGTTTGAGAAATATCATAGCTAGGTTCGAGTCCTAGCTCGGGTTGGTGAAACACTCATCTAATTTTAGCGCTACCCACATGAAGCTTATAAGAATCGCACAGTTGCTCTCTTGGATGGCAAAACCTCCAGGATTCGGCGTTAAACTGTAGGTCGCCTTCCCCTTTACCAAATTTGTGTTGTAACATATTTCAAAAAACGGATGAGATATGTTATATCACAATGGGTCTCTAGGGCCTTTGAGTGTGTCTTTTACAGAGGCAGCCACCATAACCTAACCTAATATCAATAATTCAAGTTTCTTTTACATCAGACACGCCCCTTGTTCAACGCCCATCAAATTAATAGTAGAATGACACATCTATGAAACGATAGTACATTTCAATGCTGTGCGACTTACAATTCCGAAGCTATTCCATTTAAAAGATTTGAGTTGTATGGGCGGTGCCACACCCCTTTGTTCAATACCCACCCCATTCCCTCTATTGAAAAACATGAAGTAAGTAAGTTGTACCAAGTTTGTTAAGTTTGTACCAAATTTAATTGATGTGTGACTTATGGTTCCAAAGTTATTGTCTCAAAATGTATTCTTGTGGTGCCACGACCCGTTTTCCTGACTTGACTTTTTTCCTAAACCTTCGCGTAGCAATTAGGAATAAACCCGCCGAAGGAAGTATCCACGTTGGTCGTTAGTCGTTTTCGAGTTTAAAGCAGCCGAACGAACCAAGATTCATTTTTATATAAATAGATGATTATTTTTTTGAAACTAGAAAGACCATAACGGTAATTTTGATGGTTTTTAATTTTTAAATATCTGTATTTTACTTAGCATTTCTATGATCTCTTGCTTTGATGACTTTTTAAATTTTTATTGGGTTCTACTAAATAAGAATGTTTGCTTTTTTCGCAGTCAAGCTGCCAAAGCAAAAGAGGATCGGGTTTTGTCTATCTCAGGACTTTTTGGTATTGAAATTGTCCGAGATCCTGGAATTTCGAGATTCAGAATTCCGGGATTGCAATTCCTAATACAAACAAGTCAATCAGACTGACTTGCTGGCTGAGTGAGTGTGAAGGCAGCTGCAGCCAAATGTGAATGAAGCAGTGGTTTTCATTCAAGAAATAGAAGACATTAATATAAACATACACACAAACAATTGCATATATGTATGTTATATGAATTTGTGTGTTTGTATGTGATGCTGCAAACATTGCCAGTATGTGGGCAAATGTTTCTTAGCGCTGCGCACAATCTGGTACCATCTGTTGGTCTGAACCACACACACTGGCTGACCTTGAATGGTGTAGGACGTTGTTTTCTTGTAGACACACCATAAAATTATTAAATAAACACACCGTCAATGCATGAAATGAATCTAACGCCCAAGCAGTCAGTCAGCACGAGCTCACGCAAGATCCGGTGAGTGTACTCCAAAAAACAAAAAAACAATAAAAACAAAATTAATAAAATAGACTGGAAAAACGCTTGGGAGACGGTTGATTTTTTATTCGTTTTTGGCTTATTTTTTGGTTATTTTATTTTGTTTACTAAGCAGCTTATGCAAAGTTTGCGCTGCAACTTGTAACAAACAAGATTTTTACAAAATTTGAACCATTTGCAGGTTGAAGGCAGCGTGTGGTGGCCAGACCGACACAGTCACAGTGGGCGTAAAGCTGAGCGGCAGCGACACTGGAGGTGCAGCGGCACACGTCAGCGCTCGAAACGCCTACGCGCCCCCAATGCGACTTGCAGTTAAGATGTGTCGGCGGCGAAGGCGAAGCGCCGGGGCGCGTTACAAGTTTATTTTTAGTTTTACTGTACACACTCGAAGTGTACAGTACACAACAATTGCGCAATTAGAGCGCAATGTCAAGGTGAGCCAAAGCCTCGCTCGCACGCTGGCCAGGCTGCCTTTTCGCTCCTCATCCGTCGGCCACACTTTCTAGCCACCTGGCTGTGGCCATTTCGCGCGCATTAACCCACTGCCAAAGACCCATTTAAATGCGATTTATCAAATTTACCAAAGCGTACAGTTTGCCTGCTCAAATTACAACATAACAACAACAACAAAGTCAACATAAAAGAAAAACAAAAATAAAAAAAATTTAAAAAGAAAAAACCAGCTTGCAGCGTGCGTTGGTTTTCAGCAATTCGCTAAAATTTTTTTGTTTTGTCTATGAAAATGTGCAAAACACAGTTGTGTGTGTTACGATACTCGCACTCCCACTCACGCAGGCACACACACACACACACACACACACACAGATAATTCACTTGCTTGAGTGCATGCAATGAGGTAAAATTGCATTTTCGTCATAACTCAATGAAAAAATTTTGCCATTTGCAGTTTGGCACACGCACACACACACACACATACAGAAAAAAGACACATAGCCAAGCACACACAATGGCTGCAATGCTGACAAAGGAGCATCTGTTGGCGTTGGCGGTGTTGCTGTGGTTTTTGTGCAATGCCTTGTTTGTGAATTTTTTTTTCCAGTTCACTTGGCTCTTGGCGCTTGCAACTTTTGGTATTTGCATAGTTTTTGTTATTGTTGTTGTTATTAGTGCACAATATTGTTCGATAGCTGCCGACATGAACTTGGGCAATTTTAATGAGTGTGGCATTTGGCGAAACCAACAACAACAACATCAACAACATCTTTTTTTTTAGCATTTAATCGGCTGATTACAATTTGAGTATTTCTGGAATTCAAACAGATGGTTTTGAGTTGAAACAAAGACAAACAATGAGCCCAAAACAATGCGAGATGAGTTGAGTTAAGATCTCTGAGAAGTGTTTTGCGCATTGAAGAGTTGTGAAAGTTTCAACAAAAATTTTGATTGGGACAAGTATTGTCAGATGAAGATCTGCAGATAGCAATAAACTTCATGAAGTATGTTTTAGTTGGTTATAATTGACATATTTGTAACATGTGCGCATTTTTTTAATATTAAAAACCATCAATTAGTCACATTATGAGATAAAAAAACTGTAACAAAATGTGTTAATAAGACACAAACTTTGTTAAAAGACGTTTATTGGAAGTTTTAAAAATCCACAAGTGTTCAAAATTTTATTTTAATTTAATTTTTACTTATATGGCAACCCTGCTAAAAGTGGGCGAAGGACAGACTATTAAGGCAGGTTCTCACCTTGTGGAAAAAAAACCCAATTTTTTTTGCCTTATCGTGTAGATATATGTTTCAAAAATGTGCTCCAGAAATTTCAGATCAAAATCTGAAAAATTACAAAAGTTACAGGCTGTTACATAGAGCAGTGTAGAGCACCGGCCAAGCGCGCTTTAAACTTTAAACGCGTTTTTGCTCAGAACCACATTTTCGGACCTTACGGAAGTGATTGAAGGCGCTGGAATGAACCAATCGTCACCAAATTTTTTCCAAATGTTCCTTAGGGTTTTTTCTAATAAACGAACCACGATCAGCCAAAAATATTGAAAATTGTTTATTTAAAAAAATAATAAGTGAACAAAAAATGGCGAAAATCTTAATTTTTTTTTCAAAACCTCATAACTTTTGTAATTTTGATTTTTTTTCATGATCTTGGTTCATTCAATAGATAATACGATACACATTAAGAATGTGTTTGATTTTTGTGTTTCCGATCACGGGTTTTGACGGAATTACTTCCGGTAGCGGGACACCTCCTCGCCGACATGCCCCCACTGATGGACGCCCCCTCCCACTCTTTTTTTGATTCATTCAATTTGAAAAATTGTATTCTCTAAATAAATGTGTGTTCATATCCAGAAAATGTTCATATTCAGCGTTGTATCTTTAACCGTTTTCTCAAAAAAAATTCCTAAAAAAAGTGCACTTTTTCGGATCCACAAGGTGAGAACCTGCCTTAAAAGTTGAGGTTAATATTTTAGTTTGCATTTTCTGGTTTAGTTTAGCTATTTTTTCAATTTAGTTCAGTTCCAATTGATTAAGTTTAATTGATTTGCTTAGTTTGATTTAGTTCAGCTGGATTAGTTTAATTGAGTTCAGTTCATTTGTTTAGTTTGGATTAGTTAAATTTTTTCATTCAGTTTGGATTAGTTAAGTTCAGTTCAGCTGTTTAGTTTAGTTTAGTTTGGACTAAGTAAGTCTAGTTTAGCTCAGTTTATCTGTTTGGTTTAGTTCAGTTTGGATTAGTTTAGTTCATCTGTTTAGTTTGGATAGGTTTAGTTCAGTTCATCTGTTTAGTTTAATTTGGATTATTTTAGATTATTTGAATTTTGTTCAATTCATCTATTTACTTTACTTCAGTTTAGTTTAATTTAGTCTAGTTTAGTTCAGTTCAGTTCATTTGTTCAGTGTGGATTAGTTTAGTTTAGTGAGTTTAGTTTGGATTAATTTATTTCAGGTGAGTTTAGTTTGGATTAACTTAGTCTTATTTAGTTTAGTTCAGTTTATTTATATGGTTGGGTTTGAATTCATTAGGTCTAGTTTCGTTAAGTTCATTTGTTTGGTTTGCTTTAGTTCAGTTTGGTTTAGTTTAGTTTAGTTTGGATTAGTTTAGTTGAGTTTAGTTTGGTTTTATTTTAGTTCATCTTTTTCCTTTAGTTAAGTTTGGATTAAATTAGTCTAGTTTAGTTTAGTTCAGTTCATTTGTTTGGTTGGGTTTTTGTTCAGTTTGGATTTTTTTAGTCTAGTTGTATTTAGTTTGGATTAAATCAGTTTGGGTTAGTTGAGTTTTGTTCAGTTCATCTGTTTAGTTTAGTTTAAATTAATTTTGTCTACCTTAGTTTCGTTCAGTTCATTTGTTTGGTTTAGTTTAGTTTGGATTAGTTTAGTTTAGTTGAGTTTGATAAGTTTAGTTTGGATTATTTTAATTTAGTTCATCGCTTTACCTTAGTTTAATTCATAATTCGCTTTCGTTAAGTTTAAATTAATTTAGTCTAATTTAGTTAAGTTCCGTTTATTTATTTTGTTTGGTTTGAATTAATTAAGTCTAGTTTAGTTCAGTTTATTTGGTTTGGTTTCATTCAATTTGGATTAGTTTAGTCTAGTTGAGTTTGGTTTGGATTATTTTAGTTTAGTTTATTTGCTTGGTTTGGTTTAATTCAGCCTGGACCAGTTTAGGTTAGTTCATTTCTTTATTTTGGATTAGTTTAGTTTATTTTACTTCAAATTAGTTTACAGACTTTTCTATCTTCAGTTAAAATTTAATTGTCATATCTTAACTTCTTCAAAACATATCGTACGTACCAACTGGTTAAAAAAGAAAAACATGGCTGAGTGAACAGAGGTGGTTAAAAAGATTCTCCAGCTGTTCTAATTGAGAGTTATTTTTTTATATATAACACTTCTTCATATCGGCTATGACTAATCTTGAACACTAAGAATTCATCTATTGGGAAATATATAAGAAAATAAATCATTTTCATATTCTTTTTACAATGAAAACTTGGTTGGTTCTTAAGAGACTATTTTAGTTGACACAAAGCCTATAAGATTATGGATTTTTAACATCACCTTAAGCATGGGTTTTACTCTCTGAAAACAATAAACCAAAAGAAAACTAACAAAAGAATGGTTTTTTATTGCTGGCAAGATCCAAAATAGCTGCTGTAACTTCTCCTCCTACTCGCTGATGGCTTAGTTTTGAATACCTAAATTGAAGTTTATTTATTGCTTCAGCAAAAGCATTGAATAGTATTTATGGCATTGGCAGTTTCAGTTTATTATACTTTGCGTCATATTTTTATACGCCACACAGACACATATGCAGATACAGATAAACAAATTGATCAACCGATTTTCAATGGAACTTTTACGCAACCTGCCTGAGAACAACCAGACAAAGGATACACAAATTGATCAAACAATCTGGCTGACAACAAACAAACAAAAGGATAGTAAAAAAGAAGATCCATCTGTGTCCGTAACCACAACCACAGCTGCTCTCATGGCCTTGGACAGTTCTTCAACCACCTTCGTGAGAGTCAAGTTCTGCAAATCAACGCTAAATTATTTCAGCAGATATAGTAACCTGACAATAAGTTGGGTCCTGGAACACGTAGGAGATGGTAACGAGACATGGAAAAGGTAGAAAAAGGCGAATTCTGCCGGTGGGAAGGATAATGTGGTGGATTTTGTGCATCTGGCTCGCGTACGCCCGAATCTGGTTGGAGACATTTGGTACCGATGTGTTGAAAAGCGTTATTAGGATCGAACTTTCTCCTTACTTTCCATTAATGAAGAGTTTCATTAAAAGTTTGAAGTTATCTATGCTTCGACAACAGTATTTGGAAACACTTCTCAGAATATGAGGACTAGGCCTAATCAGAGCCAAATCAACTGCGCAATACTTGACCAGATTTTCACATCTAGAATCAAGTGATTTTAACTTGAAAGCATTTAACAAGAACTAAAAATTGTCAACAGCAAAATCAAACTGCAGGTCTTTATAGAAAATGCCATGTTAAAGAAACCACATAAAGCAACGAACGAGTGCATGTCCTTGCGAGCCAAAGTGGCACAGAAATTGGAAGTAAATGTTGCCGCATCAGATGCTTCATACAAATGATTTAATATGCTGCGCAAAGGGAGGCAAAACACACCGACAGAGACACACAATTGTAGACGAGATAATGTCGATGTGGGAGGCACAAAAGATGTCAACAAGTGACACAACCTTGTAACACTTTGCTACACTGACAAGTGGGGCGAAGAGAGAAGGAAATATTGACAGCAATGACCGGAGCACTTTTTTCAAACAAAACAAAAAAACAAAAACCCGGCGCTATTTATAAGTAAACGACAATGTGGAGCATAAATAGATTTGAGTAGAATGGAGATTAACAAAAATACTGTCAAATCATCTCAAAATTCTATAGAAAATAATTTTGAATAACTGAAAATTCATGCTAAAAACCAGGCTAAATGCGGACTGTGTGTAACCTATAAAAGACAATCTTGCCAAACTGATATGCGAAGTCTTATCTGCAGTTTAGCAAAGCCAAACAGATAACAGATAACAAGTGGAAATATTTAAATTCTTATATATTGCGCTGAATTTGCTTTGGTATGGGTTGGGCAGTCAGACAGAAAGATAAACGAGAGATAGTCCAATATATAAGAAGATATTAAGCAAGCGATAACCGTTGCCAGAGCCAAAAGTAAGGCGAATTTAGAGAGATAAATTATTTTGCGTACGTCAAAGCAGCTAATTTTTATTAATGAGACAGAAACCCAAATTTCTTAAGTATCATGCAGACAGAGGATTTAAGAGATTTTGAAAGCTGTATGCAAATAGTGATGGAAAGGAATTTTTGGAAAATTTTTCAGACATTCGTTTAAGTATATAGAACGAAAATACAATGACGCCATAAGAGTTGAAAGTATTGAAATTTTTAAAATAATACAAACAACAACTAAGAGCAGCTAATCTGCCGCCAGTGTCAGAGTTGCCGACTCTTACACGCAATTTACTCTTGGAAAATGTGAACCTGAAAATGTTCAGATAAATTCAATAAATGCTAACAGCACCAAAGTCTCCACAACGCCAAAAGGCCAATGATTTGGTGGCAGCATGGCGTCTAAGTTGGTTGGTGGCTGACACAAATGATGCGTCCAAATCTGTTGCCCACACAATGTGTTGCCGCAATATCACAAAATATGCTCAGAAAAGAACCAAACAAAATAAAAATGACACAAAAAAACACATTTAAAAAGAGTCAGTCACACAAGTGGATTCAAGTTGTGCCTGTGCCGGCATGGAAATTTTATTTTTGGCATTCGAAGAAAATGTAAATTGAAATGAAATCAAATGAAAGAAATGAAGCAAACGGAAAACCGAAATGACCAAAGATTTGCCGGGCAGCTGGTCGAAAATATCACTGCTTGATCAGTTTGTGATCGGTGATTGTGTCTGTGTGTGCGTGTGTGTGTGTGGCGCATAAAAAAGATGACGCAAAGTGTGACAAACTGAAAATGCCAAAGCCATAAATACTAAAGATGGGTGCCGAATGATGTTGGCGAGGCCATAGATTTCGATTTAAATATTCAAAGCCGATCGTACAGCAGCGAGTAGGAGGCGAATGTGGAAAAATTTCTCAAGTTGCAGGCTTATGTCAAAGATTTCAATAGCGGTATTCACAATGCGAGGCCAATGCACTCAAAAAAAGTGCTTGTTTATTTCAACAAAAACAAATTGTTGGCAAATTTGTCACTTTCTTAGCCTTTGTAATAGTTTTTTAGTTAGTAAAATCTCTTAAAACTGGAGAATTTTAAATAGAATTTGAAAAGAATTTCGAGCGTATTTTTCTAGAACCAGAGTTGCCAGGACCATGTCAAGACTAAGCACATATAAACATATTTTAATGCTAAAATTTTTAAAAAAGTCGTTGGCCAACTTAATTTAATAGTTTAGTAAAATAGTTTAATACTGTTTTTTTTACTACAACTTACAGAAATGTGAAGCAAATCGCATGAAATTAATTGGAAGTAGGAAATTAAAACCCTACAAATTTTACACATCTCATCATGTTTTGAGTCAGAATTTTTGAAAACAATTTGAAATACAAGCGCTTTTGTCACGGATTGTGAATACCGCTAATTTATAATTTTAACGCTGAGTAGCAGCTGACGTTTTCGATGCATTTGAATGTTTAAAAAGTTGTCGGGTGTCTTAATTTATATATGTTTAATACTATATATGTAATAATATATATGTTTACTGCAACCTGAATTGTTCTGCTGCAATTTGAATTTCAACTCGAGCAAAATAAAATTACAGTTTTCATTATTAAAAAATCAAAAAACCAATTTTAATCTAAACAAAATTAACCACATTGCATTAGGTTTTGGATACAAATTTCTTTCGAAAAAATTTTCCAGTCTGCCAGTCAGAAACTGTGAATACCGCTAATTAAAAATGAAAATGCTAAGTAGAAGTGGTTTATTTGAGAGAGTATTCTTTAGTTAAAAAATATAAAAAAACTGTAAAGGGAAAACTAACATAAGCAAGAAAATAATAAGGAAAATTGGCAATGAATTAAAAAAAAATGCAAAAACCAAAGAAAAAAATAATAAAAAAATAATTCTCTGATTAAAAAGTATGAAAAAAATCTGGAAAAACATTGGCTACAGTATATTTCATGGAGCTTAGGGAATTTAAAAATCAATAAAACGGTCATTCCCCTAAAAGAACTCTAGAAACTCTAGATCGGAAGATCACTTGGGAACTTCACCTAAACTCCACACTTAAGAAGGCGACCCAAGCATTGTGGACAACAAACCATAGCCTTGGCAAATCTTGGGGCCTATGACCCAAAATGACGAACTGGGTCTACACTCAAATGATCAGACCCATCATTCTATACGGTGCTCTAGTATGGTGGGGCAAAACAAATCAGAGCACAGTCATAAGAAAACTAAACAAAATACAACGGCTTGCGTGCCTCAGTATTACAGGGGCTATGAAAACGACCCCCACTGCAGGCATTAACCTTACACCTCTTCATTTAGACATCCAAGAGGAAGCGCTATCGAGTGCACTCACACTACACAGGCACAATGGATACAAACAAGGCAACCTCACAGGTCATCTGGGAATACTAAACCAAAAGAGAGTACTCTCTATAAAGCAGCTTGCTCCTGACATCATAGAACCCCAACTAAGTCACGTGAAGAAGTACACAATAAACTTCCCGACTAGGGGGATGTGGGGCAACAATCCAGTATGGTTAAACGATGACTCGCAAAAATGGTACACCGATGGCTCCAAAACCTCTGCTGGTGTAGGAGCTGGCATAGTGGGACCAACAGTCAAAACATTCTTTTCATTAAGCAACGACACGTCCATATTTCAAGCCGAACTCTTTGCAATAATAAAGGCAGTTCGGATCATCACCAAAGGCAATCCCAAAAGAGAACAAATTACAATACTCTCGGACAGCCTTTCAGTTTTAAAAGCTCTGGACAGCTACTCTTTCTCATCGAAAACCCTATTGGATTGCCACAAGGAGCTCAACAACCTAGGTACCCGAAACCGTGTAGTTTTGTTTTGGATACCGGGGCATGAGGGCCATGAAGGCAATGAAATGGCGGACGCACAAGCCAAAAAGGGAGCAGAGAGCCCATTCATAGGGCCAGCCCCGATGTTCGGGTTTAGCAAAAAAGACCTGAAACAGGACATCCAAAACTGGACGCAAAAACGCAAACAGAAATACTGGAACAACTTGGAAGGTCTACACCACTCCAAAAAGTTCCTAAACTTCAACAGAGAGAGAGCTATCTCTGCTCTAGATCTCAACAGAAGCCAACTTAGGACTCTATGTGGTGCTGTAACAGGCCACTTTTTCTGTAACAACCACCTCTACAAAATTGGTCTTACCGACAGAAGAACATGCAGATTCTGCCAGGAAGCTGATGAAACAATGGAACATATCATTACCAACTGTCCTGCCTTGACACACAGACGTGCAAAGTTTCTAGGGAAACATAGCTTCGGTGAAGAGGACCTGATGCAAATATCGCAGAAAGGTCTGATTCAATACCTGAGCATATAAAACACCAGATGATTTAAGGGGCACAATAAACCTCTCAGGTTGCAGTGCACAAGGGCGTGGCCCAACCCATAATCATTACATTACATATTTCATGGAGCAACCAGCGCGAAAAAGTTTTGTAAGTCAACATAAGCAAGAAAATGAGAAATGAAATGAAAAGATTAACAAAAATGTAGAAAATTGCAAAATTTAGAAAATTGCAAAAAATTAATTAATTTTTAATTTTTAATTTTTTTTTAATCTTTTAGTTTTTAATTAATTACAAAATTTGAAAACTCTAGAAAAATATAGACTATAGTTTATTTCGCAGCGCAGCCTTGACAAGGAAAACTTTTAGTCAATTTCATAAGCAGCAAACGAAGAAAGAATACTATCAAAAAATATAAAAAATTGCAAAACCCAAAAAAAATAGACTAAAATAAAAGAATTCCCTAATTAAAAAATTTAAAAAACTCTAAAAAATTTACTGACTAAAGTTTATTTCACAGCGCAACCTAACCGCGGAAAACTTTTGAAAATTGACACTATCAACAAAAGAAGAAGTAAGATTGACAAAAAAATTAGAAAAATTGCAAACCCCAAAGAAAACCCACAATCACTAATATTCGCTTAATTTTGTCTTAAAGCAAACAATAAAAATCAACAGATTATAAAAAAAAAGCTATAAAATTGCAAAGCAAATGAATTTCATAGAGTGGCCATTTCAAACGTCATTAATTGACAAACCATTAAAAAATTGAATAAAAAACTCAAACCAAAACAAATAATAAAGCAAACATGAAAAGCGAGCGCCCGGACTTGCAGTGTAATGAAATAATAATGAAAAAAAAGCAACAACTTCAGCTGCGTCAAATGCAATGCGCAGAAGAGCGAAGCAGAGCGCCCACTGAAAAGTGAAAGGCAAATAATTAATTGATAAGCGAAACAGAAGTTAAAACAAACATGAAATAAAAATAACAAAACAAAAGAAAAAATGGAAAATAACAAAGTAACAGCAACAGCACTTTCGCAAGCAGTTAACAAATTCTTGGCCAATTGACTTGTAGTGGGCATTTTAATTAGTGCGCTCGAAGCCGCAGAGATATCACACACACACACAGAGATAGAGCACGTGAATGCGATTTTGAGCGCCAACCGACAACCAAGTTAGCAACACTTGCCACACCGTCAGCTGTTGTTGACTTGGCCCACGCAAAAGTTATTCATTTTCTTGGCACTTTTATGGTCATTTTTGTGTGTGCGCCGATAAGGCGCGAAAGTGTGTGAAGACATAACGAACTGCTCGTTCGAGCTTTGAAAACTTGAAACACTGACAACTGTTAAACATGCAAATCAGTGCGCCACACAGCAAATCGCCAATTATGGACACGCACTCTTTCATGGCTTTCATATGAAACGCCAACAACAAAACCAACAACAACAGTTTATGTTGCAGGCACAAAGCCGACCGAGACAGCTGAAAGCTGGCCACACACAACTGGCGGTCACTATTGTGTGGGATAAAGTGTTTTAGAGGTTTTTAATTACTTAACTCTTATGATGCGATATCTCCAAAATGTTTCAAGATATCTGCTGCAGAGTTATATGCAAATTCCATATAACCAAAGCAGGAATGAGGGCTAAATGTCTCAAAGAAAGCGGTGCAATCAACCTTTTCATTTTTTATGCTTTTTGTTGCCAATCAAATATTGTTTAGTTAGGAAGCGTAAAAAATAAATAAAATTGTTGATTGTCTAAAAATTTAAGTTTGTATGCCTAGTGCATGTTGAACTTCAGGGCATGGGGCATCACCGGGTCATTCTCAATTGAGTTCTCATGACGTAGCATGACTGATTGCGGCATCTGCCGGGCACTATGGCTTCCCCTATCTTTAAGAATAGTGTATTTGTATTCTGAGTGCAATCTCCAATCAACAGTCATCACTGAACACTCCCCAAATGGCGCCTCTCGTCCTCGTCCAATGACTGTCGAAGCCTTGGAGTTGAAAAAGTGAAACGATACAACACTCCCTGTGCCATTGCCCGGCTTTGCAGCTACACCGACCCTGAGGTCAAGATTCCTGATGAACCTGACTAGCACGGTGAAAGTGGACCGATTGCGGAACTTGCCGGACACTATGGCTCTTCATATCCTTGAAGAAAACGCGATTTGTGCTGTTCCTGAGTCGAAGCTCTATTTGGCTCATTAGAGTCAATACCAAACACTGCGCTATTTGGTCCATGCTTCTCAAATGGCACGTCTTGTCCCGTGATGTCTGTAGAAGCGGTGAAGATATAAAAGTAGAAACATCCCAGAACTTCCTGTGCCACTGCCAGGCACTGCAAGAACTCCGACTCGGTACCCTTCGGTCAAGAAATTTGAAGAACCCTTCATATCCCTGAGGAAAAAAAACGTCTTGTTTTGTGACGTCTGTTGAAGCGGTGAAGATATAAAGTAGAAACATCCCAGAACTTCCTGTGCCACTGCCAGGCACTGCAAGAAGTCCGACTCGGTACCCTGGGGTCAAGAATCTTAAAAAACCTGTCTAGCAAGGGGGAAGTCGTTATCTCGGATCTGCTTCAAAAAGATGTTGACTTCATCAAATGGCGCCTCTCGTTCAGTGATGTCTGCAGCACTGGAGATGGAAAATAGATAGAAACGTTACGCTTTCTGTGCCACTGCTGGACTTTTCAAGAGCACTCGAATCAAGTTTCCTATCGAAAGAAATATAGGATTAGCTCTCCTTTATTAAGAAGTCGAATTGGTCTTGGATTGTGAATTTTAATTAGTTCCAGAGAAAAACAAGAAGAGATTCACAATTGGTCATTTTGACCTCCGAGTGGAAGTGCAGTCTGTGGCGCACACACTCTTTCAGTTCATTCAGAGCAAAGTTAAATATAGATTAAGAAAAGATGTTTCTATTAATTCTATTATTCTATATTGAATGAACTAGACTCATAGTTAAATAACAAACTGGATTAGATTATGGACAACTTTAAGAAAAATAATCACTCTACTAGCGAACTCTTCAAATGGGATCAACCAAACACCATCGTTTTCAATCCTCGGTAGACCCACTCCTGGTTGGTAGGTTGCAAGTGAACCTTCGTTGGGTAGATACCATGAAATCTATATTTTCTTGTGCCGGGTATGCTTATCAAAGGTTAATGTTTACTGCAACATAGAAGACGCGATCTACGGATAATCTCTTCAAGTGGGATCAACTGAACACCATTGAGTTCAATCAGCCTAAGACCCAATGTTGGTTACTAACATGAAAAACGTGAAATCTGTATCTCTTTTTCTTCAGGATATCAATCATCATCAATACTGATGAAGGGATGTAAGGGTTTTCAGAGTTTATGACTTTTCGGAACATCATTGAAATGTACAAGAGGTGTTATTTTGGTATTGAAAGAAAAATTCCATTTTTTGAGATTAATTATCGGATGTTTATTTCATAATAAAGAGGAAGGTATGCCGTTAATAATGAAAAACAACATCAGCCAAATGGCCACCACGACCACACTTACAGGACCATATCCTTTTCATGAAATTTTCCATAACCAAATTGCAAAGTGGCTGCCCTATGTCCTCGATAGCCTCACGAATTCTATCTTTGAGGTCTTGAATCGACGCTGGGCCTGTTGGCTTACACCTTATCTTTCACGTGGCCCCAAAGGAAGAAGTCGCAAGGTGTTAAGTCACAAGATCTCGGTGGCCACTTGTGATCACCTCTTCCAGAGATAACACGGTCCGGAAAGTTTTCCCATAAAAGAGCAATGGTTTCGTTGCTTGTGTGGCACGTAGCGCCGTCTTGTTGAAAGTAAACGTTGACCAGATCAATACCATCCAACTCCGACCATAAAAAATCATTAATCATCTCTCGATAGCGCAATCGACGAGGAATCGACAAACCTGGGGTTTCTTCAACACTTGGGCTATTCTCAGTTGTTCTTGAGCGACGTGCACGGGTTTTATTCTTCACATCACTAACTTGTCCCAACAGCTCGAATTTTTCCACTAATTTCTGTATTGCGGTCCGACAAGGTGCTTCACTACGACCCAAAAATGCTTTAGTTTTGCGAACTGTGACTGCAAGATTTTCACCATTTTTGTAGTGAATTTTAATAATTTCAATGCATTGTTGAAGCGTGTATCGTTCCATTTTTAGTAATGGCGTAGTTTCTACTTGTCAAATGTCAATCAAAAGTGACAGCTACCGAAATATCGGGTGATTCAAAATAACACCTCTTGTTGGGAACCCCTATCCTTTAAATGGTTAAATCACAAAATCGGACTGGACAGGCTATTAAAAATGAAAGCTTCTTACTTCTTTCGTTTTATGTTTTGAGAAAATTATAATAAAGAATGTTGTAACATCTTGAAGATAAAACGTAGAGTAATACTGAAATTTCACTGACAATAACTGAGTTAACAGCCCATTAAACCATCAACACAGAAACAGAAAACAGGTCATCTTGTCGCATACAAAACCTTCTGGTTTAATTTAACTGCTAATCGAATTCAAAGCACTGATTCAGCGCTGAAATAAGGAAATAAATCACACCCGCCAGTACTTATTGGATTTCTGCATTTTACTGCCACGCCCTGCACTGCTTTTGAGTGCAGCAAATTAACAGCCCATGCCGACAAATAGCTGAGTTCGAGCTAAAGGCAAAAGCCATTACAAAAACACCACCTAAGCGGCAGAATTACAAGAGATAAAATGCTGGCCGCACCGCACACATCACAGCGCCGCATTCCGTCTGTGAAAATAAGTCGGAGATACTTCAGTGCCATTTCGACGGCAAAAACGAACCAGCAGTTGCAGTGTGTGCCAAAGCGGGGCAGGCAAATAAAATGGAATGGCACAAAATGCAATGACGAGGCGCGGCAGGAAGGAAGTGTGCAGAAAAGTATGTAGAAGAAGAAGAAAAAGTTGTCCCACTTAGCGAGCAGCGCGGGAATGCACCATTGACATGACGAGTGGTGCGGGGGAACGGGTGGCGACTTAGGCGGCGCTGAGTTGCCGGGTTGGCGGCCGCTTGTTTGGTCTATGAGCGTTTGCAGCTTTTATGTTGTTGTGTGAAGAAGTGTGTGTGTGTGTGTGTGTGTAAGTGAACACATGCACACCAACAGAACTGACGGGGGGAATTCAAACAGCAACAAGCTGGGCTGTTAGCCTGGCCTAAAGCGCAAGTGAGCGCAAGAAATAGGTACGCGCATAATGTAACAACAACAATGACGACAACAACAAAGCGCATAGCAAAGACAGCAAGTGCAGAGAACCCAACTAAAACAACAAAAACAATGGGTATTAATAAAGAAATGTGGCGCAAAAGTGGAGCAAACACACAAACACACATACGAGGAGTCAGTGAGACAATGCTTTGCTGTTGACAGCAGCAAGTGCACAAATTCTGTCTGTTGTCGCTGTTGTTGTTATTTGAATTTTATTAAAATAAAAATCACCGCACGCGATACGCGAATAATTCGACAAACGACGCGGATACGAACAGAAGACGGCAAGATTGGGCGACGGGCGCACAGGTGCGGCTCTCCGAGATTGGCTGGCTGACAGGCGCGCCAGCCAGCCAGACCTTTTCTGCACATAAGAGCAAAGTTGCGCTCACTTGTTGCGCATGTGTGTGTGTGTTGTGTGCTCGTGTGTGCGGCCTAGCGGTACGAGACCGAAAACATGTTTTGAATTTTTATAAAACTGAGCACAGCAAAACGGTAGAAAATATGTGCAAATGAACAACAAAAACAAAAAAATAAATAAAAAAAATAAAAACAATGCGAAATGAAAATAAACTCAAGCAAGTGACAACGAGGACGTGTCGGCGACACGCAGTCAGCAGCCAGCAACCAAACAGACCAACGACCACTAATCATGACAGTAAGTTTGCTTATTGCTGTTGTTGTTGTTGTTATAATTGCGACTGCTTGAACTACACAATCGGCAGTGATTGATTGATCACAGCAGCTTGGCGGCAATTTCTGTGATTTGTTCATAGCAATTTTGTTGTAATAAATATTTATGCGAAAATATGCGTAAATGGCAAATCGCAATCGAAATCCAGCAACTGTGCAATTTAGTGCAGTTGTCAGCATTTTAAATACACATTTCGAAATCCCAATAAAGTGGTGAATGGTTTTTTTTTTCAGTGGTGGTGTTTTTTCTGTTGCAAAAAATTGTTGAAATTTAAAAAATGTCAGTTGTAATCAAGAAATATAATTAATGTGTTACGGAAACTTAAGTCTTTTAAAGCGCAGTCAAAATTGAGTTGAAATCAATTCAAGTTTTGGAGCTTTTAATTAAAATTTAATTTATAGATTTTTAACCCACATGAGCCCAGCGATTTTTTTTGTCAATATTCGAATGAAACAGTTTTTTAAGGTCAAATGAGCCAATACAAATTTGGGGTCAAAAAAATTTTTGGTTTTTGAGATATTTGGTGTTTGATTAATCGAACACCTAACTATAAACATATATTCTGGCTATAATACTGGTTTATGCGAAAAATGTAAATATGTTTTCAAGAGTTCGTTCACTCGAACACAAAGAATACACCTTAGCAACTTTCCTGGACATAGAGGGGGCTGTCAATATCGTAGAGCTTACAGCCATCACGGGCACGCTCGCCAGGCTTGGGGTGGAATGTGCCTGGTGAACTGGGTGGATAAGCTTCTGCAGAGCAGAGTTATCTGCGCTGAACTGGGCGACTCTTCTACCTCGACAGGGGCGAGCAGGGGTACTCCCCAGGGCGGAGTCTTCTCCCCCATCCCAGGGAAGCTGGTAGTTAACGAACTGCTCCAGTCTCTGGGAGGGTTGCGGCAAGGTGACGGCGTATGCAGACGATATAGTTCTCACTAGCTCGGGCAAGTTTCCCAACTCGATCAGAGATCTAATGCAAGTACTGCTAAACAAGGTCAACGGCTGGGTTACCAGTCGATGATTTGGCATCAACCCTGGAAAGACAGAGGTTGTCCTCTTCACGAGGAAGTATAAACCCCCCCCCATACCTCCTCTATCACTAAGCAACACAGAAATCCCTTTCAAGCATGAAGCACAATTCCTTGGAATCAATTTGGTAAGAGATTGAGCTGGAAACCGAAAATCCTCAATAGGATCAAAAAGGCAACGATTGCCTTATACACCTGCAAAAAGGCACTGGTGAAAACCTGGGGATTAACCCATTTTTTACAGCCCCTAGATCCCGTGGACCGATTTTGAAAATTTTCATAATACAGCCTATTTAGAGCCTCCGTATGCCATTTCTGCTTTTAAAAAAATTAAAAAATTTTTTTTTTGGGCTGTAGCAGATGTGAATTTAAAGATACGCTGGCAAAATACGTAAGCCAAATTCGGAAAATTCCACATTTTTCAAGTTTAAGTTACGGTTTCTTTTTAACTACGCATCGAAAGTAGTTGCAACCAAGGAAAAAGTTGAATATAATGCGATTCCCGTGTTTTTAAGGACTACCCAAAATATTTCAAGTTAGAACACGCTTAAAACTTTAGAAAACTCAAAGTTTCATAATTTGTATGCCAACTTTGTTCTTTTGGTAAGCAGTATTGGGTATTTTATTAAAAAAAAAATTCATTTTGTATTTAAACCAAAAATTTTTTAAAACCCTTAAAAAAGGTGGTCCTGTTTATACCAGTTGTACACTGAGTGAAACCCTAAAATTCGAAAATAGTTGTTCGCAGTTTTAAAGCCAACGAATGTAGCTTTCCGATTATGTAAAAATATTTAATATGCGTTAGAAACTGTAATTTTCAGAATTTTTCAAAGTTGCCGTGTCTTTAAAGACACGGCGGTAAAAAATGGGTTAAAACCAAATATGACGCACTGGGTTTACACAGCTGTCGTCCGACCTATGGGTGCCCGGTATGGTGGAACGCTTTGGGAAAAACATTGCTCCTCCAACACCTTCGCAAAGTTCCAAGGGCAGCGTGTGTCATCATCACGGGCACTCTTAGGACTACACCAACTTCAGCTTTAGAAGCCCTGCTTCACCTTATTCCGCTACATCTACATTGTAGGAAATCAGCGGCTATAACAAGCCATAGACTACGGGCTACCTTACTATTTTAAAGGAGTTTGAGGAACTGGATTCTTCACCCCCCCCCCCCAATTCCTTTTTAACAAAAAGTTCACTAGCGCCATTCCAGACAGGAATAACTGGGAGGAAAGCTCAGCATCCTTAATAGGGATCACACCAGATCTACACCGACGGCTCCAAGTTCACCCTCAATCACCCACCCTTATTAAAATCACGTATCTACCCACCCTGAGTCCCCGGGCTCACATATTTTGTTTACGAAATAATGCAACATCTTTTAAATTGTTATGGTTTTTTATTTATCTGCAGGCCACATTAAGACCTCTTGTTACAGATCTCATTCCATATCTTTACATAACTCTAGCTGTACGCCGTCAAGCTGGACGCCAAAGCACAAAAACTAAACCTTTACCAACTTATTAAAGTTCGTAGTGAGTCCCCTGGACTCAGGGTGAGCGATTGAGGTTTAAACGGAGCGGTTGGTAGAGGCGTCTTCTCAGACTCACTTAGTCAAAATTACTCCTTTAGGCTGCCGGACCACTGTAGCGTGTTCCAAGCAGAGGTTTCAGCCATTGAAGCTGCCCTGAATTGGATAAAAGAGGGCAGTGTCTCTAGGCGAAATACTAACATTTTTTCTAACAGCCAAGCGGCTATCAGGGCCCTAGGGTCTCATGTTCTGACTTCCAAAACAGTGATCAGCTGCCGCAAATCTCTTGATGAGATGGCTGAGCAGATTAAAATCCACCTCATATGGAGATATCCCGGGGAACTGCACGGCAGACGAACTGGCTAGACAAGGAACGACCAAGAAGCTATCCTCAGAGCTCGCCAGCTTAGGTATTCCATTGAGTACGTGCAAGCTGGTGATAAAGGAAGCTATGACAAAAGCCGCTAACAATGCATGGGCGGCCTCAGAGACAGACAAGACAGCGCAATAGATCTGGCTAAAGCTGGACTGGAAGCGCACCAAAAGTCTGCTAAATAGGGAACTCAGGGTTGTTGTCGGAGTCATCACTGGTCACTGCATCCGTGGCAGCCACGCTATTATATTAGGGCTGGATCATCCGGCCAACGACTTTTGCAGAAGCTGCAGAGACATAGAGAAGGAAGAAACAATTCTCCATTTACTCTGTACCTGTCCCGCTCTTTGCAGGAAACGGAAAAAACATCAAGGGTTTTACCATACAGCTAACCTCGCGGACTTATCGGAGGTTGACACCAAGAGCCTGATACGCTTCATCACTTGTTCGGGTTGGTTTGAGACATATTAACAACAAATAAGGGGTTAGAGATCCTGTGGGTCCACAATGGGCCTTGTTTGGCCTAAGTGAGCTGTCATATGAGAGCTGCCATCATCACCTACCTACCTATCTTCAAGAGATTGATCAATTTTTAACAAGCCTTTTGAGCCTCGTTCCCTGGAAGTTTTTTATTAGGGAGCATTGTGTGAAGAGATCATTCAAGGCAGACAAAGGAAAAGACTTGAACAAATGATTCAAAGAATCATAAAAATACCCTTCGTACTGCAGGAATACAAAAATCATTGAAATATTGTAAATAAATAAATAAATAAAAAACTCATACAACAGATTCAAATATCAATTGTAAAAAAACCACTTATAATTTGTTGTCAACACCACCATTTTCACATTTCTTACTACTTTAGCAAAACATTAGTCCCCGCGTTCCCTCTCGGTGCTAATTCCACATCACTAATGGCTTCAAATTCCAACGTTGACGACTGTCTCAATTATCACATAAACAAGTTGTGGCATAAGAATTAAAATATGAATAGTGAAACGTTGTTGGTCGGCATAAAGACCGACCGACACACAGACTGGCCAATAAAAATGTATAATTTAGTGGTAACATTATGCAATAAAAAAACGACTATTTTCTTTAGCATTTTTAATTAAATGGACTTCACGCACACACACATAAATTTACATAATTTTTACTTTTAAAACAAAAGTAAAGAAAATGAAATCCTCAAGTGAGGAACTTTCTTTCTGCTTTGCTATATTTTTAATAGAAAGTTTCACTTTCTTTGAACATTTCAAATTGTCAAAAACAAACAAACAAAAATACCAAAAAGAAGTGTAAATTTGAGCTTCGATTGGTGTATTTGGTGGAGGCAGGGTGACAAAAAACAAAAATTCAAAAATGTATAAATGACCACTCGTATCGATAACAAAGACAAGTGATAGATAAATGCGAGGTAGATGAACTTTGACAGCTGGCTTTGGCACTTTCGAAAGCGAGAATTTAGTTTTGGCATAAAAAAGAAATTTTAAAATTATTTTTTTTAAGCTGTTTTCTCTATTCATGCAGAATGAGAAACTGTCATCTTGAGTTGAATAATTGATAGGAACAATTAAATATTTGCATAATTATTTGAAACGATAATTTGCATTTTAGAAGCGCGCAAATATGGCACATGGCCCACTGTGCATGGCTGCAAATATTTAGCTTTCATTAATCAAATGAAGTGCGTGTGTGTGTGTGTGTGGTTTCACTTTAAAAGCGCATTTATTTGTCTTTTTATAAACACACGCACACACACACACACAAACAACTACTTATACTCATCAATATTATTGTACAAAAACCGGCAAGTTCAAAATTCATTTATACAAAACTTTGCGCCAAAGATTTGCATAATAAATAAATTGAAAATAATACAATAAATAAATAAACTTGTGGCATATTGCTAGAAGTAGAATTGTGTCGAATTGTCAAATCCAAGCAAGAGTCGCATAAGTTTCTCGTCTCGTTGCTGGCGCATGTTTCCAGCAAAACGAATGAATCTGTTTACACAGCAGTGCGCGCAGAATAACGTTAAGCGCTTTTTTTGTGCTCTTACTTTGCTGACGTTTTCGTTTTTTTATTGCAGCGTAAGATTCATAATTTCCAGCATTTCGTTCGTTTATTAGTTGTTTCGCTGTCATTTCGGCTCAGCGCGACGCTGCTAATGTTTGAACCCAACAACATTTCATTTGTTGATTTTCGAGAGATTTTTCCTACAAAGATCAATGCCTCGGGTTCTTGGGGCTTGGCGGCGCCAATGTTTGTGCGGCATGGAATGTCATGGTAAACTGGGTAAATTCCACATTGGCGTTCGACTTGGATGTTTGCGCATCGTTTTTTTGAGGTTAGTTGGTTCAGTCTGTCAGTGTGACGCGGTGTGTCTCTGTGTACGCACTTTCATCTAACGATGTCAAGTTATGCGTTGTTTGTTTTTGTTGTTGTACTATTTAGTTTAGGTGAAATTGCACTAATGAATAGAAGAAATCTGATGGGCTTACGAAAAGTAAATGAAGCGTCTAAGAAGATTTTTTTAGGCCCTTTAGTTCTGTTACAAACAGTCAAGCAATGACGGAAGTGGACATTAATCACTGAAGAACTATTTATAATTAAAAACCATAAATAAATATTAAGAGTACAAATGAGTTTCTAGGGATTGAGACAGGAATGCGTTACCAGCATTTACCCGAAAGTGCTGACATTATTATATTTTATCAAATTTTTTGAAAACACTTTTTGAGCGATTTAATGTGAAGCATAATTGAAACATTACGTCTTTTTAGTGCTTGTTTACTGTGACCATATGATCACACTAAGCGCTACAGGGTTAACTCCCGTGGGACCATCTCGTAGTCTGCAGTCATGTTATGTTAGTGTCATCATTGATAATGCAGTTATATCTAATTAAATGCAATCTTTCGACTGGTGTTCTTTGTTTTTCTATATCTCTTCTATGTTAGTTACCGAGATATTCAGGCTAATTTTGTCGCCAGTTCAAGGTCACAACCGCTTTAGTTATCATTTTGTCGTATGTGCAAACGTTTTGCTTTTTTTAGAAATCAAGTTTCAAACTTTCAAAGCGTTTTTCCAAAGTTCATAAAATGTTACATACGACATTAATTCATTCCGACGACAATGTGTAATTTGGCTAAAATGTATTTAACATTCTCTCTTTGATCTCTACACATGCCAACATGTCGGCCACATGTTGCAAAAGTTGTCAAGGCAACCTTGGGGCACTTCAAAGGAATGTTCCACCCAGTGGGGCACTTATTATTATTCTTCTTCTTGACTGGCACGACAGCCCGATTATGAGACTAAAGGCTTGATTACACGTAACGAGTCGAGTGACGAGACAACAAAATGGTACTAGGCCGAAAGAATTGGGATAGCGAGCAAAAGCGACGAGTTGTTCAAACGTATTTCGACACGCGGCGAATCAGTTCGGTTTTACAATGCACAAAATGAACTAAGCAACTCGCGCAATTAAACTCAACCGAGCGAAAAGTGGTGTGTGACGCATACCGCATGTCACGAGCGATTCCGCATGTGACGAGCGATTGCGCGAATCGCTGCGAAAAGAGAAAAATATAACGGTAAAGTAGTGGGCGCTCGGCCTAGCAAACAAAATGTGATTCTAGTGGCTCTCTCGCCACTTTCATCGGTCACTGACTCAATCAAGAACTCGCCTTACCGTTTAGACGAAACGAGTACTCGTTCGAGTTGCTGTCTTCTCACTCTACTCCTTACGTGTAATCAAGCCTTAAGGCCTAGCTACCCGCAACCAACCGTGTTGTGCGTGCGAATGTTTTTACAAGGTTGGAAGGGGCCTAAAGTTTTATGCCGATTCAGAACGGCGAGTTGGGAGCTTTTTCATAGGCAATTTTACTCTCAGAAGTTTGCCATTTCCTGCTGAGAAGACAGCCGCCGAAAGAAAACATTTTTGTTTTTTTTTTCTTTCGGTGTTAACGCAACGGAGTATTGAACTCGCGGAGTCTTGACTCGCACTAGCCAGCTGAGCTACGGCGGCTGCCGTAGTGTGGCACACATGGTTTAAATTTGAGGTGGGAGGTTCTGTTCACAATTTTTGAGCCCAATAACATTTGATACCATATTTGTCATCCACAACTTGAGAGTTTGAGGCCCCGAAACTCCTACCAAACATTGAATGATAAATATGCTTTCAACTAATATTAGACTCGAAATTTGTTTACCAACGCAATAAAATGAAATTTTGTGTATGCCATTGGGTTCTACACCGCTCGCTGTATTCACCAGACATTGATCCAGCCTACTAACTCATGTACCGGTCTATGACTCATGGCCTGGCTGAGCAGCTTCTCACTTCACTTCTTACAAAGAAGCCAAAATTTAGTCAATTCTTGGATCCCCTTAAAATACGATGAAATTCTTCAACGTAGAGTCCATATGCTGCCTGAAAGATGGGAACAAGTCGTAGCTAGCAATGGATAATATTTGAAATGGAATATCTTGTATCAATTTCTCTGAAGAAAGTTGCTTTCTTCTGAATAACTTCTGGACAGTGCCACTATCAAATAACCCACTTTTAGACCGGATCTGTCTTAGTGAGAGAAGTTTTTGAGAGAGCACTAAATTCCATATTGCCTTCAGCACATCTGAAGTTAGTTTCTTGTTGATAACTTTTAAAAGTATGAAGCTTTCAGATTAGAAGTGTGACTCCTAGCATAGTCACATCATTGTCCATCTGCTCTAAAGTACCTTGTCGAGCGAGCAAACTATCGATAGTTGGTAAATTTTTTTAATAGTCTGAGTGAAAAATATCGATACTATCGGACAAGCCAAAATTGTCTCAGGTATTAATATACATCGGGCAATTGTACTGTACAATATTTCTTTTAAAAGGTTCTACCTAGGGGTCTTGGTACCTTTGATACCTTTGCCTGTCGGATCTATGGCAGCACTGCCAGCACAAAATATTCCGAAGACATTGCCATCACATCACAAGCAAACCGATAGTATCGATAGTGCCAAAAAATCATAGATAGTTGTGTCAAAATCGATACGATACGATCTATCGATACTATCCATAGTTGCACAGTTCTACTCTGATTTATAGTTCCTATAAACCCCACATAGGCGAATTTGAAGCATATTTAGGCAGTTTCATGAAGAGATTTGCTGCAGCTAAGAACAGTTTTAGATGTTACTAAGACTGGATCCTTAAAAAATTTGCTGCAGCTTGGAATGTTGAGCGGATGATGCTATTAAGACTCCATTCAGAGCCCTATGAGCAGATATCCTTTTTACCCTAAGACAATCTAAGGCTACACAGATTAGAACGATCTCAGCCTGGAAGACACTACACATACACTCTCACTAAATGTAGCAAACAGTTTTCAAAGCTTTTAACTCATTTGTACTTTCATAAACAAAAAGAGAATAGATTCAGCATCCTTCGAGTAAAGAACACACAAAATTGATACCAAAGATTTGTTGTAAACATGTTTCAATTGTCTGGCTACCTTGTAGCAGCAATTGTGAGCCCATTACTGCTACTTTGAACTATATTAAAACATTCAGGAAGTTCACGCGAGACTAAGTAATACATTAAGCACATTAAGTAGCCAGTGGAAAGCCTTGAACGTTGCGCACAATAACGCAACGCTAATTGCACAAATTCAAACTCAAACACACCGACACTCGAGTAACAAATAAAATCTTTATTTTCTTTCGAATGTTGTGTTGCACAATAACCTTTAACAATGTTTACAGTATCTGTGTGTTATACAGGGTCTACTGCTCGGGGATGGAAAAATTACACATCTATGAGCGCATGATTCGATGTTAATGAGTGCCAAAGTGCGCTCTTACATATTCATTTTCCATACAAGTTCTATGCATTTGTTTATGTAACTAAATGGTTTTCATACACAGACACAAACACACAGCGAGAAGCAAATATGAGTGAGTCACAAAGCCAAAATTATCAGATAAAATAAGATTTTTGGCGTAATTTATTGTTTGTTGTTTTGTGGAATCTGCATACAAGTAAATACATATATGTATGTATGTAATAAATTGCACATACACATGCATGTTGTTTACACTAAAAATTTGCTGATGTTTTAGCAAATATTGATAGAGTTGATTAAAAGTGAGCAAAAAATGTGCGATTAAGTTGCGGCGAAAAGTGTATTTCATGCGGAAATTATTGTTAGGACCATGTAGAGAAAGTTTAATTATCACTTTCAAGATTACTACCAAAAGTAGGACCATGTCAAGAGGGACTTTCCACTCTTTGAGACCTTCAAACTACTTAGAAAATCGAGTTTTCAATATGAAAATCAAGGCGAAGCAGTCAAATTGCTTGGGTGATTACGCCAGAAATGCTTGGACTACGTCAATCAGACTTTGTCCTTAGAAGACCATCTCTCAGATATCGAAATGGAGCAAAGACACCTCACTCAACGCTTGAAAGATCACACCAACAGTAGCTCTCTCGTCACTTGGGGGATTACGCAGGCTCAAGTCAAGGAGGCCTTATCACTGTTTGAGGAAACTCTCTCCCTCTCTCACCATCATTGAAAAACGGTGTTTTAGAGGGAAGAAATCAACCGAAAAAGTTTTCTCATTGGCTGGAAAAGTACACCTAATAGAGAAAGACCACTTATCGCTTGATTTAATCCGATGGAAGGCCAAGTCGACGAGATTCTCACATTGCTCAGTAGACCGTGTCTCAGGGAATGTTCTTATCACCTGAAAGACCGTATCTTACTTACTTACTTAATCCTTTCCGTCATGAAAATAAACCCGTTCTGTATGAATTGTATGGGCTGTAGTCCAATATATTGGACATTGCGACTGAAAGGGTTAACTGGCCATAACAACCCATTATCGGGCTACGGCCTGCCGTAAAACTTCTCTCCAGGCGCCTCTGCTTTGCGCGCGCCTTCCCCAGTTGGTCACCCCAAGAGACGACAGGGCATCTTCAACTTGGTCCTTCCACCGGAGACACGGTCTCCCTCTTCGCCGTCGAACTCCAACCATCGCATCGAAAGAAAGAACACCTGAAAGACCGTATCTCAGTTTAAAAACCCAGTACGAGGAAATTCTCCCATCGCTTAGAAGATTACGCCACCAAGTAAAAGAGCTTTTTTGAAAATCTTCTCTCAAACAGAAGAACCAAGTTAAGAAAGGTCAATCATCGCTTGAAAGATGACGCCAACAGTAGGTCAAGAAGTTTTTTTCACTGTTTGAGGGAAAGGATTTACTTAAGAGAAGATTAGACAAAAGAATCCAGCCAGAAAAAAGATGTCCCATTGGTTGGAACATAACACTAGCGATGGTGAAAGCTAGTAGAGAAAAAACTCTTAGCACTTGATTGAATCAAATGAAGAACCAACTGGAGTAGGAACTCTCATTGATTGGAAAACGGAGTCTCCAATAGAAGGATTAAGTTTAAGGAACCTTATCACCTGGAAGACTGAAACAAAGATCTCTTATCACTTGCAAGATTGCGCCAGCTATGGTAGAGGCAAATCAGAGAGGCTCTCTTTTTATAAGACTGCTTCTCAGATAGAAGGACAAAGTCAGAAAACCATAATCATTGTTTGGAAGGTCACGTCGAGGAGACCCTTCATTACGGAAACTCGCTAGACCGTATTTACGATAAAAAACAAAATGAAGAAGTTCTCTCAGTGCATGGAAGCTGACATTAGCGATGGTACAACGTAGTACCGAAGGACTTTTTAACTACATGGAGGATCAAGCAAATCAAGCCAATGAGGGTCTCTCATTGCTTGAAAGGTTGTATCTTCCATAGAAGGATCATGTTAAGGAAACCCTCTTATCATTTGAAAGCCCATCTCTAGAAACACAAAGTTGAAAAAGCTCTCCTATGGCATGAATACCATATTTACGACTAGTTGAAATATATATATGCCAGCGCCTGAAGCAAGTCGAGGAGTCCCTCTCATTCCTTGAAAGACCGTATCTGCTTTAGAGGGATCGTGTTGGGAAAACCCCCTCATCATTGGAAAGACTGTCTTTCGGTTAGAAACACCAAGTTGAGAAAGCTCTCCAATGGCATGAAGACCATTCCACAGATTGAAATATATCTCTCCCACCGCCTGAGACAAGTCGAGGAGGTCCTTTTTTGCTTGAAAGACCGTATCGGTGGTAAAAGGATTATGTTGAGGAAACCCTTTCATCATTTGAAATACCGTCTCTCTCTCTCTCTCTCTGACAAAAAGTCAAAAAAGCTCTCTCACCTCCTAATGAAGAGATGAGAGAGGATATGTATTTCTTGGGGCAATTAGGGCACCGTGAGTTTCCAGCGCCTGGGCGAGATATTCTGAAGTAGACCGACAAACGGCAATGAGCTTTTATGCCCACTGTACTGGCCTTAGTAATCGATCGATAATGTAGTCCCACAACAGTTTAGTTCTCCCACTGTTCAATGTGTTACTTTTCAAGTAACTTTTACGCGTAATTGCAAAATGTTTACTTGAATACTTTTATATACATAAATATATCAAATATTTATTTTTCTTTGCGGCATATTTTGAAATGCCAATGCAGTTTAAAAACAACGGCTGCGAGCAATTGGCACACGCAGCTGTCTGCAAGTTACTTTTCTTTGTTGCATTTGTTTGTTTGTTTGCATAACTTTTGCTTGGCTAATACTAATCAAACACAGATGGATCGAATGTGCGGATAATGACGGAAATTACATTAAAAGTATATTACGGTCAGTCATGAGATCAAACTTAGCACTTTTAGTGCTTACATATCAACTCGACTGATAGTTTTCGTATACTATTTGTGTTTGTGTGTGTGAGTGTAGTGGCACGACTTGCTCAATTCGTTCACTTTTATATGGTTTTCCTTATTAACAGTGTTGCGTAAATTAATTTGTACGTGGCGAATGCGAGTGAAAATGCATAAATATTGGCGGCGAGCTGTGTATTAGCACAACGAACTGTTTACACTTTTGATTGTTACTCAAAAATCAGACATGGTGCAGTCGAAAGCGTCAAGTACGAACCGCATGCGATAGTATAACAAATTAGTGAGTTTGTGTTATATTCTAGTAATGCCAAAAGTAGCTGGAGTACTGTTTGAGTCGGCTATAGACTGTCAAAATTCATTGCTTGGGATTGAATTTGGAGCAAAAGGAATCATCGAACTTTTGAATAGGAAATATTTTAGTGTGAGATTTAAAAAGGAATTACGTCGATAATGCTGCAACGCAGAGCACTAGAAGCGAGACTTGAAGTCTTTTAAAATAGTTTAAAAAAAAATTAAAAATTTTGTGATTGAACCGAAAGTGAATATTCACTGGTACACTGGACTTAAGGGGCCCGAACACTGTAAACTGCGATTTTTCATATGTTTTTTATTTTATTTATTAAAAAAAAACGGACGTTCCGATTTACATGAAACTTTACACATATGTTAATAAATGTTTAGATTACCTTTTTTACTACCTGTTTTAATTCGATTTGCCCCTTTCAAAACTTAAAACGCGATTATCTCGAAACCATGTTTTTTGACCGCGTTGACAGCATAACTGAAAAAGTTTTTATCCGATCGACCTGATTCAAATTGCATTCTATTCGGGAATAGTGTCGCTTCTGCTCGACGTAGCCGTTTTTCGATATATGCCAAACTTTTTTTTTTATAAATAATTTAGTGCAAAATTTTACGCGAAAAAAAAAAATTTTTCTTCAAACAGCCGCCATTTTTTTTCTAATCAATATTTTTAAAATCCCCTACGTCAAACAGTAGCCAGTAATGTATATTTCAAGAATCTTTTTTGTTTTTTGCTCTAGGAGGCTCCGTTATGCTGATTTGCTGTCAACGCGACAAGGGTCATTTTAAAAAGACGACATTTTGGATCAGCTACAGAATACAAACATGGCCGCCAAAAAAAAAAAAAAAAATTGTTTTCGATAATCTAAACATTTATTAACATATGTGTAAAGTTTCATGTAAATCGGAACGTCCGTTTTTTTTTAATAAATAAAATAAAAAACATATGAAAAATCGCAGTTTACAGTGTTCGGGCCCCTTAAGTTTTGACATTTCGGTAGTCAACATGTCAACTGAAAGTTATTCATGAAAGAATGATTTTGCTGCTTTTCGCGACATGAAACTTGATTTTACTGTACAATTTAAAATGTTTCGGTTTTTGCAACCGAACAGAAACCAAATATTCGGTCTCTAATTAGTTTTTGGTGTTCACTGGACCATTTCGTTAGTTAGTCTTAAACAACGGACAGCAAATCAATTTATAATTGGATACTTTGGCTGCCTTTCACGGCATGAAAATTGGTTTTACTGCACAAAGTATCGGTTTAGGTCGAAGTCTGCAATTTGTGATGTAAACGGAGCCGAATACTTGGTCAAATATTAAACTAGACTCTTCCCTGGAGCATAGTCTGAGCAAATCGATCGATACTTTAAAAAGTTTCAGTTTTTGTGACCGAATCGAAACCGAATAATCGGTCTGTCATTAGTTTTTAGTGTTTAGTGGACTATTTCGGTAGTCAGTCTTAAAGAACGGAGAGGAAATAAATTTATTAATGGATACTTTGGCTGCCTTTCAAGGCACAAAGTTTCGGTTTAGGTCGAAATCTGCAATTTGTGATCTAAACGAAACCGAATATTCGGTCAAATACTAATCTATACTCTTCACTGGAACATAGTCTGAGCAAATCGATCGATACTTTAAAAAGATTAGGTTTTTGTGACCGAACCGAAACCGAATATTCGGTCTGTCACTTGTTTTAAGTCTTTACTGAACCATTTTAAGAACAAATCGACTTATTCAAGAATACTTTTGTCACTGTCACTAGTTTTTACTCTTCTTTGCACCATTTTGGTATTCAGTCTATAAAAACTTAGAGCAAATCAATTTATTAATACTTGCCTGCATTTCATAACTTGAAAATCGGTTTTACTTTACAAAGTTTCGATTTTGGCTGAAATACACAATTTGTGATGAAATCGAAACCGAATATCCGGTCAAACACTAATCTATACTCTTCACTGGAACATAGCAACTGAGCAAATCGATCGATACTTAAAAAAGATTCGGTTTTTGTGACCGAACCGAAACTGAATATTCGGTCTGTCACTTGTTTTAAGTCTTTACTGAACCATTTTAAGAACAAATCGACTTATTCAAGAATACTTTTGCTACTTTTTAAGACATGAAAATGAATGAATTTAAAATGTTTCGGTTTTTGTGACCAAACCAAAACCGAATATTCGGTCTGTCACTTGTTTTAAGTCTTCATTGAACCATTTTGGTATTCAGTCTTTAGAAACTCAGAGCAAATCAATTTATTAATGGATACTTTGGCTGCCTTTCACAACTTGAAAATCGGTTTTACTTTACAAAGTTTCGGTTTTGGCTGAAACACACAATTTGTGATCAAATCGAAACCGAATATCCGGTTAAACACTAATCTACACTCTTCACTGGACCACAGTCTGAGCAAATCGATGGATACTTTAAAAAGTTTAGGTTTTTGTGACTAACCCGAAACTGAATATTCGGTCTGTCATTAGCTTTTAGTCTTCACTGGACCATTTCAAGATCAAATAGACTCATTAAAGCAAAATTTTGCTGCATTTTACGTTACGCAAATTTCATTTTCATCATTTTATTGCACAATTTAAAATGTTTCTGGTCTGATGAACCGAATATTCGGTATGTCACTTGTTTTAAGTCTTCACTAGACCACTTCGGCAGCCAATTTAGAAAACGAAAAGCAAATCGATGTTATGCATTGAGTCTACAACTGAATCCTTATCGACTCTATTCAGCTAATGGACCCTGTACGAATCTGCTCAACATTACCTGCAGTAAACTAAGCACAAAATTAGCAAAGGCATTAGTACCTGCAAGTACGTGTGCACTTTAAGCTACAACAACACACGTGTCAGACTTGTCTCATTTGCATAACAGTCATGTGTGCCGGTATAATTGAACGTCTCCATGCTCGGCACGTCTTTTGCAACGAAACGCGTAAATATTCGGCTAAGTGAGTAGTTTCCTATTTGTGCGACTACAGCCAACTCAGGCAGCAGGCGTCAATTACTGAAGTTGGTTTGTCAACTGAAGCCATCAATTGTTGACTCACGAACACCAGTCAACAAGCAAAGCAGTCAGTCAGCGAATCAGCTGATTTGTATCTAACGAATGTCGGTCAAGTGCAAGTTTTCACAACAACCATCAAGGCGCCGACTTTTACGAGTTTCAGACGATTTTTTATTAAACTAAACTCTCCTCAATGCTGAAAGGTGTTCGGCCAAATAGATGATATCATCTTCTAAATTTGCATGAAAAAAACTAGTAAAAAATAATAATAAAAAATGTTAAAACAAATTACAACAAAACCAAAACATTGTACTATCTAACAGTAAAGTCAACAAAAACATGTGCACCATTAAAATTCCAAAAATAAACCGCATACCCACACGCCAAAAAAAAAAAATTTATGAAAGAAATGTAAAGCAATACAAAAGCAGAACGATAAGAAAAATTCCAACTATAGGCAAATATTTTTACTTGACTCGGCTTTATCAATGTGCAATATTAGCACAAAATTGCGTTTTGGGTCGCAATGAGTTCGAATTGGTTTCATAATCTCGCACAGTGGGCTGAGTGCGCATAACTCATCGAATACTGGAGAAACAATGACAATGTGTTTGTTTGACAATGACAATGTGTTTGTTATCTACGAAATATGTGGATTATGTACATTTACTTTTGCTAGACAGATGGAAAAATCAGACATTTGGTGAAATCGCTGCAAAGCTGCAACCTTATCATCGAAAGCTGCCGCAATTATTGAACAAAAAAATTATGCGCACAATTAATTAATTTGTGCCATAAAACGGAAATCAAATGATTTAATTGATAGAAACCATGCAACATTTGGCTGATGCGATGTGAGCGGCTTTTCAAAAAATGAATGCTTTATGTTTTCAGAATTCATAATGCAGCTTTCATTTGTTGATATTGTTTGTGCCCAAAGGCCAATTAGTTCCCTTTAATTGTCAACACATTGCCTAATGAATTTAGAGAAAGAGAGAGGAATAAAAACAATTCATAAAAAAAACATGCGTGCGTTTGTTTGTTCGTTTCGCATTTCGCTTTGCATCGAATAGTTCCACTTCAAAAATTTATAATTATACACACTGCGTATACGCCAATCGGTCATGCTTGGTGTGGCGATTTTACTAAAACCAACAGCAACAACGACAACAACATTCTGTGGTAGAAACATTCAAGTGGCCACATGGCCACCACAACGCAGCAACAGACTGCAATGACTGACGACAAAGATCAACGTTATGGCAACGATAAAACAATACATGTAGATATACAATATTTACAACAACAATGACAACAACAACTACATAGAGTGTGAAAAAAACACTTGGCTGCAACAGCAATTCGGTTGTCACTACACATGTCATGCAATTAATTGATAATTTTGTTGTTGTTGTTTGGTAGATATTTTGTGGTGCATAGTTGACATAACTGGTTTGGTTTGTTGACATCGTACCACAACAACAACAACAACTAAGCAATAACAAAACAAAGATGTCAGGGAATGGAGTTTAATTAGACTTTAAAAAAGAAAACGACGCGTGTGGCAAAGGTGCTTCCAAGTTGAATTGAAGAAAACTAAGGTTCAGTTTTACAGCGAAGAGTTTGTCGTACAATAAACTGCAGATTTTTCTTTTCACAGTAGCAATTTTTTCTAGATCTGGTGGTAAATGAGACCAGAAGATATACTTTTGAAGCTGTCACAGAATTCATCAAGAGAGGAGAAAGGGGGCAGCTACAGCTCAACGCCGAGTCCGAACGGCGCTTTTTGGCAATTTTTCTTTCACACTTGGAGGTTTTGCCATTGCCTGCCCAAAGCCAACTTATGCGATTCTTTTAAGTCTCATCTGCTTCAGGTGGATAGCAATAAAAGTAGACGAATGTTTCACCAACTCAACCTAGGAATCGAACCTAGGGTCTCTGGTACGAGAATCCTGGACTATGGACTATCGAGGCCGGTTTTGGCTATGGAAAGCTGGAAGAAAAAGGCACTCAACAGTTTCACATTTTTTCAACGGCTTATAAGTATTTTGGAGCTTGGATAACATGACTCCCAGGTTCTCCTTTGTTAAGGATTACCACGTTTTAATCCCATCTAGAGCCGAATGGGAACACACTAGAATCCTGCACGAGTATGCAGTTTTGCTATTCGAAAACATTCAAATGATTTTGAATAGAATATTTCACTTCATCTCTGCGGACCAGTCCGAATGAATACGAGTACGAGTAAGCTCTGAACATAAACGAGTAGACGTACACTATTTATTCACATTCGCTCGAAGCGGGAAAACGAGGACAAAAGCATTCGAATAATAGTACACACTGCTTCGAATATATTCGAATATACTCGTTTTATTATTCCTAAGATTATTTAGAAATATTTATGTTATATATAAAAATGTATTTATTTGTTATGCTACTTTTTTCAATAATTTCCATTTTGCGTATTAACTAATAAGCCACTTCAACCACACGACAAGTATACACATGGAAAACATGACATACTGCGCATAAAAATATTCGATGAAACTGTTCTGATCTTCGAATACTTCGCAAAGTTCTCGATTACCGAATACGAGCACTGCAGTGTTCGCTTCTCACCCAATACGAGCACTGCAGTGTTCGCTTCTCACCCAATACGAGCACTGCAGTATTCGCTTCTCACCGAATACGAGCACTGCAGTGTTCGCTATTCACCGAATATGAATAGAAACGAGAAGCGACGCTCGCTGGTTCTCGTTTCTATTCGTTTCGTTGTACACATTCTTCGAATACCAAGTACCCGTACAGTATGTACAGTAGTGTAGCCGTCAAAATGAATATATTCATGCAGGAATTTAGAACAAACGAATCCAAGTTGCTTTCCAAGGTGGATTGGGGTATCTACTCCAAAGAATTAAATCTAAACTTGAAGCTCCTGTTGCCAGATCACTGCAGCGTCTTATAGGCCAAGATTACAGCAATGTGTGTAGCTTCCAATTGACTTTGGATAAACCGGATATAGGCACGTGATATATATCGGACAACCGATCTGCTCTTAGGACTCTGGATGCAGTCATAACAACATCCAAGACTGTTCTGAGCTGCAGTAAATCTCTCAACGAGACTGACAGGCAGCTTTACATTCATTATGCTGGGTTCCGGAATATTCTAGACATCTGTAAGGCAGACGAGCTCCCTCGAGAGGGTACAAACTATGAGTTGTGTTCTCATACAAGCTCTATGAAAGAAACGAATCTTTGTTGGGCCAATGACAACACAGGTGTTTCTGCGCGCCAGACTTGACCAACCTTAAACGACCGACGTTCTAGAGAGCTTCCCTCACGAAATCGGAACCAAATCAGAACCATGATTGGTGGTCTCACAGGCCACTGTCTAATTGAAATCCACGCTAAAAGGCTGCGCCTGTTTCAAACGACTTTTGTCATAGTTGTATGAACGAAGAAGAGGTAGGAAATGTATTTCACCTTCCATGAAGTTTATCCCGAAGAAGAAAGTATCACCTGGACAACTTCTTCGACAGTCTAGAGGATCTATCTACACTATTCTCACAGTCTACTAGGCTTCGTGAGGAGCTCAAACTGGTTTATTGAGTGGGCGGACTTTAAGTGTAAATGAAAAATGTACTTCACCATCCATGCAATTTATCCAGAAGAAAAAAGAATCATCATCATCTTTGACAGTCTAGGGGATCTTATCAACAAGATTATTCACAGTTTCAGTCAAGACTTCTCACAGTTTACTAGTTTACTACTTAGTGAGAAGCTGAGATTGGTTCAATGAGTGAGCGGCTTTATTCTCGATTATTTTGTGGATAATGGAAAACTTTACTTCACCTTCTATGAACGAAGAAGTTGAAGGAAATGTACTTCATCTTCCATGCAGTTTATCCAAAAGAAAGAAGAACTTCTAGCCAACTTCTTTGACATTCTAGGAGATCTACATATCCAACAAGACTAATCACAGTCTACCAGGCTTCGTGAGAGGCTCAGACTGGTTTAATGAGTGAGCGACCTTATGTTAGATTGTTTTGTGGTATCACAATGGGCCTTTATGGCCCAAGTGTACTCCGTCATAGGGCCGCTACTGTTGCCAACCTATTTCTTCTTATAGGTGCTAAAATGGTCTCGGTAGGCGATTGGCAGAGATCTCCCTCGACCAACAAAACTTGAATTCTATAGGACGCTCATTCTGCCCGTACTTCTCCTACAATGTACTCCTACAATTTTGTTTTGAGTCAAATACTGGTGGTTTAAAACTCAAAACTGGACGATTCGATTGTTGGTCAAATCGATTCAAATCAATTTGTAAAATTTTCAACACTTTATCAGTCGAACCGTAACGAAACTTTTCACACTGAAATCGATATTTGCTTAACTAGGAATTTACTCCCAAATCTAAGTAAAAGTAAACTTACAGGTAACTGTAAGTGTCTCAAAAATATGAAGGAATGAACACAATTGAAATTTAAATTAAATTCAAAACTACCTGAAAACCATCAAATTAAATCAAAAATAGAGACTTCAAGAGCGAAACTTGATTAGACTGTTTGAAAAATTGTTGCATTTTGTTTCAAATACTGGTTGTTTGACACTGAAAATTGAACGACTAGATTCTTGGTTAAATCGACTCAGTCAGTCAGTCAGTTGTCAGTTTATTAGGAAACTTCTGATCAACATTTTCTTGACTTAAAGTTTACTTCCAAATCTAAGCAAAAGTATACTTTCTATACTTTCAAGTAACTAACTAAATCGTTCATTAAAAGTTTGAAGGAATAAGCAGCACACTTGAAATTAATCTCAAATAAAAGTTTCATTATTCAAACAAAATAATTTGAATTAATAAGTAAACTTAAAACTGCCTAAAAAAGAACCCCAAATGAAATGAAAAGTAATGACTTCAAGCTCGAATCTAACGCCTATTCATTAACCCCAGCCATCACGCTTTAATTAGACATTCTTGCTTACTTAATTATGAGTTTCGAACTGCCACCGGCTCGCCACGCAGTTCTGTTATTTCAACAACAACACACAACTTAATTGCGCGCGCACTGTGCCAACGCGCCGCGGCGCTGCCAATTGCGGTCATGCAGCCAATGTCCGATTACACGGCCAAATGTGACCGATTTCCACTGCAGTCAAGTCGCAGCTGTTTGTTGGCAACACATCGCACCAACAATTGCAATGTGCTTGTTGACAACATTTCGCTAAAAACTACAAGCTGAAAAAATGTTTCTGCTGCCAAATGCAACAACGAAATAAATAAATAAATAAAAACACAAAGCAGTGCGGGTCATTGATTGCTCTGCTCGAAGACAAAGTTATGCGAAATTTCGCGCTTGCACAATGTGTGCTGCTGTTGGCTTTTTTTGTCTGATATACAAAGCATTTGTAAATTGAAATTAACATTGTTTCGCTTGGCTCGAACACGCTGCGAAAGTGTGTAAATATGTAAAAAGTTTGAGCGGCAAAACTCAACAACAATTTCTTGAAGAAGCGCATTGCAAAGTGCGCAACGCAGCGGCGATCGTCAGGTCAGCTCGAACGTTGCTAATTGCAGTGCGAAGCATTAAAAGTGGATTTTATTAGCGCTGGTGGGACGTGACTGCAGTGCATATTGCGTAATGGAATAGTGGAATGGAGGGGAGGGGGGCGAGGGGGGTTGTTGGGTGAGTAGTTAGTGTATAGATTGCAGCGAATGCATTGAATGTGTAAAATTGATTTAAAAGCGGGGTGGCTTTTGTTGATAATGTTTCGATGACGACGCTCAGAGTTTAACTTTTTAATTGATTACATTGATAAAAAAAAATACAATAACTGCTCAATTCTAGCCTTTCATCTTCTGTGATTCCTGTTCAAAACACGTTCACAAAGTGACTTTACTTTTCATTGATCTTGTTTTGTACATTTTAGAAGCTTCGTAATTGTTGTTCCTTAGCCATTGGGCATTGAATTGTTTTGAAAAAATGTTCCAAAAAATTCTGAAAAATACAATTTACTTGGAAATTCGATCTGAACAGACCAAAACATTTATTAATTTATCTCATCTACACGCACTGATTTCTCTCAACAACCACGACAAAAGTTATTTAAATACTTCAACTCATTAGCACAAACCAGTGCAAAAGGAATCATCCTGATACGAATCTCTATCTATAAAATTAATTTTTATCTATTTGTTAATCCTTATAGACTCGAAAGTTTAATGATCCATTGATCTGAAATCATGACACAATGGGTGGTATGCCCAGGTTATATCTTTTGTTGTGCCTTGGCAAGACAGTACCCATAGGTTAGATTTAAATGGCTGGACAGAACTTATCCTACATATGGGCCAAGAAGGAGTACATTTTTGATCCCATATGGATCATTCCCTAAGCACCACCCATATAACCTAAATCTTTCCATCATATTTATCAATCAAGACTCGCAAATTTCAGGATCAATTAATCTGAAATCATGACACAATGGTTGGTATGCCCAGTCAAAGGGATCTAGATATCTTTTGACCTTTATTGGGGAGACAACACCTATACAACTCTTCATCATATTAATCAACTGTCAATCCAATAAAAGCAGCCATCTTGTTTCCTACCATTTCCTCACTATGCGGTTTGGTAATACAATGGTTCGGCCCGACTGGGCATTTCGAAAGATTTTTGTGATATTTTCTAGTAGTCTGCCAGTCCGGTCCAGCGCTGCCTTTTCAAACCACAGGCTCAAGGTTCGACTTTTGCTTTGGACTGGTTAACACTCGTCTAATTTAATAGCAATCTCTAAGAAGTAGATGTGAGTTCTAAGCAAAACAAAATTTTGACATATTCATAATATGACCTAACTTTTGTCTCAACTTTTGTCTCAAATCAAAATTCATCATCAAATTCATTACTTTTGTGGATCTTGTAATACAAAAGTCCGTACCGATCAACCAATCTTTCGCAATACCATCAGAGTGCTCACTATATCTACCATTCTATCGATCTAAGTCATCACTTTTGTTCCACTTTGTAATACAATAGTCCGTAGTGAGCATTCAATTCTTCGCTAAACCTTTAAAGTTCTTCCTGCTTCTACCATTTTATCGATCTAATTCAATACTTTTGTACCACCTTGTAACACAATAGATCGTGAAGACAATTCAGATCTCTATGAAATCTTCAGGATCTTTCTTTCTTTTACTATTTCTATTTAGTATTTGATTTGATTAATAATCCGAGTGAAGTGAGTGAAGAAACAATAGATATATAGACTTCAGAACGCTATACAGATTTGATAAAAAAAATTCACGAATCACCATCATGTGATTTGACCCTATTCGACTTTTTGTCCATGTGTAGATTTTTGCAATGAAGTTAAATTTTCAACAACGATTGTGTATTAAAGTATGCTATCACAATTTGCGAGTTTCTCACCAAACAAGAGGCAAAGAATACCACCCCGTAGCTGCCAAATTCACCTGATCCCTGACACTTTTGTTTTTGATCGATTCAATGAATCAGAAGAGATTAAGTAATATTTTAAAAAAAATAATCGAAGATGACTCTGATAACACTACTCGACAAAAAATGGGTTCATCGCGTGTTCCTAAAAACAAAAGTATTTTTTAGACTAATCTTCGGCTGCTGAACACGAAACTGAAAATCAAAAAATTTTCTTAAGAAGCGTTTTCGAAAAATCTTCGAAAAACACGTTTTCCCCTCTTATTTCAGTTATGAGCACATATCTCGTAAACCAACCATCCGACTAACACATGTGGCCCGTTAATCAAAAGGTAATTAACTAGCCTTTTCAACGATATATAGAAGTCCAATGAGACTTGGGGAAGTTACTGACGACGACGACTGACAATGAAAGTTGACAAAAATTGAAGTTTTTGACCATTTTCAAAAATTAAACATTTTCGAATGGTTTTTTATGGATAAAATAAATGAGCTTCTCTGGTTTTAAGATTTTAGATTAAAGATATATTATTTGAGCAAATACTAACCCTAACATCAATAGTATTGAAAGAAAAGTATCAAAGTTATAATGCACGGAGTGAAAACACCAACTTTACATTTATTACACCGTGCGAAATTTTTTTTTATTTTTCCGAGACCCATCCAAATGTTGATATAGACGTGAAACTAGAGGTCATTTATAATAACCGGGCATAGTCAGTTTTTCATTTCCTGACGCAAAAACCTTCTTAAAGGACTTTAAAATTTTAAGGATATACACATTTAAAATATTTTTTTAAATATTTGCGATTGTGCAATGATGAAGATATGGGTATCAAATGAAAGAGGAAAATTTTCTCCTTTTAACTAAATTTTCTATTTTTAACTTTCAGGACCAAAATATGCCAGGTATGCAAAACATAAATGTTTTGGATCTCAGTCATAGTTCTGAAAGTTCAAAATAGAAAATTTAGTTAAAAGGAGAAAATTTTTCGTGTCGAGTAGTGTAATCGAGTACCACAAGAGTTTGGAGCTAATGGGGATTATTTCAAAGGGAACAACTTTAATATTAAATAACTAATTTGTATATTAAATTTGTTGTGTGGTTTGGGGAATTTTTCTTTCAAAGTACAATAAGTAACAGTTATTTCGGTATCAAGTGATGAGAGCTCAAGTTCATTGAATCACTGATATCAATCGTTCACTAACGATTTTATTATTATTACTATTATTATTATTTCACCATTGTATTCAGTCATTTCAACCTAACCTAACATATTATTTCACCAATAAAGTGAGCCGAACGTGAGTAAAGATAATAGTTGATTCACGATCACTACATTTATCTTACTATATATATTTTTACACTACACTCACTCATTAAATCTTCAATCTCACTCATCTCACTGAAAACGTCACAACACATTTCAGTCAATTAGTGTTCAATTTCTTCAAAACATTACCTGAAAAGAAAAGCATAAAACAAATATTCATTAGTAGGTGCAATAAAAAGAAAATCAAAAAGCTTAAATTAAGACTAGTCAAGCTGACATTGACAGCATAACCCTCGGAATGACATTTTAAAGTCCACCAACATTGTCAACAACAAATTAATGGGCCGCCAACTGCACACACAAGTAGACAGTAGGCAGAGTACTTTAATTAACCCCACAATCGCCACAATAGAACAACAACTAAAAATACCAATGTACGTACTAAGTAATTTACATGAAATCAAACATTGAGGTTATGTAATGCAATTTAGTTAATTCGTTGTGTGGAACATTTTCCACATATGATTACAAACGCTGCTACTATCAGCGACAAAGGTCGTCAAAGACCTAAAATGCTGCAAGGCTGGCGAAAAAAACCGACAACAAAAACAAATTGCAACGAAATAATGTCTCAATTGGAGGCGATTAGATTGTGCAATGCCACCACAGCTGTTGTTGTTTGTGGGGTACTGTTAAATGTGCGGCTGTGGCTGTTTTGCATAGTTCACAAGGAAACCGAAATGCAGCGAGAAAAATGAAACAAACGTTGCAAGCGCGCAAAGGCCACCGCACCGGAACAATTGCGGCAACAATGCGCCAAACGAAGGCGATTACGGCGGCAGCATTCACCGTTGCGGCAGCAGCAGCAGCAGCAGCACACAATGACGACGACAGTAGAGGTCAGCTGTTGAGTGCCTATAACAATTCGTCCAGCAACTCGGCAGCTCGGCAGCGAGCACAATCACAAATATGCGCCAATTCACCGAATTGCCGGCAAGCAGCAGCAGCCGCATTTTGACAGCTTCAACGCCTGTCACGATTGCAATGGAAATTCAGCGGCAACAATGTGCGCGCTGTGGAACAGCAAAATCAACATTTCATTTTCGCAGCGCGTTGCTGCTGTGGGTGCTGTGTCGGTGCCGGCAATGGCCAATTTAATTGCAAATATGCAAACTGCGAATCGGCCGAGCGTGAAAACGAAGACGCAACACCAAAGGAAAACTGCCTCAATTACGGCCAATTGTGGCGGCGGTTTTTCGGCTGTTGTAAGCCATGTGCGGCTGCGTGTTGGGCGGGTCGGTATGCGGTGGTTGGTGTGCGGCGGTTAGAATGTCTACCTGCAGTACACACAACACAAAATATTGCCGAAAGATGTAACAATTCGATTGGCGTTGGTAAGAAACGTTTGTTAATAAGTCGATTGCAAAAGAATTGCAGTGCCAGGGAAAAGTGCAACGCCTATTTGTAGACAAAAGACAGTGAATTGAAATTAAAATTGCATTAAATAGTAGTAAAACAGATAATACAGACCCATACAGCCAATCAGTGGCGCAAACAAGATTTCATTTGGAGGTGTGGGGGTTTTGCGTACAAGTGAGCAAAATACTGTTACGAAAATGAGTTCTTTAATCTCTGGATTGTGCTTGAAAAATGAAAGACACTTCAATTGCTCAGCGCAAAACGCAGTCAGAAACCAACAATCACTTTATATACAAATTTACACTTTGCTTATCTTTACACTTGTTACTTTTCTGGTTATCGCGCCGATTGTTCTTGCACATTCCAGTTGGACTATCTCTCGATCGTTCTCGCACATCCCATTACCATCGCGAGCCATCCTAGCCATATCGAAATTATAGCAAGCTGATCGTACTCTAAAGTTCGCGCCTAACAGTATGCTCGTAAAAGCATTCATGCATAGCACAGCGACAGAGAGCCTCATCGTTACAATACCATTCGATCATTCGATTTTGTACCAGCAATTTTTGTGTTTGGGGAGGGTATAACCTCCAAAACCCCCTGTGTGTGCCACTGCAGTCAATATTTAGAACTCACAGGGTTATTCTGGCAAAGATAGTTGAAAGATTTTTCAAGAATAGACCTGTGAGGCTTCTAAATAAGTATGCGGACTATGAGGTTATTCGAAAAGTCTGAGCAATTCGAACGTCAAAATTATTGGATACAAATTGTGAGGTCATTTGATTTCTTTGGGACTCTTAAAGGGTGACAAGACCCTTGGCAGTGGTAGTGATAGTTCTTCCAATAGAGATGTCAATGACAGACAGAGATTGCTGCAAAGTGGCCGTAGCGGATAGTATCGAAGAAGACCCCGAAAAGTCAAATCGACGCTAATCAGCTCAATGAGGCGTCATTAGAGAGTTAAGCGGGATAATTTTGCAGTTGAATTTGGGCCTACAATTGTATAAGATTGTGCTGAGGCAAGAATAAAAGCCAGACAACCATAGACAAAGCAATGAGTTCACTTATTGGGCGCTGGAAATGTTGGCCGGAGATGGGAAAATTGGCCAACAAATAATCTTCTCGGCAAATCTTCCCAAGCAAAACTGCCGTTCCAGAAGCGATTGTAATCCACAAGTGTTCCACCAAGCATTAGCAGTCAGAAAGATTGACTGCTTGATGCCTTATCGAAACTTCATTTCATTCGATATAAGGAAGGAGACACCATTAAAGTCAATGGCCCTCGGTATGAGCAATTTTAACTGATTTTCTGCAGCCAAAGCTCGACCACATCGATACATCCGATGTGTGGTTCTAACAAGACGACGCTACATGACATACAAGCGACGCAACGCCCGAAGTTCTGAAGGTGAAGTTTGGCGACTGGATCATCTCTTGGTGAACGTTCATCAATTGGTCGCCGCAATTATCCAACTTAACACCCCTTGTTAATTTCCTCGGAGTCTTATTTTCGTAGACTAAGGACTGAACCGAGTCATAAAAAATTGAACCGACTGCTTGAAGCACTGCTAGCGTAGCCGAGGCGGCCTTTTGAAAGATGTGCTCTTCAATACAAAATGGCATGAATAAAGCTTCGAAATAAAGCCAGAATCAATTTGATATCTCAAACAGTTGGTTTTTTTATTTAAATTTATTATCGTTCTTATCTGGAAATTCTTTACATGAGTGATGTCCCTATGTTAAAGGCAACATTGGTACAGGTATCGCATACGCGAGACACTATCTTACAGCTGAAAGGAATGTGGTCTGAAATTTCCATCTCTTTTTCCTGCTTAGTGGGTAAATCAATAATACAATCTAAGTGGAAAGATTGTACTGTGGAGACGTGTTCCGTTTAGGTTGGGTTAGTTAGGCGGTCGGAGGCCGGTTTATTGAAATATGTATGAAACACTGTTTTTCCAACGTTTGTTACAACACACAGTGGCCTAAAGGAAAATGTGAAACCTAAAGTTCACAGTCGATATGAACTCATTAAAGATTACATACATAATCTTAGGTTAAAGTTGGTCTCTGGGCACGAGACCTTGCCGAAAGTCACACTTAGGTCGCAAATGGGCTCATTTTAATATCATAAAAAGGAAAATATATGTGTTTGTACCGACTTATATCTAAATCAGAATAGTCAGCACTGGTAACTAGATTAGGTTAGGTTATAGAAGGGGGAGTGTACGGCATGCACTTCCACTCAGAGACCCTGTTGGACGTATTATGATTCCCTTCATTTTAGAAATCCGGTGCCCTTCTCTATCTGTTGGGTTCCTTGTCCATACAGACGGTACTCCCACTCAGAGACCCGACTTATATCTAAATCAGAATAGTCATCACTGGTAACTAGATTAGATTAGGTTATAGAAGGGGGATTGTACGGCATGCACTTCCTCTCAGAGACCCTGTTAGACGTGTTGTGATTTCCTTCAGTTTAGAAATCCAGTGCCCTTCTCTATCTGTTGGATTACCTGTAGCTTCAGACGGAATCTTTTGGAACCATTTGGTCTTTGCAAGGAAATTGTGTAGAACAGTAAACTGTGCATCAGCTATTTGCGTCAGCCCATCGAAAAATCTGACTTTAAGAGTCCGAAGCAATGGCTCCTGTAATGGCATTGCAGGTGCTCGATTGATTTCAATGGAACTTTATCTCCGCAGCTTCTTCACAGGTATCTAACTTTTCAGTTATAACTAAACTAATGATGACCATTCTAGTTTAGATAGAAGTAGATGTGTAGATCTGATTAGATCAGAATGGTCATCCCTGTTCCAAACTCATTTCAGATATAAAGCAAATAGAGAGCTTCTACTGGTAAACTTCATGACCATTCATTAAGTAAAAAATCCTATTTTTAATACTGAAAACAGCTGGACTAAGGGCATTGATAAGTTGGACGTTCATAGTAGTTGAATCTTGGATACATATGGACATAATATGAGACGACCTAACTCTGACTTTGCTTAGGGAGTTCAGTTAGTACCTGAATTGTACAACTGAAAAGACAACAAGAATCACAAAACAATGTATAGTTAGTTTTGAGGAAATCTGAGATCATCTTCGTACGATCAACAACATTCTGACTTTTGGTCTGTCCTGTCCATCCAGTGGCATTCTGAACATTAGAATAAAGAGTTTTCTCCCTTAAATACGCAAATCAGCATTGATTCAATCTTTTAACTTGTACCAGCTTAACTTTATACAATCTTAAGGTATTTAAATTATCTTTCAATCATCTCTCGCTTTCGGTCACAACTACAAAGTTTTTAGTCACCGTTTCCTATGGAACAGTATTCAAAAAGTTGTAACTAACAAAAAAATAAAAAATTCATTATCTATGAGAGCTGATCTAGATTCCCATAAATACGCAAATCAGTAATGAATCCATCGTTTAATTTGAACCATCAATCTAAAGTTCTGCGACATATTCTCCAAGTTTTTTCCGCCACAAACTTGTAAGCCGCAATTATAAAGTTTTCAACCACCGTTTCCAATTGAAGAATATTCAGAAAGTTTATCACTAACGGAAGCTGTCTGGCAAACCAACGAGCATCACTTGCGTGTGCGCAAAGCATTTCAGAAAGAGTTGACTTAATGCCGGTTTTAATATGGTTGCTTATTTTGTTTTTGTTGCTACTTTTACTGCTATTTGTGTTGTGTTTTTTTCTTTTCAATTAAAAAAGTTTACACAACAACTTTAGAACGAGTGAAATATGTATGTGAATTTTAGATGATAATAAAAAAGTACAACACAATAGATGTGGCTGTCTTGTTACGACGCACTCGCGCTCTTTCCCTCTCTTTCACGTGTCTGTTTTCGTGTAATTTTAAAACGAAGATGAAACAGGTTTCCACTGACTACGGCGAGCTAACAAACTTACAGTCACACACATACAGGGTGCAATGCTAAGATGGCAAACGCTGCTCAACATAGATTAGAATGGCTTGGCAGAGTCAACAGCTGGATGTGAGCTGAGCTTTGATATGATCGTAATTCATGCTAATTTAATTTAGTATGTTGCGCCATTTCCCTGCTAACCCAGTTGCCCTGTTGTACTCCTGTACGCCACAGCACCTGTGCAGCCCACATTGCAATTATCTATGGAATATAGAATGCAGTGTGTGTGTAGTGGTGTGGGCGCACGAGTGTCGATTACATCGCGTGCTCAGCGTCACACGTTACGTGTGCAATTCGTGTCGTTGTGCCCTCTACACCAACGAGCATCTATTGTTTACAATTTTTCTTTGTTACTGCGTTGCAATTAAATTCTAACTGAATATAAATTTCACATTTTCAATTTATGCAAAAAATTGCAAGAAAAATAGTTAAAGCAAAGAAAAAGCTGATAGCAGGAAAAAACTTTTGGAGTTCAGTGGTTACATGAACGCATGTCGGCTTCAAATGTTCATAGAGTGGCAATTTCTATAAAACAATTCTTGAGTTGTGTCTAATAATTTTCAGTAAATAAATCACCCACATAAATTTTCAAATTTCTTTCCCAATTTCAGAATTGAGCAACTTTAAACACAACGACACACACACACATACAAAAAGTTTAAAGAATTTATGGCACTTGTGGTGATTTTTGTGTGTGTGGGCTAAATCGCATAATTCATGGCTCATATGTTTGAAGTTTGTGCGATTTTTAAGAATTTTCATACAAATGATGCGCTCGTGCGAGAGTGTAGTGATTGCCTCCAATGAGATGGAAATATTTCATATGAAAAACATAAAATAAAAACAAAAATAAAGCAATCTTATTGAAGATAGAAAAACTACTTGAGGAGATGATTTGAATTTGTGAATAGACATCATGCCATTGTTTTAGTTTGACTGGAACTTTCTTGAAGCCAAATATTTGCCAATGATGTAATGAGTAATGTTAAAATATTTTGAGGACTTTCCTTTAAGAATCACCTTTCTACAGTAGAATTAGAATATTTTATAATACTTAAAAAACTAAATGACCAAATTAATTTATACCCACTCCACCGATTCAACAAATTTTTAATGATAAGTAAAGTCTGCCAGAACTTGTAGCCGTATCTCCATATGGTCCTGGCAGAATCTGACCCAAAGGTCAACTGCCTCTGTAAGATACACACTCGAAGATCCATTGTGATACCACATATTTCCCGGAATCCGAACGTCCGTTGGCAGTTTTCCCTTTCACATAGAAGTAGACGAGTGTTTCAGCAGCCAGAGCTAGGATTCGAACCTAGGGCCTCTGATATGAGAATCTAGTGCGCTACCCACTGGACTATCGAGGCCGCTAAGAACCAAAAGAAGAACAATTTTGTCAGATGTAAGCAATTTTGTCAGATGTACTTACAATTTATAAGTTACAGAGTTATAGATCTCTCCAGCTTAATCTGTCTTATTGAAGCGTCAACAGGGAGGAGAAAACAGAGAAAAAAATCTAAGCAATATCTTTTAAGCGATAAGATGGATAAGATAGATGGATAAGAAGATAGAACCTGCCAGATCTAGGTTCGGTAGTTGCGGGTCGGAACACTTCCTGGTCAAGAATGTCACCCTTTGCGATACAGTGGACGGTAGTATCATATTTAAGTGCCTTTCTCCATCGGACACTCCCAACACTATTAAAATTCTTCACACAAATGTTCAGAATACCACTGGATGGACAGGACAGACCGAAGCTCGGAATATTGTTGAGTGTACGAAGATGATCTCAGATTGAGAGATACTTAAATAGAGTTCAATTTCAGGATGAAAGACCATAAGCAAAAGTTTGACTTCCACGCCGGAGAAGCCGAATATCCAAATGGTTTGAAGATGATAGGAAAATGGTTTTGAAGATTTAGAAACGTTTAAATATAATAAGGATGAGTGGGTTTAAATGCAAGAGTACAATTCTAATTTCAGGACGAGAGATGATACAGAAAAGGATTAAAGAGGTGAGTAAGTTGATTTCTATGCCGAAAAGCCGAAGCTTCGAATGGTTTTGAAGATGAATGGAAAATGGATAGAATGTAAATGGATAGAATAAGAGTCGAGTGGGTTAAAATGAGAGAGTAAAATCTCAATTTTAGAAGGAAAGACCATGCAACAAACGTTTTAAAAGGTTAGTAACTTGACTTTCATACCAGAGAGGCCGAAGCTCTGAAGGTTTTTGAAGATGATAAGCAATGGTTTTGAAAATTGAGAGACGTTTAGATAGTATAAGAGATGAGAAGGTTAAAATGAGAGAGTAAAATCTCAATTTCAGTAGGAAAGTTTGAAAAGGTTAGTTACATGACTTCCATGCCGCGCAGACCGAATCTCCGAATGGTTTTGAAGATGATAGGAAAATGGTTTTGAAGATTGCGAGACGTTTAGATAGAATAAAAGTTGAGTAGGTTAAAGTGCGAGAGTACAATTCTAATTTCAGGACGAGATATGATATAGCAACAGTTTCAAAAGGTTAGTCATTTGACTTCCATGCCAGAGAGACCGAAGCTCTGAAGGGTTTTGAAGATTGAGAGACGTTTACATGGAATACGAGTTGAGTGGATAAAAATTGGAGATTACAATCTCAATTCCAGGACGGAAGACCATACAACAAAGGTTTAAATTTATGAATTTTTCAGTCACCGATTGCACTTAGTGACTAACCCTAACAATATCTCTAAATATTATAATGACAAAACAAGACAAGTTTTTCAATCAAAATTAATCTTTTTTTTACATATTTACTATTAAAATTATTTCTCATACGAGCCACGAAATAATTTCACACATAAAAGCCTCTGCCGCCTAGAAACCGCATCAACCAATACGACCGAAACGTGCCAAAGTTCTCGACTGACAGTCAATAAACGCCAATCTGTATTGAGATCATGGCGAGTACATTGCCACGCAGCCATAAAAATACAAAATTCGAAACTAAGGCAAACAAAATAAAAATGGCCATAGCCGTCATAATTCAGACGCAAACGCAGACTACGTGTTAATTTCGAGTGTCAATTTGCACTGCTGTCACTTGACAGTCGACCAACCAACCGGCCGACTTTTAACCAATACTCGTACATTTTACCGACGAAATATTTTGGCAAACCCAAAACACAGCCACACAGCATGACCGGCTTGCGGCATGCGGCAGTCATTTGACTGGCTGGCGGCTGTTGTCCGAAGTGGGCAAATGTTCATCAATAAAATGAAAATTTCGCCAACTCGCTGCGCCAAAACGTGCATCGTATATGGATCGAGAGAGCGACAGCTGGATAAATGAAAAATTGCCCAAAGATAAAGAACACAAGAATCAGGTTAAAGTTGCCATTAATGCCGCCCACAAGTTGAATGGATGCGTAATGAGCCAACACAGACGACGTTTTGTATTAACGACTGACTGCGTATTGGAACAAATGTTTGTTGTAAAATGGAACAGCACAGAGTGTGGTGAATATAGCGTCATCTGTGTGTTTGTGTGTGTGTAATTTAAATGCGGTAATGATTTTTCGAAGATTATTCACTCTTTTTACGCTTGAAAAACTTTTACGTTTGCTGTATGAAAACAATGAATTGTACAGCAAATTAAATTCAAATATAACATAATTATGGCCATCAATGCGGGAGCTATAAATAAATATAAATATATGTGTGTATGTTGATCAGGAAGTCAATTGGAAAATTTTATGAGTTTTTCACCATTTTTAAGAAAATGTGTAAAGTTTATTTTAGGTCGAAGGTTATAAAAATTTAAACTATGAGATGAGAGAGAGAGAGAAAGAAGGGGAGTAGTAGACGACAACATATGAGTTTGACAGTCTTTAAGACACAATAGTACATGATCGGATCGGATGAAATGTTGGATTAGTCATAAGATGGGTTAACATAATCCTTTTGCACACCGAATACGATAATTAGAAGCTCGGAATGTTTGTTGATGGTACGAAGATGATCTCAGATTGAGAGATATTTAAATAGATAAAAACTCCAGGATAAAAGACCATACAACAAAAGTTTGACTTCCATGCCGGGCCGACCGAATCTCCGAATGGTTTTAAAGACGATTGAGAAACGTTTAGATAGAATAAAATTGTGTGGGTTAAATGCGAGAGTACAATCCTAATTTCAGGACGAGAGATGATACCGAAAAAGTGTAAAAAGGTTAGTAAGTTGATTTCTATGCCCAAAAGCCGAATCTCCGAATGATTTTGAAGATGAATGGTAAGTGGATAGGATGGAAATGGATAGAGTAAGAGTGGAGTAGGTTGAAATGAGAGAATAAAATCTCAACTAGAAGGAGAGACCATACAACACAAGTTTGAAACGGTTAGTAACTTGACTTCCATGCCAGAGAGGCCGAAGTTCTGAAGGTTTTTGAAGATGATATGATCGAAGACAATAGTCAGATTGGATAATCTTATTGCTACGATTAGATAGAATAAGTGCCAAACAAGTTAAGAGAGAAAAAGTTAAGGCTAAGATCGAATAGCATAATCCTAATGTCAGGATCGGAGATGGTAAGATCAAATAATAAGAAATGAGATTGGAAAATCCTTTTATGTTGATGAGAGATCATAGAGTAAAGGATAGAGTAAGTGTCGAATAGGTTAAGATCGAATAGCATAATCCTAATGTCAGGATCGGAGACGGTAACATCACATAAAAGGCAAACAGATTGTACAATCTTTTTATATCGATGAGAGATCATGGGATAGAATAAGTATCGAATAGGTTAAGATCGAATAGCAGTGTCAGGATCGGAGACGATATGATCACATAAAAAGGAATAAGATTAAGATGGCCAATCGTTTGGTCACGATGAGAGATGATGAAATGGAATAAGTGTCAAATAGGTTGAGATCGAATAGAATAATCCTGTCAGGATCGGAGACGATAAGATCAAATAATAGACGAAGATATTGGAAAATATTTTTGCCACGATGACAGATGATGGAGGGGAAAACATATCGAATAGATTAAGATCGGATAGCATAATTCTAATATCAGGACCGGAGATGATAAGATCACCAAATAGGCAAAGAGAATGGACAATATTTTTATAACGATGAGAGATGATGGAAGGGAAAACGTGTCGAATAGGTTAAGATCGAATAACATAATCCTAATGTCAGGATCGGAGACGATAAGATCAAATTAGAGACAATGAGGCTGGACAATCCTTTTGCCACGACGATAGGTGATGGAATAAAAAAAAGTCGAATAGGTTAAGATCGAATAGCAAAATCCAAATGTTAAGATCGGAGATAATAAGATCAAATAATATTGATGGATGAATGAAATTGGACAATCTTTTTGTAACGATTCGAGATAATACGATAGAAGAAGTGTTGAATAGGTTAAGATCGTATAGTAAAAACCTCATGCCAAGTTTCGAGATGAATAGTATTGATGGATGAATGAAATTGGACAATTTTATACAACGATGAGAGATAATGGGATTTTAAAAGCATTGAATAGATTGAGATGGATTACCGCAATTCTAATGTTAGGACCGGAAATTATAAAAAAAAGCATTGAATAGATTGAGATGAATTACCGCAATTCTAATGTTAGAATCGTAAATTATAAGATCAAGATAAGATAGTTGAAAATAGACCACCCAGCCCCTTTTGTTACCAAGTTCAGTCATACATTTATTTATGAGACTGAAGTTTGCTGTCATATTTTTTCTCGGTATTGCAATTTAGGAATGTTGGTTTGTAAGAATATCAATCTGTAGGAAGTTCAAGAATGCGAAGAGCTTGAATTAATAATCACAAAACATTAATTTTTTATGAAGTCAAGTGAAAAGCTGTAAGTAGAACCGCGGCAAGTAAATTCAGGTCCATTTCTTTTAGCACAGTTTTCTTCTTCTTGACTGGCACGACAGCCCGATTACGAGACTAAGGCCTAGCTACCCCCAACCATCCATGTTGTGCGTGTGAATCTTTCAAAGTTGGAAGGGACCTACACTTTTATGCCGATTCGGAACGGCAAGTTGGGATCTTTTTCAGAGGCAATTTTTGCTCTCAAAGGTTTGCCATTTCCTGCTGAGGGGATAACCGCCGAAAGAAAAATTTTTGTTTTTCTTTTTTTCGGTGTTAGCAGCAACGGAGTCTTGAACCTGGGTTCGAGCATCGCATTTGACTCGCGGCCCAACACACTAGCCAGCTGAGCTACGGCGGCGAAAAATCTTTATAGAACATTTACACATTACTAATTTTTTTTGTGAAGTCTAGTAAAAAGCTGTGGAGAGTAAATCGGGTTCATCTCCTTTAGGTGAAAAATCTTCATGCCACATAAGCTGATCGACTTGTATCGACCAGCCTGGTGGATTCTTATCGACTAAAAACCACCTTCTGTCCACTGATTTGCCAAAGCGGACCACATAGTAGGTTGCTTTTCTTATCCCCGCCCCTTGAGGTCCTCTTTCCTGAAAGTATTAAAAAACTTACATATAAGTCTTGGCTGCCGAAAATTCTAGGCCCTGGTAAACACCAGCTCGACCTCCCTCCTCTCATCAGGGCTGATTAAAGATATACATTTCGCTTAGTACTGGGTGGGATAAAGCACGTGAAAGAGATTCTGTTAGTGAGGTTAAAATCCCACATAGACGGGATTTTACCTTTCGATGCTTTTCATCTCTATAACAAAAACAAACAGCTTTTATGCTGAGCGGAAAATTGTGCAAGCCATGCCCGAGTGCGTACAAATTAAGCATGCTGCGATAGACTCATCAGTCAGTCAGTCAGCCCAGTCAATGTGTCAGTCAGTCGGGCAGACCGAGCTGGCAGCTCAGTTGACCTTGTTGGCGGCAGTTCGTTTGGACACATCCAGCACCCAGTGAGTGGCAGCAGCAGCCAGCACGTGTGCGGCGGGGAAGCGGGCATGTAATTTGATTTCCCAAAGTGTGTTGATTTAATTTATGATGTTGGCATACGGCAGCGTTGTGTCTGTGGGCCATGTTGTATGTTGAAAGTTCAAAATCACAACCTTTCGGCACCTCGGCTTTGGAGAGCAACATGTAAATACGAATTTGTGCTAAAGTTTATTTTTACATATGGACAGTTTGCTGTTGTTGTTGTGCTTTATTTCTAGCTTGGATAACTACACCATACATGCGTGTGTACAGTAGTCAATATTACAGCAACAACAACAACAATAACAATTAGGCTTGAGTAAATTACACTTGAACTCCAACTCGACGTTGGTTCGGCGCTTTGACTTTGAGAGTGTAAGATTGCGTTTATGCGCTTCAAGTTGCCGATAATAGCGAAATAACAGTCGCTGGCACTTGTCACAAAGTGGCACACAATAAAACCGCTATTGGCAGCAGCGGCGCATGTAGCAATTTCAATTTGGCCGCGCGCACTTTACGGCGACAAGTGGCAGCTTTCAAATGCTGTCGCTCCCACTCGTTGAAATGAAATGAAGTGAACCGAACCGAACAATTGTGGGCAGCGTTGGCTGCCGGCTGTGTTGTATCTATGAATTGCAATTGAAATTTATTAAACTATGCGACAAAAGACGCGACAGCAGCCTGCTTGAGTATGAAATATGCGAATAAAATCGCAAAATATAAAAAGCAGACATACAACAACAACTGTGCGAATACACAGCTTGCGTTAAGTAGCAAAGCGAGAGGTGGCGGCGGTGGTGGGGCAGCGAATGCTATGAAATACAAATTATTAAAGCAAAATCAAATTAAATGCGCTGAATCAATTGTTATGCAATCAAATACATTCAAAAGTCTTTTTACGACATTCTGGCGAACGGCTGACGACATACAGAGCGCAACACACACACAAGCGGCCGCTGCCAGTCATCGTCAGTGCAACAATGAAATGACGATTTCTATATACTTTTATTACGCTTATTTGTGTGCATGACTGACAAATCTTGTTGTTGAGTTGTACCAGTAGATGTTGTTGTAGTGTTCTGTGTCCACCATTGGGTCTTTTACGCCCACTTGTGCCAACGCATTGTGTTGATGATGCTCCATGCAGTCGAGCACCAACCATTGCTCGCAATTGAAATTGTCGCCAAAATTGATGATAGGAAAATGAATAAATAGACAAACGCAACACAAGGCGCTCCAAAGCGAACCAGTAGGGAAATTTTTGTGGTCAGTTTTGTGTGACAGCACAATTAACCCATTTCGAACCGATAGAGGTTTTTTATATATTTTTTTTGGGTGAAAAAATGCACGGAAAATGAATTTGAGCAAAAATTTATCATTGAAATTGTGCGCAATTGCAGATTAGAATTTGATTTTTTTAAACTTTCATGACCTCTGTGGCCATCTGAACAGATCTAAACGTATTGTATTGAAATTGAAAAATACTAATTTTGTATTTTCAATCATTATGTTTAGGTTTTGCACAAGTCTAGTAATTTTGATTATGGCACTTAAAAAAATATATACGAAAAAAGTCTACAAGTGAGAATTTTTTCAAGCAAGCCCAACTTTAATAATAATTTCTTTTTAGATTTTTGTATTACTTTATTATTTTTTTTTTATTTTATAAAAAAGCCAATAGAACTAAGTATAATACAAAAAAAAATATCAAACATTATTAACGTCTATGATTCGTTAACGAATTCTTGATTCGAAATGGGCTAACAGATTTAAACAAATTTTATTATAATACAAAATTTTTGTGAAATTTTTCCAATCATTCCGTGCCGGCTTCACAAAAAATTGGTTATTTTGAGTATTTTTAAAGAATTTAAGAAAAAAGGTTTTAAGTGAGGTTTTTTCAATGCCCGCTTAGCTTTAACAGGCAAGGCGTGGCATGGCAAACAAATATTTCATTAGGAAGCCAATAGATCAAAACATAATATAAAAAACATATAGTTTATATTACTGTAACGATAAGACAGTCTGTCGCTGTGCAAAGCAACCCTGTCGCTACGCGCCGTGCTATAATTCAATCTGGCAACGACGGCCGCGATAATAAGGGAAACTTTTAGTCCAACCTGGCAATGATGGCTCGCGATCATCATGGAAACCTGTAGTCCACTCTAGAATGTGCGAGAACGATCTGCGCTATAACCGGACAGGTATAAAAGGCAGCCGGGTACGGCGCAGTGAGTCAGTCTTGGTTTAGACAAGTGAAGGTGCCACACGGAGTAAATAATTAAGTGTACAGACAGTAAAGTGTAAAATTTGTGAAATAAAGTGATCGTTTGTTTTTATTGACTGCGTTTGGGAAACTAAGTGTGTTTTTTTTTATTTCAAATTACGCAATTCAGAGATACGTACTAGCCCACAAGAACTAGAACCAGTATTCGTAACATTACACAAGTTTTTTGTTATGAAAAAAAACTGCTTACATTACAAATTTCTATGATTCCTTGACGAACCAAAGTTACGAAATGGGTTAAGAGCTCAGTGTTGCCAGACGAGGAGATTTTATCCTAGATTTAGGAGATTCTTGGCCTTTTAGGAGAATTGTTAGGAGGAAGAATTGTTTAGCAGAAAGTTTAGGAGATTTATATTTTATGTTAGGGGATTTTTCGGATCCTTTGGGGATTTTTGGGAGATTTTTGGACAACGAAGTATGAAGTATTGGGAACAATGGCAACAAAACATATTTTGCCAAATATTTTAATAGTCAAAGCAAAAAAATGTTAAAAAATTTGAAGCTTATAAAATGTAAGCTCGTTCTATCTCGTTTATCAGTTGTTTTTGTTAACTTTTTGTTAAGTTTTTGTTGTTATGCTGAAGATGGATAAAAAATGGCTGCATCAAAAAAAATATGTGAATATATTTTTATTTTTTTAAGAGAAGTGTAAATCCTTCAAAATGACGCAAATTATAAAAAACAAGTTTAGGATTTAATTTTTTTAACTTTTAGAAGGAAATTTCAATATTGGTTTAAGATTTAGAGGAAAGTCATTTCAGGTATCTGGCAACACTGTAAGAGCTGAAGATAGAGATTTAGTATAGGGTGTTTTTTTTAGAGGTATGGAACTTCGAATTGAAATAAAACACAAGAAAATCGTTTTAATGTCCATCAATTTGGCTTTATTGGAAGGATAATTTTATGCCATTAATGTTTAAATATGATTTCGGGCATGTGGCCGCCGCGGCTGGCTCGAATAAAGCCAATTCTACAGGTCCAATTTTCAACCAGCTCCAATTGCTGTGCACGGTGGCGAATCGATTCATTCGGGTCCTCTTCAACATTTTGCTCTACAGCGGCAATTGTTTCTTCGGTGCGCACTGTTCGACGTCTCTGCGGATGCGTATTATCACATAGAGTAAACGTAGTGCGAAAACGACCCATGGTTAACCGAATTAATTGCTCTGATGGACCATAAAATGGACGGAGCTTGCGGTAAACTTCGCGAACTGAACTATTATTTTCGAAATAAATTTGCACGATTTGCAAGCGTTGTTCTTTTGTCAACCTGTTCATGATGAAATGGCAAACCAAACTGAACATAAATGACATTAGAGTTGCCAGATTTGACCACAAAATTCCTCTAAAAAAAACACCCTTTATATTTGGAAGAAACATTGCGAAGAGAAAATAAATAAATGGTAAATAAATAGTAAAATGATGATAAATGGTGGTCTTACATTTGATGGGTTTGGGGGCCATCTAGAAGCAGTGGGTCAATTGAAGCAGTCAATTGTATGGAAGCTCCACTAAGAGTTGGGGATAGGGGGTAAGTATGTTTGAAAGAAATCTTCAGAATGAAAAATTTGTGGCAGTCAATCCTAGATTTTAACCACCTTAGAGCCACTTTTGAGCATCTGTGAAGCAATTTGTTGAATTTCCTACATTATCAACTTTCGTTTTTTTTGGGGGGTGAAAACTCATAAAAATTCGAAGTCCCGGAGATAACGCAAGAAAAGAAATGTTCTTATCCCCAGATAGAGCAGTATCCACAAAACTTCTCATGCTAAAGAAGAAGGACCTCCATGTTCTCACTAGAGACCTGACTGGTCAGTGTTTCCTTTGGTATCATTTCAACAAAGTGGAAATATTGCCCTCAAATTTCTGCAGGAAAAGCAATCTAAGACCAGAAACTTCCAGACATGTTCTCTGTAATTGGTCTGTGCTCAAAAGATCTGAAGCTTTGGACCCCAAAGAGCACTAAAATTCATAAAAAGCCCTAACCTAGAGGTTTAAAACAAGACTTGTACAAAAGAGCAACACTGGTCGCTGTCCTTAATATCCGTAAACTATAAAAAATAATCATAATCGAAAAAAGTTGTTGAAAAGTTGTAAATTATGTAAATATATTCAACATCTTGTTTCATGCATTTCCTACTGGGTCGCCTTGTTGTCTATTTGCTTGAGTTGTTGTGTTGTGATGTGTGGGACCATAAAGCAAATTCTCAAACCTCTTTTTTGTTGCATAAATCGATTTGCTAAATCACAATTTCACACTCAACTGATCACGCGCCATACAGCCATACAGTAGCAACAACAACAACAACAACAACAATTGCCATCGTTAGCAACACTGACTGGCAAAGTGCAAACTTGTATACAGAAGGCGCTGAATACAATAGAAATAAATTCCCAGCAGCCAGGTGAGCTCATTCGTGCACAGCTCCATGGAATACTCCCGTCAAACTGAGCAACGGCTAAAAGTTGACAACCGAACGCAGTTGCTGCAATATTAATTCGTCTCAAACACAAACGTGTAGCAATTTCAATCAAGTCGAACAACTTCACTGGTGTTATGAGAAATTATAATGCAACTATAACAACAACATTCCGCAACAACAATGTACACTGGCAGCGGCTTTTGGTGGCGTCACTATACACATAAATTCATATATAAAAAAATATATATTGTGTATATATATAGTATATATATATTATGTAGGGAGCTGCATGCAATGCAGTTTGCAGCTTGAGTCTCATTCTTGTTAATTTGCCTCTGTCTGAATTGGAAGAGCTTTAGTGGTTATTATTTCTAATTGTAAAAAGTAAGAAAACACTCATTTACAGCGTAGACAAAGGTGACAGACACACCCGCACTCACACACAAACACACACACGCACACATACAATCAAATACACGCACATGTGATCAAAGCAGTTGCCAAGTTGGCAGTCAGGTTTTCACAGCGAATTCTATTTGCAAGCCATTAATTTATCTATTTATCCATTTCTGCGTCTCATTTATACATTTATTTATTTATTTATGCCTTCATTCATTCAGTTATTTGTGTGTTTTGCTTCAATTTATTTTGCGCAATTGTTTATCTGCAGCTATTTGAATGCACATGTCTGTCGGTATCTTTTTATTCATCTATCTATCTATCTGTCTGTCTGTCTGTCTAAATGGGTGGCTAGTTGAGTCCGTGGCTGCTGCTGCATTTCGCCGCTCTCAGCTGCTCAAACTCAGACCGCTCGAGATCTTCGTCTTTCCGCCTCCCAGTGAACCTGTTTGCAGGCACAACAACTCTCGTCATATCTGCGTCTCGATTTATCCCGAGCCGCTTGTCTGGTTATGTAGTACGTGTAGTTACTTTATTTTGGTCTATGACGAAACAAGTGCTTCCGTTTGTTTGGCAAAAATCACTGTGGGATCCAAAGAGCTCCTATCTGCCGGGTTTTAGCCGAGCATCCAAGTTATTAGCCAATTTTTGACAAGTCATGGCATACACGAAAACAACAACAAATTGCAGCATGTAAAAAAATGGTTGTCTTGCAGACTTAACGGAATTGCTAGTTAAAGGCAATAACCCTAAACGGAGTAAAAATGAAGAATGTATTGGTAATTTGTTTTTAATTATTAAAATTTTTTTATTTTGTTATATTTTATTTAATTTTTTTTATATTTTATTTATTTTTTTTATATATTTTATTTTTTATATTTTATTTAATTTTTTTTATATTATATTTTATTTTTTATTATTTTTAATTTTCATTATTTTTAATTTTTATGAATTTTTTTTCGACTAGCAAAATTCTTATTCCAAAACAAATTTTTGAAATATAGTAAACCCAGAACTTTTGAAACCCAGGAAAATCCGGGAAATGTGACCACAAATTCTTTGTTCGACTATCAAAGCTTTTATTTTTAGAAAACATGCTGTGAACTAAAGAAAACTCAGATCTTTGGACAGAAAAATCTAAAAAAGGGGTCACAATTAATTTATTTATTTATTATTATTATTTATATGTTATTATTATTTGATTGGAAAATTTCTTTTTTGAGAGAACAATGTTGTGAAATTCAGCGAATCCACATCTTTGGACAGGAAAATAGAGGAAATGTGGCCGAAAGTTCATTGTTCGACTGTCAAAGTTTTTATTTCACAAAAAATATTATAAATTGTTGTTGAATTGTTCATTGTTTGATCGGCAAAATTCTTTATGAAAAAAATGTGAAATTACGCAAAGTCAGATCTTTGGACAGGAAAATCGAGGAAATGTTTATATTTCAGAAAAACTATTATAAATTGTTGTTGAATTGTTCATTGTTTGATTGGAAAAATTCTTTTTTGAGAAAACAATATTGTGAAATTAAGCAAATTCAGATCTTTGGACAGGAAAATCGAGAAAAGTTGGTCAAAACTTCTTTGTTTCATTGGCAAAATTCTTATTCGAAAAAAAATTTTGTAAAGTAAAATAAAAAATGTGGTCCAAAAGTTATTGTTTGACCACTTAGCAAAGTGTTTGTTTGAGAAAATATTTTGTAAACTGAAGTAAACTCAGCACTTAGGACAGAAACGTCGAGAAGAAGTCGTCAAAATTCTTTTTAGAAAAAAAGTTGTTAAATAAAGTAAACCCAGATCTTTGGACAGGAAAATCGAAACAAAAAGTTTTAAAAATGTTATTGTTTCATAGGCAAAATTCTTATTCAGGAACAAATTTTGTGAATTAAAATAAACATAGATCTATGAGAATCGAAAAATGTGGTCAAAACTTCATTATTTGATCGGCAAAATTCTTATTCGAGAGCAAATTTTGTGAAATAAAGTAAACCCAGATCTTCGAAAAGGAGAGTCAAAAACAGTTTTCAAAACTTCATTCGAAAAGCAAATATTCTTATTTAAAAAAACCAAATGTTTCTCTTTTTTGTAGAGATTTGACATCTTCTTACCCACTGTTATTTCTATTTATGATTTGTAGGTGTTTCAGAAATATTTCATAAAAACCTTTCAGTTCGGTTCAGGAATTGTTTTAATTTCATTTATTTTTTTCCAGAAATATTCAACATTTTATTTGATATTCAAGCAAAATAAATCAATAGTAATGCAACTATGCTCGTAGTGGTCAATTGTATTTAACTCTCTAGAAACTCGTGACTAGATTAGAAACAAGAGACTAGACTAGAAACTAGACTAGACACTAGAAAAAGACTAGAAACTAGAGACAAGACTAGAAACTAGACTGGACTCGAGAGACTAAACAAATAAGGACTATACTAGACACTAAAGGATAGACAGACTAGACTAGACACTAAAGACTAGACTAGAAACTAAAGACTAGACTAGAAACTAGAGACAAGACTAGAAACTAGAGACTAGATTAGAAACTAGAGACTAGACTAGAAACTAGAGACTAGACTAGAAACTAGAGACCAGACTAGAAACTAGAGACAAGACTAGAAACTAGAGACCAGACTAGAAACTAGAGACAAGACTAGAAACTAGAGACAAGACTAGAAGCTAGAGACAAGACTATAAACTAGAGACTAGACTAGGAACTAGAGACTAGACTAGACTAGAAACTAAAGACTAGACTAGAAGCTAGAGGCAAGACTAGAAACTAGAGACTAGACTAGAAACTAAAGACTAGACTCCAAACTAAAGACAAGACTAAAAACTAGAGACAAGACTAGAAACTAAAGACTGGACTAGCAAATAGAGACTAGACTAGAAACTCCGGACTGAGCTAGAAACTAGAGACCAGACTAGAAGCAAAAGACTAAACTAGAAACTAGAGATAATACTAAAAACTAGACTAGAAGCTAGACATTAGGCTTGAAGCTAGACTTGAAAATAAAGACTAGACTAGACACTAGAAACTAGACTAGAAACAAAAGACTAGACTAGAAACTAGAGACTAGACTAGAAACTAGACACTAGTCTAGTCGACTATAAATTAAAGCAAAACAGACTTTAGACCAACTAATGCAACCCGTACACCATAAATTTGATCCATCAAATTTGATCAAAGGCATTTCGCTGCGTTACCATATCGGCCTCCATGGCAGATAACAATGCTGAGACAGTGAAAACATCTAATCAGGTCAAAAGAATTCACACAATTCAAACTCCAGTCTACTAACCCACAACACAGATCCACAAAGATTTTGCTTTGGTTCGGGCAAGTGTGAAGCACTCAAGCGGCACTCCGACACAATTTATGAACGTAGGCCGATGCAACGTTTATCGACATTGGCCAATTTTACGCTTATCAATCAATAGCGGGGAGAAGATTGAAAAAAAATAAAAAATAAAATAAAACTGTAAAAAAGTTTATATTTTTTATTAGCGATGCAGTTGAATGAACGCTCAGAGAGGCAAAGCTTAAACTGCATTTCAGGGCGAAGTTTGAAAAACAAAAAGAAGAAATAAACAAAATTGAATTGAATTGAATTTAGCGGCAAATTCAACAACACGTTTTGCGAGAAGTTCAATGTGCAAGCGACTAGGTTGACGGAAAGCGCGCTGCCAATAAAGTGTCAATCGACGGCACAAGCAACAATGGCGACAAGCGGCAGCAGCAACCAGTTGCCAGTTGCAGTTTAAAAATAGCAACTAATTGAATGGCCTGCAGCATGCAATGTGTGCGCGCCGCCAACGGACGAGACAGTAATTTGGTCGAAAGACGGCAGCGCGGTTTATCTGGTCTGCGCGGAACGAGGGTTTTTTGATATTTTGGGGTTTTAGATTTTGAAAATTTTCTGCAGCAACATTCAGTTTGCTTTTCAAATGCTGCTCAGCGCGGCCAACGACAACGAGTTGGCAAAGGCGGAATGAGAAAAGCTATTTTCGGATTGACTGTCGCCAGCGTCATCGTTGTGGCCGTAGCGAATTTCTGGTCGAATTTTATTTTTATTAATTTTTTTTTGGTTCATCTTCAAAATGAATGAAATAAAAATAAAGTAAGCAAGAAAACTCAAAGAAGAGAATTGAAAGAGCATTTTCTATGTTGCGTCTTGTTGGCCCAGCAAAAGCAAAAACAAAAAAAAAAATAAAGCCAAAACGACACTGCAACACTGTTCGATGCTTCACGCATGGAGCTGGCTGCGATGGCTATTTTCATGATTTTCATGTCTGTCGCCGCTGCAAACTGACAAGCGGCAAGTGCCAAGTGAAGTGCGAAGCGCGGCCGGCCGGTGCTGCGCGTTAGTGGTGGACACGGGCACGTCCACTCGGGCTACGCACCTAGAAATTATTTTCGAAAATTGCTTTGCCGCAAATGTTGAACAAAATATTCAAAGTCTCACACACACATGTTTGCTCATCTTCAATTTCGCTTTTTCTATTGGCTGTGCATTGGGAGCGTTTGTTTTTGTTTTTGTGACAAACTGCCGGCATTTTGTTTGGGTGTGTGTGTGTGTGTGCGTGTGTTGGTGCCTTCCTAATGTATAAAATGTGCTATTTTTTCGGGTTGGACACGATTCAACAGCCCTCTTGGTGCTTTTGTTGTTATTGTTGCTATACAAAACGCTCTGTGAGATAAATGCGTTGAATCTGATTCAGTCGCCCAAAAATATATACTCGACATATAGACAAGTATTTGGGCAGACAAGTGTATTTTTGCCGACATTATGAAATTCTCTTGAAATGTTGGCGGCAATAGTGATTGTGTTGTTTTTTCGTCAGAAGTAGAGAGGCGGGACACCAAAAATATAAAACTTTAATTTGGAAAGCGCAAAGAATCGAAATTGAAAAGCCAATTTGTGATTAGTTTGTGTGTGAAGCGTCATTGGTATTTAATTAAATTGAGGTTAATTCAATTTTGATGCGTAGGAAATTGTTGGGTTGAGCTGTAGACACTGGCCTGAACTCTAACGGCTGTTCGAGTATTCGAAAGTAATACGAACTGTTGAGTCAATGAGGTTTGGTGAAGTGGAATGGATGGAAATTTTGTGTGTATTCAGAGAAGACTTTATTTGGTCTGGTATTTTGTAAATAGGATCATAAATACATTATTAAAATATTCTATTTATCATAAAAAATATAAAATAAAGCGATTAATTTTAAATATTTTTCTTTGAATTGGCATCATTATATTTCAATCAAAATTATAGGAAAAAGGAAAAAAAAGTAAAAAAAAAATACATTATTTTTGCAGATTTTTGCTTTGTCTATCATAGTTGGAACAATCCAATTTAGGTCAAATATGCGCCATTTTGTTCAATAACTTGTTGCCATTTTGAAGGTACAGTAAACTCGCGATAATATTAACATCCTAATATATGAACACCCCTAAAATATGAACCATAGTCGTACTATTGACTACTCTAAAATATGAATAAAATTTTCCTTAAAGTTTAACGCAGAATCCGACCGGCGGGTTTTTTTTATAGCGGAAGTCGACGAGTGTTTTACTAGTCCAAGCTAGGAATCGAACCTAGGGGCTCTGGTATGAGAAGCTAGCGCGCTACACGCTGGACCAGTGGCGGATTTAGGGGGATGTTTTGGGGGTCAAAACCCCCCCGAATTATTTGGATCGCCTATAAAACTACATACAAATTAAAAGGCATTTTACAAATATTAAGGAATTCCTTTTTGAAACCCCCCACGAAATATTTTTCTGAATCCGCGCCTGCGCTGGACTATACAGACCGGCGAGTTCACTGTAATCCCATTATACTTTTTCAATAGAAACTCTCGTACCTATTTAGATAGGTTTCGCAAGCTTCTTTTGAGACAAATTTTCACTAGCAAAATTATTCATAGACAGGAACCAGAGGTATTCACTTGGTGCCAGACCAGGACTATAAGATCGATAAATTAGAACCTCCAAAACAAGCATCCTCTAAAGCTTCTGTCGAGTTACTATCGATAGGTGGGGTCTAGCGTTGTTCTGATGAAACATAATTCCTCTCCTATTAATTTCTGGGCGATTGCTTGCTTCAGACAGTCCAACTATTGAGAGTAAAGCTATGAATTAAGAATTTGTATATAACGAAGCATCTCATAGTAAAAGTTGGGCTGAAAAGTTCGTATCGTTTTATAGAAAAACAAATTTTTTTTGGCAAAATTCGATTTTATTATTCAACATAGTTGCCACCGAGTGCGATACACCGATTATAGCGATCTTCCAACTTTTCAATACTATTTTGGAACATTGAAGCATCGACACGTTCTTGTTTTTGGTCGATTGTGAGCTCGCGCGGCACCCACTTTGCACATAGCTTTCGCATACCCAAATATTCATGAACGATATGTCCAACACGTTCCTTTGATATCTTTAGAGTGTCAGCTATACAAATCAACCTCAATTTACGATCTTCCAAAATAATTTTTTGGATTTTGTTGATGTTTTCGTCCGTAACAGCCTCTTTTGGACGTCCACTGCGTTCATCGTCTTCGGTGCTCATATGGCCTGTACGGAATTCAGTAAACCACTTACGAATGGTTGCATCGCCCGGCGCAGAGTCCGGATAACACTCATCAAGCCACTTTTTGGTATCAGGAGCACTTTTTTTCATCAAAAAATAGTGTTTCATTAAAACACGAAATTCCTTTTTATCCATTTTTTTCAAAATATCAAAAGGTGCTTCACTCAAAATGCTGTATCTCACAAACTAATAATCAGACAGCTGTCAAATTTATACACGTTTCTTTTGAAGGTTGGTACTACCTAAAAATGATACGGATTTTATTCTAGTGGCGCCATCTCATAGAAACGATACGAACTTTTCAGCCCAACTGTTAGATAATTCCATGCCTGAATCTGACTGCTATTCTTTGACTAGCCGCCGTTTTTGCCAGCTTACCGTCATTCAATTATAACCGTCTTCACTTGATGTTGCTCCAAGTTATCCACTTTTTAACATCAGTTATCAATCGCTTCAGAAATGAATCGATTTTGTTGTAATTCAACAGCGATTTACAGATGGAAATGCGGTTTTTAACTCGTGCGGCTTCTTTATGCATCCATCAAACAGATTATTCAAGTGGTAACAAATACTTTATTATGCAATGTTTATGGTAGCTTCTAGGCAATTGAAACTGTCCGTACATGATGGTCAGACTTAAAGTTTTTAGAGAATTCGTAGACATTTTTGACAGTTGGCCTTTAACATCAAAATTAAAGGGTATCAACAAAACTAAACTTGCGCTTGATTCGCTTCTACAGTAATCAAAACCATAAACACTTTTCATATATTTAAGCGGCCTGGGTTTACTTCTTTCCACCTTTATCGAAGACAAGTTTTTAAAAAGTAGCACATTTTCACTTTGCTTGTATTCATCTTTGAAGCGCGCTCAAACAAAACTGAGTCCAACAATCACAAAACTGTCTGAGAAGTTTTCTTAGTACGAAAACCTATCTTTCGAACACCACCTAACGTAACCTGATAGCTCTTATACAATACGAGATACAGATTTAAAACATGTGAATTCCTTTATTTGAGATAGAACTTTATTATAAAAAAGAAAGGAAAAGTTTTTCAATATACAAAAAAAAAACATATTAAGTAAAGTTTTAAGAAATCTGTGCTCTGGCCTTAATGCTTTTTATTGAAAAAATTATAATAAAAAAACTGAAAAAATATAATAAAATTCTAAAATAATAAATGAGATTAGGAAGCAAAAATTTAAGAAGAAAAAAAATGTAATGAAGAAATGAAATTCAGAAAATTTTGATGAATTCTTGGAATTATCTTAACAAAAATTATCTTAAAAAGTATTCACATTATCCTATATTTCCACGTTAAACTTTGACTGCCAGGATAGCACGAAATTTAGGACGAGCACAGAACTATGCGCCGTAGCTCAGCTGGCTAGTGCGTTGGGCCGCGAGTCAAGACTCCGCGAGTTCAATACTCGCGAAAAACAACAATTTTTCTTTCGGCGGCTGACCTCTCAGCAGGAAATGGCAAACCTCTGAGAGTAAAATTGCCTATAAAAAAGCTCTCAACTCGCCGTTGGGAATCGGCATAAAACTGTAGGAGTAACTAGGCCTTAGTCTCGTAATCGGGCTGTCGTGCCAGTCAAGAAGAAGACAGAACTAGGCTCATTTACCGTATTCTCTCTAAACATTAATAAAGCTGTTCAAATCATTGGAACAAGTTTTAGTTGTCTTAAAGCAGGAAATTCAAAATACGACTAATTATTTGAATAATATGTCTGATGTGTTAATTGAACGAAAGACACCGGAAGGGATTCAAAGACAGGTTCTCACCCTCTCACAATTTCATGACGAGTCATTGACTGTAGATTAATTATTAATTTATATAAAAACAATTAAAAATTTCTAACTAAAATTTGTTCCTCCTTACATGCTGGGAAGTTAAAAATTTTACTAACAAACTTTACAAAACTACAGTCAGCTCACACATGAAAAAGTTAGCTCGATTTTGTTCGTAGTTGTCCCATTGTGTCCCACATGTAAATGGCCAGGAGCGCCAGCATAACTAAAATTAGTTGACCCAACTTTGCCGTTTCGGCCACTCCACAGCAACGCACAGCCGCATTCCACAGCGATGTCATTGTTGCATTTTAAAGGGCATTCTAATTCTGCGTCGAACTTTAACTTTGTCTGTACTTCCTCAATTCCCAGCTGAAGCGACTCGCACGGGTCGGCGCATGTAAAGTAAAAATAGTCTACAAAAACAAAAAAGAAACAGCTCTGGCAGAGATTTACAGGCGAGCGGAAAGTGCAGACAGCCTGCAGCAAAAAAGTTTTCTAGGCGTTTTTTTTCTGTCATTTTGTTTACTGCAACAAAAACAAAACACAAAAGTCGCAATAGTTGACATTTCCCTCAAGTGGAGTAAAGGAAGCAAAAGTGCTGGTGTCTGTGTGTGTGTGTGTGTGTTTAGGTGCAATAGTAGGCGCACCATTTCCTAAATTCCGCCTGAACGGCGTGCAGTGAACTTTTGACATTCTCCGGGTGTGAAAATTAATTCCGCAGATTTCTGCGCAATTTTATTTGCTTTTGATTTTCACCGTGTGCACTGTTGTTGCTTTGTGCGCTACGTGACCGCGGCACGCAATGGCAGTGAGCGTCGGTGCAGCTATTTGCATTTTCCGCGTGATTGCAACACGCTGCATGCAGCACAGATCAAGGGCGCGCGGAGAAAATGGGGGTGTGGGAAAGCGCCCGGAAGAGTGAGACTAGAGGCACCAAACAAAATACAACAGAGCAGTGACCAGCGAGTTTTAGATCTCGTTGAATTTTTAAGGTTCAGTGCATTTTTTAGTGCATTCCCCATGTTTACAAACTATGCAGCAAACAAGTGCCCGCATGCCCCGCACTCTCTGTCCCTCTCTCTCTTTCTCTTTCACTCTTTGACTTGTTGGCGCTCTGCTACTTGGCTCAATCGCTGTTGAGTGCCAGCCGCTCCTGGCGACTTTGACCACGTTCACAACGCGTTTTGAAATCTGGTTTATTGGAATTTGTGCGCAGCGCTCAGATTTCGTTTGGCCACGCGCCACCACCAGCTCGGCTTAGCCACTCGAACCGCTTTGGCGAGTATTTTGCGTGCTGCCTGCACGTATCGAATGTATCGAGGTTTCATTCGATTTTCAAGCCACGACTTTCACTTGAAGACGTTGGCGCTGACCAGACCACACCACACCGCAACGCATCAGACATCGCACGAAACGAGCGGCGGCGAGATGAAAACGCCGCCAGTCAAAATAGACGCCGCAGCGGCAGGGCGGGGGTCGACAAAAACGAGTCGGACCTGTGATGAGCTCAGCGCTGCGTTGTCGAGCCGGGCTGTGTGGCCGTCACAAGTGTATTGTTGGTTCGGTGCGCGGTGCATCGATGACAGATTTCTGGCGTTTGTTATTTTTGACGCGCTTATTGAACGAAATGAAATGCTGCAATTAACACGCAGCTATTTGCTTGTTACTTTTATCTGTCTGTCCAGTGTTGCCGCTCCGTTGTTTGTACTTTCATTTTATTGATTTGTTTTTCATAGTTGTTCTGCACCCTTATTGTGCAGTTTCAATTTGGGCGGAAATCTGAACATGCGCAGCCTTTATTAAAAAAGTTGTGGTCGCTGCAGCCGCAAATGGGGTCAAGTGCATTGTAAACATTTGCAGAAAGCAATCAAAGCAAAGTCGTTCAACTTTTCGCTTTTTACTATTTGGAAAAATGTTGCCAAACTTTTATTATGTGTTAACAATAGAAACACAATTCAAATACATTATTTTTGCTGAAATAACATCAAAGGTGAATGATGATTTGTTGGAAATAAAAAATAAAATTATTTATAGTTTGAGAACTAATAAATTGCTTTGCTGACTAAGACAATGTATGCAAAATTTGAGGAAGCTTAATGCTGATTCATGTAGACATTCAGTAGAATTTATTTTAAATTTATAAAAGCAACTAATTTTATGAAATTTCATAAATAAAAATGTTTTTCGTGTATCACAAACTTGAAGGAGGAGCCAGAACTTTCTATCATAGATTAAAGTTTCTCAATAAAATTCGTATATTTGTAGAGTAATGAAGAATCTGTACCTTCATCTGGTGTCACTAAGACTCCGACCGGTCAGAGTAATCTAAACTAACCTAAAAAATTAGTAACTAAAATTCGAGTTGCCGAACATTCTTGGTTTTACAAAAGAGAAAGACCGGCTAAAAGAGATCAAGAGTCTCTGAGAAACTTGATGTCAAGCGCTGCTTGCTGAAGACCACAGAATCACCCAACAGTGAGGCTAACAAAATGTACTTTGAGTAATTGCGAGCCCGGGCATTCTTGCCATTCGTAGAGTAATCAAGTTCCTGTAGCTTCATATGGTTTTGCTAAGACAGTGACTGGTCTATCCAGAGAGTAATGGAACCGAACCTAACCTAAAGAATGAGTTATTGGAACTTGAGCTGCCGGACATTCTTCACTTTACAAAAGATACCGACCGGCTTAAAGAGATCCAGAGTCTCGGAGAAACTTAATGTCAAGAGATGCTTATTGAAGGCCACAAAATCACCCAAAGGTGGGGCTGACCAGATCTATTTCAAGTTGTTGCTATACTGGACACTTGCCAATCAAAGGGGGAGGCGATAGCTGAGGTAGGATATAGTAATAACTATAAAATGTAAAGCAAAACAAAAAGTATTTTTGAATTCTATTGAACAAAACTTGTTTAAATAAATGAATTCCTTTATAAAGTTGAGAATATACAAAAAATTTGGTTCTTGAAAAAAATATACAATAGTACTGACGAAAAAATGTATTCAATTTTACTTTGTTGAGTCAAATATTTGGATTTTTAAACTGCACACAATTAAAATAAAACTTTACACAGAAAACCGACACGAGACATTTACATTCATTCTTATTTCAACGCGTTTCGAAATCAAAAAAATATTTTGCGTGGGTCGTAAGATTTGAATAATTGTTTTGAGGGGCATTAAAAACTTGCTGGGACATATTATCCCAGTAGTTCCGAAAGGGTTTAACTTCGTAGCGTCCTTTTTAATTTGGAAAAACTCCTAAGATTACATTTTCAACTGACTATTTTTATTATTTTATTTTAATTTTTATATTTTTTTTTTACTTTTTTCTACTAGTGCTGATTTTCCTTACATTCGAGCTGTTCATTAGTTAATCCAAAGTTAGGTTAGATTGAAAATTTTCAATTGAAACATAAGAGTTGTGTTCAAACAAACTTAGGTGAAACTGCACTTAACCGCCGCAGGGATGACAGCCAATTAGTTCTACCGTTGACCCACTCCGCGGTTCTTGTTGCGCACAAAAATTCCTGACAGCACAATTGAAATTTTATTGAGGGCGTTTTGTTGGCTGAGATTGCAACCTTCGAGCGTATTGCAAGTTGAGAGTAACGCAACACTGTAACCACAATCGCAACAACAACTACAACATTATCAGGTCACAGGAAGTGATGATGCTCTCGCTCCGTCCAACAGTTCGCTCGAACTCGCACTGACACCCATTCACCACCACACGGCCGCCCACTTTTTTGTTTTCATTTTTGTTTACTTTCGCACATCCCCGCCCACCACCCACCACTTCCATTGACAACATTGTCAGCACTCACCTTCTCCTTGGCACGTCCAGCGTGTTTTTGAACTGATTTGGCTAACATGATTCCCTTGTTTTCGGCCATCTACCAATTGCAGCAACCCAAAAAAATTGCGTCTTCTGTTTTGCGTTCTTGTTGCAGTTGTTGGCTTTCAAGTTAGCTGCGCTCGGAATTTAGCGAATCGAAATCCTTTTAAGATTTAAATGCACGCACACACACAAACGCACACACGGATGTCGCTGCTGCTGCTGTTGGGTTGTTTTTGCTATGCTATGCGTTTTTCTTGCCTACCGCTGCTGCTGCTTCCAGTGCGCAACACACTCACGCACGCTTGCAAACACACACACGAGCTCACGTTTGACTTTTCGTAAAGTGCAAAATTTGCGTTTTTTATCTATTCGATTGCGATGGCTATGGCTGCCGTTTCTTGTTGTTGTTGTTTTGGTGGTGTTATTTTTAATTTTTCATTTAAATTTGGCGTGCGAAGGAAAAGTCCCAGCGAGCACAAAACGCAAACGAAATCAACTGAAAACACAAGCAGAAAGGCAGCGCGAAACAACAAAACCGACAGAGCACGAATTCCGACTGGCACACGGTTAGCACTTGAGCGCAAACGTTGGCGATACGCGAGCTCGAGCACAAGACGAGCGAATGGGTTGCGATGCGTTGCGGTTCGAGCGGTCGACTGGCCGAAAGCCCCCCAAATGGGCCCCCACAAAAGTTTCGTCGACGGCCTCCGCGAAAGCGCAGCGCGCGGCCAATGTTGCCACCGTGCGCTGTGTGCTTTTCGCTCAGCAGCGCGCGGGGGAACGCAAAAGCTTCGCTACGGCACTGATTTGGCGGATTTCTCAAACGACAGTGTCACTGGCAGCGTCGACACACGGCACTCCTCCAACAACAACACAACTGTAATGCAAACAAAACAAATCCAAGCAATATTGTTGCTATGGTTGGGTGGCGCAGAAAAATGCCGAATACTGCATCAATGTGGCATTCAATTTGGACTTTCCACTGCACATCCGAATCGTTTAGGTATAAAATTTGTGGTTTATTTTATTAAAACACAGTTTGCAGCAATTTCTATGATTTTTTGCAATTTTTTCCACGCACAACAAAAAAAAATTCCGATTGTCACAGAAATATACACAAAGGAGTTGCCAGCATTGATTTGAAATAGGAATAAAATAACTGAATCAGATTCAGATCAGATTGGAAAATGGTTTCAAATGGCAGCAAATTGACATTGAGTGAAAAAAGAATAATTTTTACGGTGGCCTTAGTGAGAAATACGTTCTTGTTTTTCATTTGTTGACTGTAGTTGAGAACAGTTTAAGAGTAACAAAATGTTAGAGTTGGCAACTTTTTAATGATAGAATTTGTGTTAGTACGTTGATTGTACCGTCAGGAAACGAACGGAAATGAAATTGGAAAGCGAGCTATGCTAAAAATTCGTTTGAATAAATACTTATTGGAGTTTAAAAAAAAGTCACATATATGTTTCTGTATTAACCCTTTCGCTACAAATTTGTACTGGAGAAAGTTAAAATTTTAAATTTTACGTTTTAGACTCTCTGTGGTTATATTAGCAACATTGCATAAGCAATTTTTAATTTTCACACTCGATTTTAGTGTTTTCTATGAGAACAACCATTTCGTTGTGGCTGTAATAATTACTTAAACATAAAACTGTTTACGCAAGAAAATATTTGAATATATCTTCATTTACTTTAGCCAAAATTACAATAAAAACAAAAATATTCAAATTGAATGAACATTTTTCTGCTTCTTCTTCCTTTACTATGTCAAGATATACCATTACAAGAACGTGTATACTTCTCTTCTTTGAACTTAAATATTCAGTTTATTAATTTCGTATTTTTCTTAAAACTTTTAAACTATTCTAAGGACCAACAAAAAATTTATTCCTGAAACCACGGAGAGTTCAGACGTCCACAAAGAATCATGTTGCCATATCGCAACAAAATAGTGAAAGGGATAAGTAGCGTCCCTTACAGAGCATTTTTGGAACTCTGATCCCACAAAGTTTTAGTATGATTCAAATTATAATTTAGTAAGATTTTAAATTGTAAAAATCGTATAACATATCTTGTAAATATGAATCTTTAAGGCAATACGATTTAAATTGGATAAAGTACACCTAATTATGTTTTTACACGGTCTTTTTTACACGGTTTTGATTTAACACGGTTTAAAAATAAAAAAATGTTTAATATTTCGTGCTAAATGGAATAAAATCGTGTAAAAAAATTAAAATTTTTTTTATTTTTAAACCATGTTAAATCTAAAGCAAAAAGAAGACCGTGTAAAAACAGAATTAGGTGAACTGAAGATAAAACTTTGGTGAAAAGCAGTTCGTGCGGTAGTTGAAGCACGACGTCGAAGAAGGAGATTGTGTCTCGGGTGGAAGGACCATTGAAGACGCCATTTCTTGGTGGGACAAACTGGAGAAGAAACACCCAATGCCGAAAGAACCGAGAGACTGAAGATAACTTTTGCGGCGACCCGTAAACCGTAAAGCTATGGGCAGTTTAGACGAAGTCCAAAGAGAGAGTCGGCTGTAATTATAATCTTAAGTCCTGTCCAAAAATTATTCATAATTTTAAGTCCTTTCCAAAATTTATTTTTAATCTTAAAAGTCCTTTCCAAAATTTATTTATAATTTTAAGTCTTTTCCAAAATTTATTCTCCAAAGTCCAAAGAGAGAGTCGACTGTATGAGGAAAGTCCTTTCCAAAGACGCAGTCCAAAGAAATTCGGATCTATGAGGAAAGTCCTTTCTAAAAGTTACTTATAATCTAAAGTCCTGTCCGAAATTGATTAATAAACTTAAGTCCTGTCCAAAATTAATTTATAATCTTAAGTCCTTTCCAAAATTTATTCTCCAAAGTCCAAAGAGAGAGTGGGCTGTATGAGGAAAGCCCTTTCCAAAGACTAAGTCCAAAGAGAGTCGGATCTATGAGGAAAGTCCTTTCTAAAAATTATTTATAATCTTAAGTCCTGTCCAAAGTCGGCTGTATGAGGAAAGCCCTTTCCAAAAACAAAGTCCAAAGGGAGTCGGTTCTATGAGGAAAGTCCTTTCCAAAATTTCTTTTTAATTCTGTCCAAAATTTATTCTCCAAAGTGAAAATCGGCTGTATGAGGAAAGTCCTTTCCAAAGACGAAGTCCAAAGAGAGTCGGATCTATGAGGAAAGTCCTTTCCAACATTTATTTATAATCTTAAGTCCTGTCCAAAATTTATTCTCCAAAGTCCAAAGAGAGAGTGGGGGCTGTATGAGGAAAGCCCTTTCCAAAGACAAAGTCCAAAGAGAGTCGGATCTATGAGGAAAGTCCTTTCTAAAAACTATTTATAATCTTAAGTCCTGTCCAAAGTTTATTCTCCAAAGTCGGCTGTATGAGGAAAGCCCTTTCCAAAGTCCAAAGGGAGTCGGTTCTATGAGGAAAGTCGTTTCCAAAATTTCTTTTTAATTCTGTCCAAAATTTATTCTCCAAAGTGAAAATCGGCTGTATGGGGAAAGTCCTTTCCAAAGACGAAGTCAAAAGAGAGTCGGATCTATGAGGAAAGTCCTTTCCAAAAATTATTTATAATCTTGAGTCCTGTCCGAAATTTATTTTTAATCTTTAAAAGTCCTTTCAAAAATGTATTCTTATTTTTTTTTCAAAGGAAGAATCATCGCCTTTTGACTTAATTGCACGTTCTAAGCAGTGGACGAGTAGACTTGGCCAAATCTATTCTTCTTTTATAAGTTTCTACCCTGGACCACAAACTCACTCAGACCGCATTCTTCTCTCTCTCTCTTTCGCACAAATCACCTACAACATTACATTACTAAATAATAACAAGAATTACGATTTTTAAAGTGACTCAGTTTTATTTTCTTGTGTCAAATAATACAATTTCTCCTGTTTGAAAAAGAGGATTTTGCAATATGAAAAAATGTCTTACAATTAAAAATGTTGGTATTTTGTATAATATGCTTTTTTCCTTTCCGTTTTCCAATTTTTTTGTTGTTTATTTTTGCAACTTTATGATTATAATGTTGTATTTGATGAAAACAAAACATCTCGCTTGATGGCGCGTAAGAACATTGAGGAGCGTCGACTGGCAGCCACCGCAAGCCAAATGCACTGCCACACGGTGCAAACGTAGAAACGCTCACTTTACGGGAGAAAGGGAGTGACAAAAAAACAAAGTTGATTTAAAACAAAAAAAAACCTTTTGCGTTGATTCGAACCGGGAATGAACAAATGAATGCGTTGTCGGTGCAGTTTGAAGTAGTGGCTGGTGCAACAAATGCGTTTTCGAACGGGGGTAGTTATAGTAATTGTAGAAAATTTAACGCTATACACTTTCTAAACCTACACAGGCGTTGTAACAGCGCGCAAACGATTCCCTACAGTTTTTTTAGTACATGTTCGCATAGATTTTGCGTGAAATTCGAAACAGCTAAATGTAATAAATTCAAAACAATTTACAGCACAAGTTATGCAACTAAAATGTAAGAAGTCCGCTCAAGCCGGTTGCCGGGTAGCAAAATATTTAACTATGTAAATTGCGCGCTTGAGCTGTTGGTTGGTTGCTTTTTGTTCGTACTTAACGTTAGCCGTTTAATTGCTATTATTGTGTTGCTGTTGCCGTTGAGGAGTGCGGGCGCGTTTGGATGTGTTTTGAACAAATGTTTGCCAAATTTCTGTCATCTTTGCGTTTTGTTTGTTTGCTTGCGCTGCTTGTTTGCTTGTTGAGTGGTTGTGTGTTTGTTTGCTTTTGTTCTCTTACATAGTCATGCTTAAAATTATTAGTCGCTATTATTACTTTCATTATAACTATTATTATTATTATTATTATAATTTTTATATTATGTACTCTTTTCCATCGCATCTATTTATCATAATCTATATGTACTCGGCTTATTATCTCATTGGAGTACTTTTTGCATGCCTTCAGGCTGATATATCAGCAAGTGTGATCCTCTCATTCTTACTGCTTCTTACGGGTCTTTGTTGTTATTGTTTTGCTGCTTTCAAGTAAAATGCTTTCATATTAAAATTTAGTACGTGGTTGCTTGGTTGGTTGGTTTATGTGGTTCTCGGGTTTTCTTGTTTTAGCATTTGAAATCCTGTTTTCTTAATTGTTACTTTGATTTTTCATTGTTTTTTTTGTTTACTGTTGTTTCACAAATTAAAAGTATAATAGAGCAATTTTCAAATAATAAAATAAAAACATGAATTGGAGTTGCTGTAAACAGTTGGTGTTCGACGCAAGCGTTGCTTAACCGTCATGCTTTCTTTTCTTTCCTCGTGCCTGCGGCTCCTCCTCTGAAACACACACACACAGAATACATTATTAGTAATGCTTCTCAGCACTTTGTATGAGCGACCACTTACCGGCTGCCTCATCAGCATCCTTGTTGTCGGCGTCTGCTTCTGCGGCTGCCTCACCCTCCTCGGCCTTTGCAGGGCCCGATTCATTGAGGTCACCATCGCTGTCAATGTCATCGGTATCGTCAGCGTCCTCGCAGGCATTCTCGTCCCATTCGGAACTGCCATCGATATCCTCGTTGTACACCTGCAAAGTAGCAAATAGCCAACACAAATGAAATATTTTCAATTTTTCAATTTTCAGTTGTTGCTCTCAAAATTTGCCACGACGAACCTCGGATAGTGAAACATCGCTGTCGTCGCACAACTCGTCGCTACTGTAGTCTTCCTCGCTGCCGCATTCCGGATCTGTGCATGCAACAAGAGAAGAGAAAACAAATTTATCGATTAATTAAAACTGCATAGAATGCACACAAATGCTTACAATAAGCGGCACTCGCCAGATTTAAAATTGCTAAAAACCAATAAAGGAAGACGGCAAAATTCATGGGCGCATTATTGTTGCCGTTGCTGTGGTTCGGCGAAATTGCGTTTGCAGTGAACGGCACAAGGTGGCCTTCACCACTACTGGCACACGTGCTACCTGCAGCATTGCTGTGGTTGCCGTCTTCCGCAGTGTCCTCTTTTAGTTTAATTTCTTTGAGTAATTCATCTAAATCGTCAGCCTCATCGGCTGCTGTAGCACTAACAGCAACTGGTGCAATGGACTTTTTCTTGGCCAACACACGTTGTTCAAACGCGGCCAATTCGTCTAAATCAATTTCTAAACCATTTAAACAGAATGCATTCTGCTTATCTGAAAGGATTCATGAGTGGCGGCTTTAGTAGTTAACATGAATCGAGAGCAGGAACAAGGAAAATGAAAATGTGAATAGGTGTGTGAATATTTTGTATGACCCGCTGAGCAAAATGGACTTATTTCTCAGTAATGAATTTGGTATTTCAGGCTATGAAATTTGGCGGTTTGAGTGCTTTAGTGTACTTTCAGAAAGCTGAACTAGAACGTACCATCGTCATCCGAGTCGTTGCCGTTGACCTCGTCCTCATCGTCACCCTCCGAGGGCGCTTCAACATCGTTCGCATCGAAACTGAAAGGAGGAGGAGGAGTGGAAATACGAAAATTATAATTTTATATATATATATATAGAGAAATTAAAAAGTGCATATACAAATTTTCAGTTAGATAGGAGTCTGAAGCTGAACTTACCCATCGAGAAATTTCAACGATGGCAACATTTCGAAAATCTTCTCGCGGTAGTTTTCGATTTGTGTTGCTTCATTGTTGAACAAGTCCAAAACGGCGAGATGCTTAAACTCCTCCAAAGGTTTCAGCGTTTCTAGATCTTTAATTTTATTGCCGGATAAATTCAGATATTGTAATTTTGGACTTGTCGTCAAGTAGTTGAGGCCATTTGATATTCTGCAAGAACCAAGAAAACTTAATGTTTTGAAAAAATGAATTTTAATTTAATGCAATTGTGCTCACCTGTTGTCGGACAGTTCAAGTTTCTTTAGATTAGGCAATTTGGGGAAACCTTTTAATGTTGTCAGTCCAACATTGATTAAGCTCAACGATTCGAGTGCAGTGTACTCATCTGTAAGGCCAACAATGCTTGTACTTCGACAATTATCCAGATTTAATTCTGTAATCTGCAAAACAAACAAAAATCGATAATGTTATTGATGTCATTTTTATATGGAAGCTTAAAGAATAAACTTAAAGTTGCTTAATTTGGGTGAAAGTGGGTTTTTTGTTTTAAAGTTTCTGCCACAAATTTTTTGGAAAAATAGGAAACTGAATACAGAAAAACTTTAAGAAGCTTACATTGCTTGATGGCAAACAAATTTGCAAAATTTACAAATGTTATGGGACCAAAGGCATTTGAACAAGCTTTCGCTAATTTGTTGCCATGTGACATGCTACTTTGTGGACGTCTGAACCCTCTGTGGTTTCAAGAATACAGTTTTTGTTGGTCCTTAGAATAGTTTGAAGTTTTAGGAAAAATACGAAATTAATAAACTGAATATTTAAGTTTAAAGAAGAGAAGTATACACGTTTTCCGATGGTATATCTTGACATAGTAAAGGAAGAAGAAGCAGAAAATGTAGATAACTTTTTAATTTGATGTTTTCTTTCAATTAAGATACTTTTTGGTTTTTTTAATTTTGGCTGAAATGAAAAATTATTCAAATTTTCGTGGTTGCTCTCATAGAAAAACACTCTAAAATACAAGGTCCGAGTCATGGCACAATAAACAAGGTAATAGCATCCCCGCAACACCAAAAACCACATGTATTTTGTTGGTAGGATTGTTTATCGCTACTGTCAAATTCAGCTGTCGTTTTCCGACGAAAGAGGGAGAAACTGAAAACAGAAAAAAGTGATTGTTGCCAGACAGTGCTGTATTTGAGTGAAAAAACGGGAAAAGTGCTCAGGTCAGTTGTTTTCAGTCAGGTATTTTCATTTCAACCGATGCGGCAACACCGCACGACTGCTGACACCGACGATTTTGACAGAAGCGATAAATGATCAGCCGGTGGCTTGCTACAACCTTGTTAGTTGAACCATGGTCCGAGTATAAAAATTAAAAATTTGTTGTTGAAATGTTGCTCATATAACCACATAGAAGCCCAAAACGTAGAATTTAAAGTTTTAACTTTCCCCAGTAAAAATCTGTAGCGAAGCATCACAACAATACAAATGATCTATGATCAAATATGCATTTCCTGAATTTTCTTCTTACATTTATTCACCTTTCAATTCATCAAACAGGCCCATAAAACTTTCAATCCAATTTGGAACATGTGTACATAAAAAGTACAGTCGCCCAACTGTCATTTGTCACCACCGCATCAAGTGAGGTTGAGAAGTGCAGCTCTTTGCTTGCAACGTCTTCAACAGTGCAACTTGGTGCGCGCAGCTTGCTTGCGAAGTCGCTGGAAGCAGCATAGCAAGGTGCACACTGCAAACAGCTGCATCCCAAGTTCATCATTTCCATGCATTCCGCTGCAACAAACACATTGCACATCGAAGCGCAGTGTTGCATTCGCGCGCCAACGAAACAACAGTCAAACGGAACACCGAACACGGTCAAAGCAAAGTGCCGAGTGTTCACCTTGTTGCTCAACTTCAATGCAGAGTGCGCAACAAAGATGAAACTAGTCGCATTTTAGCAAGCGTTCATAACAGCCGCCGCCATATTGCGTTGCGTTGTGAGTGTGTGAACGCGAAACAAGCGAAAAGACAAAACAGAAGAAAAAAAAACTGTTCAATCGAAGAAAAATCGATCAAGTCAAAGAAAATGTACACAGATTTTCACTGAAATGTGCAAATGTTATTTTGACAAATTGCAGCAACAACAAACAAATCAAATGAGTTTTTGAAGAGGGGAAACAAGAAGTAATGCAAAATTTCATTCATGAAAAGCAAAGGCCAGATTTTTTATGTAATCCACGAGCAGCAAAATGAAAGTGGATAAGCAAAAGCAACACAAAAAGTTGAGGGGGAAGGGCAGTATGGCAGACATGACAAGCGCGGCGAATTGGGCGCAATGCAAGAAATCGCGATACACAGCCGCCCAACGGAATGCATGCACAGCGGAACAGTTCCAAGTACACACACGTCCACTGCGACGAAGTGGAGCAACGACGGTCAGCGCCCAATAAGGTGGTTGGTTGGTTGACGATTTATGTGACGTTGGTTGTTGCTTGTTTGCTTTCGACGCAATTTCCATGCGCCGTCTGTGCCTCTCGCGTTTCACTTTGTCATCTACACGCATTGTGGTAGATAAGTAATGTTTCAATTCCTGGAGGTCTCAAGAAGATTCAGACAGAGAGGGCGCACAGTGGGAGATGGCGAATTTTTGTTTTGAAAAATTTCAATTTTCACGGCTGCAATTAACGCGCGAGCCGCCAACTGTTGGTCAAACGCAATTTTAAACAAACTTGGCTCGTTATGAAGCAGTGAGTTTGGGGGCAGCGGGAAGAGGTGGGTGGGAGCTAATTTAGCAAATCAGCGAAACACTGTACTACAACAATTGCGCATTAATTGTGTCTTGATTACCTAATAATGGCAACGACTGGTTCTGTTTTTGTGATTTGGTGGGCGCCTACAGGGCTACCCGGCACTTTGCATTTCTTGCTCTCCATGTGGAGTCTGTTTCGCTGTAGCTGTGTGTGCGCTTTTTGCCCTTTTTGCCAATGCAAAGTCATGAAGCGTTGTCGGCGCAGTGTTGCATTGCTTGCAAAAACAATGCAAAGTGGAATTGAATTTTGTGGGTGGCAGCGGCGAAGGCAGTGGAGAAGCAACGAAAAGGGTTTCCAGCTCATTTCATTGAAATTGTGATATTTTGTGTTGAGATTATTTGAAATAGTTCAAGTCATCTTACAAGTTAGAAAAGTTTGCGTTCAAACGAGTTGAAATTTTCGGTTCACATTAATTTCGAGGTTAGGATAATGTTTGCATTTTTTAAATTAGTTCTTTGCTGACAATTCGTATGAAACGCTTCTTTAAACATTTTACATTAACCCATTGCTATCTAATGGGTAAAAATTTTCCCATGAAAATTTACTTTAAAAAAAAATCACAGAAAAGTTCGTGGTAGAGATGTCTCAAAATCATTGATAGGGATGGTTGGGGTAAAGATGGAACTACCTTAGTCTAGTGAAGGTCACACTAAAATTCCGCCATCTAGCTAGAGTTACCAGACTCCAAAAATTGTGAATTTTCCGGAGGTGGAAAATGTGGCCTTAGAACTTCACAAAAATCTGCCTCCTAACTCACCTGTAAACAATACAACTTTTGTTCACGTGTTTAGCTGATCACTTCAAAAAGTATGGAAAAAAGCTACCATTGCTGCCTAATGGGTAAAAAATACCCAAGGATTATCTCAGCAACGTGCAGAGATAAAAAGCCGAAATTTTGTGTTTGATCATTTTGGGTCAACTTCAGGTCGTTTATGAAATGTTATCAAAATCGTATGGACGGAACTGGTACCCGGCTTTAATGAGTTAAATTAGAACTAAACCATTTGCCTACTTCCGATTTTGGGTCTAAAGCAAGTTGAAAAGTTTGGTTAGGTTTAGCCCAAGCAAATTGAATTTTATTTTGAGTTGGATTTTAATGAGATTTGAGCAAATTTAGATTACATTTTTGTCAAAAAATCCAGACAAGTTGCCAGACATCGCGCTAAAAATATGAAAAATATACCGCCGTTCCCACATCAAACAGGTTTAAATTGCTCTGCTTTGAAATTTGAATATGAGATATGACGTTAACCCGTTGTTATCCAGCAATGTAGGCCCGAAACTTGTTTACCAATTTCAAGTATGCCAACGGAATTAATTAATTAACACAATGGACGGTGCGTCAGAATTGTTTAATGGCTATTTTTGTATACAATAAAGATAACTATTTGTCGATAACTTTAGCAAAAACTTATATGTATAAAAGTTATACCAGAAATTTGTCAGCCAGGAGTAGTTTTTCAAGACTTGAATTGGTACATAGAAAAATAAATTAACTCTACAAATTTTTGCTGGGCTATGCAGTCAATTCAAAAGTTTCAATTAAAAAAAAAAAATATTGAACGTACTCAAACAATGAGAAATCTGATACCTTTTCTAGTGTAGAACTTAAATCTAAATCCAAGAATAAGTTAAACAATTTAGAAACGCAGTGAGAGATGTGAGCTGTGAGAAAATTAAGGCGACTAGTCACAGCCGCCGTAGCTCAGCTGGCTAGTGTGTTGGGCCGCAAGTCAAATGCGACGCTCGAACCCAGGTTCAAGACTCCGTTGCGTTAACACCGAAAAACCAAAAAACAATTTTTCTATCGGCGGCTGTCCTCTTAGCAGGAAATGGCAAACCTCTGAGAGTTAAAATTGTCTATGAAAAAGCTCACAATTCGCCGTTCGGAATCGGCATAAAAATTGTAGGTCCCTTCCATTCGTGTAAAAATTCGCACGCACAACACGGATGGTTGTGGGTAGTTAGGCTTTAGTCTCGTAATCGGACTGTCGTGCCGGTCAAGAAGAAGAAGAGTCCACCAGATTAAAACTAAAAAATAAATCTCTATACTCTCCAAGTAAAATATTAAAAGATGGGTTCACCTAGTCAGAATTTTGATCTTCCTCGCCAAGATCAAATGGTTTCAAAAAGATCCCGTCTGGGACACCAGATTCAAAAATGAAAGGTAGCACAATGAACCCAACAGGGTCTCCGAGTGGAACTTCATACCACACACTGCTTTTCAATAACCCCCTAACCCATAATCTTACTTATAGCTTATTTCAAATAGTCAAAAACTCTTCGAATTGCCCTATCACACAGTGGCGAATTCAGGAGGAAGTTTGGGGGTTCAAACCCCCCCGAAATATTAGGATAAACTTTTGGCATTTTATGAATCTTAAAGAATTCGTTTTTGAAACCTCCCCCCAAATATTTTTCTGAATTCGACCTGGCACACCTGAGTCGCATGGCCCAGTCTGTGCCAGTGTCCCATAGGCTTCAATTATTCAGAACATTCCCTGAAATGGGTAGAAAACATTCGACTTTATGAATGCCATAATTGCGCAGAAATAACTGAAGAATTCTCCACTAGCAACATTGATTTTTCAAGCACAAACAAATCGTATGTATTAAACAGGGAACTCTGAATGGGGAAACATGCAAATCTCGAGCATTGCATGTCGACTGATAGTGAAACAAAAACGCATAAACTCGAATAGAACTTTGCATGACAGCAAAGACTTTTGCATTACACAAACAAAAACAACAACAATAGCCTAAACGACAGCGAAACATACGTTTAACAACTCAACTAACAAGAGGGCAACAACAAACAAGGGATAATACCAGCAAGCAGAAATCAGGCACGCTAACCAATTCACCACCATCACCAGTCGCGGACCAAGCGAACATAGTCCGCGCCGCGTCTGAGTTGAGGGAGACAAATTTTCGCCATGGCATTTCAGCAATGAATGGCGAAGTGCAGCACAGCGCCGAAGAAAACGCGGCATGGCAGAAGGTGTTGTGGCGGCGACAGCGGGCACTGGAACAAGTATTAATAAAGTGCAGAGAAATGCCTGCGTGTGTAGACGCCGCTGGTCGTAATACTCGGCGACTCGGGTAGCCGCCGCCGTCGCCGCCGAGAGACGTTGGCAATGCTGGCGACGATGGCAGGCCGGTTTTTCGAAATGAAACATAAAGAACGCCAAGCAACACACACTGCACATACACAAAACAACTCGAGTCGAGTCGATTTGGTTTGCGTTGTTGCCCAGTTCAGCTCAGGGCTGCGTAGTGCAGCTGAAAACGCCTCGACTGACTGGCGAAGAAGACGAGCTTGGACCTGGCGGGGGACGAGGCGATGTGGTGCGGTGCGGTGGTGGCGCGCTGTCGTTGGTGGTGATGATTGCCAAGCGGACGAATGAGCGGGCGGTCGAGCTACCAGCTGCCAGAGAGGAGGATTCCAAGTGTAGATTATTTTGCTGCTTGTGTGCAAACGGTTGGCGTGTGGTGGCCGGTGGCTGCTGCTGTTTGCTTGGGCATGTGTACGTGTGCACCGCACTCTAAAATGTTATAGATACAATTTGCCGCTGTCATATAACTTGAAATTACATGCGACTAACGGCGTCAGCGGTAGTGGCGTATCGTCCGAGACGCCTGCACACACTGGCACTGCTTGGGTCGCAGTTGTGGCTCTTTAATTGCCACAACGTCATAAACACGCCGCCCATTACCAGCGTCGATTGTCGATCGATTGCAATTGTTGACCGAGCCGAGATACTCGACGCGATTTGACGGATGTAAATTCGCTGTCAAGTACAAATTTCATACACAAGACGTCACATCACAGCACATCGCATCTCAAACGCCCCACCAACAACAATTGCGCACTTGTGCTATTTGATTCCATGGCGGCGCGCCACTTTCGTCACCAAATACAACTCTGCTACACTTGTTAGGCTGTGTCACTGTGGTGGCTGCTCCTATTTAATTGTTGTTGTTGTCGATATTTGTGCGCTTGGCCATGGGATAGCCAAAAAATGTTATCAGCTGCGACGCCGGCACACCAGACACGAGCGCGACAGCGAAATTAGCAGCTGCGTACAGCACCTCCGACCACATGTTGGGTACACAATTCCGATATATTGTGTTGTGCTGTGTCGTGGATTGCGGTTTATGGTCAACGAAGTTAAAAGCATGGGAATTGACTTGGCACGATTAGGTCCTAATGGGGGCAAATATCTGATACTCATAGACATAAATTGGAATGATTAGATTTTGATTGGATGTGGCCAAATGACACCTTAAATGGGTGGACTTGAGCTTTAGAGGGCAGCTATCTTTTAATTTCCCACAATCTTTTGAAAATCTTTTGCAAGACACTTTGTAATTCTTGTCTTTCGGAATGGAGTTTAATTTTGAAATCCAAGATATTCTCAGTAGAAATAAGGTCTGTTTGGCAGAGAATAATTTGTACGAATTTGTAAAAATTTTTACTGGATCCTGTTTGTTGAAGCCAAATCTCCAGTAACAAGAGAGAAACTGAGAGCGTAAAGTGACAGTTCATTTCGTGAGAACAGTAAGAAGAAGAACAAGAAAAACATATGACTGGCTGCCATATGAAACATAAATTTTTAAAACATTTGGAGGCAAATGGAAACAGCAAAGCAATTGTGCGTTCGCAAGTCTGCTGACCCACAACCGTCTTGCTCAGCTTTACCCGCTGAAGCTGAAAGGGAAGAATTGCAGATTGAGCGCAACGAACTATTTGCATTTTGCATTAAATGTCTGATTTAACTTAATTTTCCCTACCACTTCAAACCTCAAATGAAACTTTTAGATCAGCTGTTTCGTTCTTTAACCCTCCTGTTTACACCCTTTTTACTGTGTATTGTGAGTGGGCCAAGTCCCAGTGGTGTAACCAAGAGTTAAAACTTGCAAATTCTTACAAATTGCCGTTTGTTCATTTTTTTGGATAGTTTGATTTTAGGGAGCGTACGCTGGCTTACTCTCCTGATATTTTTTACTGGAAATCTGGCCAAACAGACCTATTTTCTTATGCTATGAATGTTGAGGTTAGAAAAGTATATTGGATGGTCACAAATTCTGAAATCATCCTTTTATGCGAGAACACCGAAATCGAAAAAAATCGTATTATCCCAGTAGTCCCGAAAGGGTTAAGGAGCTTTTATGCACCGAAACATGAAAGAGAGATTGAACAATATGCTGTGGGTTCGTCTTTCAGCTCTAAATTGGCCAAAGAGCACTTGAAATAGTTGTAACCCTTTCGCTTTTGCACAAACTTAATTTTAAATTTTTCGGAGACTTTTTGAATAACTGAGTTCATACTCATACTTTGAGTTTATAATACAAGAAGTTCCCGGGTCAACAAAAGATGCCGTGGAACACCAATGTCCCTGCAAAGTTAAATCTATTGCGTCCACCCAATCATCAGACAATGAAAATGTGAGCTACCTAAACCCTCTCATATGGCTTCTCTAGGTGGGAGAGAAACGATAGGACTTGATGCATCTCAATTTTGTTCCAGATAAATCGGCTAAAGAACTTATTAGACTGTTTCCCTGGGTATTTAGTCTTTTCAACGCTAAGGCAGCAGTCCGAGTGTCCCACTTTTGCAAAAATTGGGGAATTCCCAACCTCGCTGCCCCTAAACCAACTGATCAATGTTCCGTGAAGAGGGGAAATTAGTCTTTTCCTCGCCAAGAAAGTGCAGCTCAATAAAAAGTGTCGAATTGAGTGTCTCAATCTCGTCTTCCTCCTGGCAGCTTTTGAAAAAAGTACTGTGGGGATTTCCAATCTCGTTGCGGTTTACACTGATCAATGATCCGTATTTCTACGAGAATTTAGCAGCAGATCGTTTATTCTACGTGAGTTGTAGCGGGGTAAAATCTGTCGAGCCACTTTGCAGCTGTCCGCTTGCCGTAGGAAAAAAAAGACCAATGTATCCTAAAAATATTTGAGTAGGAATAATATGAATAATTTGGCTCTCTTTAACAACTATAGATATAGACTAATAACTAGTCGGAACGAGTATGATATCTGTGCCCCCGCCCTTTTCGGGACTACTGGAATAAACGTCCCAGCAAGTTTTTAACCCTAGAAGGGTAATCATATTTTACACACGTTGTTGCTAATTTTCGTCGAATCGACTAATAGCCTATTTCCACTGAGCGCTTAAATGCATTTAAGGGCTCTGTTAAGTTTGACAACTGTCAAGCGTTTCCACCGAAACTGTGTTAACTCCAAAAGCTTGTTTTTGTTGACATTTTCATTTCGAAAAATCAAATTCTGCATTTATTTCTGGGCAGCCCCAGCTATACCCATCGCCGCCATCTCCTTCTATACGTATGTGTCGTTTCTTGTAGCCTCTCTAGTACATGAAAACCACTCCGCTTTCCTTCTCAACAGTCTAGGAATGTCTGCGTTTTCATATTTGTGAAAATTTTTCAATTTATTTATTTTTTTATCAATTTATTTATCATTTGTCAATGTCTATTTCATTTGTGAAAGTTGTCGGCTGTTTGATATCAGAGCTGTCTGAATTTTTAATGTCAAGAGGGTTCATGGAAAATTTCCTTTTTTTATTTGCTATTTCAGCATTTATTATTTACAAATAATAGAAGTATTCATATCGTTTATGACAGACGATTTGTATTTATGTTGAAAATGCCAGTAAAAGTAGTTCTTTTAGGAAAAAATTAACCACACCGAACGCAATTCAAATCCCTTCCCTCGTTTGTGTTCGTACGGCTTTTGCAGCCCCTGAAAGCATGCTATCAAAATTTGTACATTTGTGAATATTGCTCCCGTTTTTAACATACAATTTTCTGTTAGACGTCTGTAAACGGCAAAACTGAGTTAACTCAGTTTTGAAAGTGAGTTCACGCACTTTGATACAAAAACAATTGTATGGGAATTTGAGCATTTAAATGCGATGTCAAACTGCAGTTAAGCGTAAACTGCAGTTAAGGCCCAGTGGAAATAGGCTATAAGTCGTATTCAACTCCAATTTTTGAAAGAACTAGAAGTCGTACAAACTCCAACTTCATTATATAATAATACTTTTACTAATACATTTTTTTGTAAATAATTCGCACAATAAAGCACATCGCAAACTAAGATCACACGAAAAGAGAAAGCAATCAAGGTTGTAGAATAAAGATAAATTTGAAGAAATGTACAGTATAATCTCGATAATTCGGACACTCGCTAATACGGACAACGCGGTAAACCGGACACTCATTTCTATTGTAGACTCTGTAATCCGGACACCAGTGTCAGGTTTTTAATTGTCCGGATTATCGAGATTATACTGTATTTGGTGTTCGTCGAATCGACGAAGATTACCCTTCTAGGGTCAAGACGTCTCAAAATAATTATTCAAATCTTATGACCCACGCAAAATTATAATTTGAATTATATGTTCACGGATAAAAGGATAATTTTATAATTTGTGAGTATGCAACAAAATTTTGTAGTCGCTATCACAGCATGGGAATATTTCCACCAAGAGTATTTTGGTTTTCAAAATTAAACTCCGTCCCGAAAGGGTTAAAGTTCAATATTATGTTACTAGGTTTTTAGATACCGAAGTGTTTCCAACGATTAATTTTTTATGATGAAACAATAGAGAAAGGAAAGAGCGCATATATATGCAAAGAAGGGGAAGAACGCGCGAAAGATGGAGAGATGTAGTGTAAAGATAAGACAGTGGAAGGAGGCCAATTGTGAATACCTCACACAACTTTTTTAGCCTAACTTTAGTTTATTGACTAAAAAATCCCACTGCCAGATCTCCACTGCCACACTTTACTCCTGACGCCATTCAACACTTCATGCCATATGCCAAGTGACACAGAAAGAAAAAAAACAAGTAGAACTGTTTTGGATATTTGCGCGTTCGGCATGGTGACGTACTTTTGGGGCAGACTGCGCACTTTATGATGTAATCATTAGTTCCTTTGTCATCACTGTGCAATAAACACTGCAATTGAGCGCAATAAACTTGACACATGGTACTCAATATTTTTCGATATTCATTTCTGCATTTTTCCCCCCCAAATTTTCAATTGTCAACTAAAGAGAAAAGCGCTTTGCGGCGTTGACCGCGACAAGGACAGAAAAATGTATGCAAAATGTTGCCAGGCGAAAAAATGCTCGCGCGGTTCGTACTTATGCAATTCGACCACCGCTGCAAATTCATGAATGTAGCCGGGTAACAAAAAACGCGCACCATGGCAACCCTTGCCCAGCGCTGCTGTGGTTGAAAAAGTACACAAACACACTGCCGCTGCAGCGCTGTGTGCGTGCTGCGTACTCGTGCGTGTGTTTGTGTGCGCGCGTGGATGCGCACTTATGGCGGATCAATTTTGCGACAAATTAATGATTTTCAATATCAACTGGATCTACAGTGCGTACAGGGTGTCGCTGGCCGTACGCCAGCTCCAATGCTTCTCGTAACACTTTAGCACCAAATATGTTGGGCGCACGCAAAGTGGGGTGGAACGATGGACACAGGCGACTTGGGGGCTCGTAAAGCATGTTGGCGCAGTAGCGAAATGTGAGGGCAGTTAAAGAAAAAAATGAAATGAAAACGTAGTCACTTACCTGATTCGCTTTGCGTGCGCGTTTCTCCAATTCTATTCTTTTTTCCATTTTTATGTGTTCTTTTGCTGCTTGCACTGATGCCGCTGCTGCTGCTGTTGTTTTCGGTTGCGTGTGTTGCTGCTCCCTTTGGCTGCTGCTGCTAGTGCTGTCGGCTGGAGTCTCCACGATTTATGCTGCCGCGTGCCTTTGGGGCGTGCTGAGCTGCTGCTCCAACCGTTATCTGCTGCTGACCAGTCGGTGGCTCCTGCTGTTTGCGCTGCTCCTCAATGCTGCGCACCTTGCGTCTTGTTCGCTTTGCCGTTTGAGCGTGTGGGCCGCTGTCGTTGCAAGTTCAACGTCTGCAGCGTGCTCTGTTTCTTCTTCTTCTTCGACTTTTCTTGCTTTGCTTTTCGCTTTCTTTTTGTTGATTCTTTTTCTTTTGCTTTATATGCGCACACGAACGTTCGCCGCCGCCGCTGGTGCGCTGCGCTTCGAGACGATTGTATGTGGTGCCCGCTGGCACCGAGAAAAAGCAGTAGAGGCAGTTGTTGCTATTGTAGGTTCCGTCGTTCTTCTTCTTCTGCGACCGTCGACGTCTTCGATGCGTTTTTTTTCTCGCCTGCTGTCTTTATAGCGAATTTCGTATTCCATGTAATTTTGCTTCACTTTTACTTGTGCGATGCTGGCCGCTTACCTGTGCCTGAGCCGCTTCGCTGCTGCTGCTGCTCCTGACCGCTGCCTGTCGTAATGCGTTTGAATTCCTTCGAAACGCGCTACCAAGTTGCGTGCGTCCACTCGCTGGCGCGTTTTTATTTTTCTTCGGCAAATATTTTCCGTCGCACTTTAGTCCGAAATCGGCAACTGGGATTTTTTCGCACTTTTCCACGCGTTCAACTTCTGCTCGATGCGATGTGTTTAAATATTTCTTTTGTAATACAAATTAACGCACACACTTCTCGGTGGCCGCGGCTGTGTCAGTTGTGTTGGTCGGTTTTCTGCTTTTCGCTCCGTTTCCACTTCCACTTTTGCCTCTTCGCCTTTGCCGCTCCTTTTGTGCCGTTGTGCTTTTGCGGCTGTTTCGGTAGCGTTGCGTTTCTTTGCTGTGCACGTTCGCAGCGCTCGATTGCGGTCGGTCGGTGTTGGTTGATGTGTGCGTGTTTCGCTTTCCGGTTCGTGTCCGTTTGGGTCGCTTTTGCGTTGAATTTATCGCATTGCTGGCTGCGTTTCGTTTCGCTTACGAGGTACGCGCGGAATTTGTGTTGTCTCTGCTTTGGTGGCTAATTCATTTGCGGTGCATTTATTGTTGTTGGTGGTGGCATTTTGTGTGGGAACGTTGTGAACTTGGGTATGAAACGCGACTGCGCGTGTTTCGTTGCCATACGTTTAAATGTTTTCTGGTGTGTTTTGGTATGTTTCGTGAATGCGGCAAATTGGCGAGCGTGTTTCGGCAGCGAGTAATGTGTGATTCATTGGTAAAAGTGCGCCATTTTTGCTGTTGATTCGTCGCTGACGGCAGAGTTGGAGTTTGGTTTAAATCGGGGAATTGCGAAGTGGTGAAATTAAAATTTCGACTAATTTTTGCGTTAAGAATTGTTGAAACTTGCGTAATTATAAAAATATATTACATATTTATAAAATCAATAAAAATATATGAAATTTTTATAGTTTATAGCACAGCAAGTTTGTTGTAAGTTTGAGCGGCATCAAAAGAGGAAACGGAAGCAGATGTAATCGTATTTGGAATATGAAATTTGCACTCAATAAGTAAGCAGAACAAAAAGTAATGAACGGCAATAAGGAAAATCGTTTAAACAATAGTAAATACAAATTTTTCCTCTAAAAACTGGAATTAACGAAATTGGTTTTTCATTTCAGACGTGCCGCAGTTTGCTGTAAAATTGAATCGGGAACTCAGAACTGTAGAGAAGCAAATGCGACTACTTGAATAGCCAAATCTTTAGCGAATCTAGATTAAGACTAATTAGATTAGACTAAGCAAGCAACTGGCCGATCACACGGCTGATTACAATTTAATATCCCGTTGGCTCATTGCGACGATTGGAAGAATCTGAAATCTGCATAGAAAACTATAGTTGACTTAAGTAGGTAAGTAGGTTAAGTAGCTGCGTTACTTGGGACGTTTGGCCCACGCGGAGGGCGGGAAGAATGGGAGAATTACACCTCCAGGTGGCTGTGATGAGTTTGTAAATGTTGCCCAAGGTTACCTTCTGCTAAGCAGCTAAGGAAGTGCTGACCCAAGTATTGCAAGCGGGAAATTCAAAGAAAATGCTCAACGGCTTCCTCGCTGCACTGCATGCCTGCAGCTTCTGTAGTTGACTTACTTGAGGTCTATAAGAACTTTTGGAGCACAATTATGTCAAATAATTGAAATTATATGGACAGTTGAAACTGTTGTGCATTATTTATTTTATTTATTTAGAAAGTTTTTGAACAACTCTTGCAGACTAATTTACAAAATGGAACTTAAGCTTAAAATTAAACAGGAAAGTGAGAGTAAACAAAGGAAATGAACAAGGGTTTAGGTACAGATAAATCAAACATTGAAGAGGTCGACAACGCATTTATCTCGGCTAATGCTCGAGGAATAGGAGCGTCCTAGAGAACTCAACAGAAAAAGGGGAAATATGTCTGAGGGAGCGAGATGGCACATTAAAAGCTATTTTCAGTATTATTAATCAGTATTTCCATTGACTATATCAAATATGAAAGCCATGGAAATGACAGACCTCCTGGTTTCAAGTGATTTTAAACCAAGCAGTAAACATCTAGACCTGTAAGGAGGCTGGGGCTCAGAAAAACGAATAAAGCGAAGGGCAAACTTTAGGAATCGTCCTTGGATAGAGCTCGAGCGTAGAGGTATTGGAAAAGGAGGAAGAATTACGGCGAACAAACCCTAACCTAGAGTAGGCACGCGAGACAATGCGATTAACATGGGAAGTGAAGCTAAACTTTGAATCGAAGACAACGCCAAGATCCTTGATCTCAGCCACCTTTTCTAACACTGTGCCATCAATTTCAAATGAAGTTTTTACTGTATTAGTGGATTTCGAAAAAGTTGAGTGAAAGCATTTGCTGATATTTAAACATAAACGATTTTTACTGCACCACGCGAGGACATTATTGAGGTCGGACTGAATGTTTAAAGAATCAGACGAAGTACGAACAACAGAGAAAATCTTCAAGTGATCGGCATAGAGCAGGAAGATGGAGAAGGAAAAGCAAGCACTGATGTCATTTATGAAGAGAACAAAGAGCAAAGGGCCTAAAATACTTCCCTGCGGGACTCCAGAAGTGGCGACAAATGCACTGTCCGTCTGTTGCTGAATGAAAACTGAATGAAACCCCAAAATCGAAAGCTTTGACATAGTATAGAGTACATAGTGACATAGAGTATATCATGTGAAACTTTGTCGAATGCTTTAGAGAAATCGGTGTAGATTGTGTCCACTTGAGAATTATTCTGAAATGCACAGAAAATTAGAATGTGGGATTACGACCCACAACTGCCACAGTATTCGTGGACAGACATTTAGTCTTTAAAGCGGTGGATTTAATTGTAGTAAGGTCGAAGGAAGTTCCGAGTTCCGAGCCCAACCTTACTAAAAGTACTGGGTATAGTACTGGGTCACTGCCAGCTGGGTTTAGTGCCACTGGGTAGTGACAGGAAACAAAACAGCGGACCAATGGCAAGCATTGTCTATTACCGAAGTGGATTACTCTGTGCTTTCTCCGATATTTGCGTTGCATATGAAAAATCAAAAAAGTTGTTAATGGAGTTCACTCTTTATAGCATTTTAGTTCTAAAGTTGCTATCGTAGCAATCTATCGCTACAACTGTTTTCGAAAACAATGCGAAAATTAAAAAAATTGCCATAAGTTTACACCTAAAATGCTATGAAGACTGAACACCGCTATTGTGTCCTCATGGCGTAGCAGAACCGATTGTGGCAACTGCCGCCACTATAGAATTTCCTTTCCATGAATCTGGAATAACTGAATTAGGGCTCCTTGAGTCGAACCTCCAATCGGCAGTTCGTTAGTGTCATCACCGCACATTGCGCTATTGGGTCTTTGCTCATTAAGTAGTGCCTCTCGTTTAGTGATGTCTGTAGAAGCGGTTGAGTAGAAGAAGAGGAAGAAACGATACGATTTCTGTGCCACTGTTCGGCTCTGCAGGAATGCTGACTCCGTACTCTGGAGTCAGGATTTCTGAACGGTCTGGATTGCGCCGCGAAATTTGGAATTTGGATCTGCTTTCCTTTGTAAAGAGGTCGCACAGGTTTACCTCGGATTGAGACTGTTAGTTAGCTTTAGAGAAAAACGAGAAGGGATTCATAATGGGCCGTTTTGGCTTGCGAGTGGAAGTGAGGACTGTCCTTCTCTACCTAACCTAACTTAAATATAAATTTTCAAAAGTAACTGCAAACTTTTAAACTTAGTAGCTGCTGTTAAAATGTGATTATTATATAATGAACTGCTTTCAACTAAGTAAAGTAAAGTTAGTAAAATGGAAAACTAAGAACAAAAGATGTACAATAAAAGAGAATAGTGCAAAATAAACTAAAAAATAGTATTAAAAAAAAATGTCTTTCCATTTCAAATATTCCGTCAATACTTAACCGTAGTTTAAACAAAATGAAAATGAAATAATTTGTAAAAAATAATTAAGTACCAAAAAATATGTAAAAAGTTTAAATAAAATACAAATGAAAAATATATAAAAAATTATTAAAAAAACAAAAAAAAAATGAGTACTAAAAAATCCAACTACGCTCTAAATCAATTATTTCCCCAATACTTAACCGTAGTTATATAAGTTTTCCCGCAAAACCTTAAATCAAATAAAAAAAATAACTAAGTAACAAAAGATAAAATAAAATGCAAATAAAATAATTTATGGAAAATATTTAAGTAAAACAAGTTGTGTAATAAGAAAAGTAAAAATTAAACAATAGTACTAAAAATCCTACTACGTTCTAAATCAAATATTCCCACAATACTTAACCAGTAGCTATACGATTTTTCCGCAAAAGTTTAAATAAAACACGTCTTATTTTTTTTTAATTAAATCAGTTACAAATAATTTTTTTTACTGATTCTACTCGCAGGTGACATTTTTTATTTTTTTATATTTTTTGTATTTTTTTTTCTATATTTCAACATACTGTTTTTTCAGCGTTTTAGGGGATTTTGGGTTTTTCTTTTATATAATGTATCATCATGTTTTGTTGTTCTTTGTTGTTTGGGTATTTGTTTTAGTTTTATAATTTAGCAACAATTAACATTTAGAATTATTATTATTTGTGTTTATGACCGTTTGTCATTGTCGGTTCTCAGTTTTGTAATTAATTACAATATTAGTTTTGTTCTTGTTCTTGTTGTTATTGTTAATTTTAATTAATTAGTTACGCTAATTTAGTGATTCCTTGTTTCAATTGCTATGACCATCGGTCATTTACTCATTTATTGAATGTGTTTTAAATCTTTGTTGTTGTTGCTATAGTAGTAATTACGTTTCATTTATTGTTAGTCGGAATTGTTGTTGTTGTTATTGCTGCCACTTGTTATGGTTGCAGCATTTTATTGTATTTTTTCTTTAATTTATTGATTTTGTGTAACTAGTTGCAAAATTTACAAATAGTTTTTTGATTGCGTTTTGTTTCTTGCTAGTTTGTGTTAATTTCTGCCTCTTTGCTTTCGCTCCGTGTCAACGTCGTTCACCCTGTTTCGCTGGCTGCCTTCGGGCAGTTGTCATTTAAATCGTATTTGTAATTGTAATTTATTTGTAATCATAACTAACGGCTGATTAGGCATTAACAAATTTTTTATCGGCATCATTTGTCACGCTGTGGAATGCTTTGAGCGCTGCATTGGCTTTGAACATAACCTCTAAATTGAGCAAAACATTGACAAATTTCACAATTACATCGCTTGACGAACATTTTACATTTTGTGGGCTAACAATTTTATGATTTCCGTTTATGCTGCCTGTCGCCGCTTCAAATTCTTTATATACTAAATATATATATATGTGTGTTTTATATATAATTTCGATCTGTTGCAATGCTACGACAACGCACGTGTGAGATTGTTTGTATGTTTTAATTGTTTATTTTACAATACTTGACGTTTAGCGTGTTTGTCGTTTTTCTTGTTGTTGTTGTTTTTGTTTTTTTTTTTGTATTACATATAATTAAAAATGCTACAATAATGCTGCCGACCTGCTTTCATATAACTTACAAGTCAGTGCAGTGGTTTTTGTGTTTTAATTGTTAGGTTTGTGTTTAAAGCTTTCAATTTACACTCCAGTAAATCAATCAATCAATCAATCAATCAGTTAATCAATCTATCAATGCTGCAAATCGCTTCCTTACTTCGCTTCCTTTCTTCTTTCTCTAAGTGTTTTCTATCTTTCATTATTGACACATTTTAGCTTACAACAGTATACAAGATTTTCTTTGCGTTTTCTTTTTGTTAATGCAATTTTTTTTTGTTCTTTTTTGCATTTAGTATTTCATTATTATTATTATTAATTTTGTTTTTGTTCTGGTAAACAATTTTAACGGTGACAGGCACAATCTCACGCAAATTCACAACATTTTATGTTTAGGTTGCATTCAACTTTTCATTGCGAAAATTTACTCGTACAATTTTACATGCAAAACAAACAACAATAACTAATTTATTAAACCTTTTTAGGTTTTTTTGTTGTTTTCTATTTGCATTTGAAACGTTTTCTTTTAGTTTGCCGCGTTGTTGAATTTCCAATTTAACGGTTGTGCGAATTTGTTGTTGTTGGTAAAAGTTTCAGAAGTAGACAAATGTAAAGGGTTAAATAAAGTTGAGCCCTGTTGAAATTAACAACGTTTTAAGAAAAAGACAAAGGAAAAGAGGGGAAAGGAGAGGAAAAGAGAGGGGCAGAGAGGGAGAGAGAGGAATAGGGAGCCAACAATTAAATGCTCAAAGAGAATATATCAATATGTCACTGTGAGGGTTCAAGTCTTTAGGTAAAGGATCTAAAGTCTTCAGGGTAAATTTCCGAGTATTCTGGAGAAATTTTGAAAATTTATAGCCAGACATACCAGATGTGTTAAAAAAGTGACTTTATTTTTCTCATAAAATAATTATTCATCAATCTGAGTTTTGTTCCCTTCCCTTCCCTCACATATAATACACTTGTGGCAGCGCTTGTCAATCGTGACAAATCGATATCTTTTTGGAGGTCTTTTCAGATTTGGATACAGCCTGGTCTTTATCTCCTCAATCGTCACAGATCTGCATCCCTTCAAGTACGATCTTCTTTATTGTGGAAAATCTTCATTCTTTCATGGGTGTTTTCAGTTCTGGGAAATAGAAAGACTCGCAGGGGACAAAGTCAGATCTCCTCGTTTTAGTTTTGAAAATAGAAAAAAGTCTTATGGAGCCAAGACTGCTCTTTATTTCCTCAATCGTAAAAGATTTCTATCCCTCCATGGGTCCTTTCAGTTTTGGAAATAGGAAAAACTTTCAGGGGGCTAAGTCCAGATCTCCATTGCGACAGATCTCCATTCCTTCGTGGGTCTTTTCAGTTTTGAAATTAGGAAAAGTTTTACGGAGCCTAGACCGCTCCTTATTTCCTGAATCGTAAAAGATATTCATCCCTTCATGGGTCTCTTCAGTTTTGAAAAAGTCGAAGGGGAAAAAGTCCGGTCTTTTAATCTCAATCTTAAAAGATCTCCATCCCTTCATGGGTCCTTTCAGTTTTCGAAATAGGAATATTCTCACGGAACCAGGTCTGGTCTTTATTTCTTCAATCGTGGCAAATCTCCTATATCAGAACTATCCGATTCTATGTACCTTGTGGGAGTTATAGAAAATTTTAAATGAGAAGCTTTTAATACTGACAGGTTGTCCAAGAGTATAGAAAACTGTGCTCCTTTGGGATTTTCTTTAGTAATAATTCGAACTGTCTCTATAATTGCATGGAAATTGAAAGGTGTGCTTACTTCAATTTAACGAGTCAAGCAGTAATCAAGGCTATACGATCCTACCAGGTATTCTCAAAAGTAGCTAAAGAAACCTAGCGTCTACAATCAAGTATGGGTTCCCTGGGTTCCGGGCTACGCTGGTATTGAGGGAAATGAAAATGCCAAAAAACTTGCCAAAAAACGTCAATCCTCTTTGTTGGCTCTGAACCATTTTTGTTGTTTGGCTATGCAAATTTACTCATCCTAACCAAAAAGGACAACATAATCAGCAGAAATCATTACTGGAACATCAATCAGTATTTGAACACTCCAAGGCGACTATTGGGTCACATAACAAAAAAAGAATCGGGGAATGTATGAACCTATCAAAGAATAATCTGAAGATTTTTTATTACAAACAACCTGACAAGGCATTGAAGATTAAATTTCCATGCAGCTGAACTGGGAATTCGTAAAAGCGAATGTTGCATGAACATGAAACTGCAATACACATTCTTAGAGAATCCTATACACTTTTGTATGGTCGAAAGAAGCATCTTGGGGTTGAACTCATAGAAGGTGCGATTTGGAATTCCAGAAATTTAGGAGATATATTAAAATTTCTCACAGACGAACTGTGAGTCCATGAAGGGGACACTATAGATATGAACCTTTTTTGTTGTTTGGCTATGAAAATTTATTCATCCTAACCAAAACAGACGACATAATCAGCAGAAATTTATTCATCCTAACCAAAAAGGACGACATAATCAGCAGAAATCATTACTGGAACATCAATCAGTATTTGAACACTCCAAGGCGACTATTGGGTCACATAACAAGAAAAGAATCGAAAGTATGAACCTATCAAAGAATAGTCTGAGGATTTTTTATTACAGACAACCTGACAAGGCATTGAAGGTTAAATTTCCATCCAGCTGAATTGGGAATTCGTAAAAGCGAATGTTGCATGAACATGAAACTGCAATACACATTCTTAGAGAATGCTCTACGCTTTTGCATGGTCGAAAGAAGCATCTGGGGCCTGAACTCATAAGAGGTGCGTTTGGAATTCCAGAGATTTAGGAGATATACTAAAATTTCCCTCAGTTGAACTGTGGGTCCATGAAGGGGACACAATAGATCTTTATGGTTGCAGTGCAGCATTCCTAACAATAATAATAAAAATTTTTGCACAGAGCTCAGCTTGAAATGTGGACATAAAAACATGTCAAATGATTCACTGTCAGTTTGGCTCCATGAATGCCAATAACTAAAGTGCTAACTGAGAATATGACAACGAGAAGATGCTAAAATATAGAGACATCAATCCATGGCTCATTGTGACAATCTCACTTAAATTGCAGCACTCCAGTCTCAATCAAATTGGATTACCCTCACACTTATTAGTGACATATCAATAGAAGGACATTTGACAGTTGTGTTTGACATTTTGGCTTCCATCAAAATCGATTGATTTTCTATTCTAACACTAAAAGGTCCGGAGTGGGGTTCATTGCGCTCTTCCTTCTGGTTTGCAGTGTGTCACTTGTCTTGGCAGACATTTTTTGGTTCATGAAAACGCTTATCATAAACTGGCATTTGACTGTCAGTCTTAACTGTATAAGAAATGTATAGAAGTTGTCAACTTTGAAACAACTTGAATATTTGTGCGGTATAATTGATTTTTGTTTTCAATTTATTGACCAAAAATGTTTGATATTTAAGCAACTTGAAGATTTGTGTAGAATACTCATTTGATTTTGTTTTAGCTTAATGAGCCAAAATCAATCACGCCAACTTCAATCACTTTGTTATTTAACTACGACTCACAATATTGGACTCTGATGTAGCAAATCATATGAAATCAAATGAAATATTGTCACTTTGGCGCCACTTTTTCTTCATTTCAAGCATAACAGAAATGCAAAAAAATATATATATTCCTCTAAATCAACATGGCTGCTGCTCTCTAAGCTCTAAGATATCCTTAGATTCAGGCAGCATTTTGTACCATAGGAAAAGTGTCTGCAGCACTTTGAATGCAAAAATGGAAAATGCTGGAAAATGTTTTGTAGTGTGCAACATTGGTTAAGCCTAATAATTTGTTTCATGTGTAAAATATATATGTTTTCATTTACTTTTATAGTTTTCTTCTTTTTTTCGTACAATTAGCAAAATTATAAAATTTCGCTTGATTGCGTCTTGAAAAAAATTAAAACATTTCTAGGTTATTTTTTTTTTATATTTTTGTTTAGTTTGAAACCGCACGTTTTGTTTGTATGCAAATTTTGTTGAACAGCATTTGTGAGTTTAACCAAAGCGAAAACTCAAAAAGCATACATTTTTTTGTTTCAAATTCATAAATTGTTGACATACAAAAATTGTGAATTTCACTATTGTTGGCCATCTTTGGTTTGCTTCATTATGTTGCATAATGAATTTAATTGAAGCCTTTGCGCGTGTCGCTATCCATTTAAATGGTCTTTGTTTTTGTAAACGCGCGCATAATTGTCACGTTTCATTACACTGAAAAGCCTGCGTTCAGCTATAAAAACGAATGTTAAATATAGATTTTGTATAACAATTTTGTTGCGTTTCATGTGCTTCGTTTTTAAGCTTTGCTCAGTTTAGGCTTCTTCCTTTAATTTTTTCTTTTGCAATCTTTGGAAATAATTCGGTTTTAATTAAGTGTTTTATTATTTTCAGTATTTATTATTTTCACTATTTATTATTTTCAGTATAAACATTAATTTTTTAAGTTATTTAAACTATAATTTTTATTAATTAAAAATAAAAAAATTTATTAAAAAAATTACAAATATTTTTAAAATATTTTTTCAATAAAATGAATAAAAACAAAAAATAAAGAAACAATAATAAAATAATTAAAATATTAAAAAATTCAAATACTTTTAAAATAGAAATATAAAATAAAAGAATTGAATAAAAAATTAAAAAATAGAGTAAAAAAAATAAAAAAACCATAATAATAATAAAACAAAATATAATATTAATAAATAAGCAACAAATAAATAAAAAAACTTAAAAATATTAAATAATTGTTGAAATACTAAAAAAAACGAATGAAAACATAAAAATAAATAAACAAACAATGAAAAAAAATAAAAACTAATAAAATAAATAGCTAAAAAAAATAAAATAAATAGCTAGAAAAAAGTAAAGCTACAAATGTTCAATAATGAAATGTTTTCAATAAAATAAATAAAAACGTAACAATTCATAACAAAAAAAAAATATTTTAATTTAATTTTAATAAAAAAAATATATTTTTTTTATTAAAATTTTTAAATATGTTTATAAAAAAAATATATTTTTTTTATAAATATATTTTTTTTTATGGGTACATAGTTTTGAAATAATTTTTTTAATAAAGTATATGAAAACAACAAACCAAAATAAGAAGAATATTAAAAAAAAAACAACTAACTCAAAAATTTTTTAATGAATTCGTTTTTTAGCATTTATTTTGTTCTTCAAAATAAAATTGAAAGTCAATAAAAAAATATAAAGTATAAATTTAAAAAATACAAATTCCAAAAAACAAAGATGTTTTTATCAATTTTTTTCTTTAAAAATATTGGAAATAAAAAAGAATATAAAACTAACAAATAATTACAAATGAAAAAACAAAAAAAAAACAAAAGAAACAAAAAACAAACAAAAACAGAAAAGTTTTAATACTCGTACATGTTTAAAAGAAATGTTTAAATTTTGTTTATTAAATTTTATAATTAAAAAATAATTTGTACTTATTTGAATCTTTCAATTGAGCAAATTTATTTTATTTTTATTTTATTTAATAAAATCAATTGAAATATTAAAAAGAGAAATTATAAAATGCATAAAAACTATAACAATAAAAATCTTAAAAATAAAATAAATAAATGAATACAAAATAATAATAATAATATATTCAAATATGAAATGTTTTTTTTAAATAAGTTTTTATATAAATTTATGGTTCTTTTCTAATTAAAAAAAAATGTTAAATAATTCGTAATATCGAAAAAGTATTGAGCGTTTTTCCATTCACTTGACTTTAAAGTGTAATAACTTTAATAACTTTTTTTTTAATAACTTTTAATAACGGTTAGCTACATCTAGTAACTTTGTTTTTTTTGTATGACAAGAAACAAATCAACAGAATAATTGCGAAATTTTATTGAGATTTGTGCGTCGAGTTAGAAGTTATTCTAAAGCAAAGATGAGTGAAATTTCGTAAAAAAATACATTACATTTTGCAATTTTACTACGACAAAGGGACGAACGCGACATAGGCGCGTGAAAAGATTTGTGCTGCTTGTGGTGAAGATACTCTATCTCAATCAACTGCCAGGAAATGGTTTGCTCGCTTTCGATCTCGAAATTTGGAGGTAAAAGATGCTACTTGCTCTGGTCGACCCATCACCGAAAAAGTCTGTGAAATTATGGCTAAAGTTCAAGAAGCCCATCATGACATCGCTAAAGAACTGAAGATCGACCACAAAACGGTTTTGAATCACTTACATAAAGTTGGTTTCAAAAAGTAACTCGATGTTTGGTGCCTCATGAATTAATCGAAACAAGTGTAATGGACCGAGTTTCCATTTGCGATTCACTCTTGAAATGGAACGAAATCGAGCCATTTTTGAAACGTGTGGTAACAGGTGATGAAAAGTGGATCACATACGATAATGTTGTTCGAAAACAGTTTTGGTGCAAAAAGGATGAAGCTCCAAAAACGGTGTCAAAACCAGGATTGACGACAAGGAAGGTGATGCTGTGCGTTGGGTGGGACTACAAGGCTCCATTACGAGCTACTACCGCCTGGCCCAACGATTGTTTCCAATCTCTACTGCCAGCAATTAAAGCGGTTGAAGCAAGAAATTGAAAAACAGTGGCGGGAATTGATGAACAGGAAAGTTGTTGTGTTTCGTCACGACAACGCTAGACCACACACATCTTTGTTGACCAGCCAAAAACTAAAGGACCTTGGCTGGGAAGTTTTAATGCATCCACCGTATAGTCCTGACGTTGCACCCTCAGATTACCATTTGTTCCGATCTCTTCAACACGCTTTTGCTAGAAAAAAATTGGTCTCAAAAGAGGACTGCGGAAGGCACTTGGACCAGTTTTTCAAGGATAAATCCCCGGAATTTTACAACAATGGGAATAATGGTTCTGGCCGCAAAATGGCAGAAGGAGTAATAAGATGTTTTTTAATAAAAAAAAATGATGTGCATTTTTAATTAAAAAACGCTCAATACTTTTACCCCAACTCAATATAATTTTTGAAATAATTTGAAAATACATTTTTAAATAATCCTTTTTTTTTGTTAAACATAATTTGAAACAAATACAAATTTTAATTTAAATTTTTAATTGAAATTTAAATTTTTTTAAATTTAATTTATTTAAATTTAAAACAATTAAAAAGTTGAAATTTAAAATATTTCTATAATTATAAAAACCTAAAAAATTTAGATTAAAAACATGCGAAATACATTTTGAATCTTTTTTTTATAAAATTTAAATTTTAAAAAAGAAAAGTATTTTTGTATTATAAAAAACTTTGAATGTTAAATGTTTTAAAAATAATAAAAATATAAAAATTGAATTAATTAATTAATTTAAATTTAAAACAATTAAAAAACTTAAATTTTTAATTTAAATTTTTTTTCATATAATTAATTAAATTAAATTTTAATTTTAACAATTAAAAAGTTTAAATTGAAAATATTTTTATAATTATAAAAATCAAAAAAATTAGATTATAAATCATGCGAAATACATTTTGAATCTTTTTTTATAAAATTTAAATTTTAAAAAAGAAAGAAGTATTTTTCTATTATAAAAAAATTTAAATGTTAAATGTTTTATTAATAATAAAAATATAAAAATTGAATTAATTAATTAATTTAAATTTAAAACTATTAAAAAATTTAAATTTTTAAATTTTAATTTAAATTTTTTAAAATTTAATAAATTTAAATTTAAAACAATTAAAAGTTTAAATTGAAAAAATTTCTATAATTATAAAAATCTAAAAAATTAGATTATAAAACATGCGAAATACATTTTGAATCTTTTTTTATAAAATTTAAATTTTAAAAAAGAAAGAAGTATTTTTGTATTATAAAAAAATTTGAATGTTAAATGTTTTATAAATAATAAAAATATAAAAATTGAATTAATTAATTAATTAAAATTTAAAACAATTAAAAAGTTTAAATTGAAAATATTTTTATAATTATAAAAATCAAAAAAATTAGATTATAAAACATGCGAAATACATTTTGAATCTTTTTTTATAAAATTTAAATTTTAAAAAAGAAAGTATTTTTTTATTGTAAAAAAATCTAAATGTTAAATATTTTCTTAAGAATAAAAATATAAAAATTGAATAATAAAAAAGGCTAAATAATTTTTTTTGAAATATTTTTTATTATAAAAATTTAACAGAAACAGTTTTCAGACAAGTACATTTTTTGTTTCTTTATAAAAAATCTGTAAAATTTTTTTTTAATTTTTACTAAATCTACTAAAAACAACGAGTTCGAGTCAGTTCTTAGAAATAAAATAAAAAATTTAAATTGTATAAAATTATTATCTAATGCTAAACAATGAAATTTAAAGAAAATATATTTTTAATAATATTATAAAAGAAAAAAATCATAATTATAAAAATAATAAATAAAAATGTATTACAAAATCAATTTTCAACAATTATTTTTATTTTGTTTAAATATTTAATCATATTTTGTGTTGTTTTTGTTTCAATTTCATTTGATTTGCTTTTAAGCTCACTTTGCCTGCTAGTTCAACAATTCATGTTAGCCCTTTGTTACTTCTTGCTTATTTACTACTTAATTTGTTGTTAGCATATTTACTAAATTTTCACTAAATTATTTGTGTATTTTTGTTTTAATTCATTTGGAACTTAACTACAAAAAACGTTTTGCCAAAAACTTACACTTTGCTAGTTTTTTGTGGTTTTTTTGTTTAATTTTTTTTCAACACTTATTGTTAATTAATATAATTTGTTTAATTAAATTGTTTGTGTACTGTTTTTTATTTTGGCTACTTAGCACTTATAAAATTCGCTTTTTTCCATATTTATAAATATTACACAGAGTTTATTTTCATGCTTTTGTGTGTTTGTTTTTGTTTGTTTGTTTTGTTTGTTTGTTTTGTTTTGTAGTTTTGTTGTATTTTTGTGTTTTTTTTTAAACTTTAGGATATTCAGTAATTGTTTGTCTTCTCAGTGTACAATTTGCATGTTGTTTTGTTTATTTGTTCAACAATTTTTTTAAAATCATTTTTAGTGTCGTCGCACACTTGTGGCGAATTTTCATTAAATTTACAATTATCATCTTTTCAACTTGTTGGTATTTAATTTATTTTACAAAAAAACAAAAATATTGCTGTGCGCTGTGCAGTCAGAGGAGCTCGAGGCACGAGGGCTGCAACGTGAAGTGGGTTCAGTGAATAAACAATTTGAGTTATAATTTGGCTTTCATCAATATGAGAATACGATTTTCTGTGTGAATAATTGAAATTTCATTTCTGTACAACTGTTGCATATTAATGTTGTTCGGGGTGGGCGGGTGTTGTTGGTTGGCCTTAAAAATTTTGTTTGTAATTATGGTTTACGTGTGAGCGCAGAAAATTAATTAACATTTTACAAAGTCCATTAGAAAATGTCAGGGTTTTGCTGAGAGATATAATTGGATTTGAGTTTTGAAGATACAATTAAATGGCATTTATGTCTAATTGTGTAAAAAGCTTAGAAATGGTCTAATAATAATTGTGTAAGTTGTTTTGTTGTTGTTTGTGAAATGTTTTATTTAATATATTGTAAATTAACCTTTTAAAGAGAGGAAGAACTTCTTCTTCTATGAAATTGTCACACAATTCTGCATTATTAAAAAAAGGAAAGACTCAACTCGATAGCAGGCCTCGATAGTAAAGCGGATAGCACGCTGGTTCAGTTAAAGGATTATTTCCTGAGGAAAGCGGGTAGTACTATAGGTGGAGCAATCTTTCCAGCTGCAGAGTGGCTCGACAGATCTGGTCACGCTACAACTCTCACAGAACCAACGATCTGCTGCTAAATTCTCGTAAGAATATCTCTAGGCTAACAGCCGTGATCACTGGTCACTGGCTAATTGGTCTACATGCGCGTGATTGGGAATCCCCCACAACCCTTTTTGCAGAAGCTGCAGGGAAATCAACGAGAGGGAATCACTCGAACACTTTCTCTGCGGCTGCCCTGCTTTGGCTTTTAAAGGACTAAATTCCTTGGGGAACAGTCTGACTAGCTCTCTAGCTGATCTGTCTGAGACAAGACTGAAATGCATCAAGTCCTATTTGGACGATGCGGGTTGGCTTTAAGGCCCAGTATCTTCTCCCACGCGGGGAAGGCCCAGTCGAGGAGGCGACAACAAAACAGCACATAGTGCTACTTGAGTGTGCTCAGAGAGCACGCCTAGCCACACCTAGCAAGCTGGTTTCTCATACCAGAGGTCCTAGGTTCGATTCCTAGCTCAGGGTTTCATAGAAGCCGCCTAAGTGTGTCTCATACAGAGGCAGCCACTATAACCTTTCTATCTTCCTATGGGTCAACTTCTTCTTGGAGAATTCATGGTAACTGAGCAAAAGGACTATTCACAGTCTACTAGGCTTCGTAAGGTGCTCAAACTGATTCAACTAGTGGTGAATTTTATCTTAAAACACACTAAAATGTAGCTAGAGATTGCAGCTTAATGAATTAATATCAATGTTCCCAAAATCCTATAGGAATCATGAGCAAATTAATGCATCAGGGTATCTTTGAAAAGCTGCCTACTCCAAACTCTTATAAGTTCATAAGTATATGTTAAAAATAATCTTCTTAAAACGAAGCTGGAATCGTAAGCCTTCATAAATGGAGCCAACCTCTTCGCTCCACCTATATAGTTGCATTCGATTTATATGGACTACATTGATACTTTTGCACAATCAGTGGTCAGAGTTCAGTTGTCAGTGGTCAGTCAGACTGGATTTTTCAAGTTCTCAACATGATTTCAAGCACCCAAACATTACAGCATACTTTTAGGGCGCTTTTCTGTAGGCTTCTTATCCATTGGGTGCCGTGGCTTAAAGGCTTAGGAGGTAATGAGACATTGGACACAATTGTGTGGGCCTTCCAGTTGATTCAGAAGATCAGCTAATGTCACTTTACTTTCTACAGAGACTTGGAGAACTGTATAAAAAGAAAGGCAGGGACTAGGTGTAGGAACTTAACTATCTGCCAAGCTGTACAAACTGCGCAATTGGACTATCTTGTTGAAACTGCAAAACTGCCATAGGTGTATTAACGGGACACGGCCTTCTAGGGCCTCATGCGCATAAAATGTATTAAACAGACAGGAAAAAAGTTACAGAATGTCCAAAAAGACGAAGCTTTGGAGAGCTCAAGACAACGCTTGGCAATCTTAGGGGCACACAAGTTTGCCGTACTAGAAGAAGTGGCGTTACTAGGCCTGAAGTCTTTGCTGAAGTTTGCCAAAAGCACTGATCAGTCTCAGGGATCACTAATACAACTCATAAACAGATCTCCATGTGGCCCCTACGGGACATGGGTGTTGAAAACTCATACACATAAATCGAAAAAACTAACACATTCACACAGAAGGTGATGGAAACTTTGATCCGCAGTGATAGCCAGATGATGGGTCAAGTGAGCATCAGTGTCCCGCAGGGGCATTGCTAAGGATCCAATAAGTGTCTGTGTGGGATAATACGTAGTCAACCAGTTATACCAACTAAAGCAAAGCAAGTTGTGTAGCATACTTTTAGGCACTCGCTTCATGCAAAGCTTTTGTCTTCAGCATATTTTAAACTCCAAATCTAACCATGTGCCCCAATGTTGTAGCATATCTTTAGGCTGCCATCTCAACAAGCGACACTTTGAATTTGAGTTTAAATTTCCGCTGTACGGCATCAAAGAGATTTCAATTTCAATTCAACGATGGAAATCAATTTTAATAACAATTGAAGTTGGCGCATTTTGTGTGTGTGTTGCATGGCCGACAAAGTTTTATTAGTTGCAATTGTTGTCTGTCCTTGTGCGCAACCACAAAATTCCCACATTCCAGTGCAGCTAGCAGCCACTAACGAGCAGCATAGATTTATGTGTCTGTGCAAGTTTTTCAACATTAAAAAGGAAACAGCGCAACATTGACTACAAACAAGAAGAAGAAAATCACAAAGCGCTGCAAAGTATGCACTAAAAAAATGCGAATACATATAAGTAAATAGAAGCGCCACAAGTGCTGTCAGTTGGTTGAAGAAGAATTTCATTTTGCAATAGTTTTTTGCTGTCATATTTAAGCAGAAGGGGAAATTCTTCAATTTAGAAGTTGGCGCCAGCGGCCAACAACGAGGCCAACGACGACAACGAAGTGAATGCAACAGCCAATAGTTTTCATGGATTTCCTTTTGGCAATGGCTTCCTGGCGTGCGGTGATAGATATTGCAATACTATGAAGGCAGCTGCCAGTTGGCGAGAGTGTGCCGTGTTTGCACGCGCGCATTGCATACTTCAAGGCGTGTGTGCATTTGTGCAACCATAACGAAAGGAAATAATATGAAATTGATGGCGTTATTTGTTTCTGCTGCTATCTGGAGACTATCTGTGTTTGTGTGTGTGTGTGTGAGTGTGTAGAGCACGTTGTCAATTTAACGGCGAACTATTTGGGCGTAACTGCATTTGGCTTGTTGACAACGACAAACAACTAATAAGTAGTACAACATGTTGCTTCGCTTGTGGCTTGTGCCCTAATGGCTGGTTGTCAGTGTCTTCTTAAGGTTGTGTTGTAGTTGTTGTTGTTGTTGTTGTGTGCGCGCACATTGTCAACTTGCAATGTGCACTTTGATTTTCTAAGCTGCTTTGCTGCTTCGCTGCTGTCTTGCAGTCGGCAAAGCAATGCTTCTGCGCATTTTAATACGAATTTACAGGGCACTCAGCTAATGTTGCAGCTCTGCACTTGCATTGTCTTTTGCTGCCAGATTGAATGCAATTTCGTGCAAGTGAATTAATGTACGAATGCCTAATAGATTCTGTGCCATTTCAGGTATTTCCAGATATCTCAGTCAGTACGGCCCACGTGAACATTTCTGCGAACATTTCTGCGAAGCGTTGGTATTCAACTTGAACTGGACTTGAGTTGCAATTGAGCAGAGCATTCAATTATGCAAATTTCGGAAAGTTCAAATAAGTTTACAGTTGAGATTAGTTTACAGGTTTAATTAAATTTTGATTAAGTTTGAATTAATAAATGAATTCTCGTTTTAGAAACAATAAGTCAACAGAAATCGTTGAAGCTGAAGTAGAGGAAGGGAAAACGTAGATATATGAAAGGGAAACTAAAGCATCGCTACGTTGACTATAGTCAAAGCGCATCATGGACAGTCACTGGACTTTCATTTTGATTACAAATGTTCAAAAAGTAATTTCAAATTAATTTCACATTCAATTTGGCCACCTTTGCTTCAACAATTGAGCAGTGTTTTGCATACAATTGGCCACCTTTGCTTCAACAGTTCACTGCTATTTTGCATACATTCTCCCCCTTTTGCCAGCCCAGCCGACGCTCCATCAACCATCAGCGCACAGCAACAATTGTGCACCGCTGTTCGCTGTTGGCGTTTGCAATTTGCTTGGCAAACTATTTGCTATTCAATGCTTACAAAAAGGAGAAAATTACAGCGCGCTGACTCTCAACAACGACGCATACCTGGCTGCAATATTTTGTCGCTCGTTATTTGCCACTTACCGCATGTCGTTAAGTATTTTGCATAGTTTTGGCAACAATTTCAATGCGTTCGTTTTTTTGTTGTTAGCAGATTTTAAGCGAAAATTGTTGGCTGCATTTTCAACACAAACAATGCGCTGCGATAATATTTACAAGCGCAGCGTGTTGACTTTACGCGAATCGGACGTGTTGGCATGTCAAAGGCGCAACGATGCTGTGGCTGCCATTTGCGGCAACAGGCAACAACAGTTAGAGCATTCAGAGCCTGAGGCGCTTCTTGTGGGCAGTGCAGGAGTTGATAGGGGGTTGGCCAGGGAGCGGGAAGTGCTGGAGGGGCTGGCATTCACAGCTAACGAGCCTCACTAACGTGTTGCGTTTTAGTATGTTGTTGTTGTTGTTGCCACACCTAATGCCGCTGCCGCCGCCGTTGTTGCTGCGCTGGTTGCCGCTGTTGTTGCTGCTGTTATTGTTAGCTGCTGCTTGTTGTAAGCGTGCAAGATTTTCTCATTTCCCGCGTTGCTTGGCGTCGTTTCCGAATAGTCCAATGTGCGTGTTGTGGTTGCTGTTGTTGTTGTGCGTGTTGTCGCCAATGCTGCTGATGATGACATTCGGTTGCTGTTGTTGTTTGTTGTACGACTGGCGGCATCTCGAATGCGCGTCAAAATGCGCACAAATGCGCTGTTCACAAAGCTCATTACTGCATAGTCGCTGCGTAGTTGCTGTTGTTGGTGGTGTTGGTGTTGCTGACGGCGCTGCTCATGCTGCTGTTCGTGATGCTGCTGCTGCTGCTGCTGTTGCTCATGTTCGTGTTCATGTTGTTGCAGCTGCGGCGGCCATTCCAAAGTTCGACTGCGATCGAAAATGCTGATCTGTTATGGAATTTGGTGCGCATGCGCGTTCAATTGCGTCGGCGTCGCCATTAGCGATGCCGCTTCCGTGAAATTTTTACCTCGTCCCCTTTCCAGGGTTTCCTTTGTAAGGCGCTCATTCTCCAGGCGAACTGCGAACATAAATAGAGCAAAATTTGGCACATTAAACATTTCAGGTTATGCAGAAATTTATGTTTGAGATTGAGGTTAGTTGAAGTGTGGAGAGAAAGAATTTTAAGTTTTACAACAAAAGGCAGCCACTCGAGACGATGTACACTTTTCAATTGTATTTGTATTTGCTCATGAATTTTATTACCTAAATTTTTTTTAATTTTTAAGTTGTTTAATATTTTCAACACATTATGATTTTGGCTTTTTGTAGTAGTTTTTGTTGGCTTCTGTCTAAACTGCGATTGAAGTAAATGTCTGTTGATGAGTTTTTTTAAACTCTCATCAATCCAGACTATTTACTTTAAGCCCAGTTCAACATAACTTGAAGGATTTTGTAAAATTTTTTGTTAATATTTAAGATTACTCGTATATTGTTTTTGTTTTGATATTTTGAATATGGAAAGTTAAACGATTCGATTTAATTTGAGTCGTTCGCAGTTGTTTTTATGATATTTTCACATATTTTGAGTTTTGGGTTTTGAAGTATAAAATAAAAAATAAAATTTTTGTATATATTTTTATTTTTTGTTTTGTTTTTTATGTTTTTTTATATAATATAGAAAATAAATTAAAAAATTTTTCTTTCCGGTAAATTTACTATATTGTTGATACATTAAAAAAAAACATATCGATCTTATTTTTTTATTTTATATTTTATTATTTGCAGACTTAGCATACAAAATCATAAAAAAATACTTAATAGTCTAAAAACTAAAAATAGACTAAAAAATTATGTGATTTGTAAACTTTGAATTTCATTGTTTCACTGAAATAAGTAAGTTTGGCTTTTTTATGATTTTATCTACTGTTATGTTTTTTCCCATAAACTTCTTGTAAATTGGTTACCTTGTCTGTTGGTTTTTTAACACTGAAAACATACTTTCTTCAATTCTGAAGTCTCTCATTGCCTTAACCCTCTCACAAGCTGATGAGAGCTCTTATAAAGATCTTCACGGCTTGCCTTGCTCATAGTTACATTCCAACTCTTTGGCGACAGGTCAGAGCGGTCTTCATTCCCAAACCAGGGAAAGATGACTATACGCTTGCCAAGAGCTTTAGGTAAATCAGCCTGACTTCTTTCATGCTGAAAAGCTTAGAGCGAATGGTAGAAAAGCACATCCGAGCAAAGGTGCTGACAAGAAGCCCACTTGGTAGAAACCAACACTCTTACCAGAGTGGAAAATCATGCGACTCAGCCCTACATGACATCGTATCCAAGATTGAAGTAGGGCTGGAAGCTGACCAGTACACTTTGGGCGTCTTTGTGGATATGGAAGGGGCTTTTGACAATGCAACCTTTGACTCGATATGCTCAGCAGCCAGAATGCATGGGGTAAATGAGACCTGATAAGGTGGAACCGCTCTAAGCTCTCCGAGAGATTGCTAACCGTTGGTAAGAGTGATAGCAATTCGGTCACGGCAGAGGTCAGACGGGGATGTCCCCATGGTGGTGTCCTCTCTCCGCTGCTGTGGTGTTTCGTGGTCGACTCTCTACTAAGGGATCAGGATGCAGGATTTCGAAATTCATGTCCAAGCATAAGCGCACGATGTCAGTGCACTAGTATCAGGACGATCCCTCAGGATGATTTGAAAAAAAATGCAGAAAGTCCTGGATAAGATAACTGGTGCACAAAACAGGGTCTTTCCGTCAATCCCAGTAAAACCACTCTGGTCCTATTTACCAGGAAGCGGAAGCTGGATGGTCTCGAACTGTCAGTACTGAAAGGTGTTACCCTCAGTCTATCCACGGAGGTGAAAAATCTAAGGGTAATCCTAGATAGGAAACTAATGTGAAAGATGCATGTCTTGACGAAGGTAGACCGTGCGCTAAAGGTTTTCCAACAGTGCCGTCGAGCTTTTAGCAGACCTGGGGCCTGAAGACTGTGGTGGTCCTTTGGATATATACCGCACTCAGCAGGTCCATAATTACGTACGCATCGGTAGTCTGGTGGAGACGAAAAATGGTTAAGTCCACAGTTTTGGCTCTGAACAGACTACAAAGAAGTGTATGTATATGCATTACGGGTGCCATGACCTGCTTCCCCTGGTTCTAAAAGTTCAAGAGGAGGCGATGATAACGACATGTCGGCTGTATTCCTATGGATACTGGCACGACAACAAGGGCTCGGGTCAAGAAATCTTCAAGAGGTTGTCAGTGCAATATCCGTTGCTGCTGGCCCCTAAGGATTGCCTAATACCCGTAGTATCTTTTAGGAGAAACTTTGAAGTGAGGTTCCCAACGCGCGGCCAATGGGATAACCCAGAGGCGATGCTAGGGGACCTGACGGATATTTTCTTCATTGAAGGGCTGGATGGCACCTCGAAGGTATTGTCAACTGCTACTACTCTCTGGGCGGGCTGACTACCGTCTTTCAGACGGAAATCTTCGCCATTCTGAAGGTAGCGAAATGGCTAATCGAGAGGAAATGGTGCGGAAACATATAGAAGTCTGTAGTGACCGTCAAGATGCACTTAAGGCCCTGGAGAACGCACGTGTTACCTCTAAGATTGTCCAAGAATGTAAGATGAAGCTAAAATCAGTCGCGAGACGTCGTAATAAGTTCCAACTTATCTGGGTTTCGGGACACTGCGATGTTCTAGGTAACGAAACTGCCGATGAACTGGCTAACTGTGGATCAGGGTGCACACCTATGGGACCAGAACCAATAATCGGCACCAGTCTAGCAGGAACCCTGGACTGGATCAAGTCCTGTGTAAATAATCTACATAGAGAACGTTGGTCTAGCTTGGGAAGCTGTAAAACTGCCAAGTTTTTTGTGAAAAGCCCAAACAGGAAAGCAGGGAATTTCCTCCCTAAGCTGAGAAGGAAAGACCTCCGAAGAATGGTCGGGTTAATCACAGGACACTATCTATGGGGGCGACATATGACGAACAAGGGCATCATCCAAGATCCGACTTGCGTGTCTTGCTTGGAAGAGATAGATAGTACAGAGTACTTTCTCTGTGCATGTCCTGCCTTCTCAAGAACGAGATCGCGCAAGCTGGGTTCAGATGTTATGAGAATGGACGACGTTCATTATCTCGCCCTGTGTGTTCTCCTGATATTCATTAATGAGTCCGGGAAATTTGCACAGGAGAACTCATAACTCTCTCTCCCTTTCCATCCAATTTCTCTTTTTCTTTTCCCATTGCCGTCTCCTTTATCAACCTTTTTCCTGAGCCTTAAGTAAAATGGGCTATAAAGCCTGAGTGCTTGAAGTAATGACCTCCCTTAGGTTATTACCTCGACTCCCCTTCACATCCATACACCCATCCATCTTCATAGCTTTAAAGTGTTTTTAGCATTAACAAAATTTCCTTTAAACATGAACGTGATGAAAAAATTTTAGTAAAGTAGGTTAACATAAAACTGTGAAGTTAATACTAAAAGCTTTGAATGCTTAACTAAAAAAAATAAAAAAAATTAAATATTATAGAATATTCTGACAAAACTAAACTTGCACTATGTGTGTTTTGATTAAAAACATCTCTATATAAAAAAAGGCAAAAAAAAACACACATTGCACTATTTAACGAAAAATATTTCAATATTGAAAATTTTTGCACAAAATTTTTCTCATATTTCTCGTTCATGGCAGAAAGAATATTAAAGTGCGCGCAATGTTGTGGTAGCAATTTTTCAAAATAAACGTAATAACAACAACAAAATATTACATATGCCTTGCTACCACTGCTCGCCAATGCGCACAACAACAACAAAAACAGAAAACAACACACACACAAAAGCACAACAACAACACACTGACACGTTGTTCATTGTGTTGAGCGGCAAATTAAATTTTCCGTCTATGCTGTGGGACAGTGGTGCATACAGGATTTCATTTGGTGGAGGAGGGGTGGGCGTTGCACATTTTGCACCAGCAATTTTTGTATTTGAGGGGTTTTGGAAACCTCAAACCCCCCTTTGTGCTCCACTGCTGTGTGCAATGCACAACAAAGGCAGTTTGGTGTTTGATGTTGTTGTCGTTCTTGTTGTTATTTTTGTTGTTGATGTTTCTGTTGTTGTTGTTGTTGCTTGCACTGTTGGTTTTAAGGTGTCACGAGTCTGGCAAATACGCCGCATTGTATGTGTCAATATGTCAGTGCAAATTACTCATACGCCACGTTGTCGCATCCGAACTCTGCACACAAATTACTGAAAATTTAATTAAAAAAAATGTGGTTGCTACCACACACACACAGTGCAAGTCAGCAGGTAACTGTAAAAGCAGGTAACTGCACGAAAAAGTTAATAAAAATAGTTTCAAACATGGCAAACACAAAAAAAAAGTTATGTTACACAAAGGAGCGCTTAAAGCAACACTGGCGAAAAAAATATTAGCAATTATGCAACAACGAGTATGGAAAATATTTACTACAGGTAATGCTGCATGTGTTGAGCGTGTAATCGCTTGTTTGTTGTTACAAATTTACACAACAACAACTAGGCAGCATGTACAGACATAAAAAGCGGACACATTGTGGCGTTTGTAGCTTTGGAATTTATTGAAAAATATACAGGTTTTTTTCGGTAAAGTTGTAAGGTTTACTATGGCATTTTTCATGAATTTATGTTGTCGAATAATTGACTTGTCCAATGCTGATAAAAGGTATGAAAGGCTGCATTGCAACGAATATGTGACAAAAAAAAAATGAAAAAATACGAGTCAAAGTATGAGCAGCAAATATTTGATGGCAGCATTAGTGGGCACTTTGGTTGGTTTATTCGAAGCGTTTTTTATGTTATGTTAATTTTGATAAAAATTAAAAATTTTCCACACAAAATTTACTGCATACTTTATGTTTCATATGGCGGTCCTGGACAGTGGGTTTTATGAAAAAAATTAAAAACAAAAAGTGGTCACTAAATAAATAATTCACCATGACATGAAAGAGCTGCAGGATTGCCATTTGCTGTATAAAAGGTAGCATAGTGTTTGAATGATAGTTGGAAAATGTTCAATAAAGCTTCAGGTTGGTGCTTGAAAATGTCACACTTCAGTTTGCATGCAAATTCAACCCTGTATGTAAACCCTGTATGTAATTGCATGCGCTGTGGGATTTACTGCTCCTGTCAGTCTTCGTAAAATCGTTGCTTTTATTATGCTTTTTAGTGAAATATTTTGTACTTCACTGTACAAAAGTAAAAGTTGCACCAAAATTTCGCAGATGTAGAATTATTTTTGGTTATAGAATGATCACAGAAATCGTTCATTTTAACCTTAGCTGCATAGTTGTTAAAGTCAATAATAAAAAATGTTGAAAATCTTAAGACTTATAAAGAAAAGCTGATTATGGCAACACTAACAAACACAAACTTTAGTCGGCTGCAATCTTCAAAAAGAAATTGATTTTGCAAAATTCAGCTAGCATTTTTTTTATCGACTACAGTACTACCGACCAGTCTAGACTGATTCCCGGTCAGATTCCATTAACCCAAAATTATCTCACAGTGTTATAAGCAAACGGAAGAAAGGAGGAAGATTTGAAGACACTCTATGCGACATAATCCAGAGAGACCTACAGTTTTATGCCGATTCCGAACGGCGAGTTGGGAGCTTTTGCATAGGCAATTTTACTGTCAGAGGTTTGCCATTTCCTGCTAAGAGGACAGCCGCCGAAAGAAAATTTCTTGTTTTTATTTTTTTTCGGTGTTAACGTAACGGAGAATTGAACCTGGATTCGTACGTCGCATTTGACTCGCGGCCTAACGCACTAGCCAGCTGAGCTGCGGCGGCTCAGACTCGAAGTTACTCTGGAATAAGCATGCGGAGGCTGTTATCAGTAAAGCAACAAAGGCAGTCATGATATGCAGATCCTTAGCAGGCAAAACTTGGAATATAAACCGAGCATACTGAAATGGATGTATACTATGATTGTGAGGCCAGTACTCACATATGCAGCAGTGGCATGGGCCCCAAGAGCCACACTCACGACAGTGAGGAAAAGGCTCGACTAGGTCCAGCGACTTGCGTGCACGTGCATTGAAGGAGCTATGAGAACCTGTCCCACGGCGGCACTGAAGGTGATACTTAACATATCGCCATTGCACGTAGCAATTGAGATGGCGGAAAAGCGTACAATCCTTGGATTGGCCAGAACCAGTAAAGGGGTGGATCACATCGTTAAGCATAGAGACTTAGATGTGCTTTCCACTAGTAACCCTTATGTTTTGTATCCGATGGATACAATAACAAGAACATATAACTACGAAAAACACTTTGAAGTTTATATGAGCAATGAAGTAGACTCAAGCACTATGAGCCCATAGGGAAAGGTTAGGTTATGTTAGCTGGCTGGCCTGGTTGGCCACGCATAGACCCTATTGGGTCCTTAGCGATACCAGTTGGAGCTCCTTAGTGTTGCGTATCGTCGTAGAAGTGATCGGTGAGAATGCGGATATTCCTAGCGAAGTTCAGTAGCGATTTAATGTCGTGCTTGGGGACCTCTCCCAACCCAGAGAAGAATGGGGCCCCGAAGTAAGTAAAGCGTAGTCTTAAGATGGCCAGGCAGGAGCAAAGTATGTGCTCCAGGGTTTCCTTGGCAGCATTTTCTTTGCATTTCCTGCCTTCATCCGACTCAGTGATTCCCATCTTTTGCGCGTGAGCCGCTATCAAGCAGTGCCCCGTTAGTACGCCTACGATGGCTCTGCAGTTCTTTCTTGGTAGCGAGAGAACGAATCTCGTGAGCTTTTCATCGAATTGCTCGAGCATTATTTTAGCCCATAGGGAAAACACCCAGGATATTCCAGGCTGAATTCTCTGCGTGCAAGTCAACCTCGAATGTGCGTACAGAGGGCAGGACATCGTCATCTGCTTTGACAGCCAAGCAGCCATCAAAGCACTAATCTCATATGAGATAACCTCAGGATAAGTGCTGAAATGCATTGAGGCATTGAATGCACTGGGCAAATGCAACCAGATGATGAAGATCCTCTGGGTTCCAGGACACAGAGGTATCGAAGGAAACGAGGAAGCGGACAGCCTTGCTAGAACCACGGCAGCCACGCCCCCCTAGGACCTGAACCCTTTATTCGGCTGGGCAAAAGCGCCATAACGGGTCACTGAGACTTGAGGAAAGGACCAGGAACACAGAACACTGGACTAGCGCCTCCGCTCTCAGGCAATCGAAAATCTATATCTAAATCTAAATCTAATAGAGTGAAGAATGCCTCAAACTTAGGAGAAATCAGCTTAGACAGGTCACAGGTCTTCTTAATGGGCATTGCAGTTTGCAATCAGGATGGAGCAGGTAAGCATTTGTAGACTCTGCGAAACAGCAGAGGAGACTCCCGAACACATCATAATGCACTGTAATGCGGCTTGTCGCAGCAGGTTGCGTTACCTGGGCCAGTTTTGGATTGCAGAAGAGGACATTAAACATCTAGATCCCCGCGAGTTACTAAGTTTCATTAGGGAGTAGGGCTAGGGGATGTACTCTAACATTTGAAAGGGGCACAATAGATCAATCCTGGTCTCAGTGCAGTTTACCCTAATCAATTCTATTCCATAATCAAAAAAGCGTGTTTCAGTCTGTTGTCAACGCTGCTTTTGTTTGTCCACTTTTGAGTTTTTTTATTGCCAAATTCAAATTGGCAAGTTGGCAGAAGTTTAAACTGAAATATATCTAAAGAAGGATTTATTCATTCACTAATTTATTTATTCATTCATTTATTCATTCATTCATTTATTTATAACCAAATTAGAGTCAAAGTACACTGGGTGCCAGCTCTTGTGCCGTTCTATATTGAAACAAATGCAGCATTTTGTTTAATTGGAAAAATTCATACCAACTTTTTATGCTAATTAATCTTACTGAATCTCATTCTGTACATTTTGTAAAATGTTCACAATGTTGAGGCAAACATTGCAGAATTGAATTAAATTGATTAACAAATGAAATTTATTCAAGCTACGAGTACTTTTGGTTTTTTTGTTCAACAATCTGGCTCTGATGTTCAACAGTTTCCAGCTACATTGGCCGCCAAGCAAAAATATTTTGCATAAAATGAAATCGGAAATTATTAGTATTTTTGTAAAATGTTCGTAATGTTGAGGCAAACATTGCATATTGAAATATATGTATTTTTTTTTTAATTATTTCAATTAATTTAAGCTTCGAGTATTTTAAGCTGTTTTAGTTCAACAATCTGGCTCTGATGTTAAAAAGTTTCCAGCCACATTGGCCGCCAAGCAAAAATATTTTGCATAAAATGAAATCGGAAATTATGATTTTTGTAAAATATTTGCATTGCATAGTGAAATATATTTAGTGTTTTTTTTAATTATTTAATTAATTTAAGCTTTGAGCATTTGTAGCTTTTTTTTGTTCAACAATCTGGCTCTGACGTTGAAAAGTTCCCAGCAACATTGACCGCCAAGCAAAAATATTTTGCGTAAAATGAACTCGGAAATTATTATGATTTTTGTAAAATGTTCGTAATGTTGAGGCAAACATTGCATATTGAAATATATGTAGTTTTTTTTTTTAATTATTTCAATTAATTTAAGCTTCGAGTATTTTAAGCTGCTTTAGTTCAACAATCTGGCTCTGATGTTAAAAAGTTTCCAGCCACATTGGCCGCCAAGCAAAAATATTTTGCATAAAATGAAATCGGAAATTATGATTTTTGTAAAATATTTGCATTGCATAGTGAAATATATTTAGTGTTTTTTTTAATTATTTAATTAATTTAAGCTTTGAGCATTTGTAGCTTTTTTTTGTTCAACAATCTGGCTCTGACGTTGAAAAGTTCCCAGCAGCACTGGTCGCCAAGCACAAACATTTTGCGTGTGTGTGTGTGTGTGTATACAGAGACACACACACACACATGCATAATAATTTTAGACCAATTATAACTCAGCCTGTGGGCAAACACGCTTAAATTGCTTAAACGCATTACAACGCACAAAGTTTCAGCTGCATTGGAACACATCACAAACACACACATGTATACATGATTACATACATGTATGCAGTACATGTGTGCAAGCAGTACATCTGCTAATAGTACTGCAGAAAAAAATCTGCAGATTTGCTTTTGTGTGGTCTTGAAGCTGTTCGCAGTGGCAGCAAAATTGAGTTGATTAAAAATTTAGGCAGCTTGCTATGTGCAGCGCGCTGACTTGACTTGCGGTAGCGGTGTCACTTAAGTCAAGGGGAGCCTGGACGGGGAAATATGAATATTTGATGGGGTATTAGTAGTGCCAGCAGGGATTAGTGTGCCAAGTTGGCCCGGCGGATGTTTGGCCCCCATTTTTCAACCAAATATGAACAATAGAGAAATTTCATAATTGACTAATTTCATAGTAAGTAAATATGTATGTGTGTGTTTAATTTCAATACAAGGTAATGTAAGGCAGTAGTTGCATAATTACTCAATCAATATTAAAGCTGCAGGTGATAATGTGCGCAATTTTATGCTAATGCCAACATTGGCTGCGGGCAATTTGCGCTCAAATCGGCAGCTGGCGCGCATTTGAATTGCATAAGTGGCGGGATAACATTTTCAGCAAATATTGAAATATATAATGCGTATAACTGTATAATGGGTCTAAATATATCAGCAGTATATTGTTTTGTGAATGGCAAAAATTATGCGACACATTATCATTGAAAATTTGCACAGTTCGGGCTGAGAGAAGGAGGGAGGCAAAACTCCAAACATTTTAATAATAACAAAGTTTTTTTAACTAAAAACGTATAAAATAGTCAGGAATGATTATACAGAGATATTTTTCAAAAATGCGTATAAAAATAGAAACAATTTAATCGATTTTAATTTTAGTATTATGCAAAGTTTCTTGGATGGAATTATTCATACAAAAATTCTTAAGTTGTAAATAGTTAGGAACTCCACAAAAAATATAAACAAACATGAGATGATCAACAACAAGAGCCAAGTTGATGAAATTACATTTAAAAACTTGACAAAAGATAAAAAAAAATCTGAAAAGATCATCAATAAGGGTCAGGTTTATGACCCCCTCTCCCGGCCTTCTCCCCCAGTGATTTAGTTACTTAGTTTTCCCAATTCATGGACAACGGTCAGTGACCTTGGAAGTGTCTTAGATTTTTTACTTCTTCTTTTTTCTGGCCAAAAGATTTCAGCTAATGAGTTTTGAACCCAAGGCACATTGTCCAATGATGATTAAAATGAAATGATTCTAAGTAAATGATACTTGAAATCAGTTTTTGCACCGATATTAATAATTCAAGGCAACATTTAACAAACTCTGGGAACATCTGAGTTCATCAAAAGTGTTAGAAGTTGTTGTAAGAGCTCAAGTCTCTGCTGAGGTTGACCATAATTTTAAAGAAACATAATTATAACTTACAAACAATTCTCATTCTGCAATCAAAACAGGCCCAACGGTTGTCGTAGAACTGTTAACAACAATTACGAAGTATCATTTTTATGGCTCATAAACAAGTCTTATATTGGTATCGCTTGGAATCTAAAAGGTCTTATGTGTAGACTCAACGGCTGTCGTAGGAATGCCGACCACAATTTTAAAGGATCATTGTTATGACTCTCAAGCAATTACCATCTTGTCATCTCTAGATTCATCCGACAGAAAGAACAATTATTTGCCAGGACTCAAATATCATCTAAGGTTAACCAAATCAGTACTACTAATCTTAAATGGTTCTCCAATTTCAATAACCAAAACAAGGTCTGGACTTTTCGGCTGTCATATGGATGTTCGAAAGATTCAGAAGGCTTTGGCATCCATATTAATAACTCCAGATTACATTTGACTATTTTGGGGCTTCTTAGTTGATTGGACCGTAAACAATTTCTTTGTTAGGATTCAAGTCTCAGGTGAAGTTTACCAAAAAAAACGTCATCTCCTCAGCGGAACTTTACGAGTATCTGGAATCATTACGGCCCAAAAAAGCCTTCGTTAGATTATGGGAAAAATTAGAAATGCATATATATTCAAGATCAGATCTAAAGATAAGAACTCACCCTTTCGGGACGGAGTTAAACTTTGAAATTCAAAATACTTTCAGTAGAAATATTCTCATGCTATAAAAGTTGGGGTTAGAAAATTATATTGGATGCTCACAAACTCTGAATCATCCTTTTATGCGGGAACACCGAAATCGAAAAAATATTTTGCGTGAGTGGTAAAATTTTAATAATTTTTTTGAGGGTCGTTAAAAACTTGCTGAGACGTATTATCCCAGTAGTCCCCAAAAGGTTAAGGCGCTCCCCTTTTCCTTTTCCTTTCCCCTTTTCTAAATATTTGTTTTTCAAGACGATCATCTAGAAAAAGTTGATTTGCAAATTATTATTATTTATTTGTAAATTTTTGTTCTGTCATAAACAGATCTGTGCGTTGTATCGCTAGGAACCCAAAATGGTATTTTTGGGGACTTGACTGCAAATCTAACCTAATCCATTAAAAGACTTTCAGATTTTTAACATTTCATATTTTCAGTAACGAGTGAATATTATAAAAATTTGTATTCATTATTGTTTTATTATATTTTTTCCGATTTGATGAGTTTGACAAAAACGTGCTATCAACAATCAAACACATCAATCTTTTTATATACATCAAATTTACTGTTAATATCTCTGAACACATCAAACTTACTCTCTGAATACATCAAACTTACTGTCAATCTCTCTAAACACATCAAACTTACTGTCAATCTCTCTGAATACATCAAACTATCTGTCAATCTTTCTAAATACATACTGCCAATCTCTTTGAACACATCAAACTTACTGTTAATATATCTGAACATATCAAACTTACTGTCAATCTTTTTGAATACATCAAACAAACTTATTGCTAATCTATATGAACGCATCAAACTTACTGTCAATCTCTCTGAATACAGCAAACTATCCGTTAATCTCTCTGAACACATAAAAACTTACTGCCAATCTGTTTGAACACATCAAACTTACTGTCAATCTCCCTGAATGTGTTCAGACTTACTCAAACTTACTGTTAATATCTCTGAATATATCAAACTTACTGTCAATCTTTCTGAAAACATCAATCAAACTTATTGCTAATCTCTCTGAACGCATCAAACTTATTGCCAATCTCTCTGAACACATCAAACTTACTGCCAATCGCTTTGAATACATCAATGAAACTTACTGTCAATCTCTCTGAACTTACTGTCAATCCCTATGAACACTTCAAACTATCTTTAAATCTCTCTGAACACATCAATCAAACTTATTGTCAATCTCTCTGAACACATCAAACTTACTGTCAATCTCTCTGAATACAGCAAACTATCTGTTAATCTCTCTGAACACATAAAAACTTACTGCCAATCTCTTTGAACACATCAAACTTACTGTCAATCCCCCTGAGCATATCAATCAAACTAATTGTCAATCTCTCTGAACACATACAAATTTACTGTCAATCTCTTTGAACCCATCAAATTTACTGTAAATATCGCTGAACACATCAAACTTACTGTCGATCTCCCTGAACACATCAATCAAACTTATTGTCAATTTCTCTGAACACATCAAACTTACTGTCAATCTCTCTGAATATAGCAAACTATCTGCTAATCTCTCTGAACACATAAAACCTTACTGCCAATCTCTTTGAACACATCAAACTTACTGTCAATCTCCCTAAACACATCAATGAAACTTACTGACAATCTCTCTGAACACATAAAAATTTACTGTGAATCTCTCTGAAGACATCAAACTTGCTATTAATCTCTCAGAACACATCAAACTTACTGTCGATCTCCCTGAACACATCAATCAAACTTACTATCAATCTCTCTGAACACATAAAAACTTACTACCAATCTCTCTGAACACATCAAACTTCCTGTCAATCTCTTTGAACACATCAAACTTACTCTCAATCCCTTTGAGTTCCTTCTCCTCTAATTGAGCACACAAACTTCACTCTACTTGCTTTTAGTGTCGCAATAGTTACGAAGCAGAGTGGTTAATGTTCACACTTTTAACACATACTTAAAAAATCTGAGCGCAGCCAAAAAAAAGAATGCAATCATTCTTAAGAAGAGACAGCCAGAACCAGACAGCGAAGACGAAGCTGATTTTCTGCGCGTTGAGCACTTTCGACAAGTTTACTGCACCATTAACGCGCGCACAGCGACAGCGGTTGTTGCTGTCGCTAATGTCAGCGAGCGCTGCTGTCAACTCGACGGGGGATTGTGGGGAGGAATGCAGCCAGCGCAAATGGTGCAACAGATGCAGCAAGGCAAAGTTTGCTGGTTGTGACAACACTGGACCGCGGCACAAACATTCAACCAAACTTGAGACAACCATATTTTCATTTGTTGTTGTTGTTGGAAAGAGAGAACAGAAAAAGTTTGAGTTTGATGAATAAAAAAAATGCATAAATTCTTGCAGCGAATTTATTGTTGTTGTTGTAGCGCAATTTAAAGAAAAAGCAGGCAGAAAAAATTCATGTAGCAAAAAAGAAATAAAATATTGCAACTACAACTGCAACTGAAGGGATTAGCAGAGCAAAGTAAAGCAAAGCAAAGTGAAGTGAAGTGATTTAAAGTAAAGTGTGGTAAGGCTGAGCAAAAAATTTGGCGCTAAAGAGCGAAAACGTAAGAGCAAGAAATATAACGGTAATGCTCAAAAAATAAACGTGCACTTTGTTTTGTTGGACAACACTGCACTTTCCAACAGCTCTGTGACGACTGCTGCTTTCACTTTTCTGCACACTGCACATAGAAAATTTTTGCATTGTTGTTGCATTGGGTTTTTTATGTTGGATTTTTTTTTATTAATAGTTGTTGTTGTTCTCAGCACATACACACATTGTTGCTGTTGTGATTATTTTATGTAGTAGTCGTTTGTGGTTGATGCGCGTTGTTGTTGTAGTTTTAGGGAAGCTGAATATTAGTTGTTGTTGTTGTTGTTGTTGTTGGTGGTGCTGTTGCTGACTTGTTGTCTCTGTGCCATGTGGGCACTGCGCTGCCAAGTGACTTCAACGTGCAATGGCGCAATTTTTTTGCGCTCTTCTTTCTTCTTGCAGCTTTTGTTGTAGTTTTTTATTTATTTTGAATTCTTTGTTTTTTCTTTGCATAGCATCGTGAAGCCATCCGAGCAGGCAATGTCACCAACATGCACAAACAGTTCAGGCAGATAACCTACATTCCAGGGCTAAAAATAAAATTGCAACACTGGTGGCAGCGTGTAAGGTGTGCGGGCGTTTGCAGTAGTTGTTGTTGTTGTGTTCTTTTGTAATTGTTGTTGCATTAAATGTTGTTGTACCTACTGCATGTCGAGTGTCGAGTAAAGGCGTGTGCGCTCCCTGAGCGCGTTTTGGTGTTGGTTAGTGAGTGTCTCTATGTGTGAGTGTGAGTGAGAGAGTGTCAGTGTGAGTGAGTGATGCTGTGCACCGCCACAAGGTTGCAACAACAGCTGCGCGCCGTCATCTGCATACATAAGTTATGCGCCGCGGCCGTGTCAACGCGCCAATGCAGCAATTTTACAATCTGTCAATGACGCGCAGGGAGCTTATTAAAATTCCTCTCGGAGCCGAGAGTGGAATTTCGATTAACAAAATGGCGTCGACAGCCATGTTGATGCTCTAATTGAAAGTGCTTCAATCAACCTGGTGTTGCTGTTGTTGCAACCTGCCGCGTGAGAAGTGTAGCAAACGCCGCACACGTTGCCACAAAATAAAAAGTTTATTTTGGGGGTAGAAATTATACCGTTAGTCGTACCGTTATAGTGCACAGGCGTCTCGCGCGCAAACGTGTAGATCTTCTTCGAGGGTTGATGATGCGACTGACCCGACGAGTGCGTCAGCGTCACAATGACGACGAGCACGCTGGCGCACACCAGACACAGAAAGACAGTCATCACAATGCAGACAATGCGTTTGCGTTTGCGGTCCGCCTCCTCGTCGTCGTCCGTCTCGTCGCTGAGCGACTTCTTCTTGAGCGCCTTGTGCGAGCCGCTCATGGACGCCTTGCGGCCGGCGACCTTGTGATGGAAGGGTCGCAGCACCTGCTCGAAGGCCGCGTCGCTCAGCTCGTAGGTGAGCGACGGTTTGCGCTCGAACGATGGACGTTTCTCTTCGATAAAGGCTGTGGCCGCCGCCGCTGAGGTGGGCGTCAGTGCGAGCGGTCGCGGGCTGCGCTTGATGTCGTCAATGGTGACGGCGCCGCCGGGACCGGTGCCGACGGCGCTCGACAGCGGCCGGCTGTTGCGTCGGTGGGGTGAAGTAAGCTCGAATTCGGCGGGCACAACAGGCGGCGGATAGGCGCTGTCGCCAATGAAGCTCTTTGACTTTTTGGTGGCGCTCAGCGTTTCCCTGTAGGTGCGCAGTCGCATGCTGGCGCTGTGCAGCGCCTTGGCCTGCTTGACGCTGGCGCTGGCGTTGGTGCCCTGGAAGGCAGCCGCGGCTGCTATGACGCCGGGCCGATGCACTTGCAGCTCCTCGAGATTGTTGGGCGACAGGTAGAGCGAGCGGCCGTGCTGTGCGCCGCGTTTAAAGTGATAGGCAGCCGCAGCTGCTGCCGCGGCGCTGTGCAGTTGCAGTGTTTGTGGCGGGTGCGCATGCGCCGCGGCCGCTGCCGCTGCCGAGGTGGATGGGCGACCGTCCAGCTCGAGGCTGTGCGAGCTGTGTTGGCGCGAGTGCGGATGGTCGCTGCGCTTTTTCAGGCTGCTGGATGTGGTGGGCGGGTGGGTGGCGCCGTGCTGGCCGCTGGTGCCATCCTCGAACGAGCCGGAACTTTTGCGCGCCAGCGCTGCGGAACGTTGCACGGCAGTTGCCGCTGCCGCTGTGGCCATGTCCACACCGACGTCCTCCATTTTGGTATGGCTGTTGCTGCGCGAGCGCGACTCCACAAACAGTTCGTTCTCGAGCGACAGATTGGCCTGCGTGAAGAGCGCCGGCCGGCCGTCCATCGATTCCATCAGTTCGTCGTTGAGCGACGGATGACGTATCTGCGATTCGATGACCGAATCGGGTTTGGTGCTGGGCCGTCGGCCGGGATCGTTGAAGGAGCGATGCGAGCGGCAGCCACGCCTGCTGGGCGACGGCGAGCGGCTCAGCTCTTTCGCCGTCGCGCTCGGATGTCCGGGCATGAGAAAGTTGCCGCGCACCGAACTGGTGCGTCGACTGGACGACGCCGACGAGCCCTGCGAAGCGGCGGCGCTGAGCAGCATCTGGTCGATGGCGGCGGAGGCGGAGTCTTGTTGCGCGTGAAACGAGTGCGTTTTCTTCATCTGAAAAGTGGAAGCCGGATGAACGTCGATCGTGTCGGAGCGCCGAAACATGTTCTTCTTGAGCGGGTGCGTGGCGCTGGCGAGCGCGTGCCGGTGCGTCGGCGGCAGCATGTAGTCGTCGATGAACTGAATCGGCGACGTGCTGCCGCCAGCGCCGCCGACCACGCCCACATCGTCGCCCAAACTGCTGCTGCTGACCAGGTAGATGTCGGGCTGGTGCTGGCTGGGCGGCAGCGGCACCGGACTGACGGCGTGCGAGGTCGGCGAACTGGCCGAGCTCGAGTGCTGCTGCTGCTGTTGTTGTTGTTGGAGTTGGTGTTGGTGTTGTTGGTGCTGGCTGTGGTGGCGCGCTTGCGCCGCCATGTGCTGGAACGTGTGCAAATGCTGCTGGTGCTGTTGGCGTGCGGAGAGTGCGGGCGAGACGGCGCCGCCGTGCATTTGGTGCGCGGGTAGTGCGAGTGTCTGCGGTACGGAGCGCATGGCCACCGGCGACGCGGACCGATGTATTAGCGGCTGCTCGACGATTAGCGAGTCGTCGATCATCATCTGCGGCGGCGAACTGCTGCCGCCACTGCCGCCCGGCGGCGCGTAGTTGTCGATGGCCATCGAGATGCTGCGATTGATCGCTTTCAGTTTGGGCGGTTTCTTCTTGGTGGCGGGATTGTCGAACGACGACTTGCCCGTGTGCTCGTCGGCGGCTATGTAGCTGTGGCCGGCGGCGGCGGCGGCGGCGACGGCGGCAGCATGCTGGTGATGATGACCACCGCTGGCGCCGCGCTCCATACGGTAGTAGTAATAGTGGTGGGGGTGTCTATTATAATAATGTGCAATTGTGGTGCTGTGGTGGTGGGATTTAGCGAGCGGGAAGGGTGTGACGAGTACGATTCAACACTAACAGTTACGGATTTGCGGTTACAGTTACAGTTACGGTGACAGTTACGGTTACGATTACTGGACACGTTTACAGTGTTGATTACTTTGCAGGACACAAAGGCTGGACTGGTTGACAAAATTGAAAAGCTAAAGTGGTGGGTGCTGGTTGATTGGTTGATTGATTGGTTGGTTTGTTGGTTGATTGATTGTTCTATTGGTTGGTTAGTTGGTTTGATTATTTGCTGGGTGGTTGGTGCGTTCGATAAAAAGGAGCGAGTAGCAATTGATTTGGGAGGCACACAAAATACTGAGCAATCGAGTCAGCGAGCGGGCGAACGAGCGAGTGATTTTTGCTTTTATAAAAATATATACTGTGACATAAGAAAGAGATAGTTAGCGTGAGACAAATACTTATATATGTATGTGTGTGTGAGAGTGTGAGCGGCTAGACTACTTTGGTGCGCACACCAAGACTGCATGTGATTGTTGGTTAGAGTGAGACAAACACATACACGCAAGCACAGACGCGGTAGCAGGCAAAAGCGAATAGCGGTCTCTTTCTTTTCTTCTTCTTCTTTTACATACAAAATGTTTTTTTTAATTTTTTTGATTTTTGTTTTAATGTTTATTTTTATTTAAATTTTTTTTATTCTTTTTTGGATTTGTTTTGTTTTTATGTTTTGTGCGTTGTTGGTGTTTGTATTAATAGTTGAATTAATTGAATTATCGCTGTTACCACTGGATATTTATTTTTCTTCTTTTTCATTTGGTGTTTCTTCTCGCTAGCATTTCATGCCATCTCTTTCTGTTAGCGTTTATCACTGTTTGTGCAATTGGTGTTTGATTTTAGAAAATGTTGCTTTTAGGTGAATAAATTTCAGATTCATTTAAGTGTCTTAAGAAATCACAACTAGAAGAAGAGAAAAAACAATTTAGATATTGAAAAGTTTTTGAATAGAAAGTGAGCGATTAATTTTGAGCAGGTGAACGAATAATTGTGAGTACTTAGTGTGGTGAGAGTGAGGCAAGTAATGTGGGTTGTTAAATTCAATGAATAAGTGAGCGAGTGATGCAAGTAGTGAGTAAGTTGGAGTGAGAGTAATAAAATTGAGTGAGAATTGTGAGATTGAGACTGAGAACGAGTAACTTGGAGTAACAGTAATGAGTAAAAGCAAAAGTGGCAGAGTGAGATATTTGGTGAATAAGTTGGAGTAAAACTAATGAGTAAAAAAGTAATGAGTAAGATTAAAAGTGAGAGATTGAGACAATTACTGAGTAAGTTGGAGTACAAGTGAGGGTGAGAAGTAAGGGTGAGGCTAAGAGAGTGAGACAAATAGTGAGTAGGAGTAAAAGTAATGAAGTGGAGTTGACATAATGAGTGAGAAAAAGTTAGAGAGTGAGAAAGATAGTGAGTAATTTGCATAAAAAATGATGAGTAAGACTGAAAGTGCCACAGCGAGACAAATGGTGACTAAATAGGAGCAAAAGTGATGAAGTGAAATAACTGTAATTTCTAAGAATGAAAATGAGAGAATGAGACAAATATCAAATTAGTTGGAAACAAATAATTAGTAAAAGTGCAAGTGAAAGTGAGAGAGTAAGACAAATAGTGAGTAGCTAGGAGTACAAGTGAAGAATTGGAGTTAACCTAATGAGTGAGAGAAAGTTAGAGATTGAGAAAAGTAGTGAGTAATTTGCAGAAAGAATTATGAGTGAGACTGGTCAGACAAATGGTGACTAAGTAGGAGCAAAAGTGATGAAGTGGAGTAAATGTAATTTATATAAATGATAATGAGAGAGTGAGATAAATAATAAATTTGTTGGGGAAAAGTAGTTAGTAAGAGTCAAAGTGAAAGTGAGAGAATGAGACAATAGATATAATGAGTAAGTTGTAAACCAGTAATGAGTAAAAGTAAAAGTTAGAAAGTGAGCCAAATAGAAATTATAAAGTGAGTAAATAGGTGTAAAAGCAATAAGTTAGAGTAAAAGTAATGAGTGAGAATAAAAGTGAGAGATTGAGTAAGTTAAAGTGCAAGTATTAAGTAAGAGGGAGGCTGAGGGAGTGAGACAAATAGTGAGTAGTTCGGAGTAAAAGTGATGAAGTGGAGGTAACCTAATGAGTGAGAGTGAAAGTTAGAGGGTGAGAATAATTTTGAGAAGGTTGCAAAAAACAAAGTGATGAGTAAGAGTGAAAGTGTAACAGCGAGACAAATGGTGACTTAGTAGGAGGAACAGTGATGAAGAGGAGTAAAAGTAATTCATAAGAGTGAAGTTGAGAGAGTGAGATAAATGCTAAGTCAAAGAAAAAGCTGATTACTTTTAAGAGTTGAAGTGTTGAAAAAAATGAGAATGGAATTGAATTTAAAAAGGAAAACTGCTGCAAGAAAGAACAAAAGGTTTGAGTAGTCAAAGCACGTCTTGAGATCATCTGTGAGTGGGATTGCAAATAGAATAAGAAAGAAGTAGCCAACGCGATAGGGGAAAGAAACTATGGATAAAGGAGTAAAGAAAAAGAAGATTTCAGTAAATATGAGAGAACGAAGTTGAGAGGAAATAGAAAACAAACATACAAATTGTTAGAGCAAATGAAAATGCTGTCAAAATACAGAAAGAGAGAGTGACAGAGAGTATGAAAAAGGTAAAGGAAAACAAGTAAGAGAAAGAGAGCAGCAAATGAAAACTTGAACAAAGTACTTGAACCTGATCTGGGAAGCAGAATGAAAGAGAGGGAGAAGAGAAGCGAAGTGAAGAGAAAGTAAGGAAAACCAGTACTAAGATTATGAGAGTAAATGAAAACGTGAACAAAGTACTTAGAAAGGAAGAAGAGAGGAAGACGAAAAGAGAGAAAAAAACAAGTTCTGAGATTGTGAGAAAAAATAAAAACATGGACAAAATTCTTAAATCTAATCTGTGAAACAGAAAAAGAGAGGGAGCGGAGAAGAGAGAGAAAAACACAAGTATTAGGATTGTGAGAGAAAATTAAAACATGGCCAAAATACTTAAATCTAATTTGTAAAACAGAAGGAAAGAGAGAAATAAGAGAAACGAGAAACAAGTCCTAACTTTGTGAGAGAAAATAAAAACTTAGACAAAATTCTTAAATCTAATCTGTGAAACAGAACAAAAGAGAGGGAGCCGATAAGAGAGAGAAAGTAAAAAAACAACAAGAAACATAAAGAGGGGGAGAAGAAAGGTGAAGTGAAGAGAGAGGAAGGAAACCCACTACTAAGAATATGAGAGTAAATGAAAACGTGAACAAAGTACTTAAATCTACTCTGTGAAACAGAATGGAAGAGAGGAAGCTGGGATATGAGAAAAAGAAAAACATGTCTTAAGATTGTGAGAGAAAATAAAACCATGGACAAAATTCTAAAAAGTAATCTGTGAAACAGAATGAAACAAAGGGAGCCGATAAGAGAGAAAACAGAAAACAAGTATTAAGATTGTGAGAAAAAATAAAAACATGGACAAAATACTTAAATCTAATTTGTAAAACAGAATGAAAGAGAGGAAGAAGAGAAAAGAGAAAAAGAAAAACAAGTCCTAAGATTGTGAGAGAAAATCAAAACTTAGACAAAATTCTTTAATCTGTGAAACAGTATGAAGGAGAGGGGAAAAAGAAGGGAAAGAAAGGGACATTGTGAATCCAAATAAAAATACAGAAAAAATATACGAAATCCACAAAACTGGCGAAGAACAGAAGATGATTAGAATAGTAAATTAGTATGAAGAAAACATGAATGACACAACCAAATAGTTTGAAGAGTGAGAGATTAAATTGAATATCAATCAATATGATTTGATTTCTATATTAAAATTGTATAACTTAAACCAGATTGCATGAAGTCTTTAGACGACATCGCCTTATGCAAATTAAACCAAGTTATTTTTAGTTTCCTAATCAAACTAATTGCTGCGGAAAAAGTTTCGACATTACGTGAGGTGCAAAACCTGACGTAACTGCTCGACATGCGACTCGGCAAGTGACGTTTATGGTTGACACGCAGAGTTGCTGCCAAACCAATGGGGACATAAACATTTGATTGATGGGTGACTATTGGCTTAGACGTTGACCGAGGCATAAAACTACACAAACATACTCGTACATACATATATATATAGTATATACTGACATCTACATATATAAGTATGTACTATTTATATTTCTTGTGGTCGCATATGCGGCTGTATCCTGCTCAGCTGCCTTACGTTTCATCCCATGAACGCTGCCATTAGAATATTGAAATTTTACAAACACACACACTCACACTGGAGGCTGTGTTCTTGTTTGACAGCGTGCCTCATAAATAATTCCGACACGCGATGTGGCACGTGTGCGAACAGTTTGTGTCGAGCGCTGCATTGCAACGTGCAACGTGGCCACCGCAGCGTCCAACGTTGACATAATTCATCATTTTTGCGGCACAATGGCACAAAAGCGAATCGTCCAATTCTGTTTTTTTGCACAATTTAACGCGCAGGACAGAGGCAGCGGCGCTTCGTACCTTTGTGGCGCACTAAAGTTGCAAAACAAAAAAAAAACTACGCTGAGGCAAAATTTGATGAGCGCTTAAGCGCGACTAAGTCAACTGTGTGGACGTGCAGGGCACTAGAGAAGCGTAGAGGGCGCGGGGGAAGGAGGAGAGAAGGAAAGCAAGGTGGACTAGTGTTGCTGTGGGGTATGTTGACTTATTTTTTTGGTGGTATGCCACTTAAGCGCTCAAAAGTCGCAGCGTATGGAAGTTTTTGCAAATTCAAACATGACTCAAATAAAAGCAAAACAAGCATGCAACACAACGCACTCAGCTAGATTAAATTCGCTGATTGACATGAGATCAACTGTTGACTAGTGGTTGTTGTTATTGTTGTTGTTACTGTAAGTGTAAGCTGCCATGGTTGGCCAGTTCATTGAGCTGGGCTGATGGGCAGCAATTGTATGAACAACAACAATTCTGGCAATCAGTCAAATTGCAAAAAATAAAAATAGAAACAACAACAAAAACTACCAGCAGACCAACAACAACATTCAGTTTTAAGTTAAAATTTAACTTAAACTTAAACTTCATCATCCATTGACATCACTCATACGCACCGTAGTTCCAACAACGGGGGAACACCATTAAATATTTTGTTCATAATAAAAATGCTGACATTAACCGTCTATCGGCCAGACATAAAATGTGATGCTATAAAATATTTGTTGGAATTTTGTGTGCGCATTAAATCATTTGTAAAACACAGACACACACACCACAGCAGATGCAAATTGCCGCGAAGAAGAGAGCTCACGCTGTGTTGTTGGATTAAGGCGATCATAAAATCTGACATAATTTGCAAAGTGTGCCCAATTCATTGTTTTATGCTTTTTAGCATTTGCGTTTTGCATTAAAACACACACACACACATACACTAACACATGTTGACACTGCATGTTGTCTACCGACCGCCTGCTGGTTGTCTGTCATATGCGCTTTATGCTGTTCGCACTGAAACTGCGTAATCTCATAAACGTCATGCAACCATAGTGCGTGCAACATAACGGAAATCCATAGGAGACGAGCGCCACAGCCGGTTGTTGCCTGCTGCGTTGACTAGAACACTCGATGTGTCTGTGCCGATGTGCTGCAGCTGTCTGCTTTTTGTTTATATTGCATTGGATCCGTGAGCAGGCAGCAATTAAATTCACAAAATTAATGCAACGCAATGAAATGCAATGCCTCTCGCTCGTTTCAGTTTCGCGCAAATCGCTTCAGCTCGCTTTTTCACCCTTGACGCTTCCATATGGCCGCTTGTCTTTGGCTTTCGTGTTGGCATTAAATGAAAAAGCACTTTACGAAAAACTGCCAAAGATTAACGGCGTTTCGGTGGCGTTTCCCTCTGCAGCGCTGGCGCCTGCAGCTATGCTATGATTTTTATTTAATTAGTTTTTTGCTTTTTTGCTTTCTTGCCTTTTGTTGCGCATGGCGCGGCGAATAGCGTATCGCACAAATCTCAGCAAATGAAAGCGAGTGAGAAGCAGGCAGCTGATGAAGTGGAGGACTAAGCGTTTTAATTCAGTTAATGCTTGCCGGCAAATTATCGCAACGCGGAAAGCATTAGAGTGTTTTAAAAGCGGAAACGTCGCTTAAGAAAATTATTCCACGAGATGAATGAGCGAATATGGAACATTTTAGACGGAGATGGCAACTGCCACACAATGTAAAATGTGAAGGAAAATGGGAATTTTTAGAAATGTAAAAGTGGAAAGTTTAAAGTTGAATGCATACAGGATTTAATTTTGGTGTGGTGAGGCGTTTCATACACAACTAATGAGCGCAATACCTTTTGAAATCGTGTTTGCTACCCAAAATGTTTGTAATTTTTTGTTTCAGCGGGGTTTTAGTACTAAAAATCTCTCTTGTGAGCGTTGCTAAAGGCAAAAGAACCATACAACTTTGCATAATTTTTAAGTTCAAATGGAACATGAGTGTAGCGATTAGGGCATTGCATGACAAGTGAGCAGACCAGACCAATCAATACCAAAATAAAGACAATTTTTTAATTTTTAAGCGGCTGTTCGAACACAATCAAATCGAATCAAATTTCTGGTATTGTCCTGCAAGTTTTCGGTACGTCAGAAAATTAACTTTTTTCTTTTCGATAAGTTGTTGGAAAATAACTTTTAAAAAACTGATAATGTTTGCAACCATATTAGCTCAACAGTGGAAAGGGGAAGAGCACAAAAACCATACGTGTATTGACGTCTGAATTTGTTTCAGTGGCGCTCAAAGTTTCACCCCTTTTGCCAATTCTTACGAAGAACAGGCGTACGGAAACCATGTAACCTTAAATTTCAGGCATAGCATGTGTTCAGAAATTTTGTGTAAAATATTACGAAGAAATTTTTGGTGAAACATTTTAACCCTCTAGCTCCAAGTTTTATGGGCCATTTTGACCCTTTTTTCCTAAAATGCCAGAAGTTACCATTAAAACATAAAACAATTTTATGTAAAATACTACGAAAAACATTTTTGTGGTACATTTTAACCCTCTAGCTCCTAGTTTTATGGGTCATTTTGACCCTTTTTTTCCTAAAATGCCAAAAATTACTCTTAAAACATAACTTTTAGGGCAAAAATGTAGCACGAAAATATTTGCCATAAAATTTTACTTTAGGTCTCTAAATTCACAAAACCTCAAAATTAAACTTGAAGGAAATTTTTTTGGAAACATTTTAACCCTCTAGCTCCTAGTTTTATGGGTCATTTTTACCCTTTTTTCCTGAAATGCCAAAAATTGCAATTAAAACATAAAGCAATTGTATGTAAAATACTATGAAAAACATTTTTGTGGTACATTTTAACCCTAGAGCTAGACTCCTAGTTGTATGGGTCATTTTGACCCTTTTTTGTTAAATGCCAAAAAATATCCTTTGAAACAGGACTTTCAAGGCAGTAATGTGACTCTTCTAAAAACATAACTTTTAGGGCAAAAATGTAGCACGAAAATATTTGCCATAAAATTCTACTATAGGTCTCTGAATACACGGAATCTCAAATTTTAACTTGAACGCTGAAAATAATTCGAAACTGCAAATTTTGGCGTATGGAAACCATGTAACATTAAATTTTAGGCATAGAATGTGTTCAGCAATTTTATGTAAAACATTACGAAAAACATTTTTGTGGTACATTTTAACCCTCTGACTCCTATTTTTCTGGGTCCATTTGACTCTTTTTTGTTAAATGCCAAAAAATATCCTTTGAAACAAAACTTGTATGGCAAAAATGTAGTACACAAATATTTGCCATACAATTCTACTATAGGTCTCTGAGTACACCAAATCTCAAATTTGAACTTTAATGCCTGAAATAAGTCAAAACTGAAACTTTGGAAAGTTTTTTTTTCACAAAATTTAACTATAACCCACAATTTTCCACAGACCGTTCCAGAGATTCTTCACATTGGTATTCATATTAGTGTTTAATAAGTATTCATCATACATCTAGTTGAAAACACTTTGAATTGTTTAAAAGCCCAACCAATCTGCATATTAAGTTAGTTATTTTTCAGTTACCGCTACCGTTTACTCATACATTCAATTGATGTTACTCATACGCCTCGTTAAGCATGCTTTCAGTTCTTTATAAATAGTTCAACTACACACTGCTCTATAGATGTTACTCATACGCCATGTTGCACCACATTTTATGGTTTTAATTAGTTTTAGCTTTTAAAATAGAACTCAATACATGCTTCAATTAATGTTACTCATACGCTAAGTTGAACATGGCTCACTTTGTAACTTTCTCATACGCTCACTTTGTTACCTTTTATACATTCTATGCAGACTTGCAGCTGTTTTTAATATTCCACACAATTAATGATACTCATACGCACAGTTGAGCAGCATACAATGGCTTAGGTTTTTTAGTAGTGTAGATTATAGAGTAGTTTAAAATAGTTTCTGAGTTGTTAAGAAGCTAAATCAATATTGAATTGAGTAGCTAAAGGCTGACCAAGTCAATTCGACTCCCCAAAACATTGCAACAAGTGCCTTACAGGCAAAGTGCTTGTGATCAGGAAGAGTGTGGGAGAGCACTGTTGGATATCTGCTATCATACGGAGATTGGCTTACAATCCTACAGTCTAGTTTACGTTAAAAGCATTGGACTCCGTCATTATTTCACTAGTGACTAGTGGGTAAATGCGGAGACATGTTTACGGATTTGGCTCATCGAATCAGAGATACTTTAATTTGGATGCCAAGACATAATAACATTGCAGTGCTTGCAATTACTGAGGCTAGTAGGACGGCACTGATGAATACCTTCCATAAAACGAAGATCAGTTTGATATCCGATAGTTTAGTTGTGTTAAAAGCACTGCACTTGGCTATGATGTCATCTAGACTAGAAGAAGAGGAGAGAATAATGCTTTGACGAGAGCGAAACCTTGTCGGTTCTCATTCTACTAAGCTCAATCAAGAGCGCTTCTCTGAAAACTTTTTTGCCAAGCCAACAAAAGATGGTTGAGTATGAAATCCTATAAAATCAGTAGATCACTGTGGCCAACATATGACAAGAATAGGACCGCGAAGCTCTTGAACAAAGGCCGACGGTAGGTCGGCACTTGAACCAAACAACCAACCAACCATGGAATACTGCAAAACAGCAGATCACTTTGGCTCAGACACAGTAAAAGCAGCTCTACGGACCTCTTTGACGGGGAACGACAACATGGGGCCAGACTTATTGCTTTTATAACGGTCACTCTCCCATTGGAGAACAGAAAGTTAGAATTAGAATACTTAGTTAGAATTTAGAATACTTTTTAGTATCTACGAAAACCTGGATATGGAAGAACCTAACTTCCACTTTCTGTGTGTGTGTCTTTTCGACTCCATTTAGAAGAGGATAGAAGACGCTTGTCAAACCATTATGACAAAATTTTCAGTAGATAGCAAAGGTCACTGTGAACTCGCTACTTATCTCTTTATAAACCTCTCAGATTACATATAAAGCTCACATGGTCCAGAAAATTAATACAAAAGTAAACCATATATAACCTTTTTAACAGGACTGGTGACAACAAAACTGCGCCACTGGGCCACTGGAACAAACCTATCAACCGAAAATCGAATTAAGTAATTTCAACAAAATATCCTAAATCATTACAAATTCATAGAAAAGGCCAAAAATAATCGAAACATTTTCTTAATAACAACCCAAAGGAAAATAGGAAGAAAATTTTGTAAATATTAAAACTATTTAAATAATTAAAATCACTTAATATTCATGAAAGTAAATATGAAAATTTGTCTAATAAAGTAAGATCCTGTCTCATACGCTTCAGTGCACACAGACGCTGTCAGAGTTGCGATTTATTTCAGCTGAGACAACGAAGCCGCAACTGCTCGGCGCTACCCACCACACTTGCAAATATTTTCAGCACATTAGACAACGCCACGAGCGACAACTGCGGCGCCACCAGAACACATTGGCGTATGCACATGTTTCATATAAATTTGTACATACATACAACATCATACAACATATATGCCTGTGGCAGAAGGTGCGCAGCTGCCTGCAGCTGTCCAAGACAGGCGACTGTGAAATCTTTGTTGCCGGGCAAAATGAAAATTCAAAACGAATATTTTGACTAATGTAAGTAGCAAGGCTTAGTGTCAGCCACAGGCGCCCAAATGCAAACTGAAGTGGCACGACCACACACGCGTACATAATACATAAGTGTGTGTATGTGTATGTGCAGTCTTACGACCAGTTTGTATTTTGTGCGGGAAAAACTTAAAATCCACAAGGATGCGCAATAAATCACACAAAAAAAGCAATTTGCATATCTCCCAACGGAGAGCTTTGTGTGTGTGTATGTGTGTGCGCGCATAAATTTGTATATGGCTGCGTGCTAGCTTGTTGTTGTTGTTTTTGTTGTTAGCTTGTTGTTGCTTTTAGCTGCTTGCTGCAAGCGTTTTGCTTGAAACGATGAAAATGTGGTCGCTATCGCGCACTCAACCATTTTTATGCGTCTGCCATATGTGGGCGCGCGTGCGTGTGTGTGTGTGTTTGTGTCTGTACCATACTTATAAGTGGTTGCCGTGTAAGTGATACAATCAACAGTTACTGCTTCTGTTGTTGTTGTTTTCGCTGTCACTGTTGATATATTTGCCAACTTGTTTGTTTGTTGTCATGTAGGTTTTGTTGCGCGTTTGTGGTATAATTTTGTACGCGTTATATGAGGTTGTTGTTGTTTTTGTTGCTGTTGCTGTCAGCGTTGGTGTTGTCAACATAAGCGCATACAAAACACACACACATTAAAAATTTAAATTCACATGTTTGCATTGTCGACACTGCTATTGCGTGTTGTTGTTTTTGATGCAGTTGTTGTTTTTGTTGTTGTTGTTTGTACTGTTGATTCTTGACACTCATTGCTGTGAAGTTATGGTGACAATTTTGCACATCTGCACTTGACAGCGAACCCAATAGGAAAATTTCAAAATTTGTAAATTTTAAAAGTAATGAAATTCATAGAAAAAGTAAATGTTTCTTTAAAGAAAAAATTAGAATAAATAAATTTTGAATTTCTCAATGACTGGCCAAGTCATTCATAGAAATCATAATTTTTTAATTTAATAAAAAATTAGAAGAAATACATTTGTAATTTCTCAACGACTGGCCAAGTCAGGGCCTAACCCACTAATGGGAATATTTTGGGTTCCTAACGGAACCCGTTAAATTTTCATAGTGTTGCAGATCGGCGTGAAAGTGATTAGTGAGAATTTAGCTGCTCGTAGTGAAGTTCAGCAGCGATTTGATATCGTACTTTAAGGACACAATCTAATCCAGAAAAAAGTGGGCAGAGCCTCTAAATGGGTAAGGCGCAGTCTTGAGATTGTCCAACAGAAACAAATCCAAGATGATCCTGATCCATCTTCATAGCAATTCCTGCATTCAACCGACTCCGTGATGTGCATTCTTTGGACCTGATTTACATTAAGTAAGGCAGATTCCTTTGGAAAGCAAGATACGTCATTAGGATCTCTAATGGGTCCTTGGCGGTAATGGACAGTTTGTGCTTCTTGGTGTGGCGGGTTAACGTAAAGTGATCGGTGAGACATGTACATGTTTCTAAAGAAGTTCAGCAGCAACTTTAATTCTTGTTTGAGGACCCATCAAACCCAGAAAAGGGTGAGGCTCCAAGTGAGTAACGCACAAACTTGAGATTGTCGAACAGGTTCTCCAAGGTTATCTTGAAACTATTTTCTTTGCATTTCCTGCATTCAACCGTCTCGGTCATATTCATTCTTTGGGCCTGAGTTGCTGTTAAGTTCGGCAGGTTTTTCAAAGGAGCGGTACCTGTTTGAGCTTCTTAGTGTTGCAGGTCAATGGGAACGGGTGGATATTTCTAGCGAAGTTCAGTATTCACGACTGAATGTTGTGCTTTGGGGACCTCATCTAACCCAGAGTAGAACGAATCCCCTGAGTAGGTAACGGGCTGTCTGAAGACATCCGAACTGAAGCAAGAAAAGTGCTCCAAGCTTTTCCTGACAATGTTTTTCTGCATTTCGTACATTCCTACTGTAACAATGAGGCACTCTGTGCTGTGCTTTGCATGAATGCTTTTCCAAGCATACTTTTAGGCACACACTTTAGAGTACGGCAAACTTGCTACAATTCCGGTTCGCGGCGGTAATAGGCTGTGCTAGAACGATCGAGATAGAAAGTACAACTGGAACTTCCTAGAAACTTCGGCGCAATAAGAAAACCAGCATAAAAGCAAAAGTGTGCAGCGCAGAGGGTCGAGTCTTAGTTGACTAAGCAAAGTAGTTACAAGTGTAGATGCAAGCAAAGTGTAAATCTGTTAATAAAGTGATTGTTGGTTTTTGACTGCGTTTGCGCTGAATAATTGAAATGGTTTTATTTTTCAAGCACAATCCAAAAACGAACTTGGAAAGTAATTTTCGTAACAATACGAACGAATCTCATGTTTCTTTGTGTTTTTTCAAGCATTTTCCCAGCTAAACTGTTCCTTCTCGTCTTCGTCCTTTTTTCAGATTGTCATTCAGAGCTTTTCTGATGGACTGCAGAGGCATTAGATCGTTGCTGATTTGCTCATATGGCAGGTGAACACAGCTTTTGGCCTCACCATGTGCTGCTTCATTGTAATTCAATGCTGTTTGTAAAGAATTGAAATGCCCCACAAACGCATTCACTGTCTGCAACAATAGTAACATTTCCTACAGGGCACAAGCGCTCTTCCCAACCACAATAAACACTAACACACAAAACAAAAACATGCATACATACATACAAACAGCTGCATGTGTGGTTACACTGCACAATCAGTTCAAGTGAAGTAGGAATTTGCCACTGTCAGTGTCACTGGCGCAGAGTTTGCAATGCAACTAATTTTTATTGTTGTTTGTGTGACTCTTAAAGCTGCCATTCTGCATTTTATTGCGTTTTAATGTTGTTTCCAAATTCATAAAATTGAATTTTTCGCTTACTACCAAAATCGTTTTGTTTCGTTTCACATTTTCTCATCTTCTCCTCAAATTTAAATAAATAAATAATTTTGATTTCCATCTTCTGGCAGATATGAGTGATTTGTGTTTTGCTCTCTGCTTGTTTAATGCTTTTTAACTTTTCCTAGCAACAAACAATAAGCAGAACAAAAGCAAAAACGTGTCACTAAACGTTTACGAAATGTTGTTCTAACACAAACACACACAAACACAAATACAAACAAACATTGAGGCAGTTGCGAACGTGTCAAATGCATTCGTGCGTTTCCTCTTCTTTTGTGTTATTTGTTTATTGCTGAATTTATGTGTGTGTGTTTAGAAATTTGCTTTTGTTTTATACACACACACGCACACAAACGCCCGTAAGCAAGTTTGCCCGTTTGTCAGTTGAGTTTGTTTGAGTGTTTGTATGCGTTTTGTGGTTACGCTTAGTTGTTGTTTTTTATTGTTGATGGCTTGTTGCTTTGTTTCGTTGTTGCGCTACTAAAATTGATTAAGATTTATTTGTACGTTGCTGTGTGCGGTTTTTGGCTAAAGTCAGACAAAAAAAAAATATGAAAAAAAACAACAAATTCATTTGTCGCCTTTATTGCGGTCGCTTTGTAGCGAGCGAGTTGTTGCATTAGTGTTATTGTTTGTTGTGGGTTTTTTGGTCATAAGATTATTTTAGAGCAGAAGAATTTTCAAATAATTTTCTTGCAATATTTTGCATTATTTTGAGCATAAATATTAATTATTGAATAAGAAAATTACAAATAATTCTAATAAAATATTTTACATAATATTTTGGGCATAACTTAAGTGAAGTTAAAATGAGAACGAGTGAAATTGAGAGTGGAAGGTTGTTGGAGAATTGTTTGAAAATGTTGGCTGATACTTGAAAGGATATTTGGGCTTTCAAATATGTGAATTTTTTGTCAATTTGAGTCAAGTTGGAATGATGTTAGGTGAGGTTAGATTAAAGTGGCTGCCTGGACACTAGATCGCCGTAAGATACATTTAGGATGCAAAAACGGCCCGTTGCGATAAAACAAGTGATCTGACTTACTGCAAATCAATGTGCCTAAACAAGCCAATTTGTTTTGTGAACGAAACCTAGTCCCTTACAAGTTAAAATGAGAGCTTAAATCAATTTTAAAGTGAGACTTTTTTCTAACAAAAATTTTGTCTGACTTTTTATATTTTTTTTTAAATATGTTTTTAGGGCTTTAAGATATCTGGAGTTGGTTTTTGTGTCACAGTTAGCTCTGCAAAAAGGGGATGAAGTCGGGTTAATTGGTGCCGAAGTTGGTATTTTTTGAAGACTTAGATTTGCAATTTTTGTCATTTGACTTAAAAGTTGGAACCGCGCATTTCGGTCTTTATAAATCCCAGATTTTCTCTCGTTTGCCCTGCATATAGAATCAAATGAATTTATATCACAAAATGACTAATGAGAAGTTCTATTATTGCTTTTAAAAAAATCATGACAGTATTCTGAGTGTGAGTCTAAATCTTGTGACTGGTGAAGGATTTCCATTGCAAGTCGACTGAGTCCCAATTTAAATCTTTTGATTGACGAACAGTTTGCACTGAAAGTCTTCTCAGTGCGAGTCTAAATCTTTTGATTGACGAAGGATTTGCATTGAAAGTCTTCTGTTTGTCAGTCTAAATTTTTTGACCGACGAAGGATTTGCACTGAAAGTCTTCTCAGTGTGAGTTAAAATCTTTTGACTGACGAAGGATTTGCATTGAAAGTCGACTGAGTCCCAATTTAAATCTTTTGATTGACGAACAGTTTGCACTGAAAGTCTTCTCAGTGCGAGTCTAAATCTTTTGATTGACGAAGGATTTGCATTGAACGTCTTCTGATTGTCAGTGTAAATCTTTTGCCTGACGAAGGATTTGCATTGAAAGTCTTCTAAGTGTGAGTTTAAATCTTTTGACTGACGAAGGATTTGCATTGCAAGTCGACTGAGTCTCAATTTAAATCCATTGACTGACGAAGGATTTGCATGGAAAGTATTCTAAGTGTGACTCTTAATCTTTTGACTGACGAAGAATTTGCATTGCAAGTAGACTGAGTCCCAGTTTAAAAATTTTTAACTGACAAAGGATTTGCGTTGAAATTCTTCTGAGTGTGAGTCTAAATCTTTTGATTGATAAAGGATTCGCATTAAAAGTAGTCTGACTGTCATCCTAAATCTTGTGATTCTAGGAAGATTCGAATTGAAAGTCTTCTCAGTGTGAGTCTAAATCTTTTGATTGACAAAGGATTCGCTTTAAAAGTAGTCTGACTGTCAGCATAAATCTTGTGACTGTAGGAAGATTCGAATTGAAAGTCTTCTCAGTGTGAGTCTAAATGATTTGATTGACGAAGGATTTGCATTGAAAGTGTTCTGACCGTCAACCTAAATCTTGTGACTGAAGAAGGATTCGAATTGAAAGTCTTCTCAGTGTGACTCTAAATGATTTGATTGACGTAGGATTTGCATAGAAAGTATTCTGAGTGTGAGTCTCAATCTTTTGATTGACGAAGGACTCGAATTGAAAGTCTTTTGATTGTTAGTGTCATTTAAGAAAATGAAAAGATATGCTTGGAAGAAACATTCGAAATAGGAAATAAAAGGCAACCTGGGAGCAGTGGAAGCCATTTTATAAAAACCATAATTTTGTATGAAAGCACCATTAAGTGTTAAAGATAGGGGGTAGGTCTGTTCGAAAGAAATGTTCAAAACAGAAAAATAGTGGGAGACAGTCATAGATATTAACCCTTTAAGAGCAACTTTTGGGCTATTGTAAAGCAATTTGTTGCATTTCTTAGCACTTTGTGGACTTTGAACTCGATGCAAGCATATTTAGTTACACTTTAGGATTTTATTTGCTTGGGTTATGTATTGTTTGGTGAAACCTTATATGAAATAAGAGGATATGGATTATCGAGAACCCATTATAAAGAATCTTCATACAACACTAAATCATGTCTACTGTGTACTGTAGTGCATTTTGTCTGAAAATTGGTATAAATAGTTTTAATGTTTTCAAAAAATATATATTATATTATAAAAAAAAAATTAAATAAAATTTTCTAAATATATAAAAACAAGTTAGCTGTTCCTTTGCTACACTTAACCCTTTCGAGACAGAGTTTAATTTTGAAATCCAAAATACTCTCAGTAGAAATATTCTCATGGGGTTAGAAAATTATATTGGATGCCCAAAAATACTGAAATAATCCTTTTATGCGGGAACACCAAAATCGAAAAAATATTTTGCATGGGTCGTAAGACTTGAATAATTGTTTCGAGGGGCATTAAAAACTTGCTGGGACGTATTATCCCAGTGGTTCCGAAAGGGTTAAAGACGGTTTCGAGTTCAATAAGCTTCAGATTTGAGCAGCTAGGATTCAATTTATCTAAAATCAGTGGGTTTGAAAGTCAAATTCAATCAGGATTCAATTTATATAAAATCAGTAGATTTTGAAGGTCAAACTCTCCAAATTTCTGTTTGTATCAAATATGTTTGATTGACAAATATGGTTTCAAATGGTATTGAATTCAAAACGTATTTCTTCAAAAATGAAATGCTATGAACGCCACTGACCAGAGCATTGTTGGAATAAAATACAGCAATGACTTCAATGTTTGAGTTAAATAGTTGAATTTAAAAATTCCTGGAACGACTTGAGTTTTTGTGATAAATATTTCTGCATATAGTTGCCAACAAATCAAGTTGTATTTGCAATGCTCACATGCCACATTAAACACAAATATGACCGCAAATATATGCGTCCAAAAAACCGCAATAACTTTTTCAAATAAGTAGTTTTAGTTGAGTGTCAGCATGAGTCATCATTGTCAAAGGAATATTGCAATTTTCTAGCTTGCGGTGCTCATTGCTGAGTTTACATCATAACCCAAGCGCTTAGAGTTCAAATCAAACACACACACACACACTCAAACTAATACGTCTAACTGAAAATGCACTTTTGGTCCGCTTACAACCGCATAAATGTTGTTAGTAGCAAAAAAAGCAGCAGTTGCCACTTTGGCTTTAAATCCACTTAACTCGAAAGCATTTTATAGAACTATTACCAACATTTCCCAGTGGCTGTGGCATCGTTAACGTATGCAGGCCACATGCTGCATTGACCTCGCTGTCGGCCAGCAAGAAGGGGGCCGGTCAGCAGCTGTGCATTACATGCGCTTTGACCAAAAACTTAACCCACGACTATAAATTGCAGAAAACGTTCGATAGAACGAAAGCACATAGCGACGAGCGGAGCGTGCAACGAACCAAGTGACGAATGGTTGAACGCTTCAATGGGCCAATGTCTGAACGATTGCTGGTACTTGTACGAGCATGTGCGAGTGTGTGGGTGCGGGTGTGTGTGTGTGTTAAGTGGGGACAGTGGCCATTGCTGCGGTAAAGAAAGTGGCTCTGCGTGTGTGTGTGTGTGCCTGTGTTGCTGTGGATACGTGCTGAGCTCAGTTGCTGAAGCGGTTTACCGCTCATTTTGCTCGCTACACATATAAACACACACCGCATAGGTTGTGTGTGTATGTGTGTGGAACGTAATTTGAAAATTTTGCCTGCCATGAAGTGTTCATATGCGTCATTAACGTTGCCCATATCGACCACGTGTCCAGTTGGCTCACTACCAGCCACTTTAAGTGTTTCGCAACTTGTGTCCACCGAGCGAAACGATGCGAAGCCAACCACACACAACAGTTGAGTAGTTAAAATTTTGGGTCTTGCTGAAATATTTATATTAACTTTTGGTAGAATTTATTGGATTTTTATTTTCACTTTACGAGCAGCAAGAAATGAAAATTTATTTCCATTTTCCGTTGCACACTTTTGTCGTTTATTCATGGACCTTAAGTGAAGCACACAAATGATTGTAATTAATTTGGCAACTGTAGGTTTTCTTGGCCAACTTTTGGTCAACTGAACACTAGATTGGCTGTCACCAACTGAATTTCAATTTAGTTTCAATAAAACTAAAATTAAGTAAAAAAAATTGAGTGCCAAAAGACACAAAAAACTCAATCAGTATCCATTTGTGTCATTTGGCTGTGCAGTAAATAAAAATTAAAACTTTGCCACATCAATTCCAGTCATTGTCGCAAAGAAATGCATTTTCACTTAAGTATTACTTAAGTATTTGCCATTTGTTAACAACAGAGTGACACAACGACGCATCTCTCTATGCGCATCAAATATTTAATGGCACAGAGAGTGGATCACTGTGGCAGCGTTGTAGTGTAGACAAAGTTTATATGCCGTCTGGGCCACTTTGCTGCCATGGCACGAACGCACATTAGCCAACTAGAGTAATGTGTCAGGCAAAAGTTTGGCCATTGACCACAATCAAGCGGCAGCGAGAGCGGCAGATAACAAATAAGCCAGCTGTCCATTTGCGTAGAGTGGGCTGAAAAGTTTGTGTATTTGTGTTGGCATTTGGGGTTAAAAATCCTGTTTTGGGTTTACGAAATGACCACAACTGAATTTCGGTGAAAAGCAAAAGCAAAATACCGAAATCCCCAAAGAGTACTTGAGCTGATTATGTTTAATAGTGGTTGCGAAAATTGTAAACAAGCGCTCGGGGATAGAACAATTAGAAGGTGATAGAGGTTTAAGCAGTGGCAGTCGCTTCATTTGCTGCGGAGGTTTTCTATTTATCAATTTAAATTTTTCAGGAATTTCATAAAGTTAGCCTAAAAGTATGCTACAAAGCAGTGGTGTTAGAGGGCATTGGAAGGCCATGTTTTTAAGGGAATTTAAGGTAAAGTTTTAATGGCATACTTTTAGGGTTTGTTTTAATAAGCGAATGCAGAAGTGTGAGAGTAGAATTTGATTTAATAAAAAATTTGATTATATTTGTGTATTTAAAATAAATACATTTAATCTTTAAAAGCTATGTTTGATTTAATGCTTTTGATAATTGTATTTCTAATATTTATGCAAAATTTTTAATGATAAGAGGTTTATTTGTTGTGTTAGTTATTTTAATTTTTTAAAATTACACTGTGCAAGTCGAAAATTCAGACATGGGGGAGGAGCTACAGAGGACTTTTCTATAGGAATACTGAATTGAGATCCACCAGCCGTTTGGCTGGATTGGCTCTAGTTTAAGAGAAATCCGACTTTGAATTTTGCTCATTTTAGTCGAGTTCGTCGCTTAAGTCTTCGAACGTTTAAATGCTAATAGGTCCTAAATCGTTCCGAATATCGCTTTACTGTCTTCAACAAATTTGCTTAAGACACCAACCCATAAAAAATACATTCAAACTGTGTTTTCGACAAAAATGTCCCAAAAACCTCACTTTCGTCGAGGCATAAAAACAGTATAGCGAACCCTCGGGAAAAAAATAAATGAGTATGCTTTTATATAGAGGGTTGGCTCCTGCATCTAACAAACTACAAATTTTGCCTGAGAAACACCCACAAAAGGCGTGGCTCGACGTCAAAGTTCAAAGTTTTTATCAAAAAAACTCAATCTCCAACTGATTTACACGATATGGATATCAAACGAAAGGTATTTTTCATACCTTTCTTTTGATGTGCAACATTAGATACGTAAGATGTACTAATAAAAAGTTTTAAGCGAAAAAAAAATTTTATAAAAAAATTTTTTTTTTTTTAATTTTTATCAAACATTTTTTTTTATAAAATTTTTTTTAACAGATTTTTTTCTCGAAAAAATCTATTACTAAGGTACAATAAGTTTGCTACCATATTGTAGCCTGTGAAATTTCCTTTCCTTGAAATATAAAAATGCATACTTTTGTTTTTTTTTAATATATTTTTTTAACATTAAATTGATTGCGAAGATGAATATGAAATGTCTTTGGACCCAGAGTAAAGTTAGAAAAAAATTTAAAAAATATTGTTACGAAAATCTCAAGTTTTCCAAGGTTCGTTTTGATTGTGTTTGAAAATAAAACAACTTCAGTTATTAAGCGCAAAACGCAGTCAGAAACTAACAATCACTTTATTTACAGATCTACACTTCGCTTCTATCTACACTTGTTACCACCTTGCTTGCTCAACACAGACTCCACCCCTTGCGCTGCCACTGCTGCTTTTATACCAGTTTTCTTATCGCGCCGAAGTTTCTTGCAACTTCCAATTGGAAAGCACTCGACTATTCTCGCACAACCCATTTCTTCGAGAACCATCCTTGCCATATCGGACTATCCAAGCGAATTATAGCAAATTTGCCAACTTCAAAGTGCATGCCTAAAAGTATGCTTGGAAAAGCGTTGATGCACAGCACAGAGTGCCTCTTCGTTTCAATATATTCAGAAAAAACAAAAACTCTGATGGACTCTGTTTTGTTAAGAAGTCATCATCTATATTCTTTAAGTAGGATTTGAACTTTTTGGTTTCAATTAGAATTCCTTCAAAGTTATCTCTGCAATAGGGTTTGAATTTTTTGTCTATGGACCAACTATGAAAGACTTTTCAGATTCAATATTCATCTCCGAAAATCTTCAAAATACTTTCTGTATGTAGGACTTGAATTGTTTGTCTGTGAACTGACTCTGAAAGACTATTGGAGTTAAGAAGTCATTATTGATATTTTTTAAAGTTATTTTTGTGAGTAGGACTCCAATTGTTAACCTACAAACTAGTGTCCGATCGAATATTCGGTTTCGATTTCGGTTTCGGCCCAAAAAAGTGGTTTCGGTCGGACACTACTACAAACCAACTCTAAAAGTTTTTTTAGTTAAGAAGGAATTGATATTTGTCAAAACTTGTCTCTGTGAGTAGGGCTGGAATTGTTGGTTTACAGACCAACTCTGAAGACTTTTTGGATTGAGTTACCATCTTCGCTATAAGCAGGAATTGAATTGTTGGTCTGTAGACTAACTCTGAATCATATTTTGGGTTCAATAATCGATATTTTTCAAAATTTTATAGGTCTGTAGGACTCACAGCTTCTCCAATGGTTATCCCATAAATTTGCTGTGAGAAGTCCCAAATATTTCAAATATTTATATTTGTGTTTTTATAAAATTGCATTTCCATACCAATTCACAAACACGATCTCCATACCAACTGGCCACATTGGTTTACGCCTGAAAAGTTGACTTTTACATTGGCATAATTTCAATATTTTTCAAACAAAGTTAGCTCTTCAACCAAACCATAGTTGAATACATTTAAAGTTACATTTACAGTGAGTTTAAGTTTTTTCGTATGGAAAAACCGCAAAAGGCACAAACTAAAATTTGCTTCAATGCGTTTACTTCAATTTGTACCAGCACAGCAAATTGTTTCACACATTTGGAGGGACCTTTCCCCCGCCCCCTCTCTCTATACCTTTTCCATACGTATAATGACTTGTAAGTCAGTTTGGGAAAACAAGAATTTTGTTATTGCTTTTATGTGAATCTTGGGCATAAATGCGGCTTAATAACCCATACACGCACACATGAACAAAAATAGCTGTGTGTGTGTGTGTGTGTGTGCCTGGTTAGGCGCGCACTTTCTTGCCTCTTATGCACTACCATAGCTTTTGTTGTTATTGGTATTATTTTTGTTACTTATGCATCAGCAGACAAGTTGATTTTTCTTTATAAATTTATGTTAGGTATTTTTTGGAAAAGTTGAAAGGAGTAACGCCCGACAAACTCACCAAAAAGGTTCTATAAATTTCAATTTACACAGCCGGTTTATACTTTTGTGTGCCCTGCACACACACACATCCACTTGGGCATTTATATGTGTTAGTATGTTTGTGTTGTTTGTGGCTCGAGGCGACCGTTTTTCGGCTGCTTGTTGCCATTGAATTTTGGGTTATAAATTTCATTGGCGAGTGGCAAGTAAATGCCATTTAAAGTTGATGTTTTACCCGTTTTTTTGGTAGCATACTTTCAAGCAGACAGCACACGGAAAGCACATGTGAAATTCTCGAGTGTTATTAACGCCGTAATGCGGTCGCTGTGCAGTGACTAAAAGAAATATGCGGGTTGACTGTTATTATTGCTGTTGTTGCGTGGTGTGAGTGTGTGTGTGTGCGTCGCAGCTGTAAGTCGGCTGTTGACATTGGTGGCCAAGTTCTCTTCCACTTGGTTAAGCTACTTAACAATTTTATTAGGCATTAGGCGTCTTGGCTTGGCGTGTGGCTTTTATGTTCGGGTATGAATGATCGAGCGCGCTTTCCGCCGCTGCCGCTGTGTGCCTGCGTGTGTATGTATGTTTATTTAGGTATGTAAGTGATAAGCAGTTGTTTCTTTATTGTGTGTGTAAATGTGTTTGAATGTGCATGTTTATGACTTTTAATGTGTCCCTGTATAAATGATTACGATACTCTATCATTTTTTATGGGGCACAAGTATGTTTTTTTATTTAAAGCGTGATTTTGATTTTTATGCAAATCGAGTTTTTGCTTCAAAATCAATTCTTTACAATTTTAAAAGGTGCTTAAAATTGTTTGTAGAAAAGTATGCAGCAGTCAATTTGGTGACAAATGAGTGAAGTGGCTGTGATGCGAGTATTTCGTATGCAAATGTGGCTATAAATGTAAATTGTTGAACTAAACTCACTGGAAAGAAGTGTCACTGGCAATTTGGTGTAAATGGATTTGCAATTGTATTTGATTGAAGTTGTTAAAGTGCTTTTTCATTAACAAAATGAATATTGACATTTGCTTTCATATAAGAGAAAATTCACTAATTACAAAATTTTGAATTAATTTATAAAAAATTCAAAATTATTTTGTTCTCCAGCTGTTCAAGTGTATAAAAAGTTGTATACAAACCCATTAAGTTGGTTCACAAACCAAAGAAAAGTTTGTATACAAACCATGTAAAGTTTGTATAAAAACCGAGTAAAGTATGTTCAAAAACCAAGTTAAAACAAAAAAACAAGTTAAGTTGATTCACAAACCAAATTAAATTTGTTTATTTTTATTTTTATTGTTTTTGTTTTTTAATTTAATTTTTTTAAATTTAATTTAAATTTTATTTATTATACTGGGTTGGGTGTAAATTAACTTACAAACAACACAACATTTTACTTAACAACAAGTTTGTTTATCAACCAAGTAAAGTTGGTATTTGAACCAGGTAAAGTTAGTTCACAAACTAAATAAAGTTGGTGTACAAGCCATGTAGAGTTGGTATTCAGACTGAAGTACTGAACTATGTGAAGTAAAGTCGGTATACGAACCATTTAAGTTGGTGTACAAACCAAGTAAAGTTGATTTATAAACCAAGTAAAGTTGGTTTACAAACAAAGTAACGTTGGTTTACAAATCAAGTAAAGTTAATTTACAAACCAAGTAAAATTGCTATACAAACCAAGTAAAGTTCATTTACAAACCAAGTAAAGTTGAATTACAAACCAAGTAAAGTTGATTTAGAAATCAAGTAAAGTTGGTTTACAAACCAAGTAAACTTCATTTACAAACCAAGTAAAGTTCATTTACAAACCAAGTAAAGATGATTTACAAACCAGGTAAAAGTTGATTTACAAACCAAGTTAAGTTGCTTCACAAACCAAGTAAAGATGATTTACAAACCAGGTAAAGTTGATATACAATTCAACTAAAGTTGGTTAAAAACCAAGTATACTTGATTTACAATTCAACTAAAGTTGGTTACAAACCAACTAAAGTTAATTTACAAACAAACTAAAGTTGATTTACAAACCAAGTAAAGTTGGTTCACAAACCAAATAAAGTTGATTTACAAACCATATAAAGTTCGTATACAAACCAAGTAAAGGAGGTTTACAAACCAAGTAAAGTTAGTTTACAAACCAAGTAAAGTTGATTTAGAAATCAAGTAAAAATGGTTCATAAACCAAGTAAAGTTGGTACACAAACCAAGTAAAGTTGGTTTAAAAACCAATTTAAGTTGATTTACAAACCAACTAAAGTTGGTACACAAACCAAGTAAAGTTGGTTTACAAACCAAGTAAAGTTGGTATACAAACCAACTAAAGTTGGTATACAAACCAACTAAAGTTAGTTCACAAACCAATTTAACTTGATTTTTAAACCAAGTAAAATTGGTATACAAACCAAGTAAAGTTAATTTACAAACCAACTAAAGTTGATTCACAAACCAATTTAACCTGAGTTTTAAACCAAATAAAGTTGGTATACAAACCAGCTTTAAAGGAATTCGAGGCCAACAGCTGGCAAATTATTTTCGCATTTTTGTGCGCAAATTAAAATAACTTCAACCATCTGCGTGAAGTAGGTAGTGACCCGACTAACAACTACTGTCAGAAATTCAATAAAGAAATTTACATTTTATTGTGACAAAACGGTATAATACCCAAACATTTCCTTACACAAGGCACAGCATGACAAAATGCAAACACTACAGGCAGGTAATCCTTTCAGGTATTTATCACACACACACACAGAGAAAACATGTGTATCTTCAAGTATGCGGCTGTAAGTGTCTTACAGCACAAGAAACAGCAAAAGAGCAGAAACGAAATTAAGTTCTCATATTCCGGGGATGCGCAAAATTCCAGCCAGGTGCAAATCAGCAACGCACGAACGTGCCAAAAGCGCAGCACAGCACAAATGCGGCCCTCGCTGTGCTACATGTGTGCTTGGCTCAAAATGAAATGAAATGAAATTTTCAATTTATGAAAAAGTCTTCTTTGCACTCGACGCACTACACACACACACACACACATTCTCGCGTACGCCACTCATACTTTGAGTGCTGCGCGGCTACAAATGGCCGCATCCTTTGCAACGTGGCTCGCACATTTCGTGAGGTCCTTCAGTTTATGGTTTCGCTTGGTTTCTGTTGGCTGGGATAAGTCGCATAAAATATGCAACTGCTCGCATAAAATATGCTACGCCTTATCAATAAATTCGCAGCGGCGTCGAGTTGTGCGCGCCTGTCGAGCGAGCACGCGAGCAGGGGGGCGATGTGTGTTTTTGAGTGTGTGAGAGCGGAAGTTAATGGGCTGAGGTAAAAGTATCTGTTAATACACGTCCCAATGTACACACATTATCCAGTTGTCAGTTGCGTAGATGCCGGTGACACGAACCTAAACTGACATGGACCCGCTGCCAATGCGAATGCGAACGTGAATGTGTATGGAATTGTGTGTGCAAGGATCATGATGCGTACTGGCACGTTGTGTGTATTTTACGCTTATTGCACTGTCAACAACAACAGCTGAATGGACTATAAGCAGTCGTTGCAAATGACAGTTGAAAACGGGCTCAAGGCAAAGAGGCTTCAGCGAACATAACGTCAACGTAATGAAGGAAATCCTCATCGACAGTTGAAAAGCACGAAAATGGATTTGAATGCTTTGCCTTTACGAAGGCGACACAAAGGATTGACTGGGCCGACACATAAACACATAAAAACGACCTCTACTGAATGATGTGCAGACAAAAGGCAAACGACAACATGACAAAACGAGGCAATGATTGCAAAGCGCAACAACATTGATCGTAATGCATAAAAGTTGAAGAGGTGGAGGAGGCAGCCGTCAAAGGATTATTCGGGTACAAAATGCGAAATGAGCGCACAAAGTGCTGCAAAGAGCTCACAAACTGAATTCATTGGAAAAAATATTAGAGAAGCTGATAGATTTGATTGGCATAGAGCAGAACCGAAATGACTGACTGGCAAATTGGAAGTCTTGACAATACTGGCTCATAAATTTTGCTCTATAGAAGGCAATAAAACCTCTTATATTTGAATATATCGCATTAAATCTATTGAATTTTAAAAGGAAATGAGTTATTCTCATAAAAAAATAACCACTGAAGACTTTAGCATACTTTTAGGCCCATGATAGATTAGGGATGTTGAGAATACAGAAAACCTGGTTCATAAATTTGGTCAATGGAAGACAGTAGGAACTTATATTGGTATAATTCATACAATAATGAAATAAAACAAAACTTTAGCATACTTTTGGGTCGCTTATAGAGTGGAAGTGAAAAATTACTCATAAATGTGGTTCTATTGCAGACAATAGGGCCTTATATCGGTATATATCAGCTTAAATTTAGCTATTTTGATTATTAATTGCTACTGAAAACTTGAGCATACTTTTAGGCGCTCGTAGATTGAGAGTACTGATATTACTGGCTCATAAATTTTACTCCATAAAAGACAATATAATCTTATATCGGTATATATTGGTATAATATGAGTCATTTCGATTATTAATAACCACTGAAAACTTTAGCATACTTTTGGGATGCTGATACACTGCGAGTGTTGGCAATACAGAAAACTGGTTCAAAAATTTTGATCCATAGAAGACAGTAGGGTCTTGTATTGGTAAAGAAAATTAGTAATTTCGATAACATAAAAAGACAGACAACTTTAGTATACTTTTGGGCTGCTTTTAGAATGAGAGTGTTGACAATACAGACTACTGGCTCATAAATTTTGCTCCATAGAAGCTAATAAGATTTTATATTGGTTTAAATTGAGTTATTTCGATTATTAATTGTCTCTGAAACCTTTAGCATACTTTTGGGACGCTGAGAGATTGCAAGTGTTGGCAATACAGAAAACTAGCTTACAAATTTTGATCCATAGAGGACAATAGGGTCTTGTATTGGTAAAGAAAATGAGTTATTTTGATAACAAAAAAACACTGAAAACTTTAGCATACTTTTAGGCGGCTAGTAGATTGGGGGTGTTGAGAATACAGAAAACTGGCTCATAATTTTTGCTCCATAGAAGACAATAAGTGGGTTTAAATTGAGTTATTTGGATTATTAATTGTCTCCGAAAACTTAAGCATACTTTTAGGCCGCTTGTGGAATGGAGGTATTGAGAATACTGGCTCATAAAATGTGTTCCATACAAGACAATAAGATCTTATATGGATATATATTGGTTTAATTTGAGTTATATTGATAACAAATTATCACTGAAAACTTTAGCATACTTTTAGGTTGCTTGCTCTTCTCTGCTCTTCGTATAATTCAACAATTTCCTACTCAAACTTCCTAATGTGACCTAAGCTAGAAGCAACACTTACTTGCTTATATGACTTATCACTCTGTCTCTTTGACTTTTTGTTGAAAATCTTTGCCCGTCATTCTTAATTTTAGTTGACATTTCAACATGAACACTTTTGTTCAGCGCAAACACTCACAAACTCAATTACGCTGAGCTCAAGTGTCAACTGAACAGTTGAGTTGCAGCAAAAACAACAAATAGAAAAAATAGTAAAATGAAATTTATAACAAACTATAAACAATAACAACAACAAATCAGTGGTCAAAGTGGTCACGAAAATTGTTTAAGTTATGTTGTAGCGAATAGTTTTTCTAAACTTGCCAGACAGAAAGTCAGTTTGCAGCAACAACTAAAAAACTATGTCAACAACAGCAACAACAATAACAACAAATAAAATAAAATTAACACCCACACAATTTTCCAGTTGACTCCCTGACTGAGAGTTTATAGCCTGCAACGCATCTCAGAGCATTGCAACATGACTCAAAGTGAAAGAAGAAGAAGATTACTGATGAGAAGAAGAAGAAGATCACTGAAGAGAAGAAGCCATGAAGAAGTGAAGATGGGCAACATGTTTCCACTAAATTAATTTTAAGTGTGCGTAGTTGCCCACAGATATTCTTGCTGCTGTTGTTGTTGTTGTTGTTGTTGTTGCAGCAGTTGCCTTTTTATCACAATGCGATTATTTATCGATGGCTGGATGAATCCATTCGGCTGTGAAATGCGACAGCGATAAACTCGTTGCGAATTATCTGCTGCTGCCGTTCTCGTCGTTGTTTTTGTTGTTGTTGGCACTGTTGTGCAACGCCTGGTGCTGTCATTGGCAGCAATGTGCAATGACAGTGGCGCTGGACGTTGCGTCAGATTGCTTCTGTTCCGGGTGGTAGTGGGTAGAAGGTGTTGTTGTTGTGGTTGTTCTTGTTGTTGTTCTTGTTGTTATTGCTACCGTTATGCGCGTATGCGTTTATAATTTCATTGCCAGCGAAATTGCATTTACAACAAATTGCGCTGCTTTCCTGTTCGTCCGTTCGTCTGTTCGTTCAGCAGTTTGGTAAATTTTGTTGTAAAATTCTTTTTACTGCAATGTGCAATGATATTTTTTTTCTATATTTTATTTGACTTAAATTTGCCATTTGTATTTTCGCTTTATTTCGTTTTCATTGTCGTTATGTGTCGTTATGTGTCTGTGTAAGTGTGAGTGTGTGCATTGTGTGCAATGAGCTGTGAAAATGCTGCACCCAAATGTTTAAATATTGTGCGGTCTGCTTTTTAGTAGATTTGGTGAAAATCGAAATTGCTTGTAATATTCGAATTTTTACTTCAACTGCATTTTTATTGTGAATAAAAATTGAATATTGTTGAGTTGAGTTGAGTGGTATGGACGTTCTTTTCATTGCATCTAGCAATGAAATATTTTTTTAAGATATTAAGTTGAGAGCATTGCTGCAAGTGCAAAAGAAATAAAGAAAGATGGAGATAAAGAAATAAAGAGAGATTCAGTGATATAAAACAGTCGATTGTGTGTTTGAATTGAGTTTTTATAATGCACACAATTGAATGTTGAAATGACTGATAAAGGGTTAATACCTGCATGGAAATGTATGTGAATAAAGTATTTTTTCTATTAATTTTTTTCAGTTCACTGAGTTTGTTACAAATTTTTTCATACCCAATTTATTTCATAATTTTTTCATAATTTTTTATATAAAATATGCAATATGCAAATATTTGATATTAATTTATAAAAAAATACGTAAAGGTTTGTCTTTAATTTATATATTTATTTTTTGATTTTTATACATGTTTGCCTTTGATTTAAATAAAAAATGTTGTTTTATAAAAAACATTCAAATATTTGCCTTGGATTCACCAAAAAATGTTTGCCTTTGATTAACAAGTTTTAAATTTTTTATACAAAATATGTGAATGTCTGCCTTTGGCTTACATTTAGTTTATTAATTTATATTTCATTATCATAATCTCATTTATATTTCATTTATAGTTCATTTATATTTATATTAAATTAAAACTGTATTACTTAAAAGTTAATGCGCTTTTTTCAAACTTATTCTTTTTATATTTAGATACAAAAATCGAATATATAAAATCATCCCAAAATCAATCATCATCAACTTAATCAGATCTATTCTGAAAAGTTGAGTAGTCTGAGTAGTCTGAACATTCATAAACAAAAATTAGAGAAATTGTTAGCTCCTCTTTTGAAACGTACTCAACCAATTTTTAGGCTTGATTACACGTAACGAGTAGAGCGACGAGACATCAACTCTAACGAGTACTCGTTTCGTCTAAACGGTAAGGCGAGTTCTTGATTGAGTCAGTGACCGATGAAAGTGGCGAGAGAGTCACAAGAATCACATTTTGTTTGCTAGGCCGAGCGACCACTACTTTATCGTTATATTTGTCTCTTTTTCGCAGCGATTCGCGGAATCGGTCGTTACATGCGGAATCACTCGTAACATGCGGAATCGCTCGTAACATGCGGAATGCGTCACACACCACTTTTCGCTCGGTTGAGTTTAATTGCGCGAGTTGCTTAGTTCATTTTGTGCATTGTAAAACCGAACTGACTCGCCACGTGTCAAAATACGTTTGAACAACTCGTCGCTTTCGCTCGCTATCCCAATTCTTTCGGCCTAGCACCATTTTGATGTCTCGTCACTCAACTCGTTACGTGTAATCAAGCATATAGTTTGAATGGTTTGAGTCAGTCGATGCACAGTACCGTCCAAAATGAAATCACAATTACACTTTACGAGAATTGTGTTGAAACAAGTTTGTTCTATATATCTTAGTAGGTGTAGTTTATGATTTATAAGGTATGTGTTTTTTTAGATTTGTGTTTATCTCTTGTGAATTCGGCGACTTTAAGTGTTTTTTCAAAAACTAAATTTTTATACGTTTGCAATAGAAGGTCAATATTTTGGTTATTTCTTGTACTAAATTTTTGTGGCGTGATGGAAAGATCATGTGGAGCTCGATCCCTCAACGAAAAAGAGTTAGAAGCACTTGGCGAAGGGCGTAAACAAGGGCGTACTCACAGCCAGCTGGCGGAACAGTTTCTCGTTAGTTCTTCAACCATTACGAAAGTTTTAAAAGTAAATAAGATACGTGGAGGTGCCATAAAGAAGTTCAGTCCCGGCAGACCCAAAATCACCAGCTCCACCGGTTGATCGTAACATTTTGCGCGTATCCAGTACGAATTCCCGCCTTACAGCTCGTCAAATTCTAACTGAGATTGCGTCTCCGATCGACACAAATTCGATCGATTGGCACTATAAAGTGTCGACTACGATCTGTCGTCTACCAAACAGTCCCAGTTTGGTAGACGATCCGTGAAAAAATCATATATTTCAGAGAAAAATAGAAAAGGCAGAGTGCAGTGGGCGCGCAAACATTTAAACTGGAGTCAATCGCAGTGGAAAGACGTTATTTGGAGCGATGAGAGCAAGTTTCTTCTATTTGGAACTGACGGAATAACAGGAGCCGATGTCCTGCAAACGCAAGATTCAACTCCAAATACCAGCTTCCAACTTTAAGTACGGTGGTGGGTCTTGTATGGTGTGGGGTTGCTTATCTGGTCGTAGCATGGGACCTCTGTATTATATTCAAGGTATTATGGATAGACATGTGTACATAAATATCCCAGAGACTACCATGCTACCTTTTGCAAGAGTAGTTCATGGTCGGTCGTTAATTTTTTAAGACGATAACGACGCAAAGCATAGCTCACAGGATGTACAGACATGGTTCCATCGTCGAAGAGTTCAGCGCTTGGAATGGCCAAGCCAATCTCCTGTTTTGAACATAATCGAGCACGTCTGGGATGAGCTGGAAAAACATTGATAATCATCAACAAAAAAAGCTCAAAATATAGCGGGAAAATTCGCTCAGCTGTCCGAAGAATGGGTTAGAATCGATCCAAATTATATTGACCGGCTTCTCGAGTCCATGCCACAAAGATATCAGGCTACGTATTATCGACGCCAAGGGTTGCGCAACAAAATACTAATCCTTCTTTTAGCTATCATCGATTTTTCATACAGTTTTTATCGAAATAACATGTAACTTTGACTGCGAAACCTCTAAATCCATTTTGAGCCAAGTTATGGGGCAAAAAATGAATCGTGATTTTTTTTGGACGGTACTGTAAGTGTTTTACAAGCTTGGGAGACAATACATTTTCTGTATCTGTATCTGTATTATTTTGCAAGAATACCTTTTAAATTTATATTTAATATCGATAAGAATTCATGCTAAATAAAATAAAATCTAGTTATTTTCATTATAAATTATTACTGAAAACTGTAGCATACTTTTAGGTCGTTCCTTTATTTTCGTATTCTTTTAATATTTGTGTATCAAAATCATAGAAAAATTTCTATAAACTACTGAAATTTAAACGTCCATGGCCTCTTAACTTGAAATCAGCATAGATGTAGTTGAAAAATAATTTTTTTTTCATTTATAAATAAAAACACATAAACTAAAAATATTTCTGGGTAATTAATTTGCAACACAATAAACATAAAATGTATATTTTTTACTTTTCTACAAAAACAACTCATGAAAAAACTGATTTTTTGGCATTTTCAAGACAATAATGGTTGTTTAACTCTCTATTATTGTATTTTGTTTGCTTATGTTTTCTTTTTTTTTAATTTAAACTATGTCAAAAATGCCAGAGCAAAAATACTGTATTTAGTTGTTGTTTAAAGAAATATATATCTGTATTTAATATGAAAATATGTTTATACATGTATTTTACTAAACCTTCAGCGAACCTATGCATTTGACTGTTAAAAGGACGAATGTCCCTTAGTTTATGACCAACAAATATTGTCGAAACTTAAACGTTAAATCGTTGACAAATTCAAATGCTCAGTGAGCACCTTTGTTTGTCAGTTTAATTGGCACTTGGAATGACAAGACAACAGCATAAAACACACACACGCACACACTCAAACAAACACACTGACATACTCAAACTCAATCGTACGTACGCAGCGCACATGAAAGGAACGATTTAATGCAATTAGACGCCATGACTGCAGCTTGCACTTTAATTTGCCGTAGTGGCTGCCGGGAGAACAATGCACAACTTAAGCCATTGTCCAGCTGGAGCAGCACCCAGTGAAAGTGGCTGCTTGCAGCTGTTGTCTGTTGGCTGTTGTTGGCCAACATTGTAAATTAAATTGAAATGTGGCAACAAAAGCGTCGTGCACGCGCAGCCGTTTAATTGACAACGCATCAACGCACACACGCTGCCACCCATTGCCGACTTCACACTGCTACAGCTGCGACTTGCTGCCAACTCAATTCTGCCAGTTTTCTTGGCGCATTCTGTTGTTCGACTGCACTTACTGTTGGAACAAATTTTGGCAAAGTTAACAGTTTAGCACTTCGGTTGCAGTTTTTATGACCGACAAAATCATTTCGTAATATGGCGTTTTAGTTGGCAGCCGCTTAATGTCGGCGCGCCGGTGGCACTGATGGGTTAATTGACTTTTATTTGTTGCCTTAGCTGCTTTTGATTATTTCTTGTGTAGCATTTAATTGCTTCGATGTTGTTGCTTGAAGAGAAGAAGGATGGCATCGCTTGCCTTTCATGTCCTCGAAAAAGCTGTAAATCTGAAATTGTGCGCCAAATAAATGTCGTTTGCTGTTTAGAAGCGCTTTTCGGCGAGCGATGCGCGGGTGGAAGTAAAATTGCAATTAAATTTACATGAAGTGAAATAACAATTAGCGAGCGAGATAGAGTGAGTGATAGAGCGAGAGATGGGCTTGCAGATCGAAGGCGTACAGTTTCACTGCCTGCAGCACAAACTTTGATAATTTTGCGAATTTTCGAATTTCTTGGAGAGTTTAGAGAATTTAGTGAGGAAAATTTACAGTAAAAAGTAAAAGAGCAGTTTAAGTGCTTGAATTGAAAAGTCATTTGCGAATTATTGGGCAATACTTGTTCAAGAATTTGGTTGCATTAAGTGACATTGTTAGCTAAGTTAGAGCAGAGTTGGACCACTATGTCACCACGAAATGCGATTGAAACTTTACTCATAGGTGGATACGTCGGTAGTTAGAAGTAGCAGTTCTTGAATGAAAAGAAAACTTAGTCAACTTGGACTATTGTAGTCAAGTGCAATAATAAAATTTCATCAGTATGAGGGAAAACTTTATATCGCCTAATGCTGCTGTGGGTTTGTCTTATTAGAGATATTTCAAGATATGTATGAACTCTGTAAAATCCCCTAAATTTCATGAAAAATACTGCTGTGAATCAGTCTTACTGAGATACTTCGAGATTTGCTTAACTTTGACAAGTTTTCTAAAATTGCCTGATTTGAGACAGTCTAACTACTGGATCTAAGTTTGACCGTCGCTGAAGAAAATTTCAAAGGTTTTTATACTAGTAACTGAAAGCCCTGTGACACTCTGCGAAAGGAACAGCTCTGTGGAGCAGCTCTGTGACAGAAACAGGAATAGGTCTGTGACAGAAACTGTTCTGACAAAAACAGCTTTGACACGAAAATCTCTGTAACAAGAACAGCTCTAACAGGAACAGATTTGTGACGGAAACAGCTCTGTAACAGGAACAGCTCTGACAGGAACAGATTTGTGACAGAATTAGCTCATTAACAGAAACAGCTTTGTGAAAAGAACTACTCTGTGACGGGACGGCTCTGTAATAGGAACAACTCCGTGTCCGGAACAGCTCTGCTAAGAACAGCTCTGTGACAGAAACAGTTCTCACAAAACCAGCTTTGACACGAAGGCTCTGTAACAAGAACAGCTCTGACAGGAACAGATTTGTGACAGAAACAGCTCTGTGACAGGAACAGACAGACAGGAATAGCTCTTCGACAGAAAAAGCTCTGTGACCGGAACAGCTCTGACAGAAACAGATTTGTGACAGAATCAGCTCTGTGACAGGAACAACTCTGACAGGAACAGATTTGTGACAGAATCAGCTCTGTAACAGAAACAGCTCTGTGACAAAAACAGTTCTGTGATAGGAACAGGTCAGTGAAAGGAACAGCTCTGTAACAGAAACAGCTCTGTGACAAACACTTATCTGTGACAGAAACAGCTCTGTGACAGAAACAGCTCTGTGACAGAAACAGCTCTGTGACAGGAACAGCTCTGTGATAGGAACAGCTCTGTGATAGGAGCAGCTTTTGGAAGGCGTACTGGTCAGATTTTATCATTGATTGTGATAATTGTGACTGACTTCCTTAAGAAAAAGCAACAACTAAAAATGTTGTTCACTTGAGAGAAACTGTCTGTTGATAAGACAGACGTCAAAACAATATTTTTTTTTTATAGTTGGTATTGCCTGACTCAAGATTCGAACCCACGTACCTTTGGCTGGCGATTCAATGCACAAGCTGAGTTGTGGTAATCTGAACTGGTGTGACTTGAAGCAGATATGCTGCCATCAACAGAAAATTTAAAATCAGTATATCTTTTCTCAGGACCTTTCTGTGTTTCCAGGTGTCACAAAAATATGAAATTTTTAACATAAAATTTTAAATTGTTCACCAGAAAAGCAGTTCCGAAAATCTTCAAATAAATTCACAATCTATGAAAGCAGCTTAATGTAATGGACTTATGTTCACTTCTTATGCAGAAGCAGGCAAAGACATTCAAATATATGTAAAAATTTTATTTTATTTTCTAATTGAGTTAACTGTCGAGCCAATCATTTCATCACAACCACTGACAAATATTCTTAATATTCTTTAATCCATAAATTTAAAGCTCTTATTTCTATGTGCAAACCTATCGCTTCGAAGTCAACAAGGCCAGCAGCAATAATTAGATTCTCCTTTGCACCATCATTAACAAAGTTTCTTCCTGTGTTTTCAATACTGAAAGCTGAATGCATTGCAGCTTTTCTTATACTCACTCACACATCGAACATTAGTTTCGCTCGCTGCAGGGCTCAGAGTTTACATGAGCCATTGCGGTTTGGTGTATGCGGTCAGGCAACTAATCAGGCTCGCATTTGCTCCCTTCGCTCGGTCAAGGATTATTAATAATCAATCATAAAGCTGTTAGCTGATTTATCTTATTTCATTTCGGTTCACGATGCAAATTGGCGCAGCTGCTGTCAGAGATTACTTGACCGGCGGTCATTTCACAGCCGCTTCGCGTTACGAAGCAAACAGGAAACAATTGCAAACGGCGCACTAATTGAGTTTTTAATGAGCCGAGCCGAGTAAAGCCTAAATGTGATAGTTTATTGATTTATTTTTAATATGACATGCGGTTAGCCAAACAACAACAAAAACAACAACAATAGCCACAACAACGGCCCAAGACAAAAGATAAATGGAGGCCAGAGATGGCGCAAGAAGACGGCCGGCGTCAGTGGCGGAGCTGTGTGCAAAAATCTGCACAGAGTATAATCAGCGCAGCAAAATAGCCGAGCGAAGAGCGCGTAACGTGAGCGCAAAAGGTGCCCGAGACGCGTTGACTGTTGCAAGACAAATGACGGCAGCGATGGGTCGCGCCTCGGGGACAAAGATGAATGGGTAATAAAATACGGCAGCGTGCGGAAAATGAAAGGAAAACAAAGATGGTCGCCTAGATAAAAATTGCGCAGCCAACCCGTTGTGCCGTCCGCCGTCCTCGCCGAGTGACGGCAGCAGGTGTGCGCGGCAGCAGCAGGGAGTGGCAAGTGCTGTGGGCGGTTATTATGCAAACACGTATAATTAATTATGGCGCTCAAAGCACGAGCGTCGAGCAGAAATTGCAACTTGTGGTTGGTATTTTAATGGGTTTGTCATAATTTACGCAAAGTTCAACTTAAGCTTACTTCGGTCGGTGGGAGCTGGGTTGCTTGGTTGGAGGAATTGTGGTGAAACATTAAGTAGCAATTGAATGGTGTTGTTTAAGTGAATTGGTAGCAGTTTTCTGGCATGTTTTTGTTGTTGTTGTTTTAGAGTGAATTGGGTGTTGGGGCTTGAGATGTGATAAGAAGAAGAAGTGTGCTTCATGGAAAAGTATTAAAATTTGGTATAAAAATATTCTGGTATAGCGATTCGAACAGATCGAACAATTCGAAGGTCTGTTCGAAGGTCTGGTCCTGCATATGCTGTCAACCTGTCTATACGGCTATGTGTCTATGTGCATATATGTCTGTCTATATGTCCAATGTTTGTCTGTCTGTGTAATTTTTTATTGTATTTTATTTATTTTATTTTATTTTATTTTTTTTTATTTTATTTTATTTTATTTTATTTTATTTTATTTTTTATTTTATTTGATTTTATTTTATTTTATTTTATTTTATTTTATTTTTTATTTTATTTGATTTGATTTGATTTGATTTGATTTGATTTGATTTGATTTGATTTGATTTTATTTTATTTTATTTTATTTTATTTTATTTTATTTTATTTTATTTTATGTTAGTTTTATTTTATTTTATTTTATTCTATTTTATTTTATTTTATTTTATTTTATTTTATTTTATTTTGTTTAATTTTATATTATTTTATTCTATTTTGTTTAATTTTATATTATTTTATTTTATTTTATTTTATTTTATTTTATTTTATTTTATTTTATTTTATTTTATTTTATTTTATTTAATTTTATTTTATTTTATTATATTTTATTTTATTTTATTTTATTTTATGTGCCTATCTATCTATCTGTCTATCTCACTGTTTATCTCACTGTCTATCTGACAGTCTATCTATCTGTCTATATGCCTAATTGTCTACTTGTCAGACCATTCTCTTGGTCTGTTGGTTCATTTACCCATTTGTTAGTGTTTTACTTTTTATTAGTTTTTTTTTTACATCTATTCTTATGTCCTGTTTACATCTGTTCAAACGGACGGATTTCTGCTCGTTTATCCTCGTCATACTTTTGTTCTTTTATTCGTCTATCCATCAGATCTTTTTGCTGTTTGTCTGTCTGTTTGTTTTTTCATTTGAACGTGTCTGCCTGCGAACGTACCTTTTCATATCTATTCTTTTGTTCTTTTATCTGTCTGTGCTTCAAACTTAATTTTGGTTTAATTCTTTGCCCTTTTGTCTGTCTATTCACTTGTTTTGTCTGTCCATGCAGTCCATTTTAAATTTGCATGTCTGTCCATTTAACTGAGAATCTCTCTTCGATCAAATTCGACTTTCTTTTCAAGTAGTAAATGCATATAAATTTTTACTTTTATTTCAAAGATAACAACAACAATATCCATGTCCTTTTGTTGGTCTATTTGTCGATTCGTACAACCATTTGTTGCTGTTGTAAATCATAATTCATGTCAAATTTTTTACTTTTGAAAGACAACACAAACCACTTGTTGCAGCCAATTTGCTCTTTATTTTTCATGTGGGTGTGTGTGTGTGTATTGATGTTTATGTGAGTGAGTGCAAATTAATATTAAGCAAAGTTAGTGCCATGGAATGCAACGGAAATGCTGCTCGTATAAATTGTCGATCAGACATACTCGAACTGTCAGCACAGCCGTGAAATCTAAAATGTGCTGCGTGTCGCACAAATTGCAAATTTCGTCACGTTTCTCTCCACTGTCGCAACAACAACTGTTCATTGTTCTCATGTGTACATATTATTGATTGAGCTGCCGTTGGATTTTCGGTGCTGTTTTGCATTTTGATGGACGAATTTTCCGGCACTCGTCGTTGTGGCTGATGTGACAAACCAATTGTGGCCAATTTTAAACAAAAATGTCAGCACAGCTTCGCGAGCACATTTTACGCACTTCATTTTCGCCTGCAAATGAACCCAAATGAATTGCAAACTTTAATTATGACAATTTGTCAGCCACTCACATGTGCGCTTTGTTTAGGTTTTCGTAATGGTTATTGTTGTTGCTGTTGTTGTTTTTGTAGTATACAAACGAACTTTGCATTGTTCATTTTGTGCGTGACCCGTGAAGCGTTCACAACGTTGGCTAATTGGTTTTTTGCCGCTACATAACGAAACGCGTTCACGGCCGCACATACATGTCCGGCGGCCATAAATCGACAGAACAGCCAAAAATAGCTGAATGTAGGGTTTTTGTTAGTGTATGGCAGTTTGGCAGGTAATTGTGCGCATTTACCTGGCCAAGAGAAACTTCTAGCTCGTTTGTGTGTGAGCAGCTCAGTGCATGTGTGTGAGTGCGGCCAATTACAGTTAATTTAACAACTGCTTGATGACAACATTAGACCTAATTCAGTGGCATCGTTGGTACAAATGGAGTTGAGTGGGACATGGCAATGTGGAGCGGATGGAACGACAAAGGATGAGCGCACATCTGGAAACTGTCAATCCAACAGACCAAATAATGAACACCTTTCATTCTGGTCTGTGTGTGTGTGAAATGCTTTTAATAGTGTGTCGAAATGGATTTCGTGTTCATTATAATGCAATGAAAAGGACGTAACGAAGCGTGTGTGGAGCATTGGGATGAAGCAAAATTGCTTAATGCTAATGTTCATATATTTTTTATTCTAATTTGATAAGCTTGCTGAAATGTTGCATTGAAATTATTTTCATAATTTATTCATTTCAAAGATATGCAGTTAGAATAGAAAAAAAATAAATAAATAAATAAACTTGCTACATGAAATGTTGAATTAAGTTTAACATTAAGTTAAGTTTTCCCATAAGTAACTAAAAAATAAACATATATAATAATTGCTTTTGAATGAATTATACCAAATGTTTTACAATTTTTAAGCGTATTTGTTCATAGAAAAAAATGAACAAAAATTATAAAAAGTTAAATATTTTCATGCATGAGTTTATTATTTTTCTCTATAAAAATATTAAATAATGCGAAAATTCACAAAACACTGGCGCAAAAAAAAACACGTAAATAAATAAATACAAATTTAATCTGGGCTATTCAAATCTTAACAAAAAAACAGATCAAAAACAAAACAAAAAAACCAACACTACAAAATTCAGTCTGCACATGAATATTTGATGTGAAGTGTGCATAAGTACACAGCTCAACGAACACTCATCAATATTTATAAACGTTAAATCCCTCTCTAGCTTCCTTCTTCAAAAAATGAATTTCAATTTTAATTTGTTCCATATGCAATTAAATTTCATCCAATAACTGCCACTGCCACTGCCACTTGCCACACCGAAGCGATGGGTAGTAGTGTTGCTAAATTGACACACCACCTCCGTGTCAAAATAGAAAATATTGACACACACACACACAGACAAACAACCACAAACGTAGATACGAACACAGCCACCGAAACATGGAAATAGTTGTAGCAACGTTTGAGTAGAGTTGAGTGAAAATCGAGACGGAAATCCGCCGGCGTGGCTGTCAAGTGCCAAGTAAACAAATACGAATCTTTTGGCCATTGAGATCTGAGTGCAAGAAGGAAAGAGACAGAGCGAGAGAGAAATGAAAAACACCAATTCAGAGGGACAGCGCACTTATTGCTTGTAAATTGGACTTTTATTTGTGTTTCTAGTAAATAAAAACAAAACACTCTGTTTACTCTAGTAAACAGAAACGAATTTTCATTTGCGGTGCGGATTTAGTGATTTCCAAATATGTCACAGTAAAAGCAAATATCAGTCTTAACTGGTCACTGGAACGAGTACGGCTGCAGCTGCTATTTTATTTGATTTGATTCGGTTTGATTTTATTTTACTTTATTTCATATTATTTTTTTATTTTAATTTAATTTTTATTTTTATTTTTATTTTTTTTTAATTTTAATTTTTATTTTTATTTTATTTTATTTTATTTTATTTTATTTTATTTTATTTTATTTTATTTTATTTTATTTTATTTTATTTTATTTTATTTTATTTTATTTTATTTTATTTTATTTTATTTTATTTTATTTTATTTTATTTTATTTTATTTTATTTTATTTTATTTTATTTTATTTTATTTTATTTTATTTTATTTTTTTTTATTTTATTTTATTTTATTTTATTTTATTTTATTTTATTTTATTTTATTTTATTTGATTTGATTTGATTTGATTTGATTTGATTTGATTTGATTTGATTTTATTTTAATTTATTTTATTTTATTTTATTTTATTTTATTTTATTTTATTTTATTTTATTTTTATTTTATGTTGTTTTATTGTATTTTTTATTTGATTTTATTTTATTTTATTTCATTTTATTTTTTTAATTTTATTTTAGTTTATTTTATTTTATTTTGTTTTATTTTATTTTATTTTATTTTATTTTATTTTATTTTATTTTATTTTATTTTATTTTATTTTATTTTATTTTATTTTATTTTATTTTATTTTATTATATTTTATTTTATTTTATTTTATTTTATTTTTTTATTTTATTTTAATTTATTTTATTTTTTTTATTTTAAAAATTTTTTTAAACGTTAATTTAATTTTTTATTTTTATTTTATTTAATTTAATTTAATTTTATTTTATTTTATTTTATTTTATTTTATTTTATTTTATTTTATTTTATTTTATTTTATTTCATTTTATATATTTTATTTTTTATTATTTTATTTTATTTTTTTAATTTTATTTTTTTTATTTTATAATTATTCTATTTTCTTTATTTTGTTTTATTTAATTTTATGAACGAGACAGAAGAGAAAAATTTAAAAGGACACTTTAAACTAACTCTAACTAAAAAGGATAGAAATTCCAATGAAATCATTATGCAAAGAAAAATAAATTCTTTATAGAAATAGATTGAAGCAATCACAAAAGTTGGCAAATAACAAAAGCAATTTGACAACACTGAGTTTAAAGTTCTAATTGTCATTTTGAAAAGTTGAGGAATGGCAACAGCGCATCAAAATTCCTGAATACTAAATAATCCCCATGGGTGCAAAAAGTTGAAATTCCAACAAAATCCTAAGTAATACCAACAAAGCACAAGACGATTTTCAGAGCTTTACCCCTTTCAGGAACAGCGCCTAATTGTTGCTTGATTATAAACCAAAATTAAAGCAAATATTTCTCCAACTACAACGCACTTTCATTATATAGATTGCTCGCATTGCTGTTGTCCTTTGAGTGACGTCTTTTCTTCTTTCACCTTTCTTCAACTCACATTGGATTCAAGTCCGAACAATCTTGTCACAACTCAATCGATGCAGGTCGACAAAAGCTGCCCAAGTGATTGCTTTTTCTATTTGAATAATAAATATTACTCGACCGCCCATCGATGCCGAACAAAGCCCGCAACAATTTACAATACAACGCACACAACAACAACGACAACATTTGGAAATAAGTTGGCAGTATGCAAAACACAAACCGGATGGATGAGCGCACGCGAAATTATTGACTTGCCGAGGTTGTGCATAGGGACGAAGGACATAAGGGATGGAGGGGCTGGGTTGGAGAGTGTATTGCAATTTAAATTTAATGGATTTTTAATGGCCATCTTTCATCGAGTATGCAAGGCAAGTAAAGTTATTTGAATGAAGTCATAAACTTGTCATATTTTGGCGAATTTAAGTTTCGCCTTAGCAAGTCTTGAATTAAGGGTTTGTCAGCTGCTTTAATATTTGTTTTGGTTTTTGTTGCAAACTTTTAACAGAGAATTAATTACTTAAAGAGTGCAAACCGGTTTGAATAAATGAAAATGCTGCCAAAACTTTTAAACAATAAACAGAAAAGTCTGCAAATAATCAAACAAAATCTAAACAAAAACAAATATTTCAATTAAGTAAGTTGTCACAGTGCACGAGACAAGTTATCCGCTGGCTTCATTGGAAATTTGTCAATAGTTATTTTCAAAACAAAAAAAAACATTCACCTGTAACACACACACACACACGCAGCATAAGTGCCAATCTCTTTAGCATAAAACTTTGTTTTATCCTAAAACAAAATTCAGTGTTCATATGTGTGTTTGTGTGCTCCTTAACTGCCAGACAGGTGACGAATTCTAACGAAGCAAAAAGAATAAACTTTTGAAATTTATTCATGCCCGAATTATTGCCACATTGCGTAGCAAAAGTGTCGTTGCATGTGAAACCACATGAAATAATTTTAACATTTGCGAAATTTCCGCTAGAGAAAACTTCAGAAACCCCACAGTGTGGTTACACACAAAAACACTAATAAAAATAAGAAAAATGTTACAAAACGAAATGTGAGAAGTATGTAGCAACGTCAGGCAGACGCACAGCCACAGACACAGCCACGACTACAGTCACACTTGACGCAAGCGGAAAGTGCTTGCTGATTTTGCAATTTCCTTGAGTAACTTATACCAATTTGCACACTTAGCCGCACGCAAACTAGCACGCCAACTTACACACACACACACACACACAGGCATACACACAAATAGTGGCAGTGTTGCCAGCTGCAGCTGAACTAAGTCAAACTAAAGCCAACTTATTTAGGATTTGTAGTACAAGAAAATTTAACTACTGCAGCTGTGACGAGCTAAAACTGTCAGCCTGCGAGCGCAGGAAGACAACACAAGTAATGTAAGTTGCCGTCAGTGCTGACCGATTGATTTATAAACTGGGCTGTACTTAATTTTTTCACTTTACATTCAAAATATGTTATTGCAATAAAATAAAATAAAATAAAATAAAATAAAATAAAATAAAATAAAATAAAATAAAATAAAATAAAATAAAATAAAATAAAATAAAATAAAATAAAATAAAATAAAATAAAATAAAATAAAATAAAACAAAATAAAACAAAATAAAATAAAATAAAATAAAATAAAATAAAATAAAATAAAATAAAATAAAATAAAATAAAATAAAATAAAATAAAATAAAATAAAATGAAATGAAATGAAATGAAATGAAATGAAATAAAATAAAATTAATTAAAATAAAATAAATAAATTAAATTTTTTTTACTTGCACTTACATTAAAGTTTAAGAATGTGAAAATTTACCAACGATGTCTCTAGACAGTTTACATCAGAGAAGCACAGTTCTAAGCTTATTTCGTGGCTTAGTTACAATAAACACAATTTCGAAAAATTGCATAATCTGACATCATTCATAAATTGCATTTGTTTTTGTATTAACCACGAACCTTTGTATTTGACTTTTGTTATTCCGTGAATAATGTTGGGACGATTATTGTTTAGGTTGCTATTGTTTAGTTTGGCTCACTATTTTTTTTTGTAATCGCTGGTTTTTACGGTTGACACAAGATTTGAAATCTTGGGAAAATACAAAAAAATCGTCAGAGGATTTCATTTGGGAAAGTTCTGCAAATCACAGAAAGTTCTGAGCCCAACACCATTTAAAGCAATCAGATATTTGGGGAGTTTGAAGTCCCTAAGACTTGGCTTGCAAGCGTCGGTGATTAGGTCTGTTGTAGTTGTAAAGTATGTTAAAAAAAATCACCTTAATTGGTGAAAAAAATCACCTTAAACGGTGAAGCCAGTCGCAGTGGTTTCAGTAATTAGCAAAACTACTACTAGGGGCGATCGTAATTAAAAATGATCAGGAATCTCCATTGTATGGGAACAAATTTATTGTTTAATAGATTTCTAATTTGGATTTTGTTTTGAGAGCATTACTAGGCAACACAACGCCACCATACGCAGGAGTCTCTCGCAGGGGACGATAGATGGCAGCTCCATCACTGAGAACTATTAGCGATAAGCAACTCGACTACCTGGGCAGACTTCAATTGATTTCGATCGATGCTTCCAAACGCAGTGAAAAAATAAAGAAAACTAGGCTACATTCCTTTGGATGGCTTTTCATACCAGAGACTCTAGGTTTAATTCCTAGATGGGGTTAGTGAAACACTCGTCTTCTTCAAAACGTCACCTCGGCCTCTTTTGATGTCGAAGAGAGTGTGGCAAGCCTTGTTGTGAGTTGAAGTTAGATGAAAGTAGAAACCAATCTGAGCTTCGAATAACTGCGACTATCCAACTGACCTATGTAGTGGACTTTTTGTTTTGATCTTCAAGATCTTTTCTATTTAAAAGTTACAAGGAACACTTTGGTGACTCAGAGAGATACGACTCAAACCATCTATTCGTCAACGGATGTCTTCTTTACAGGCCTCACATAGTTGTTATTGGAGCATTACTGGGAGATTAGAAATAATCTATTGAGCCCCCAAACAGTAGATGAAAACACAGAGAAAGAAAAACAATTGGTAATGAACAGCTCTCAAAACATCTTTCAAAAACCGAAGGTTGAGAAAACAAAATTGCCAGAAAAGCAAAGAAAAGTATATAGAAGTAAAAAATGTGTTCTTGGTTTGAACTTAATAAAGTTCATCATACTCTGACGAGATTTTCTTTATCAACTTTCAAAATAATTTTAATTTCAACATGATTTTGTAACACACTGAAAAGTTTTACTAATCACCACAACACCTTATTGGCCACAAGTGACTTAACGCAAAACCATTTCATAGTTGCATGAAAATGTTGCAGTAAAACTTTTTGCTCATTTCACAAATAATTTCTCTGCTCTGCTGCAATTTTGTTCACTGGTTGCAATTTGTTAATAATAGACGCCGCATGAGTCGCTCGTTTCTCGAACGCTATTGCATTGCTTGATAATCCTCAATTTAGCCAATGACGGCAAGGATAGCAATGCGAAAGTGGGCAGCTAATTGAAGGACACTCAGCAGCCACGACAGATAGGAGGCGCAAAGGCCTGTCGGCAGCTGTGCAGGCGGCACTCGTTAGTGAAGTGAATGTTGTTGGAGTGGAAAAGCGTCTATGACGCAGTGCTCGCTGCAACGCAATTCCTGGTTGCGTGCAGTTCGTTAATACGTAAAAGTCATTGAGTGAGTTCAGAGTTGAAGTGTGATTAGCGTAAACTGTGGAAAAGCACACAAGTGCAAGTCAAAGACAAAAAGGAGCCAAAGAATTTGCTATGAGAACCTAACAAAGCTGTTTGCTGACAATGTCAACATGAGACGAAAGTGGTTGCTGTGGACTTTTCTTTGCAGCAGTTGTAAGAATTTGATTTGTTGTTGCATAGTCAAGGAATCACGAAAGTTGTAAGAAGTCTCGAGTGAATGAAATTCAACAAGTTGAAGAAGTATTTAGTTGCATTACAGTTCACAGTTTGATGATTGCGGCGGCTAAAGTGAAATGGACACCTAAAAGTATGCTAGAGTTATGTAATCGTGGTTTTCTATGCCGTAAAGCGAGAAGTAGAGTCCGATTGATTAATCGGCTTCGACCATATTCGGCCAAACAACACACATTCGGCTTATAATCGGCTTCGGCCCAAATACAGGCCGAAGTCTGAAGTTGAAGGTAAGAAGATAAAGTTGTTTTTCACAAAACGAAAAGAAGAAATCACGTTTTTTTAATGTTTTTTTTAGTTATTAATTTTACTTCGGCTTTGATTTAGGCCGCTTGTTAGTGTTGTAGCCGATTAATGTAAGCGTAGGTTTTTATGAATAAGTACGAATTAGAGGCTGACCGATTAATTGGCTTCGACCGTATTCGCCCAAAAAATACACATTGGAAAAATAATTGGCTCCGACCGAAGAAGACAGGCCGAAGTCCGAAGCCAAAGGTGAAGTTATTTTCCACAAAACAAAAAAGAAATTGCATTTACTTTAATATTTTTGTAAGTTATTCATGTTATTCAGTGCACGTTCGGCTTTGCTTTAGGCCGAATGTCAGTCTTGCTGCCGATTAATAGCGTAGTTAGTTAGCGTAGTTTTCTATGACGAAAAGCGAGTGAATAAGTAAGAAGTACAGTCCAACCGATTAATTTGCTTCGACCGTATTCGGCCAAAAAATACACATTTGAATAATAATCGGCTCTGGCCAAAATACAGGCCGATGTTTGAAGTTGAATGTGCACGTAAAGTTGTTTCTCACAAAATAAAAAAATTACTTGCGTTTACATTAATTTTTTTAGTTCTTCATTCATCTTCAGCTTTGGCCGAATGTCAGTCTTTCGGCCGATTAATGTAAGCATACTTTTCTATGACATAAAGTGAGTTGATAAGTAAGCAGTAAAGTCTGACTGTAATTGGCTTCGACCATATTCGGCCAAAAACCCACATAATCGGCTAATATTTGGCCCCGGCCAAAAAAAAGGCCGAAGTCCAAAGCCGAAGGTAAAATTGTTTTTCACAAAATAAAAAAATGCGTTCACTTTGAAATTTTTGCAAAGTTATTCATTCACCTTCGGCTTTGGTATTGGCCAAATGTCAGTCTTGCAGCCGATTAATGTTAGCGTAGTGTTCTATGACGTAAAGCGAGTGAATAAATGGGTAGTAATAGCAAGAATTGGCCTCAGTTACGGTCATATTCGGCCAAAAACCGCACATTTGAATAATAATCGGCCGAAAATACAGCCGAAGGTAAAGTTATTTTTCATAAAATAAAAAACAAATTGCATTAACTATAAAATTTTTTGAAGTAATGCACCTTCGGCTTCGGTTTCGGTTTCGGTTTTAGTTAAATGCCAGTTCTGCAGCCGATTAATTGGCATCGGCTTTAGTAAAAATATCATCTTCGGTCGGACTCTAGTTTGAGGGTAGTTTGGAATATGTTTTCCATACCATTAAATTTTACTGCTTAGCATACTTTTGGGCTAAAGCATTGGCAGAAAGCATTGTTAATTTACATTTATAACATTTTTTTTCATGAAAATAAAAAAATTTAATAAATAAAACCAAAACCAATAAAAAGACAAACTAGGAATTCCCAATAGTTATCTGAATATTAAAATTTAAAATTTATGCTGCAGCATTGAAATACAAAGTTTTTTTAATAAAAAAAAACATATAGAAAGAAATGTATTTTTGAATAGCTTTCAGTTGTTCCAACTGCTTTTCAATAATTGGGATATTTCATATATAAAAAGATAATATTTTTATTTTCTTATTTTGATTTTTTTAATCTTTATTTTATCAGAAGCCAATTTTTATGTTGCTGCCACACATTCAGCAGCACAACGATTGCTGCACCAGCCCACAGAGCAACAATAATCTCAACAACGCACAACCGGTTTCTGCAACAGCGATATCGTTACCTCAATGCAATCACATACAAATAAAATATCCACAACAACAACAACAACAACAACAATATACCTTAATACACTCATGGCCTGCGGTGCGGCGTAGAGGCCACGATTTTGGTTTTTTTTTCTGTTGGTTGGCGCAGGTGGCATGCCGCTGCCGTTGTCTGTTGCACGCTGCACGCCACGGCCTGGCACTGTGCCATGACGCTGAAATGCCCATGAAAATTCCCATCAATTCGCTAGAAGTCAATTCGACAGCATGCAATCGCGAGCATCGATGAATAGCAATTCTGATTTGTTGGTTGTTTGTTGCATGTTGGCAAAAATTTAAATGCAACATTTTTAAATGCAACAACAAATGCTGTACACGGGTTGCTGTTGTTGGCTGCCAAGCATAATAACAGCAATTCTTATGAATGCATATTTTTGCCAAGCGGAGCAAGCATCGAGAAAGGACTGTGCAGCACTGGAAGAAAGGAAACGAAGGGGGAGAGGAGCGCTGTGAAAAATTGTAAAAACTGCTGTGTGTTTTGGTTGGCGTGGATCGCGTTTGTGTCACTGGAGAATGCAAAGCGAATGCAAAAGCGAAAACCGAGACAAAGTATTTTCTGCCCTTATTGTTGTTGCTGCTGTTATTATTGTTGTATAATGTCGTTGGCGGATATTAAAAATATCCTTGTGCAGCATGCGCGCGCCAGCAGTTGCTTCATCATCATCATCATCATCATCACCATCATCATCATCATCATCATCATCATCATCATCATCATCATCATCATCATCGTCGTCATCATCATCATCATCATCATCATCATCATCATCATCATCATCATCATCATTAACATCACTAGCAACAACAATAACCAAGCACTGCCCAACATTCGGCAACATTTTCCTTCGCTCTTCCCTACATTTTCCCCTCGCCTGATGGTTGCCAGCGTTTTGGTTTTTATTTTTTTTGCCATTGCAATTCTGTTGCTTTGCTGTTTGTCCTCGCAACTTCGGTTTCTATTTTTGTCCTTGCCATGTTTGGCGTTTATTGTTGTTGTTGCTGTTGGCCATGTTTCCTTTCTACCTTTTCATAAGCTGCTTGTAGCTCATTTGCTGTGTTGCGTATCGTCCCTCGACTCGACTCGACTCGCTTCGCTTCGGTTCATTATTGCATTCCATTCTTTTACAATTCATTTTCGTCTGCACTCCTTTGCCCTTTCCCTCTGCTTTACGCTTCTCGATTTCGCATTCAGTTTGTCATTTCTATCTGCTGTCAATACAAATGGAATATTGGTAATTGTACTGTTGCTGCTGCGTGCTTTACACTCCATGCTGCCAACCAGTGAGTCAGTCAGTCATCCAACCAACCAGTCCCCAGGTGCTTCTTCAGCAATTCATTTAAATATATTTTGCAATAATTGAAGCTTAGAGTCAGCAATTGATTTGCTTGTCTGCTTGTGGGATTCGGCACTTGCTGGCTTTTGCTAATTTGTTGACCTTGTCGAGTCTTTCTTGCATTTGTGTTCACTGAAGCAGTGAGTTCACTGTTGTCGAAATTGAACTCAATAATGCAATAGCAAAGTGTTGGTGCAAATAAGTGAATTTCAGTAGCAGTTAAATTAACGCCACAGGTCATTGATGCGGAAATTTAAATGCCAATGATGAAAATCCAAGCTGTGTGTTTATTCATTCTTGAAATTCTTACATATTTTCTATGTTAGATTGCGAATGAAATTTGTGGCATACTTGTAGGCTGAAAGAGGAATTGTTGTGAGCTACAAGTTGAGTGAGTTTAAATCAAATATTCAGTTTTAGCTGACTGGTTGTTGAAGAATAAGACTTATAACTTTTTTTATACAGAGATGAAAATAATGAATATAGATGCTCACATCTGTGGGCTTTTACGATATCGAACTTCAGTAGGTAATCTATATAAATCACATAAATAAATGTACATAAATCGAATTGATTGTCCTGACTGACTGACTGAATTGTTTGTTCCAGTCAGTATCCACTATTGTTCAGCCCAAACCGCTGAAGCTAAAGACATGAAATTTAAACTTTTTAGAAAAAGAACCTCCGCCAAAACGTGATTTGGGTCTAAAGCGAATAAAGAGAATTTCTGGGACTAAAGGATCAAAATTATGGATTAACCAATGTTAAGAAGTTGAGTAAAGAAACGTGATTTAATGAGCCCATTGATTTCAAACTTGGTGAAAATATTCCAAATCAAAAAAACTTAGACACATATTTTTGAATTTTTCTAAAATCAGAGAAACATAAGTTAAGAAGTTGCAAAAAGAAACGTGATTTAATCAGCCCATTGATTTCAAATTTGGCGAAAATATTCCAAATCAAAAAAACGTACACATGTTTTTTTGAATTTTTCTAGTATCAGAATTTAACTTTGTCAAAAATGGGTTAAGTTTCGAATAGCGGAAAACTATGAAAAAACATGAACCGATGAGCCTGTTGACTACAAAATTGGTGAAAACACTTGAAATAAAAGATAGACCAGTGTTTCTAATCCTTTTTGAAACTTAAAATTTGACTGGGTCAACGATGGGTTAAAACTTTGTGTAAGAAAACAAAATCAAATGGGTTTTTTTTGACTTCAAAGCTACTTAAAATAAAATAAAAAAATGAAATAATTTGACTTTTTCGAATGAAAATTTGAAAAAAAGTATTTTTTGTTTTTTCGAAAATTAAAATTTCAGTGATCAAAAATGGGTTAAGTTTTGTATACAAAAAGACTATGAAAAAAATATGAACCGATTCGAAATTGGTGAAAACACTCAAAATTAAAAAAAAATTAGATACATGTTTTTCACTTTTGTTTTTTAACCTTCATCACACACATGTGATGGGGTACCCGGGTACGCAAATCACTTTGAAACTGAAATTTTACATACTTGCGGATAACCTAGAAAGGTGAAACTTCATGACAACTCCCAAAATTGTATTATGTCTTCATTTTCGAGTGTTTGATTCCATTTAGTTGCTGGGGAACCCGGATAACCCAACACATTTTTTATGGAGTTTCATTGATTTCTTACATATTTCTTGTAAGTAAAACTTTCTAAAGCAAATAATTTGTAATAGAACAGTTTTATCAACAAAAAATGGCAGCCGCTTTATTTGTTTGGGGTCGTAAAGGTCGGCTAGCATCGTTATCGAAAACTTTAAAACGTAAAAATTTTTGGAACCTGTCGAAAGACAACTTTAAAACTAAACAAAAACGGTAAAATGTCTTACAGTGCAAACAAAAAGTGAGAAATTTTTGTACAATTTGTACTGGGGTACCCCATCACATGGGTAAGAGTGTTCTTTTTCAGCACACACACTAGGGTTAAATCAAAATCTAACAGTGTAAACAAAGGGTTAAAGTTTCTTTGGAGAAACATGATTTAATGTTTTCTTTTTGATCTCAAATATGGTTAAAGCATTCTAAATGGGAAATAATTCGATACGTATTTTTCTTTTTTCGAAAATCGAAACTTAACGGAGTAAAGCAAGGGTTAAAATTCTATTTGGATTACCTGTGAAAAACATGAATATTAACTAATTGACCTCAAATATGGTGAAAGTACTCTTGGTGAGAAATAATTCGACTTTTTCGAAAGTAAAAATCTAAAAAATCTGAAAAAATATGATTTAAAAAATCTTTTGACTTCAAAAGTGGTGAAAAAACATTTAAAACCAAAAATAATTGGATACATATTTTGAATTTTTTGAAAATCAAGATTTAACGGGTTCAAGTGTTAAAGTTTTAAACATGATTTAATGAGGTGAGGTCAAATTTTAAATGAAAAATAATTTTGTACTTCACTTTTTTTATATCAAAATGTAACGGGGTCAAGAATGGGTTAACAGTTTGTGAGGAGAAAGAACATTTTAGTCTTTTAGTCTTTTTTTAGTCTTTTGACTTCAAATATGGTGAAATCGTTTCAAATGAGAAAAATAGTCAAGTATTTTGTCACAAAAATCTGTATAGGGTTAAGAGAAATTTGATTTATTAAGCCCATTCGTTTGAAACTTGCATGCAAAGCCGCTTAGTCCTTCTAGTAAAATTAAAAAAAAAAAATTATAAAATTAAAGTCAAATTAAATTAAAATTTTAAAATATTTATAATTTTTTTAAAATATTCATTTATTTAAAAAAATTATTAAATTCATGGAAATTCAAATTCAAACTTTAAACACTCAAGTATTCACCATTAAAGCATGAAATTCATGCAAAACTCTACAAATTTCAGAGCAGAAAATATTGAAGCAGCAAATTTAATTTTTTTTGGCACAAAATTGTTGTTGTATGAAAATATGAGCGTTCATATTTTTGCAATTGCAGGAAAATAAACACGCAAGAAATACAAACACAGAGCAGAAAAAAGTTTCCAACTAAAATCAAAAGTATTCTTAAGTGCAACTGTTGACATAGGAACAACGACCAGTGTGCCACATGCGGCTTGCATGAAGTTCCATGAGTGAATTGCCATACATATTTTTATATATTTTTTTGTCAATGTACTCGTATGTATGAAGCAGGGCGCAGACATTCAAACAGTTTTCAACTACAATGTATTTCCTTCTCGTCTACTTTACTATGTATTCGATAGAAGCTGAAGTGTTAAAGAAGGCTTCCATGTTGTTGGTGAAATAAACCTGCGGCAACTGACAGCCCATTTCGACAGCTTCAAATCTGGTAGTGGCAAAAAATATTATGTGTACTACTGAAATTTTGCTACAGAAATTGCAAGGAAATGAAATAGCAACGCAGTGAACAGAACGTCACATTTGTGGTGGCAGCGATTGAGTGAACGAGCCGCTGTGAAAGTGAATAAAAAAGCCGTTGAACGAAGGGCGCGTGGTTTCTGGCGCCTAAAAGTATGCACACTATTTTCCGTGAAATTTATATTTTCGGAACACAAACGAATCTTTGGCAATGACCTTTGGGCGTTGACTTTGCTCTGCTACATTTACTACATGTTCCATGCTATTTGCTGTTATGTTCGATTCGCATTCGAAGAACTAAAATTTTAGTTGGAAAGCGTGATGTAGGAAATAAGTAAAATTGAAAATGGCAAAATGAAATATGGCGCTCGTCGATGCGGGCAAGCCGAGTCAATAGTGAAATGCTTCATATGGTGTAAGATGATAGTCTTCAGTGGTTGGTATTTGTCTCACTGATTATCTTCAATTGTTGGTATCTGTCTAACTGTATATCTGTCAGGTGAGATTTGCGAGGAAGCAGCTCTTTATATCCCGAGGTGGGCTATGAAAAAAATTACTTTTGATGGGTAATTTGTTTATTTTTCTCAAATCAAAGACACTGGGCTGAAAAAGATATAGTTGTATCAGGACAGCGATTGAGTGTAATTTAGTTTTTTGAGTGAATATTTTTAAGGTCTCTTTAGGTCAACTGGCTATTGAAGTAGTTCTAAGGTCTCCTAATCTTATGTTTCCAATACATTAGATGCAATTGAAAACTGTTTTAGTATAATTTGAGATCTTCTAATCTCAGGTTTCTCTAAAGACAACTGGCCATTGAAGGCTTTGAATGAATAGTTTTAAGATTTCCTAATCTTACGTTTCTAAGACGTCAACTGACCATGTAGTAAATAAATAGTTTTAAAGTCTTCTAATCTAAGGTTTTTCTGATGTCAACTGACTTTGACTGAAGGCTTTTTGATAGATTTAAAGTCTCATAATCTTAGGTTTCTATGACATCAACTGATCATTGAAGGGTTTTTGGGTGAACAGTTTAAAAGTCTCCTAATCTTTGGTTTTTCAACTGGTCATTGAAGACTTATTGAGTGAATAGGCTCCCCTAATCTTAGGCTTCTACCTATGACAACTGGTAATTGAAGAATGTTGAGTGAATAGTTTTAAGGTCTCCTTAGGTCAACTGTCCCTTTTTGAGTAAATAGTTGTAAGATCTCCTAATCTTAGGTTTCTAGAACATCAACTGATAATTGAAAAATTTTGAGTGAATAGTTTTAAGGTCTCCTAATCTTAAGTTTTAAGGACATCAACTGGCCTTTGCATGATTTTTGAGTGAATTGTTTTAAAGTCTCATAATCTTAGATTTCTATGACATCAACTGATCATTGACGGCTTTTTGGGTGAATAGTTTGCAAATCTCCTAATCTTTGGTTTTTAGGACATCAACTTGTCATTGAAGACTTATTGAGTGAATAGGGTCTCCTAATCTTAGGCTTCTAACTATGACAACTGATAATTGAAGAATGTTGAGTGAATAATTTTAAGGTCTCTTTAGGTCAACCTTCTGCCCACAGAAGGCTTTTTGAGTATATAATAGTTGTAAGATCTCCTAATCTTAGGTTTCTATGGCATCAACTGGTAATTAAAGTATAGTTAATAGTGAATAGTTTTAAGATCTCCTAATCTTAGGTTTTTAGGTCGTCACCTGGTCATTCAAAGCTTTTGAGTACAGAGTGAATAAGGTCTCCTAATCTTTGGTTTCTATGATGTCAACTGGGCATTGAAGACTTACTGAATGAAGTTCTACTGTTCTAGTTACTGAATGATTAGTTATAAGTTCTACTGATATAAGGTTTTTTTTAAGTGAACTGGCCATTAAAGGCCTTTTGAGATAATAGTTTTAAATCTCAAAGGCACCAATGACTTCCTTTGGCTTTTCATTCAATCAACACACATATCGTTCAATTGAAAGTTTCAATTTGAAACCTTATTCCTTAACTATTTGGGATTCTAAACACATTAAATTGTGGTCAATTTACAGCCTTAAATATATATGCGAATAATTCATATGAACTACAACAAAAAGACTACTGATCTGATGATGAATGAGTGGATTTAGTGTTGTATGGATATTCTTAATAATGGGTTCTCGATGTGAAAAAGTTCACAGTTTGGTGAAAAAGTGCATGAACTAAAAAATTTTGGGGCTAGGGTGGGGCTAAGTGGCGTCGCATCGAGGTCAAAGTTCACAAAAACGCTGGGAAATTTGACAAATTGCTCTTCAGCTAGTCAGAAGTTGCTCTTAGAGGGTTAAAATCTATGACCGACCCCTCTAGGTTCCCTTACTGAACATTTCTTTCAAACATACTCATCCCCTATCTTTAACCCTTCATGGGGCTCCCATACAAAATGGTCGTTTTTATAAAATGGGCTCCCATTGCTCCCACGTTGCCCCCAGGTGTATCAAATGTATGATCGACATCTATTTATTTTCTTTTCCGAATGTTTCTTCCAAACATACCTACCCGCTAACTCCAAGTCTTAAGGGGGCTGCCATTAAAAACTGGCCACTTGTATGTAATGAATGAAAAAAAATTTAATTATTGAAAAATGAAACAAAAATTTCAATAAATCAAAAAATACTAAGTCAATTTTTTTTTACTTTTATTTGCAGAATTGCCTCAAGAGAACTTTTACAGCATTTCAATTGTTAAAGTCAGTTAAATAGGTAAGTAAGTAAGCTATTTGTTTCAGTTAAAGAGATACAAGAAGAATTCCATAGATGAAAATATCTGAAGATTTTGTTCAACAAGTACACAAATGGCTTAAATTTTGAAATTTTATATTGGGTCACCCTGTATGCATTATAGAATTTCATAAATTTGTATGTGTGCCAAATAAACCCAAATGGGTGCCATCGAGTTAAAAGACGCCACAAGTCGGAAATGCTTATGTTCAACAGTTCTACCGCAGGTGCCAGTGCACAGCAACTCTACTCAACTCGCCAGCACTGTTGCCAATTGTTTCTTTTGTTGGCGTTCATATTTCATTTGCACGTCACGTGGCACTCATTGCAGCAGCTTCCGCTTACTTGTGGTGTTTCATCATCTCTCTTACCCCTTTAATCCCCCTTCAACACTCGCCTTTCTTCCATACTCTTTTCCCTTTTGTGCCGCTGCCGTTTGGAAAATGTATGTCTGTGACATAAATGGCCCAACGTGGCCCAACATGTGTGTTTGCTACACCAATTCGCCTTCGCCGCAATACCATTAAAATAATTCCATTGCAATTTTGCTTAATGACTTTTTATGTTGCTGCATTGGTGCCGCTTGTGTTGCTTACATTTTCTGCTGCAATTCGCTTGCTTTTCATTTTAATGCTGTTTTTTAACTTTTGAACACTTCTCGCGCACACACAGAACACTTTCGTGCGTATGTGTGTGTGTGTGTGTGAGTGTGTGGTTTGCAGTACCGTATCAGCATGGCAACAACAGTATTGGGTTACAGTAGCCGCAGCCACAGCGACGCTATTGGCGTTGCTGGCAATTGCGGTGGCGTTGGTTTTGCTGTTGCACGTTGGACGATGGCGGCGCTAAAGTTGTCAACATGCGCTGCCGCTGTGGTCTTACATAGCAATTTTTAATTGGGTCAACATTTAATTCACGCCTCACACCTGCTTTCTTCTACTGAAACGCTTTCCACTGAAACGCTGCCTTCTTCCATCTCGTAGTTGTTGGTTTCGTTTGTTAATTTTTTTGCGCGCATTCGTGGCGAAATTACGGAGCTCAGGTGTTTTTATTTAAATTGGCGTTGTATTTGGCACTGCTTAAATGTATTGAAAATGTTAACAACAGCTAGCGGGCCATGGGAGCGTATGAGTGATGTTTTATTGCTTGGCGACGAAAATGACCGGAATTGGTTGCACTTTATTTGATTGTGCAATGGTTGTGAGAAACAGTAAAGCGGAAAATGTGGAATAAGATTTCAGAGTTTAATTGAAATTTCCACAAAAACTATTAAAGTTGCAGTGTTTCGATAAAAACGATTACCGTCAAGGAAACTGGTTGACTTATTGGTTTTGTGTGGCCGTGAGGGATTTTGTGATGGGATTGTTTTACCGAAATGCAGTTAAAGATGAATTCTATATTTACTGTTTGTTGCTTAAGTCTTAACTCATCCTTATTCAACTTAGATGAGGACTTTTGTTTAATTTAATTATTGAGCCTAATTTAGTTAAACTTATCTTAGGACTTCTGTACTCATCTCCAATCAAAATCCAATTTGATTAACCTTATCTCAATTCTTTTTAACTATGAACTTATACTATATTATATATACTTAAGTAAAATTTTAACTCTTATCTAAGTTCTAAGTTGAATTTAGACCTATCTTTCAACTCTCCACTCAACTCTTAACTCAATTAATAACTCAACTCTATTCTAAACTATTGAAATTTAATCAACCCAATTCTCTTTTCAACTCCCAACATAACTTTTAACTCTAGAAGTAGAGTTATCAACTCAACTCTTCTCTCAAATCTTAACTCAACTAAATTTTCAAATTAATTCTCATCTCTATTTTCTCTAATCATCTCTAATTTCTCATCTCTTTACTCGCTTCTGAACTAAACTGAAATTAATTGAAACTTTAATTTTAAATCTCACCTTCAACTTAACTCTCAACCTAATTCCCATTTTGCTTCTTGTTTCAATTCTTAACTCAATTCTTAGCTCAACTCACCTTTTATCTTCAACTTTTTACTCAACTCTCAGATCATCTTTCAACTTAAACCTTAACTTAAATTTAAACTCAACTTTTTTGCCCAACAACCACGTTCACCTATTTAATATTCACTCTCAACTTAACTTTCAACTCGACTTTTATCTAAATGTTCAAGTCAACACATTCCACAAGTTTATTCTTCACTCTGATCTAGTCTGTTGAAATTTAATCAAGTCAACCCTTTTTTCAATTCTTAACTTAACTTTCAGCTCAACTTATGACTCAACTCTGAGCTTAACTTTAAACTTAACTTCAACACAACTTACGGATCAACTCTTAACATAACTCAATCCTCAACTCAATTCGGAACTAAATTTTAAACTTGACTTGACTAAAACGCTGAAATTTAACTCTAAAGTTTCACTTTAAATCTCAACTCTTAACATAACTCAATCCTCAACTCAATTCGGAACTCAATTTTAAACTTGACTTAACTAAAACGCTGAAATTTAACTCTAAAGTTTCAACTTAAATTTCAACTCAATTTCAACTCTTAACATAACTCAATCCTCAACTCAATTCGGAACTCAATTTTAAACTTGACTTAACTGAAACGCTGAAATTTAATTCTAAAGTTTCAATTTAAATCTCAACTCAATTTCTAACTCGACTCTGAACTAAATTATCGACATTTAATTCTTAACTTTCAATTGAAATCTCCACTCAACTCTCAACTCATCTTTCAATTTAACTTTTCATTTGCCCAACACCGACTTTTATCTTAACTCTGAATTAAACTCTTAACTCAACACGTTACTTCACTTAATTCTCAGCTCAACTTTGAGTTTGGCTGACGAAATTTAACTCTTAACCTTTAACTCAACTTTCAAATTCATTTTGAACTCAACTCTTAACTCAAATCTCAGCTCAATTCTCAACTTAACATTTCAACTCAACATTTTAACTCAACTCTCAAGTCAACTCAGTCAAGTCAATTCTCAATGCGGCCTAAAATGTTTTGAAAAATAATTTGGAAATTGGAGTTAGGCATAAAATAAGAATTGATTTCAATTCGGGTATGAAATGCGATATTAAATTTATTGAAACTGTCAACTCAACTCTTAACTCAACTCAAAGCTCAATCCAACTCTGCACTCTACTCAAATCTGAACTAAATTTCAACTTGAATTCTCGACTTCGACTTTTTTGATGTCGTTGGTTTAATTTGTTCTTAATAGTTTCATTCGTTTCATTACATTTTAATACAAATCAACTAAAAAGTATTAAATAGCTTTGACAATGAATAAAATTTGTTTCCAAAAGACATGAATATTTGAAATATATGATAATTCGTAGACAAAAGAAAATCTGTCGAATATATTAGAAACAAATCAAATCATTCGATTCTTAGCTATTTCCGCAAAATATCTAAATTAAGATTAGAATTGTGTCGACTCAATTGATTTTCATTTAATTTCACTAGAAAGCTAAAATTGTTCACAAATTACAAAGGGAATTTCATTCACAGCATTCAGATTAGAGAGAACATTGGAAAAACTTTGCTCGCCACAAAGGATGTGGTAGCTTCTGTTGAATTCACTAGAGTAGAAATTATTAAATATTCCACTGAAGTGGCAGTGGCAGCAGCAAAACACTTTGAATCATACAAATTTAAACACTATTAGCAACCACAGAGAGCTTTAATATAATCAGCTGTATGCATGTTTTTCTTCTCATTTATGTTTTATTATTTGCAATTTGCTGGGCAGCAGAATGTGTAAAATAAGTGGCAACGCAATGGCAGTGCAATTTATTTGATTTTGCCATTAAAAACATATTAACCTAATTATGAAGGTTTTTATGGTCAAAGAAACATGCAAATCCAATAGATGAGAATTACATTATACCACGCACACACACACACACACACACACACAAAGAGGCAAACTTGTGTGCGTTTGTACAATGCAAATGGCTGCAGTGCAAGAATTAATGCAAATATTATGTCCGCTTCTGGGCGCTTGTGAAAAACCTGCAAATATTTGCTATACATTAGGCTTTGAAAATGTTATGCAAACAATGCACAAATACACACACACATATATGTATTAGACAGATATGCCTGAAGGCATCTAACATTGTGCAAATGAGTTTGAATTGAATTTAATTGAAAAACTTTATTCAATTCTAAACTTCGTTCTGAGGTTAACTGTAGAAATTTAACTCTTGACTTTTAACTCAACTTCTTTGAACAAAACTATTCATTCAACTCAACTTTCCATTCAGTTTTCAACTTAGCTTTCAACTTAACTCAACTTTCAACTTAACTTTAAGTTTTAATTAACTTTAAGTTTTAACTTTTTAATTAACTTTGAATTTAACGCACAATTCAATTTTCAGGTCAATTTGAACTCAACTCACAACTAAACTGTCGACTATAAGCTGTAAACTTTCAGATCAACTTTTAACTCAATTTATCTCTCAACTCATCCCTCAACTCAACTTTTAACTAAAGTATCAACTCATCTTTAAACTCAACTTTCAACTCAATTATGTCATTTGAACTTTTGACTCAATACTGTTAACTGTGGATATTTAATTCTTAACTTTCAACTCACTTTTGACTTTAACATTGAACTTAATTCAATTCTAAACTCAACTTTAAACCTTACTCTCAAGTCAACTCTCAATTTATCTCTCAACTCAACATTTACCTCAACTCTCAATTTAACTCTCAACTCCGCTTTCAAATCAACTCTGTCATTTTAACGTTTAAACCAATTCGCAACTCAATATTGAACCAAGCTATAGAAATTTAGCTCTTAACTTTCAACTCAACTTTCAATTTAGCTTTGAACATAACCTAACTTTCAACTCGATTTTGAACTCATCTCTCGAACCAACTTTCAACTCAACTTTAAACTCATCTTTCAACTTAACTTTGAACTCAATTTTCAACTTAGCTTTCAACTTAACTTTCAACTTAACACTCAACTTAAATCTGAACTCAAATCACATTTCAACTTTTAACTCAATCCTAAACGCAATGTTGAACTAAACTGCCGAAATGAAACTCATCTTTCAACCCAGTTTCAACTCAACTTTCAACTTAACTTTCAACTTAACACTCAACTTAAATCTCAACTCAAATCACATTTCAACTTTTAACTCAATCCAAAACGCAATGTTAAACCAAACTGCAGCAATTGAACTTAACTCTCAACTCAACTTTCAACTTTCAACTCAATTTTCAGCTTTACTTTAAAACTCAATTCTCACTTTAACTTTCAACTCAATTTTTAACTGAACCTTGAATTTAACTTCAGAAAGTAAGCATTTAACTCACCTTTTAACTTAACTTCGAACTTAACTCAACTCTCAACTCAAGTTTAAATTAATCTTTCAACTCAACTCTCAACTAAACTGTACAAATTTAATTCTTAACTTTCAATTCTCATTTCAACTCAACTATCCACTCAACTCTCGATCCTCAATCTAATTCAACTACCAACTGTCATTTTAACATTCAACTCACTTCTAAACTTAACTATGAACTAAACTGTCGAATTTAACTCCTTATCTTTTTCAACAAGCATTTCTTTACTCAACTTAAAACTGAACTGTTTAAATTTACTCATTAATCCCAATTTAAATCTCAACTCAATCTTCAACTAAACTGTTGACTTTTAACTCTTAACTCTTAACTTTCAACTCAAAATTAAACTCAACTCGTAGCTCAACTTTCAATTGAACTCTTATCTTAATTCTCAACTCAACTCTCAACTCAATTTTTAACTTATCTTTCAACCCAACTCTCAACTAAACTATACAAATTTAACTCTTAACTTTCAACTCTCATTTCAACTCAACCATCAACGCAACTGTCCACTCAACTCTCGACCCTCAACCTAATTCAAGTACGGACTGTCATTTTAACATTCAACTCACTTCTAATTTAACTCTTCAACTCTTTCAACTTGCATTTCTTTGCTCAACTCTTTACTCAACTCTGTAACTAGTTCTCTACTTAACTCTCAACTATCTGCTCAACTCTAAACTTTACTCAACTCTTAACTCAGTTGAACTCTTATTTTAATTCACAATAGAACTCTCAACTCAACTGTCTTTTTACCTTTTAACTCAACTCAACTCTTAACTAAACTTTTGACTAAACTGTCGAAATTTAACTCTTTACTTTCAAATTAAATCTTAATTCAGTCTGTTGATTTTTAATTCTTAACTATTAACTTTCAACTCAAAATTTAACTCAACTCTTACCTCACTTTCAATTAAACTCTTATCTTACTTCTCAGCCCAACTCTCAACTCAACTCTCAACTCAACTCAACTCAACTCAACTCAACTCAACTCAACTCAACTCAACTCAACTCAACTCAACTCAACTCAACTCAACTCAACTCAACTCAACTCAACTCAACTCAACTCAACTCCACTCAACTCAACTCAACTCAACTCAACTCAACTCAACTCAACTCAACTCAACTCAACTCAACTCAACTCAACTCAACTCAACTCAACTCAACTCAACTGTCTTTTTGTTTTTCAACTTAACTCTTAACTTAACTCTTTACTCCTAATTTAAATCTTAATTCAGTCTTCAACTAAACTGTTGACCTCTAATTCTTAACTTTTTACTTTTACCTCAAAATTCAACTTAACTCTTAACTCAACTTTCAATTGAATTTGTATCTTAATTTCAAGTCAACTCTCAACTCAATTCTCTCTTATCTTTCAACTGAATTTTCAACTCAATTTTAAACTAAACTGTCGAAATTTAACCCTTTACTCTTAATTTAAATCTCAACTCAATCTTTAACTAAATTGTTTACTTTTAATTCTTAACTCTTTTCAACTCAAGTTTCAACTCAACTCTCAATTTAACTTTCAATTGGAAAAAAGTAAAATTTTGAAACTTAAAATGAAAAATTATTCTTAAATATTGATATGTTAATAGTTTGAACATTGAAGAAATCATTACTTTTGTTGCATAGTGTAGTAAACAATAACCAAAATAAAACTTGTAGTGGTAATTCGTCAACAATTTCACAGACGCATTTGGCGCCGGTGGCATTGAGAAAAACAAATACAAGTTCGTCACACATACGAATGCAAGTGTGGCTGTATGTGTGTTTGCATAAACAAATTTACATAATTTTATTAAAATTGCGGCATACGGCAATTGTTATTGTTGTGGCTGCTTGGTTTGCTATTGTAACTTGTTTTTTGAGCTGCATATATCAGATTCGTGTAACACATACACCGACAGACAAAAACACAAATCATGTTCATGTGTCTGTGTTTGTTTTTTTATAGATTTTTTTTCCTCTTACATGTTTGTGTGTGTGTATGAGTCGCACAAATCATAAAACGCGTACGTGCAGATTTATGTTTACTCGTGCGTTGTTGGCTTCTTTGCTGTTGTTACGTCGTTGTGTGAGTGTGTGTGTGTAAATTTGCTATCAAATCACAATTTGTTATCAAAATGTTGCCAATGTCTTGCGGCCAATAAAAACAATTTTATCAAAAATATTAAATTCAATTTAGCTTTACAACAAAAATCAAACAGCAGCGCACATGCAGAGGTCAAAAGGGTAGCCGCACTGTTTACTTAGGCGTGAACTCACGCACACCACACACACACACACACAAAAAACAAAAGAGGAGCTGATGAGAGAGAAAAACAAAATTTGCAATTACAATTTTAGAAAATAATTATTAGAAAATTGAAAAAAAGAGACACAAACAAAAAGGGCTTTGATTTTGTTTCGGTGTGTGTTTTTGTTACTTTTTTTTGCTTTGTATTTGTATGAAAACAGAAAATAAGTTATTATAAAAAAAAAGAAAAAAATCCATAAAACAATTTTTAGCTTAAAAATTGAAGCGTAAAATTTTAAAAAAGTTTCCTGCAGAAATAAATTTTTCTGCTTCTCCTCTTTGTTGCTGTTCCAAGGAAATCCGAAGGAATTCTAGCAAAATTGTTTGTAAATGTGGCGCATTGCTTTGTTGTTAATTTCTGTTGTTGTTGTTGTTGTTGTTGTTGCTTTAATACAGCACGCTTAATAACATTTGGCGCAGAGTCGTTACAGTCAATCGGCGGTTAGACGGGGCGTATGAGTAACACCTGAAGGCAATTTATTAATTCAACTGCTAAGAGTTTTGATGTGGGTGAGTGGGTGTGTGTGTGTGTGTGGTAATAAAAGTTACATACAGTAAATTGTTGACAATTTGATTTGGGGCCCAAATTGAAAACGCAATAATGAATAATTACTCGTTTGTTGGGTGAATGCGCCGCAGGAGCAAAGTAGGCGCCATCTGTGTGCTGAATGAATGCTCAGTAAATCGAAGCACATAATTTAATAAAAAATAACAAAATTTTTAGGGGTATTTTGGAATCGAATAGAATATATTGAGAAAGTTTTTGGCCATTTCTTAAAATTTTTTTTTAAGTTTTAAATATTTATTTATTTTTCTTGTCTTGAAATCCATAATTTTCTACCTTTGTATATCTTTAAAAATTGAATACAATGCTTTTGCTGCTTGAAACATTAACCATTTGGCATTTGATTAATGAGCGGAAATGTCAGTTGTGTGTATATTAACTATATGTACAATATATATACATATATGTACTCATGTGTACTTATATACATATGTGTTTGTATCTCTACTTTTATCGCAGCTGCCATCAGTTGGTCGTTGTCAGCTATCAGTTGTTGTTGTTGTTGTTTTTGTACAACAATAGTCACTTGCATGCTGGGCGCTGACAGCGTTGCTTACTTCAGCGCTAATTAACTTCATTTAAGTAATTAATTTGATAATTGAATTTGAGCTGAGCTAATTGTGATAATTAATTTGCATGCAACACAAAAAAAGTTAATGCAACTCGGTCACGAATGTGTGTGGAGAGGGCACACACACATAACTTTTCTCAAACACACACACACATATAAGAACATTAGAACACAAAGTACCATAGTTGATTACATTATCTGCCCGCATAGCTGAGCAAAGTTGCTATAAATCCAATTTGAATTATTGTAAACTACCTAACCTCGCTTTCAGCTTTTAGTTTTCGCCTGATGAATGCCATCAAAGTTAGATTTTGTCTGAAAGCAGCTTTAGATCTGCCAATAAATTGTTTACCATAAAACTTTCAGCATGTTCAGCTTCACAAATGGCAACATTTCGTGTGGTCATGTTGAGCGGTTCACAAAGAGCATAAGTTATGTGGCCGCATGTGAAAGGCACTCAGACTCACACATACACACGCACAGTGGCGCTTCAAATTGCTTTTAATTCAAAGCTTACGGCTGTAATGCGCTTTGATGAAATTAATTTCGAACTGATGTAAGTCTGTGGGTGTGTGTGTGTCGATCAGTTGCCGCATTTGCAGCTGACATAAGTATTCATACATACAGACATACAGAGTGCATATGTCATAAAAGTTGAATGAAAACAAAAATAAAACTATTCATTTTCATAATATTTATTTTGAATTCTTTGTAAAAAAATTCAAATAAAATGGCAGTTTGAGTGCAAAAAAATATTATTCCTATGCAAAGAAATGCAGGTAAAAATATTTCAAAGCATCTATTGTTTTGTGGAAAAGCAACAAGAAATTTATTAAAAAAATTTAATCTATTTGCAAAGTTGCACCCGTGTGCGACTTGTTGCAAGAGAATTGTCTGCTTTGCTATGGAAACGTAGTGAGAGGATCAGAGAGTCGCTTAGTGAGAAAAGCACTAATAATGCAGGAACTGAAAATGGACCTGGGAGACCACCGAAATGTTGAAGTAACGCAGTTGAATCTGAGATGCAATGCAGAAATGTTAAGAATGCAGCAATGCAGGACCGACTTCCTGGAGATTTTACACTATGAGAGTTGACTCAAAGTGGGCACAGGCTGAAAAGAAAATTATCATGAAGAAGACGATAATGAATAAAACGAAAAAGTTGGAGAACAGGACGAGGAAGAGGAAGACAAAGTGGAAGAAGGTGAAGAAGAAAAAAGAGGAAGCTTAAGAGAATGAAGCGGAATAAGATAGATAAATAGAAACGAAGATCGGAGGATCAAGAGGAAGAAGGACAATGAGAAAAAAAATATGAGAAAGAAGAATAAAACAGCGAAGAAGACGGGTACGATTAAGGCAAACAAAAGGGGAAGAGGAAAATGAAGAAAGAGAAGAAGCTTCTTTCCTTTCTTCTCTTTCTTCCTTTCGAAGGAAAGAAGAAGACGAAGAAGGAGGAGAAGAAAAAGAAGAAGGAGAAGATGGAGGAGGAGAAGAAGTAGAAGAAAAAAGAAGAAGACGAAAAAGAAGGAGAAGAAGAAGGAAAAGGAAAAGAAGAAGAAGGGAAAGCAAAAGATCAAGGCAAAGGCGAAGAATACGAAGAAGGAAAAGAAGTGGAAGAAGATGAGGAAGTAGAAGAAAAGAAAAAGATGATGAATACGAAGAAAACAATGAAGGAAAGGAAGACGAATACGAAGAAAAAGTAGAAATAGAAAATGAAGAGGAAGAAACTGACGAAGGGGAAGAAAAGGACCAAGAACAAGGATAAGATGAAGACAAACGGAACGAAACTGACAAAGGAGTAGAAACTGACAAAAGGACAAACAAGAAAAAGAAGGAGAAGAAGAAGTAAAAGGAAAAGAAGAAGAAGGGAAAGCAAAAGATTAAGGCGAAGGCGAAGAATACGAAGACGGAAAAGAAGTGGAAGAAGGTGAGGAAGTAGAAGAATGGGAAAAGATGATGAATATGAAGAAAAAAAAAGAAGGAAAGGAAGACGAATACGAAGAAAAAGTAGAAATAGAAAATAAAGAGGAAGAAACTGACGAAAGGGAAGAAAAGGACCAAAAAGAAGGATAAGATGTAGACAAACGGAACGAAACTGACGAAGGAGTAGAAACTGACAAAAGGGGGAAAAACGACGAAGAACAGGACGAAGATGCAGGGATAAAGAAGAACAAGAAGAAGAAAAAGAAAAAATCAAGAATCAGATGAAGAAGAAGAAGAATAATAAAAACGGAGAGGGAGACGAAGGGCAAGAAGATAAGAAGAAGAAGAAGCATCTATGCTCTTTAATTAATAGTTTTAGTTCTGTTTGTTTTTAGCTTCCGTCAATGCCAAAATTTGAAATTTTTCGTTTATTTCAACTCGTACAGTTGCAGTTTTTTACTTTCATTATCTCTGACTTCGAAGATCAAGTTAAGCTACTCACTTTCTGTCTTTTTATGGATTTTTGAGCTTAAAACTTTACTGGAGTTTCATGCATCCCGAACTGCAATTCGGTTCTCAACACATGCAGCAATTCTCATATCTCTGACTTCTTAGCTTGGACAACCTCTAACACGATCTTAATTGAGTATGAACCGACTTTTTATGCTCTTGTTGGAAAAATGTGACCTTCAGTTTGACTCTCAATGTGTGCAGAAATTGGTAAATGCTAGAATTTAGAATCGAATGCGACCTTCATTGGGCTTGAACTGACATGCAATTCTCGCAAGGAAAGGAGTGTTTACTTTGGCTTGTACACATGGTAGAATCTTAAGTTCCTTTGATAAAATAACCTTTGATGCTATCTTCATTGGCTTTGAACTGACTTGTTGTGTAGCACTGGAATGTCCTTCCCAATGGAGCACAAAGGATCTGATTTTGGGGTATTCTGTATACCACTTTTTAACCCAATACCATTTGAAATCATATTTTATACCAACAATTTTCGTAGCAGAACAAACAAACATTTGGCAATGTATTCATCACACATTGTTTCTTTCGACTAACATTTGTTTCGGTTCATGACTCAAGGCCTGACCCAGCACACTTTACTTCTTATGAAAATGCTAAAAATTGAATTGATTCTTGGATCACGTCAAAAGATGAAGAATTATCACAACAAAAAATCCGCATGTTGCTCAGAAGATGAGAAGATGAGCTAGCGAGTATTTCTTAAGCGTATTTCTGTTTTTTCAAGTGTAAATTATTTAGTTTTATGTGTAAAAAAACATAAAATTTACCTTGAATACATAAAAGAGGCTTCTCATAAGAGTAGTTTATGTATCAAAAAGCCAAAAAATTTCATTGGTTTTTATTTTGAAACCTTTTTTTTGTACTCAACTCGGCTTGCAATTTCGCTCAGTGCATTGGCCACAGTTGCTAAATGCAATAAATCGACCGCAAAACGTTGGTCTGACGACAACAAAAGACACAGGCGCGAATTATGCACTTAGCAATGCTTAATAACGCAGCATTAAAAGCTCAAAAGCGTTGAACATTGCAGTGTGCGGCAAAATGGCAGCAGCGCATAGCACGAAGCCAACGTAGAAAACGCACTCAACAACAATTTTAGCCAACAATAACAATGTGTGCAATGTGTAAGTTGAAATGTTAAAAGCTGCAAAATGTTGTTGTTTTTTTATGTGGAATTCGAGTTGTTTTGCAAATGAAACAAAATGAAACAAAATGCAGCAAATTTTGCATTTTATTCAATGGAATTTGAATATAAAAAAATATATAAAAAAAACATAGAAAATATATTTGAGATACTCAAAAAATGTAAAAAATAAAAAAATAAATAGAAATGTAAAAAAAATAATAATTGAAATTGAATAGTTGCAGTATTTGCGCACCAACTAACATTTGACTAATGCATTGAGTGGAAGTTGCGTTGGCAACCCTACTGCATAGTTGATACTAAGTGGCTGCGTGTCGATTCGATCCACTTTGCCAACGGCCGAACATAATGGCCGAACAATGCCTGTGGGCGATTTTGTAATTTTTGTATTTTTTTGCTGACAACTGGCGCTGATTTTTTTATGCAAAAAAATATATAAATAAACGCGCTAAGTGCGATAAGTGCTGGCGGGCTAATAACATGGATGCATGGAGGCGCTAAATCATACACAAACTAAAGCATTGTTGTTGTTGTAGAAAAACGGTTTGTAGTTCACTGTTTACATAGCAAATGCAGTTTTGTGTAAATAGAATGTGTGAAAAAATATAAAAATTATACACAAAAAAGCTTTGAAGAGCTGAAAACAAATTCCGTGTATTTAAAGGTTTTTTTTGGTAGTTAAATATAAATTTTGTGTATATTTTTAATGTTTTATAAATGATTCAGAAAAGTTAGTTATTGAATATTTAATCATTTTAAATAAATATATTTTATATAAATAATGCTTTTTTGCCTTTTTTAAACTTCATTTAAGTTAAAAATTCTTTAAACAGTAATTGCAAAAATTTATTAAATTTTTTTGCTTGCAACATTTGGTGCTTCAATAAAATTTTAATTAAACTTTTCATTCGTTTGATTGCTTGCCAACTGCATAAAAATCATTTTTAGTTGGTCTCATAACAACAACAACAACAACAACGACACTCACACCAACAGCAACAACAACATTATCTGCTGCTTTATGCTGGCAAATTAATTACGGCCATTTCCCAAAACTATGCAGCAACCGAAACGAAAATATTTTGCTGTAAAAATTTTGCCAACATTTAATTAAAAGCAGCTGCACTCACACTTACACTACTCAAATTGAAAAAAACAACAACAACAACATAAAAAAAACAGCTAGCGGCGTTCTGTCGACATACTCGACGAGCACACCACATGTTGCCCGGTGCAGCGTAAACATTGTGGCGGCAACATGTTGCCGAGCGCACAAATTTAATTACGAAACTTTTCAAAGTCAGAAATCGTTGAGAAGAAATGCACACAGCATGCGATGATCATAAAAAATGCATTTGCGAAAAAAACAACAACAAAATTCTCGATGAGTTGTGGCGTTGTGAGCGACGCATCGGCAGCGGGACAGTTTATGCCACTTAAGCGTTGCGAGTCTTAATTATGTGCGCCGTAAGCATTCGTGCATACGAAGCGGCACGTACGCAAGGACACCGTATTGAGTAAACAACTGCTGCGCACATACAAACGAATGTATGTATGAATGTATGTGCGTATGTGCTTGTGTGTGTGTGTGGGTGAGTGCGTTGATAGCGCAAAAGTGCTTTTTATTGTTGCTATGGATTTTTTATTCATTTTAATCTCACAGGCGGCTTATTGCAACTAAAATAAATGCATCAGAGAGCACACACACACACTCTTCTATATATGTATGTGCACCTGTAAATGTATGTGTGCCTTATGCATTAAGTAACACACACAAGGCTACCGCCAACGCAACCAGCGCTATTAAAATTTCGTAAATATTCATTTTCCTTCGCAAGAAGCAGTGGAAGTGCGCGCAATTTTGCAACGCTGACTGCCGGTTTGGCTTCCTGCGCGCAGTCGAATTGCGTAATTGATTTCGCTGCATAGCAAAGGATAATAGCGAAATGCATAAAAGTACATCATTTTAATATGATTTATGCTCGCAGCCCAAAACTGCACTATTCGACGGGCAATAAGGTTGCCAAACCTAAAAACGCCAAGTAGAAATATTAGCAAGAAGCTACACTTCAAAGTCCTTTGGCGTGCTCCACTTGTCCTTTTAAGCAGCTAATGTGTTGGTATTTGTTGGTGTGGTACTTTTGTGCATATTTACTGGTACCGGTTGCCGCTGGCGGAACATTTTTCCTCTTAATTGTATTTAATTTTTTTGAAACGTGCTTGCGGCGAAGGGTCAGCGTCAAACATTTGCTGAAGTAATTATGGCATTTTTCTCATTCCTTTTCTTGGGTTATTTTGTTGGTTGGTTTGTTTTAAAAGCTTAAAACTGTTGGCGCTAAAAAGTATAAATAATGGTAACATTTACTTGCAGCTTAGGAAAGGATTAGTGGCCAAGAAAGTTGTGGTTACTTGAAGTGACCCCAAAGATAATGAGTTGAACATGAAAGAGAGGAAAGGTAGGCAGGAAGAAGAGACAGAAGGGAAGTAAAGACGAGTAAGAAATAAAAGAAAATAAGAGAAGTAGAAAAATAAGGAGAAGGCAAGAGAATAAGGAATAAGGAGGAGAATAAGCAAGTTGAGTAAGGAAGGGGTTGAATTTAAGTTCAAACACAGCACAACAAAAGAAAACAAGTCACTAAATTTTTCTACGGCAAAACATTTGCTAACTTAAGTAGCTTTCAATAATCTCACAATTTAAACTTAAATGATGGCAGTGACGCACAAAGGATTTCATTCAGTCTAATACACAACTTTTGACCCCAATACCATTTGAAACCACATTTGCTACTCGCAGTTTCTGATGAGTTTGCATTGTCATAAATTTTAGCTGTCTGTTCTTTAGTTGTGGTTTCTTTTATTTACAGCCAAACTTTTGCCACAATATTTTGCAATGTCGCCAAATATTTGTCACAAAATTGTTTTGTAGTGGTACAACCAAACCACATTTTTACAAAGATGGGTCATAGGTGTTCGAATGCCACAAATCCGTGTCAGAAAGTGTTTATCAAATAACACTACTTTGTAAATGTTCACACAAAGCTTTTGACAGCAAATGTTGTTTTATTGTATGTCACAAACTGTTTGTTACAAAATATGTGCCACAAAAATTGTGTCACAAACTATTTGTCATGAAATTTACATTTCAAATTTGTGTTCTGTCTGAAAATTCTAGTCACAAAATGTATCAAAAGCTCTGTCACAAAATGTTATGAAACACATGTGTCTCAAAATGTTGTCATAAAATTGCTTAACAATTAGTTAATTATAAAATGATGCTCCTTAAATGTTTGTCTATTAACTATTTGCCACAAAACGTTTGTCAAAACTATTTATCACAAAACTTTGCCACTAATATTTGCCACAAATATTTATCACAAATATTTATCACAAATATTTATCACAAATATTTGTCACACATACACAAAAATTTGTCACAAAAATTTGTCACAAAAATTTGTCACAAATATTTGTCACAAAAATTTGGTAAAAATATTTTTCACAGATATTTGTTGCATACATTTGTGACAAACATGTATCACACAAATTTGTCTCAAAGAGATATTACAAAAATTTTTCACAAACAGTTGTCACAAAATATTCATTAATAATTTTCATAAATTTTGTAATAAATGGTTGTACTAAACTGTTTGCCCTGAAATATGTATGTGTGAGATTTTTTATCACAAATTGTTTGTCACAAGAGTTTTCCTCATATACATTCATGTCATAAAATTCTATGTGATACATTGTTTTTTTATAAGCAAATTGTTGTTACTTAAGTTTTGTCACAATCTTTTAATTACAATAATTTTCATATCAGATTACCATTCTGTCATAAAATTTTGTCACCAACTGTGTGACTAAAAACTTTTTCACACAAAATATTTGCTATGAAATGTTTTGTGCTGTTTCGCACAAGAAACAATGTGTCCAAATTATATCTTTCAAATTTGTTGTCACAAAGTACCCAAATGTCTAAATATTTGCAACGAAATTTCCGAAAATATGTGTTCAAATGTACGTCATAAATAGTCTAGAGGATCTAACTGATAAGACCATTCGCAGTCTACTAAGCTTCATTAATAGCCCCAACTGATTCAACGAGTGAGCGGTTCTACGTTTGATCACATGTGGTATCACAGAGTCGTCTTGGCCTAAGTGTGCTCCTCTTGATGCAACCTATCTACCTACCTACCTAGGACAACAATTTTTTTGTTACAAAATATTATCGTTTAAAAGAAAAAAGTTTATTTTGGCACAAAGTGTTTGTAACGAGATGCTTTGTTGTCACAAATATTTTTGGCAAACATGTATCACAAACATATGTTGAAAATATCGACTTGTCACAAATAGTCTGTTAAAAAAATTTGTCAGAAATATTTGCTACAAATATTTGTCCCAAAAATATGCCACGTAAAAATTTGTCATACATATTTGTCACCAATATTTGTCCCACACATTTGTCGCAAATATCTATCACACACATTTGTCACAAATATTTGTCACACACATTTTGTCACACATATTTGTCACAAATATTTGTCACAAACATTTGTCACTAATATTTCCCACAAATATTTGTCACAAAAATTTGCTACAAATATTTTTCACAACTATTTGTCACAAAATTTGTTGCATGCATTTGTGACAAATATGTATCACACAAATATGTCACAAAGAGTTGTTACAAAATATTTGTCACATAAAGTTGTCACAAAATATTTATTAAATAATATTCGCAAAATTTTTTATTTAAAGGTTGTCACAAACTGTTTGCTCTGAAATATGTATAATAAAATGGTTTGTCACAAATTGTTTGTCACACAATTTGTCCATACAACTTTTCTGTCATCAAATTCTACTCACAAAATTTCTTAAACCTGGCTTTGGTGCAATATATTTTCTTGTCAAAAACTTTTTACATACATACATTTCTCACACACACATACGTTTGACTTAAAAGGCTTTGAGCTTTTGGCTGAAGGCAGCGGTGCCAGTGCATTCATTCAGTCACTGATATCTGCATCGATTGCAATTTGTGAAGATATTTTTCAAATTTGCAAATGTCCAAGTCTGCTTTTAGGCGCACCAAGCTAGCTGCATTTGTAGCTAAGCGCACATGACAGTTACTGGGCAAAAATATGTAGCATACTTTGCTGCTGCTGCTGCAATACAATTCAATATATGCAAAATTTTGTAGCAGACGGCAAGCTGGAGGCCTCAGTCCCAGCAGCAACGAGTGCACATTTGTGGGAGTGGGAGCCGCAGTGGCGAAGCGCAGCGCAGCGCTCGCTGCTAACGTGGCAACGTCCAAATGGCTGATGGAAATCATTTTTGCATTTATTGCAATTCGAGGAATGCAGAGAGAAAAAAATACAAATCACACAACGGCGCCCAGGCGCTCGGCCTCGATTCGGATATGCTTGCAGACGAGTAGACTTGAAATTGATACTCGTCCTGCGGATGTGCTGTTGGCTATTCGATCGAGTGTGGTCAGTGTTGGGGGACGACGACAGGCGGGAAGAGTAAAAGAGGCGGTGGAGAAAAAAATACAGTCGAATTGCAGCTGCGAGGCGGCAGCAAAACAATTTCATTTGCGTTATTGCAACGCAATGTGTGGCAAGTGAGTGGCATCGAAGCGCGCAAATCTACAAACAGTCTACGTATAGTTGCAGTTGCACCTACACACACACGCACACACACACGTAGGCAAACATGAAAATTGGTCATTGTTTGCCTTCGGGGGTGGGCGACTGCAGCTGCTACTTGCATTGCAATGTTGCAATCGGCACAAATTTTTGTGCACAATTTTTCATCAACTAGCAAAAACAACGAGAGCGCCGCTGTTCCTATTCCCAGCGTGCGATATTCAAAAATAGATTTTTGTCACTTCCGTTGGGCAAAATCGTGTCGAGTGCGAACAGTAAAGAGCAGTGAAAACGTACGAGAGAGCATTGAAAAAATGTGAATATTGGGCAAAAAGTTTTGGAGTGTAGCATGTTGCATGTGGCACATTGCAAACGAATTGCAAAAAATATTGCTTTCGCATTTTCGCGCTTAATTTAAGTGCGCGTGCGAAAAAATGGAAAATTACAAAATAACGGTACACTTAAAGTGCATGAAAAGCGACCGCGCAAAATCATCACTGCCACTAAAGCTAATGGCGGACGGGGGAGGGGAGAGCCGAGACTTCCGGCTTCGTTGGACTGCCAACAGTACAGTGCAGTAATGTTGTTGTTGTTGTTGTTGCAATTTTTGTTGTAGTTGTAATTGTGGCAATTGCCCACGAGTGCAGCCGCACTAAATGGACAGCAACAATAAGCTCACACCTAAATTTTGCACCGTTTGGTGGCTGCCTGTGCAACTTTTCATTGTTGCACAGCGCAGTGGCTGGCAGTCGTTGCCAGTGTGGCAGTTGGCCAGCGGCATCAGCGCGCACTCTAAATGACGTGTGGCGTTCGCCTGGTGCATGCAACAATGCAAAGTTGCTGGCAAAGTTGCTTGAGACCTTTCATTCACATTTATTTTGCAATTGTTGTTGTTGTTGTTAGCAAGGAGGGGAACCCATAAAATGCATTTTCAAGGCATTTTATGGCTTGCGGTTTTTGTGTTGTTGCTGCTAGTGTTGTTGTTTTTAATTTTAATAAACTTGGAAACGCAGGCAACCGCAGTAATAATTGTTGCAGCTCTGCATTTGTGTGTGTGTGAGTGCCGTTGAGTGCCATTGAAATGGCAGCAAATTACGCCACATTTCTTTCAACAAAGTCAAAAAAAGATTAAAACAACAAATTGCAACGCCATTGGTGGCATTGTGAAACGCGGCGCAGTGTTGCCAAAGTGTTGAAAATTAATGCCACGAAAATAAATGTAACTTCCTGCTTTCGTACTGCAATTTATTTGCAATTTTTGGTGCGTTGTGTTGGTCAGTGTCGAGTGGTGGCATTTGCCTAGTTGCCGAATATATAACGGTATATAACCGCAACAATAAAAGTGTTGCTAATTAATTTTCAACACATTGCCAGCTGCGCAAATAAACTGCAAGTGCTGGCCATCAGTTCACGGTGTAAAGTTGGGAAAGTAGTAAAAATATAATGCAGCATGCGTGCGCACCATAAATTGCAGTTAGCACTGACCACTATTGTGGTAGTGTATCTAAGGCAGCCAGTAAAAAATTTGCTGCAGTTTATGCGGAAAACCATTTATGATTTAGTGGGCAGTGAGGCGGGTGCGAGTTGTGTGAGAGACTTTGAAATGGATTTCTGTGAACTTGAACTGGATTCAACATTGAAAGTTTTGAAAGAAAATTTAATAATTTGGAGTCCTCACAGAAGGTGATTTGGGGCACTCAACTGTAGACAAATTCAATTGTTTATTAAAGAAGCTATTGGGTAGTGAAGTCAAAAAGAACCTTAATTCATTTCGGAGAATTGTGAGATGGCTGACTGCATCAAACACAAAACTCAGAACTGGATTCGACAATTAAAGTTTCGAAAGAAAAGTTCTTAATTTGGAAGGTGATTTGGCGCACTTAACTGTAGACAATTTCAATTGTTTATTAAAGAAGCTATTAAGTAGTGAAGCCAAGAAGGTTCTTAATTCATTTCGGAGAATTGCGAGATGGCTGACTGCATCAAACACAAAACTCAGAACTGGATTCGACAATTAAAGTTTTGAAAGAAAATTTCATAGCTACAAGTACTCACAGAAGGTGATTTGGGGCACTCAACTGTTGACAATTTCAATTGATTATTAAGGAAGCGATTGGGAAGTGAAGCCAAGAAGGATCGTAATTTATTTCGCAGAAATGTGAGAGAGAATGTGCGCATCAAACACAAAGCATGAACAACTTCAGGAGAGGCTTTCAACTTTGGTCAGGAACTACCTGTAGATTGTAGCTTAGATTCAGAGACAACACATATAGTTTGTCAATGATGGGCAGTGGTTGGCAAGAAGAAGAAGATTGATAAGTAGAAGATAATGACTTATGAATCACTTGCAGAACCCCACAGCTTTGCACACTAGTTTTAAGTCAGTGAGATCAATACATCAAGTTCTTCTTAACCTTTTGTTGGTCCTGCCAAAATTTGATGAAAAAATACTGAAACGATAAAGCACTCTGTGCTGAATGCTTTTCTATGCACGAATGCTTTTCCAAGCATACTTTTAGGATGCATTTTGAAGTATGGAAAATTTGGTATAATTCGCTTGAATAGTCCGATATGGCAAGGATGGTTCGCGAAAGGTAATGAACTTTGCTAGAACAATCGATAAAGAAAGTACAACTGGAATGTGCAAGAAACTTCGGCGCGATAAGAAAACTAGTGAGGGGTCGAGTCTGTGTTAAGCAAGCAAAGTAGTAACAAGTGTAGATACGAGCGAAGTGTAAATCTGCAAATAAAGTGATTGTTAGTTTCTGACTGCGTTTTGCGCTGAATAATTGAAGTTGTTTTATTTTCAAACACAATCAAAACGAACCTTGGAAAACTGGGAATTTTCGTAACAATACTTTACTGTTTATTTTTCATTTGAAGTGGCTTTATCATGTTTGAAGTCCATTGGCGCATTAAAAAAAACTTTCCCCTTACAAACTCTCAACGCCATCGTTGATCGCGTTGCGCCGTTTCGATTAAAAAAAGTGACAAACACGTGACGAATTTTTTCTCACTAAGAATACTTTTACCAAGTTTGAAATAAAAACAATTATGGCTTTTTAATACAAGCTTCTAGCCCTTGGTTTCAGTTTTCAGTTTTCAGTTCTTTTCAGTTTTGATTTTCCAAAAAAGGAGAAACACAGGTCAAATTATTTTTGATTGCAAATGTTTTTACCAACTTTGAAGTCAATAGGCCAATTGGTGCATGTTTCTTGTAGTCGTTAAATTTTAATTTTCGAAAATTTTAAAAATATGTGTCGAATATCTCTTTTTATTATTAGTTTCTTAATTATTGTTTTTTTTATTATTTTTATTAATTTTTATTATTAGTTTTGATTCGAATGTATCAAACACAACAAAAAATACAAATCACTAGAAACGTATTGGACTCGTAAAGAAGCTCGTTACTTGGATTCCACACAAATTCAAGCAGATTTACTAAACGTTATGAATAAATTTTTGTATCAAATCAGTAAAATTTCCATCAAATCAAAGTCTTAATTGATTCGATCCTTATGTTAGTTTGCGAGAGATTGCAAGAAACAGTTGAAAATCACTCATAGAAAAGCTCAATATTTGGATTCCACATGAATTGAAAAAAATTCAATGAATCAAACGAATCAATGGGCATCTCAAACATATTCGAATGAACCCCTTTTTTTAAACGAATCATTACTGCTTATGAAAAATGGTTCATTCACAAATTGTATCAAATCAATATTTGGATTCCACATGAATTGAAATAGATTCAATGAATCAAACGAATCAATGGGCATCTCAAACATATTCGAATGGACCCTTTTTGAAGCAAATCACTTATGAATCATTACTGCTTATGAAAAATGGCTCGTTCACAAATTGTATCAAATCAATATTTGGATTCCGCATGAATTGAAAGAGATTCAATGAATCAAACTAATCAATAAGCATCTCAAATATATTCGAATGGACCCTTTTTTGAAGCAACTCATTACTGCTTATGAAAAATAGTTCATTCAAAAATTGTATCAAATCAATATTTGGATTCCACATGAATTAAAAGAGATTCAATGAATCAAACGAATCAATGGGCATCTCAAACATATTCGAATGGACCTTTTTTTGAAGCAAATCGCTTATGAATTATTACTGCATATGAAAAATGGTTCGTTCACAAATTGTATCAAATCAATATTTGGATTCCACATGAATTGAAAGAGATTCAATGAATCAAACGAATCAATGGGCATTTCAAACATATTCGAATGGACCCTTTTTGAAGCAAATCGCTTATGAAAATAGTTCTTTCACAAATTGTATCAAATCAATATTTGGATTCCACATGAATTGAAAGAGATTCAATGAATCAAACGAATCAATGGGCATCTCAAACATATTCGAATAGACCATTTTTTGCAGCAAACCGCTTATAAATCATTACTGCTTATGAAAAATGGTTCGTATGGTTCATGTGGTATTCCACATGAATTAAAAGAGATTCAATGAATCAAACGAATCAATGGGCATCTCAAACATATTGGAATGAACGCTTTTTTTGAAGTAAATCATTACTGCTTATGAAAAATTTTTAGTTCGCAATAACATTGAACTTAAGACATCATAGTGCAAGCGTGATGAACCATGAATCATTTCTATAAAACTTAAATTCAAAACTTAACAACATATTTCTTAGTATTTGACTGTTGAATTGCATGAAAATCATTGTCATTTAAAGTGTGGCTTGATGCTTGAAATCTTCGCCGTTGAGTAGAGAACGTTGTAATGCTGGTTCACAATTGCAAAGCGCAAGACTTGGCGGCAAATTATGACTTCACTCAAGCACAGCATTGTGCATGCTTTCTTGAAAATTCCATACGCGTGCCGGCAGTGCCATGCATCACTGCTCGAATCTTTTTCCATAGTCGATGCGAAAATGCTGTTTTACTGCGTTCATGGCTGACGCTGATAGTTTGTTGTTGTTGCTTTTTTATTATAAGAATTTTTCCCCCATATTCTCTGCATTTGTATGCATGCATCACATGCACGCATACATATGCGCATATGAAATAAGGTGCGCGTGTGTGTGTGTGTGTGTGTGCCTGTGCTACTGATTCCTGCTGCTGCTTGTGCGCAGACATGCATTCATACATACCATACATATACATAAACTATGTATTCATTACATGCCATTCGCATGTGCATATAAATATTTCTATCTGTGTGTGTGTGTGTGTGTGGATTTGTGTGCTGCAAGAATTTGTGTGCGTTTTGAATGCGATTCGAAGGAATTTATTGTTATTATTATTTTGCTCGAATGCAAAATGTTAAATCAGAAATTTCACAATAGTAAATGCCAATAGTTGTTGCTACATTTTAGCATAGCTGCTTGTTGTTGTTGTTGCATCTAGACGCTTCTACATTTGTGCTGGAAATGTAAAATGCTGCAAAATGTTTAGCAAAATTTATAGCAAAATGTGCAGAAAAACGCGTGAAGCATGCAGGGCTATGGGTAAATTTGTTGTTGTTGTTGTATTTATGGGGTAAAAATCACTGCAGCACTTGTTTAGTGCCAACGATGCCACATGCAGCTGACAGGGGGCGCTTGGAGTTAGTTTTTTTATATGAGAGGAAATCACTTTTAATGCGAATATGTTCAGTCTCTCTCGACAGTCCACACGATTGCTGTTAGATATGAGTTCAAGTCGCATGTCTTCAGGCTGAGGCCAGTTGAGTCAAGTATCTGCAAGCATTGTTAGGCAACAGGAGGAGGAAGACACAATAGAACACGTCCTATGTCACTGCCCGGCCGTTGCAAGAAGCAGCATGAAAATCCTTACGTTGGGTGTCAGTGTGCTTTAAAGAAAGCAGAGGGTTTGCAAGAGCGTTTAAAACACATCTATAAGGTTATTTCTTTGGAGCAGATCTGTTTTGTGTCCATTGTGCATTAGTAACCGTAACAAGTTCCTTTCGTTTGAAGCCCAAATATATGAAATTGGTGTATCATGGAAACTATTGTGTCCAATGAAAAATATGTGAAAAATAAAAACAAATACAAAGTTTTTTCTTCAACTTTTAAACAGTTTTCTACTTACAAAAATGTCAAAGAAAAAACTTGTCTTTCTTTTTATATATTAAAGTAATGTCATAAAAAATTTCAAAATTGTTTTTAAATTATTTGTAAGTAAATTTTGTATTACATTTTTTAATTTAACATATTTTTATATTAAACTTTTTATTATGTTTTCATTTAACATTTCTTTCACTAAATTTTTAGATTTAAATTTTGAAATAATAATTTTTAATATTTTCATTAAATGTTTTTCACACGTGAAGCTTTAATTTTGAAAAAAATCATTTTTATTTTCATTACTTTTATGTATCAGGTGTACAACTTTGCTTCCGCCGTTTTTTTCCAAAATTAAAAGCTTTATTGCGAAAAAGTGCTTACAGATGTATTATTCAAAGTATTGTCCGTCGCTAGTCACAACTTTCTCCCATCTTTCCGGCAATTTTCGGATCCCGGCTCGTAAAAAGGAGTCCTCTTTTGACGCTATCCATGAAGCAATCCATTTTTCCAATTCTTCGAAGGATTGAAAATGTTGATCTGCCAGGCCGTGTGCCATCGAACGGAATAGGTGGAAGTCAGAAGGGGCGACATGTGGGGAATACGGCGGGTGGGGCAAGACTTCCCATTTCTGCGTTTCCAGGTACTTTTTGACCACTTTTGCGACGTGAGGCCGAGCATTGTCGTGTTGGAGGATGACTTTGTCATGTCGAAATCACCATTTTTAAAACGTTGAAACCACTCCCGACACGTTCTTTCACTCAGAGCAGCATCACCGTAAGTTTCTGAGAGCATTCGATGCGCTTCAGCTGCATTTTTTTTCGAATTGTAACAGAAAAGTAAAACTTCCCGCAAATGGCGAGAATTGGGCACATAAACGGACATTTTCGAGCGTGAATAATACGAAAACAAGAACAACTGTCACTGAAACGGCGATGACAATTCGATAGGCACTGTCCACACTCACTTTAAAGGCATTACCATCTATGTATTTCAACCAGCCTCAGCCGGTACAGCCACCTCTCCGAAAACGGCGGAAGCAAAGTTGTACACCTGATATAAAATATTACGTTAAAATCTAAAAAAAGTTCAAAACTTTCTTCATTAAATCCAAAAAAAAAAAATTGAATACAACATTTCACGAAACCTTTTTTTCACTTAACACAATAAACATAAAAATGAAAATGTGCGAAATAATATTTGTAAGTCAATTTTCTATTTGTTCAAAAATCTGAAATTTTTTTTAAAATCTGAAATTTTCTTAAAAATCAGAAAAATTATTTTTTTAAGCAAACATTGTATCAAATAAAAAAATTAAATAAAACATTTCAAGCTAAAAATGTTAAACTTGTCTTTATTTGCAATATTTTGTATATAAGGAATATGTATAAATCTGTAAATAAAGTGATTGTTGGTTTTTGACTGCGTTTGCGCTGAATAATTGAAGTAAGAAATAGAAAGTAATTTTCGTAACAATACATTCAAATCAAATCAGAAATAATTCGACACATATTTTTTTTAATTTTCTAATTGTAAATAAAGTGATTGTTGGTTTTTGACTGCGTTTGCGCTGAATAATTGAAGTAAGAAATAGAAAGTAATTTTCGTAACAATACATTTAAATCAAATCAGAAATAATTCGACACTTATTTTTTATAATTTTCGAAAATCAAAATTTAACGACTACAAGAAACCTGAACCAATTGGCCTATTAACTTCAAAGTTGGTAAAAACATTTGCAATCAAAAATAATTCGACCTGTGTTTCTCATTTTATGGAAAATCAAGACTTAAAGGAGTGAACCAAGAGTTAGAAACTTGTATGAAAAACCATGATTTCTGCGAAAATTTTGGTTTATCTAATTTTTCATTAAATTTTTTATTGAAATTTTTTCCTAAGTTTTAATTTTCAAATTTTAATTAGTTTTCTTCAAGTTTGTTTTTGAGCATTTAAAGTTGTAATCCCTTTCGTTTTCATCATTTTATAAAAAAATTTATTGAAATTAAATTAAATTAAAAAAAAAATAAAATTTTTATTTTTATTTATTATTTATTTATAAAAAAATTTCTTTAAAATCTGAAAAATTATTTCTTTCATCAAATCGAAACAAATAATTAAGTAAAATAATCTGAGTTTTTTTTTTTAAACAAAACAATTTGCATTATTTTTAAGTTTTATTTAGACACAATTTTTTTCAATATCTGAAAAAATGTATCTTTCATCAAATCCAAACAAAAAATCAGTAAATAAACAATCTAAAAAATTTTTTTCAAGCTAAGTTTTCATCAAATAAAAAAAAAATGCAATAAGACAGTTGAAGTTTGAAATCTGAAAGCCCTTTTTTATTTTCATTATTTTTATATATAAGAAAATTAGTTTTATATATAAGAACAATTTTAAAATGTGCAGAATTAGTGTTAAGTAAATTTTTAAACAAATTTTTCATTTCTTGCATGAAATTTGAAATCCTCATTTCTTTTCATAGTTTTTATTGATTACAAATTTCTTTAAAATCGGCCAAATTTTTTTAAGTAAATATTTTATCAAAAACAATTTAAACAATTTTTTTTAACAAAACTATTTGCATTATTTTTAAGTTTTATTTAAACATATTTTTTGTTAAATCTGAAAAAATAAATCTTTCATCAAATTCAAGCAAAAAATTAATAAATGAAACAATCTGAACAATTTTTGCAAGTAGTTTTTATCACAAAAAAAAATTAAATAAAACAATTGAAGTTTGAAATCTGAAACCCCTTTTTATTTTCATTATTTTTATATATAAGAAAATTGGTTTTAAAACGCGCAAAATTATTAAAATTGTTAATTTCTTGCATGAAATTTCTTTTGTTTTGTGTCTTTTCTTTTCATTATTTGTATTGATTAAAAATTTTTTAAAACTCGACAAAATGTTTTTTGATAAATAAAATTTAAATTAAATTTTTATAAAATAAAAAAAATTTAATGAAATATTTAAAGCTTGAAATTTTTCTCCTTTTTCTCTTATTTTAATTTTTTTATTTTTTAAAAATGTTTCTAAAAAATCTGAAAAATTATATTCTGGTCAGTTAAAAAAAATTCTTAAAATTAAATAAATTTTGAAATTATTCAAACAATAAAATAAAAAAAATAATAATTTGAAAAAAACCTTTAAAACCCCTTTTGGATTTTGAATTAAATTATTTGATTATATTTGAAGCTTGGAATCTCTTTTATTTTAATAATATTTTTGGGTTACAAATTTCTTAAAAATCGGCAAAATGTTTTTTGAAATATTTTATCAAATAAAACAAAAATTTAATGAAATATTTAAAGCTTGAAATTTTCTCCTTTTTCTCTTTTATTTTAATTTTTTTATTTTTTAAAAATGTTAAAAAATATTCTTAATTTTAAATAAGGTTTTGAATTATTCAAACATTAAATTAAAAAAATAATAATTTGAAAAAGACCTTTAAAACCCCTTTTTGATTTTGAATTAAAATATTTGATTATATTTGAAGCTTGAAATCCCTTTTATTTTAATAATATGTTTTGGTTAAAAATTTCTTAAAAATCGGCCAAATTTTTTTAAAGTAAATATTTTATCAAATTAAAAAATTTAATAAACATTTCAAGCTTCAAATTTCCTCCTTTTTTTCTTTTTATTTTAATTTTTTTTAATTTTTTTTTAATACAACAGTTTTTAACTAAATTTATTATAAAAAAAATGTAATGAAACCTTTCAAGCTTAAATTGTTGAATCGTATAAATATTAAAATTTTTTCTTCAAGTCAATTTATAAATAAATTTATACAATTTTGCCAACAGTTCAGTTAACATTGGGTATGTCTTCGAAAAGGGTATTTAAGTTTATAAGTTAACCCTTAACAAAGTTTTGTTAGGGCGGCAACGAGGCGAAAGTGCTTAGGTCAACGTAAAACTTCAAAAACAAATGTGTACATAATTTAAAATATGAGCAAACTTTGCAAACACCTTTGCTGCAACTTTCCGTGCGGCACAAAAAGGAGTGAGAGCACAGGAGCAGAAGGCAATCGCGGCGCCACAAACCAATAAAGGGAGCATATATTATATATGTGTCAGTGTGTTAGAGTGAGAGAGTTAAAGCTGTAACGCGTTTCGCATAAATCTGTCGGGCCAATTGATGGCATTCAGAAGCTTTGCGGCGGCACAAAATATGAAAGAAAAAAATGAAAACAGCTGCTGTCAGCCGCACAAGTAATGTGTTGTACATGTGTGACTGTGACTAAATGTGACCCTTTTCATATTTTTGTATTTCGTATTTAACGATTGCCTTTCCACACGCACCACAAACACACACATTTCAATGTTTGGTTTAACCCACAAATCAGGGTTTGGTGCGTGACGCTCATCGAAAGTGTTTTGCAGTGAAAAATTGGTAACGAAAGTTGCAATATGAAAAGAGGAAACACGAAGAAACCCGGAAACATAAATTATTGATAGAAATATTAAAGCAAAAAAGTATGGATGAAAAAACTAAAATATATTTGTGTTTGTGGTGTTAGAAAAAAACTAGAAATGTTGATGAAATATGCCAAAACCAGAACTAAAAGCGCTGAGATGAGAAATATGACAGATGGTGAGGAAATTTGCTTATTTTATTAAATTTCAATTTATTTTGCTAAATGCTTGCAGCTAGTTTTGTGTTTAATCTACATAAATAAATAAATATTTTTATTTATGTTGTTCATTTCTGTTTATTTAGACCTGAAAGTTTCACTGTACAAACATTTGTTTTAATTGACAAAATTTGACAAATGTTCATATGTAACTGTGTATTTTGTGTTTGTTGTTATTGTTATTTCTATTGTAGCAAAGCCTCATAAATAACTGGGTTACGATAGAAGGGTTTGGGGGTTCAAAGACCCCTCCCAAATATTTGTTCGTAATAAAAGTTGTGGGTGACAAAAATGCTTTCAAATGATTTTAGGCTCAAAAGTTCTTTAGGAAACCCCTCCAAAATGAAATTCTATGTGCGCCACTGTTAGGTACACATATGTACGTATGTTTAACTTGTGTGTTAACAGCTTTTTTAGTAAGTATTGCATAGTTCTGCCTAATGAGCTGCAATTACCTGTTGACTGTTTTCAGCCAACGTTTTGCTGACGTTTGGTTTGGGTTTGTTTTGTCTGTTTAATAAATAATTTTTGGCAACTTTTATAAAACAACAATAACAACAACAATTAATTGAAGGTCATATATGTACGCATATTTGTTTTAATATTAAACTAAAATAGGTTTTATGTCACATTTATGCGACAATAACAATTCAATGAAAATTTTCAGTCAAGTTTTGCTGCTTTTAGAGATTTTCAATAAAGTTCTTGCTGTGCATGTTTAACACACAACAACAAAAACTTAACACTATAAAGTTGAAAATAAGTGTAGAATTAAAGCAGCAAATGTTTTGTCTTAGTTTTCTAAGCCAAACAAATATCAATAAGAAGAGCTTTGAAAAGCTTTAATTCATTAACAAAATTTGCATTACTTTTTAGCACTAATCGATTTATAGTTTTTAAAGTATTTCTATGTTTTTTCTTAACAAAATTTGCTTTTCCTTATGAGAAATTTGTGGGCTCTTAGCTTATTGTCTCTTCACCCAATGCCAATCATTCATTCATTGATTTTTGATGCCATAACTTTCATGTCAATCTTTAGCAACAAGAATAGCAACAGCTTTAACACTAATCGGTTTATCACATCTAGAAGGTTTAACAAACATTTTCTCTTAACAAAGTTCGCAATTCCTTATGACATTTCCGAGCTCTTAGCTTATTGTCGCTTCACCCAATGCCACATTCTTTCATTCATTGAATTTATAGCAAAAAAGAAAACAAAATCGTTCATACATCAAAAGGGTTTCATTCATATTCCGCACTAAGTAATCGATTTAAAACTTGAAAAAGACTTAACCAGCCATGTTTCGTTAACATTATTTGAACTTTTCACACCATTTTTGGGTCCTTGGCTTATTATCTCCACTTTTATAAATTCCTGTCACCCTTTCCAATAAACAAAAAAAATTGCATTCAACATTTCTATGGTTTGTTCAAATCTGCAACATTTCCTTTCTATCGTTTTTCTTTCTTTATATTCTTTCTGTCTAGCGTCTCTTGTGTTTCCCTACGTTTGGGTTGAATAACTTTCCCATTCCTACCCACCTCCCTTTGACCTCTGTACATCTTTCCCTCACTTTCTGTCCTCTTTCCCCTCCCAATGACGAACTCTTCACCTCATGCTCCCCCTTCCGTGTTTTCCACCACTTCTTTCCCAATGCGCCTTACTGCTTTAAGTGCGTTCCAGTTTTTTTACTCATGCACCATTTCCCATCATTTGTGGCACATTATTCAATGCACCCCTTTTCTTTTCTCGACACATGTTTCTTCTTGTTTCTCATGTAGTCTTTGCCTTTCTATTTCTATTTTTATTTCGCTTCCATTTCAAGCCCATTTTTTGTTCATATTTGTATAATTTAATGTTATTGTTTAGTTGCCTTCATTGCTCTGTCACTGCTGCTCAGCGCCTAAAAACATGCAATATTTTAAATGGATTGAAATTTGAGCAGTCGGACGGCTCAGTCGATCGTAAAAAGTTGCACAAGGCCAAAGAGAAAAAAAAAACACAGTTGGTCAATAAAAAAGTTACACATTTTTGTAGAACATTTCGTTTTCCTTTTCGGTATTTTAATTTGTTTATAGAATTTTATTGATTTCATTCAACTATATAGATACATTTTACATACATACATTCTGTATACATATATCTGTTGTTGTTGCTTTCAATTGTACAAATAAAAGTCGAGCCCATTGAATTTGGTTGCGTTTGGTGAAAAATGTCAAAAGCGACTTTCTGCTTTGTTGTCAACAACAAGTTTAAGGTTACAAATAAAAGGGTTGCAAAGTGTTTGTTAAGTTGATAGCTTAACTGTTGAAGGTAGAGTTACTTATATTTGAAAAAAATTAAGTAAATTAGTTTAAAAAACAAGTTAAATGAAAGCAGCTTAACTTTGTAGTTAACAAGAAAGATTGTAGAGTTCTAGAACTTAAACTTAACTTAAAACTTAGAAAATGCTGAGCTGAATTTTTGTGAAAAGAAAGTGGAAACTACTCTGTTTCAATAAAAGTTTGTAATTAATTAGGCTGCTTGGCTCATTAACTCTACACATTAGCACGTCTTCTTCATTTCTGTTTTCTTTGGTACGAAATCTTTTGTTTTAAAAAAAAAGGATCATAGATACAAAGGTTAGGTTAGGCCTAACCCAATTTTAACATATATCATATATTTATGACATAAATTTTCTATTACGATACTCCAGAACCTCTCATTTCATGAGGTTTGATGACAAAATACATGAACCAACAAATTGAGAGACTTCAACGGGGGTAACTGGCCTCGTATCCAGATTAAGGATTACAAAAGTGCTGGGAAATTCAACAAATGGCTCTACATCTGCTCAGACGTTGCTCTTAGAGAGTTAAGATCTATGACCGACCCTCACTAATTTTTCTTTCTAAACATTTCTTTCGAACATACCTACCCCCTATCGCCAACCCTTAATGGAGCTCCCATAAAAAATGTTGAGTTTTATAAAATGAACTCGCACAGCTTTTAAGTTGCCCCTACATGTGTCCAATGTAAGAGTGACCCCCATTTAGTTTTTATTTCCAATATTTCTTCCAAGTAAACCTATCCTCTATCTCCAACTATTAAAGAGGCTGCCATACAAAACTGACTGTTTTCTATGAATTGGCTCCTCACTTGTAAATAAATATAAAAAAGTTGTCGTCTGTATTTCAAAAACTACTGAACCGATATTAATGATTCATGTAGCATTGGATAACATTCGTCAGTGCAAAAAATACAAAATTAAAACAAGTGACAAATCCTTCCACCAGAGGGCGCCTCATATACGAAGGGAGTTGCAAGATTATTAACTTTTGGATTTCAACAAAGTAAAAAACAAAATGTGCTTTTGAATCCTCATTAATCTTTCTATTTCAAGCTCAGTAAACTTGCCCTTCAATATAACTGTAACCGAATCTAGTCTCTAAACTCGTTGCAACGTCACTTATACACACTTTAGCTTCCTAATTCTTTGGGTCTTTGGTGACTCCTCATAAAATGCGAGGTTCCATAGTATCGAGAACCCATTATAAGGAATGTTTATGAAACAAATATATATATAACTTTTGAACGTCGCAACAACTTTCAACTACTAATTGTTTGCCTGTTTATTAAGCGCCTTAAAGTATGCTTCAAAAAATCGCCAAGTTTATTTGTGCTGCTATCGTTGCGCTGCACGAGCAGTCCGCAAGTGCTTGATTTATGTCTCAGCAGTGGAAAAACAAATTTCAAACAAAATTAAAACAACAAAAACCCACAACAAAATTGCATTGCACATTGCAGCGAACAGCGCTTTTTCCGTTGCAACAGCGTGAAAAATGTGCAGAAATTGTGTTCTGTTGATTTGGTTTTGTGCAATTGGGCAATGATTGGCAACACTTATCGGCGCCGTTTGATGCTGTCAACGGCATTGCGAAAGCGAATTGTGGGGTTTTTTTTGCATTTTTTGTTGTGGTTGTTTGCCATTGCAGCAGCTGCCAGTCATGTGGGATTTGGTTCTGAAAAAGATTGAGCACATGTGTGTGCATGTGTGTGTGTGAGTATGTAGGGGTGGCAGCCTAATGGTGCGGCAAGTGAGCGCCCTAATTCTGTTACATTGCACATCAAAGTGCCGAGTGTGCGGCGTGAATTGCTTTGCAACGAGTTGTTCGTAATGTGGTTTGAATGGCTGGCAGTTAGCTGCTTCAATGGCGATGTTAATGGATTTCAACTGTGGGAATTGCCACTGAAACGACTACTTCAGATGAGTATGTGAGAAACGAGTGAGTAAAAAAGAGGCGTGACTGATAGTGGAGCGCAGCAATAAGCTGACCCTTTCGGTACAAAATTTGTTACTGGGACATTTTTAAATTCCCAATACAGCAATTTATTACTTTCAGTGGCCATAATAACAACATTTCGTGTAATTCTTCTTTCTTTCTTCTGGGGCAAGCTCTTCTTTGAGAGTTTAGGGAATTGATTCATTTATTATTTATTCATTTGCTGTCTATTAGGCTCAAAGGAGGTCAATTGGTGAACGAGTTTTAGTTCGATTGATTTTAGTATCACAATCTCCCCTCTCTCTCTCTCTCACGCCCACCTTCCAAAAAACTTTTACCCTATTTTAACACATACAAAAGTCAATGCCAGACTGAAAATCTTAGCGAATGTTATTACTGGACTCTAAATTAGGAACTCGTCTTCTTTCCCTTACTTTGTCTTTTTTCTTTGCTATAGGAACGGAAAACATTAGAAGAGCTCGTATATTTTTTTAATGTAAGCTAAAGCTCTAAGTTTTTTGTCTTAAAATTCTCTTGAAACTCAAAGCTATTCTAAGAACCAACAAAATTGTTGATTCTTGGTATCATAGATGACTTGGACGCCTGAGTGGCTTGTTGTCTTATGGAAACAAAGAAGCGGACCGCCTAAGAGTAGCTCAGACGATCTCTTTAAATTTTGTTGTGTTATATTCGGCTGAAACCGAAGGATCGTGCATAGGCCGACAACGTTTGAAGCTGAGAGACTTTAGCAACTAGTTTTAATAGAGTTTTTTGCGATTACTCGGTAGTAATATTCGCAAAAGTTAGATAATATTAAGTTTGAATAAAAATGCGCCTAAAAGTATGCCATACTAAGAGTGTTTGTATGAGAAAGTACTTAATATCTTTAATGTTAATGTTAGTTTCAATCATAAAAACTTTCAAAATCCATCAAAGTCCAAAGTCATAAAATTAAGTAGTATTAAAATTGTTTAAAATGCGCCTAAAAGTATGCCATACTTAGAATGTTTGTATAAAAAGGTACTTACTTGGTATCTTAAAGACTAACGTTAGTTTCAATGATAAGAACTTTTTAAGTCCATCAAAGTCCAAAAGTTAAATACTATTTAGTTTGAATAAAAATGCGCCTAAAAGTATGCCATACTTAGAATATTTGTATGATAAAGGACTTAATATCTTTAATATAAATGTTAGTTTTAAGCAAAGTCCAAAGATCAAAAGTTAAATAATATTTAGTTTGAATACAAATGCGCCCAAACGTATGCCACACTTAGAGTGTTTGTGAGAGAAAGTACTTAGTATTCTTAATACTTATTACTGTCAGTTTCAATCATAGGTCAAGGTCCATCAAAGGCTAAAGTTTAAAAGTTAAATAATATTTAGTTTGAATATAAATGCGCCTAAAAGTATGCCACACTTAGAATGTTTGTTTGACTTAATATCTTTAATATTAATGTTAGTTTTAATCAAAGTCCAAGATCAAAAGTTAAGTAATATTAAGTTTGAATACAAATGCGCCTAAAAGTATGCCACACTTAGAGTGTTTGTTAGAGAAAGTACTTAATATTCTTAATACTTATTACTGTTAGTTTCAATCCTAGGTCATGGTCCATCAAAGGCTAAAGTTTAAAAGTTAAATAATATTTAGTTTGAATAAAAATGCGCCTAAAAGTATGCCTTTCTTATAGTATTAGTATATGAAAGTACTTAATTTTCTTAACATTAATGTTACTGTCAATCATAAGAAGCCTCAAGTAATATTAAGCTTTAGTACAAATGCGCCTAAAAGTATGACATAGAGTGTTTGTATGATAAAGTACTGAATATCTTTAATATAATTGTTAGTTCTATTCAAAGTCCAAAGTTCAAAAGTTAAGTAATATTAATTGATTTGATTTGATTACAAATGCGCCTAAAATTATGCCACACTTAGAGTGTTTGTATAAGAAATGACTTAAAATCTTTAATACTAACTTTAGTTTTAATCACAAGATCTCTCGAAATCCATTTAATAAATAGAAATTTTCAACATTTTCTCAACCAAATCTTCAGCTTTAGTAAACATTGCCAGTTGCGCATTAAAAAACATAAATATCAGACATGGCACCCCTTTGCCGGCTCGCGCTGCTTAAATGCGACCCGTTTCAGTGCACACACACACACACACACACATACAGCCAACGTTTGCCGCAATCACAACTGCGGATAGCGCACGTAAATCGTAATGAATAATAAATAAAGCGGCTCGGCTTAAATCCCTTTTTGGAGATTTAACAGCAAACACTGTATTAACCGAGCAGCAGCAACAACAACAACACCAACAACAATGCAGCTATCGAGTACGAATGCAGTGCTTTTTAATGGAAATTCAATTCGGTTGAAATGTGAGCAGCTGGAACGAATATTTGCTACGTTGTGACAGTTGCCTCACCAGTCTGTCAGTCGTTCTGTTTGTTAGTTAATTGTGTGCGCGTTTACTCGTTTATGTGTTTTTTTGTTTCGTCATTCTTTTATAATTTGTTTTAGTTTTTTTTTTTGCTGTTTTTCACTCACTGTGTGTGTTGCTGTCGTTTTACTTTGAAGTTTAATTTAATCGGAAATGTTGCAGTGACAAATTCACTATTTGTTGCTGTTGTTATTGTTGTTTTGCAATTACAACTTTTTGTTGCAACATGCGCTGCACATAATGGCAGCAACATTCGTCACAGCCCAAGCAGCAACAACAGCAAAACAGCCAAAGAAAAACAAACAGCAATAGTAGGGTAAAGTCATCAGCCAGAAGCAGCTGCAGTTGTATTAATTTACTGAAATGTTGCTCTCGCTTTGACTTTGAATGCACACAGGAAATGCAAATTAGTAACATAATAAAAATACTTGTCGTGGCCAAAGGGGAGAAAGATAAAGACAAATGGAGTCAGAGGGAGACAGAAAAAGTCATGGCGGTAGCACAATGAAATAGCAAATTTGTGTAGAGCCTTAATAACAAAAACAAGTAAACGAAGAAACAAAGAAACAAGCATATTTATTTGTTTTTGTTGTAGTAACATGCAAGAAAGTTATTGCTTGGGGGCGAGAAGGATTTTGTAGATTTTTGATATAAATTTGCTTTCAAAAAGTTAAAATTATTAAGTAGAATGTCTACTTAGAATCCTAGAATAGTCTAGAATCCGTATGGATTTAAATATTAGCCTCAGGCATTTCAAACAATTGTAGAAGATTTTATGGATCACTGATTAATAATAAAGACTATACTTCACACGATAATTTCTGTAGTCAGTCTTCATTTACTTTCTTTGGATCACTGATTAGTATTTAGACAACTCGAATTTTAATTTTAATTTTGTTTCTGGTCTTTCCAGAAGCTATGTATCCGAGACAGATACAAAGACTATTCAGAATCTCTGCTGCAAAAGTCCTGGAAATGTTTAACACCTCAAAAGTAAACAAATTTGAACCATTATAGGAGATTCTTTCTGTCTAGTAACTAGATGACTCAGGTTAAAGGTTTGGTTTTGGGCTTTCCAGAAGCTATAAAAACGAGAAAGATATTTGCTTATTTGCTGCAGATTATTTGCTGCAAAATTCCTGGATATTTTTAACATAAAAAAATAGGCAATGTGGAACCATTGTGGAAGAGTTTATGAATCACTGCCTAGTATCTAGATTCCTTGGGTTAAAGGTTGAAGTTTTGGTCTATCCAGAAACTTTAGAAACAAGAAAGTTTCAGAGACTATTGAGAATCTCCTATACCAAAGTCCTGGATTAGTATTTAGATGACTCAGGTTAAAGGTTTGGTTCTTGTCTTTCAGAATCTCCGTTGAAAAAGTCCTGGATATTTTTAACATTAAAAAAACAACAATTTTGGAACCATTGTGGGAGACTTTACGAGTTTCTGCCTAGTTTATAGATGACTCCGGCTTAAGGTTCTGGTTCTGGTCTCTCTTTAGAAATGAGAAGGATACAAATACTATTGAGAATCTCCTATACCAAAGTCCTGGACTTGTTACTAAACACAAAACACATTTGGATAACAACATTGTCGATGTATGTTCAACGAAACAAGAAAATCTTAAGCGCTGGAGATCACTGGGTTATTAATAGATGCTTTCAGAAGCTGTAGAGTTGAGGAGAAAATGCCAATGCTTTTTGTCAAATCATCTTCAAAGAAAACCGAGTTGAACAAGAGAATCTCAACCTCTGGGTTCAAAAAAAGTAGGGCATTCTAGTGATAGTCTTTCCAGAAGCTGTAAAGTTGAGGAGACAAAGACTGTTCAAAGAAAACATCTTTAAAGAAAACCGAGTTGAACAAGAGAATCTCAACCTTTGGGATCAAAAATAGTAGAGGACTCTAATGATGGTCTATCCAGAAGCTGAGGAGTTGAGAAGACAAAGACTGTTCTTGTTGTTAAAAGCAAAACCCATTTAGATTGAAACATCTTCGAAGAAAACCGAACTGAACAAGAGAACCTCAACCTCTGGGATCAACAAGAGACAAGGATTTTAATGATATTCTTTTCAGAACCTAAAGAGTTGACGAGACAAAGACTGTTCATAAAAACATCTTCAAAGAAAACCGGGTTGGACAAGAGAACCTCAACCTCTGGGATCAAACAGAGTAGAGGACTCTAATGATGGTCTATCCAGAAGCTGAAGAGTTGAGAAGAAAAAGACTGTTCTTGTTGTTAAAAGCAAAACCCATTTAGATTGAAACATCTTCGAAGAATACCGAACTGAACAAGAGAACCTTAACCTCTGGGATCAAACAGAGTAGAGGACTCTAATGATGGTCTATCCAGAAGCTGAAGAGTAAAGGAGACAAAGACTGTTCAAAGAAAACATCTTCAAAGAAAATCGAGCTGAACAAGGGATCCTCTGGGATCAAAAAGAGTAGAGGACTCTAATGATAGTCTTTCCAGAATCTGTAGAGTTGAGATGAAAAAGAACTGTTCTTGTTTCAAACTCTGGGATCAAAAAGATTGAGGACTCTAATGATAGTCTTTTCAGAAGCTGGAGAGTAAAGGAGACAAAGACTGTTCAAAGAAAACATCTTTAAAGGAAACCGAGCTGAACAAGGGATCCTCTGGGATCAAAAAGAGCAGAGGACTGTAATGATAGTCTTTCCAGAATCTGTAGAGTTGAGAAGAAAAAGAACCGTTCTTGTTTCAACCTCTGGGATCAAAAAGATTGAGGACTCTAATGATAGTCTTTTCAGAAGCTGAAAAGTTGAGAATATTTAGATTGATACATTTAGATTGAAACATCTTCAAAGAAAACCCAGTTGAACAAGACAACCTTTAATCAATCAATCTCTGGGTTCAAAAAGTGTGAAGGTTTATCATTAGTCTTTCTAGAAGTTGTAGAGTGTAGGAAACAAAGGTTATTCTGCACCTTTCCAATACAAATTCTGAACTTGTTGTCGAAAGCAAAACCCAATACCAACCCAACGCAAACATCTTTTAGCAGAAGATAGTAAAATGGAAAGAAGAAGCTTAAGTGTTCCAAGCATATCGAACTCCATTTAAACAGAACAAATTACATATTACAAAAACAATAGATAGGTTCCTGCATATCACTGTTCGATACGTGGGTTAGTTGGCTAGAAGTCTTTAGTTGTTGTTGTAAGAGCACTGAGACTTCGAACTGAGAACTCGGCAAGCAGACTTCCAGCGAGGTGAAAAATGGATCAAAATATGTTAATTGTTGACTTCAAGGTTTTGTAACACACGACCGTAGTTTCTCGTCAAAATTTGCCTTCACTCCTTTCTCCATTTCTAGCAAAGTAAAGAAGAAATATTAAATTACCTTTCTTTGTAAGTCTCTGTATTCTTTACAGAAGTAAATTTTACACAAAAAAGGCACCAATAAATTAATGCAAAAACTTAAAAAAGTAACACAAATTTTTGCAAATTTTGCACAATTAATTCATGTCCAAGCGGTCTTTGTTGCCTGCCATCCACGCAAGAATTGAAAACTTCCTTACTTCGCTGTGCCGTAAGTCTGCCAACAGTTTCTCCTGCCTTCTCAGAATTGTTAAACTTTATTTGGTTTCTTTGTCGTTGCTTTACTGCAAATTTACTGCAATATCGCTGGTATTCAGTTTTTTATTTAATTTTCTTTTTGTTGTTGTTCGCTTTTGCTCAGCATACCAATACATGCACATTGCATTTATTGCACAGCCGATAAACTGCCTTAAAAGTAAAATCCCGTATAAAATTTATGTGTGTCCTTCCAGGCATGAGCGCAGCAGAGTGTATGCGCCGACTGTCCGTCGGGTCGGGACGCAACATGCCGGTTCGTAACATTTGCTTTGGTGTGGCCTTTTGGTCGAACCTGTTTGTCTGTGTCTGACTGTGGCTGACGCGTTGCTGGCTGCCTTTACACATATTTTTACATACAAACTTATGCATAAATATGCATTTATCTCCATGCATTCATACATCCTTACATAGTTACATTCGTCCTTATGTGCCGCATTAACGATGTCACCATCTGTCGAACATTTGAACTTTAATGTTCACATTTGTGCGAACTTTAAATTTTGTTTTCAATGAAGCTAATGAAATGAGATTTTCAGTTTTTTAGGCACAGATTTTTTAAGTTTCTACTGTGACCCATTTTTTAATGTTTATGTCGATAGTAAAAACCAAATAAATAAATAAAATATAAATATTATTAATAAAAAATAAAATGAAAAAAAAATAATATATTATTCATTTCATTAAAGAAAAAAACTAAAGAGAAATCAAATAAAAAATTTACTAAAAATGTTTTCGTATGTAGAAGTAAGTGAACTTAAGAAATCTTCAGTGAAATTTGCATGGAAATTCAAATTGAATAAGTTGTGTTCATTCCCACCAGACATTTTTTGTTGCCGGCAATAAGAAAACGAGTCGCCCCCGGCAACAACTTGATCGCCGGTAGTATCGCCAGCGTATCGATTTCGTATCACCAGTCGTTCTAAAACGTCCGCCGAAAGCAACTCGCCGTGACGAGTAGTTTTTTTATCGCCGTGACGAGTTGTTTTCTTATCGCCTGGACGATTCTTTTTCATATCTAAATACATCATATTGTTTGGGAAATTATCAATTTATAAAATGTCAGTCAGTTTTGGTTGGGATGGAATTTCATTTGCATACAAATATTCAATGTTGCTCTCATTGTTTTGAGCTTGAATCAATGCTGTTGATCAATGAACCGTCGACGAATGAATACAAATTTTTTAAATGCGATCAATCTCCCTGAAATACAAAATAAATCTATTCGATATTTCAAAGTCCTGAAAAACAACGTGTTTTTGTGACATGTTGCTAATTTGTCGCTGCGGCAATAAATTGTCGAGTCGCCAATTTGTTGCCACTGATGATTGCCTATTTCTCACATTTTGCTTGGTGTGTTTTTATAAAAAAGTTTAAATTTGTATGAAATTTTAATGGTAGATTTCAGAAGCTTACACATTTCTAAGTCGAAAAATATTTGAACTCACTTTCTTCACATAAGATTTTATGCCAAAAAAATAAGTTGAAAGTTACTGTCGTCAGGTCCTAAGTGGGAATAAAGGTCGGAAAACGTCCACGAGGGAAGGTAAGGTGGAACCAATGGTTGGATAAGGAAGAAGGTTGGACCCCATTTATGAAAGCTGAAGACTCCAGCAACGTTTTAAGAGTATTTTTTTTAAGATAAATCAATAAATTTATATTTTACAAGCATTTTATCGATTTTGCAGTAGACAGCCATTTAAAAAAAATAAAAATAAAAAAAATAAAATTCAAAATAAAGTTTTAGAAAAACTTTCATTCAGGCACCAATGGGCTGTAAAATTTCTATTCCAAAATCTGAAAGTCAGGCAATTTTATGTTAAAAAATATATGTATCAATGTTTTTACGTTCGATTTTTTGCCAAAAGTGTTCCTGAAAGATTTGGACACACGATTTTGTACCAAAAAGAATCGTTAAAAAGATCTTAAAATCCGTTTTTTCAGGCGCTAATGGGTTAAGCGCACTTAAAAGAGTAGCCGAATGGTGGAGGTGGGGGGGTCACACTTTATGCAATTAATGTGTGCAACGAAAGCACGCAGCAGCAGCAACGAACGAGCATTGCAGAGCAGCACTGAGAAATTAGCAGTGCAAACGTTGGGGAAGCATTAAGAAAAAATGAGAAAAAAGCGCACAAAACGCGAGTTAAATGGCAACGACGACAATGCTCGTGAAATTTTAAACCGTCATTAAAATGCGCAGACACGTTTTTCGGTCTGCACTGGCCCGTTGTGGCCTTAGTGCAGCATTGCAAACAACACAACAATAACAACAACAACAAAAACGAAAATAACAACAACAACAGCACAAAGGCAACAAAGTGCAGTCAGTGCTGCTTGGCCACACGACAAACGCATCTGGAGTCTTCGTAAGCGAAGCAGACCAGCGAGCGCTGAGACGAAGTGTGCGGCAAATCGTTAAACTGACACCTCAGTGTTGTTATTTTTTGCCAATAAGGCTGACCTGCTGGAAGACTTTTTAATGATTTGTCATTTACTTGCACAACAAAAGTTGTCATTTTGTACTCTCACACGCACACAAACAGCAGTCGCCGTGCACACGTCTTGTGGGAACTTTTGCGGCAAATTGCATGTTGCACTTAGCCGTGCGCAGTCGCCATTAAAGTGACTTGTTAGCTGTCACTTTTATGACAATGGCATTCCGTTATACGGCACCAGCTCACCTGAATGGCTACTGTTCGCCGCTGCCGCGCGCCGCTCTGACATGCTGCCGCTGTCACTGTCACATTTTTTATGACGTACATTTCTCGCCATGCGACAGTGTTGCCAATGCTATTGTAATATTTCACTATAGTTGTGACAGTGTGACAAAGCGAGAGTGTTGTGGGCGCGCGCGCCAGTTGCTCATATTTTCGGCCACTTTAGTCAATGACAATAGCCCAGCAACAACAATAGCACACAATTCTGTAATCCATTGTTGTGATGATGTAAGGTGCGAAGTGTTGTTTGATAAAATGCGCACACAATAAAACTTTTACGTAGGTTTTTGAGTGCAAATGTTGGGCATTATATGGCGTAACGATTTATAAGTGGCAGTGACAAAAGAAAAAATAAATTTCATATATTTAGTCATACAAGTTTATGAAATGCTGTTAAATTTTCATTGTCACTCGTGCTTGTAACAAAAATGAATGATGTTTGGAAAATTTCTGAGAACATTATGCAATTTGTAGCATAGTGAGACTGGTTTATTTAGTTTGTGACAAAGAGTAACTAATTTTATGGAATTTTTGACAAAGTGTGATTGGCTTTTGGCAATTTTTTGACTGATTTTATGCAATTTGCGAAAAATTTTGACTGATTTGTGACAAAATGTGACAAATGATATGCAATTGCATACAAAGAAAAACTTATTTGTATAAAATTTGTGACAAAAAGTTACTGGTTTATATAATTTGTGAAAAATTGTGACTGATTTTATGCAATTTGCGACAAATTTTGAGTGGTTTTATGCGATTTTTGACAAAATGTGACCAATGGTATGCAACTTGTAACAAATTATTATTGGATTTATGCAGATTGTGACAAAAAGTTACTGGTTTAATACTGGTTTAATTAAATTGTGACTGATTTTATGCAATTTGTGACAAATTTTCACTTGTTTTATGCATTTTGTGAAAAATTGTGACTGATGGTGTGCCATTGGGGATAAATTGCTATGGTTTTTGTTCATTTTGTGACAAAGTGTGACTGGTTTACACATTTGTTAAAAATTCTGACTAATTTTATGTAATTAGTGACAAAGTTTAACTGGTTTAAATCTGATTATTTGTATGCAATGTTTGACAAATTGTGATTAGTTTTATGCAATTTGTGACAAAGTTTGATTGTATAAATCAAAAATTTGTGACAAAGTTTGACTGGTTTTATAACATGTGTGGCCAACCAACGACTGGTTTTAGGTAATTTGTAACAAATTATAATCAGTCATAATGCCATTTGTGAAAAAGTGGGACTAATTTTACGAATTTCGTGAAAAAATGTGACTGGTTTTATACAACTGGGTACAAAATGTGACTGGTTGTATAGAATTTGTAGTAAATCATGCTTAATATTATGCAATATGTAACCAAGGGTGACTTCGTTTGTGCAATTTGTAACAAGGTGACACAAGATTTATGCAATTTGTAACAAGGTGACACAAGATTTATGCAATTTTTATAAAGCGTGACTGGTTTAATGATATTTGTGCAAATTCAGACTGGTTTTATGCAATTTATGACAAATTTTGACTGGTATTATGCGAATTGTAAAAAAATGTGACTAGTTGTATGCGAGTTGTGACAAATTGTAAATTATGTTGTTTAGTTTATTACAAAGTGTGACTAATATAATGCAATTTGTGACAAATAGTGACAATTTGTGACAAATTGTGACTACTTAATATGCATTATAGTTGTGTATAAAACTCTAAGCATATATTAGAACTTTTTCAATAAATTTAAATACAAAAAATTTGTCACAATTTTTAAAATGTTCGCACAAAATTGGCTTAAATTGCGGTTTTATGTTGAAATTTTGAAATATATTCAAAATAGTTAAAAATCTAACGAAATCCTTAAAGATTTTAGACATTTTTTATGAGTTCAGTAACGTGTGACAGCAAATTTCGTCAAATTGTGCCACACAAATTGATTTTTGAGTAGATTTTTACACAAGAAAGTCAATACAAACGCATCGGTAGGAAAAAAGGTAATGAAGTTAAGTCGTTATCTCGAGGCTAAGAGACCGAATGTATCAAACAATTTCACTAAAAAACCAATTTTGTGACAGTATGTAAAATGAAGAAAGTAATATTTTCTTCCCTGACAAATCACATTTTATTCTTATGTATATGTATACATAACATAACATATGCAAATATTTTAGAGATAATTTATGCTTGAAATTGTGACACCACACAGAATGTGTCACATTAATCAATATTGTTTAAAAAGTATGACAGCAGTTTTCATTCAGCCTCCTGTGATGTAAGTGTGCTAAGAATAGATAATTTTTTTGAAGAATTTTTCAAACAACATGACATGTTTGCCAACAACAAATCATTGCAAATTTCCTGTCATTATTGGTGCTTTTACAAGTTTGTGAAAAATGCTAAAATGCAAGTAAATTATTTGGTATGACATGTTAAAAAAACCGCGTATCATGTGTAATTTTACGCAAACCACGCGTAGAACAGCAACGAACAGAAACACACGCGCCATTACACCAACACACACATACAAACGGCATTGAAGCTGTCGTCAACGCTTTGCTGTTGCGACAACATGCCGCAGCTGACAGAGCGGTAACTCAATAAAACTGCGTGACACATGCAAACTTTAGATTGATTGTGTGAAACGAGCACTGGAAATGGCGCAAAGATGCGGCAACAAAAAGTGAGGAGAAAAACGTGACAAAATTTGCAGAGAGCAACAAAGTTTTGGGTGCATTTAGTTGAATGATGAAGAGCGCAGAAATTAAGATATTTTTGTAGGCAGCAGTTTTGCTAGAATTTGGCAGCAATGGCAGGGCGTGGCTTATGCATGAAAATAACACATGGAAATTTGTATTGGAATGTGTTTTCATTGGTTGTGTTGTGTGTTGCTTAATGATTGGTTTAGGTTAGAAAGAGAGAATGTTTCATTAAAACAAAAAGTTTTATAAGTATTTACTGTACAAGTGATTCCTGTGATTTTCCAATGTGTGAATTTATTTTTGACTTGGTTGGGTTAACTTTCAAAAGCTTTTAAAAATGTTGCCCTTTGTTTGCAATTTTTCTTTTGTCTTCATTAAAATTATGCCACGCCTCTTAAATGGTGCCGTTTAAAAATTTCTGCTTAGTGGTAATGTAAATGAGTTAAAGTGCTGCTCCAAGGTCAAATGCCATTGAGCGCCATTTGAATGCACAACGCCCTTAGCCAACGTGGCGTATGAGTAACATTTTGCACAAAATGCAAAAAAGCAAATTACTTGAAAACAGAAATCCATAATTTGCCAAAGTACTATGCAATAACGAATGTTTGTGTGTGTGTGTGTGTGTGTGTGAATGTTTGCTCTAAATGTCAGCAACATATGTGCGCACACAGCAACTTGCAACATTTCTCAAAGCAGCCGAGAGAAAAAGAAGCGACAAGGGGCGCCACTCAATCATTCAGGCCAACCAAATGCACGTAAACACACAAACGCAAACACATATCTACAAGCCGAGACACATGTATACACTCGTTTTACATGCGGCAACATGAGTGCAGACCACTTTTCATATGGAAGCGGCGCGCTTTGCTGCCACTGGCTGCAGTTGCTTTCATCTCTTATTTAGAGTGCATAATTTTTCAAGTGCATTTTGAGTAATGCGAAAAAAGCTGCTGAGCTGCAGCTAAATTTAATGGCAACATTATACGTTCACCCATATACAACGAGTGCAGTCAACAATTTAGCGACGCAATTGCGTTGGCAACTCATAAAAGCAGCACAGCAGCAATTTTCAAATTGCATTAAAGGAAAATATAAATTTTGTGTTGCAATGATTTACATTAGAAATTTTGCCCAAGAACTGGCACAATGACCGCGTTAAGGCAGCGCCTTGACCGCAGCAGCAGCGACAGCGTTGACAGCAGTTGCAGACAACGGCTGCCACACTAGTCGAGCAGTGTTTGTTGCGCTGCCATTTAGTTTTGCTTTAATGCATTTTGATAGATTTTTTTGTAATATTTACACTTTTGTATTTTTGTATTTTTTCTATTATTACAAAATTTCAAAAGCACACTAATGCCTTGCGACTGCCATGGCGTACGACTGCCAGGGGCACGTAGACAATGGGCAAAAGTGGCGCAACAGTAGGCAGAATGGCAGCTGCAACAAATTGCAACGACAGCAACAACAATAACAACAAGCAACTTGTTTGGGGCTCTGCAAAGACAGCAGCAACAACAACGAAAACAATGCATAAAATTACAAAATTCACAAAAACAACAAATAGCTGTTTTGCGCGGGGTTAGTGAGCATTAAAACGCTGATAAAATGCATTTTCGCTCGACAGCATTTTGCAATTTTCAGCCGCTTTGTTTGTTCGGCTTCAAGTGCAAATACACTGCTGCCGTGCGACGCCTAAATGTGAGTATTGAAAAAAAAATTTTAAACAAAAAGATACAATGAAAAAATTGCTACCAACATACGAAAGCAATTCGTTGCAATGGCCAATGATGGCCAAATGCTGTTTGTCTATTTTTCTCGAATTTTCACTGTGCTGCGTATCTGAAAGTGTTGTTGTATTTGTTGTTGTTGCTTTTGTAGTGTTAGTTTTATTGTTTATTGCTCATGGGGAGATTTTGTGTTGTCAGTTTGTCGGCCTATTTTCTGCTTTGGGTGGCAAGTTTTTTCATTGAACCTATGCGGGCCGCTTGGTTGTTGTTGTTGTTACGATAGTAGTTCTATGATTGTGTTTGTTGTGGCTGTCTACTGTGGTCGGAGGCTGATGCTGTCGTAATCAAGTCTTCTTCTTGCTTGGTGTTGGCTGCAAAAGTATCAGCATCGACAATCAGCAGCGCACCGCAACTGCCGACGCTTCATGCTGCTTCTTTCTTGTTTTCGTCTTCTTCTTCTTCTTTTCAAAGCCCTTGGCTGTTTTCCGGCGTTGCAGTTTTTCATTTTTTTCTATTTATTTTCCTGTTTTCCTATTTGTTAAATTTTGTTTTCTCTTTCTCCCCCTTTTCATATGCCCCTCTATCCAATTGCACATTGTTGTTGTGCGTTTTTCACTTCACTTTTGTGGCTGTCCTTCAGCTGCATAATAGCTGCCGGTCCTGGGCTTTGTATTGTTTTCATTGTTGTTGTTCTTGTGGTTGTTTTTGTTGTTACAGTCGATGTCATTGTGCCTGTGTGCATTTATTTGTTGTATGCTTTTGTGCGTTTTAACCGCAGCAAAATATGCTTAATTGTTATTTGTTATACGTCTGTGTGTGTGTGTGTTTGTATGTGTGTTTGTTGTACATTTGTATTTCTGTATGTTTGGTGTATTTTTGCTTTTGTGCTGGTGTTAAGTTGCTTGCAATTCGCACAGCTGGCAACTGTTTGGCGCCTCTGAAGTGTTTCCCATACCAAATGTAAATATTTGTGGCATTGCAAAGAAAATGAAAAAAAACTGCGTATTTAAATTAAAACAATATGCATCATTGAATGCAGTTCGTTTATATGTGAAGTGTTTAATTTGTTTTAATTAAAATCTTTTTGGAAAACTGATGTTAAACCTTTCAGTCACAATGTCCAATATATTGGACTACAGCTCATACAATTCATACAGAACGGATTTATTTTCATGTTGGAAAGGGTTAACACGAAAGTTGCAAAAATCGGATTACCATCGGAATAAATTGAATAAATAATTACACAGGTTTTAATAAATACAAATTTTTAATCAAATTTCTATCACTGAAGTCATCTGATATTTTAGAAGTAAAAGAAAATAGAATATTTTGGAATGAAAACTAAAAACAAATGATTCATCTGTTCTAAACGAGCTTGATTTGAGCATTTAGAGGGCCAGCAGATGTGAGAAAATAATAATTTGTGGGACATTAGGTGGGATTTTTTTTTAGTAAAGTTGCCTCATCTTTCCTGGAGTTGGGATACCATATGTTAGGACTAAGTATACTTGCTTCTCTTGTATTCTTATTGAGTTTGAAAAGCGGACAAGTGCAATCAAATGAATCTGCATTGAATTTTTGTCTAAAACACAAATTTAACTGCTTGGAATCTACCCAACTTTCCGATAAATTTGAGTACATCCTGTGAGATCAGCTTTGATTGGCACAAATCAGTGATAAACGACTCAAACCTGATTCATACGTACGACGAGCAGACACACAGCAAATGGTTCGCCGTCCCATTGCCTCCAAGTTGAAGTCTTCTAACCTAACTTAATTCAACACTCAATTGAGATTGCAATTTTATTTTAAGATGAAATGTAAATGAAGTTACGACAGTTTATTTGCATTTTAATTAATTGTAGCCCAAAAGTTGGTAGCCTCACTACTTCGTTTGTATGGCAGGCGCCCTCTGGTGGACAGTTTCAACACTTTAATTAATTTTGTATTTTTTGTAGTGAAGTGTGTTATCTAATGTTGCATGAGGGATTCAAATCAGTGCAGTAGTTTCTGAGATACAGATGACAACTTTACTACATACATTTTCAAGTGAGGAGCCAATTTATAGAAAACGGTCAGTTATGTATGGCAGCTCATTTAAGAGTTGGAGATAGAGGGCAGGTTTGCTTGGAAAAAACATTCGAAATGGAAAATAAATGGTGGTCAGTCTTACATTTGACACGTCTAAGGGCAACCTGTGATCAGTGGAAGCTAATTTTATAAAAACCAGCATTTTGTATGGGGGCACCATTAAGGGTTGGCGATAAGGGGTAGATATGTTCGTAAGAATTGTTCAGAAGGAAAAATTAGTGAGGGTCGTTCATAGATCTTAAACCTCTGAAAGCAACTTCTGAGAAGCTATGAAGCAGTTTAAGCCCGTTTCATAAGAACCAACATTTTGTATGAGAGCTCCATTAAGGGTTGGCGATAGGGGGTAGGTATGTTCAGAAGAAATGTTCAAAAGGAAAATTAAGTGAGCGTCATTAATAGATCTTAACTCTCTAAGAGCAACTTCTAAGTATTTATGTAGCAGTTTAAGCCCGTTTTATAAAAACTAAAATTTTTTATGGTAGCATCATTAAGGGATGGCGATAGGGGGTAGGTATGTTCAAAAGAAATGTTCAAAAGGAAAAATTAGTGAGGGTCATTCATAAATCTTAACCCTCTAAGAGCAACTTCTAAGTATTTATATAGCAGTTTTAGCATTTTATAAAAACCAAACTTTTGTATGGAAGTTCCAATAAGGGTTGGCGATAGGGGGTAGGTATGTTCAGGAGAAATATTCAAAAGAGAAAATTAGTGAGAGTCAATCATAGATCTTAACCCTCTTAGAGCAATTTCTGGGTAGCTATGAACAAATTTCTTAATTTTATACGATTTTTTGGAACTTGAACCTTCGATGTGACGCCATCTATCCTGCAGTTTTTCGTTAAACATTACAAAATTCAAGGTTCTTGAGTATCAAAAACCTATTGTTGAAACCTTAACACAGAATCTCTCATACAACACAAAATCTAAATACAAAACTAAATCATGTTGTTCACTAAATCATATGGTTGTGACATCGAAACCAAAACCCTATCATACCAATGGAAGATATTTTGCTCATAAATCTCCAGGCACACATAAAGAAATTTGGCCTTTTTGTCTTTGAACAACAAAGTAAATATGCAAAATGGTTAGTAATGTCGGCACGTTGAAGCAATGAAAAAAATTGGTTCATTTAATTCAATTCAGTTTGTGAAAAGTCACATATTTCTGAACAGATTTCATATCTAAAATATTAAAAAAAAAATAAATTATGGCCATTAAATAAATAAATAAAAATGTTACTTATACGCCCTGTGTCTCAGAATTTTATGATTTAGTTACGTTAAGGTTCCACCAATAGTTACTTTGAACGTTAAAGACAAAAGAAGAAGATTAAAGAATTAAATGTTACTTATACGCCTTCGCGTAAAATTACTGATACGCCCTGTTTTTACTTAATTGTACAATTAAGTAAATTTATGATCCACCAATGGTTACTTTTAACGTTAAAGACTAAAGAAGAAGAAGATTAAATAATTAAATGTTACTTATACGCCCTGTTTCTCAGAATTATATCTGTGGCCGTAAGGAATAACAGCCAAAGTCGAGTAAAGTCAAAATTGAGTTATTACCGCCATTGCGTTCGTCGTATTCAAATGTACTACTACACAAAATTCTATAGCTTTTGCTCATAAAATGAATGTTTACGCCCAAAAATCTAAAATGTATCTAGTTAAAGTTAAAGCAAAATCAAAAATTAAACGTGCTCTCCTGAAAACTTCATAAAATCGACTTTGGCTGTTATTCCTTACGGCCACAGATATAATTTATGTTGCAATGGTTATTCTTAATGTTTCAGACATTTACTGATAGCGCCTTAGGGTCATCCAGTGTAACCTAATCCAACTTATATCGAAGCAAATGAAATGCACAACACTCATACGCCACCGGTGCCTGTGCACTTTGACAGCGAGTGCTTATCACTTTTTTGTACTCGCCAAAAACAGCTATCAAACTGAATATTTGTGGCACTTTGGAGTGCTGACAGCCATTAAGTTGACAGCAGCCACGGCGACACCATTAACTATAACTTTTTTTATTGACAAGCAACAACATGCAAGACCAAAGTAAAACTAAAACAAATAAACAAAAAACACAAAAAAAATTTCTGCCACAACTACAAATATTTATGCTTGACAGCAGCGCGAAACTTTTGAAATGAAAAAAGTTAGAACAAAGTACACCAAGTAATTTTCTTCAATCCCCTTCACTATAACACACACACACACACACAAACATAGTAAGAACCCTGCCCAGCATTTTAGTCGACATTTTACTCAACCGTCCGCCCAACAACAAAACCAAAAATTGAATGTTCTTTGACAATTTGCTGTGACAACGGCATTAAGTTGCAGCGGCGCATACTTTGGCCAAAATGCAAAGACGACAAAAAGTGCGAGCAACTGTGCAGCGCGAGTACGCCAAACGTTGGGGTGTGGCCCGGAAAAATTAATTTTCATTGCATTGGCGGTGGGTTTTTGTTGTACGAAAGTTGCCAACGTTCGCGGCGACCAGGCAAAGTGGCGCACAGTGCTGCTGACACTTCTTGAAACGCGATTGCGCGCGACTTTGCTGCGCTTTGTGTAATTATAATTAGTGAACTTTGACCGGACGCTGGCGAGCATCGAACGAACCTCGTCGAGTGTGCACAATGCAGCTGTGTCGAGCTGACTGCTGCCTGTCGCATTGTGTGCGCCGCATTTTAAGTGCACAGAAAATTTTGCGCTTCTGCAAAGAAATAAAATGGCATTTTAACACAAGAAAACGCCAAAACAAAACCAAAAGGCAGTTGACAGACAATTTGTTGATTCAAGACGCGTGTGTGTGTGTGTGTGTGTGCTGGCAACTCGAGCAAAAGATTCGTTTAATCTTTTCTTATATAAAAAACCAAGTTCAGTGCGCAAAACCAACAGCAAATTGTATTAATTTTTGTTGGTTCTAAAGTTTGTGCAGAAAATGATACGAAAAACTTCAACACATAGTTGAAGAATTTAAGTTTTATTGCACTCGGTAAATATTGTAAAAGTTCGCCCAGTCACTATGGTCATGGCCAATTCATAGTTTCAAATATTTGGTTTGGTGGTAATTTGATTTTATTGCTGCTTTGCGCCATCTCGCTGTAGGCGTTCACAGTTGCGTTGTTTTAATATTTGAATTGTGCAAATTTACTTTTAAGCTCTGCAGAGCCAAAACGAGCAAATGGTGCAGTGTTGAGTTTCACTGTAAAATCTCAATGAGTTTTATGCTGCTGGTAATTGAATTTTTATTGTGTGACATAAAGCGGAGAGTGAGTGCAAAATTGAATTTAATAACAATAAAAATGTGGAAGTAGTTGAAAATGGTTTGAAAGGACAACGATTGAAGAAGCTATTAAAGATGGAAGATGACCTGAATTTGAAAGAAGACGATGACAAATACGCGGGGAGTAAAAAGCTATGAAAGTCTTGTAAGAGATTGTTTTATGAAGAAGAAGACAATTCATAAAGAATTTGTCAACAGGGGCATGAATCTTGTTGGGCAATTAAGAGTAGAGAAAAGAAACAATGACCAACAATTGATTGATATGTTTGAGATTAAAGAGCTAAAAGTTTGTTAGAAGATTTGATAATAAGGAAAATGTACAAAATTAGAAATTAGAGACAGGAAAAATACGACTTACAAATGTGATGTAAAATGAGGATACACCTTTCTTACAGTTTTAAAAAAAGAGATAAAAGTCCGGTAAAAGATTTGAGTATAAGGTCACAAAGAAGTCAAATGAGATGTTAATAGCGATTTTCATCTAATTGAAAGCAAATATTTAAAGACGACTAGAAAAAAGTCTAAAAGATTTGACCCTAAAAGATTTGAAAGATTCAAGTATAAAAGATTTGATGTTGGAAAAACTTTGGTAGACGATTTGTTAATGAAGATTTGTTAATAAAGAAATGAGATGTCAACAGTGACTTACATCTTTCAGACTAATTGAAAGCAAAGATTAGAAACAAACGAAAGTCTAAAAGATTTTACCCTAAAAGATTTGAAAGATTCAAGTATAAAAGATTTGATGTTGGCAAAACTTTGGTGGACGATTTGTTAATAAAGACCCAAGGAAAAGAAATGAGATGCCAACAGTGACTTTTAGACTAATTGAAAGCAAAGATTAAAAACAAACGAATAACAAATAAGATGCCAAACGAGTTAAAAAAGTCTACAAGATGTGAATGCCTTAAAAATTTGAAGATGTCAGAAGAGGTAAAACTTTGTTAGAAAAGACGCAAAGAAGGGATTTCCCTTCAACAGGTCAACAGCGATTTACATCTTTCAAGAAAATATTAAAAGAAGACGACTAACAAATAAAGTGCCAAGATAAAAGTTTAAAGGATTTGAAAGGTTTAAGTCTTAAAGATTTGAAGATATCAGAAGAGCTAAAACTCTGATAGAAGATAGAAGGTAGAAGAAGGTACAAAGAAGAGAAATGAGACGTCAACAGCGTTATGAATCTTTTTGAATAATTGTGAAAACAGAAATAAGAAGAACACGACAAACAAATAAAATGCCAAGCGAGATAAAAGTCTAAAAGATTTCAAAGATTTGAGTCTAATATATTCGAAGATGTTAAAAGAGCTGAAACTTTGGAAAAGGATTTGATAACAAAGACACAAGGCAGAGAAATAAAATATCAACAGCGGCTTAAATTTTTTAGACTAATTGAAAGCAAAGATAAGAAGAAGATACTGTTATGAAAATCTCAAGTTTTCCCAGGTTCGTTTTGATTGTGTTTGAAAATAAAACAACTTCAGTTATTCAGCGCAACGTAGTCAAAACTAGGTTAGGTTAGGTTAGGCCATATCGGACTAACCAAGCGAATTATACCATATTTTCCATACTTCAAAGTGCATGCCTAAAAGTATGCTTGGAAAAGCGTTCATGCACAGCACAGAGTGCCTCTTCGTTTCAATACTTAAAAAAAGAGATGCCAAGTGAGTTCAACGTCTTCTAAAAGATTTCTTAAAGTCAAAAGAGCTTAAAACTTGGTCGAAATTTGATACTAAAGAGAAGAAGAAGAGAAATGAAATGAGAAATGAGCCAACAGCGTCATTAATCTTCCAGACTAAAGAAGCCAAAAGGCTGGTAGAAGATTTGGTAATAAAGACACGAAGGAGATAAATAAATAGAGATAGATAAAGATAAATAAATGAAATGTAGTAAAAACAAGAAGAACGTAAATGAGATGTCAACAGCGTAATTAATCTTCCAGACTAAAGAAGCTAGAAGGCTGGTAGAAGATTTGGTAATAAAGACACAAAGGAAATAAATGAAAGGCAAACAGTGTCATTAATCTTTAAGAATAATTGAAAGTAGAAATATTAAGACGACGCCTAAGAAGAATGATTTGAAAAGCCAGATAAAAGTCTTCTACAAGATTTTATGAGGGAGACAAAAAGACAACAGTTCAGTCGAAAAAGAAATAAACCACACAGAAAAATTTACACTGAAAACAGGAAAAGACAAAGAAGAGAAAAGTCAGAAGTGAAGTTGTGACTTGCGAAAGACTTTTGAGTTTTAGAGATTTGTTTATTGAAAGACTTAGCTCATCTGGTGGTCTGAGCTGCTTAAATATTGTAACGATGAGGCACTCTGTGCTGTACTATGCATGAATGCTTTTACGAGCATACTTTTAGGCATGCACTTTGAAGTACGGCCGGTTGGCTATAATTCCGATATGGCAAGGATGCTAATGGGCTGTGCTAGAACGATCGAGATAGAGAGTCCAACTGGAATGTGCAAGAAAAGTCGGCGCGATTGGCATGCCTAAAAGTATGCTAAAAGACAGGAATAAAAGGCAGCAGTGTGCAGCGCAGAGGGTCGAGTCTGTGTTTAGCAAGAAAAGGGGAAACATGCAATAGTAGTAGTGTAAAGTAGTGACCAGTGTAGATTTGTAAATAAAGTGATGGTTGGTTTTTGACTGCGTTTGCGCTGAATAATTGAAGTGGTTTTATTTTCAAGCACAATCCAAAACGAACTCAGAGCAGTCATTTTCGTAACAATATATATGAGTTGAGTGGAAGAATTGGGAGGAAAAAATTCGGTCTTGCGGTGCTTACAGAGATATGAGTCCTGTGAAAAATTTGACTATAAGACAAGATATAATAAAACCGGCAATGAGGAGCTGACAGAGATAAGAAGTCTTGAGAAAGAATTGGAATTACCGGCAAAAAGAAGACAATCTGCTATTGAGTTCTTCAGACAGGTGTGAGTCTTTTACATGAATTGGCAATGATGACAAGCAAAAAGCAGCTTAGTAATGTCAATAGGACTTAGAAATCTTATAAAATAAATGACACAGACTAAGATCATTTAAGAGATTGAAAAAGCATTGAAAAAGTGATACTTAACTGACAACCTAAACATGGTTGATATGACAAAATAAAACATGATTCTAGAGGCATCTGAGAGAACTAAATTTAATTGATGTGTTACTTATGGTTCCAAAGTTATTGTCTAAAAATGTATTCTGGTGACGCCACGCCCCGTTTTCCCGACTTTTCTTTTTTTATAAACCTTCACGTAACAATTTCGAACAAACCCGCCGAAGGAAGTATCCAAGTTGGTCCAGCCGATCTCGAGTTTTAAGCAGCCGAATGGACCACGATTCATTTTTATATATATAGAAGATGTCATTGAAAAAATCTTAAGGCAGGTTAGAAAATTTTCATAAATTTCCTGAAAGCTTTAAAATGTAATAAAAGAAGAACCAGGCAATTGTAAGTACCATAAAAGAAACTTTAAGTTAGCTTAAAAAAGTCAAAATGTACTCAAAAATTACCTCAAAGCTTAGAAGAACAAGAAATTAAAATGTTATAGAAAAAGAATCATAGAGGCAATGATGCCAAAAAAGAAATCTTAAGTCAAGTTCTCAAAAATTACCTGAAAGCTTAGTAGAACAAAAATTTACAATGGTACAGAAAAACGACCATAGAGACAATGATGCCCAAAAAAAGAAACCTTAAGTCAGCTTACGAAGAGTTGAACTGTTCTCAAAAATCAACTAAAAGCTTAGTAGAACAAGAATTTAAAATGTTATAGAAAAAGAACCATACAGGCAATGATGTCAAAAAAGAAGAAGTCAAGTTTTCAAAAATCACCTGAACGCTTGGTAGAACAAACACTTAAAACGGCCATAGAGGCAATGATGCCATGAAAGAAATCTTAAGTCAGCTTAGTAAAGTCAGCTTAGAACTGTTCTCAAAAATCACCTGAAAGCTTAAAACAAGAATTCAAAGCAAGAAAATAAAAAAAAAACCAAAATTTGGTTTCGAGAGATCGACACGAACTTTCAATAAAGGTTAATGAATTCCTTAGAAAAGGAAGAAGTAATAAAGAAGTTTAAAATGGATCGAGTGGAACCTTCATCTTAATTTGCGGAAAGTCAAATATTCTTAGCTAGTTTTCCAACTCTACTTTAAATCTATTCATCCCTGCATTGCTCTAAATAAGTCGAAAGATTCAATGGTTTCTGGAAGCTTTAAATTAAAATAAATTAAATATTTATAATAAAAAAAACTTCGGAAAGTAAAAGGAAAAATCCAAGTTGGACTTAAAAAGATGAAGGTGAAGGAACACGAGTTCATGAAGTTCTTATAATAATGTCTAATGATGAACCGTGAGAAAATTCTTTTAAGAGACCCATTCTAAAGAAACTTATATTTTTGTTTTAATTTTTTTAATTTTTTTAATTCATTTAGGAAGTTTCTTCAACGAATTTATAAAGTAAATTAATTCCTCTATCAGCATAAAATATTTGCTTTTACTCACAACATGCCGCATACAGCGTCCTCCATGACGTATACGTAACATGTAATTTTCTTTGAGACACATGTGCACTGCAAGCGTAATCCACTCAATGCCACAAAGTTATGGCAATTCAAAAAGTTAGTTTGTAGTAAAGACAACAAAACAAAACAGCGATCAGCTATCAACAAACACACAAACGAGAACACAAGAAGTGAGAGAACACAAGAAGTGAAGTGCGCAGCAAGTGACGCAGCGTTGTGCGGAAAAGTAATTAAAACCGCATCACTCTAGCATAAATAATTAATTAGGAAATGCAAATTTTCATTCGCATCCTTAAATACACCGAAAGCAATTTGCAGTAAATCGAAAAAAACTTTATCAATCTGCCAAGTAAGCACGAGACGCAGGCAATAAAATCGCCATTCACATGAACTTTTATTGAATGAAATAAATAAATTGAAAAAAAAATTACAAAACTCAGTGCGACAAGCGATCAAAAAATTAGTGAAACGCAAACGTTAATTATGTGTAAAAATCAATTTATCCTCCGTGTTGCCAAACAATTTTCAGGTTTCTCTTTTTTCAATTTTCGGTTTTTTTTTCTAATTTGGTTTGTGTTTCCATTTCGTTTCAATGCTTTTTGGAAATTTGTGCTGTTTGACGGCCAGCTTGAATGTTAATTTCCGCATTTCAACAACAACAAAGACCCATTGAAAAAGCTGAAAAAATTGCGGAAAAGAAAAATGAGGAAAAATGAAATAAATTAAATGTAGCCAACGCCAAGAAAGCGAAAAGTTTGATGTGGGGCGCGCAATTTCAAGTGACGTTGGGGCGCCAAGCGGTTTTTAATTTTTTTTTTTCAAGTTGCACACAACGAAAATGTTGCCTCACTCGCTTCGTTCGTTTTTTTGTTCTGCTATGCGGATTCTTTACATTGCTTGCATTTCTTCAAGGCAAACAACAACAGCAGAATCCACTTAAAGCTGAACTGAAGCCGTGGCTGGTGCGGCGAAAAGACGCTAATCCAGCGTCTACGCATCGTTGCTGCTGGCTGCTGCCGCGATGGCATTGCGCTGTGTGGCTCTGTGTATATGTGTGTGTGTGTGTGTGTTGGTTATTGAAATGGACACAGCACATCCTGACTGGTATTTGCGCACCATCGACGTTATACTTTGGTGCGTTCTGCTGTTCAATCGTATTTTCTTTGGGGGTTTTGTTTATGATTTTATTCATTTTATTTTTACTTTAGTGTTTTTTGCGTTTTAGGGGCGGGGGTACTTAAGTCATTAAACGGAAGCCGGATATGCGGCAGTTATTTATAGCGCAAGCGCTGTATTGGCTTTTGTTGTTGTTGTTTGTCCTTTTAAGCTTTGTCATTTTTTTTAATTTTTTCGCAGGGAAACAGCAGCTTTTCATATCCGTTGGCTGTGTCTGTGTGTGTGTGTGTTTTAGTAGTTTTTTCAGTAGCTTCTGCTGTCAAGTTTACGTTATTGTTTGTTGGTGACTTTTAAATAAATTTAATTTATTCTTTCCTCGTATGAAATTAGATTGTAAATATTTTGTTTTTTAGTGAATCTCAGCAATGAAAACAAAATACTAATTTCTCCGTACTTTTAGAATTAGTAGACCCAAAGTTAACGAAAACGCGTTCAATTATTGATACAATGACTCATAGATATTTAAAATGCAACAGTAGTCCGTATCTTTGTACGTAAGACAGCAAGGCCCCGCAAATTGAAAGTCAATGGACCCCATAAATCAAGTTTCTCTTAACCCTTTGTTGACCTCGTCAGATTTTGATGCCAAAAAACTTTCTAATTGCTTATTATTTGAAGTGCTTCTACCATATTTGAAGTCAAAAACCGCTTAAATGATGTCTCTCCATACAAACTTTTAACCCTTGGTGTACCCCGTTAGATTTTGATTAAAAAAAATTAAAAACATGTGTCAGTTAATTTCTCATTTCAAGTGCTTTTACGAAGTTTAAAGTAAAAAATCTATTAAATAATATTTCCCCATACAAACTCTTAACCCTTGGTTTAGCTCTTTAAATTTTAATCAAAACAAAATGAAAAACAAGTGTAAATTTATTTTCGTTTTAAGTAATTTTACTAAGTTTGAAGTAAAGACAAAGCTCATTAAATCATGTTTTTTATACAAATTTTTAACCCTTGGTTTACCCCGGTTGATTTTGTTAACAAAAAGGAAAAACAAGTGTCAGTTTATTTTCGTTTTAAGTAATTTTACTCACTTTGAAGTAAAAACAAAATCCATGAAATCATGTTGCTTTGTACCACTTTTTAACCCTTGGCTTACCCCTTAAGATTTCGATTTAAAAAAAATGTCAAAAAAGTGTCAGTTTATTTCTCGTTTCAGATGATTTTACGAAGTTTGAATTGAAAAATCTTTTTAATCATGTTTTTCCATACAAACTTTTAACCTTTGGTTTACCCCGCTTGATTTTGTAAAAAAAAGGAAAAAACAAGTAAGAAATTTAAGTAATTTTACTAAGTTTCAAGTAAAAAAAACCGTTAAATCCTATTTCTTTGTATACGTTTTTAACCCTTGACTTACCCCTTAAGATTTCGATTAAAAAAAAAAATGAAAAACACGTGTTGAAAACTCTCGTTTTAAGTGCTTTTACTAAATTTTAAGTAAAAAATCTATTAAATCATGTTTCCCCATACAAAATTTTAACCCTTGGTTTAGCTCTTAAGATATTGATTTAAAGAAAAAAATGAAAAACAAGTGTCAGTTTATTTTCGTTTTAAGTCATTTTACTAAGTTTGAAGTAAAATCCCCTTAAATCATGTTTCTTTATGCCAATTTTTAACCCTTGGTTTACCCCTTAAGATTTTGATTAAAAAAAAAAATGAAAAACACGTGTCGAAACTCTCGTTTGAAGTGCTTTAAGTTTAAAGTAAAAAATCTATTAAATCATGATTCCCCATACAAACGCTTAACCCTTGGTTTTCCTCTTTATATTTTGATAAAAAATTAAAAACAAGTGTCAGTTTATTTTCGTTTCAAGTAAGTTAATTAAGTTTAAAGAAAAAAAAAAAAACATTCGATCATGTTTCCCTATTCAAACTTTTAACCCTTGGTATATCCCTTTAGATTTTGATTTAAAAAAATTAAAAACAAGTGTCAGTTTAGTTTCGTTCTAAGTAATTTTATTAAGTTTAAAGTAAAAAAACCCATTAAATCATGTTTTTTTATACACATTTTTAACCCTTGGTTTACGCCCTTTAGATTTCGATTTTCAAAAATATAAAAAACATGTGTCGAAAACTCTCGTTTAAAGTGCTTCTACAATATTCGAAGTCAAAAAACCCATTAATCATGTTTCTCTATACAAACTTTAACCCTTGGCTTGCTCTGTCAGATATCGATTTAAAAAAAATGAAATGAAACAAAACGTTTCGAAGACAGAATGAAACTTTGAAATAAGTGTGTTCAAATGGGAAAAGGATGCGGTAAAGAAGACATCATAAAAAGGTTTTCTAGAACATGGCCGATTAATCGGCTTTGGCTTCGGCCACATTCGGCCAAAGAGCGCACATTCGGCTAATAATCGGCAAGCTGCTTGTAGTTATTGTCTTACATATTTTTTAAGTTATTCAAATTTGGCTTCGGGTTTGCAGCCGATTAACCGGCTTCGGCCATAATGTTACCTTTGATAAGGTTTCCTCTCTCTTTTCAAATAGAAACTACAGACAGTAAAGGCCATTTCTATTTTTTGGCGGCAACTGTCAAATCTGTGGTTTGATCTTTCAGTCACAAAAAATATCCTCACTTCATAATCGCTGCCCAACAAAAATCTTCTCTTAAGACCCTTTGACACAAGTTGCCTTCAACCAAACCTTTTCTTGTCATATTCATCATTCTTTCCCAATGCGCCCAAACGGACCCCAAGCCACAACTGTCGACTTTTCACGACGTATGTCAGCTGCGCAATCGATGCAACAGCGGAAACATGACTGCAACACTAACAACACAAAAAAAATTTAAGCCGCACACCAGAGAATTGTTTGCGCGCGCTCGTATCCCTAACGGACCGAAGGAAATTGCGCTCGCACAGGATGCGCGCGATGCACCGGAAATCAATGTAAATAGGAAAAGGAAACAAGCCAACAACAATGCTGTCGGTAGGCTATCACTGCCGCGGCAACAATGCGATCGTCAAAACACACATAACAACTAAAACCTATGACAGCGCAAGACCGGCGTTTGCCGCTGGCAGGTCGGCCCAAAGTTTTGACCGCAAAATTGACTTGAAGCCTCGGCCTCAGCGGCAGCAACAGCGGCAGCAACAGCGACAGCGTCAGTTTTTGTATGAAAATCAGCTCGTAAAGCGGCAAAGGTGACTTCCGCTGTGCGCTGCTGACGGTGTGTGGCTTTGAGCAGTCGAGCGGAAAAGCAACAAAGATAGCAATGCTAATGGTTGGGTCTGGCAACGAAGGCCGGAAACTGAGCGAATTTACAGTTGCAAGTGTCATGGTTTGACATTTGACAAGGATTTGACAGGCCAACTTGCGGCGGAAATCCAAACCAGCAACATGTCAATACAAATTATGCCACTCACGCACACAAGCATACACACACACACACAAATCTAAGCACACCTATACATATACAGTGCTGACCTAATAGAATAGAATAAACTTGAGTGTAGAGAAAAAAGTTTGGAGAAGTAAAAATTGTGATTTTCAATTCGAATTAAAATAAAAAATATTATAAATACGAAAACAAAATATGACATCTTGTTGTTGCTGTTTTAGGCTGTTTTTAACAGTCCAAACAGGCCATCGTTGCATCGTTTTTTTTTAATTTTTTTCCAGCCAGCTAAGCCGCAACATCCACAAAGCGGAAGCAGTCAGACATTTTACAAAAATTTTATACCAAAAAAACAACAATCTGTTTTTATTTTTTGCCCGACTCCACTCGTTACTGTGGCCAACGATGTTGACGTCAAAAAGGTCAAAACATTAAAGAGGCGCAGCGCTCTTCAACCATGGAGCGGCCACTGAAACGTGGCGATTTGAGCATTTAAATTGTGGTGGCTGAGGATTTTCATATATTTTTTCTCGTTGCTACCGAACAGTTGAAATAGAACCGACGTCAATTTCAAGCTAAATAATAGAATTAAAAAGTTAGCGCTCTTCATTGCTGCCAGCCGCGGTTGCATTGCTGCGGTTTCGGTTCTCTTTGTGGGCAGCTTAAATAGTTATGGCAGACGCGTTCTGCGGATCAGCGTCAAGCTTAACAAATTTGCATACTTAAAAGCATTCATTTTTCGGCGCAAAGGCACATAAACATTCGAACGCAACTTGAAGACCAACCCCCCCAAACCCATCGCATTCCCTTTCACCCCAATTGTGGCACCGCAATTTGGCCGCTCAAATGGCCCTCAACATGCCACGCACGTACGACCATGAAATGTTCTAACTTTGATTGAAAATGAAAATTGCTTTGTTGCACTTAATGCCTGTCGCTGATGTGAACAATGTTAACGTATTTGTTGTTGTTGTTGTTTTTGTTGTGCACTGAATAAACTATGCTCGCAACCTTCGTTGTGCTTCAGCTTCTTCTACTTTGTTCGTTCCATCATGACCAAAGTCCGTTTTGTTGGGATTTTTTAGTCGCTCTTCATCGTTCCCATTCCATAGTCCGTTTGTTGTTGGTGTTGTTGCTTTTGTTGGCTGCACGTTTATGGCCGCTTCGATGCGAAAGACAAACGATAAATCCCACTCGACAATCAAAAACGTATTAGCGCACGTTTAGGTCGTTCCGGCGCGCATTTTGATGTGCTGCCTGATTGGCTGACCGAGTGGCTTCTGCGGCCCCCTTTTTGTTATGTGTCTACATCTGTGTATGTGACTGTGTCTGTGTCTGTGTCTGTGTCTCGATAATGACACTAATGATAAGTGCGCAGCATTTAATGGTTTTGTGCGTTGACATAAAAATTTTGATTCCTGTTCGATTGGCTTTGGTGGCCATTTACACTGATTTGTACGTTCATTTTTATGACTTTTATCACGTTGCTCTGTGTGGTAAACTATTCTATTCTTGAAATAGTTTACTAGTTTTGAAAGTTCAAGCAGTTAAAAGAAAAGTAGTTAAAAGAATAATAATAAAATCTCAATCTGTATTCTTCAGTGAACAAAAGAGAGTCCTTAGTTTTGATTTTTATTTGAGCAAAAGGTGGATATCTTCATAATTACTAAATGGCCACAGATACTGAATCGTAATGGATACATAATGAACCCGTTAAATTTCATTTACTCTACGAAACTTTTGTAATTCATTACACATTTTTGATCCCTGAGTCGATTCAATCAGTTTGCCAACTGAGTCAATAGGGGTACAAATTTGTTAAGTAATATAAATTTTTGCCAGAGTTGCCAACGAATTTAAACCATATTTGAGTCTATTTGACTTGATTCTAAGTACTCAATCTTCGTTCAAATCAGAACTCCTTACAATTCATTGCCAGTAAAACATTTGTTCATCCTTACAAGTGTTGTCTCTGTCCCTTCTTAAGTCAATTTAAGCCGATTACTTATATACTGTGATTGATTTGCCCTGATCATTCAAAATGGATTTTCATCCTTACCCAATCTGATTGATCAATCTGACTCTTTGAATCCATACCCAGTATAAAAATTTTTCATCCTTGAAATTATTGTCTCTTCTTGAGTCACTTCAACTCTTTCATACTCAGATCGATCTGATCTGATCATTCAAAATCGATTTTAAACATTACCCAATCTGATTGATCGATCTAGGTCCTTGCAATTCATACCCAGAATTAAATTGGTCCATTCTTGATAGTGTTGTGTCTTCTTGAGTCACTTCAACTCTTTCGTATTCTGATCGATCTTCTGGCGATTCATACCCAGTAAAAAATTTGTTCTCCTTTCAAATTGTTGTCTCTTCTGAAGTCAATTAAAGTCAATTAAAGTATTCTGACTGATCTGATTTCATTAATCAAATTTTTTCATCATTATCTAATCTGACTGACTCCTTTTGATCCATACCAGTCAAAAATTTGTTCATCTTTTATAATTGTTCTCTCTTCTTAAGTCAATTCAAGAAAATTATACTCTGATCAATATAATCCGATCATTCGGATTCGAATTGATTTTTACCACAACCTAGTTTGATCGATGTGATCTGAATTTCTGCAATCCAGACCCAGTATAAAATTGTTTGATATTTTAAAATGTGTGTCTCTTTTTGACACAAACTTTCAACTCTTTAACTCAATCAGATTTCGATTGATGTGATCTAATCATTCAACTAGATTTTCCTTATCTGATCTGATTAATTGAAATTGATTTTCATCATGAGCTCATATGTTCGATTTAATGTGACCCCTTTATAATCCATTCCCAGTAAAATTGTTACTCATCTTTTAAATTGCTGTAATTTTTTGGACCAAAATATCAACTCATTAACTCAATCAATGTGATCTAATCATTCAAATCTATTATTATCCTCAGCTAATCTGTTGGATCTGATCTGACTCTTTACAATCCACACCCAGTAAAAGATTTACTAATCTTTCAAATTGTTGTCTCCTCTTGAGTCAATTCAAGTCAACCATACTCTGAACAATGTTAACTGATCATTCGAAATTGATTTTTATCATCTAATCAATCTGATCGATGTGATCTGAATCCTTACAATCCAGGTCGTGTCTCTGCTCGACACAAAATTTCAACACTTCAGCTCAATCATATTCTAAGCGATATGATCTGATCATTCAAATCGATTTTCCTCATTAACTAATCTTTTTGATCTGATCTGATTCCTTACAATCCATTCCCAGTAGTAAATTTGTTTATCTTTCAAAGTTGCGTTTCTTTTTGAGTTAATTCAACTAATTTATATTCCGACTGATCTGATCAGATCATCAGATCATTAGAAATTGATTTTTATCATCAAATCCTTGGAACAAATACCCAGTAAAAAAATGGCTCATTTTGAAAAGTTGTTTGTCCCTCCTTTAGTCAATTCAACTCATTCATATTCTGATTAATCTGATCTGATCATTCAAACTAATTTTTATATGTTGCTTATCTGATTGATCAATCTGACTCTTTTCAATCCATACCCAGTAAAAATTGGTTCCTCATTTAAATTTTTGTTCTCTTCTGCACACAATTTAGGTCATTCGTACTATGATCTCTCTGATCTGATCATTCGAAATTTATTTCCATCATCTAATGGAAACTGATGTGATCTGACTCTTTACAATCCATACCCAGTAATAAATGTACTCATCTTTTAAATTGTTGTTCTCTTCACACAATTCATTTCATTTATACCCTGATCTATCTGATCTGATCGTCCGTTCCTATCATCTGATGGAATCTGATCGATATAATCTGACTCTTTATAATCCAGACCCAGTAATAAATTTACTCGGTTTTCAAATTTTTGGTCTCTTCCTCACACAATTCAGGTCATTCATACTTTGATCTATCTGATTTGTTCATTCGAAATTGATTTCCTTCATCTGATGGAATCTGATCGATGTGATCTAACTCCTTACAATCCATTCCCAGTAAAAAATTTGCTCATATTTCAAAATTTGTGGTATCTTGTTTAGTCTTTGTTGTGTTAGCTTATCTGATTGATCAATCTGACTCCTAACAATAAAGACCCAGTAAAACATTTGTTCATCATTCTTTGTTCTCTTCCTCACACAATTCAGGTCATTCATACTCTGATCGATTCGATCTGATCGTTCGAAATCGATGCCCATCATCTGATGGAATCTCATCGATGTGATCTGAATCATTTCAATCACTACCCAGTAAAAAATTTGCTCATCTTGCAAAATTTTGTATCTCTTCTTTACTTAATTCAATTCACTCAACTTCAAATTAATTTTAATATTAAGCTAATTGTCATAATTTTTGGCTCTTGAGCTTTTTAAAATCAATTCTAGTCATTCCCAGATCAAACTCCAAACATCAGTTTATTGATTTTGAGCTCAAATTGTTGTCAAACTTTGCACACTGACGTTGCTTTTTTCGCCTTAAGCTGCTTCAAGGTTTACAAGCGTCAGCTCACTGCACATAAAAGTGCTGAAAAAAGCTGCTTTCACATCAATATCCTGCACATCCTTGCAATTCACAACAACAACAACAATAAGAGCGACATATTGAAAAGCGCAAAAAAGTAGCAACAGCAAATGAAGCTGAAGAGCCAAAGAGGACTTAGATGGGCGTTGAAGTGGGTGCAGCTGTAATGCAGTAAGTCGGCTGATGCGCTTTGGAACGCACAACGATGCGGCATACATTGAGTTACATGCACACACACACACACACACACACGAGACACTCACACAGCCGCAAGCAGCGGCTTGGCGGTGCGTAACGTAATCGCTGCGTAACGGCTTTAACGGTGGCATTTTGAGAGCTAAGTGTTGCCCATTGTTGTTGTGCTTTAGAATTTTATTTCTTATTGTTGTATTAAGCCATTGTTAGTGTTGTTATTGCTATGATTGAAACTTGAGCGCTTTTGCAACAATAATAAACAGTTTTAAATTTTGCTTCAAGGCAATGAAATGAACTTGAAGTGAACTCGAACTGTCGATGGTTTAAATGAAATATTGAAAAATATTTAGCATACACGAGTGTATGCAAGTATTTGTGTATTTGTGTGTGTATGTGTCTGGCATAAAAAATTGCATAAAAAATAACACATTGCTTGCAGACAAAGATGACAGAAAGGTTGAAATTCGTTGCAGCCTTTGTGCCTGTAAATGGTTATTTGTATTGGAGCTCTGTGTGTGTGTTGTTGTTGTATGCATTGCTGACATTTACAAGTATGTTTGCGACAAACAGTGGATCACTTACAGTTATTACTTTCTTTTGTTAGCTACAAACGTTGAACGTGACACACGTCGACACCAAAGCGCTGAGAGACCAAAAGGCAAATTTGCCTGGCAGATAACAAATCGCAAAAACAAAAAACAAGCAAAGCAACACACAAAAGAACGCAGTGCCAAAAGAAAAGTGAAAAAAAAAATTGAGAAACGATAAGCAAAATGGCGAATTGTATTGAAATTTCAATAAATGACGCACTGCATGACAATGACTTGACACTTGAGCACTTAAGGCGCACACACACATACACACATACATACGTGCAAGGAGCGGCGCCCGACATAAAGCTATAACGGCCGTGACTGCATAAAAAGTGTCATGGCATGGCGTTAGCGACAGTTGTCAAGTGAAGAAATGCGACACAAGTGCGGCTTGCGAGTTGTTACTGTTGAGGGTCATGGCAACGGGAGAGAGAAAGAGGATCGCAGGGTCACACAGCCTGTTTGAGTTCGAAACGCAAACGTATTCAAGAGGAATATTCAATAAAATGTATGAAATGTGTGCGACAGGCTGCTGGCGGCTTCTTGGGCTTTTGGAGCTATAGACGAGCTTAAGTTGTAGTGGAGAAAGGAAAAAATGTAAGAATTGAATAAAGAAATGAAAGGCAGCTGCGGCGAGTGTTATGGCAACGGACAGCGCGCTGTGGAAGTGACATTAAGTAGAGAATGCAAAAGAGAAGCAAAAGAGTGAGAGAAAGAAGGCAATGAGCTGAAGTTGAGGTTAGAAAATATGGAAATTGAATTGCAAAGTAAATAAAATGGGCAACGTTTAAAACCAACAAATCCGACTAAAGGAATTATTGGAGGTTTAGTACAGGTTTAGTACAGATTTAGTAGGAGTTAGAGTACAGGTAGAGAATATATGTGGATGAAAAAGTGCTTGAGAGACTACAAAAAGAAAAAAAAGGATAATTTGACGATCGCAACTCTTATTTCTCCCATTCTGCTTCTGTTCTTTTGTTCTTCTTATTTTTGCTTCTCGGTCTTGTCGTTACTGTTGCCCATTTTTCATCTAAGTTATTAAAACTTCAAATATAAACAATTTAGTTATTACCCAAAACCGGGATAAGAATATTTAATGAGAGTTCTATTCAAGAAAAAATTTGGAAAGAATGGGAGAAAATAAAGGCAGTTATAAAGCTTAAAATAGCTCAGGTTAGGTTAGGTTTCAGTAGCAGACCTTCCTTGAAAAACCTCATCTCAGCACAAAAGAAAGCTCGTTGTAATACAGTAAGAGATCTATCTTAGTATGGACCTTGTTATGTCCTTGTTGTTGTAGAGTCAAGAGCGGTGGAGTAGTCAAAGGCAGTTGTGATCCATCTTAGTTAAAGATAGGTTAGGTATGGTTGTAGTGGCAGCCTTCATATGAAAACCCTCACTTGAGACAAAAAGAGACTTGAGACATTATCTAATGTCATTGGGATTGAATGATTCCCCCTTTTTTGGCGCTAAGGAAGTCCACGAAGAATTTAATAGCAATCTTGTCATATCCCCGTTATTGCAGAAGTAAATACGGTGGAGAAGTCAAAGGCAGCTATAAAACACCTTAGTTTAGGAAAGGTTGGTAGCCTTCTTCGCGGAAACCCCACTTAAGCACAATGAGATGGATTGTTGTGTTATCTCATTGAGATGACGCAACTTTCCCTTTATGGCGCCATGAATCACATGGATTCTAATACAACTTGATGTCTTCTAAGTAGGTCTAACTAACGTTAAACGAAGATCTTGGCACTATTATCTTCTTCTGATCAGGTCGGTAAATTTGTATATAATATAGAGGGCCGTTTCTTCTGGATTCACCTTGGCTGAACTGTGTACTTTAAGTTTTTTAAAGTAGGGGACCATTTCTTTTGGATTTGCCTTGGAATACCGCGACTTTTCTTTTATGGCGCCATGAATCACATGAATTTTCTAATAGAATGTCTTCTAATATTCTTGATATGACAAGCTGAAAGCTCGGTTTAGCTGATGTAAACTGAAAAGCCTAGCACTCTTAGTCTTCTCGTGGTCAGGTATGTAAATTTTCACATAAAACAGAGGACCATTTCTTATGGACTCACTCTGGAACGTTGCGATTTTCCTTTATGGTGCCATGAGTTATACGAATTTCTAATACTTTTGATATGAGAAGCTGAAACCTTGGTTGAGCTGATGTAGAACGAAGGGCCTGACAATCTTAGTCTTCTTTTGACCCAGTCCATTTCTTTGCGATTTAGTTTGGCTTAATAGTGCATTTTGAACTTTGTTCCTGTGGGAATGAGTACTTTTTCTAAGGTCTTGAATTTGATACCACGGGGTGGAGAAAGCATTAAGCTATGGTATGATCAACCTTTTTTTTTACGAAAAATTTTCCATAACAAATTAGTTCAGTTTAGTTTGTTCTTTCTAACATCCGTTTCCACAGGACCTTAAAAAAATGTGTTTCTAAAACGTAAATAATTTCGATATAAAGAATTTTTTTAGTATAATTTTTCATTTTCACTAACCCTTTGAGAACTTGGAGTAGAGATTGCGTTGTGCGTTTTTTCTTCGGAATTCTTTAAAATCCTCAACAAGATTTAATCTGAAACTTTGCAAAGAAATAATCCACATTTTCTGATCTCTAACGTTTTTTCTTTTTCTGTCGGTAATTTTCTCGCCCATTCTCTCTCGATTATCTATGCCAACTATGATTTATGCTTCTAAGAACCAATTATAAATTGAATTGGCCATTAGAGAGATACTTTCTCAACTCTAAATGGCACTTAAAAAAGTAAAAATGGCTGTCTGCGGCTGGCCACAGCTTGGCTAATTTGGCTATAAAATAGTGTGGTGGATAAGTAGGAAGGTTGTAGTGGCGGTCTCTGTATGAGACACACTGAGCTCTTTATATGAGCCCGTTGTGATACCACAAATTCCTCCCGTTTGAAATGTGTATGCAACACTGCTTTTTCAACATGTGTACAACACACATTTCAAACGGATGGGCGAAGAAGGAGGTATCTACGGTTTTTCTTTTACACTTGAAGTTTTTGGTCATTGTTTTTAATTCTCATCTGCTTCATGTGGATAGCGATAGAAGTGATAAGTCACCAACCAGAGGGAGGAGGGAATCGAACCTAAGGCTTTTGGTGTGCGAAACCAGCGCGCTAACCGCTGAACTATCAATGCCGGCAGGTAGCAAAAATTGTGAAAAGTGCAACAGATGTGTGCTTATGACAACAAGGACATTCTGCATAGCTTTTGTTTAAGTCTTAGTCTTAGTCTTAGTCTTAGTCTTAGTCTTAGTCTTAGTCTTAGTCTTAGTCTTAGTCTTAGTCTTAGTCTTAGTCTTAGTCTTAGTCTTAGTCTTAGTCTTAGTCTTAAGTCTTAGTCTTAGTCTTAGTCTTAGTCTTAGTCTTAGTCTTAGTCTTAGTCTTAGTCTTAGTCTTAGTCTTAGTCTTAGTCTTAGTCTTAGTCTTAGTCTTAGTCTTAGTCTTAGTCTTAGTCTTAGTCTTAGTCTTAGTCTTAGTCTTAGTCTTAGTCTTAGTCTTAGTCTTAGTCTTAGTCTTAGTCTTAGTCTTAGTCTTAGTCTTAGTCTTAGTCTTAGTCTTAGTCTTAGTCTTAGTCTTAGTCTTAGTCTTAGTCTTAGTCTTAGTCTTAGTCTTAGTCTTAGTCTTAGTCTTAGTCTTAGTCTTAGTCTTAGTCTTAGTCTTAGTCTTAGTCTTAGTCTTAGTCTTAGTCTTAGTCTTAGTCTTAGTCTTAGTCTTAGTCTTAGTCTTAGTCTTAGTCTTAGTCTTAGTCTTAGTCTTAGTCTTAGTCTTAGTCTTAGTCTTAGTCTTAGTCTTAGTCTTAGTCTTAGTCTTAGTCTTAGTCTTAGTCTTAGTCTTAGTCTTAGTCTTAGTCTTAGTCTTAGTCTTAGTCTTAGTCTTAGTCTTAGTCTTAGTCTTAGTCTTAGTCTTAGTCTTAGTCTTAGTCTTAGTCTTAGTCTTAGTCTTAGTCTTAGTCTTAGTCTTAGTCTTAGTCTTAGTCTTAGTCTTAGTCTTAGTCTTAGTCTTAGTCTTAGTCTTAGTCTTAGTCTTAGTCTTAGTCTTAGTCTTAGTCTTAGTCTTAGTCTTAGTCTTAGTCTTAGTCTTAGTCTTAGTCTTAGTCTTAGTCTTAGTCTTAGTCTTAGTCTTAGTCTTAGTCTTAGTCTTAGTCTTAGTCTTAGTCTTAGTCTTAGTCTTAGTCTTAAAGTCTGTTATAGTTAATTGTGTGTTTTTTTAATTAAAACCTGCTTTAAGTTTAAGAAATCTTTGGTCTGTAAACTTGTTTCAAGCTTAAGGACAACTAAAAGCAGTGCGAAGACGCCAAAGGTTTTAGTTAAAAAAGGCAACAAAACTATGTAGAATGATGTGAAAGGATATAGAAATGAAAAAAATTCATAGTAAAAGTGAAAGGGTATCCAGAATTTAAAGTCCTCGTTTGCTATTGTTGTATGTGTGTGTGTTTTGTGTTTCAATTTGAATTTGATTCAAGTTTAAGAAATCTTAAGTCCGTAAAATTGCTTCAATTTTAAGGCACTTTTAGTCTGTAAACTTGTTTCAAATTTAAGACGAACTAAAAACAGTGCCAAAATAAAAATTAATGTATTCCAAATACAACAAAAACTATGCTATGACTGCGCCATCTTTTATGTCCTTTTGTAGACATTGAATAACTTTAACATTCATCAACTGACTGATTTGGGTAAACATGTTTTCGAAACGTCAATTGAGTACAATTTCAACCATTTTACAGCAAAACAAAGCGGTTGAAGCGGTAAGAGAGAGAGAGAGAGAGTTGCCGAGAACCCGCTCAGCATTTTTTAGTGAGTGGAATCACTTTGCGGCGCAGTTTGAAGAACGATTGGCGTATTTTTTTCTACAAATTGAAATTGACTCAAAGAATACAGACAGACAGATTGTCCACGTCACTGGGAATACGGTCAGACATTTGCTTGAATGGCTGACACTGAACCCAGATCTTCAGATTTGACCCCTTCCGACTTCTTTTTGTGGGGTTATTTAAAATTATTCAGCAAGCTTCAGTCTCGTTTTGTGCCGAAATCATTGATACACCGTACGAGATGCTTGAAAAAGTCATGGAATATGCAGAAAAAGGGGCACATTTTCCTTTGGTCAATAAAGACCAATAAAGTGATTGTTGTTGTATTCAAAAACTAGGCCAAATAAAGGAAAAATATCTCATAAATTATATGGAAAAGGGTTCTTCTTTTTTGTTTTTAATTTATACAACTTTCACATACCGACAGAAAAGATGGCGCACCCCTTTAGAATGATGTAAAATAAACTGATTGAGGAAGAAATAGAAGGGATTACGAAATGAATGAAAGGACATAAAGCAAATATCAAAAATTTAAGTCTTTATTCAATATTGTTGAATGTGCGTGTTTCAGTTTTTCTTGTTGTATCGAACATTTATCACACACAAACTAAAAATAACGCCAACGCACAAAGCGCATAAATAATCATAAAAAAGAATGACGTCGCATAAATTATGGTCACATGTGCTGAGCGCATGCACAGCACATGCGACAATAATTTATGCAGGTGTCAACAGTTTAGTGAAATATTGAACTACTTAAAATGGTCAAAGAGAAACTTTACTATATGCAACTACAACACAACAACAATAAAAAATTACGATGAGTATAACACACACACACAGACACACAAATGGGCGTACATTTACATAAATATACCAATACAAAAACAAATATAAATACGTTTACTATATATGCGAATGATACGCATTGCCGACAGATCGAATGACCTCGACCTCATTTTGTTGTTCGCTTGTTTTCATTTGGTTTCGTTTCGTGTTGCTTTGGGTTGCTTTTTTATCATGTCATGTTGTTGTTGTTGTTTTTATTGCTGCCACTATCGGTGGCTGTCAGTGGGCGACACACCCACCCACACACAACAAATGTGACAATAACAACAAAAATGGAAATGACAAAAATAGCAGCCACACCCCATCACAGATACGCCAGCAGTGGCCACAGCAGCGCACAGCAGCAGCGTTGAGCGGAAGCAACGCACAAAGCGCCAATGGGCGACGACGCGCCAACAATGGCCACGACAACGGAAATTCGCATACGGGCCGATACGAGCGCGTTGTACATAAGTGGCGTACAACAACTGAAAGTATGCGGCTGCTGCTTCCTCTTCTTCTTGTATGCTTCAGCTGCTGCTGCTGCGCTTTGTGTGGCATTGTGCAGCTTCAATCATTTCTTGGTTGGACTGTAATACTGGTTGTTGCGTATCCTTTCAACTGTTCACTGTGTGTGTGTAGGTGTGTGTGTTGGTTGGTCCTAATGGCGTCTCCTGCTGCGACATTAGTCGCGCTGCCAAGTTTAGTTTTTGTCAGTTTGCCTTCGTATTTTTACGCTCCAACTTGCTTGTTTGTCTTTTTCATGCATTTGTTGTTGTTCTTTCTATATATGAATTATTGTTTGTATTATATTTTCATTTGCAATGTTTGAATGTAGCTGAGCTGAGCGACGCTGAGTCGCCGCAGTCACAAGTCAATTCGTCTTAATGATGTTTTTGACGAGTGTCAACGGCGACTCAGGCCGACCAGCACAAATACACAGATATCACAACGAAAGTCAAACTATTGTTGAGTTTTTATTTTGTGGACACTGATGACAACAATCGATTTCGCTGTAAAATAAAATTTTAATATTTCCCTTAAGTTTTCTGTTGTTGTTGTTGCTGTTATTGTTTCTCATGTCATTGCTGTGTCGCTTTTTTCTTTGTCTAACTTTTTCTGCCATTTCTAGCATTGATTTAGTCAAAAATTAAGTCAAAAATGTTTGCCATTTTGTTTGACAGCAGTTGACAGTTGATGGCTCTGGCTTCATCGAAGCGTCGTCAAAATATGTCACCGCAGTTTATTTGTTAGCATTGGTTTTGTGCTCATAATTTTTGTTGTTTGTTTTGCCCACATTTTCATATGAATTGGCCTCATTGAGCGAACTGACATGTTTTGAATGTGTGGTAGAAATTGTTTACCGATTTGCGCTCGACCGAGTTTACGCCTCATCGGTCGTTAATCGTAGGAATATCTCGTAATTAATTTAATATTTGCAGAGAGAGAGAGAATACTATTCAAGGTGTGTGTGTGTGTGTGTGTGGGTGTGCTACACTGTGGGGCTTTGCGTGTCATAGATGTTAGATGTGAAGGTGTGCTGGAAGTGGGCGGAGGGGCAAATGATAAATTAGTTACAACTTCTGATTGATGATAAAAATTTATAGCGTTATTTTGCTTATTATACAAATTCACGAATATATAAACTTTACTAAATTGTTTGTGCTAATTATAGAAACATGTGCAATGTTTTCGACGTCATTAGTTGAGAGGCTTCATTTCTCTATTAAAGTTTTGTTAAAGTGGAAAATTGCAGTTGAAAATTAAGTGAAGCTTCAGGCTGAAGTGATGCTTCATTTCTTTAGTTAATTTTTGTTAAGGGGCCCGAACACTGTAAACTGCGATTTTTCATATGTTTTTTATTTTATTTATTAAAAAAAAACGGACGTTCCGATTTACATGAAACTTTACACATATGTTAATAAATGTTTAGATTACCTTTTTTACTACCTTTTTTAATTCGATTTGCCCCTTTCAAAACTTAAAACGCGATTATCTCGAAACCATGTTTTTTGACCGCGTTGACAGCATAACTGAAAAAGTTTTTATCCGATCGACCTGATTCAAATTGCATTCTATTCGGGAATAGTGTCGCTTCTGCTCGACGTAGCCGTTTTTCGATATATGCCAAACTTTTTTTTTATAAATAATTTAGTGCAAAATTTTACGCGAAAAAAAAAACTTTTTCTTCAAACAGTCGCAATTTTTTTTCTAATCAATATTTTTAAAATCCCCTACGTCAAACAGTAGCCAGTAATGTATATTTCAAGAATGTTTTTTGCTCTAGGAGGCTCCGTTATGCTGATTTGCTGTCAACGCGACAAGGGTCATTTTAAAAAGACGACATTTTGGATCAGCTACAGAATACAAACATGGCCGCCAAAAAAAAAAAAAAAAATTGTTTTCGATAATCTAAACATTTATTAACATATGTGTAAAGTTTCATGTAAATCGGAACGTCCGTTTTTTTTTTAATAAATAAAATAAAAAACATATGAAAAATCGCAGTTTACAGTGTTCGGGCCCCTTAAAGTCGAAAATGGAGTTGAAAATGAAGTGAAGCTTCAAATTTTGACTAGAAAATGTAGCTAAAAAAAGTTGAAAATTGTAGCTGCAAATTTAAAACAAAGAGTGAAACTGAAATTTGCCGCAGGAAAATTCATTTGAATTTAGGCATTTAAAATTCGGAGAAATCGTTTTAGTAACTGAAAACTGGCGACAAGTATTCAAGTTGCACATTGAAATTCACTCCGATTTGACTACTTGAAGTTTACATCTTAAGCCTTGAATTAAAAAGTAGTTGAAGCTGATTTGACGTCAGAAACTGAAGTAAAATTTGACAAAGAAGGAAGAAGAAGAAGAAGAAGTAGTAGAAGCGAACTATCATGGAGTTGATACCTGAAACTGAACTCAAGTTTGCCGAAGGAGGAGTATAACCGAATTTTGAATACAAGCATTTTTTTGAGGTTTCTACCTGAAACGGAAGTCGAATTTAACAAAGAAGGAAAATCGAATTTGGATGGAGTTGATGCTTGAAATTGAAGTAAAATTTGACTCCAGGAATTGACTTCAATTTGACGAAGACCCAGTGCTGCGTACTTTAATTTATATAAAAATTTTCTTTCTATGTAAATTATTATAAATAAATAAAAAAAATAAATTTGACGAAGAACGAGTAAAAGCAACATGTTTTTAGTTTCTACTTGAAGTCGAACTTTTAAAAGAAAGAGTAGAAGTGAAATTTGAAGTCAAATTTTATTTATTTGATCCTAAAAATTTAAGTAAAACTCGACGAAGAAGAAGTGGAAGCGAATTTTGATGAAGTTGATGCCCGAAACTGAATTCAAGTTTAACAAAGAAGGAGTACAAGCAAATTTTTTTTGAGTTTCTAACTGAAAATGAAGTCGAGTTTGACAAAGAAGGAGTAGAAGCGAAGTTTGATGGAGTTGAGAGCCTGAGATTGAAGTCAAATTTGATGCCATATTTGATACTAGAAATTGAAGTAAAATTCGACGAAAAGCAGAAATTTGATGAAGTTGATGCCCGAAATTGAAGTCAAATTTGACGAAGAAGTAGTAGAATCGAATTTTTGTGGAGTTGATACCTGAAACTGAACTCAAGTTTGACGAAAAAGTATTAGAAGCGATAAATTTGATACCTGAAACTGAACTCGAGTTTGACGAAGAAGGAGTACAAGCAAATTTTTTTGAGTTTCTATCTGAAACTGAAGTCGAATTTGACAAAGAAAGAGTAGAAGCGAACTTTTAGGGATTGGATGCTTTAAATTGAAGTAAAATTTGACGCCAGATTTGATGCTAAAAATTGAAGTAAAATTTGACAAAGAAGCAGTGTTGTTGGAGTTGATGCTTGAAACTGAAGTAACATTTTATGAAGAAGGAGTAGAAGTGAATTTTTGTTAAGTTGATGTCTAAACTGATTTTAACTTTGACAAGGAAGAATTAGAAGTTCTTTTTGATGAAACTAAAGTAAAATTTGACAAAGAAGTAGAAAAAAATTTCTGTGGAGTTTCTGTCTGAAAGTGATGTCAAAAACTTGAGACGAACTTAGCATAGAAGATAAAGTCACCTTGAAATGAATTTTGATGAGTTGTAGTTGAAAATTGAATTTAATTTTAAGTCGATTTTTACTATTTGAAGAATCAAATCAAAAATCAAATTTGACAAAGAAGTAGAATACAATTTTTGTGCAGTTTCTGTCTGAAAGTGATATCAAAAACTTAAGACGAATTGAGAAGATTTAGATTTAGAAGATAGAAGATTAAGTCACTTTGAAATGAATTTTGATGAGAAAATTGAAAATTGAATGAAATTTGAGGTCAACTTTTTACAATTTGAAGAAAGAAATAAAACCAAAAAACAGTAATTGAAAACAATTTTTTCAAGTTAAAGTTTGAAATTGAAGTTAAACTTTCACGCTAACTAAAAGACTAAAGTTGATTACAAGTGGACTTTAATGAGTTGAAGCAAAAACTCTAAGTCGAAAACTCCAAGTAAACGGAATATTTGAGTTGAATCGAAGTTATTCCTTCACAAGTTGAAGCTGAAATTCTAAGCCATTGATTCAAGAAGAATTGATAATGAGTTTAATAGGTTGTAGCCGACAAATTTTAAACCAAACGTAGAAGCCTGAAGTGCCAATCAATTATTATTATTATTAGAAGCCTGAAGTTCTTTACAACTGAATAAAATTGATATTTTTGATGTTTTTTTTTGAAATTTTTATAATTTGCCAGACATTTATGTCGAAGATTCAAGAAAAAAGTTGAAGTTAAAAATTTAAGCAAAATTATGGCTGATTTCAATGAGTTGAAGTTTAAAATTGAGTATTGAAACCTAAAGTATTAATAAATTTTAGAGAGAAGTTAAGCCTAAAGATTGATGTAAAATCGATTGAATCGAGGTCGATGTTGTCAAGACGATGTTGAAAAATTAGTTCAAAATTCAACCCGCATACTAAAAGTAGAACCCAATGATTGATGTTGAATCGATGTTGATTCTATCGAAGAAAGTTGAAGATTTAAGTTGAATATTGAACCCGGATACTAAAAGTAGAACCCATAGATTCCATAGGTTGATGTCAAATCGAAGTTGATTCTCTCAAGACGATGTTGAAAATTTTATATCAAGGAATAAATTTGAGTTAAGTTTAACAGAAAAAGTAGTAGTAAAGTAGAACCCAAAGATTGATGAAAAATCAAGGCTGTTAAACGAATCTCAAAATTTTAGTTAATTTTAATTTTTTAAAATTGAACCCGGATATTAAAAGTAGAACCCAGAATGATGAGGAATTAAGGCTGATATTTTGAAAACGATATTGAAAATTCTAGTTATAAATTGAACGAGGAAGTTAAAAGTAGAACCCAAAGATTGATGTCAAATCGAGGTGGATTTTGTCAAGATGATGTTGAGAATTTAAGTTTAAAATTGAACGAAGCTGAAAATTTAAGTTCAAAAGAATACCAAGTCCCAATGATTGATGCCAAGTCGAGGTCGACTTTGTCAAGACGATGTTGAAAATTTTAGTTTAAAATGTGAAATAAAAAATATATTAAAAGTGGAACCCAAAGACTGATATTGAATTGAGGCTGATTTTGTTAAACAAAGTTTAAAATTTAAGTTAATAGTTGATCCCAAAATTTACACAAATTTTGCCAAGTTGCTAGAAATCGAAGCCAAACAATTAAGTCGAATTGTGGCCATCTTTCACAAGTTTCAACCAAGCTTTGAGTTAAGAAGTTGAAGCTAAAAATTTAAGATTAAACGAAGCCAAATCTGATGAATTGCCAGTGAAAATGCTGCTAAGATGTTAAGTCGATAAGGCAGTGCGCCGAATTAGAAACGATGCTCAAAGGCTGCGCGCCATTGTCTGAGTTGTCACTGACACATACACACACACACACAGAACATTTAAGCAGTTCAGTAGTCAACTTGTACTACAAAAAGGTTTTACTAATAAAAAAATCATAATAAATGCAAAAAGCAATAACAAATGCCACCAAAGATAGCAAACAATGACAGCAGTTAACCGGCCGTAAACGTTAAGCGTTGTGCGCCTTTGAGATGACAATAATTTTTATTTTTAGAAAGCTTAGAAAAAAAGAAATCAAACAGCATTGTGAATTGTGGTGAACTACAAGGTACCTAGTTTTAATTAAAATAGAAAATAATGCTTTGTGCAAAGGAAAAATGTTGAAGCTCAAAGTGAAAAGCAGCAATTTACTTAAAAATACAAAAGCGCCAGTGAGAGTGCGACTGACAGCCATTGGCGATAACTTGAAGTAGAGATTTTATATATTTTTTTTAATTTATGAAAAATAAATAAATGCTCATTTTACCACGTGGAAATAATGCTACTGAATGTATCAGTGTGTGTGTGCGCCGGATTGTGGGCGTTGAGCATTATGCATTTTTCTTATTGATTTAAAAATTCGCTTGTTTTTTTAAGAAAATATAAATCATACAATTGCAGAAAATATGCAATAAAGACAATAAAATACGAGTGCTCAAGCAGAAAGAGCAACAAGGGACTTTTGAAGCTTCAGAGTTGCTTTTATTGTGCGCTACACTCTAAAGAGTGGAATGTGTTGACTTTGGGATCAGAAAAAGCAGACTTGAGAGTTGTTAAAATTGGTTTTATTTGTATGTAGGATTATGTGAAGCAGTTTTGCACACAGGGTAAGGGTGTTTTGGGGGTTCAAACCCCCCCAAATACAAAAATTGCTGGTACAAAATGTGGGTTCTATTCAACTGTTCAGCAGTTGGCACGTCCGTTTGTTTGGTTTTTGAAGCGGTGCTCTAACAATTTGAGTGATTGAAATCATAATAAATTTTTGATTTAAGTTAGACCTCTAAGAAAAACTCATTAGAACATGAGAGCGTTGTACTGGTTTTTCCTTAGTTCACACCGCTTGGACGCATAGAGCCTCAACAAAGCTAACAAAGTCTTCTGTTCGTAACATTAATCGATTGAAGTTCTTACAGAATTGGTGACTAACCTATTGAGCTGTAATCTGTTGTCTCCTAGGAGAGACAGTTTCCTATGTCAAAGTCTATCACTGAGTTGTATTAAGTTGGTCTGTGGGTCCTTTGCGGCTGGGTGGGAGATGTTCTTGGAGAGAGGTTGGTGTCTGAGCTTAGTTTGGATGATGCATACGATGCAACAAGAGGTTGGTGTCTGAGCTTAGTTTGGATGATGCATGCGATGCAACAAGAAGTTGATGTCTGAGCTTAGTTTGGATGATGCATGCGATGCTACAAGAGGTTGGTGTCTGAGCTTAGTTTGGATGATGCATACGATGCAACAAAATGTTGGTGTCTGAGCTTAGTTTGGATGATGCATGCGATGCAACAAGAGGTTGGTGTCTAAGTTAAGTTTGGATGATGCATACGATGCAACAAAAAGGTTGGTGTCTGAGCTTAGTTTGGATGATGGATGCGTTGCAACAAGAGGTTGGTGTCTGAGCTAAGTTTGGTCTGTTAGTCCCAACTTGGGACTGTTTATTGCGTAAGGATATCATTACAACTGATTTGAGCGGGAAGGATAACAACTTTTCCAACTTTAAAGGATTTGACTGGGTAATGCTAAATGAATGGGAACCCTAAGAACAAAGGAATGAACTGGAATGGAGTGAACATTTTAGAAAAGTGTGAGATTAAAAAAAGGAAGGAAGTGGGAAAAATGAATGGACAATGTCTGAAAGCCAAAGCTTAAAGGGTTAGAACCGGGGGGAGATAAATTAGAAGGCTAATCTATTCCAGGTGTTTGAAAAAAATAGACTTTTTTGCACCTTAACGTTTGAAGTAATCTTGAACCAGTAATTTTTTCAAATATCTTTGGTTGCAGATCTTATTTTTAAGAAAACGTCTTATCATTTTTAGGCATCAACAGCTGGATATGGTTCGTTTAAGCCATTATGAGCAATTTTAAATGGTTCTTTTAAGCCATTATGGGTCATCTTCAACAATTTTCTTATTATTGAATTTTTTAATTATGGTTTTTTTTTAATGTTTTTTATGTTTTTTAAACATATTTTTACATTAAAGTGTAAAATAATTGAAAGTAAACAGCAAAAAGACCCTAAGGACTATAGTGTAGAGTACAAAAAAGTCGACTTAAATGGACTGAAATGTAATTTTCTTCTCACACAGATAAAACCAAACCGATACGTTGTTTGTTGTTGTTGTTTTTAATGTTGTTTTATCAATGATGCTGTATGTGCAGTGGCCAGGTATCGAGCGAGCGCACTCACACACTCACACTAACACACACACGAACATTTCATGAATAATGAACGTTTACACAATGTCTGACGTTCAATTTGAATTCAATTATCGCCAGGCGCTGATTTCGCATTACAGCGACTGCTTTTGTGCTCTGGGCGGTTGTTCCACCTACTTGAGGAGTTTTTTCTTTCGGTCGATCTACTTGGCAGCTACTCACTCCACTCGTTTGTTGGCTGTGCAAGCAGCGATAGTGTTGTCTACCTTTGAGATGGAAAGCAGCAAATTACTGACTCACTGACTGACTGAGCAACGAATGCGATTGTGAGGCAACTTGAATGCATTCGCCTTTCATTTGACGTGTGCGCTCAATTTCACTGATAGTGTGTGTTGTTGTGAGTTTTTTCTGACACTGCTCGTTTGGCGTTTTGTTGTCTTTTGTGCTTTATTCGATGGCTGGCAGCGTAATTCAATTATCTTAATTAAGCCAAAAATATACGGCGTGCTGCAACTGATGTCTGGTTGAGTCAGTGTTGAGGGGGATGGAACAATCAACCGCAGCCGTTTGATGAAATGTGGCAAACATACACATTTATATAGTATGTGTGTATGTGTGTACGGTTGATTTTATGTCCTTTTTTTGGAAGTAACAGCAGTTGTCTGCGAATCAGTTGAGTTCATCTTCACGTACATTGCTGCATGCATTTTTAATGATATCATTTCCTTTGCCATATTGACTGGTTAAGGGTTAAATTCTCCCTGCACAATGATATGTGAGTAACACACACACGCAGAGGCTGTGAGGTTCGAAATACCAATTCAGTTGGAAAATTGTTAATGAATGCGGCATGAAATCGATACAAGTGATGTAAGAATGTTAAATAATACAAAATTGCATTCATAAAAAGAGGAAATTACAATCAATAAAATGTTGGCACAGACTTACTCTGGTCTTAAATATTTTTGCTTACTGATGCAATGATGCAATTTTTCACATATTTTTTTTCAGTATGTGTTCACATTTCTCCCAATAAAAAAATATTCCCACCTCTATTCATTAAAAAACATAATTTTCTTAACATCTCAACAACTTTATTTACACTTTGCCCATCTCGTTCGAACCCATTGTCTCGTCTCGCTGCACCCCTCTCACCGCCTCATGGATCGTCTGATGAACTGCTTAACCCTTGGATTCTGCACATTGACCAGAACCTGGGGCATGCCGCGTTGTGCACAGCCAGTACCCCACGACACGATGCCGCAAATTTGGCCGCGACTCAACGCCGGACCGCCAGAGTCGCCCAGGCAAAAGCCTCTGCCGCCGGTGCCGCCCGCACAGAACATGGCCGGCGTGATGTTGTTGATGTTTCTGTACCGTTGCCTGCACAAACTCCGCCGCACCGCCGGTAGCGACACTGTGCGCAGCCTCAACTCGGTCGCGTTGTCGTTCACGCCGGTCGTGCCCCAGCCGGACACCTGCAGCGGGCTGCCAACAGTCAGTGCATGGTTGCAGAGCGGGAACGGACGCGCATTGGGGGCGCTAATGCTGCGCTGCAACTTGCCAACGGCCACGTCGAAGTTGATTGTTTGGCGGTTGAAGTTCGGGTTTATGAAGAAGCGCACAAAGTTGCGACGCACACCGCGCCGCCGTCGGTCGGCGGTGTTGGCCTGCGCCACAATGTCGCTGGGCACAAACGGCTCGAAGCAGTGGGCGGCCGTTAGCACGTGACGCACCGTTATCAGCGAGCCGGAACAGAAGTAGGTCCCGTCGCGTAGCAGCAGCGCCACCATGTACGGCTGGTTTTCGATCGTCGCCAGCGATCCGCCCACAATGCGATCCGAAATCGTTTCGTTCGTGCTGAGGCTTTGAGCAGCAGCGCACAATGCAGCGAAGAGCAGCAGCAGTAGCGGCGTTTTTGGAGCCATTGTCGCGTATTCGAGTAACTTTGACAACTGATGGCAGATCTCAAGTGCGAGCGAAATTTATGCAAAAAATTCGCAACACATTGCGACGCGCGAATTTCGAAAACGACGCGCGTTGCAGTGATGTTAGCTCAACTGCTCAAATACAGACAGACAAATAGTTGGGCAGATATTTGAGCTTGGAAACTAGTTTGACGTCATGGAAATTAGAATCAGAAAACTAGGAAATCAGAATCAATAAAATGTTGGCATCTGTTGCTACCGCAGACTCATTGTGGACTTGAATATTTTTAGTAGAAGTAAATGTGGTATAGCAAATCTGCTGAAAAAAAGAAATAGATATGCTCTTACATAAAGGTTTGGCTCCTGAATCTAAGGAACTCAAAATTTTGCCTGACAAATGCCAAAAAAGGCGCGGCTTGCGGTCAAAGTTCAAAGTTTGCATCAAACTAACTCAATCAATTCTCAGTCGATTTATGCAATAAGGGTATCAATTGAAAGGCCTTTTCCATACTTTTCTATTCATGTGCAACATTCAATACTATTAAGAAGATTTAAGTGAAAAATATTTTTTTTAAGAGTTTTTTAAAAACGCATTTTTTTTTCAAAAAAAATGGATTTAACTCGTGAACATTTTCGAGCAATAATTTGTTACAATTTCCGTGGTGAATTATCTCAACAACAGTGCTTCGATCGCCTTCATTCGACATTTGGTGATGAAGCAAAAACCCTCAAGAAAATTCATAACTGGTTTAACGAATTCAAGCGTCGCACAGTGTTGCGAGTTCATATAGCGGAGTGACAAAAATAGAAAGAGTGGTCATATATAAAAAAAATTTAGTATACAGTTATTGTATGAGTAAAGAACTTACTGTGCAAAATTTCAATGAAATCAGACCAAAACTTCGACCACCTCCCATACAAACGGATTTGAAAAAACTTTATATTAACAATGAAAATTATCTCAGTTCATAAAAGATACATTCAAAATATTTGTATTTTAATATAAATTTATTTATAAATGTGTATATAGATAAAATGCGCTTTTTTCAAAAGTGATTGAAAATAAAATCGCGATAAAGTGCTCCACGGCTGCTCAGAAATTGCTCTTAGAGGATTAAAATCTTAGACTGACCCCACTAATTTTTCCTCCTGAATCTTTTTTTCGAACATTCCTACCACCTATCTCCAACCCTTCATGAGGCTCCCATACAAAACCATCGTTTTTATAAACTGGGCTCCCGCTGCTCTCAGGTTGGTCCCAGACGTACCATATGTAAGACTGACCCCAATTTATTTTCCCTTTCGAATATTTTTTCTATACACACCTAACCGCTACATCCAATTCTTAAGGTGGCTTCCATACAAAACTAGTAATTTTCAATGGAACTGGCTCCACACTTGTAAATGTAGTCAAGTAAGCGAAGAAACATCGTATCTGGCAAAGTACTTAACCGATTTGAATGATTTATTAAAAAATCGTCAACATTCCTGAATGCCAAAAATACAAAATTAATTAAAGTTCAAAAATTCACCTCCAGAGGGCGCCTCCCATACAATTGAAGTAGTAAGGTTGTCAACTTTTGGTGCTGTACGAAAAAAATCAAAAAGTACTGTCGAAACTCTATTAACCCCTCTATTTCGAATATAATAGTAATCGTAATTGATTTTCCAAAGCTATTTTCAACAAATTTTTCCATCACCACCAGAGCATTAGTTGACCGATTGCTATTGGCTTTCAACCAAACTGTGAAAATATCGCGAATTTGCACTCAAGTCTTCACCGAAAAATGCCAATAACTTCCATTCGCGCAAATATGCGCAGCTAAAAATGATACAGCATAATCTACATACTTGCCAAAACAAAGTATCAAAAAATTTCAAAAGTGGTTTTTAACGTTTTTTTTTTAATCGCTTTTAAAATTTGAACTCACTTTTTATTCCCTCGCTTTCTTTACTTAATTTTCATCATAACGGTACTGCTCATAGGTGAGAGTAATCAGCAAAATGTTGATCTTCAGACCTAGATTATATAAAACTTACGACAATAGTAACTTTTAGAGACCTGCTCATAATTTATTTTCAACGCTGGAAGAGCGTACTTTAAGAGCTCATAACTTCTATGTTATCCAATATTTTTTCATAAAACTTCGGATTTCTCTTAACTGAAGTATTTCCAACAAAATCTTGTATTCAGATTTTTGTGCTTATACAGTTGCATTTTGGCATTTTTGTCACTACTCGCAACACTGTGCGTCGTCGCCGCTCGCTCCAGGACGAATTTCCTGAAGGTCGTCCAAAATCGGACATTGTGCCAGAAACCACCGATGCTGTGCGTGAACTGATAATGAAAGATCGTTATGTGACATATTGTGAGATAGAGGCGTCCTTGGGCATTACTTCCACGGCCGAGCATTCGACATTGCATGAACATTTAGCTGTCAGAAAGATTTGTTCTCGTTGGATCCGCATAATTTGGCAATTGCTCAAAAAAAAGTTCGTGTCGATTGGTGCAAAGAAATGATGGAAAAATTCAAACGCGATAGTACGAAAGACGTTTATAAGATCGTATCAGGTGACGAATCATGGATATATGCGTATGAGCGCGAAACAAAACAGCAATTGACCGTGTGGGTCTTCCAAGACGAGCCAAATCCAACTAAAGTTGTTCGGGCACGCAGCACATCGAAGAAAATAGTCGCCTGTTTTTTCGACAAAACTGCTCATGTGGCTACTGTGCCGTTAGAGCAACGTAGAATGGTTAACTTTGAGTGGTACACAACAATTTGTTTGACAAAAGTGTTCAATGAAGTACGGAAAAACAACCGCCGACGCCGAATCATTCTTCACCAGAACAATGCGCGTTCTCATACATCGGCATCCGCATGTTTGATCGACCAAAGCATCGATTTAATGGATCATACGCCATACAGCTCTGAACTAGCACCCAATTACTTCTTTGTATTCACGCACATAAAAAAAAAATTTCGTGGTCAACAATTTTCATCGCCAAAAGATGCTGCTGAAGCATTAAAAACCATGTTTTGGCGGTGTCCCAATCGGAGCGGAAAAAGTGCTTCGACAATTGGTTTCAGTCCATTCAAAAGTGTATAAATCTTCAAGGAGAATACCTTGAAAAGCCATAAAACCATTTTTGATGATAACAAAATGCATTTTCATCCTTTTCGAAAAAATAAAAAAGGTAATCCTCGTACACAACCTTAACCTCGTACCTCAACTTTCCGTTTTTTTTCCAAAATTTTTTGCTTACTTACTGCAATGATTTTTTACATAATTTTCTTCAGTACGTAAAGAAAATAATATTCCCACTTCTATTCATAAAAAACAAAATTTTCTCAAAAGTCTCAACAACTTTATTTTTACTTTGTTCATTTAACGACCCCCTTAAAGCTTCATAGATCGTATGATGAACTGCTTGACTGAGGGATTCTGCACATTGGTCACAATCTGGGGCATGCCGCGTTCTGCACAGCCAACACCCCACGACACGATGCCGCAAATCTGGCCGCGACTCAACGCCGGACCGCCAGAGTCGCCAAAGCAAACGCCTTTGCCACCGGAGCCGCCCACGCACACCATGGCCGGCGTGATGCTGTTGTTGTACTGTTGGTTACACCAAGTATGCCGCGCCACCGGCAGCGATATTGTGCGCAGCCTAATCTCAGCATCGCTAATGTTCTCGCCGATCGTTCCCCAGCCGGACACCTGCAGCGGGTTGCCAGCGGTCAGTACATGGTTGCAGAGCGGAAAGGGACGCGCGTGGGCGGCGCTAATGCTGCTCTGCAACTTGCCAACGGCCACATCGAAGTTGATTGTTTGGCGGTTGTAGTTCGGGTTTATGAAGAAACGCACAAAGTTGCGTCGCACACCGCGCTGTCGGCGATCGGTGGTGTTGGCCACCGCCACAACGTTGCTGGGCGCCAACTTGTCGAGGCAGTGGGCGGCCGTTAGCACGTGACGCACCGTTATCAGCGATCCGGAACAGAAGTAGCTCCCGTCGCGTAGCAGCAGCGCCACCATGTACGGCCGGTCGACGATGGTCGACAGCGCGCCGCCCACAATGCGATCCGAAATCGTGCTGCGGCTTTGAGCAGCAACGCACAATGCAGCGATGAGCAGGAACAGTAGCGGCGTTTTTGTGGCCATTGTGCGTGTATTCGAGTAACTTTTACAACTGATGGCAGATCGCAAGTGCGGGCAAATTTTAAATGGAAAAATTCGCATCACATTGTGACGCAAGAATGTTAAAAATGACGCGCGTTGCAGTGATGTTAGAACAACTGCTCAAATACAGAAGACAGACAGACAAATAGATAGGCAGATATTTCAGCTTACACACTAGTTTGACGTCATCGAAATCAGAATCAGAAAAAGAGGAGATAACAATTAATGAAATGTTGGCATCTGTTGCTACCACATACACATTGTGGAATAAATAGGAATGCTCTTACATAAAGGTTTGGCTCCTGAATATAAGGAACTAAAAATTTTGCCTGGCTAATGCCCAAAAAAGGCGTGGCTTGCGGTCAAAGTTCAAAGTTTGCATCAAACTAACTCAATCAATTCTTAGTCGATTTATGCAATAAGGGTATCAAATGAAAGGCCTTTTCCATACTTTTCTATTCATGTGCAACATTAAATACTATTAAGAAGATTAAAGAAAAAAATATTTTTTTTTACGAGTTTTTTAAAAACGGATTTTTTTTCAAAGAAAATGGATTTAACTCGTGAATATTTTCGAGCAATAATTTGTTACAGTTTCCGTGGTGAATTATGTCAACAACAGTGCTTCGATCGCCTTCATTAGGCATTTGGAGATGAAGCAAAAACACTCAAGAAAATTTATAACTCGTTTAACGAATTCAAGCGTCATCGCCGCTTGCTCCAGGACGAATTTCGTGAAGGTGGTCCAAAACCGGTCATTGTGCCAGAAACCATCGATGCTGTGCGTGAACTGATTTCATTATCAGTTCGTCATGTGAGATATTGTGAGATAGAGGCATCCTTGGGCATTACTTTCACGACCGAGCATTCGACATTGCATGAACATTTAGCTGTCAGAAAGATTTGTTCTCGTTGGATCCCGCATAATTTGGCAATTGCTCAAAAAAAAGCTCGTGTCGATTGGTTCAAAGCAATGATGGAAAAATTCGATCGTGATATTTCAAAAGACGTTTAAGTATAAGAACGGGACAGGTGACGAATCATGGATATATGCGTATGAGCCCGAAACAAAACAGCAATTGATCATGTGGGTCAAGCCAAATCCAACAAAAGTTGTTCGGGCACGCAGCACATCAAAGCAAATGGTCGCCTGTTTCTTCGACAAAACTGGTCATGTGGCTACTGTGCCGTTAGAGCAACGTAGAGCAGTAAATTCTGAGTGGTACACAACAATTTGTTTGACAAAAGCGTTCAATGAAATACGGAAAAACAACCGCCGACGCCGAATCATTCTTCACCAGAACAATGCGCTTTCTCACACATCGGCTCAAACAACCGCAACCACCATACTGCTCTGACCTGGCACCCAATGACTTCTTTTTATTCAGGCACATAAAAAAAAAAAAATTTCATGGTCAACGATTTTCATCGCCAGAAGATGCTGGTGAAGCATCAAAACCCATGTTTTGGAGGTTTCTCAATCGGAGCGGAAAAAGTGCTTCGACAATTGGTTTGAGTGCATTAAAAAGTGTATAAATCTTCTTCGTTTACCTTGAAAAGCAATACATCCATTTTTGATGATAACAAAATGCATTTTCATCTTTTTTGAAAAAATTTAAAAGGCAACCCTCGTATGTAGCCCAACTTTTCGTTTTTTTTTCCAGAATATTTTGCTTACTTACTGCAATGATTTTTTACATAATTTTCTTCAGTACGTAAAGAATATAAAATTTTCTCAAAAATCTCAACAACTTTATTTATACTTTGTTCATTTCGTTCAAACCCATTCTCTCGTCTCGCTGCACCCCTCTCAACGCCTCATGGATCGTCTGATGAACTGCTTGACTGAGGGATTCTGCAGATTGGTCACAATCTGAGGCAAGCCGCGTTGTGCACAGCCACCACCCCACGACACGATGCCGCAAATCTGGCCACGACTCAACCCCGGACCGCCAGAGTCGCCAAAGCAAACGCCTTTGCCGCCTTTGCCGCCCACGCACACCATGGCCGGCGTGATGCGATTGATACTGCTGTACTGTTGGCTGCACCAAGTCCGCCGCACCACCGGCAGCGATATTGTGCGCAGCCTAAGCTCAGCATCGCTAATGTTCTCGCCGATCGTGCCCCAGCCGGACACCTGCAGCCGGCTGCCAACGGTCAGTGCATGGTTGCAGAGCGGAAAGGGACGCGCATGGGCGGCGCGAATGCTGCGCTGCAACTTGCCAACGGCCACATCGAAGTTGACTGTTTTGGGGTTGTAGTTCGGGTGTACGAAGAAGCGCACAAAGTTGCGACGCACACCGCGCTGTCGTCGGTCTGTGGTGTTGGCCAACGCCACAACTTGACTGGGCGCCAACTGTTCCAAGCAGTGGGCGGCCGTTAGCACGTGACGCACCGTTATCAGCGATCCGGAACAGAAGTAGCTCCCGTCGCGTTGCAGCAGCGCCACCATGTATGGCCGGTCTTCGATCGTTGTCAGTGATCCGCCCACAATGCGATCCGAAATAGTTTCGTTCGTGCTGAGGCTTTCAGCAGCAACGCACAATGCAGCGATGAGCAGGAACAGTAGCGGCGTTTTTGTGGCCATTGTCGCGTATTCGAGTAACTTTGACAACTGATGGCAGATCGCAAGTGCGAGCGAAATTTATGCAAAAAATTCGCAACACATTGCGACGCGCGAATTTTGAAAACGACGCGCGTTGCAGTGATGTTAGCTCAACTGCACAAATAGAGAAGACAGACAGACAAATAGATAGGCAGATATTTCAGCTTAGAAACTGGTTTCACGTCATCGAAATCAGAATCAGAAAAAGAGGAGATAACAATCAATAAAATGTTGGCATCTTTTGCTGCTATAGACTCATTGTGGACTTAACCCGGAAATTGTTACACCAGCTATGGAAAAGGAATTGAAAAGTGGGTGGGGGAGGAAAGTGAGTTCGGGTGTGACTTACCTCAGCCACGTGTACGCCCGTGTATCTACCATCGCCGCCAGCGCAACTAAACTAAACTCGAGACTGTACCTCGCCCCTCGCACCCTTACCTCCAGCTACTGAAACAACAGGACTCGCATGGCAACAGTAACATTAAATAATCTGCGTTTAAAAACTTGTCGGGCATGACATACCCGACCTCACTCACGCCGGGTTAAATATTTCGCTTAAATGTAACATAGCAAATCTGGTGAAAAAAAGAAACAGGTATGCTCTTACAGAAAGGTTTGCCTCCTGAATCCAGGTTAGGTTAGGTTAGGTTAGGTAGGGAAGGGTGTGTGTGGCAGGACCGCACTTCCACTCGAAGGCCAGAATGGCTCATTGTGAATCCCTTCTTACGGTGTTCTGAAGCTAACCAATAGTCTCAATCAAGGGGAAATCAGTTCGACCTCTTAATAAAGGAGAGCAGATTCGCGATTTCAACTTGCCAAGTCTGGCAGGAACCTTGACCCCAAGGTGCGGAGTTGGCGTTCCTGCAGAACCGGGCAGTGGCAAAGGAAGTGTTGTATCGTTTCTACTTCTTCTTCATCTCCACAGCAGACATCACCGGACGAGAGGCGCCATTTAGTGAGGTCCAATTGCGCATAGATCCAATAGCGCAGTGTCCGGTGATGACTCCAACGAGCTGCTGAATGAAGGTACGACTCAGGGACAGTACGAATCGTGTTTTCGTCAGAAAGAGGGAGGGCCACAGTGTCTGGCAGGTGCCGCAATCAGTCCTGGTACGCCATGATGACTCAATTTCCTTTTTGTTCAACCTGTGATACATGTACAGGTCAGATATCGGAGGAAACATCGGAGGTATCCAATGCGGTGGCAGACAAGGCGACCCCTTTTTTTGCCATCTCGTCCACTGCTTCGTTCCCTGCCACTCTTGAGTGGCCCTTAACCCAACAGAGAGTGACCTGGTGGTGTCCAATGTCTTGAAGTGCGGTACCACACCTTTGCACTACCTTTGATTTCACAACAACTGATTCCAGAGCGCTCTAAGCGCCGCCTGATTATCCACGAAAATTGTGACATCTGTGGGTGGTAGTCCACTGTCACGGATAAGGTCGGCAGCCTTCCAAATTACATAGATCTCTTCTTGGAAAATACTGCAGAGGTCCGACAGTCTGAATGACATGTGGGTCTGCAGTACATCGGAGTAGAGACCAGCTCCAGTACCTTCCTCCATTTTGGAGCCATCGGTGAAAACGGTGATGGAAGCGTCTCTCGTCGCACCTGTTAGCTCCCATTCCTCCATTGTGGGATATGAGGCTAGTGCGAGCGTGTTAAAATCCAGGTATGGGATCAGATAGTCCGTGCAGGAATCCAACCGATATCCGGTTTCGCGAATAACTTTAGAATTCCAGAATGTCCATAAGCGTGTTGCCTCCCTCAGTCTGAGAACGCCTTTAGCGGCGAAACCCTTAATGAACTGTTCAATGGGATGGAGGTGCAAGATCACATTCAGCCCAGCCTGGCGGGTGCTTTTGACAGTGCCTGCTATTCCCATAGCCGCTAGTCTCTGCACCTTCGTCAGTTGCAATATCCACTTTTTCCCTTTTACAAATGTTAAAAGCATTCAGGCTCTTTTTCACCCGCTCTTCCACAATGCGCTTCCAGGAGAGCTTGGAGTCGAGTATGGTGCCAAGGTATTTAGCCTCGGGTGATAGGATGAGAGTCGTGCCGCCTAGTCTAGGCAGCTTAAACTTCGGTATTTTGTATTTTCGGGTGAACAGTACCAAAACAGTCTTTGAGGGATTAACCCCTAGACCATTTAGCTCTGCCCACCTGGAAAGTTCCTTTAGAGCAGACTCCATGAGATCGCTGATTGTGGACAGGAATCGTCCAGGGATCAGAATAGTGTCGTCTGCATATGCTATTACTCGCTGTCCCTGGTTTCGAAGATTTTGAGGATGCTATTCACTACAAGGAGCCACAACAGAGGCAAAAGAACAACCCCTTGTGGTGTGCCTCTTGTAGTCCATTACCTCACTGAGCACAGGCTTAGGTTAGAGTGGACCTTTCTGTTGCTGAGCATGTCACTGGTCCACTTTACCACCTTCTCATGAACTTCGAACTTTCTAAGTGCGTTAATTATAGCCTCCAAGGTAACGTTATTAAAGGCCCTCTCGATATCGAGGAAAGCGGCTAACGTTAAGGAGTCTTAACGTTCAGTGATCTTTCGATCGTGTGAAAACCTCATGCAAGGCGCTGTCGACAGATTTCCCCCTGCAATACGCATGTTGCGCATTGCAGAGTCTGGACTGTGCCACTTCTCTAATAAAGACGTCTACTTAAGAGTTCAAGAGTCTTAAGTGAGAACGATTAAAGGCTGATCGGTCTGTAATCTTTTGCTGTTAAGTGGTTCACTTTCCCTGCTTTGGGAATGAACACTACACTAACTTCCTTCCAGGCACGCGGGGCATATCCTTGTTGGAGAGATCCACGAAAGATTCTCGTCATGACCTTGACCACCGCCTCCTTAGACCCCATCAGGACGCGGGAATTTATACGGGCCGAAGGAGTCGATTGCCCATGCCACCTTGGCTTCGCTAATTATCCTCTGAACTAGACCACCTGGTCGCGGTGTTTGTTGCCTATGCGACTCGGTCGCCTCAACAACATCCGTGCATCCAGGAATGTGAGTGAGCCACGTCTTTTATATGCGTTTCCCAGGAAAAATTTGTAGTTTGTTAGATTTACGCAAATAAGCCTATATAGCCCAACTTTCGGGGTTTTTTTTCCAAAATTTTTTGCTTACTGAAGCAATGATTTTTCACATAATTTTCTTCAGTACGTAATGAAAAGAATATTCTCACCTTTACTCATAAAAAAACCAAATTTTTTTTAACATCTTAACAACTTTATTTACACTTTGTTCATTTCTTTCCACCCATTCCCTCGTCTCGCTGCATCCTCCTCAAAGCCTCATGGATCGTCTGATGAATTGCTTGACCGAGGGATTCTGCACATTCACGAGAATGCCGGGAAAGCCAGGTCGCGCGCATCCATAACCCCACGAAACGATACCGCAAATCTGGCCGCGCTGCAAGGCCGGACCGCCAGAGTCGCCTTGGCAAGCGTCCTGGCGACCTGAGCCGCCCACGCACACCATGGCCGGCGTGATGCGACTGATGCTGCTGTACTGTTGGCTGCACCAAGTCTGCCGCACCACCGGCATCGACACTGTGCGCAGCCTAATCTCAGCATCGCTGTCGTTCTCACTGGTTATGCCCCAGCCGGACACCTGCAGCCTGCTGCCAGCGTTCAGTGCATGGTTGCAGAGTGGGAAGGGACGCGCATGGGCGGCGCTAATGCTGCGCTGCAACTTGCCAACGGCCACATCGAAGTTGCGTGCGTTGTAGTTGAAGTTCGGGTGTATGAAGAAGCGCACAAAGTTGCGACGCACACCGCGCTGTCGTCGGTCGGTGGTGTTGGCCAACGCCACAACGTTACTGGGCGCCAACTGGTAGAAGCAGTGGGCGGCCGTTAGCACGTGGCGCGCCGTGATCAGCGAGCCTCCACAGTAGAAGGAGCCGCGATATAGCAGCGCCACCATGTACGGCCGGTCGGCGATGGTTGTCAGCGCGCCGCCCACAATGCGATCCGAAATCGTTGCGTTCGTGCTGCGGCTTTGAGCAGCAACGCACAATGCAGCGATGAGGAGCAAAAGTAGCGACGTTTTTGTGGCCATTGTGCATGTATTCGAGTAAATTTTACAACTGATGGCAGATCTCAAGTGCGAGCAAATTTAAAGTGGAAAAATTCGCATCACATTGTGACGCAACAATGTTAAAAAAGACGCGCGTTGCAGTGATGTTAGCTCAACTGCTCAAATAGAGAAGACAGACAGACAAATAGATAGGCAGATACTTTAGCTTGGAAACTAATTTGACGTCATCGAAATCAATTGCAAAAATTATAACGACGTCAATGTCAGTGTTGAGTTTTTTGGTATTCCTAAATTTTCTATATTTACTCAACAACAACAAACAACTATACGAAGACATTTGTTTTTAACCATTGTGAAGAAGTCGCAGTCAAGTCTTTGCTTAACTGTTCCATTCACTGGAAACAACATTAGTTCTGTTTATTTGTTAATTCTGCTCATTTGTTAATTTTTGGAATTTTATAAAACCCACATGCGGCTTGTACAAACAACAATTACACCAACAAGTGAAAATCTCGTTTTTTAGGCTTGACAACGCTTTTGTATTGTTTTGTTTTTGAACAGCTGACACATGTGTTTTTTTATCAAATCATTGTTTGAACAACTATTGATTGAAAAGTGTGCGGAATTGTGAGTTGGGTTTGGTGCAGACATAGAAAACAAGAAAATACTACAAAACAATTTGATCAACTGGAAAGCATAGAGTTTAATAACAAAAGATATTTGTTACTTTAAAAACCAAAATAGAGGTGACCCAAAAAAAAAGTTACATATTCGTGATAGGCGGCTCCGGAAATATAAGGAACAGTTCAGAAACTTGGGGGTTTTGTGAAGAGCTGATATTGTTTGCACTGTGAAAAATTTTGGAATAATTTAAGTTTTTGAGTTGAAATAAATTTAAAAAATGTTTTTCAGCTGAACCAATGGACTGATTAACATGAAATTTAACCATGTGTTGGTGCATGGTTATGGTGCATGATTATAATATATTTGTTTCAAATTTTTTTTAGAAAAACTTCCAGGATAATAAAGGATACATTTTGAAAAGGACATTTTTATATCCTTCCGCCAGGATAATTTAAACAAAATTATTTGATTTGAGTTGGAGACATTATTCTCTTTCTTTTGATACCAATTTTGTTACACTAGGATGAGTTCGACCATGTAAATTAATTTTTTTTAATAGGCTGTAGCTTGTAACTGCAAGACCCTGTAAAACCCAAACTAGAGGTGACCCGAAGAAAATAATTACATATTCGTGATCAGCGACTCCGAAAATATAAGGAACAGCTGAGAAACTCTGCGGGTTTTTTGAAAACCGCAAAATTGTTGTACCGTGTAATCAGCAAATGTTTCAGGAATTTCAGAAACAAGTCTGAAAGTCTCTGCATGAATGAATGCTCAACATTCTTTAAAGGGCCATGTGGCGTTTGCACGTTGAAAATCGAGTAAATTTGGAAAACTACTATAAGAGTTACATGGGTAGATCAGCAAACTAGCTTCCCACACCACAAGAATCTTAGTTTGAGCTGGTGAAGCCGACATGAAGCAGATGAGAATTACAAGAATTGCAGAAGTGTGAAAGAAAAATTTCCAACCGCCGTTCGGTTGCGGCTTTAAACTGTAGGTCCTATCTCCTCCCCATCCTATTTTCTCCATTCCGTTTGAAATGTGTGTTGTAACATCTGTGGGAAGAAACAGTGTTGCATTTCAAAAATTGGGCGAAATATGCGGTATCTCAATGGACCTCTTAATAGGCTTTCGAGGGTGTTTCTTCTCTAACCTAACCTTCCTAACCTTGTACAGCCATATCAGTCTACCTTTGCAAAAACAAAGATGCCTCTCGACGCAAAAGCAAAAAGCATTTGAGGAAAAATTATCATATCTGTAGTCCCTTGCACCCGGAATGGAAGTGAGAGAGAGTGCAGTAGTTGTCTTCGAACATCTCAGACTAAGATTAGGGATGCTACCGTTAGAACTAAATGTGCTAATGACTAATGCATAGTGGATTCATAGTGAGGGTCGCACACTCAATCGGTTATTTATCCCTCTTGAGAGGTAAAAGGCAAGATGAAAGCTTCTGGATGTCTCTTGGTCTAATGCCTCCAAGGCACCTCTTCAGAAGAAAGTCTAGTATGTTCAGATAGGACTGTCTCTCTTATGATGATATTGTCTGGTACACCAATGGGTCTAAGATTGAAGGTGGCACGGGAGCAGGGATATGTGGTGCTACTAAGCTCCCAGCTGACACTCAGTCTGGGAGATAAAGCCACCGACTTGCCGGCTGAAGTCTTTGTCATAAATAGACGTGCTAGGAAAATATTTGCACTTAATGTTCGAAGGAAAATGATAATCACAATGGCTGCCAGTCAGACTACAAAAAAGGTTTTGAACTCAACGACATTTGGTTCCAAACTAGTCTGGAAGACAGCAAATGTTTTCTAAGATATTTTAAAGTCAAACGGATGGTAATACATTGATTTCCTCTGACTTAATACTTAACAGTAGTGTTCGGAGGGGATTCCGGTCTGTGACATGAGGAGGTTTAGTGTGCTAAAGTCTCACACTGACGGGGTTAGGCTTTCGATGCTTCCTCCTCGTTAAAAGAAAAAACAAACATTGATTTCCTGCGCACTGTGGACACAATGGTAATGAAGAAGCAGACAGATTGGCCAAGTAGAAGGCCGCAGTAGGATTCTATGTACCTGAACCGATCATAGGTGACAGCAACATTCATTACAGACAGAATTCATAAATCAGGCAAACCATAAATGATTGAACATAGTGGATCAGCGATGTTTCAAGGTGTTCTTTGCGGTCTGTAAGAAAATTTAAGTACCTCCCATGTTACATATAACCGATTCTTACGGCCTCTTATATGTGAGAATGCGAGTACTAAGCAGGGAACTGACACAGGAAAGCAACTGATACAGGAAAGGAACTGATACACGAAAGTAACTGACACTAGGAAGGGAACTGATACAGGAAAGGAGCTTCTTCTTCTTCTTGACTGGCACGACAGCCTGATTACGAAACTAAGGCCTAGCTACCCGCAACCAGCCGTGTTGTGCGTGCGAATGTTTTTACAAGGTTGGAAGGGACCTACATTTTTATGCCGATTCCGAACAGCTTTTTCATAGGCAATGTTACTCTCAGAGGTTTGCCATTTCCTGCTGAGAGGACAGACGCCGAAAGAAAAATTGTAATTTTTTCTTTTTTTCGGTATTAACGCGACGGAGTATTGAACTCGCGGAGTCTTAACTCGCGGCCCAACGCACTAGCCAGCTGGGCTACGGAGGAACTGATACAGTAAAGGAACTGATACTAAGAAGGGAACTAATACAGGAAAGGAACTGATACTAGGAAGGGAACTGATACAGGAAAGAAACTGATACCAGGAAGAGAACTAATACAGTTAAGGAAGTAATACAGGAAAGGAACTGATACAGCAAAGGAGCTGATACTAGGAAGGGAACTGATACTAGGAAGGGAACTGATACAGGAAAAGAACTGATACTAGGAAGGAAAATGATACAGGAAAGGAACTGATACTAGGAAGGGAACTTATACAGAAAAGCAAATGATACTAGGAAGGTAACTGATACAGTAAAGGAAGTAATACAGGACTGAACTGATACTAGGAAGGTAAATGATACAGGAAAGTAACTGATACTAGGAAGGGAACTGATACTAGGAAGGAAAATGATACAGGAATGGAACTGATACTAGAAAGGGAACTGATACAGTAAAGAAAGTAATACAGGAAATGAACTGATACTAGGAAGGGAACTGATACTAGGAATGAAACTGATACTAGGAAGGGAACTGATACTAGGAATGAAACTGATACTAGGAAGGGAACTGATACAGGAAAAGAACTTATACTAGAAACGGAACTAAGTAAATTTAAAGAGTTATTGGATTAAATGGGAGGATACGAACTAATCCAATAAGGAAAGAGGGATTCGACACAAAAGTTCAGCATAAGATGCAGTGCCTGGGGCAGCTGTTGCTAGACTCCTTTATCTAGTCTCATCTAATCTATGAGGATTGCTACAATCTATGAGGAAGCTACATGCAGAATAACACTGCCACTCAGGCCCTCCAGGAGCCACAATCTGTACTCACTGACAGCCTATACACGATGGACTCGTTCATCTTATAGTCAAAACTAGTACGAAAGTGTAGAGACCTCCTTACGTAGCGAGCTAATCTAAGATGGAAATCTCTAGAATGTCCCTTCCTTGACACCTTTACCCAACCTTACCTAACTTTGCTGTGAGCATCGGAACGAAACGGGAACCATGCAACACTTCCTCTGCGCCTGTTTGAATGTTCCAATAAAACACCTTAATATACTCAGGCATTCCAGTGTTAATAGCCGTTAAGATAGTAAAATGCATCCTTCAAGTATTTGACCCCAAAAGTGCCTCAGGTGACTCATTTATTGCTTCATAAACGAAAATATTTGCAACAATTTTTTTACCCTAACTATAAAAATTGTTGCCTCTTTTGCCATGGAAATTGTTTATATACATATGTATATACTATATATATACATAAATATATATATATAAACGAGTGAATACACTAATAACTTTGTCATAGCTAAGTCAACGCATAAGAAGTTAAGACAACGATTAATTTTACTCACTCTCCACACGATCAAAGCTAATAAATCTCGAAATAGCATATAGAAGCGAGCAAGAACACAAAGACGAAGGACGTAAATAAAATTTGCTTGACAACCGTTGGGCCAAAGCTGAAATTAGACAGCCGGCAGTGGCAACGGCAAAGTGAAACGGCAGCAGGTGCAAGCCACAAATGAGAAGTTACACTTACATCGTGTGAGTGTGTGTGATTCTGTATGAGTGTGTAAGTGAGTAAGTGAGCGAGTGTGTGAGTGAGTGCGAATGTGAGTAATTTCTGCTTCACACAAATTCGGTAATCCGCACAGATCCGCTTGCAATGCGTTGCCAACGAATTTAATAAAACATGGCAACCAGCAGGATTTTCCTGCTCTCAACTCGGCTTTACCCAAAAATAAATTAAATAAAATTTTCCCAAAAAATATAAAAAACTGCTTCCATATGTAATAAGCTTACAAAGCAAACCATGTCGAAGAAGAGTAGCCGAATAAAAAATCTGTTCGAGTGCTTTGTGACCCAGAGAGCAGTCGTCGACACAGAAGGAAGAAAGTAAATAAATGAAAAAAACCGAGAAAGAAATAAAATCTGCCGAGAAAGGCACTGGAGAGTAAACAAAAGCGTCAAGTATGAACACACACACACACACACAAAGCATTAAATGGCAGCGTCCAGGCAACGCCGGCTGCCACGTCGACCAAATTAAAAGCTAATAAAGTTGCTTATCACCAGCAGAGAATCTGAGCAGTAAGCGTTTTTATTTTTGTACCGGCAAAAAATAAAAAAAGCTTCGGCTAGTTGTGAGGGTGTGGTTGTTATAAAATGATAAAGCAAACATACATAAATCACAAAAATCCGGCCAGACAATTGTGCAAAAATACAAAAGGCTGCTTAGTGGACGGACAGATACGGTGAGTGGCCAGAGCACAGCAAAACTAAATACAGGAAAACACAAAAGCAGCCAAAAATACAAAAACAAAAACAACAAATAAATTATGTGCATGATAAATTAAATAAAGGACAGGCCACGCATACACTTAGGTACACACGAACACACACACATACATACGAACTGCAAATAATTGACAAGCAGCGCGAGGTGAGGCGGCAGGAAATGGTTGTACGCAGCTGTGCCTTGAGCGTTTGTTAATTAATGTGCAATTAAATCGAAATTAACGAGCAATTTGTATGGCAGCTTAATTTTTCGCGCGGTCGTCAGTGCCACAATGTGTGAAATTTTGGCGAAAAAAGAACAAAAACAAAACTTGAAAGTGAATTAGATAGATGTGGGTTGGATGTGCTGGATGTGTTTTCAGAGTAATTTGGATTTGGTTTTTAGAAATAATTGAAAAAAATAAACAATATTAAAAAAAACAAATATTTAAAACTTTGGTAGTTTTTGTTGTTTACAAAATTGTCAAACACAATTAAAAAAACTTAGTAGGTGAGCTTAGCGTTGAGTTCTGTAAAAAGTGTTATTCTGGTAATGTTGGGAAGTACAAAAAAAAAACAAAAAAAAAATCAAATATGTATAGTAATACATATATATTTATTTAAATTTTATTTTTGTATTTTTAAATGAATTTTTCATTTATAAAAAGCAACTAAAAACACATAATATGAATTTTTTTTATTTGCATATATTTTATATTTTTTATTATTTCATATTTTTATCATTTCATCATTTCATATTTTCATTTCTCTTTTTAATTTTTTTTATTTATTTTCAATTTCATTTTATTTTATTTTATTTTATTTTATTTTATTTTATTTTATATTATTTTATTTTATTTTATTTTATTTTATTTTATTTTATTTTATTTTATTTTATTTTATTTTATTTTATTTTATTTTATTTTATTTTATTTTATTTTATTTTATTTTATTTTATTTTATTTTATTTTATTTTATTTTATTTTATTTTATTTTCTTTTCTTTTCTTTTCTTTTCTTTTCTTTTCTTTTCTTTTCTTTTCTTTTCTTTTCTTTTCTTTTCTTTTCTTTTCTTTTCTTTTCTTTTCTTTTCTTTTCTTTTCTTTTCTTTTCTTTTCTTTTCTTTTCTTTTCTTTTCTTTTCTTTTCTTTTCTTTTCTTTTCTTTTCTTTTATTTTATTTTATTTTATTTTATTTTATTTTATTTTATTTTATTTTGGTGTATTTTATTTTATTTTATTTTATTTTATTTTATTTTGTTTTATTTTGTTTTATTTTATTTTATTTTATTTTATTTTATTGTATTTTATGTTATTTTATTTTATTTTATTTTATTTTATTTTGTTTTATTTTATTTTGTTTTATTTTATTTTATTTTATTTTATTTTATTTTATTTTATTTTATTTTATTTTATTTTATTTTATTTTATTTTTGTTTATTTTATTTTATTTTCTTTTATTTTATTTTATTTTATTTTATTTTATTTTATTTTATTTTATTTTATTTTATTTTATCTTATTTTAATTTAATTTATTTTATTTTATTTTATTTTATTTTTGTTTATTTTATTTTATTTTATTTTATTTTATTTTATTTTATTTTATTTTATTTTATTTTATTTTATTTTATTTTATTTTATGTTATTTTATTTTATTTTATTTTATTTTATTTTATTTTATTTTATTTTATTTTATTTTATTTTATTTTATTTTATTTTATTTTATTTTAATTTTTTTTATTTTATTTTATTTTATTTTATTTTATTTTATTTTATTTTATTTTATTTTATTTTATTTTATTTTATTTTATTTTATGTTTGTAAATGTAAATAAATATTTACGTTTATATGCACGAAAGCACACATTTTCGCTTGTTTTTAATTTAAATAATTACACATTCCTGCTTTGTTCTAACTTTGTGCGTTTTGTAAGTTTTTCAGATTTGCGCTACACCAGAAAAACAACAAATTACCACATGAACCAAAAGTGTGAGGGCGGCCAAATATTTAATTGCTGCCACAATAACAACAAAAAACAGCGTTTTTGTGAGTGATTAATGTAGAGAACCAGCGCTGTTGGTAAGTGAAACTAAGTGTAAATTAAATTTTCAATTTATCTGCACACAAATATCTACACACACATACATACATAGCCACTCTTGCATTCCTTGACACATGCGGGAAATATGCAAGAAACAAACAGGAATTTTAATTAATTGGCAAAATGTTTGCTAAATTAACTATTTGTGAAAAACCAAACAAACAAAAACAAAAACACCAAAGCAGCGCAAAAATGCACAAAGCATAGTCACACAAAAACAAAAAAACAAAAGAAATGCAATAATAATGACAGCCAAATGCATAGAAGCAGAAAAGCAAGGAACATTATTATTATTACGCACACTCAAGTGCACAGTGCAGTCGGTCTAGGTCGACTGTTGCGTCGGTGCGACGCTAATGCTGTGTCGGTATGTGTGCTGCGGTGCATTGTGAGCGACTGTGCTTAGCACAAAGTAGGCCAAGGACAGTTAATGAAAGCGGAAATGACAATGATGCGCAAAAAATGGCCACTTCAAATCTTACTGTAACGGCACTTGTGCAGCACTGCAAGTGGTTTGTGATTTCTGTGCGATTCATGTAGCATGAGAAGTGAGATTTTAAGTTTTTCTGATTTCGTTTGCGCACTTAAAAATCTTAAAGGTTCAAGTGGAATTGGGAAAATATGAAACTTTCTTTGTGCTTTTTTTATGTGAATACGAGCAGTTGGACAAAAGTGGAGAGAAATCTCAACATTGATGCATATCTCATGATTCATGATTCATGAGTCATGGTTTGCGATACATGGTTCATGATTTATGGTTCATGATTCATGATTTCTGATTCATAATTCATAGTCAATGATTCACGATTGATAAATCGTGTAAGTAAAAGTCTCAAGTAAAAGTTTAATATTTTCATTTCATTAAAATTTAATTAAATCAATAATTAATTACATTTTTCCAGACCAAATCAGTTCAAAATAAAAGCTTAACATTTTCTTGCTTTAATCGCCTTTGGATTTAATACTTCAAAGCCGATATGTGAAAAGCGTTAAGCGTTAATTACACACAGAAAAATTTAAGCGCCCAAAAATTTCATATTCTGTTCAGCAGCTGTCGAAACAATTTCACAAATATTTATTTTATGAAACTCTAAAGTGATTATTTTCAGTAAAAGCTTTTTTGTTGTTAACTTGAAACAAAGCAAAATTTCACTATTGTTGTTGGACGTTCATGGCGAAACGTGAAATATTTCGTTTTATGTAGATTTAGAGCGAATTTTACTGCGGCTGCTGTTGTCGATGCTTGATGCAAACATGTAGGAAACGCACTACAACTTCACACACACACACACACACACATACACACAAACAACACTCAGCCATCATTGCAGCCAATGGTCGATTGTTGCTGTTGTGGCTGTGTTCATGCAAAAGCAGACGTCGAATTTTTCGATAGTAATTAATGACATGGGTTCGCATTCCTCTCTGCCCTCGCATTCGCTTTGCACTCGCCGCTGACCCGTCGACAACTTCCGATGGCGCTTGTAAATAATACGCACGCCGCAATTGCAATTAGCGGCGCTGTCGTTGTCGCTATCGTTTGTTGTACCCAACCATAATCGGCTTCCATTCGATGCGATTCGATTCGATTCGATTTTTGATGGTTTTTGTTTTTTTGTTTTGCGCTGCGATTTTCGTGCAATTATTTTGCCGACAATTTGTGTGTGTTTGTGTGTTTGTATGTGTGTGTGTTTGTGTGTGTGTGTTTCCGTTAGTGTGTGTGTGCGTTTGTGTTGCTGCGACAACTAATTGGCTTCAGCTGTCGGCCGACTGGTCGCTTTGTCGCAGCAACAAATGAATTGGAATTCAATTTGCACTTTGCGCCTTGTCGACTGTCGGGCGCAGTGTCGTGTTTTGGGGTTTTCGATGGTCGTAGCCGTGTAACATGTTGCAACATGTGCAATGCAACAATGCTGTTGCGTTTTTTATTATTGTTGTTGCTGTTGTTGTTGTATTTATTATTAATAATTGATGTTCCTGCTCGTCAGCGTAATGGCGAATTATGACCGGCGAATGGTTGTAATTAATTACCAGTGGTCAGTGTTGCTGTTGCTGGCAGTTTGTGGCAATTAAATTGCTGCCAAAATTGTTGCCGCAAATTTCTAGCATATTTATTAGCCATATGTGTGTGTGTCTGTGTGTGTGTGAGTCAATATGTACTCACTCATTGAAAACACAACTAGCAATGACTGAGCACTTTGAAATGTAGGAAAAACTTAAAAATTTCCACCAAACATAAATTTCAAATATTAACAGCCAATTCAGAGATTTTGTGCGTGTGTGTGTGGATGGAATAGCAGATCACTTGTTGTTAGTTATTTTGGATTATTTTGTTGTTTAAGTGATTATTTGTTATTGCTGTCCTTATTTCTAATAGCATGTTTCAATTTTATTGCGCAATATTGCTAGTTTTGATGGATTTGTTGTGTTATATCATTAATGCTTAGTTGGTAAACATTGGTATTAATATGTGTGAAATTAACACGTTCGTGGTAAGGATTACGAAATTTTATTGGTTTCTGTTATTTGTGTTTGAATGAAATGATGAGCAATATTAATGTCATTGAAATTTGTTGTGGTTTTGAAATGAAAAATTATGTTGGAAATTATTTACTCTTTTTATTGCAATTTAACTGAATTGAAAATTGTTTTCGGCTGATAATTTTGTGATTTATGTAAAAGAAAAATAAGTAATTTATATGTTTGAGAATTTGTATCTTGCACACGATTTATGGTCAGGACCTGTGGAAGAACTTGAACCCAAAAACTTGAACTTTAATAAACCAAATTTCATATCAAACTAATCAACAAACAACAACAATCAACAATCTCGTTAATCTCAAAAAGTTTGATCCATTAGTGGATAAAGACTTTTGTGTAGAGAATTTATGCCTTGAAGATGACTCACAGTCATGATCAGAGAAAGAACTTGAATATGAAGGTTTTGAACCCGAAAACTTGAAACTTTAATGCACCAAATTTCATATCAAACTAATCAACAAAATCTCGTTAATCTCAAAAGGTTTGAGCCCTTAGTGGATAAAGACTTTTGTGTAGAGAATTTATGCCTTGAAGATGACTCACAGTCAGGATCAGAGAAAGAACTTGAATATGAAGAACTTGAACCCGAAAACTTGAAACTTTAATGCACCAAATTTCATATCAAACTAATCAACAAAATCTCGTTAATCTCAAAAACTTTGATCCATTAGTGGATAAAGACTTCTGTGTAGAGAATTTATGCCTTGAAGATGACTCACAGTCAGGATCAGAGAAAGAACTTGAATATGAAGGACTTGAACCCGAAAACTTGAAACTTTAATGCACCAAATTTCATATCAAACTAATCAACAAAATCTCGTTAATCTCAAAAACTTTGAGCCATTAGTGGATAAAGACTTTTGTGCAGAGAATTTATGCTTTGAAGATGACTTACAGTCAGGATCAGAGAAAGAACTTGAATACGAAGAACTTGAAGCTTTAATGAACAGAGAGTCATGATTTTTGTGTAGAGAATTTGTATCGAGAGGACGACTCACAATCAGGATCAGAGAAAGAACTTGAAGCTTTAATGGATAGGGATTTATGATTTTGTATGTTGGGGTTTGTGCCTTGAAGATGACTTACAGTCAGGATCAGAGAATGAACTTGAATTCAAAGAACTTGAAGCTTTCATTGATAGGAACTCACGATTTTGTATGTTGGCGATTTGTGTTTTGACGACGAACCCCATTCATGATCAGAGAAAGAACTTGGGTGCGAAGCACTTGAACCTTTTCTGAATTATTATTTATGCCAAACTAGCAGGGCCTGGCGGCTTTGAACGCAAGTTTAAAGTCAATGGGCACAATAAATCAAGTTTCTCTTAACCCTTTGTTGACTCTGATAGACTTTTCGGAAAAAGACTTGTATAATTATTTCTTTTTTGAAGTGAAGTGCTTTCACAAATTTTGTGCATTTTTGTGAGAGAAACTCCATTAAAACATGTTTTCCCCATACAAATTCTTAACCCATTGTTGACTCCGTCATATTTTTATATTCAAAATTTAGAAAACTAAAAACACGTGTCAAATTTCTTTCGATTTCAAGTGTTTTCAGACATTTTTATGTGTTTGAACACTTTCTTCAAAATTTGTTTAAACTTTTAACCCATTGTTGACCCCTCAAATTTAGAATTTATCAAAAATAGAAAAACATGTTCACAATTATATTCTATTTTAAGTGTTTTCAGAATTAGCTGTGTGTTTTCATACTTTCTCTAAAAAAAAAGTTTAACCCCTCGTTGACCCGTCAGATTTTGAATTCCAAAAAAATGCAAAACACTTGTCCAACTATCTTCGATTTTAGGTGTTTTCACCAATTTAAAAATCAATAGGTCCCTATGTTCATGTTTCTTTATGCAAACCTTAACCTATTGTTGACCCCGTTAAATGTGAATTTTTTGAAAAAAAAAATCAAAAACACTTGTCGAACTATTTCTCATTTGAAATGCTTTCAACATATTTGGGGTAAAAATAAATCATTTTTCTTCATACCAATCCTTAACCCAGTGTTGTCCCCGTCAGATTTTGAGTCTCCAAAAAGAAAACAAAATGTTTTTAATTACAAACTTAAAATTTGATGTTAAATTATTTTTGATTTCAAGTGTTTTCACCCATTTGGAAGACAATAGGCCCATCGGTTCTTATTTCTATATGCAAATCTTTACCTATTTTTGACTTCGTTGAATTTTGATTTTCAAAAAATTGAAAAGGAAGTTTTCCAAAAAATTAAAATTACGTGTTAAATAATTTTTGATTTCAAGTGTTTTCACCGATTTTGAAGACAGTATGCCCATCCGTTCGTATTTCTATATGCAAATCTTAACCCATTGTAGACTTTGTTGATTTTTGATTTTCAAAAAATCGAAAAAAAACTAGTTTTAGTTTTTAAAATAATATTAATTACGTGTAATAAATTACGATGAAACGATGTATACAAAACTTAACCCATTGTTGACTCCCTTAAATTTTGATTTTCAAAAAATTTAAAAATATGTGTCTAAATTTTCCAAAACATGAAAATTACGTGTTCAATTATTTTTGATTTCAAGTGTTTTTACCAATTTTGAAGACAGTAGGCCCATCCGTTCGTATTTCTATATGCAAACCTTAACCCATTGTTGACTTTGTTTTATTTTGTTTTAAAAAAAATTGAAAAAAGGTGTTTTAGTTTTAAAAAAATTTAAATTACGTGTTAATTTAAACAATTTTGAAGACAGTAGGTCCACCGATGAAACGATGTATACACTAACTTAACCCATACAGTAACTTAACCCATTGTTGACTCCCTTAAATTTTGATTTTCGAAAAATTGAAAAAATACGTGTCAACGTTTTTTTAGATTTGGAATATTTTCAGCAAGTTTAAATCACGTTCTTCATACAATACCTTAACCCACGTTTTGCCCTTTTATACCCCGAATTTAAAAAAAAACATCATAGCAGAGGTTCATTTTTTGAAATGTACCTACAGACCAAATTTCTTGTTTGGGCTGGTCAATGATGAATCAGTCAGTTAGTCAGTCAGGACACAGAATTATATGACTGATCACTGACCAATTAACTAAACCCTGAACTAACCAAAGATCATTAAAATCTCGTAAATGTTAAAGAATTTGAAACTTTAGTCAAATTCATGTAAAATTTTAGTCAAATTCATGTAAAACTAATCACAGACCAATTCAATCTGAAGAATTTTCAGTGCATCTGGTTGGAAAAATAAGTGACCTATGACCTAACCGAAGAGAGACAAAAATCCAAGAGTTGATATTTTCTAAGAATTCCGGGCAATTTCTACAAAGTTTTATGCATTCGTTTTAAATATTTGAAGCAAAAATTTTTCTGAAGGCTAAAATTTGCTAACTTTATACAAACGAAAATCCCCACAGCGCAACGGTAAAGTCCCAAACATTAGTGTCACATGTTGTGCTCATTAATACGACAACAACAACAAGCGACACAAGTCGAGTGTCAGGCGATGCCACACACACACAGTGCAAGCGCCAAAATGGTTTTGACACCTTGCGGCTGGACGCGCCACATGCAAAGCTGTGGTCTCGTTCGGTGCTGTCGCCATTTGGCAGCTCTGATCGGCTTATGGCATTTTCCCTCCCTGCCCCACCAGCTGTACGCGACCGCTAATGTGTTTGATAATCCACGCATTTATTTGATGGCAAGTCATTTGCGTAGTCATTTCAGTGTTGATAGTCTGACACCCACTTAACCCCCCAGAACCAACTCTGATGCCCCTCCGACCCATTGCACTGCGCTCACGTCATGACAGTTGATTCTAATGTATTCGATGGTGATTTAACTTTTCGTTTGACGCTGCTCAAGTTTGGGTTAAGTCAAGTTTATTTGCGGCACTAAGCGATGCGATTTTTTGTTTTTCCTTTGAAAATGTTTCCTCATCTGGAAACTGTGTTGAATTCCATCAACTTTCTGCAAGTTCATTCGTTCGCTGTGCACCTGAAACATTTGGCTGGCATAGTTTTTGCAGTCGACTGAAAATAATGCGCCGTGGGGTGAAAGTGCCACCCCGGCAACTGGGGGGTCGAAGCAAAACTCAAAAGTTGCAAGCGTGCAAAAAATGCAAATACAAAGTGCGCCTTTGTAGCGAAGCGAGCGATAACGGATTGGCAGATGGCAGCTGCTAACTGGCTGGAAATTTGCGGATTCTTGTGTGCGGGCACAAGTTTTGTGAAACAAAGCAAAAGTTCAGAGTTCACGAAGCAAGTTTGCAAACGAAAATGGGCACATAATTTCGTGTTGCGGAAGCAGCGTACAACGTGAGCAGATTTGCTGCGCATGGGAGGGAAAAACCTGAAACAGTTATTCAATTGTGCGGAGAAGCGAACGAACGAACGAGCGAACGAGTTGAAAAGTGTAAAATGCTTTTCAAAAGTATTTCAGAATTTTGAATTAAAAATTCAAATTTGATAGATGGGACACACACACACACACACACAAAACTGGCGAGATTGAACCAGCAGTTATGATGGTTGGGAATACAAAAGGCGAGAGAAAGCCACCAGGACACGGAACTTTAGACAGACAAGATGGAGAAAGAGAAGAGAGAAGAGAGAAGAGCCACTTGGGGGAAAACTGAGAAATGAGATTTTTGATGTTTTCTTTCGAAAGAGTGATTGCTGCGTAAATGGAATATTAAACTTTTAAAATATAAAATTATGCTTCAGGTGAACAGCTTTTGTGGTTAGTTGATAAGTGTTATTCTTTGCCAAGTAGAACAATAAGTCAGTCATTTTACTTTTATTCTTTGTTCAGAAGCAGAATAAGTCAGTAGACGTGTAAGTACGAGGAAGCAGTAGCTAAAAATAACTACAGGCTTAGGAGCTGGTAAAGCAGCTACAGACAGTGAAAAAACTTGGAAAAACTCGGTTTTTTCAAGGGTTACTCTTTTAATATAAATTGTTTTCGAATTTCTTGAACATTATTAGAGACTTTCGAACAATTTTTAGGAACCCGGAGAGTTCCAAGTGTAACACAAATAATCTGATTTAGAAGCTACTTAGTTGAAGTTCTTTAGTTGAATGGTATTGAAAACTTCGATTCATCATAAAATTTCCAAGGTTACCAATGGAATTTTAAACTTTTGACCAATTTTTGGGTAACTAAATATAACAATTCTGAGATTACCATTAGACCTTCGGATACTTTTGACCCATTTTTGGGTAACTAAAAAGTTCTACTATACAATTTAGCCATACTTCATAAATTCAGTTTTTCTAGTTTACAGTGTGACCAGTATATATTCATACAAAAACAAAGTAGTTTTTATTGATCAAAACAGTAGTTGGAAAAGTTTAAACGGTTAACAATTATAAATTGAAGTATAAAGATTTGATTTAAAAGACAATTACTCTACAAGTCATGAAATGATTATAAAATGTTTTTTATGTTATCGTTCAACATCAAATTTTTGGACTTTGACATACAATTTTTTGGACTTTCGATAATTTTTTGGATAGCTGAAGAATTATTCTGCACGATGAGTTTTTTATAAAATTGTGAATATAACTCTTTTCAATAACTATACTTTATATTTTTTTGATTTTCCATATTTTTGATTTTCCATGAAAAACTAAAGACTTTCAATCTATTTCTAGGTAGCTGTAAAGTTCTATTACACGATGAGCCTTACTAGTTCTTCTGGATACGAAGATTAAGGCAGTGGAATGATTGTGAAAGGCTCTACTTGTTTTAAAGTTGCTCTTCAACATCAAATTTCTAAGACATCCTGAGGGACACCGGGTACTTTCAAACCATTTGAACCATTTGAAGAGTTTCACTATAGGTTTAGCTATACTATTTGTCTCTGGGTCCTTCAGTTTAGGAGCTACAGGCCGTGCAATAATTGTGAAAAGTTCGACTGTTTTCAAAGTTACTCTCCAACATCAGAATTTTCAAATTTACTTTAGAACAACTGGGATTTTCGACCTATTTTTAGGTAACTGACGAGTTCTACTATAGGATAAGTAAAACTAAATATCTTTGGGTCTTCTAGTTTAGGAGTACAAAAAGGTCCATAATTATAAAAAACTCGACTTTTTCAAAGTTACTCTCCAACATCACAACTTTTAAATTTCCTTTGAAACAACTGGGACTCTTGACCTATTTTTAAGTAGAGTTTTACTCTACTCTACTCTAAGTCAAAGTGTTTATCTCTGGGTCTTCTAGTTTGTGAGTTACAGACAGTTCAATGATGATGAAAAACTTGACATTTTTCAAAGCTACTCTTCAATATCAGCATTTTTCAGATTTTCTTTGGAACAACTGGGACTTTCGACCTATTTTTAGGTAGCTGATGAGTTTTACTATACCATAAGTCAGGTTTATCTCTAGGTCTGTTAGTTTAGGAGCTACAGAAAGTTCAATAAAAATGAAAAACTCGACTTCTTTCAAAGTTACTCTTCAACATCAAATTTTTCAGATTTCCATTAGAACAACTGGGACTTTCGACCCATTTTAAGATAGCTGACAAGTTCATCTTACGATAACTTATATTTTATGTCTCTGATCTTTTAGTTTAGAAGCTATAGGCAGTGAAATGATTGCACAGAGCTCGAAAACCTTTTTTCAAAGTAACTCTTCAACATCAAATTTTTCAGATTTCCTTTGGAACAGCTGGGAATTTCGACCTATTTTTGGGCAGCTGACGAATTCTGCTATACGTCAAGTCATATTTTATGTCTCCAGCTCTTCTAGTTTAGGAGCCACAGACCTTACTGCAAGCCTCTGGCCGTCTTAATTTAGGAGCTACGTGCAATGGAGTGATTGTTCAAAAATTATATATTTTTTCAAATCATCTTTCAATATTAAATGTTTCAGATATTTTGTGGAATGTTGCGGATTTTTTATTTATTTTTGGTTAGTTGAAGAGTTCCACTACTTCTAGTTCTGTCAAACTTTTAGGAGCTATAGGTTGTGGAATGATTATGAAAATTGATACTTCATATATCAGGCTGTTTTTTGTAGTTCTATGACTCTTCTAGGAACCACAAAGCGTGGAATGATTATAAAAATAGATACTTCATATCTTTAGATCTTTTCTTCTAGTTCTCTGACTCTTCTAGGAGCTACAGGAATGAATATGAAACAGGATGCTTCATATCTCTGGCTTTTCTCTTCTGCTTCTCTGATTCTTCTAGGAACAACAAGCGGCGAAATGGTTATAAAAACAGATACAGATAGTCGTGGAATAATTATAAAACAGATACTTCATATATTTAGATCTTTTCTTCTAGATCTCTGACTCTTCTAGGAGCTACAAAGTGTAAAAGACAATGAAAATAGATACTTTATATCTCGAGCTCTTCTATTCTAGTTCTCTGACTCTTCTAGGAGCCATAAGTCGTGGAATGTTTATAAAAACAGATACTTCATATCTTTAGATCTTTTCTTCTAGATCTCTGCCTCTTCTAGGACCTATGAAAAAAGATACTTCTTATCTCAAGCTCATCTCTTTTAGTCCTCTGTCTCTTCTAGGATCTACGAACTGTGGAAAGATTATGAAAATAGATACTTCATATCTCTGGTTTTTCTCTTCTGGTTCTCTGACTTTTCTAGGAGTTACAGACTGTGGAATGATTATGAATTTTTTCTAGATCTCTGACTCTTCTAGGAGCTACGAACTGTGGAATTATTATGAAAATATATACTTCATATCTCGGGATCTTCTATTCTAGTTCTCTGACTCTTCTAGAAGCCATAAGTCGTGGAATGATTATAAAAACAGATACTTCATATCTTGAGATCTTTTCTTCTAGTTCTCTGACTCTTCTAGGATCTATGAAAAAATATACTTCATATCTCTAGTTCATCTCTTCTAGTTCTCTGTCTCGTCTAGGATCTACGAACTGTAGAAAGATTATGAAAATAGATACTTCATATCTCGCGCTCTTCTATTCTAGTTCTCTGACTCTTGTAGGAGCCGTGGAATGATTATGAATAAAGATACTTTTCTTCTACTTCTCTGACACTTCTAGGAGATTCAGGCTTTGGAATGAGTATGAAACAAGATGCTTCATATCTCTAGCTCATCTCTTCTAGTCTCCTGTCTCTTCTAGGATCTACGAACTGTGGAAAGATTATGAAACTATATACTTCATATCTCGCGCTCTTCTGTTCTAGTTCTCTGACTCTTCTAGGAGCTATAGAACATGGAATGACTATGAAATAAGATGATTCATATCTCTGGCTTTTCTCTTTTGGTCCTCTGACTCTTCTAGGAGCTACGAACTGTAGAATAATTGTAAAAAAAGATACATCAAATCTCTGGCTCTTCTGTTTTATTCCTCTGACTCTTTTAGAAGCCAAAGGCTGTGAATGATCACAAAAACTGTTTTGGTTTCAATGTTAAAGTTCAATATAAACTTTTGCGAAATTCCTGTGAGATATTGAGGACTGTTGATCCATTTTTCATTCCATTTTTTGGAAGATGTCCGAGAGAGATTGAGTAGCAAAAACTGCTCTCGACAAACCTTGCACTCTATAGGAGAAATAAGAGACAAAAGATGAAGACGAAGAACAAGAACAAGAACAAGAAAAAACTATGACAAAGAACCAGAAAATAAGAAAATAGTTAAGAAAAAGGGACAAGAAGAACTAGAACGCGAAAGAGCAGCTCTTTCTAATTTTTAGGCTGCGGGAACTTGAACGTTTCGCTAAACCACCAATCGCTAAGGAGCGTTTAGCAAAAATTGATTTATTTTGTTTATACTGAAAAATATCTGGGTTCACTTTTGAAGTAGACTTGGAAATTTCTAAATCTTTCTAAAGCTTTGTAATTTTAAATCGTTGTTTGAGCGAAGTAGCAGCAACTGTACGCAATTGTACTCATTCGACATTCATTAGTTTCATTTTTGTAATTTAAGACTTTTTTTTTTATTCTAACAGAACATCAGTGATTGATGTAAGTAGAAAGTATTCAACTTTTAATATCCCAAATTAAATCCCCTCGCTTTCCTGTTAGTATTTAGTTGAGAGCTTAACACGTATAACACTCACACATAGTTGTCTGTCTTGTCTTCAATTTCATACATCAAAACTTTGCCCAGCCGCTGCTAAACCTGACCCACTTTCATAACAAGAACAACAACAACAAGAATGTACAATTTTGCAATTTCATATTTGTGCCCGACATGCCATAATCAAACTGACAACTCACTCGGGATACAACTTTGATTCCCAATGCGTTTTGACTTTTTACCAACGAAACACTAAGTCGAATTGACAGACTAAAATATTTCACCTGCTCGCTGTGTTGAAAATTTACAGAACCTGTTTTGCAAACATGAATTCTCATAAATAAAATCAATGTTTCGTTTTATTATTTGTTTTGATGCCAAAAAAAAACAACTCAAAGCTCAATGCCATTTCTTGATTAATGCGAAAGTTGCCAGCCGACATTAATTCAACACACGCCCAGAATATTTATTTGTAATATGAAATGTGAATATGAAACGGAAGGGCAACACGACTCGTTGCACACCTGCTGACAGCTGAAGCGTTGTAAATGCGTTCATGTTGTTGTTGTAAAATATAGCACACAAAAACTATGCACTATGCATGAGCCGTGGTCCCCTGACACACACACACACACACAGACACACCGAAGTCAAGAGTGAAATTCGCTGAAATATGAACTCAACAGGCCACTTTGCATAATTTATCCACTTGTAGCGTTTTTCGAGCCGCTTGAAACAAATTCAAGCCGAGCGTTGATGCTGCGGGCGAGCACTACTCGACGTTGGCGGAAGAGGCAGTGGCGCAATTCATATTTGACGACGAGCAGTCAACAACATTTGCAATGCTGCTGACGTCGTCATGAAAATTTTGTTTGCCAACGCAATGTTACCTCATCGTGCAATTTTAGTATGGGCGTAATTTTACTCAAAAAGTGTGCGATAATATATATTTGTTGTAATTTTCATAAAGTTAACGCTGAAGCTGAAAAATTACATTTAAACGTGACGATTTGTGGATGCAAAAGTAGGTTTGACGAATGCTTTGCGAAAACCATGTACGTGTTGACATAGAGTTGAGTGAAATTGTAGAACATTTTTAGATACAAATTTTGTCATTTTGAAGTATAGAAAATTAACTAAAATTTTCTTTTGGAGAAATGGACACGGAGAAAAAATCATTCAGGTAATGAGGCTCAACTAATTTGAAGAGTTTTGAAGCGTTTAAAATTGATGCATCATTTTGAATTGAATGGATGATTATGGAACACTCGACTAATTAACAATGGAGTTACTTAACCCTTTCAGTGACAATGTCCAATATATGGGACGACAGCCCATACAATTCATACAGCGGGCTGTTATTTTCATGTCGGAAAGGGTTAAAATCGAGAGAGACCAGTCCAAGTGAAGGCCGCAGAATCACCCAACGATGAGGCAGACCTGGAAACTTGCCAGTCAAAGAGTTATATTCATAGGGCAATCAAGTTTCTGTACCTTAATCTGGTGTTACTGAGGTCCTGACTGGTCTACAACAACAACAACAACAACAAGAAAAACAACCAAGCAGAAATCCATAGTTTCTATTATAGAGCAGTGATGAGGGAATAAGGGACACACGGAGCGTATGAGTGATACCTACCTTCACGCACAACGAAATGCGTCAATCATACGCCGTGTTGGACATGCGGCTCTTTTGTGCAGTGCGGGTTTTTAAAAGTTTTTTTATTGATGCATCATCTCGACTACTTAACAATGGAGAATGAGCTACTCGGAACTCGAGTTTTCAGATAACCGGCTTAAAGAGATCCAGAGTCTCTGAGAAACTTGATGTTAAGGGCCGCCAATACTCGCAAGTCAAAGAGTAATCAAGTCTTTGTACCTTCATCTGGTGTTGCTAAGACCCTGTTTGGTCTATGCGCCGATCAGTGTAACCTAACCTAACTTGAGATGAAGTACTGGAACTTGAGTTGTCGTACAACGTTCGCTTCATAGAAGTGTTGGACTGGCTAAAGAAGATGCAGAGTCTTTGGGAAACTTGGTGTCAAAAGTCGCCAAGTGAAGACCACAAAAACACCCAACGATGAGATTGACCAGATCTAATTAAAGTAGTTGCGATCCTGCCCACTTATTACCCAAGAAAAAGAGAAGCAAAAGCTATATAAATATTTTAGAAATTTTTACAGTCACATCGAACATTCACTTTAAATTTTAGTTAGAATTTTTTAGGATTTTCGAATTTTGTTTTCTCCAAAAACTTGCGCAGCAGTTTTCCTCTGCTGATTTATGCCTTCAACTGTCCAAAACAAATGTGCCAATCTTCTCTTAAAATTCGCACACAATCAACATCATTGCTCTGCCAGCTGATTGAAGAAGATGCGACAAATTTTGCTGATTTGAATAAATATTCTCCATTTGCAAGTCCAAGAGACACATTAAGTAAAACGTGCAGCTCAAGTCAAAGTTTTAAACAATTGATTTATGGCATTTTGGCACATTTGGCTAGAAAATTTATCTTCTCTTTTGCTTTTGCAGCCAAGAGAATTGTTTGTTTCATTTTGCCGGCGGCCACACTTGAAAAATCTTCCAATTGCTGTGACCCAAAGGCACAGCAGCCACAGCCAAGCGGCAGCTAAATAATGTCTCTTCCAGCAAATACCATAAATATTTATCCCCTATACAGCAAAGCAGCACTGAACGCTCATAATTAATGGCTGCGCAGAAATATAAATGAGCATCTCAATCACAATTACGTTGCGATATCTATCGACACGCGCTGACGTATATAAATTTTTCGCTTCCTTTGCATTCAACAGTCTCAGTGCTAAACTTAGCCAACAGCGCTAACTGCAAATCAACATAAATTTTGCAATTTGAGCTCATTTTAGCGCAAACAATTTAATTGCAAATAGCAACAAACACTTTTGTGGTTGCAGTAGCAATAAAAATGTACAAAAAAAGGAAACCACAATGATAGTAGTACACAAGTGAGGCAAAACAATGCTGCGGCGCATAGGGGCCACCGGAAGCGGAAACTAATAATGAATGTTTGCGCCATCAATTCGCTGAAATGAAAACAAATTAAAAGCGTTCCAATGGACGCTGAAGGACACAGGCTGCACATATGCAAGCAAAAACACACAAGCAACACAAACAACAACAACAACAACAAAGCAGCAACCCATAATTGCTACTATGGTGCAGTAATCAGGGAATGGGGGCACACGGTGCGTATGAGTGATGTGCCCGTTCGAACACAGCGAAACGCGTCAATCATACGCCGCGTTGAACTTGTTGCTGTTGTGTGGAGCGAATGCTAATAAAAACGAAAATTGCAGTCGGGTCAGCAACGAGTGAACGAGACAACAACATGAGGTCATGAGTGCATGTTTAGCTGCGCATTGGGAGCAGTGAAGGGCAGAGTGTGTATGGCAATTTTAATTTGTTGGCTGCACATTTTCGGCGTAATTTCGTTTTATTGGCTTCATGCCATGTTTTAATATTTCCTTTTTTAATTTTGCCTTTTGATGAGCAAATTTTTTATCGAAACGCAATGCAAGTTAATGAACGTCAGGCCAAAGCTAAAGTTTTGCAATCACAGCAACAATTATAGCTGCAACAGCAATGATGCGCATAAATTCCAGCGAGAAATGTTTTATTGCAGAAACAACAACATAATAGTAGTAAATCGACAACAGACAACGATGAGTGCATAGAACTTTGACGCTGTTGTGGTTTGGAATTTTCATTAGGCAAAGTTTGTTGCTGACCAGCGGGCGCATGAAATATTTGTGGACGTGTGAAATGTGCACAGCAATAAAAATTGGCAAACAAAAGTATCAAAGATGTATGTGTGTGTGTATTTTTGTGCTCTTTGTCTGTGTAGGAGTAATCAAATAATTAAGTAACAATGCTGCTCGTAATGAGAAAAATTAACTATCAGCTGTTGTGTGCTGAAAATGTTGGTTGCGCCCATAAGATGGTATTTTTTTTCTGTATATGTGTATGTGTGTGTATGTGGGTGTGTTTTTGCGCGTGTGTGAGTGCATGGTCATATAATTTAGTATCTGCAAATTGAGTTCCAAATGAGCAATGTGGGAATTTTGAGGCAGCATGAACGTGGGGAATCTGGGAGATATGGGGACAATTGAAAAGAGAAGACCACGCCCCTTATTTAAGGCCCTTCATACCTTACCAGTTTAAGAATAGATCCATGGAAAGATTTTATACCAAATTTGTATGTTTTTTGACTTATAATACCGTTGTAACTGAATATTATAGATTCGAGTTTGGTGGACGGTGCCACGCCCCTTTTTTTAATTTTCACCCCATTTTTCCACTTGAAAGACACATCTGAGTAGAAAAATAGCGCTAATTTTCATTGATATGTGACTTACAGTTCCAAGACTATGAGCCACTTTGAGTCACAAAAACAGTGCCACGCCCCTTTTTCAACAGTAATGCATTTTTAGCAGTGGAACAATATATTCATGGATTTCTGCCAGACTTTTAGTTCCAATTTGTTTCAATATTAGACATTTTAGTTGTATGAGCAGTGCCACGCCCCTTTGTCCCATGCCAAACCAATTTTTCCACTAGAAAACGCATCTAAGTAGAAAGTTAGGGCCGAGTGTTATAGATTTGCGACTAACAGTTCCAAAATTATGACTCAATTTGGGTTACATAAACAGTGCCACGCCCCTTTTTTAACAGTCATGCATTTTTGGCAGTCGAACCAAAGATCCCTGGGATGTTGGTGTACCAAATTTCAATGCTATCCCACTTATAGTTCTGATGTTATTCCATATTATACAATTAAGTTGTATAGACAGTGCCACGCCCCTTTGTCCAATGCCAAACCCAGTTTTTAACTCGAAATGCGTATCTAAGTAGAAAGTTAGTACCGAGTATTATAGATTTTCGACTTACAGTTTTAAAGTTATGGTCCAAATTGGTCCACAAAGAGTGCCACGCCCCTTTGTCCAATGTCAAACCCAGTTCCCCACTCTAAAGGCGCATCTAAATAGAAAGTTAGTACCGAGTGTTATAGATTTGCGACTTACAGTTCCAAAGTTATGGGCCAATTTGGGTCCAAAAAGTGTGCCACGCCCCTTTTTCAACACCCATAAAGTTTTTCCAGTGGAACAATAGATTAATGGGACGTTGGTATAGCAAATTTCAATGCTGTCAGACTTACAGTTCCAATTTAATTCAATATTATAAGTTTTATTTGTATGGACAGTGCCACGCCCCTTTGTTCATACACAACAAAAGTTATGCAGAAACCTTTCACTGAACATTTCACTCAATGTGTCAAAATTTTAAAACATTTGGTCGAGTAGTTTCCGAGTCCATAATGGACAAACAGACAGTCAGAGACACAATCATTAATTTTCATGGATACATTTTAATTTTTTTTTTTATATTTTATTTTCCGCTTCTCTGCCAACACAAAATTTTTCCAGAACATAAACACATGTCCCATAAACCAATGAAAGTGCTATAATTTCCACTCAAACAGAAACCAGCGCATTCACAACTGCAGCTAATTTCCAACCAAATATCTTCTACCTTCATCTCCCTGTATCTTTTCTCTTCATATCTCTTTATCTTCCCACCACATCTGCCTTTATCTCTGTCTCATTTTGCGCCACGCTTTTATTTGAACGGCACATACTGCTGCCGTCAAAATGGCAAATTTGTTCCCCTTTCCAGTGGCTAAGCACAACTTTACGCCAAGAAGTATGCTTGAATTTTTTTTTTACTTTTCCTGTACTCGTATCTGCGCTGAGCTGACACCTTGCCGTGTGGCATGTGCGGCATGCCACACACGAGCAATTTTCAGCGCATAAAATGAGAAATCGCTCATTAGCTGAGATTGCATCGCAATTCACACAAAAATATGTAAATGGCTTTAAGCTCGACGCTACTTGGTGCTGGACGTGTGGCAGCCAAATCCGTGCTGTCTTCTACGCTCGGCTGATGTTGGTGTTGATGTTAGTGCCGCTTGACACACACACACACAGACACGTGGTTATCTCGAGTTTATTAATGTGTGTTGGTATGTGTTTACTTTCAAATTTGTGTCGGTGTTGTCCGTTCAGCACTTTGCCAGCAGCAACCATAACCAACTTGTATCTTATGTTGTTCGCTTGTTTGCTTAGTTGAAGGTGTTGTGGTTTGGTGCCTGTGCGGTATCGTTGTGTGTGCAAATATTGCCGCATATACACCACGAATGGGCGCATAAATATATACAAACAAATATCCATTTGTATGGTGAAACAACACACAAATGTGTTGGCAAGCAAACGAAGCGACTGCAAAACAAACCAACAAGCAAACAAACAACAGCAAACGGTGAGCAAAATCTGCTACAGCTTCACCGCAAACTCTGTGAGGGATTATTAAACCGAACTAGCAGCAGTTTTAGTAATTATTGTTGTTGTTATTATGATTGTTGTTTGTGCCTTTTGTTGCATGCACTGCAGTGTTGTATGTGATTGTTCGATGTACATTTCATATGCAAAATTTAATACAAACTCCCCATCGTGGTTGCTTTGCTTTCTCCGTCTTCCAGCATTACATTCCCTCTTTCCCTCTGTGCTCTGTTGCAGTCATATTTCTGTGTTGCATTCTTGAACAATCGCTGTTTTGATTATTTTTCCGTGTACCTTAAACTTTCGAATATATGTGAGTAGGAATCGGTTGTTTATTTGCTGCACGTAGCAGCTAAACGAACGCGCTTGAAATACCGAAAACGCTTTATCGCCCTCGGGATGCTTTAAGCGTTTCTTTATGTGGCTGTGGTGTGTGTAGGGATTTATGGATTTTATTGAAACTATTAAACCGCTGCCTGAAACGTGCTGGATTACGTTTTCTGTTAAGTAAGTTGAGTGTTTGAATTCAGAGAATTTATAATACCGAACATAAGAGTAAGAAAGGATTCTGGAAAATATTCGTTGGTTACATTGATTCAGACTCGAAAATTATTGAATGAAGAAGAGAGAGAAGGAGTTTTCCGGAGATTATCGTAGATTTCCCTTAAAGAAGTAGTCTAATCGTTTATTCGAGACTGATTGCACACCGCGTGAGCAATGGTTTTCCGAGACTATAAAACAGTAATGTGCAATTATCAGTTATTCTGAGTAAACTAGTCGTGGAAATAAAATTTTTCTGGAACTAATGAAATCTGTAAAGTAAAAATTTTGGCATTGGTTTTTTTGTGTACAATATAAAGAAAAGTAAAGATTCGCTCCTGGGGACCGTGTTCGAAAAAAATCGTCGTCTCGAATGGGTTAAGCAGTCCGAAAGTTGTCAGTAGACTGAAATAAATTAATAAAAGTCTCATAGACTGCAAAAAAAATTAATCAATCAATCATTTAAGTGTATTTTTTGCGAATAACACATTCGACTGTCTTGATGACTAGTCTTCAATATTCTTCAAGATTACTTCTGTAAATAGAGCTTCAATTATTGACCTATAGACCATTTTAGACTTGGACCTTCTCAGATTCAATTCCTATCTTCGATATTCTTTGAAGTTATAGGACTGCAATTGTTGGCCTATAGATCGGCTACGAAAAACTGTCTGAGTTCAATACTTAACTTCGATATTTTTCAAAGTTAGTTCTGTGAGTAGGGATACATTTGTTGACCTAAAGACCTTCTGTGTTCAATTCTTATCTTCGATATTCTTAAAAGTTATCTCTGTTAGTAGGACTGGAATTGTTCGCCTATAGATTGGCTACAAAAGACTTTCTGATTTCAATACTTAACTTTGATATTCTTCAAAGTTATTTCTGTGAGTAGAGCATCATTTATTGACCTATAGACCATGTCCGAAAGAGTTTTGAGATTCTGTTACTATCTTAGATATTCATCGATGTTTTTTTGTGAGTAGGGCTTGAATTGTTAGCGTATAGATTAACTCTGAAAGACTTTATGGGTTCAAAATTCATTTTTGATATTCTTAGAAATTGTCTCTGTTAGTAGAATAATCTGTCTATAGACCAATTCTAAAATACTATATTATTTAGACGTTTAGACGATGTTATTTTTGTGAGTAGGGTTGGATTGCTAGTCTATAGACCAACTGTAAAAGACTTTAAAGGTTCAATGCATATATATATTTTCTTCAATGTTGTCTCTGTAGAGCTTTGCAGAATAGGGCTAGCATTTTTAGTCTATAAATTAACTCTGAAAGACTTTATGGGTTGAATATTTACTTTTGATATTCTTAAAAATTTAAATGCTTGAATTTTTGATCTATAGATCAATTCTTAAAGACTTTCAGGACTTAGAGCGATAGACTGAAATAAGTTCTTCTCATTCAATCAAGTAAAACAGTTATGTATTTGGATTACATTGGGTAAGAGATGAGTTAGAAATAGAGAAACTTATGTTCAAAGTACAGCCAAATGGATCCAATTCAGAATGAGAATGGAAAAATTCTGTAAAAGATGATTTAAAAACCGTGAAACAAGTTCAAAGAACAATCCTACCAAGAGATGAGATCAGTGAGAGAAGAATTAACGAGTACAAAGGACAACCAAATTGATGCAAATATGAGAAATTTCACAAAGAGATGAATTAGGAACCAAAGAACCAGTTCAAAGAAAAGTCAAATTGATGGAAATATGACAACATTTAGGGAGGAATGAATTAAGAATCGATGAACAAGTTCAAAGAACATTCTTCGGTATAGGACCAATAGATAAAATCAGTGAGAGATAAGATAGATAAGATCAGCCGAGGAAATGGTTCAAAGAACAGTCAAGTTGATCCAAATATGAGCAAATTCAGAAAGAGATGAATTAAGAACCGAGTTCATAGAAGCGTCCTCGGTATAGGACCAAGAGATAAGATCAGTGAGAAAAAAATTAACGAGTCCAAAGATCAACCAAACTCATCCAAATATGAGAAAATTTCGAAAGAGATGAATTTAATAACCAAATTACCGGTTCAAAGAACAGTCAAATTGATCAAAATAAGACAACATTCAAAGATGAATTGTTGAATAAGTTCAAAGAAGAGTCAAGTTGATTCAAATATGAGAAAATTCAGAAAGAGGTGAACTAAGAACTAAGAAAAGAGTGCTCGGTATAGGACCAAGAGATGAGATCAGTGAGACAACCAAATTGATGCAAATGTGAGAAAATTCAGAAAGAAATCAATTAAGAACCACTGAACTCACTGATCTTACTCGTATCTATTGGTCCTATACCGAGGACTGTTCTTTGAATTTTTTCATAGATTCTTAATTTATTCTTTGACTGTTCTTTGACTGTTCTTTGAGCTGGTTCTTTGGTTCTTATTTCATATCTTTCTGAATTTTCTCATATTTGCATCAAATTGATCGAAATAAGACAACATTCAGAGATGAATTGATGAATAAGTTCAAAGAACGGTCAAGTTGATTCAAATATGAGAAAATTCAGAAAGAGGTGAACTAAGAACTAAGAAAAGAGTCCTCGGTATAGGACCAAGAGATGAGATCAGTGAGACAACCAAATTGATGCAAATATGAGAAAATTCAGAAAGAAATCAATTAAGAGCCAAAGCAGAAAGAAACTACAAAGGAATGAATAAAGAATCGAAGAGCAAAGAACACTGAAGTTGATCCAAATATTAGAAATTTCAGAAACGAATTCAAAGAAGAGTCCTCGGTATAGGACCAAGAGATGAGATCAGTGAGAGAAAAATTAACGAGTTCAAAGGACAACCAAATTGATCCAAATGAGTCAAACTTCAGAAAGAGATGAATTAAGAACGATGGAATGATTTCAAAAAACAGTCAAATTGATCGAAATATGACAAAATTCAGAAAAAGATCAATTTAGAACCAAGGAACGAGTTCACAAAACAGTCCTCGAAATAAAACTCACCTGCTAGGAGATGAATTAGGAACTGAGGAACGAGTTCAAAAAACAGTATTCGGTATAGGACGAAGAGATCAGATCAGTAGAAGAAGAAGAAGAAGAAGAAGACGAAGAAGAAGAAGAAGAAGAAGAAGAAGAAGAAGAAGAAGAACTACGAACCGAGAAATGAGTTCAAAGAAGAGCCAAAGGTATCCAAATATCGAAAAATTCAGAGAAAAATGAATTAAAATGGACAAAACACCTCGAAGAAAAGTCAGTTAAGAACTGAAAAATAAGAAACTGAAAAATTCAGTGAATTAAGAACAGCACGTTCTGCTAGAACGTGAACTTGACTGACAAGTTAAGCTAACCTTAAGGGGTTTTATTTCTAAAGAAGAACTATAACCCAAGCAAAAAATATGAAAAATTTTCACTATACCATAAAAAGTCTAAATTTACCAGACATCAAATATTGATATATCAGAGTATATCTGATTAAAAACACCTTTCAAAATCTGCTCATATCGCATAGCTAGAGATCCAACCAATCAACACCAAGAACATTTTATACTTTGTAACCTTTCACACGTTCTGAAGCCTTTGTTTTGAATCGGGTGTAGGATAAGTGGTTGCTTTCTGGTTACTGAACACTGAACTGTCAGGACTTATCACACATTACAAGTATTATTTGTATTACTTAGAAAGAGACAGACAGATAAGAGCACATATGCATATACCAGGCGAAGTTACAAACAGACAGACCATAAACAGAACATAAATATTCCCATTAAGCTTAAAGCACTCGCGCAAAATAGAAAATTAAATAAATACATTTAGACGCCCATAAGCTACCAAGCTACCATTAATACTGTTATATATCCTATAACTTTTTATTTGGTGTAATAAATCTCTTCTCTTCTTAAATCTCTTTCTTTTCCTTTGATGCCTCATTGCTGTCTACTGGCAATTTGTTAGATTTGGTTTCTTCTTTCATTATCAACTCATTGCTCTACATTCTTTTGCATTATGATTCACTTCATATCGTTCAAAAGCATTATTCAGGCGAATATTTTCTTGAGAGATTTAAGTTACTTGTGCTCGAGAAAACAAAGTAGTTGTTATCATTTTCTATTCCATATTTTTTTTCATTTCGTTTTTCTTTGCATTGAGCAACATTTCACTTGTTCATCTAAAGTTTAATCATAAGAAACACTGGCAAGTTGAACAAAGAAGCATCACTGCATAAATGTGCAGTCGATCATAAATCAAAGACACAACAATGCATGAAAGCATTAACGCTGACGGCACATTAAAAGTTGAGTTTCGGTTATGGGCGCAAAAGTTGCTGAACTTTTGCCAAATAATATAAAATTGTGGAAATTGTAGCAATTTTGGTATTCTTTGATAGAATGGATTTATATATCTATGTATGAAAAAAAATTATAAAAATCACATACTCGTCTCTATGAAACCAGCAACAGCGGCAGCGGTTCCTAATTTGGGTTATTTTAATATTATTGATTATGCAAAATGAGCGCCGAAAAGTATGTGTTATCGATTTATAAGTCACATTAGCGCAAGTTGACCTATGCATACAATTTTGTGGTATAATTTTAGGAGCTTCTAGAGTAGAAGTGGTCTCCATTGCAAAACTGTGTACTTAAAAATAAATTGAAAATAAAATAAACTTAAATTAAAGTAAAAAAAATAAAATAAATTAAAATAAAAAAATTAAAAAATTCAAAAAATGAAATAAAACATATAAATTAATTCAAAAATTAAATAAAATAGGTTAAAATAAAATAAAATAATATAAGCCAAAAAATAAAATAAAATAAAATAAAATAAAATAAAATAAAATAAAATAAAATAAAATAAAATAAAATAAAATAAAATAAATTAAAATAAAATAAAATAAAATAAAATAAAATAAAATAAAATAAAATAAAATAAAATAAAATAAAATAAAATAAAATAAAATAAATAAAATAAACTAAAATAAAATAAAATAAAATAAAATAAAATAAAATAAAATAAAATAAAATAAAGTAAAATAAAATAAAATAAAATAAAATAAAATAAAATAAAATAAAATAAAATAAAATAAAATAAAATAAAATAAAATAAAATAAAATAAAATAAAATAAAATAAAATAAAATAAAATGAAATGAAATGAAATGAAATGAAATGAAATGAAATGAAATAAAACAAAATAAAATAAAAAATTAAATTAAATACAATAAAATAAAATAAAATAAAATAAAATATAATAAAACAAAGTAAAATAAAATAAAGTAAAATAAAATAAAATAAAATAAAATAAAATAAAATAAAATAAAATAAAACAAAATAATATAAAATATAATAAAATACAAAATAAAATAAAGTAAAATAAAATTAATAGAAAATAAAAAAATAAAATAAATTTTAAATAAACAAGAAAGTTGAGCGTTTTTTTTTAATCTTGAATGAAAATGCTAGTATTTTATTTGAAAACAATTTCACATTTCAAGGAAAATGAGTTTGTTTATCGTCTTAAGTAAATTACAATTCAAACATTTAAATCGAGTGCAAAAGTATCCTAATCTGCTGCAAATTTTGCTCAAGTTTTTGCCACGAAATAAACTTTGCAAATATTTATGCTAATAACTGCGACTTGATATCAGTTGTAGCGCTCGTGCAGGTCACATAGACCTGACCGCTTTACGCTTCGAAGCCACTTACGAAATTTGGCAAACGGTAAAAGTTTTGTGCGGGCGCTTATCATCAGCTGGCCGAACTTTTGTATCTTTGAAAATTGTTGCCATCGCTTGCATACACGAATGTGTGAGAGAGACGAAAGAAATGTACAGTTAAGTGAATGCAAACAGCAGACAACAGAAGCTACCGAAATAAACTGTGAAGTGAAAGTTGGAATTTCACGCAAACAGCAATGAAAGTGCCGAAAAAAAACTTTGCCTAGAAATGCTGGGAACTGGCATTTCTACTAACAGTCAGCAAACAAATCACACAAAGCAACACAAACCGAAAGCTAGTTGAAATTTATTAAAATCCGCGTCAGCATAAATTAAGCTGATGCATGAATTCAAATTCCAATTTGGCACTATTTACCAAAACACACACACACACACACATACAGGGAAGACGCGATGTTTTTTGTGCGCACAGTTTTTCGGCGGAGGGGTTAATGCAGCGGTAAATTTTGCATCACAAAATCCACTTTAATTGAATTGTTTTACTGGCAAACATGAAATTTTAATGCGTTTCGGGAAATTTTCGTGGAGCACGCACGCAGACAAGACAAGACAAGACAAGACATGCCTGTGGCACGTCGGTGTGCAATAAATATGGAATAATCATTTTTCAGTGCCGCGCTTGAAGGTTAGGCCATATTTTCTCTGAGAGCTGGAAGGTGTGCGGCATGTAGTCTGTGGTCTGCGGAAGTGTGGCGTAGGTATAAATTAAAATGTAAAATCCCTAAGTAGTGAGCAAACATTTATTATTTACCAAACGCTTAGAGTTGGAAGATGAATGGACTTGAGAATGTCGGTGTGGTGGATAAGATTGAAATGGCAGTAATTGTTTTCATATACAGTCGAGTTATTTAGATGCTAAAATAATGCTTAAATGTGTAGAAATTACGCTCCTAAAGTGAGCAGTAAAGAAAAAAAGGGGAGTGGTTGATTGAGCCAAGAAACGAGCCTATGAAAGGAGGTTTCTCAAGCACTCAAGACTAGTAGTCGATTGTACTTGAAACGTAGTGGAAGTAGAGTTTTTGGGAACTAATCATGGTCAGCACTTTTGCTGGTCACAAGAATCTTAAACTAATGATGCAATTACCCGTTATAGGACAAGAAACTATCCAATTAAAGGACACCTGACTGCTTTCCGCTTTGAAGTAAAAGGTAAGCAATCAACTTCAACTTTTTACCAGATATGACGCTGTGTGTTGTTTTCTGTTCCAAAAAAATTAACCACTGAAAGGTCACATAATTGCTTTCCTCATCGTTGCTGTTGTTTTCTGTTCCAAAAAAATTATATTACTGATCCGGTTACACGTTTTAGCACAAGAAACTAACACACACATAATTGCTTTCCTCATCGAAGCAAAATGTTATCAATCAACCTAACCTAAAATTAACGATCCGATTACCCGTTATAGGACAAGAAACCTAATGAAAGGACACCTGTTTTCCGTTTTTGAGCAAACTGTAATGAACCAACTTCACCAAATTTAAGAGATATGACGCCGTGTGTTGTCTTTCTGTCCCAGAAAACTAAAATCCGAAAAACTGATCCGGATACCCGTTATAGGGCAAGAAATGAACCAATGAAAGGTCACATGATTGCTTTCCTCATCGGAACCAAATGTAATCAATCGCCAGATTTGACGGCGTGTGTTGTATTTCTATTCAACGAAACTAAAACTAACGATCCGATTACCCGTTATAGGACAAGAAACCGTCCAATGAAAGGACACCTGACTACTTTCCACTTTGAAGCAAAATATTTATTTTACCAAATTTATCTCCAGATATGACGCCGTGTGTTGTCTTTCTGTTCCAAAAAAGTAAAATTACCGATCCGTATACCTGTGGTAGGTCAAGAAATCAACCAATGAAAGAACACCTGATTGCTTTCCTCATCAAAGTAAAATATAATCAATCAACCTCACCGTATTCTCCAGATTCAACAGCGTTTAACGTTTTTCTGTTTCTTAAAACCAAAAATACCAATCCAACTACACGATTTGGGTGGACTGATATATAAAACAAAGAAAACATTTCGATGAGAAAGCTAAATGCTGTTTTGAAAATCGAAGTATTCACTAAACATCATTGAGCGCCATTAGATCGCTTTGTTCTAATTTCATACACAACGTTTCGAAGGGAATGAAAAAGAAAGTGAGATAAGCTGGAAGATACAAGATATAAGTAAACCTTCGCAAAATCTTTTTTCTATGAGCTACTTAGCCTAAGAAGATCTTGTGGAGTCTATATCTATACAGAGAGATTCAAGTTGAAAGACAGAGTAGGCTTTGGTATTTACTCAGAAGAACCTAAATTTAGTTCTTCCATTCAATTTTCGCTTACTGGATCACTGCAGGGTTTTCTGTTTAGCTTTAGCTTCAGATTGGTTAAGGTTTCATAGGAAATCAATTTGAAATACTAATGGTTTTCAATAGTCAATCCAGTCCTGACAACATCGAAGCCTATTGCTGGCTGCAGAAAATCTCCAGAGGTAGCTTTTTTTAAGAACCAGCACACAGGGAATCCCCTATTAATGTAAAACATTGCTTTGGTTGTGGAAGAAGCGCCTAAAAGACAGGGTTCTGAGTAAGGAAGTTATGAAGTTAGATTAAAAGTTAAGAGACAAGGTTCTGAGTAAGGAAGTTATGAAGTTAGATTAAAAGTTGGGAGTCAGAGTTCTGAATAAAGAAACCTGAAGTCTTTTATGACCTTAGGTGCTGTGGAAAATCTTCATACGAAGAACATTTCACTTATAATATAAGATTCTAGAACATACGAAATTCTTAGGGACATGTAGGGTAGCTAAGTTCACATTCATCAGAGTACTTCTAAAGAAATTGGTCAAGATGTGGTTTACACTTGAATTTTCTATTCTGTTCTCTAAGCTTTTTACATATAAAAGCTAATTAGAAGGAACTAACTTGGACCTTGTCCCAAGCCATAATCAAAATATTACAATAAAACTTTAGATGAGCTTATTGTGAGAAAAATTTGATTGATTTTAAATCTTTATGGTCTTAGAGCACTTTTCTTAATAAAGATAGATCAACTAAGACCATCATTGGTCTTTTTTAATGAGTCAGTGTGAAAGAAGAAAATATACAGCTACACAGGCCACCAGCGATGCCTGTAAGAGAAAGCGGGGATTAGCAAAAATCAGTGCTCCAAACCGATCTTAGCGAAGTGCCCAACCATTCTGCTCTTACCTCCTTTACACAATAGATGGGGCTATGAGCGGTAGTTCAAAATATCAGAGGCGTGCTTCTTCAACGACGGTAGATGGCAGCCCGTTCACCTGGGTAGAAAAACAACCGATTAACGTAACCAACACATGGCAATGTTCTTAGGAGACCCTTATTCGAATTAGAGGAGTGAACAAGAAATAAAAAGGGGCCTAGCTAATAGGAGACTGTTCAAAGTTTATTTAGCTTTGTGAGGAGCTCAAATTGATTTTTTTTAACAATGGGATACAACTGCGAGTTTTTTTGGCATCACAATGGGTTTCTATGATCGAGGTGAGCTCTCCCCGAGCAGAATTTTCCATCTCGCTGTGTACCAAGAAGCTTTCAAACGTAATCGAATTTTTTGTGTTTAGTTTTTAGTACTAAGAACCAAGAAAGGAAATGATAGATTTCCTGTAGTAGGACTAAAGTTGCTAGGCTAAAAAGGTAGAAAATAGATATACATGTTTCATCCTTCAATTTACATAAGTACGAGTCCTTTACAGCCGCCGTAGCTCAGCAGGTTAGTGCGTTGGGCCGCGGGTCAAATGCGATGCTCGAATACATGTTCAAGACTCTATTGCGTTAACATCGAAAAAAAGAAAAACAACAATTTTTCGGCGGCTGTCCTCTCAGCAGGAAATGGCAAACTTCTGAGAGTAAAATTGCCTATGGAAAAGCTTCCAACTCGCCGTTCGGAATCGGCATAAAACTGTAGGTCCCTTCCAACCTTGAAAAACATCCGTGTTGTGCGAATGAACCCACAACACGGAACATTTAGTCTCGTAATCGGGCTGTCGTGCCAGTCAAGAAGAAGATGAGTCCTTTACAATGGACTGGAACTAATGATTTCCGTTTACGTCTTTCAAACGTATCCCAACTTTATGTTTAGTTTAGTGGGTTAGTTTCATGGGTTGAGAGATCACTGGTGAAACAGGAAGAGGTCTTATTATCCAACCAAGAAATTAGCCTAAGAAAGGAAACCTATCAAAGTGTAGTGGGACTAGAGTTGCCAGGCTAAAAAGATGGAAGTAGAGATATGGCTCCTTCTTAAAGAAAGTATAAGATTTGATATCATAGAAGCAGAGATCATATCAAAAAACCTAACCTTACTTAATTTTTATGCTGATCTGGGTAACTTCTAAACCAAAAAATTGCTCATTGAGCCAAAAATATTTGGTTTGTGTCAAAAAATAAACAGCTACCTATTTGGTCACATCTTACTAAAGTTGAAGCCATTTGAAATAATAATAAACTGTTGTTAATTTAATTAAATTAACTAATTAATTTGGGTTGTTTTGTGCAGAGACTGTCAGCTGTTACATTCAGAAATTTTTTAAAACTCTTCACACAAACATCTCTCCACTCTTACACATGCATACAGACACATAAAAAGTAGCTAAATATGTCATGAGTGTTTGACACTCAGGGCATATTGCACTCAATACGAAACATATTCCTGCGATGTGTGTGTGTGTGTGAGGAGGTGGTGTGTCAAAAGTTACAAACTTTTCCAACACAACACACTTTGCTCTTAAAAAAACAACCAGCAACTCAAGTTACAATTTAAAAATAGCTTCTAATGAGTCGCGTGTGGCGTAACTTTTTCTTTGGCCCCATTCAGTTGGCAACAATTTACCGAATAAAGCTTAAAACACTCACACACACATATGCACATATGTCTATAAGATCAAAAGTATACTAAATATGTAAACATTGAAATTTAATCCCAATGTCATTTACTCTCACTTTTTTTGCTGCTCGAAAGAACACAAATAAAAAACAATCAAACGACTGAAGAAATTCTAAGAATGCTCGACTGCATTGTTGTGTGCTCAGAAAAAGTTGTGCCGCAAGTGACAATGTGCCGTTTGAGCAGCAGTTGAAAGCCTTTAAATGAGTGTCAACAAGATTTAGAAGGCTTCAAGCATGATTTAATCTCATTGCCAGCAAAGCCGAAAATCCAAAGCAATATGAAACGCAATTTTGACGCAAGTCAAAAACAGTGAAAGGAAACACATTCAAGACTGAGACTTGTCGCATTTCAATGTAACGCAAACGCGGAATTCTAAAGTGTGTCTTGAAAGTCTTGAAAGTGTTGTTGCAGCTAATGCTGAAAGCGGCTCATGCCACATGCCACATGCCACACGCTTATCGCAAAGGCTTCAGTGCGCGTGGTTTATTTTTTTTGATGGCAGCTACCCAGAAAAAGGGATCAGCCGGTATGTGCACAGTATGTCACTGTGTGTGTGCGGGTGACTGACAGATTGAGGCCCATGATGTGGTGAGCTGGCACAAAACTTTGTCAGACCCTTTTTTTTTCTTCATGTACTTTTAATGATGACGCGCACAATTTGGCCCTTGTCTTTGCTGAAATTTTTATGTTTATTTGACAATAGAGCAATTTTTTTATTTTATTTTCGGATTTGGCTTTCGTTGGAATTGGTTTTATATTTACCTGTTTTTTTGTTGCCATCTAACTGCAAACATTAAAAAATTCCTAAAAGAGGCATTTCGAAAAAAGGGAAAATAATTGCAAAATAAACGACTGGTGATAGCACAAAAAGCGAAGCGACAACAGCAAAATGTCAACGCAATTTTAAAAAGCGTACAAAGCCGCAAAAAAGGTTTAGCTGATTTCTTTCATTGATAAAAATTATAGTCGATTTAAAGCGTCAACAAGGCAGAAAGGTCAAAGCAATTGTTGGCAAATCAAAGTGAAACGAAGGTGCGCACGATTGAGGCGCTTGAGGTGAGGTCTTGCAGGGACCCTGTTTGGTTCCTAGTGATACCAGTGGGAGTTCCTTAGTGTTGTGAACGGACTTAAAATATCTTAGATACGTTAGAGATGATTGAGTTAGGTTAGGTAAGCTGGCTCGTAACGCACAACCCATGTTGGGTACCTAGTGATACCAGTTAGGTTAGGTTATGGAAGCTGCTTTTGTTAAAGATACACTCGAAGGCCTTAGAGGCCCATGGTTAGATTAGGTTGCGGTGGCTGCCTCTATAAGAGACACACTCGGAGGCCTGAAAGACCCATTGTGATACCACACATTTCACCCGTTTTTTGAACTGTGTATGCAACACTGTTTTGCCAACATATGTTACAGCACACATTTCAAGCGGATGGGGAAAGGGGGGAAGGGACCTACAGTTTAACGCCGAATCCGAACGGCAATTGGCAGTTTTTCGTTCACACTTGGAGGTTCTGCCATTGTCTGCCAAGAGCGCACTTGTACGATTCTTGTAATTCTCATTCCCTTCATGTGGATAGCGATAGAAGTAGACGAGTTTTTCACCAACCCGAGCCAGGAATCGAACCTGGGGCCTTTGGTATGAGAGGCCAGCGCGCTACCCGCTGGACTTTCGAGGCCCATTGTGATACCACATATTTCACCGATTTCTTGAAATGCAACACTGTTTTTTTTTTCAATATAGGTTAGAACACACATTTCAAGTGAATGGAGGAAATGAGGAAGAAGACCTACAACTTAACGCCGAAACGGAACAGCGGTTGGCACACTTTCACACTTGAGCGATTCTTTTAATTCTCATCTGCTTCATGTGGATAGCAATAGAAGTGGATGGGACCAGACGTAGCTAGGATTCGAACCTGGGGTCTCTGGTATGAGAAGCCAGCGCGCTACTCACTGGACTATCGAGGCGGAGTTCGAGTGATGTTTCGAGTGGACATAAAAGTGATCAATGAGAATGGGGCGAAGCTAAACAACGATTTAATTTCTTTCTTGGAGACCCCAACTAAACCAGGGAAGAAAGGAGAGTCCCACATGTGAGTAAGGTGGAGTCTTGAGATAGTCCAACTGAAGTAACGAATGCGGTTCAAGGCCAGGTTGAGTAGGGAAGCCTTTGTACTGCACATACCACACATTTACTTGAAGGCAAAAATGACTCATTGTGAATCCCTTCTTAAATAATTTTGGAGCTAACCAACAGCCTCAATCGGCGACTTACTTACGAGGGCAGTCCGATAAGTACTTAGCCCCACCGCCCGATGGTGCCACTATCGTAAGAGAAATTTACTATCGTGTAGTACATCTTCGTAGACGGCTACTGTCAAAATTTCAGCCATATTGGATTTGTAGTTTTGTTTTGACCGCGTGTGGAAACGAAAGTGTCCGCGGATTTTAGAAAAATGGAAAAAATAACAATATCGGTCGGTGATTCGATTCTTGTTTTTTGAAGGGAAATCGCGCAACGAAATCAAAGAGCGCTTGGATGCTGTGTACGGTGACTCTCCTTCAATGGCGACCGTCAAAAATTGGTTTTTGATGAGCCACGCCCAGGTGCCCCAAAAACGGCTACCACGGAGGATATCGTGACAAATGTCCACGCTTTCGTAATGGCAGACCGCCGATTGAAGGTGCGCGAGATAGCTGAGACAGTCGGCATCTCAAAAGACCGCGTGGGCCATATCCTGTACGAAATATTGGGTATTAAAAAGCTGTCAGCTCGATGGATGCTGCATTTGCTCACTCCGGACAACAAGCGCATCCGTGAGACCACTTCAGAGCAGTGTTTGACACTGTTTAACCCTTTCGTGCACATAAGAGTTACAGCTATGGTACGGGGAAACTGTTTACAGTTCATAGGGTCCTGAGCCGCGCTGAATCCGAATCCGAGGTCGGATTTTGGAAATTCAAGATGGCGGATCCAATATGGCGGACGGTAAAGTCAAAAATTCGAGATTTTAAAAAACCAAACCAAAACCAACCACAAACTGTTCTTGGTATTTTTTCGATATCTCTCTCGGTTTTTGAGTAAAAAATTCATAAACATTAGAACATCATCAGTTTCTTACTCATGTGGTTGCAACGCCTATGTGCACGAACGGAATAGACGGCAGATAGGGCTGCGATATTTTCAAAGTCGAATTTTTGACTTTACCGTCCGCCATATTGGATCCGCCATCTTGAATTTCCAAAATCTGACCTCGGATTCGGATTCAGCGCGGCTCAGGACCCTATGAACTGTAAACAGTTTCCCCGTACCATAGCTGTAACTCTTATGTGCACGAAAGGGTTAAGCGCAATCCGAAGGAGTTTCTGCGTCGTTTCGTGACCGTCGACGAAACATGGATTCACTGATACACACCAGAGACCAAGGAACAGTCGAAACAGTGGACTTTGCCCGGCGAATGTGCTTCGAAGAAGGCAAAGACTGTCCCATCGGCCGGAAAGGTTATGGCCACCGTTTTCTGGGATTCACAAGGTGTGATCTATATCGACTACCTGGAGAAGGACAAAACGGTCACAGGGCTCTACTATGCCGATTCGATGCCGAATTGCAGAAAAAACGGCCCCATTTGGCGAAGAAAAAAGTGCTCTTCCACCATGACAACGCACCAGCTCACACCTCCACCGTATTCTCCAGATTTGACTCCGTGTGACTTCTTTTTGTTTCCAAACTTGAAAAAGTCACTCGCCGGGCAGAAATGTGAGTCGAATGAGGAGGTTAGCGACGCCACGGAGGCCTCCAGAAAACGTATTTTTCAGACGGGTTAAAGAAGTTGGATCATCGCTGGGTCAAGTGTATCGAGTTGAAAGGCGACTACGTTGAGAAATAAATCGCCACTTTTTCAAAATTTTCGTTTTTCTTTTGTAGGCTAAGTACTTATCGGACCACCTTCGTAGACTTGCCAAACAATTCTTAAAAAACTACATATAGGTCTGGAACTCCAGAATCTTGACACCTCTATGGACCACTACTTGGTCTATGTGAGACCCCCGTGGGTCAGCCAACCTAACCTAACCTAACAGTCCCAATCCGTGGCAAGCCAGTTCGATTTCTTAATAAAGGAGAGAAAATCCCAGACTTCAGGTCCGTCAGAAATCTTGACCCCCGGATACAAAGTCGACATTCCTGCAGTGCCGAACAGTGGCGTAGGAAATGTTTTACAGTTTCAACTTCTTCTTCATATCTGCAGCTTCTTTAGACATCACTGGACAACTGGTCAAATTTGATTTGATTTTATTTGCATTTTTTACATTCATTAGACTCAGTGAAGCGCCCAGCCTTTGTGCTTCTGACGCAAATAAACAACCGTTTTCAAAACATACGTCAAACGGAAAGAAACAGCAACAAATTTTTGCCATTCAACCTCTGTCAGAGGTGTTGCAAACTTTTCTTGTTGTTTTAGTTGAAAACTTTGATTATTACACATTAATTAAATATGCCATGAAGAATGACCTTAAAACAAAGCAACAACAAAACAATACTGTCGGCAGTAATAAAACAAACAATATGTTGCTTATAAAAATTACTCAAGCGGATTTGTAGCCTTCGAACAAGTCAAAGTTATTTGAACCACAGACGAAATTAAGCTGAAAGGAGATGAGGGGGGAACTTATGCAGAGGGAAAAGAATGCAGATTGTAAGCATTTAAGTTGGGTGTAGTTGTTGTAGTTGGTACAAATAACTTGACACGTTTAATGTACACAAATGTTCGTTTCTGCGTGTGTGTGTGTGTGTGTATGTTGTGTCTTTTAGTAGACCCCAGGCAGCCACTAGAACCACAAATAGTAGTTTCTTGTAGTAGTTTCATTTTAAAATGATTATCACACACCCAAAACACACCAACTTAGAGGCTGTCTTGTAGCATACATTTAGGCGCTCGCGCTTTAAAGCATCGCATAGAGGGTCTCTCTCTCCATAAGAAGAAGTTTCGGTATTTTTTGCCCATTTCGAATCTGAATTGTTCACACAAAACGCAAAACAATAACAAAATCATCATCAACAACAACAACACCAAAAAAATACTGTAAATGACAGTAGAAGTTTTCCGTGTCGCTGTTGAAATAATAAAATGCGGCGCATAAGTAGCGGCATCAGTTACAGACACTGCTGACATGAATATGAAGTATTTGTGTGCATGTGTGCGTGGCCTACAGACAGTACTGTTTTATTATTGTATTTTCTACACAATTTCATTTACCTTAAATCCGCAATTTGCTGCACAGTCAAGCACGAAGCAGTGTCGGCCCACTGCCCAGCAAAGACAACAACAAAGCGCCATAAGAATCATGGCTGTGATTATGTTGTGTCACATGACAACAACAACACCAACCACCACCACCACCACTAACCACACAAAAGCAACTGCACAACAAGGACAGCAAAACGAAAAATGTCCAAGTTGCAAGTGACAAATTTGACTTTCTTTGTTTTTGCACTGTTTCGTTCGTTCAGATTTGTTCATTTCTATTCTTTAGTTGACTGTGCGATAGCGCACACAACATGTAACCGTCGCGCCAAGGACTTTAAGAATGCTAGTTTTCTTCCTTTTCGAGTAGATTTGCCGATATGGAAAAATCCATAAGCGCCATTTTTAGATTTGTTTTTTGCTCTCTTTTCATGCCACTCACACATTGAAATGATTTGCTTTGAGTGTGCATGAGTGTGTGTGGGTCTTTGCTTGGTTGTCACATTGGCTATTTGTTGGTTTGTCAAATTGGGGGAATTGCGCGCACATTGAACGCAAAACTTGCATTATTGATTCTACATATTTGCCAATCAAATGAAAATAACACTATTCAACTTTTATAGATTTGAGTTATTTTAGTCTGAGATTTTAAAATATTTAATCTAAATAAATAAATATTGGATAGCTTTCATCATCATCTGTATATTTGTATAAGTGCAATCAAGTTATGCTAGATGGCGTTAGAAAAACAAGATTTCATACTAAGGAAACTTCTCAGACAATTTTGTGATTGCGTCATTCAGTTTTGTTTGAGTGAGTCTCAAAGATGGAAACCAACAAAAAGACAATATGCCATATTTTGCAGTTTTATTTCAATTGGATTACGATGACGGCTTTAGAAAGATACGATTTTGTACTAGGAAACTTCTCAGACAATTTTCTGATTGCTTGACTCAGTTTTGTTTGAGTGAGTCTCAAAAATGGATACCAGCAAAGAGAGAATATGAAATATTTTGCAGTTTTCTTTCAATTGGATTACACTAAGATTAAGATTTCGTACAAAGGAAACTTTTCAGACAATTTTGTGATTGTTTCTTTCAGTTTTGTTTGAGTGAATCTCAAAGATGGATACCAACAAAATACGTGCAAATATGCCATATTGTGCAGTTTTCTTTCAATTGGAGTAGATGATGGCTTCAGAAAGTTAAGATTTCGTACTAAGAAAATTTTTCAGACAGTTTTGTTTGAGTGAATCTCAAAAATGAATACCAGCAAAGAGAGAATATGCCATAGTTTGTAGATTTCTTTCAATTGGATTATACTAGATGGCATTAGAAAGATAAGATTTCGAACTAAGGATACTTTTCAGACAATTTTGTGATTGATTCATTCAGTTTTGTTCGAGTGCATCTCAAAGATGGACGCCAGTTCTAAGTGATGGGGACGCCAACTATTGCTGCCTAACAAAGAAGACGCCTTCGATTGGTGAAAGTTGGAGGTGTATAGCACAGAGGGGAGTTGTCTGCTATAATGCGATAGAGAGACACGATTTTATATTAAAGAAAACTTTTCAGACAGTTGTGTGATTGCTTGGCTCATACATAAAAAATGGACACCAGCAAAGAGAGAATATGCCACATTTTGCAGTTTTTCTTGAATAGAGACAAAAACTCAAACCAAGTGTCTGGAAAATGTTTATGGTTCTTCCACAGTCAATCATACGAAATTTTGAAAGGACAATTGCCGAAAATGTCTCTAAAATCATAAATATGGTAGAGTCCGATCGGTTTCGATTATTTGGGAGTTGAACGTTACACAAAAAACCGTTGGGAATCACTTGAATGAGGATGGATACAAAAAGGTTTTCGATGTTTGAATGCCATATGAGTTCATGAACAGAATTTCCAATTGCGAATCTCTGCTGTATCCCAACAAAATCGACTCATTCGAAAAGTGGATCACTTTCGACAACGTCTGGTGAAAACGGTTCTGATTGAATTGAGTAAAATTGAACTGGCGCAAACGGTGGCCAAGCCAGGATTGATGGTCAGGAAGGCTGGGTATTTGATGGGATTGATAGGGAATTATCTACTATGAGTTGTTCCTCTATGGCCAAACTTTTAATTTGAATCTATACTATCAACAATTGAACCCTCTTGAAGAAAGCAATCGCCCAGAACCAGATTTATGTTCCTTCAGGACATCGGCAGACCACACTAAACCATAGAAAAAAATTGCCTTGTTTGAATTGCAAACGGTGACCAAGGCTAGAAGGTTTTGCTTTATGTTATGTAATATTAATGATTTGGTTTGCTGATAGTGCAATTTAGCAAAACAAATAAACAAATTTCAATTAGGCAGCAACAGTTACATCAAGCCGCCCTGTTGCATGCAAAAATTTGCATAAATTGTAAAACTTATTAACTGAATTGATAAAAAGCCAACAACTATTAAGCGCGCAAAATGCATAATACATGTGAAATATGCAGCATATGCAGTTGGTGCATTTGTTGTTGTTGTTTTTGTCGCTGTCATATAAATATACATGTTAAACGCCACAAAGTATGCAAATATTTTGGCAAGCATCAAATGTGTTTGCATAAATATTAATCAACTTGTTTGTTTTGTATTTTGTTTGTTTGTGTTTGTTTGTTTGTTGATTGATATTCGGTAGTGAATGAAAAAGGCACATCAGATGTTGATGGCATAGTAAATATTTGAATGACAAAATAATGCAACGAAATAGTGAAAACAAAAAGTTGATATTTAAAGAATTAAATTTCAATTTATATATGACACAAACCTATATAAATATTATTTTCTTTGTTATAAGCTGGGTAAATATTTTTAAAAGCAAACAATTAATATTATACAAATTTTCAAATTAAATAAGACAAAAACCTAGATAAATATATATTTTTTTTATGTCATAATTAAGCTTGGCAAATATTTGCAGTTGATTAATTTTTAGACTTTTTTGAGGCGGTTGTAAAGCTTTATCAATGAAAAGACGATTTAAAAAGATATGATTCTTTCCTGCTAATTAAAACTCTGAAATAAAACAAAATGTTCGTTACATATTTTATTTACTTTGTTTTTACTTTTTTTGGTACAATCCAGCGATATAAACTACGCCTGTGTTGGCCAGTAGAACTAAGTTTCGTAACAAGAGGCTAATTTTCTATTCTCAAATTCCATTTTCGATGATATCGTTTCATAGTAGGGGCAATGACTTTTGCTTTTTTTTTTTTGGCACAATCCAGCGATACGAACAATGCCTGTGTTAGCCAGTAGAACTAAGTTTCCTAACAAAAGACTCCTTTTTTATTCTCACATTGAATTTTCGATGCTTACTCTTAATTTTACTTCGAGTCACACACAAAAATAAATCAACTTGCTTCAAAATAAATTTTTTGTTATATAGTTTATTTACTTTAATAAAAACCTAATCGTTTTATAGTGGGAGGAATGATTTTTGCTTTTATTTAAGCACAATTCAGTGATACGAACTACGCCTCTGTTGGCCAGTAGAACTAAGTTTCCTAACAAAAGACTCCTTTTCTATTCCCACATTGAGTTTTCGATGACGATTTGACGATTTACGATGAAGTAATTTCGATTCCTGCACAAAAATAAATCAACTTGTTTGAAACTAAATTTTTTGTTATAAATTTTATTTACTTTAATAAAAAATTAATCGCTTCATGGCACAATCAAGTGATACGAACTACACCTGTATTGACCAGAAGAACTAAGTTTCCTAACAAAAGATTCCCACATTGAATTTTCGATGATGATTTGATGATTTACGATGAAGTGACTTCGATTCACACACAAAATTAAATCAACTTTCTCTAAATTAAATTTTTTCTTATATATTTTATTTACTTTAATAAAAACTTAATCGTTTCAGAGAAGGAGGAATGATTTTTGCCAAATAAGAAATACCAAAAAAAACATTTATTTGACAGCTGCAAACATATCTGGGGACTTTTGAATAAACAAAGCCTGTACAAATATTGAAGAAAATTGGGTTTGTGTTTTGTTTTTGCAAATCCAATGGGCAATGACTGAGTGCATACAAACACACACACACACACAAAGCCGTGCATGTTGCTTACTATGTCTGCAAATGTGTGCATGTAAATATGTATTTTTTGCTGTCGAATGTTGCTGCCAAAAGACACTTGAAGTTATTTACATTTATTGCATTTCATTGTTTGATTGTTTGTGGATATAAATTTGCTGTTACTGTCGTTATTGTTGTTGTTGTTGTTGCTGGCAATGTTTTTTCGTTTCGTGTGTTTGTTACTGCGTTTGTTATTTAGACACAAATACGCGTTGCTTGTTGTCGCTGTTTGTTTAGTTGTTTTTTGTTTGTTGTTGACATTCGTCGCTCGTCAATGGCAGCGTGAGTGACGTGACAGCGATGAGTGTGTGGAGACATAAACTAACACAACAATACACCAACACAAGCACATATTTACATATGTGCTCAATCACTCGCTCTGAGTGAACGAGCACACATACATCGAAATACGCAAATATATCCTCCATGGCACAATAAACAAGGTAGTGGCAGGAAGGAGCGAAAAAATTCACGTGTATTTTGTTAGTGTTTTTGTTCGGTTCATTGTCAAATCGGACGGACGGTTCTCTTGCCAACAGTATTGCCAGCATCGAATAGACCACTTGGTCTATTCGAGAACGTAAAAATACACCAATTAACAACAAAAGTACATAGCTTCTTTGTTTTAATATGTTGTTTTACAATTAGGGGCAAAAGTGCTAAGTGCTAGTTCGCCGATTTTGCGTTAATTCATAAAAGTTAACGAAAATTGGAAAAATAATATCCTTTCGTCATTGCAAACATGCTTAAAATTTCACAGAAAAAGAGTTGAGTGGCCATGCTGTTCGCCGAATGTAAACAAAGCAGACAAAAATTTCTGACAACCTACCGAACTCTGACGAGAAAAAAATAAAATTCGCTCCTTCCTGCCACTACCTTGTTTATTGTGCCATGATATCCTCCGTTTGTCTATATTTACGATGACTTTTATACGAAGCACACGTCGACATGAAAAGACGGCAGCATAATAGATAAAGTAAACGCGTGGTGGCAGCCAGTGTGACCAGAGACTTAAAAAGAAACTACTAATTTGTTCTAAGAAAAATAGACAAAGCTTCATCTAGACTTCATCTAGAAATAATAAATAATAAAAAAATAAAATAAAATAAAATAAAATAAAATAAAATAAAATAAAATAAAATAAATTAAAATAAAACAAAATAAAATAAAATAAATTAAAATAAATTAAAATAAATTAAAATAAATTAAAATAAAATAAAATAAAATAAAATAAAATAAAATAAATTAAAATAAAATAAAATAAAATAAAATAAAATAAAATAAAATAAAATAAAATAAAATAAAATAAAATGAACTAAAACAAAACAAAATAAAATAAAGTAAAATAAAATAAAATAAAATAAAATAAAATAAAATAAAATAAAATAAAATAAAATAAAATAAAATAAAATAAAGTAAAATAAAATAAAATAAAATAAAATAAAATAAAATAAAATAAAATAAAATAAATAATTATAATAAAAATAAAAAAAAAAAAATAATTCATTCAAATCGAAAAATAATTGTTCACATAATTTTAATTTTAATTTTAATGTTTCCTTATAATGTCGGTCGTTTATCTCTGCTGCACCAAATATGTTTGAATTTTTTACGTAAAGTTAATTTTCAATGGGAGAAAAAATTGCTAGAACTCTTGAAAAAGCTGCTTGTTTGAAAACCAACAGAGGCCAGAAAACAGCTCCGAATATAGACTCTGACTTTCAACTGATAGTAAGCACCAACTGGTCACACTGGTGACAACTTTAACGACAGGCCACACATCCAATAACCATGAAACACCAAACAAGAGGACAAAACAGTCGAATTGTAAAAAACAAAAGCACAAAAATGTTAATAAAATCGCTACAAGTGCATTGAAGTTGAAGCGAGTCGGAGAAGAGATGGGAAAAGTTGGCCATAAAACAAATGCGTATCACTGTTGGCCGCCGAAAAATATGCCACAAATAAAGCAGCACTAATTTAAGTATGAAAACTGTACCACGAAGTGGAGTGAAATGGAAAGGGGAGCAACAAAGTCAACAACAGCGGCAGGAAATGGTTGCACGTGGCCTTCGTTTTCGTTGCGCATTTTTGGTTCATATGTACTAAGCATGGTGGAAGGGGGAGAGGTGCGATCCAGGGCTGAACTATTGAGTGGTCACCATGTGCGTGGTGTGTTTGTGTGTTCATATGCCATTGTTGTTGTTGTGTACCTGCACGTATGTATAGTTCCTACTTGAAAGTCTTCGCTCGACATGCCTAAAAGTATGCACTAAAAATGAGTGGCACGCACATAACGGCACATAAGTGCGAGCGTGAGGCTTTGTTGTGCTAACTGTGGTGATTGGGGCGTGGCAGCATAACACAAAAGCAAGAACTTGAGGTAAAATATCAATTTCATACACAAAGAAAACCCAAGTACAAAAAAAAATAAATAAATTATTTAATAAAAAAAATGGCAAAAGTGTAGTGTGGGCGCTTCATGGAGTGTAACACACACACACTCATATATGTGTGAGCCACTAATGCAATACATATAGTAACTGGCAAATGGTTGATATTAGAAGAGGGAGAAGAAGAAGAAGCAGTTCAAGCATCAAAGCAACAGCAAATTTGTGACCATATGCCAAACAATTCACGTCTGCGGCGTGCAGCTCAATTCAATTTGTATGCCACACCATACGAACAAACAAACATAAAAATATATATACAGACAAACTTGAATGTGTTTGTTTTGATACTTGAATATACTTACATATATATTTATGTGTGTGTACGCAGGTGTCTTACTGCTGCTTTGCATTTGATGTGGTGGCTACTTGTACATCCGTGTGTGTGTGTGTGTGAATGCTAGTGTTTTTGTTTGTGAGTGTGGCGCGCGCAACTGAAATTGAAATGTTCAAGCACAGAAAAAATTGAAAAACAACAACAACAAAAATAACAACAAACACAAAACAAAAGTGAAAAACTTTGCTAACGCGTTACAATTGCCAAATTTTAAATAAAACAAAAAAACAAAAAATAAGAAACATATAAAAAACGAAATTCAAAATTGCTGCCAACACCAATGCTGCGCCGCAACCCATCAAAAGTTCCCAAAAAATAATAAAAAAAAATAATAAAAAAAAATTCAAATAAAACATTCGCCAAGTTTCAACAACACAAAAAAAATGCTGCATAATTTTTCATTTTAAATCGTCGCTCGCTCCCTGCACATGCTTCAAGTTTTCTTATTTATATATTTTTTTAATTTTTTACTATTTTTACATTTTTCTTTGGCGCTTTTGAGCTGCTGTTGGTTTGTTTAATTTTCCTCAAGTCCAACCAACACGAGAACTGTGACTGCCAGCACTCGTTGTATTTGTAATACAGTGAGTTGTTGCATAAATGCAGAACGAGCTTAAAGAAAAAGGAAGTGAAATAAGCAGCGAAACCAAAGCGACGAAGCGGAACTGTTGGTTGTGTTGATTTTAAGTCTCACGAAAGAACCGAAGCGCACGCAAGGGGTCAGCGCATTCTTTATGCGTAATGCGTTTACTTTGGTTTTATTATATTTGACGCCTCTGTTGTTGGTTTGAAATTGAAACTGTCATCCTTGCACACACACACACACCCACACACTTACATTTATATATATTTAGCTCTGCATTTAGAACGCTTCCGTTTGAAAATCTTTGCTTGTTGCTAGGTGCCAACAAGTCGTATGACTTTATTTGAATTTGTCCTGACAAACGACTGACTGCTGACTGTTGTCTGTTTGTTTGTGTTTGTTGTTTTTTGATTGTTTGACATTTTGTTGCTTTTCGAATGTATAAAATAAGTACTTGCAAAGCGTTTTTAAAGCTGTTTGTAAACAGCACAAATCGGGCGTTTCATGAGTGCACTTGCACTCAGCTGAGCTATTTGACAAACACTCATCGTTCATGGCATTGCTGCTTGATTTTATTCTCTACTTGATTGATATGTATATGGCTTCTTTGATGGGTTGAACTTTGGCGCCTTAAAGTATGCTTCTTGCTTGTGTTTAACGTTTTGCATTAGAGATAAGCAAACTTATTTGTAAGCAAACTTAGTTGTTGAGAAGTAAAGTTTAGTTAGTGTTTTCTATACGAATTTGAGTAAGTTGAATAAGTTTGAATGTATGGAATTAAATTAGAATTAATTTAGTAGATTCAATTTATTCCTCATGAATTCAATATTTTATGTTTGTCATGCGGTGCAAGAGAGAAGTACTAAATTTTTATTATCTTAAACTAATAAAGTTAGAAAGACAAAATTCGAAGATGTGGTAGTGTAGACTAAAGTGGATTTAGTGTTGTATGGAGATTCGTAATAATGGGTTCTCGATGCTCCGCAACCTCTCATTTTATGCGGTTTGGTGAAAAAGTGCATGAGCCAAAAAATTTTGGGGCTAAAGTGGAGCTAAATGGCGTCTCATCGAGGTCAAAGTTCACAAAGTAGCTGGGTTATTCGACAAATTGCTCTACAGCTGGTCAGAAGTTGCTCTTAGAGGGTTAAAATCTATGACCGACCCCTCTAGTTTTCCTTACTGAACATTTCTTTCAAACATACTCATCCCCTATCTCCAACACTTAATGGAGCTCCCAAACAAAATGGTAGTTTTTATAAAATAGACTCCCATTGCTCCCAGGTTGCCCCCAGATGTATCAAATATATGGCCGATACCCATGTATTTTCTCTTCCGAATGTTTCTTCCAAACATACCTACCCGGTAACTGCAAGTCTTAAGGGGGCTGCCATACAAAACTGGCCATTTTCTATGCCATTAAGTCCCCAGTTGCAAATGTAGTAGTTCCGTATCTCGGAAACTACTGAACCGATTTAAATGATTTATTCAGCGATCACCAACATTCTTGAGTATAAAAAATACAAAATTAATTTAGGTTCAGAAATTCACCACCAGAGGGCGTACCCCATACAATCGGATTTGTGACGTTGTCAACTTTTGGGTTTCTACAAAGCAAAAATCAAAATGTATTGTCGAAACCCCATTAACCTCTCAATTTCGAATGTAATTGCAATCGTAATTGAGTGTTAAAAAGAAAAGATTTTTGTGAGAAAATGCGAATTTTTAGGCAGAATTCAAAAAATTAGATCCAATAAAAAATAATTTCGATATTCTAAATCTTGAAATTTCAAAGTCATAAAAAACATATGCTGACGTCAGAGAAAACAAAAAACGTTTTAAAAGTAAAATGAAGATGTGAAAAGTTTCAAAGCTATTCAAAAATAAACATTTGAAAGAACATTTTCAATATCAAAAAATCAAATCAATCAAAAAATTAATTTTTTTAATTCTATTGTTGTTCTTTTGCTGTGTTGTTTGTTTTTCTTTCGTTTAATATTCCATTGAATTGAATAAAAAAAATTATTTTAATATTCAAAATTTTGAAATTTCAAGGTCCTTAAAACTAAAAAATTTCAATATTTTGAACTTTCAAAGACAAAGACATTTCTTAAACCTATTCGTCCTTGCGCATCAAAAATTTGATTTTTTTTTTAATTCTATCAAAGTTTTTCTTTCGTTTCATATTCCATTGATTTCAAAAACAAAAAATTATTTTAATATTCAAAATCATGAAATATCCCAGTTTTTCAAAAAATTACTTTCAATAGAAAAAAAAAATCAAAAAATTAAAAAAAATTTCAATATCTAGAAATTTCAAAGACAAGGACATTTCTACAACCTATTCGTCCTTGCGCAACAAAAAATTGATTTTTTTTAATTCTATCAAAGTTTTTCTTTCGTTTCATATTCCATTGATTTCAAAAACAAAAAAATTATTTTAATATTCAAAATCATGAAATATCCAAGTCCTTAAAAAAATTACTTTCAATAGAAAAAAAAAATTAAAAAATTTCAATATCTTGAAATTTCAAAGTCAAGGTAAAAGAAATCCTAACGTCAGAGAAAAAAAAAATAAAATAACTTGTACTATATTTTTGACTTCCTACTTATGCGAGTTTATCGATTGATTCCTGTTTTAAATGTTTTTAATTTTTGTTACACAAAAAAATTGCTTTTAATGTAAAAAAAAAAATTAAAAAAGTTCAATATCTTGAAATTTCAAATCCTTAAAAAATCCTGAGAGAAAAGAAAAAAATTAAAAAAAGTTGTACAATATTTTTGACTTCTACTTATGCGAGTATATCGATTTGGTTCGTGTATTTTCAATTTTTTTTCATTTTTAACGCACAAAAAAAGCTCCAGTTTATAGTTGGAGTTCGGATTGCTAAGCAACTACTATAAACGCTCGTAAAAGCATTTGAGTCCGAAGAAAACTTGGACAGTGTTGCCATATGTGTTCAAATATTTGAAACTGGTGGAATTTGTATTACAACAATAAATCAAAAAATGGGTCTAGTGAATCTCAAAGGCAGTCCAACCAACCTAACCTAAACGAAACACGTTCTTTAATTTTCTTCTGTATTTTATTCCTAACCCTTCATTCTTTGCTTATGTTCAGCAATTATCTTAAGACCACGCCCTCTTCACTTAGGGGACCCGTTATTTTCTGGATTAGAAGTGGTCCCAAGATTTTCTGCTAAACTTTGCTGGGAACAACCACATTTTCGCCAATCACTTTTACATCGATCTGCAACACCAAGAAGCTCTAATTAGTACCGCTAAGGACCCTATAGGGTCTATGCGTACCCAACTTGGTCAACTAGCTTACCATACCTAAGCTGTTCCTAACTTTTTGATTCTGCGCATCACTGAAATTTAACTTTGGAACATTTAAATTTCTGATTAAAGCATAAAGTATACAAAACTTTAAATCGAACTTATGTAAATTATTTATATCGCTTTGGCTTAGTTCATTTGTGAGATTTGCTGTGCTCAGACGTCAGCGTGTGCAAGAGATAATTTAACTTTTGCTTGGGTGAATTTCAGCCATTCAAGGCAGATGTCTTATTTTTGTTTTGCCATTTCACTGCAACGCATTATAAATATTTATGTAGTTAGAGAAGAAAATGCCAAATAAATTATACAAAGTGGCACAAATTCTAAGAAATGACAAAGACAGTGTTTTAAGCAACACTTTGAAAATGACAGTGACGAGGACGAAGACGCCATTAATTGAGTATATGAAGGACGAGAGCAGCAGCAGTGCATTAAATGTTCTTGCGAATCGAACTTCTTCGAATCCTTCAGACTTTTGTGTTTTTTAGTTTATTTTGAGATCGTTAGAAGAAAGTTAAGTATACAATATTTTCTTTTACTTTTGCGTGCATGAATCACGACTTTTTAGAATGTATAGTATATTACTACAACTTTCCAATTGGCGTTTCGGTAGTTCAGCACAAATGCATTGGACTCTTATTTCAGATGTTGTGGATTCGATTAACATTTAAAACTTGGTGTCGTATTTTTCAAAATTTTCCAATTTTTCTAGTTTCTATTCTTCAAGCCTCAAACTGATGAGCAGCTTGCCGCCATCATTCCGGGTATTCCCCCGGGCAACCCGTTTGAACACTGGCGCCCATGCAATCCACTTCGAAACGATGTTCCAGCGCACTATGCACTACAGAGAAAGTTCGTTCCTGGCTCGTACAGCGCGATTGTGGAATGGTCTCCCTGCAGATATAATCCCCAGCACTTATGATCTTGATGGATCCAAGGCAGGAGTCCATAAATTCTTCACCCAACATCCTTTCTCCCAACCTATATATCCTTTCTGAACCAGCGCAATGCCTCGCATTTATAAAGGTATCCCCTGCGCGTTGGCCCTTTTAAAAAAAAACTGAACAGCATGCAGCAATCCCTCATAACCAGTGCCTATACAAGTGCAACAACAACAAAGTGCCTAATGAAAAAATGATTCACGGTTTATCGAAGACAACAACCCTTCGGTATCAGCTAGTGTCACCTGATCAGGATTGAAACTCTTTCTTAGCCTACTTGGGTCTCAAATTCTTCAGTACGGACTATTGAGAAAATGACGCAACGCTCATCAAAGACAACAACCCTTTGATATCAGCTACTCTCACCTGATCAGGATAGAAACTCTTTCTTAGCGTTCTTAAGTCTCACATTTGTCAGTACGGACTAATGAGAGAATTACGTAGCGCTTACGTAAGACAACAACCTTTTGATATCAACTACTCCCACCTGATCAGGACAGAAACTCTTTCTTAGCCTTTATAGGTCTAAAATTCGTACTGAAGTACGGACTAATGAGAGAATTACGTAGCGCTTACCTAAGACAACAACCTTTTGATATCAACTACTCCCACCGGATCAGGACAGAAACTCTTTCTTAGCCTTTATAGGTCTAAAATTCGTACTGAAGTACGGACTAAAGAGAGAATTACGTAGCGCTTTTCGAAGACTTCTGTCAAGGTTGGAAGTGACCTCTCCGACCCCTTTGATACCGTTCGAGGTTTCAGACAGGGTGATCCTTTGTCCTGCGACCTCTTCAACTTCACCATGGAGAGTGTTCTGCGCAAGGCCGGTGTACATCGTAATGGCACAATTTTCAACAAAAGTGTCCAGCTCCTTGCTTACGCTGATGATATTGATGTCATCGGACGTAACAAGCGAGATGTCACCGCTGCCTTTGCGGCTATCGAAAGAGAATCTGCCAAAATGGGTCTGGTGGTAAATGAGGGCAAGACGAAGTATATGCTGTCTACACGCAGGGACTCGCAGCGGCTAGGGTCTCACGTCGAGGCCGACAGGTATGCTTTTGAAGTTGTCAAGGAATTCGTCACCTTGGCACCGCCATCAACAGCAGCAATGATGTCAGTCTGGAGATAAAGCGAAGGATAACTCTTGCCAACAGGTGCTACTACGGTCTCGGTAGGCAATTGAGAAGTAGAGACCTCTCTCGACCGACAAAACTTTCACTCTATAGGACGCTTATCTTGCCCGTGCTCCTCTATGGCGCTGAAGCATGGACAATGACACGAAACGACATAGCGGCCCTTGGAGTGTTCGAGAGGAAGGTGCTTCGCAAAATCTTCGGCCCTGTTCGGGTTGGTGACGACTATCGCATACGAACCAATAACGAGCTGTATGAGCTGTATAAGGACATGGACGTAGCGCAGCGAATTAACATCCAGCGGCTACGCTGGCTCGGTCATGTCTGCCGCATGGACGACGAAGCTCCGGCGAAAAAGGTATTCGATGCGATGGTTGGAGGTCGACGGCGAAGAGGGAGGCCGTGTCTCCGGTGGAAGGACCAAGTGGAAGAGGCCCTGGTATCTCTTGGTGTGACCAACTGGAGAAGGCGCGCGCGAAGCAGAGGCGCCTGGAGAGAAGTTTTGCGGCAGGCCGTAACCCGATAACGGGTTGTTATGGCCAGTTAAGTAAGTAAGTAAGTAAGTAAGTTTTCGAAGACAACCACACTTTGATATCAACTACTCCCACCGGATCAGGACAGAAACTCTTTCTTAGCCTTCTTGGGTCTCAAAATCTTCAGTAAGGACCAATGAGAAAATGACGCAACGCTCATCGAAGACAACAACCCTTTGATATCAGCTACTCTCACCTGATCAGGATAGAAACTCTTTCTTAGCCTTCTTGGGTCTCACATTTGTCAGTACGGACTAATGAGAGAATTACGTAGCGCTTACCTAAGACAACAACCTTTTGATATCAACTACTCCCACCTGATCAGGACAGAAACTCTTTCTTAGCCTTTATAGGTCTAAAATTCGTACTGAAGTACGGACTAAAGAGAGAATTACCTAGCGCTCTCCGAAGACAACAACCCTTTGATATCAACTCCTACCACCTGATCCGGGCATAAACTCTTTCTTAGCCTTCTTGGGTCTCAAATTCGTCAGTACGGACTAATGAGAGAATTACGTAGCGCTCACCGAAGACAACAACCCTTCCATATCAACTACTCCAACCGGATCAGGACAGATGTAGTATGACTTCTTAGTATTCAAATTTTGTAACGCTCCTGAAAGCTCCTTTTAAAGCTCCTCAAAATTTTAATAATTTTTCAAACAGTTTTTCAAGCTATATGTAATCAATAATATGTATTTTAAATTTCAACAAATGGAATCATAACTTTGTTCTAATCATTTCTATTTGACTTTGTTTTGGGTAAATATCTGTTATACTAATGTTTTCAAAATGTTGTCTTTCTAAGTTTGAGGCACTTTTTTCATTTCAATTTCACTTATAATTTGAAGATCGTCTTCAGCAATTTTTTTCATAAAAAGAAGAGTAAAAAAATTTATTTTAGTTGCCATTCAAGCATTTCATGCTTAATCCTTTTATGACCAAAGAGAAGCATGTGTTCCATCAGAACTTAGAACGGTGTCTTAGTCGCTTGGAAACTAAAAATTGTTGGCAAAAAAGTTAACTATAACATACAGTCGTGTCTGGGTATAGTGAACATCTTATATAGTGAACACCTCGATATAGTGAACACACAAATTTTTAAAATCAAGCCTCTCCATAAATGTAAAACAAAATTTTTAAGCAAAAAGTGTATTTTGAGCAAATAAAACGAGTTTTTGAACAAAAATGTTAACCTTGATATAGTGAACGACCTCGATGCGGTGAGCAGGCCTTGCAATAATTAGTTCACTATATCCAGACATCACTGTATTAGCAACGCCACAAGACCTAAAAGACTGAACTCAATAGAAATAAAAACCACATACTCACTAATCTTATTCGACATTTCTCTTCTCTCACTTTGGACTCTCTCTCTCTCTCAGAGGGAGGAACTCTTTTTCCTGAGATTTTTCTCTCACTTTGGACTCTCTCTCTCTCTCTCTCTCAGTGGGAGGAACTCTTTTTCCTGATATTTTTCATTTACTTCAACATTTACCTTCCTCTCTTTTCCTCTACTTACATTTCTTTCTTCTTGAGTGCATCGATAATGCATTTGTTCCAAGTTACGCCCAAAAGTATGCTTATGAAATTATTAACTTGCAATAAAAATTCAAATATAATCAAATATTAACCTAACAACAACAAACTGCAACGTCAACAGTGCAGCTGTAACTAGTGACGTAGTTTGGGGGGTTCAACAACCCCCTAATTATCTTTTTGTGAGTGGCAATTATGGTTTTAAATAGCTTTTCATAAATTGTGCAAGGAATCTGTGCACCGGCAGCAATGACAAAATATGTAAAATAAACTTTTAATTTAATAACAGCAAACACATTTTGCCATTTCCACGTTTTTAACTTGGCGAACAAGGTTTTTTTTGGACTATGTTATTGTTCTGTTGACAAATGGCCGCCATTTTGTGACAAACAAATATTTGAGTTTAACAACTTGGCAGGTTTTTGTTTTGGTGATTTTTGCATTTCAGTGTGTTCCTGTTTTTGTTTCTTGAGTGCTTAAGGCGAGCAGTGGCACACAGCGAAAGTAGAAATGAAAAAACACACTCACACACAAACACACTCATACAAATAAAGCAAATTTAAATTGCGTCAGAAATCTTGTGCCAACAAATTTGCATAAAAACATTACAAGTGGCAATGACGCTGTTGGCCGTTGTTGTTGTTGTGTTTGTTGTTGTTGTGATACAATTTACACAAAACAAGCAAACACAACAACAGCAACTAGCAAACATACTTTTTGGCCGCTTTAACTGGCAGAAAATGAGTAAAGTGTTGTTCTTGTTGTTGTTGTTGCTGCCAAAGTTGCAGCTGAAATTAAATTTAAAATGACAAAATGAAAAGGCAAGTCAACAAAACGGAAAATGAGCAGCGCATATTTATTTATGAGCGCGAAAAATTGAAAAAGCGTTCGCAACAATGACGCAGAAAAGCGCAAATGAAATGCGCGTTCACTTCCTTGTTGACAAGTGAAAAGTGTCATTTAACGATTAAGTTTGACAAAGATAAAAATAAACACAAGTTGCTTAGGTATTTCATGTTTTTATGGGCACTGGTGGTGGCCATTTGCCAAGAAATATTGCAAGCGATACGCTGAGTGTGAGATGACGTTGCGGAAATTAGCATTTGAGAAAGTTAGCCTAAAAGTAGGCAATCGTTACAGCGCATTAGAGGCATTGGCGCCAGTTATGACACCTACAAATGGTCATTGGTTTAGCATACTTTTAGGCAACTTTTAATTGGACAAATTGCACTTTGATTGAATAAAATCTTTTGCTGACGAAAATCGTCAAAGCAGAATTAAGTAAATGAAAATTTAAATCTGACGACTCTAATAAACATAATAAATATATTTTTATATATTTCAAGATATATGCCACTATTACCACTATTAGCTTAGCATACTTTTAGGCAACTTTTAATTGGACAAATTGCACTTTGATTGAATAAAATCTTTTGCTGACGAAAATCTTCAAAGCAGAATTAAGTAAAAAAAATTTAAACCTGACGACTCTAAAAGATTGGATATATTTTTATATATTTCAAGTTATATGCCACTCTTATTATTCTGTATGTGTCTGTGCATGTGCATTCAATTAAGTTTATGTAGAAGCATTTTACTGATTTAAATCTGCAAATCTGCGGTGAAATGCGAACATCTCACTTGCCTTAAATGAATGAATGCGTATTTTACAATAACAACAACAACAAAACACTATACAACTCAATAACAACAACAACAACTGCGAGTTGCATACTCAAGTCAAATTGCCGCATACGAAGTAAAGTAAACGTAAACTCTTCAAGTTTTGCAGCTATTCAGCTGCTGTGAAATGTTTTTTGTCTGCATGTGTAAACACATTTTTGTCTGCCTTTGGCTTTTTTTGTATGCTTGTGTACATTGACGATAACTAAAAGGAAATTAAAATGCCGGAGATTAAATTTTTCCACTGTACGCAGCAGCAACTTTTGTGTTAGTTTCACTTTTGCCATTCCACACTTCTGGCACTTCCTGTTCCTCGCATCAACAACTTGAAATTCCATGGCACGTTTCTGCTTGGCTGACTTGAAAACTATGCTTGTGGAAAGTTGTGTAATGCCTAAGTCAGAAATTTCACTTAATTTGCAGGCAAACACTTCTGCCGTTCAGACTTGTGTGGTCTACATGTGGTATGAGTAACATTTATTTGAACACAACCTTTTGAAGCGCCACAGCGAAGAGCAGTGTTCACTAAGAACATGTGGAAATAGTGTAGGTTGAAACAACAACAACAATACTGCTTCTAACTGCCAGCAATAATTTGAACAACACACAACGCTGATGTGGCTAAATGAAGCATAGTGCAGCGTAGAACAAAAAGAATTAGGAGTCAAACACTGCAGCCGAACGCAACGCAGCACCAACTGCCCAGCTGACGTGTATTGCTGACGTTTGCTGCCACTTGAGTTGCTGTTGCATGCCACTGCCGGCAATGTGGCCCGAAATCAACAATTTTCTTGGCAACGGCCGCGCTCCATGAGTCGAAAGTTCATCGTCAGTTGCACTGCAAATTTGCCGTTTAGCATTTTAAGTGAGTTGCTGCGTTGGGCGCGTTGCAAGTGTGGGCGCTGAGTACTCACCAAACTTAACCGCCATTCAAGCAGCTGCAACAACAATAGAGCAAAAGGAATGTAAAATTTGTGTTGAGTTTGTGAAGCGTTGAAGAAGCGCACAGTGTGAAGGAGGAGGGAAAAGTACTAAAGGAGCATTGCACAGCGCACCATGAACAGCTGAAGCGTTGAGGCCAATTGTTCATTATGGCACTGAATATGTTGACTTGGCGTGCAAGTTGCCGGCTTTGCGGCGCCAATTTGCAGTCATAAATGCCGGCAGACAGGTCAGTGTTGTCAGTGCTGTCAGCTGGAGACGCGCCAAACGACGCTTTGCTAAATTTACTTGAGTCAACATTGAACAAATTGCAGAGTTCTGGAAATAAAATGTGTTGTAGTAAAAAAAATGAAGGTAGGAGATTTGTTGTTGTAAAGGTAAAAGATATAATGTGGTAGAAGTGTTTAAAAAAGGACAGCAAAATGAATAGGAAGTAAGTAACTGAATAAAGTAAGTAAAGTAAGTAAAGTAAGTAAAGTAAGTAAAGTAAGTAAAGTAAGTAAAGTAAGTAAAGTAAGTAAAGTAAGTAAAGTAAGTAAAGTAAGTAAAGTAAGTAAAGTAAGTAAAGTAAGTAAAGTAAGTAAAGTAAGTAAAGTAAGTAAAGTAAGTAAAGTAAGTAAAGTAAGTAAAGTAAGTAAAGTAAGTAAAGTAAGTAAAGTAAGTAAAGTAAGTAAAGTAAGTAAAGTAAGTAAAGTAAGTAAAGTAAGTAAAGTAAGTAAAGTAAGTAAAGTAAGTAAAGTAAGTAAAGTAAGTAAAGTAAGTAAAGTAAGTAAAGTAAGTAAAGTAAGTAAAGTAAGTAAAGTAAGTAAAGTAAGTAAAGTAAGTAAAGTAAGTAAAGTAAGTAAAGTAAGTAAAGTAAGTAAAGTAAGTAAAGTAAGTAAAGTAAGTAAAGTAAGTAAAGTAAGTAAAGTAAGTAAAGTAAGTAAAGTAAGTAAAGTAAGTAAAGTAAGTAAAGTAAGTAAAGTAAGTAAAGTAAGTAATTTAATTAGGAAGTAAGTAACTAAATTTGCAATAATTAGTAAGAACTACTTACTTAAGTAAGTATGTAAGTCAGTAAGGAAGTAATTAGTCAGTAAGGAACTAAATTAAGAAGTAAGTAACTAAATTTGTAGTAAGTAGTAAGTAGTAAGTAGTAAGTACTAAGTAGTAAGTAGTAAGTAGTAAGTAGTAAGTAGTAAGTAGTAAGTAGTAAGTAGTAAGTAGTAAGTAGTAAGTAGTAAGTAGTAAGTAGTAAGTAGTAAGTAGTAAGTAGTAAGTAGTAAGTAGTAAGTAGTAAGTAGTAAGTAGTAAGTAGTAAGTAGTAAGTAGTAAGTAGTAAGTAGTAAGTAGTAAGTAGTAAGTAGTAAGTAGTAAGTAGTAAGTAGTAAGTAGTAAGTAGTAAGTAGTAAGTAGTAAGTAGTAAGTAGTAAGTAGTAAGTAGTAAGTAGTAAGTAGTAAGTAGTAAGTAGTAAGTAGTAAGTAGTAAGTAGTAAGTAGTAAGTAGTAAGTAGTAAGTAGTAAGTAGTAAGTAGTAAGTAGTAAGTAGTAAGTAGTAAGTAGTAAGTAGTAAGTAGTAAGTAGTAAGTAGTAAGTAGTAAGTAGTAAGTAGTAAGTAGTAAGTAGTAAGTAGTAAGTAGTAAGTAGTAAGTAGTAAGTAGTAAGTAGTAAGTAGTAAGTAGTAAGTAGTAAGTAGTAAGTAGTAAGTAGTAAGTAGTAAGTAGTAAGTAGTAAGTAGTAAGTAGTAAGTAGTAAGTAGTAAGTAGTAAGTAGTAAGTAGTAAGTAGTAAGTAGTAAGTAGTAAGTAGTAAGTAGTAAGTAGTAAGTAGCAAGTAGTAAGTAGTAAGTACTAAGCAGTACTAAGAAGAAAGTAAGTTGAAGAATTAATTGTATAAGCCGAGCCGACAAAAAATGTAACGTAAGATGTAAAATGGAAAATTTATTCTTTCTATAATTTTCCATAAAAACTTTACAGATATTCTGTATGAATTATTTTACCACTTATTCTGCAATCTTCAATTCTTTCATATTGAATTTCTCACACCTTAACTGATACAAAAAAGTAAGTAAACATGAATCCAAAAGTTAGACCGAAAGATAAATCAAAGCGTTATTACTTTGAACTGCAAGTCTGTGGTTCAGAGTTCGAATCGTTTTTTGTGCGCAGCTCAATTTGTTTATTTTGTTGACTTCATTTATTTTATTTACTCGTTTCAATTAAAGCGAAAACGTTCTCCTAATATACCTTCGAGTTCTGCTTATTTGGTACTTAATTTTTTATTATTTCAGCTTGAAAAGCAACAAATTTGTGCTTTTCTTATGCGCAAATAATTAAATGAAACCAACACAAATGAATGCAGAAAACAAATGAAGGCAGTCAAACAATTAAATTAATAAATAAAATGCGTAATAACATCAAATTACAACAACAACGATATGAAAAAACAACTCGGCAAATTGTGCAAAATCTCACGTACACCGCAAATATCAATTAACATACAACAACAACAATAAGAAGAAAAGAAAGAAAAACAGACAGCAATGCGTTGCTTGAAGGCACATAAACACAGACGGACAGACAGACAGACATAGACAGACAGACATAGGCATAACAAGCCACAGAGAGACCGTTACCTACGCATTCATTACACGCTTTCCACACACACACACACTCACACACACACATAATACAAAAGAATTCCATGAAGGCACAGCACACGCAACAGGCGCCAATTAATTCGCCCAACTTGCATTCTAATTGCGGCAATTTGCCAAACCTTAATGCCGCAAACATTGCCAACCATAATTTTCACTTTAAATGCCAAAAGACACGTTTGGTGCGGATTCTTTGCCTTTAACGTGTTGAAGGTTAAGTCGATATTTTTTTATTGTTGTAGCTGCTCTGGTCGGCTTACAAACTGTCCAACTAAACAATGTTACAGTAATAAGATAATAAAACTAACGACAGCATTGGTGCGAAGTCTAAGTCTACAAACGCGAAACCGAATTTCAACATTTACAACAAAAATAACAAGAACAGCAACAGCAGCAACGTGATACGAACAACGATCACAGCACAGCAACTTGACTACTGCCAAGGCCCATAAAAGCAGTTAACCTGAGCGAAATTCATACGTTATAAATTAATCAATACACACACACGAAAGGATGCACACACACAAACATATATGTAAGCATTGTGATGTCGTCTCCTTGTTGGCGCCTTTGGTTGTCGTTTCGTTGTATGTGTGCGTGTGTTTTTTTTTGCTACTTTTTGCTGTTTTTGTTGTTTTGATTATTTTTATTACTTTTTATTGTTGTTGGGTTGCCGCTTCCGGTGCTATGGGGAAATTGACAATGCAACACACACACACACACATATAAAAAGTTGTAAACCTTTTCCAAGCCGCCAACAGGCCATAAAAATCTGTTTTGCTGCCTGAGCCACAACAACAACAACAACAGAATTAATAAAAATAATAGGTATAGGAAGAAAGAAGAAGAACAACAACAACAATAAGAAGGAGAGTTTGAACGCAACAACAACAACAACAACTAAGAGGACAGCAATAACAACACAACGAACAGCGTCGTTAAAGTTACTTCGCTTTTACCTCCTTTTTTTCGTTTTGCTTCCCCCTGGCTTTGCTTTATAATGTTTATTGTTGTTGTTGTTGTTGCTGTTTTAAATTCATGTTTAAGCACTGTAAATGATTTCAGAAATGCGTCGCCGTGGCAGCACTTTCGAGTATGTGCCGCCTGACGCCTCGCTTACAAACCACCTACGTGCCGCCTCACGCCCCCCTCTGTTGCCAACCCAATGCTGCGCTGCTGTCGAGCCCTCAACGCAGCCGCCAGCGTATCGTTTTGATTGAGTGTGCGCAGCTGTCCATGTGGAATTCAATTCCAAAGCATGAAACCGCGTTTTTGGTTTCGATATCTCGCTTCTCGTTTCTTTCCATTACTTTTTCTCTTTCTTTCACTCTTTCACTTCGAGCCTTAATGTGCTCTTAGTGTGTTTGTTTGTGTGTGTGTGATTAAATTTAAAAATTATCATACAAACACACACATGCTTACATGTCCTCATTCATACATGCAAGTAAGTCTGTGCGCGTGTGTGTGTGTTTGGTTTTGATTTTGATTCTGCTTGCATTATACAATCAAACCATTCCCCTTTCACTTTCTCGCTGCCATTGTACTCATTGGGCTCTTCAGAATTAAACCTTCAATCTCAAACCGTGAGACAGCCAAAATCTCTCTCGAGACGTTGCGCTAATCGCGCAGCCACATTTCCAGCTGTGCGCTGAGTGGGCGTTTTGTCAAAAAAACAACAAGTAACGGTAAAATATGATGATACATTTTATTGCTTATACATTGACTCATAAATAATTTATGGCCACGAAAAGCAATTCATTGTTTTGTTGCATGAATTCGGTCTGCCAACTCAACTTGAAGTATGAAATTATGTAATTAAAATGAAGAATTGCAATTTTATTGTTCCACTGAAGATGGCAAATTTAAGACAGAAGTGGATAAAGTGGGCTTCTGTGTTATGAGACACAGCTGCTTGAGTCTTTGGCATTTGTTCAAATTGCCATAACAATAATTCATTGTCTCAATCGAGCAATGTGAAAGAGATTTGAAATGTTAGTACTTGACGAAAAATGACCACGAAACTTATGTATTGAGACAAATTGTTTGTCCAAAGCAACAATTGTGGCACTAAGCTGTTGAATAGCTTTTTGCTAAGAGTTATTATGGACCAATAGAGTCAATGAACTTGTAAGAGCACTGAAAGTGAAAGTGGTGATTGAGAGGAAATTGGTAAAAAAATCATTGGAGGTCATGAGAGGAAAAGAGACAATTGTTTGTTGAAAGCAACAATTGTGACACAGAGCTGTTGAATAGCATTTTTCTAGCAATTGTTATGGACCAATAGAGCCAATAAAGTTGTAAGGGAACTAAAAGTGAAAGTGGTGATTGAGAAGAAATTGCAGCGAAAAATCATTGTAGGTCATGAGAGGAAAAGAGACAATTGTTTGTTGAAAGCAACAATTGTAACAGTGAGCTGTTAAATAGCATTTTTCTAGCAATTGTTATGGACCAATAGAGCCAATGAACTTGTAGGAGCACTGAAAGTGATACTGGTGATTGAGAAAAAATTGCTGCAAAAAATCATTGTAGGTCATGAGAGAAAAAGAGATAATTGTTTGTTGAAAGCAACAATTGTAACACTGAGCTGTTGAATAGTATTTTTCTAGCAATTGTTATGGACCAATAGAGCCAATGAACTTGTAATGGAACTGAAACTGAAACTGGTGATTGAGAAGAAATTGCTAAAAAAAATCATTGTAGGTCATGAGAAGCAAAGAGACAATTGTTTGTTGAAAGCAACAATTGTAACAGTGAGCTGTTAAATAGCATTTTTCTAGCAATTGTTATGGACCAATAGAGCCAATGAACTTGTAGGAGCACTGAAAGTGATACTGGTGATTGAGAAAAAATTGCTGCAAAAAATCATTGTAGGTCATTTAGAGGAAAAGAGACAATTGTCTCTTTGTTTAAAGCAACAATTGTAACACTGAGCTGTTAAATAGCATTTTTCTAACAATTGTTATGGACCAATAGAGCCAATGAAGTTGTGATGGAACTGAAACTGAAACTGGTGATTGAGAAGAAATTGCTACAAAAATTATTGCGGATCATGAAAGGTCATGAGATACTTTTACTTTTAATTTGAAGCCAAATTGTTGTTTTGAAGCCAAATACCTTCAAAACAACATTGCAGTTCATAAAAGGCTTTAAAAGTTGCTTCATAGAAAAAATCATCACTTGATTTGTTAGGAATTTTAGTGCAACTCAAAGAAACTTGAATGCTTAAAAAATAACTTCAACGGCTCTTAGCGGCTTCTTTCAAATATATTTTTTAATATTTGAAGCCAAATATTTTCGAAAACTCATTGAATTTCATAAAAGACTTGAAGACTTCCTATAATAAAAATCATCACTTGATTTGTTGGGAATTTAGTTTTAGTTCAACTGAAAGCTTTTTTTAATTAATTTTTTAAATATTTGAAACCAAATTAAAAAAAAAAACATTGCAATTCATAAAAGACTGTGAAGACTGAAAGTCTGTCATCATAGAAAAAATCATCACTTGATTTGTTAGAAACTTTGGTTTAACTTGAAAAACTTTTACTGCTTTCAAAATAGCTTCAACGGCATTCAGGGTTTATTTAACATTTTTAAATATTTGAAGCCAAATTTTTTCGAAAAATCATTGAAGTTCACAAAGGACTTGATGAAGACTTTCTATAAAAAAAAATTGATTTGATTCATAAAAGATTCATAAAAGACTGTGAAGACTGAAAGTCTGTCATTGATAGATTGATTGATTGATTGACTTGATTTGTTAGAAACTTTGGTTCAACTTGAAAAACTTTTACTGCTTTCAAAATAGCTTCAACGGCATTCAGGGTTTTTTTAACATTTTTAAATATTTGAAGACATATTTCTTCAAGAAATCATTCATCAGTTCATAAAAGACTTAAAGACTTTTATCTTCAAAAAATCACTTCACACCATTTGATTTATTAGGATTTTTAATTCAACTCAAAGAAACTTTACTTCTTTAAAAATAGCTTCAAAAAATTAAAAAATAAATAAAAAATTAATAAATAAAAATTAAAATTAAAAAAAAATTAATTTGAAAAATTAAAATTAATTTAAAAATTAAAATTAATTAAAAAAATTAACATTTTAGATTTAAGCCACATTTCTTTGAAAAATCATTGCAGTTCATAAACCACTTAAAACTTACATCATAGAAAGAAGTTTTACTTGATTTTTATGGTTTGTAATTCAACGTGAAGAAACTTTATTGCTTTCAAAATAGCTTCAACGCCTTTAAAAGACTTTGTTTTATTTTTCTAAAATGTTTGAAGCCAAATTTCTTCGAAAACTCATTGCAGTTTATGAAAGTCTTAGAGTGACTTAAAATACTTAAAGAGATTAACACTGAATCTAGTTCAACTTAAAGCAACTTTACTACTTTAAAAACGCTTGAATATGCGCTCTTAATAATTAAACAGCAAAATGTTAACAGCTTATTTGCAAAATGACTAATTTGACGTGTCTAAAATTGCCTACAACGTAATTGAATTTTGTGCTAACGATGTCAAAAATTTAACGCCACTAGATGTTTGCAACTTGCTGTCGACAACTGTTTTAATAACCTAATTTGTATAGTAGCGTCCAGGGAGCAGGTGGGGAAGTAACAGCCAGAAAACAAAACCAGATCCTTGTAACCTTGAAACGGCCGCGTGTCGAGCAGCTCAAATGCCAACACACAGTGCTCGATGCCAAGCAGGCCGCAGCGTTAAGTACAGTTAGGCGGCAGCTAAAACCGACTGTCTAACAGGGCGAGAAAATTCACAAAGCATTAATCAACCAAAGCCAAACACAGCAACAAAGTCGCACACACCCAAACACACACACACACACACACAGGAATTCACAAGCCAAGCACAGTTAGTCAGTTTGTCGAGCAGCGACAAACAAAAGTGATGATTAAATTAAGCGCAATTTGGTCGACGGTCCTCCTGCGCTTCCTCGTCTCCCCAAAGCATTGTTAAATAAACATTAGCGCTATGTGTGTGTGTGTGTGTGTGTTTGTGTGTGTTGGCAGCCAACAGGAGCAAAAGTTAAAGTGCAAATTGTGCGCGCTGGTAGTTTTGTAAAGAATGCGCGAAGCTTAAAAGTCAAATCACTAAATATTATCGCACATAAACGACATGAAATGCTTTCAAGTGCAGCGTTGCGGCGCAACAATTTTCATTACAAAATCAACATAGAGAAATTAGCCCACGGGGAAGGATACACATACACACATACACAGTCACATAGACACATAATACAGGCGCGAGGCACACATGCGTGAAATTGCGGTGCTTTTATATAAAAAAATATTTAAAAAAAAATTTAAAAGGAAAGTGCAAAATAGTCAAATAAACGGTTTTATTAGTTCATATCTCGCGTTGTATAATTGCTATTGGATTATGCCAGATGGCATTAGAAAGCTACAATTTTGTACTAAAAAACCTCTCAGACAGTTTTGTCATTGCTTGACTCAGTTTTGTTTGAGTGCGCATCAAAGATGGACGAAAGTTCTTAGTGATTAGGAAGCTATCTATTGTTGCCTACGAGATGAGATGCCTTCGATTGTAAAGTTTAGAGATGAATAACGCAGAGGGTAGCTGTCTGCAATAATGCAAAAGAAGTACACAATTTCATACTTAAACAACTTTTCAGACAGCTTGTGTTTGCTTGAATCAGTGCATCAAAAATGGATACCAAAAAAGAGAGAAAATTCCATATCTTACAATTTTTCTTCACTAGTGGCAAAAACTGTAACCAAGTTGCTGAAAAATCGAAATAGTGTTTATGGTTTGGATGTTGTAACAGTCAATCACGTCAATCCTTATGGTTTCTGGGATTACGTTCAGGTAATTTCAATGTCAAAGCCACGTTTTGGAAGGTTAAATGTCGAAAATGTCCATAAAATTAAGGAAATATTAGGGTCCCAACATAATTTAAACAGTGTTTCAATTGTTCAGCTTCTAAACCTTGTACAAAAAACCATTTAGAACCACTTGAATAAGGCTGAATACAAAAAGAAGATCAATGTGTGGGTGTCACATGAGTTCATGGACCACATTTCCATGTGCGGTTCGCTGCCGAATCACAATAAAATTTACTCGTGATGAAAAGTAGTTCAACATCAAACGAAAACGGTTGTGATTAAAATGCAGTAAATTGGACCAAAAAGTGGTCAAGCCAGGATTTATGGTCACAAATCTTTGGCTTTGTCTGATGACTGATGTACTATGAACTGCTGTCATACATCCTAATTCTTGATTTGGACATAAACTGTCAACAATTGCATCATACGAAGAAAACAATCGTTCAGAAGCATCCAGCTTTGACCAATAGGAGAAGAATTGTTTTCCATCAGAACGCTAGATCACACACATGGATAGTAACTTCCCAAAGGCTCTGGGAGTTTGGTTGGAAAGTTCTTATACATCCACCTTCTAAGTAGTTCAGACCTGGCGTCAAGCAATCACAACCAATTTCTGTCTATGACGAATGTTTTTGCTTAAGAAAAATTTGCCTCAAGAGAAGCTAGAGAAGCAGTTTGTTACTAAAAAGGACGAGGGTTTCTATGAGAGAGACATAATGGAGCTACCTTCAAAATGGCAACAAGTTATCGATCAAAACGGTGCATATTTGACCCAAATCGGATCATTCTAACTATGCTTTGAAGCTGTGAACTATGATACTATGAACTGTTAAGCCTTCAATTTCTTTCAAAAGTAATGGATTTATTTTTACTAAACCATTTATTTTGATCTCTGAATCTTTATCTTTGATTTGTGCTTCTCTGATCACTGAATTACTGATTTTGAAGATCAAAATATTTCAGTATTCAATTTAATCTTTGGTCTGTGCTTCTCTGATCACTGGATCACCGATTTTTAAGATCAAAATATTTCAATCTCTTATCTTTTTTTTGATCTGTGTGATTTGAATCTCTAATTATTGTCTTTGATCTGTGTTATTTGATTACTGAATTACTGAATCATAGATTTTGAAGGTCAAACTATTTTGATCCCCAATCTTTATCTTTGATATGTGTTTCTCTGATCACTGAATCACCGATTTTGAAAATACTAATTTTTTTATCTTCAATCTTTTTCTTTGATCTTTACATCTCTGATCATTGAAGCACCGATTTTTAAGATCAAAATAATTTAATCTCTAATATTTACCTTTGATCTGTGATTCTATGCTGTGATCAACACATTTGAATCTTTAATCTTTTTCGTTGATCTGTGTTCTTTGATTACTGAATCACTGATTTTGAAGATCAAAATCTTTGTATCTCTAATTTGTAGCTTCTCTGATCATTGAATCATCGATTTTGAAGGTCAAACAATTTTGATCTCCAATATTTATCTTTAATATGTGTTTCGCTGATCACTGAATCACCGATTATGAAGATCAAAATGTTTCAGTCTTCAATCCTTATCTTTGATCTGTGTTTCTCTGATCACTAAATCACCGATTTTGAAGATTAAAATATTTTGATCTCTAATCTTTATTGTTGATCTGTGTTCTTTGATTACTGAAACACCTTTTTTGAAGATCAAAATCTTTGTATCTCTCTGATCACTGAATCACCAAATTTTGAAGAATCATCCAATCATCGATTTTGAAAATCAAAATATTTGAATCTTTTATCTTTGTCTTTGATCTGTGATTCTGTCTTCTTTGATTACTGAATCACCGTTTTTGAAGATCAAAATCTTTGGATCTCTAATTTGTATCTTCTCTGATCACCGAATCACCAAATTTGAAGGTCAATCTATTTTAATTCCCAATCTTTATCTTTGATCTGTGCTTCAAAATATTTGAATCTTTTATCTTTGTCTTTGACCTGTGATTCTGTCTTCTTTGATTACTGAATCACCGTTTTTGAAGATCAAAATATTTGTATCTCTAATTTGTATCTTCTCTGATCGTTGAATCGTCGATTTTGAAGGTCAAACTATTTTGATTTCCAATCTTTATCTTTCATCTGTGCTTCTCTGATTATAAATCCGTCTTCTTTGATTATTGATCCACTGATTTTTACGGTGAAACTATTTTGATTCCCAATCTTTTTCTTTTATCTCTGCTCTTCTGTGATCGTATTTTTGCTTCTCTGATATTTTTGATTCTCAGTTCATAAGTTTTTCTGTGAATTTGAACTTTATGAAAAGTTTAAAACTGATTTACTTCCCATCCAATGCATTGGTAACCAGTTTGTGAATACCGCAAATGTCACACTTCATAAGAACAACGCAAATGTGCGTCTTTGCATCGACCATCAAACCCCAGCAGCAAACCCCAGCAGCAAAACTTTACTTTGTTATAAACAAGCAATAACAACAACAACAACACCAACACAATCACATTTACACCCCAAAGGAGTGTTTCTTGTTTTTCTAACAAAACAAAAAAACATAAAACATTTCGCTTAACGTTTACATTAACGTAAACACGTAAAGCGTTTAAAAGCCATTACGACAGCAAACTGGCAACAACATGGCACATCGCAATCTGGCAACATGGCAACATGGCATTCGAGCATGCAATGTGGCAACATGGCAGCAAGATTGTTGTGGCGTTTTGTTTCGAAAGTCAGTCGGCGCCATACTTCATGTTAATTGAATTGAAAAGTTAAGATTACAGCAGCAGGTGGCAAATTGTTTGTTTGTTTGTTTGTTATTTGCTTGTTGTTGTTGTTGTTGCAAATTGTGCTGTCAGCTTGTTGGCAATGGAAGTTAATGTTTTAGTCGACCCAAAGCTGCACTTTGAAGTATTTTGAGGCAAAACAAATGAGAGATATATGGAAATAGCAACAGCAAAAGAGGGAAAGAGAAAGCATATCAATTTCTTTATATTCGGTAAAATCAAACACATTTGCTCCGTGAATTTGGTATTTGGCATTTAATTTAATTGAGCTGGAATATAATATTTGCCAATTTAGTTGAACTTTTCTACTGGAGAGTAAAAATTTCAAGTATATTTTTAGAAAACATCAAAATGTTTGACTTAAAAAGAAACAAAGTTATTAGATCAGGAATCAAAATGCTTTTTTTTAGTATTTGAAAATTATTTCAGTTCAAACAGCCTATGCTTTCCATTCTTAGAAAGGCATTTAAATATTCCTTTGAATATTCTTTTAAATTAGTTTATATTCATCAATTTTTTTTCCTTTCTTTCAAAACATCAAACAGCTTTCAAAAATCGAGTTGGCTTTTCTTGTAATGTTAGTCTTCATCAATTAAGTTGAAGAGAATCAAACAAATTGAAAAAAGTCGAGTTGGTTTTTCTGCTAATGTCAGTCTTCATCAATCTTTCTTTCAAAGCATGAACAAATCTAGTTGTCTTTTCTACATAATCAATCTTTGCTTTCAAAGCATCAAACAAGGTGAAAAAATCGAATTGGCTTTTCTGTTAATGTCAATCGTCATCAATCTTTGCTTTCAAAGCATCAAACAAATTGAAAAGAATCGAGTTGTGTTTTCTGTTAATGTCAGTCTTCATCAATCTTTTTTTTAAAGCATCAAACAAGATAAAAAAATCGAGTTGGCCTTCTAGCAATGTCAGTCTTCATCAATCTTTGCTTTCAAAGCATCAAACAAGTTGAAAATAATTCTAGTTGGGTTTCTTGCTAATGTCAGTCTTCACCAAACTTCCTTTTAAAGTATGAAAAAATCGAGTTATTTCTGTTTTAATGCCGGTCTTCATCAATATTTCATTTCAAAGCATCAAACAAGATGAAAAGAATCGAGTTGGCTTTTCTGTTAATGCCAGTTTTCATCAATCTTTGCTTTTAAAAGAATTCTAGATGGCTTTGCTGGTCATGTTGGTTCAACAATCTTTCATTCACAGCATCAAACAAGTCGAATAAAAGTCGAGTTAGCTTTTCTCGTAATGTTGGTCTTCGTCAATTTTTGTCTTTTTAAGCATCAAACAAGTTGAAAAAATTTGTTTTTGTAATGTTGGTCTTCATGAATCTTTCTTTCAGAGAAAACAAATTAAAGAAAATCACGTTGGCTCGTCTCGGTTCAATTAGGAAATCTTGTGAAGATAACCAAACTTCCAGTTAATTTCCCAACAAAAAAAAAACTGCGAAGAAAATACTTTTAGAGTTTGGAGACATTGAACTCAAGCAACTGTTTTCTTTTAATTTTCTTTACAGAAATTTCTTTGAATAAAATTTTAATTTTATTTAAAAATTTAAAAGATTTAAGATTTTTTATTTTATTTAATTTGTATTTATTTAAGAATGAAATCAATGAAATTTCCATTTCTCGTTGATAAGAAATCAAACATTTAAAATTTGAAAAATATTACATTTTCACAGTCTACAAAAAAAACTTTAGAAAATCATTTCGCACACAATTAATTGCCAGTTCCTCGACTTAATAAATGCTTCAATAAATGTTTTCAAGTGTCAGCTACCGCATTGAAATGATTTGTAATCACGCTTTAATTGCCAGCTAATGAATTAGTGGAGTTCAGATTTTTGTTGAGAGCAGTCGAGAAGTGAAAGGTGCATGCAACGAAAACTAATTAACAGCGCAGAAATTAGCCCAACCGCTTCAACCTACTCAACCCACTGGAAATTTCCATTGTTTGCTCGGCCATTTCACTTAGTTATTATGTTGGTTTATGCTGTGCCCTCTACCCCACTTCTGTCCTTTTCATTTCGTTCTGTCTCGCTCTGGCTAACTTTGTAGAGCTTAGTCGACACAGATTGCGTTGACATGATTTATTGTGCTCTTCGAATTGGTTGCTTGTTTTGGCCATCAACTCGTAGTGTGGATTGTGTATATGTATTGGTTGTTATTGTAAGGTAATGGCTGATATTTGGTTACCTGAAAACATTTATTTGCTGCAGCTACAGGGAGGAGAGAATTAAACAGTCTAAGCTTTTGTATGATTTTGATGAATATTTTTAGAATTTAATGGAACTAAAAACTGTTTAGGTATTTTGAACGAATATTAGAAGAATGTTCATTAGAATACTAAGAGCCAGAATAAATTTTGCAGAGGCATGGCAGCTCGGGAAGTTCACATAGTTCAAACTGGGCCTGTTGTGTTACAATGAATGAGAAAGTTTTATATTGGCTGTGCCTCATTTGAGGCTTTAGAGGTAATCACTACAGAATAAGAAGATTAGGTTTGAATGACTGGTTTGATTCTTTCTTCTACAATGTCCAAGAGGTTGAGCGGTTGTGTTGACAATTCATCTGGACAATGTTATGGACCGGAGCAGGTTTGGTCGAAGGGTTCGGTAAAATTGCCTTCTTCAACTCAGAGACGGACAGGGACAGCCTGCTTGGGCATAACAAAGTCCATACTCTCAGATCTCATTACAGATAGAGAAACAAAAAACCGCCTCTGAGGCGGCAGTTTCTCAAGCACGCAGAACGATTGTGCACATTGTACTTGAGGTTAAAAAAATCTAGAAAATTACTCAGATAAGAATTTATGTAAAAAAAACTCAAACTCATGGCATATTTGCTCAATTCCTTCTACATAGAGCACATAGTGTGGACTTAAACATGAACAACAAAAAATTTACAACAACAACAAAACGCACTACAGTTGCCTATAGACCAGAAAACTATTTGGAATTGAATTGTATTTTTGTTGTTGCTGCAATATGCAACAACTAACCTAAAAACTTGTCCAAAAGCAAATACAAATAAATGAAATTTGAAAAAAAAAAATCAAAAAGTTACATAAAATGAATGCGAGACAGGCAGACGGACAGACTTGCTGACGCAGCTAGAAAGCTTCCTTGCTGTCAGTGGAAAATGTGCGCGAAAATGTTGCTGTAAAAAAAGGGTTTTGCGGTTCGCTGAACACATTATTCATGTTAAAGCGAAACAAAATACGATAACCAACAGTGGCAGCAACAACAAAAACAACAACAACAGCAAATAGACAACAGCCATAATGGCATTGGCGGAAGTGAGCAACAACTCGAACAGCGACACCTGCAGCGCACTTTGCTGATATTTTCAGCAACAGTGCCAACAGCAACAGTCACAACAACAACAACAACAATAAAGCATATATTTTTTTCGTTTTTTTGTAAATTTACGCGCCGTAAAGCAACACATAGCACAGCGTCGAGGAACGCCAGCTCAAGCTTAGCTCGCATCCAGATGGGAATTCTGGATTTGCTCTATTTTGTTGTTGCTAATTTTTTTTTTTTTGTAAGGTAACCAACATTGTTTGTTTGCTTTGGTGTGTGTTGGCACCATATGGATGCTATTATTGTTGTTGTTGTTGTCGATTTTTTGTTGCTAATTTTTTTTGTAAGGTAACCAACATTGTTTGTTTGCTTTGGTGTGTTGGGGCCATATGGATGCTATTACTGTTGTTGTTGTTGTCGACCACTACGTGCCCGATTGTGTTGACTTTTCTCAACACTTTTATGCCTTTTATGCCTCCAATTTTAGAATTGTTTTTGATTTTTTCAGATTTTGTTTCCTTATTTTGTTTTAAGAATTTTGTTTTTTCTTTTACGTAGTTTCGTTGCATTGCAATGTGCAAATGTATCAACTGACTTGGCTGCTGACAGTCAGTATTTCAAATCTTTGGAATGCTTCGGTGCAGTTGCAGAAAACCAACAACAACAACAGCAATGCATCAGGTAGAAACAAAAGCACTGAACAAATGACTATTGCGTGAAAATGTTGCAAATGGAGGGGAACACAAAAAACAAACCAGTCAGAACACAAAAACACAAAAACTCAGAAACAAAAGAATGAAGTAGAATGTGAAAATGATTTATTGCCTGCAAATTCGTTGGTGTTTTGCGCTGCTGCAGTGTTGAGTGTTTTTCATTTTGCTAGTCGACCGCTGCAGGCAAAAAGCGCTGCAGTTAATATGTTGCATACTGTTGGGGGCGGGAGGTGAGTATAACGTTGGCTATTGCATTCACTCTTTCAGCTAAAAAAAAATTGATTTATCTAACTGTGGGAAAGCTCAAAGAGTGGACAGTGTAACAAATATATATCTTTGTTACATAGCGTGACAGTTCATGCTGTCTTTGACTGCAGTTTCTGAAGAATTTTATAAAGTGTCTTTTAACTCTTTTGCGAACCATTAAAAACTGCTGGGAATGGTTGTTAAATTTCAAAGACTAATTTTTTTTAGAGAATAGATTTTTTAAGGGGAAATTTAAAAAAATATTGAAACGATAAAGCACTCTGTGCTGAATGCTTTTCTATACACGAATGCTTTTCGAAGCATACTTTTAGGCATGCACTTTGAAGTATGGCAAATTTGGTATAATTCGCTTGGATAGTCCGATATGGCAAGGATGATTCGCGAAAGGTGATGAACTTTTCTAGAACAATCGAGATAGAAAGTACAACTGGAATGTGCAAGAAACTTCGGCGCGATAAGAAAACTAGTATAAAAGCAGCAGTGGCAGTGCATGTGGTCGAGTCTTAGTTGAGCAAGCAAAGTGGCAACAAGTGTAGATACAAGCAAAGTGTAATACTGTAAATAAAGTGATTGTTAGTTTCTGACTGCGTTTTGCGCTGAATAACTGAAGTTGTTTTATTTTCAAACACAATCCAAACGAACCTTGGAAAACTTGAAATTTTTGTAACAATATAAAAACATTAGAAATATATAAAAATTATTGTTTGTTTATGTGGTTTTTTGGTCACATGACAATAAACCTCAAAAACTGAACGGCCAATTGAGCTGAATCTTTCACGGAATGTTTGCCTTGACGGAATCTCAGTAAAGCACATACAATTAAATCTCCCATACAATCTAAATTTGGAATTTGGAATATCTGCAAAATTATGGGTCGAACAGCATTGAAAGTTTTTATTCCATCATCCCAAAGATGTGTTGCCATTCTTCTGGTAAAGTTTGAGAGGCGTGGGACAAGGGGTGTGGCACATTTTTTGTGACCCAAATTATTCGCGTAACTTTGGAACTGTTAGTTGCACATCAATGAAACTGGGTTACATCCTTCGACTGGAGAAATAGATTGGGCATTGTATAAAAGGGGCATGGCAACGCCCATAGAGTTTTTGAAAATTTAAAAAATTAGTTGAGTTTTTGGAAATTTTTTTTACTTTTCAGGAATTTTCTAGATTTTTCTAAGCTTGAGTACAATGAACTTCAGAAAATCTCCTTCAGAGGTAATTTCATCTCTCATAACACTGTACAACACAAAAAAAAACAAGGTTCTGACAAGGGATTCTACTAGAGGGGGCAAAAAAAAAATATACGTGTATCGGCGTTTTGAAAGTTTACGTCTGAATTTTTCTTTAGGGGGGTCAAAGTTTTCCCCTTTTTGCTCATTCTTATGGTGATTCGGCATACGAAAACCATGTAACCTCACATTTTAGGTACATGATGTGTTCAGCAATTTGAAGTAAAATACTACGAAGAACATTTTTGTGGAGCATTTTAACCCTGTAACTCCTATTTGTATGGGTCAATTTGACCCTTCTTTTCTAAAATGCCAAAAATGTCCTGTAAAACAGGACTTTTTAAGGACAACAGGTGCCACGAAAATATTCGCCATAAAATTCTACGATAGGTCTTTGAATACATCAAAGCTCAAATATTAACCTGAACACCAGAATTAAGCCAAAACTAAAAATGTGTTTAAGTGTTTATTTCGTACTTAATCAAAATTGGTACTAAAGTGTCCTACAAAACTTGCGCGTGGAATAGCAGATGAAAGGGCAACCATCATCTCCATCATAATATTGGAGTATAACGACTTTATAATGGCCAAAGAAAGACTTGACTGATATCACAAAGCAAAAAGATATAGCAGAAAGTACAGTCATATTCATATTAGTGTCATACCAGATTCCTTATTAAGTGTAAAGTTTATTACACTTAAACCCAGTCAAGGCTGATATGGAAAATCAAATTTGTTAAGGATTGAAAATATTTATTTAATACATAAATATTTAATGTTCTGTAGTAAAAACTTCACACTTATCCCTGAAATGAGACAAAGCCAATTTAACACTTTGTCATTGATTGTAACACAATCGGCCCACTGTAACCTAACTGGGGGAAAACCACCTCTTCTCGTTGAAATGAAATAATTTGAATTAATTTATGAATATTTTCAATAATTATAATTTTCACAATAAATCTTTCTTTAGATATGTATATCAGTGTAGTTGTATATTAAAGCTGATTTCTCATTATTGCAATAGCCCACAGAATATTGATGCAGTGATCTGTTGGCAATTAAAAATTTATGGCAATTTCGTGATATTTAATCAAAAAATGCACACGCAATGATTGCACTTTTTTAATGCTTATTGTTGTTGTTGTTATTCATACATGATTTTTTTTGAAGTATTTATACATTAATTGAAACAAAAGATTACATATCATAGGTTAATCAACCTACATACATACAAACATTTGTTTCTACTGAATCACTCAACACCGTTGAGCTCAAATTTCACAGCAATTTTATTGAAATAATCCAATTCCAAAAATTCTTTTTTCTGCTGATTCGAACTCACATCTATCTGACTGGCTCTAAGATTTCCTAATCACTAAAAATTTTCAAAATAAATACCACCGACACACTTTGATTGCAACCCAACTGTCTGCCTTGCTTCAAGTCTGTGTTAGTGTTATTGTGTGTGTGCGTGTGTGTAAGTGCCGCCGAAACCCATTCTAGAAAATTTCATTAAACACATTTCGAAACAATACATATTTTCTGCATTGCTAACATAATTGTAATTAAAATTTCCCTTCACTCACATATTGATTCTGTGCAAAGAAATTGTTATATTTAAATGCATTGCGGAAATCGTTTTGGAATTATAAATGAAATAAATGCATTAAAATGCAAATTTCACTATAATAACACACACATGTTGTTGTATATTGAGACACATAAATATGTGTTTTTAATGCCAAATATAAAAAAGTTAAAATATCAAAATGATTTCCTGAAAAAATTAAGTAAACGTAAAAAATTAAGTAGCCAAATTAAATACCATTTAAGTTTTCATTTCATGCATTCGATTAAATTGATTTGTAAAAACTGTATTTTACATACAATTCAACACATTAACAAGGCTCAATTCACACTGGAAATTTCCATATAAATTGAAAGTGAAAAAGTATGTCAACTGCGAACTGGCAAAAGTTGTCACATTTGGCTACTCATGCATTTAAATTTAAATTTAAATTTTATTATTAACTAGCAGCGCCCAGCAGCTTTGCACGTAAGTTTGAACTTAATGGGCTCAATAAATCAAGTTCCTTCATTTAAAACTGTATGGGCGGGGTCATGCCTCTTTTATGTAATGCCCAATCCATTCCTCCAATCGAAGGGTGTGACCCGGTTTCATTGCTATGCGACTTTCAATTCCAAAGTTACGCGCAAAATTTCACTTACAAAAAATGTGCCACTCCTCTTTTCCCACGCTTATGAAATTTTACCAGTAGATTGACGCATCTATTTGACGACGGTGTACAAAATTGCAATACTGTCCAACTCATAATTCCGAAGCTATTTCACATTAAAAATTTGTGTTGTATGGGCGTTGCCATGCCCCCTCGTTCAATACCCACACAACTCCCCCTACCGAAGGGCACGTCTAAATTGCAAGTTTGTACCAAATGTTATTGATATGTGACCTATAGTTACAAAGTTATTCAAAACATTTGGGTCGCTTAAAACGTGCCACGCCCCTTGTTCAACGCTCATGAAATTTGTTCAATCAAACGACACACCTAAACGGTGGTCCTGTACCAAATTTCAATGTCGTCTGACTTCAATTCCGGAGATACATATTTCATATTAAAAGTTTGGGCTGTAAGGAAGGTGCCACGCCCACTTCTCGGGTTGTATTCGCACTATGTGTTTCACCGAGATTTAGTTAAGAGAAACATTCCGTGAAAGATTCGGCTTAATCGGGCGTCAAGGTTATTAATTTTAGTGTCGTGGTCACACAAACACAGACACAAACATACAAACAGATATTGGTTTTATATATAGAAGATATATGTAGATATATAGATAAAGATATATAAATCTATACTTATTATATAAAAACAAGTGTAACGTTGCTTTTTTGAGCCACAATCAGTCAAAAACCACTGAACCGATTTAGATAAAATAAGCACCAACGATTTTTTTATCTGGGAGAATGGTACATAGGCTACATGAGAATGACCACGCCCCCTTCTTACGCTCGCTATGGTGACAAAACTTATCTATGGTATGCTTTTGTAAGGCAATATGGGTATCAAACGATTCAGCGTGTCATTGCGGCAAACATAGGCAATAATATGATTGGCCATGCCCACTTTCCGTGCCCACGGAACGGAACAAAACGAAGCTACGCTACACGTCTGTAAATCAGTATTAATATCAAATGATGTCTAGTTTTCCTTGATGTTAACATAGGATATATAAGATTGACCACGCCCAGCCGATATGCATTTTCGCCACGCCAACTATAATAAATCAGCCATGGTATATTTGTCATAGCAATATGGGTATCAAACAATTCAGTGTGTCATTGTGGCAAACATAGGCTATAGTATGATCGGCCACGCCCACTTTCCGTACCCAATAAACTAACAAAATGAAGATACTGTACATGTCTGTAAATCAGCATTAATATCAAATGATATCTAGGTTTCCTTGATGTTAACACTCCGATGCCCAACAAGGTCCGTAAGGACCTATGGCGTTTTAAAAGATGCGGCATTTCAATACGGGGGGAGTGATGAGCTTGAGACTTTATGACTTCTATAAATGGAATGTTTAGAAGCTGTTAAAATAGATTTCGGCAGGATTGCATGTATTTTATGACCATATTTATCGCATTGAAGTCATTTAGTGCGTCGATGCCCGACAAGGTTCGCAGGGACCTTGTAGGGAGTTCCATGTAATTTGCTGTTATTTTTCCTTTTATGCTTATTTGGTTTTCTATAAAACTTATTTGCATGTAGTAAGCATTGCTTTTTCTGATTTAGATTTCATTTCAAACATTGGCAGCCATTTTGAAATTCAAATTTGAAATTTTAAAAACATAGATCACCTGAAATTCAAATTTGAAATTTGAAAAAATCAAAGCTTACTACAAATAAAAAAGTTGTTCGCGCATACATATTTGTATTTGCTGTTAGTAAATGTAAATAGTGAGTGGAAAATATTGATAGCAGCACAGTTTCAAATAAATCGTTGAAGTGAAGTGAAGTGACTGCTGACACAAATGGGTGATTGGGATCAAGTTGATATGGCTTTGAACCGGCGTACGCGGTTTCAACAACTAAGCATAAGCGAGCAAGATACAGTGATGGAGAATTTGGTCAGATATTTGGAGGATGATCAAGAAGCTGATCCTGACGAGGAAAATGGCGAAGATTTCTTGCCATACGAAGAAGCATCTGATGCAGAAGTTGCAATGAATGTAACTGTGGCGGATGATGCTAACTCCGACGACGATGATCAAACTCCTGAGGACGTTGCTGCTTCTGGTGTTGCTTTTCCACCTACAGTAGCCGACAATGGTATGTTCTTTACTTCGAAAAGTGGCCACAAATGGGATGTCAATCCATCAGTAATTGGTCGCATTCGAGCACACAACGTTGTTGATCTCACTCAACGCCGCCCAGGGCCAGCGCCCGGAACACTTGCTGATCCGTTGGCAATACTCAAAACAATTTTGAGCGATGAAATTGCCTACATAATCATTCGAGAGACCAACATAAAAGGGAATGAGTATGCTAGTTCTTGGAACACAATAAACCCGAAAGCAACACCGAGGAAATGGAGTCCTTTGTTGGTTCAAGAATTTCATGCGTATCTTGGAATCTTACTGTATTCGGGTTGTTATCGGTCGAATTCTGCGCCAGTAAAAGAATTGTGGAGTGACATGCACTTACCTTTATATAAAGCCGCAATATCTGAAAATCGTTTCTGCGCCATAAACAGAACAATTCGATTTGAGAATGGAAACACCCGCGCAGCAAGGCTATGCACAAGTAAGACGGCCGCTATAGATGACATATGGGCAATGATAATGGCTAATTTGGAAAGGGCGTACACACCACATGAATCGATGACTGTTGATGAACAATTGTTCCCTTATCGTGGTCGAACTCGTTTTACCCAATACATACCATCCAAGCCTGCAAAATATGGTATTAAAGTCTGGTGGCTCTGCGATTCTCAATCATATTACCCATTGAAGGGTGTGATTTATAGCGGAAAGCAGCCGGGAGAGGAGCGTCAAAAAAATCAAGGGCAGCAAGTTGTCTTGAACTTAGTACAGCGATATAGAGAAGCGGACGTACCATTTAAGCTAATAATTTTTTTACTTCTTTGGAGTTGGCATTGCATTTGAAGTCCAAGAAGTTGGCTTTTGTTGGCACCGTATGCAGCAACAAAGCATTCGTGCCACCGAATTTTTTAAAACACAAATCACGAGAAATATATAGTACACTGTTCGGATTCTTCCAGGGAGATGTTTCGCTGTGCTCCTACGTTCCAAAGAAGAACAAGGCTCTTTTGATATTGTCAACTGAGCACTATACAACCAAGGTTGATGACTCTAACCCGAAGAAAAAACCAATTGTTATTCTCGACTATAATTCAAACAAAAATGGTGTCGATACGATGGACCAAATGTTAGGTACATATTCGTGTAAACGTGCAACAAAACGATGGCCACTTGCCATGTTTTACAACATCGTCGACATTGCTGCATTCGCCGCATTCATAATTCATGATGAGTTAATCACCACTCCTCAATCAGACAAACGACGTTCATTTTTCAAAATATTGAGTAGGCAACTAGTCATGCCTAATATAAAAGAACGAGCTAAAAATACGTATGTACCCGCTATCCGAAGATACGTGCTGCTATGGAAGCATTTCAAATAATGGTAAGTTGCAATAATACTAATAACACAAACTAATACCTTTGCTTATTTCAATTATCTTTGTTTCTTTTTGGAACAGTTCACAGCGTTGGATATAGATGCGCCACCACCATTGGCACCACATGGTAACCGTCTTTCTTGTCGCCTGTGTCGTGAAGAATCGTATAAACAACGCAAGACTGCTTTTATCTGTTACACTTGCCGAAAACCTGTGTGTGTTGAACATTCCATAACGCTAAAAAAATGCCATACTTGCAGCGGCATAGATCCAGGATCCGCTGAAGCTAACCCAAGAAACTTGCTGCAATAATGTTGTATTGTATATGTTTTTCCTTATCTATCGGTAATAAATATATGTTTACTAAAAAATATACACGAAGCTTAGCTTTTTGTTTCTCCAAATACATCTACACACATTTTGTAACACTACTTTATACAATTATGCGCATCATATGCAATATTAAAAAAAAGGTCCCTAGGGACCTTGTTGGGCTTTGACCGTGTAAAAAATCATCGGTTATCCGAGTGTTAACATAGGATATATAAGATTGACCACGCCCAGCCGATATGCTCTTTCGCCACTATAATAAATCCACCATGGTATATTTGTCACAGCAATATGGGTATTAAACGATTCAGTGTGTCATTGCGGCAAACATAGGCTATAGTATGATTGGCCACGCCCACTTTCTGTGCCCACTAAACTAACAAAACGAAGCTAGGATACATGTCTGTAAATCAGTATTAATATCAAATTATGCCGTGTTTCATTTATGTTAACATAGGCTGTATAAGATTGACCACGCCCACCTGATAAGCTCTCTTACCACGCTTATTAACGCTTATTAATGATTGAAGTCAGTTATGGTACATTAGTGCATTGATATTGTTTTTTGAAGGGGTAAATAGGCTACATAAGATTGACCACGCCCATCTGATGCACCTCTCATCTACGCCCACCATAGTGGCAAAAATTAGCAATGGTATAACTTAATTTTTTTTAATTTTTGTCATAATTTCTTCATTTTTCAAGCGCACACATTTTTCTCTGTTTTGTCTTTGCTGAAAACCAATCAAACAGTTAAAGGGTTAAAGTAGAATTTTGGGTCTCCATGACCCACTGTGTTTTGTGAAGATTGGTGAAACAGAAAACCTTTGATTAGATGCACAAAACCTTTGATTATTGTGCTGTTTGTTGCAGTTTCATTATAATCAAATAGTTGACTGCACAGGACTCTCTTCCATTCATGTGGCTCTGTTGCTGTGGTCTTCAATGTGTTTGGGCTGTTAATTTTTTCAAACACAAAGAATTTTTATCTCATAGAAATAAGAAAATGTATGAGAAGTATTTCCGCCCAAGTTTGATATTTTGAAGGTGCATTGAGGGAGATAATTTGATTTCAACGTTTTGTATGTTGAACATTTGAAATATTAAACACTTGAAATATTAGCAAAATAAATTCTATTATAATTTCTAGATTCAGACTTGGTTTAATTTGCATTATTGGCGATAGTCGTTTCAAATTTTAAATAATTAATTGAAATACTTACTTGTTTGTAGGAAGAAGGTCGTTGAATTTATATTAAAGTGTGTGGGAAATCAATAAATATTGAAGCAAAGGTATTAGTGAGCAATTTAATAGAAGATGAAACTGTTTACAGCTTTTAGTTAAACAAAATAAATTATATGAAAATTATTGAGTAAAGGAAAAGTAAATCATTAAATATTACAACGAAGGTAGTAGTGAATGATTTAGTAGGAAATCATAAGAAAATTAATTAGTAAAGGAAACGAAGGTATTAGTGAGAGATTTGGTAAGAGATGCAAATGTCTACAATTTCATAAATATTTGAGTTAAATTCAAGAAATTATATGAAAATGCAGAAAAGAAAAATTAAATCAGTGAGTCAACTAAGTGATTTAAATGAGGCTGACTAATTGTGAAAGAAAAACTAACTTTTAATAATGTAAAAAAATAAAATTTCTAGTCTCTACTTGCTGAAATAGATAGAAGAATGAATTCAAAATGAAGATGACATTTTGTTGGTGTTTAAGTGCCATGAAAAAAGTTGAAAAATGTAAAGCAGTGAATTTAAAGTATTTGTTCAGCAGCTAATTGAGTGTGTTTTGGTGTTGATTAAAACAATTTTTAATGCTTCGAATCATAGACGCATGCGCACTGTTGTGATTCCTTCTTACGTTGCGTTGACTTTACAAATGGTTGAGCAGCGACGCTGGCAGCTGACGTTTGCAGGCTGCAACTGTTGGCCTCAACGACAACACCAACGACGATAACGATGACAACGACAATGACGACGACGACGACGGCATTTTGTTGCAGTCAGTGGCGGTTGTTTGCCGTCGCCGCTGTGTTCGTTAGTGTTGCGTTTGTTAATTGTGCGGTTTTGTCTGCTTAGTTAAGTTTCTGCGTTTACATTTGTGATCTGGCTGCCTTGTCAGCGTTGTTTCTTTGAAATATTTCACATGATTTCATTTCATTTTACTGCAAATTTCAATTGATTGTAGTGTTGTAATGATTTTTTAATTTGAGCGCCAATAGAAAACCATTTTGCCATTTGAAGTGTTTGAGTTAGTTGAGTGGCATTGCCATATAAGTGGCATTGTTGCATTAAATAGAAGAAATTGTCTTCTTTTTATTAAACAAAAATTGTTTTATATCAGTTTCAAAATTGTTATGCTGCCATACGCCATACGCATATGTCACTGAAGTTCGCTGATTAATGATAAGAAATACGAATAAAAGTTTGTTTCTGCAGTTTCTTAGTTGAATTTAAATGAGGTTCTCTTTTTGATTAAATTTTACAAAATTTTTTACTTTTTATTTCTTTATTAAATTCAGTTTATTCACTTCAATTATTTATATTTCTTATTATTTATTTATTTATTTATTTATTCTTATTTTTATTTTTATTTTAATTTTAATTTTTATTTTTATTTAACTACTTGTTGTATTCATGCTCTCAATACGTTGAATGTTATTGAAAAAGTTTCAGTATATTTTAAAATATTTTCATATAATATTTATTCTAACATTAGTAGGTCTGTCTATTTTCTCATAATTTTTGTCCTAAATAATAAATTTCTGTTAATTTTATATGAAATGTAGTAAAACAAAGAATTCCATTTTGTTTTTCGAATTGATGGCTTTAGTCATCTGTATATCGCTTTATATAAGTGCAATCGAATAATGTTAGGTGGCATTACAAAGCTAAGATTTCGTACTAAAAAACTTCTCAGACAGTTTTGTCATTGCTTGGCTCAATTTTGTTTAAGCTCTTCTCAAAGATGTACCTCAATCCGAAGTGATGGGGGCGCCATCTATTGTTGCCTACGAGAAAAGGCGCCTTGGATAGATGAAAATTGGAGATGCATAATGCAGAAAGTAGTTGTCTGCGATAATGAGAGAACAAGACAAAATTTCATGCTAAAAAATCTTTTCAGATAATTTTGTGATTGCTTAACTCAGTTTTGTTTGAGTACGCATCAAAAATGACCACCAACAAACAAAGAATATTTTACAATTTTTCTTCAATTGAGTCACAAACGCGAGCTGGACACCTGAAAAGATGAATTCATGGACTTTATGGATCAAATTTCGATCAAATTTTGCGATTCACTGCTAAATCGCAACAAAATCAACACATTTCTGAGACAGATGGTAGCTGGTAGAGAAAAGTAGACCACTTACTACAATGTCGAAAATAAACGGTTGTAATAGAATTGCGGTGCGAGCGGTGGCCAAGCCAGGATTGATAGTCTGGAAGGGTTTTTCTATATGTTTGATGTGAGCAGGGAATCATCTACTATGAACTGCTCTCGTATATTAGTTAAATGTTGCATAAGCAACAATTTCTGTCCATTTAAAAGCTATGAGAAAGATCCAAAAGTGTGAAAAATGGGTGCCACATGAATTGAATGAAAGGCAGATGGAAAACCGAAAAAACACTTGTGAAATTTTGCTTCAAAGACACGAAAGGAAATCAATTTTGCATTGAATTGTTACTGGCAATGAAAAATTGATCTATTTTAAGAATCCTAAATGGAAAAAATTATGGGTTAATCCTGGACAACCTTCAACATTGACTGCAAAACCAGATCGATTCGGCAAGAAGACAATGCTGTGTGTTTGGTGGGACCAGAGTGGCGTGGTGTATTACGAGTTGTTAAAACCTGGCGAAACCGTTAGTACTGATCGCTAGTGACAACAAATGATCAATTTGAACAATGCTTTGATCGAAAAACGACCAGAATAGGCCAGAAGACACGGCAAGGTAATTTTGCTCCATGACACACAAAGCAAGACCGGTTCAGGATATAATCAAGTGCAAGTGCTTTGGCACTTGGCTGGGCGCTGCTACCCCACCTGCCGTATTCACCAGACTTGGCTCCTTCCGACTACCATTTGTTTTCATCGATGGGACACGCATTGGTTGAGCAGCACTTCGATTCCTACTAGGAAGTCGAAAATTGGGTGTCTGATTGGTTTGCTTCAAAAGACAAAACAAACAATTCTATTGGCGCAGTGTCCACAAATTGCCTGCAAGATGGACAAAACGTGTGGCTGGCAATGGCCAATAATTTGAATAAAATTGTTTTTACTTTCCCATTAAAAATAAGTATTTTATTTTCGCAAAAAAAGGCTCAAGGCTGTTATATTTTCTTTTCTTTTCTTTTATTTTTATTTTATTTTTTTCTTATTTCAATTTTTTTATTCATGAATTTTCATTTATTAGTATCTAATTATGTTTATTTTTTTATATTTCAAAATCTGTTTTATTAATATTATTTTTCATTTTTTAATGAATCTTTTTATGAGCCCCGAATGATTTTTAATATTTTTTTTATAATTGCTGAATATTAAAAATAAATTATCTTGAATTTTTATAATTATTGAAATCAAAAAGTTGTAACTTCTTTTCTAACCAAAATGTTTTTTTTTTAATTTTTGAAAATTAAATAGTTTCATATTTTTTCCTTATAATTGTTCAAATTGTAATTTTTGTATATTCGTTTTTTATAAAAGCTGAAAATGTAATAGGTTTTATTTTTCTAAATTGCATAGTTCTAGGTTTTTCTTTATAAATTGGAAAATTCATTAATTTTTGTCTTTTATTCTATACAATTACTCAAAATCAAATAATTTGTTATGTCTTTTTCTTTTCTATTGCTTTTTATTTGGTTTTTAATGCAGACATTCATATTATATAAAAATTTTTCATATTTTTTCTTTACAGTAGCTGATATTTGAAGAGTTTTTAGTTTTTTCTTGACAAATGCAGAAAATGAAAAAACTGTTTTTCATTTCAGTTTTTATTTATATGATAATTTAAAATTTTTTTGAAATTTTAATTTAGTTGTAATTTTTTGTTTTTCTTTTAATAATTAATCAAAATTAAATTTATGCTAAAAATGAAATATTTTTTTTTATAATTTTTTCTTTGTAATTTCTGAAAATTATGTAGTTTTGCTCAAAATGAAATAATTTTTTCTTGTTTTATGAAATAGTTTTAATTTCTATTATTTATCGAAATTGTCTAAAATTAAAATATTGGGTGTACAAGTAGAAAACCGCCGTTTTTTTCATAATTTGAGGCTTTATTGCGTATAGCAAGGGAAATGGATTGCTGAGTCACACCCAAAGAATCCGCGAGTTCTTGTTGCGTCTGACAAGAATCTTCATCCAACAGAGTCTCCAAAGCTGCATCTTCAAATTTTTTCACGGGACCCGGCCGATCCTTGTCTTTCACGTCATAATCACCATTTTTGAATTTCACGAACCATTCTCGACACGTTCTTTCACTGATACACGACTCACTATAAGTTGCTACAATCATTCGACGCGCTTCAGCTGCAGATTTTTTCGAATGAAACGCGAAAAGCAAAATCTCCCGCAAATGACGCTTATTCGGTTCAAATTTCGACATCTTCACGCACCAACAAAAAAATGGACAATAAGAATAAACAAGCGAGATGATGTGGAGTTGTTAAACGATATCTTAACTTGCCATGTGATGTTTCTGATCGGAATTCTCTCATCGATTTCCAAAGGAGGCACCACCCAGTGGAAAACGGCGGTTTTCTACTTGTACACCTAATAGTTTTTCGTTTTTGATTCTTTATAAATGCTGAAAATCAAATAGTGTTTACAGTTTTTTTTATAAATGCCAAAAATTAAATATTTTTACAGTTTTTTTTTTATAATGGCTGAAAATGAAAAAATTTTCAGTTTTAGTTTTTTAACGTTGCTCAAAATTAAACAGTTTTTTATCTTGTTTCCTTTATAAATGCCAAAAATTTAGTTTTTATTTTCATATTTATTTTAATATCTTTTTTGTTGGTTTATTAATAAATTCTGAAAATTAATTTTTTTTTATTTCTTTATAAATGTTAATAGTTTTTTTCCTTTATAAATGATAAGAGCTGATAGTGTTAAAAATTATTCTTATTTTAGTTTTTTATTAGTGCTGAAAATTTAATTGTGGAATGTTTTTACAAACTTTATTTAATTAATTTTTGCTAAACTATTATTGTGTATGTGTGTTTTTTGGTGACATTTTGTAGTGCTGGCACTTTTTTTTTAAATTATTTTCAATGTAATTTTACCAAAAAGTATTACACGAAACCATGTTTTCATTTTTTTGTGCACTTTCAATGCAGGAAACCGTCAGTTTTGCTGTTGTTTTAGCAACATTGAATACACTCAAGTTTGTACCATTAAAAACAATTTCACTTTTAAATGTTAATTTTTACACAATTTAATTTTGATTTTAGTTTTAGTTTTTGATTTGAGTTTATTTATTTAGCCATAGTACCCAAACCTTCTTTAATTATGTACAAGTTTTTCAAATTAAAAAAATATTTTTTTATATATTTTAAATTTTTCATAAAATCTATACTTGTGTGCATTGAAGAACAAAGTTTCATTATTGTTTTGAATTATAGTTAAAATTTAATTGCAATCATACTTCAGGCAGTTCACCATTCTTCACTATCAACGTCACTGTAATTTTCCGCACTCTATAAATTTTTCATATACTCGATAGTAATTTTCAATGTTTGAACAAAAAACTTGGCGACTTTAGCGAAAAAAACCCGAATGCATTTATTTAGTTGCGCGCTTGCATAGCGTAGAGGAAGCAAAGAGTTGTGAAAATGAAATGAAGTGAAGGTTTTTAGGATCACGCACGCCGCACACTGATTCGCTGTTCGGTGTGTTCACATCGCCGCCGCGTGGCACAGCCGCCTCGACATTGCGCGTTCGAATGTGCCAGCGTGCGACGGCCGAACGGCGTTTTAACCGAGCCGGCGGCGTGCTGCGCTCGCCTAAGCCGAACCGATCGGAGCTGCGCTTTGGCAGCCGCCGCCGCCGCTGCCGCTGCCGCTGCTGCTGCACACGACACACGGCCGATTGGCGGCGACGGCTACTTCGTCTTTTGCTGCCCCACGCACGGATGGGCGCCTGGCGCAGATGCTGGCCAGAGCCACTCTACCGCTCACGCTCACACACACACACACACACATATTGGCAGTTGTTGCATGCGTTGCAGTTTAGTAGGTCGGTCACATACGAAGGCGCCGTGCGCCGCGCCCACAATTAGTAGCACATGTTGAGTTTTCATTAGAAGGTTTTAGTTGTTTTAGTCATTCAATTACTTTGACTTGTAATTAATTTTATTTCAAATTTAAAATTAATTTTTCACCGCTAACCACAAGTCTTGAAAATTGGCCTCAAAACTGATTTTAACAATTTTTAATAATTTTTTTGTTTATCTTTTTTAATGCTTCTTTCACTTGAATGCATCAATTTTTGTACCAAAAATAATTTTTGTAAAATTTCTCAACACTTGAAAAAGTTAACAACCACTTGACTCGAGTTGTCCCCTCAACTTGGCTGTATTTGATTTTTGAAATTTTTCTAAGGTGGCAGCGTTTGCTGTGCGCGCACACCAACTACACCGCAGCGTGGGAATTTTCGAACTGATTCCTCGTTGGTCAAGTCTTCAGCTGCTGTGCCATTACAAACTGTGGCGCTGCTGGTGACAGCGGCAGAGACGTTTACGCCGCTGCTCGACAGTGCGCCGATTCGTGTTATCCCGTCGTCTGCTCACACGCCTTAAAATGCGTTCGTGAGGGCCGCTCGCTCGGTCGTTTTGTTGTGCTGCTGCTGCTGCCGAGCAGAAGCAACACGTTGCGTGCAGCTGCCGCAGCCACCCGCTGGCCCATATATGACCAGCAGCAGCAGCAGCATCCTTTCCGCTCTCCGCTGCCAGCGCACAGCGCGCAGCGCGCTCTCAGTTCGGCGCTCATCTCGCAAGGCATTTGTCCGTGTATGTCTGTGTGTTTATGTGCGTTGGTGGGCGCCTTTGCGCTGGCAACGCTGTACGAGGGCGTGTGGGTGTTGCCCCACTACCGCTGCGCGTTGCATTGAGCCGAGCCGAGCCGAGCCGAGCCGCGTCGAGTTGAGTTGAGTCGAGTTCGGCTGGCAGCTGCTGTCACGTGTTGCATGTTTGAGTAAAAGCTTGGCGCTGCATTGTTTTGATAACGGCAAAGGATGCTGCATTTTTGTTGTTGCTGATGCTCGTTGGCGGCAACTGACGACTGGCGACTGACGACATTGCTGACTGGGGTGTGGTAAGTGGGTGTGCCGTTTCGCATGTTATGCATTGTTTTTGTTATTGCTGATGTTGTTGTTGTCGTTGCTGTTATGTGTGTTACTGCCACCGTTCAAGGTGCGTGTTTGGCTGGTGCGAGGCTTTGCTTATCGCATTCGGTGCACGGGGCGTATACGCAACGTGGCTGCTCACTAGCAAAAATTCGCTACATTTGCATCGATGGTTTGTTTTTCTCACGTTTTGCATTTATTTAAAATTTATTATATAATTCTATATGGAGAGTTCAAAGAGATATTATAAAATTATATATAACATTAGAGTGTTGGCTTTGAATATTAAAAAAAAACCATAAAATATCACCAAAGCATAATTAAAGCAACTTATAAACAAAATTCACAGTTTATACGGACTTATATATCAGACTTGATGAAGGTAGGGTTTTAAGTTATGTTCCCATGTATTTTGTATGTAAATTGTTAATTTTGTTTTTAAGTTGCTTTGATAACTTTGGTGATATTTAATGAGTTTTTTTTCAATATTCAAGGCCAACACTCGAAGAACAGTTTTCATGAAATTGTAAATTTTACAAAATCAGAGTTATAGGCGAACCATATAAGATTGTCTAAATTATTGAAGTAGCTTTAATCATTCATTACCGCAATAACACTATATGAAAAATAGTCAGTTAGTTAGACTAGTTAAAGGTCCTAGTTAAAGATTTGATTGTATCAAAATATACTACAGAATATTACACTACTCGATACGAAAAATTCACCTAAAAACAAAAGTATTTTCTAGATTAACTTCGAGCCACGGAATACGAAACTGAAAATCAAAAAAATTGTTTAAGAAGCAGTTTCGAAAAATCTTCGAAAAACCATCTTCTCCCCTGTTGTTTCAGTTATGAGCTCATATCTCGTAAACGAATCATTTGACTAAGTCAAGCTGTCCGTCGGTCAGATGATAATACTTTAGCTTTTCTAGCAATAGATAGATTGTCCAAATCAGATAAGGTTTGGGGAAGTTACTGACGATTAAAGTTGTAAGAAAAATTTGAATCTATTACTACTACTATTTTCAAAAATTATAAATTCTCGAATGATTCTTTTTATAGATAAAAGAATGTATCTCCTCTGGTTTTAAAATCCAATATGAAAGATATATAATTTGAGCAAATATTAAGCCTAACAACAACAGAATCGAAAAAAATGCAAAGTCATAGAGCACCATAGTCATAGAGTCATAACACCAACTTTACCTTTATTACACCGTGCGACAAAAAACAACATTTTTGTCGAGACCCATCCAAATGTTGACATAAGTGTGAAACTAGAGGTAATTTATAGTAAACTGGCATAATATCAGGTGTACAACTTTGCTTCCGCCGTTTTTTTCCAAAATTAAAAGCTTTATTGCGAAAAAGTGCTTACAGATGTATTATTCAAAGTATTGTCCGTCGCTAGCGACAACTTTCTCCCATCTTTCCGGCAATTTTCGGATCCCGGCTCGAAAAAAGGAGTCCTCTTTTGACGCTATCCATGAAGCAATCCATTTTTCCAATTCTTCGAAGGATTGAAAATGTTGATCTGCCAGGCCGTGTGCCATCGAACGGAATAGGTGGAAGTCAGAAGGGGCGACATCTGGGGAATACGGCGGGTGGGGCAAGACTCCCCATTTCAGCGTTTCCAGGTACTTTTTGACCACTTTTGCGACGTGAGGCCGAGCATTGTCGTGTTGGAGGATGACTCACCATTTTCACTCACCACGAAATCACCATTTTTAAAACGTTGAAACCACTCCCGACACGTTCTTTCACTCAGAGCAGCATCACCGTAAGTTTCTGAGAGCATTCGATGCGCTTCAGCTGCATTTTTTTTCGAATTGTAACAGAAAAGTAAAACTTCCCGCAAGTGGCGAGAATTGGGCACATAAACGGACATTTTCGAGCGTGAATAATACGAAAACAAGAACAACTGTCACTGAAACGGCGATGACAATTCTTTAGGCACTGTCCACACTCACTTTAAAGGCATTACCATCTATGTATTTCAACCAGCCTCAGCCGGTACAGCCACCTATCGGAAAACGGCGAAAGCAAAGTTGTACACCTGATAATTTTTTCATTTTCTGGCACACATCCTCTTTTAAAGGACTTTAAAATTTTAAGGACATACACATTTCAAATATTTTTTTAAATATTTGCGGTTAAAGGGAAGAAAGAAACCAAAATTGTCTCTCTTTAACTAAATTCTCTATTTTGGACTTTCAGAATTTTTAAATAGAATAAAATTTAGATGTATGAATCTACAGACTGAGATCCAAAACATGTATATTTTCCCTTACCTGACATATATTTTGCAAGGATGAAAGATTTGATAACTTACTGCTGTGCATTCATTAGAAGAAGTGAAATCAGAAGCATAACAAATTAGATTAAATAAGAATTCATCACATCAAATCAGATCAGATCAACACAAATTAGATCAAAGCAGATTTGATCAAAGCAGAATAAAGTATATCAGATCGAAACAGATCAGTTCAGATAAGATCAAATTAAAGCTGATCAGATCACATAAAACTAGTTGAGATCAAAGTATATTAAATATGACATCAAATCAGATCAAATCACATCACTTCAGATCACAGCTAGTAACGCCACATCATTGGAACATGTGTGATCACATCAGGTTAGATCAAAACAGAACAAAATATCAGATGAAAGCAAATCAGATCACATCATCAGATAAGATCAAAGTAGACAAAGTGTATGTATGAGATCCAAACAGATTAATTCACATCAAATCACATAACAGCACATCGGATTAGATCAGATCAAATCAGATCAGATTAACACAAATTAGATCAAAACAGATAGTCTTGCATTAGTGTTGGATTAGTGCTGGATTAGATCAAAGCAAAACAGAAGTACATCAGATCAAAGCAGATCAGTTTAGATAAGATTTAAAAAAGCAGATAAGATCAGATTAAGGCAGATCAGATTACATAAAATTAGATGAGATCAAAGTTGATCAAATATGACATCAAATCAGATGAAATCACATCACTTAAGATCACAGCAAATAACGTCACATCATTAGAACATGTGTGATTACAGCTGATAACGTCACATAAGATTAGGTCAGATCACATCAGTTTAGATCGAAACCAAACAGAATATCAGATTAAAGCAAATCAGATCACATCATCAGATAAGATCACAGTAGTCTAAAGTAGTATGAGAACCAAACAGATTAATTCACATCAAATCAGATCACAGCACATCGGATCAGATCAAATTAGATTAACACAAATTAGACCAAATCAGATAGTGTCGGATTAGATCAAAACAGAACAAAGTACATCAGATCGAAACAGATCAGTTCAGATAAGATTTAATCAATATTTGATCAGATAAGATCAGATTAAGGTAGATCAGATTAGTTAAGATCAAAGTAGAACAAATATGACATCAAATCAGATGAAATCACATCACTCCAACTGCTAACATCACATCAGATTAGATTAGGTCAGATCACATCAGATCAAATTAAAACAGAACAGAATATCAGATTAAAGAAAATCATATCACATCATTAGATAAGATCAAAGTAGACCAAAGAGATCAAAGTGTATGGGATCCAAACTGATTAAGTCACATCAAATCAGATCACAGAACATCGGATTAGATCAGATCACAGAACATCGGATTAGATCAGATCACAGCAGATCAAATCGGATCAAAGTAGATCAAAACAGAACAAGGCAGATCAGATTATTTAGATGAGATTTAAATAGAACGAAGCAGAACAGAGTATATGACATCAAATCAGATCAAATCCCAAGAGAACGTACAGGAAGACTTCATTCGTTGGGAACAAGGTTCTCATAGGGTTGAGTGAATCTTTCTTAGTTTAAATTATTCGTTTGATAATTCACAAATTTATTGTGGCAAGGTTCGTAGTGGAAAGATTTGTTGTTAAACGTTCAGGAGAACGTACAGAAAGTTTTCATTCGAAGGCGGTGAAGGAGGAGCTGCTACGACGAGCCGTACGGAAAACCATTCTTCAAATCTTTATGGACAAATTTAGACAGAAAAAAGTCCGAGTTCCTCTTTTCTCAGAGTTCCTGTTCAACGAATCTTCGGGAGATTATTTAGAAGAGTTACTACTAGGAACTGAGCTATTAAACCAATCTTTCAATGATGGTGTATACCTACTCTTTGCAGAAGTTGTGATAGTGAAGACAAGGTGCAATCATTTAACTACTTTCTACAACGATGTCCATAGCTACAGTCGAAGCGATTCAAGCGTTTCGGGCCACAGTTCCGAACAAATTTAATAGAGAAAATGTAAGTGAGTTTTTAAACCAACGCAGTTTCTTGGGAAAACAAATCTCTTACAAAAAAGCAGTGCCTTAACTTTTTACAGGAACACCGGATAGAGAAATGTGCCTACTCCTGACATTAATAAAGGACATTCACCAAACTTAGAGGACACCTTCAAAACTTAAGCTAATCTAACGCTTTAAGCTCACTTCTTGCACCAACAAACATTTTTCGTATGAACTTTTCGTACCAACAAAATTTCTTAGCTTCCAAAATCTGTCGAACGTACTTTACAAAGTCAATATTTACAGATTCAACCCTAACACATTTAACCACAAAATCTCTCGACTCTTAACTTTTTCTTCAACTTTCGCAGCGTGTACATATATATAAATATGTAACACAGCTGCCGCCGGTTGTCGTGCAGACAACAATGAAAATTCAATTATGACGCAGACAAAAGCGGCATGCGATGTGTCCTTTTCTCTTTGGCTGCTCAGCAGAATATTCGAATGTAAATTAAAAATTTAGATGCAGTTATTCTCGCATTGAATTATTTCGAGCCTATGACTTTTGCCGTTTCGCAAGCGACTCGCCGTTGCGGTGGTAGCTGAAAATGTATGCAAAGCGCCAAACCACTTTAACAAATTCAGCGGCACGCTTCGATGGAGGTAAAACCTCACACACACAGAGATATTGTACAAACACACACGTAGATATATAAATCATAGAAGAGCGCACTGGCGGCATCAAGTTACACGTTTATAAAGGCCGCTACTGCAACAACTACAATGCGATTGCCTTCGTCTGTCCGTCCGTCGGTCTGTCGGTCTGTCTGTGCGTTCGTTCGCATGTTTCACACGGTGCCCGGACAAAGCAGTGAAACGCGCCAAGTAGTGTTGAAACCGGAAGCAGCTGCCGTGAAGTTTGACAGTATGCATTTGTTGTTGTTATATGTAGCTGTTGTATAGCCATGTAGGGGGGCGTGAATGATGTGAATCTGTGCTGAAAGTCAACAAAGTGTGTGCCGTGTGTGCCTTGTAGCAAGTGCGCTGCGGTCGAACAAAAGGTGAATTTTCCGCATTTGCAAAATTAAATTCACGTGCAAGTGCGCGTGTCGCTGTCCTCTTTGTATGTGTGTGTCTATGTGTGTGTATGGGTTCGTGTTCATATTATCTGATCGTGTGTGGTTTAGCGCAAACGAAGACAGTTTGTATGCCACAAAACGGGCGATTTGATGTGGTGGCTGTGCTGTGTGGCAATATTTGATGTGTGTATGTGTGTGTGTATTTGTTGTTTCTCGAACGACTCGCACTGCCATTGATGACTTTTAACATGGCTGTAATTTGACGCGATAATAATAGCTTTTTGACATATAAACACACACACACATACGTACCGAAGGCGTTCACTTATGAATGAGTCCTTTGATAGGATTTTTGTTGCTTCATCGCGGACACAACGTTTCGCTGCAAACAAGTCTAAAGCGATTTTGTTGTTTTTGTTGTAATTGAAACTACAATTAGATTGTCTTTGAAAGACATTGAAACTTGCATCCATAATACACATATTCCGTGAACTAGACTAGACTAGACTAGACTAGACTAGACTAGACTAGACTAGACTAGACTAGACTAGACTAGACTAGACTAGACTAGACTAGACTAGACCAGACTAGACTAGACCAGACTAGACTAGACTAGACTAGACTAGACTAGACTAGACTAGACTAGACTAGACTAGACTAGACTAGACTAGACTAGACTAGACTAGACTAGACTAGACTAGACTAGACTAGACTAGACTAGACTAGACTAGACTAGACTAGACTAGACTAGACTAGACTAGACTAGACTAGACTAGACTAGACTAGACTAGACTAGACTAGACTAGACTAGACTAGACTAGACTAGACTAGACTAGACTAGACTAGACTTAGATGTTTCCTTTAATCCTCAACTCCTTAAAGTCTTTAAAGTTATCTTCTCCTATAGTTGTTGTTGCTTTTATTGCTGCTAAAATTAACAGCCAGAAAGTCGACAAAGCAGTTCTTGCCTGTTCTTACTACACACAGATGTGCTCACATTGACGCTGCCTATAAGAAAACCCTTTCTTATCAGCCCAAAGGACTTTGCCTGCCGCCAGAACGAAAAAAAAAACAACTAGCAGTCAACTTCTAAGCTCCAAACTACCACAAGACAACTAACACAACTTGCTTGACTGCCGACCGCCTCTGACGTTGGCTGACGTTTACACGGCTTTCACATTGGCAGGAAGCATGAAAAGAGTGCCACCGGAGCTGCACTGCCGGAAGTGCAAAGGAAACTAGCTGTACGAAAATTTCTGGCAGCAATTGTGCGGCCTGGCTCGAATGTGGGATGTGCGCTAACAATGTTTACTCAGCTGATGATAATGCAAAACGAGGCCAGAACGCCGCAAATCACACAGTGAGCGCAGCATTTTTTTGTTGATGTTTTTTTCTTTTTTTGGGCGAATAGACGTGGAAAGTAAAGTCAGTCGAGGCTTAACAATCGCTGGATTGTTTGAATGTTTGCTCATTACATTTTCTATATATATGTGTGTGTGTGTGTGTTGATGCCGCAAAGCAATAGAAATTTTACTAAATTGACTTTTAATGCCATTTGCCCACAAAATTTTATTGACTTGAACTTTGGGCTTTAATTCGCTGCCAACAGTTAATTAGCTGTAAATATTTGCTGCCGCTGCCGAGCGCTGTTTGTCCGTAATTGGGCGTGTTACAGCGACGACAGATGGCGGCAATCGCCAGAAGTTTATACGAAATGTCTACAGAGCACAACAACAGAAATGCGGACAACAACACGAACATCACATTAAACTTTTCCCATGTTGCGAAGCTCACTTCGAGCCCCCTGCACCACTCTTCATTGGAATTTGGCTCATTTTGCACGGACTGTGTGTGGTGTCTTTTCCGCATTTCGGGTGTAAATTTTGGGAAATTTTGAATTCTGAATTTCTACACCCAGCATTGTCATTAATTATGTCTCGGCGCATTAACTGCACGTGCGACAGACACACACACAACGGCGCATTTGCAGCCAACTTGGTGTCTGGTTTGTCCATCCATCCGGTTGTGCTCTCGTACATTTGTATTTCTGTTTGTATATGTATTCATGATTTGTGTGTGTGTGTGTGTGTATCTGTGTGAGTAAAAGCTGCGCCTAGTGAGCGCTGTTGCAAACTATTCTAATGAACTGTTTGCTCAAAAATGTGTGGACCAACTTGTGTTCTCCATTTCACTGACACTCTGTCAGCTGGCTGCCATTGTTTGCGTGTGAACTTTTGACTATTATACAGTTTTGCTAGTCTACACGCTCGGTCACTTTTGCATGTGTGTGTGTGTGGGAGTGTGAAATTTTATGCTGCTATTTGTGTTACTGAAATTGTTTTGTGTGCGGCTTTTGCGGTTAACTCATTAGTTTCGCATTAGATATTTTTTCTAAGAATGTGAGAAAATTAGATATTTGTGTGCACGTAATGTTGGGTAAAATAACTGGAAACTGGAATGCCGGTAGGTAATGGTGACTTGTCAGTTTAAGGCTGAAGACTGTAATGCATTTTGAAAAAGTTTGAAAAAGTGAAAAGGGTTCAAAGAAACTTATCAGGCTCCCGGTAAGTCCCAAGTTATCAACTTTCAACTTCTTTACAGCAAACATTTTTTAAAGCAACAGCATTCTATTCCCCCGATAAGTCCCACCTTATCAATTTTCAACTTCATTATAGCAAAAATTGTCTTTATAGCAACAGAATATCTTTAACTTCTTTAGAATTTCTATCAACTTTTGCTTTGGTGACTTTTATTTTTTTATTGTGGAAAATGTTTTCTTTTGTAGAATTTATTTTGTGAAAAAATTCCCCAAGTGCAATGCATACTTTTCGAGATATCGGTGGATATGATACATATGTCCTAGCGGTCTCTCTAGTGTTAACATTCCTTATTGTATGTTTATATTTTGTATTTGTATACATAAGTTGGAATGGATGACAACAGTAACAGAGTAGGTGACCACCGCTTGCCAACCTACGACTCAAAATAGCCTGTAATGCTTTTTAAAGTTCTGTGTGCTTTTGCTGTAAGGAAGGAACGTATTTTGGAAGAAAAAGTTGAGTTAGGTGGCATTTAGCTGCCAGAAGAGGCCTACAATATGGTCACCTTCTACACAGACGGCTCAAAGATGAATGAAAAGGTCGGCAGCGGTGTATACTGCAAAAACCAGGACCTCAGACTATCATTCCGACTACCGGATCATTGCAGTGTTTTCCAAGCCGAACTCACGGCCATTAGCCAGGCAGCTGACTGGCTCAGAGTTAATATGATATCCTACAGGGACACCATTTACACCGACAGCCAGGCAGCAATACAAGCTCTCTTGAGCGCTCACCCCCGTTCTAAAACCGCCCTTCATTGCCGCAAATCTCTCAATGAGATTTCAGTGCAGTACAGAGTGCACCTCTGCTGGGTGCCTGGGCACAAGGACATAGAGGGTAATTGTATAGCCGATGAGCTGGCAAGAGCAGGCACGGAGCTGCAACACATCAGCGCTATGGAGGCAGTGGGAATACCACTCACCACTTGCAAGCTACACCTTGGAAAGGTATACTTGAGCAAAGCGAACACTAGATGGCGCAACGAACAAACGTGCACCACAACCAGACAAATCTGGCCAGTGACCAACCAGAGCAGATCCAAGGAACTGATCCTGCTGAACAAACCCTCGATAGGGATTGTTGTGGGAGTCATTACTGGACACTGCCTCATTGGCCTACATGCTAGCAGACTGGGTCTGCCTTATAACGATTTCTGCAGAAGCTGCAGGGACGAGGACTGCGAGGAGTCCGTCGAGCACCTCCTCTGCACGTGTCCAGCGATCGCGAGAACGCGATTCCGTCACCTGGGCAGGCACTTTCTGAGCTGCCTAGCTGATCTCGAAAAGACGCCACCGAGCATCATCTACAAATTCGTTAGAGCCTCCAAGTGGCTCCAATGGATACCGGAATCGGATAGGTGAAGTTTCCCCCCACCACGTGGTAACACAATGGGCCGCATGGCCTAAGTGATGCCCTAGAGGCGACCACTTAACCTACCTACCTACCTAGGTGGCATAAAACTTGATGTGATATGGTACCCAATTATGACTCAGAAATGAGCCTAGATTTCTTATATAATACATCAACTGCATCAATTGTTAATAAGACTTGAGATGTTAAAACCACAGTCCTGGTCTTCGTCATGTGTCTATGTCCAACCAAACATGGACTTTAACCCACACAGATGAGGACTTTAAAAACCCATTTGAAGCTTCTCGATTGTGTTCAAAACTTTGCGATAAAGTTCACCGGGAATAATGATTGACTATAAGGAATCAAGCTCTTTTGGATGCATTAAGCATAGCGATACTTGACAGGTGAAAACGTTTTTTTCCTTGTTAATTCCTCTCTGGAGCATTGGGCCGCCACAAGACTCTTCCAACATACTACTTGGCCTTGTGTTGGTTATGTTAATCGGTGTCTATAAGTCTAAGTGTCTAAGTCTATATTAGAGATATTTTCTTTTCAATAGGCTTTCATGACAAAATTATGGAACAGTCTTCCCCAGTACATAGAATTCTTTTGAATTCAAGTCAAGTTCAAATTTGTCTTCTTTCTCCTATCGTTTTAGAATTGTTTTTATTATTTCAGAATCACCGTAAAGCTCAGCATTATCCCAGGAGGTGCGAGTATCCCTTGTACTATGGCTTTCATTGAAAAAAAAATTGGTCAATCTAGAATTGACTATTGCATCCAAAACATCAGAGCAATTTTGAAGATTCTCTAAGAGTCGAGGTAGACAAAACTTTTACTGGGTTTTAGAAAATTTTTTAATTTTGCTTAATAATCCATTTTACTCGACAATTCAGGGAAATTTTGATTTTTGTCTCCGGTACGACCTCAATAGTCCAGCGGATAGCGCGCAGGCTTCTCAACCAGAGGCCCTAGGTTCGATTCCCAGCTCGCGCTGGTGAAACACTATCTATTTATATCGCTGTCCACATGAAACAGATTCGAATTACAAGAATCGCACAAGTGCGCAGGCAATGGAAAAACCTCCAAGTGTGAAACGAAAATTGCCACAAACTGCCAGTCGGATTCGGCGTTAAACCGAAGACACAGAACTGGCATTGGTTTCATAACAGAATTTCCTACTTACGAAAAAAACAGTGAGGATGATGATAAAACTGCTAACTGACTGTGACTATTCCGAAGAAGTCAAAAACTTTGCAGCCATCAGTTTCTGAACAATTTATGGAGCAAAGCTTTAGATAGAAAGAGAAAGAGGAGACCATAAGCCTCACCTTCTCAAAAGAAAAGTTGTTGGCACACCATTTTTCTAGAACTTGAATGATCTCAGATCAGCCAACTAAACTCTCAAATGCATAGGTCAAGCCTCAAAGTGAAGAAATCAAAAACTATACAGCCATAAGTTTATATAAAATTTATGGAGGATTGTTTTAAATAGGAAGAGATAGATGAGACCATAAGTCACCTCCTCAGGTAAACAGTTGTCGGCTCATTATTTAACCCTTTCGGGACGGAGTTTAATTTTGAAAATAAAAATACTCTTGGTGGAAATGTTCCCATACTATCAAAATTGCGACTGCAAAATTTTGTTGCATACTCACAATTTCTAAACTTATCCTTTAATCCGAGGACATACATATAATTCAAATTATAATTTTGCGTGGGTCATAAGATCTGATTAATTATTTTGAGAGGTCCTAAAAACTTGCTGGGACGTATTATTCCAGTAGTCCCGAAAGGGTTAAAAAAAATGGCCTTAACCTACAAAACTACAAAGAACAAAAATACAAGAATTTTATGATTAAATTTGATCATTCATTTGATCATAAAGCCAATATAATTGGCTTGTTCAAAGCTAAAAGAATAGCGCTGGAAGCTTTTCTAATTTGTTGTTGCTTAACACTTGAATGCTCCAAGATGTCCAAATTGCTCTATTGAGGTATATTATCAGGTGTACAACTTTGCTTCCGCTGTTTTTTCCAAAATTAAAAGCTTTATTGCGAAAAAGTGCTTACAGATGTATTATTCAAAGTATTGTCCGTCGCTAGCGACAACTTTCTCCCATCTTTCCGGCAATTTTCGGATCCCGCCTCGAAAAAAGGAGTCCTCTTTTGACGCTATCCATGAAGCAATCCATTTTTCCAATTCTTCGAAGGATTGAAAATGTTGATCTGCCAGGCCGTGTGCCATCGAACGGAATAGGTGGAAGTCAGAAGGGGCGACATCTGGGGAATACGGCGGGTGGGGCAAGACTTCCCATTTCAGCGTTTCCAGGTACTTTTTGACCACTTTTGCGACGTGAGGCCGAGCATTGTCGTGTTGGAGGATGACTTTGTCATGTCGCTCTTGATATTGTGACATCGAAATCACTATTTTTAAAACGTTGAAAACACTCCCGACACGTTCTTTCACTCAGAGCAGCATCACCGTAAGTTTCTGAGAGCATTCGATGCGCTTCAGCTGCATTTTTTTTCGAATTGTAACAGAAAAGTAAAACTTCCCGCAAATGGCGAGAATTGGGCACATAAACGGACATTTTCGAACGTGAATAATACGAAAACAAGAACAACTGTCACTGAAACGGCGATGACAATTCGTTAGGCACTGTCCACACTCACTTTAAAGGCATTACCATCTATGTATTTCAACCAGCCTCAGCCGGTACAGCCACCTATCGGAAAACGGCGGAAGCAAAGTTGTACACCTGATATTTTTATATTCCATGGCTTTTTGAAAAAAATATTTGTCATGATTTTTTTGTAATTTTTTAAAGTATAATTTATTACAAAAACAACATATTTTGAGAAGTAATTTTTAATTTATTTTACAACAAAATTTCATTTGAGTAAAAGTTGTATTAGCCAGGCATGTCTGTGTTAAATGGTATAGGAATCTGTCAATCAATGCAGTGCACAGTGATTCGTGCCATAGACAAAATTCCAAAAATTTATGGTCCCAGAATTTAACAATTTTGATGTCATTTGAAAGAAAAAACTCCAACTAAGAAAACCCCAAAAAATCTGTGCAAAAAATCAATTAGTGTCTGTGCAAAAGCGGCTCAAAGTTGAAACTTTTTTCTCAAACAAATTTAAACTCATATTTTCTGTGTTTTACAGCCTGATTCTGTGTATTCTTGACAAATTTTTTATCAAGAAATTTTGTCAAGATTTTTATCAAGCAAAAGCTTTGCTGGTATTCTGATGCAACATTGATAAAGTAAAAAGCTCATTTAATTCAACATAAGGTGAATATGCGACATTTGTCAAATTGTCAAAAAATAAGACAAAAAGTTTAACTAAAGTAAGTTTTGCAGAAAAAAACCGGCCTTAATAGCCCAGCGGGTACGCGCTGGCTTCTCATACCGAGCGCCCCCGGTTCGAATCCTGGCTGGGCTGGAAATAAGTTCGTACGTTTTTTTTTAATAGTTTCATCACAATAGGCGCTTTTTGCATACAAAAAATAATTCGTGGGAGGTAACGGATTTTTTTTTTCTCTGATGTAAAAGTGTAAACATGCACAATTCTTCCATTTTCAATAGGCAAAATTTCAATTTTTATGCTGTTGTCAATAGCATTCACAATTTTGACAATTTATCAAGAAAAGAGCTTTTACTTTTGGGATAGAATACCGATTCTTGACAAATAATAAAAACTTGACAAATAGTCAATATGATGAATTTATCAAGTGTACAGAATCGGGCTGTTAGTCTATTGTAAAAATACATGGTTACCACGAAGTTGCTTAAACTTTCAATATAGATTAAGAAATGATGTGGCTATTTTCGCTTTTAATTTTTTCTTAAAATTTGCAAAGTTGAGGCTTTAGATCACTTTCAAAATATTCATTCATTTATTCATTCATTCATTTTTCAAAATATTTTTCTAAATTAAAAATCTGAAAATTGACAAAACTCTGAGGAAAATATCTAAAAAGTATGTGAAGTTATGTTCTTGGATTTTTTTTTTATTTTAAGAAGCATTCTTTGTTTGTCGGATGATGTAATTACATCCGATTTTAATAATAATAATTTTCCGATCTCAAAAAATAATTATATTTTAAAAGTGGTCTAAACATCTATTTTTCAACAAATTTCTTTTTTTCATGCCTAAAAGTATGCAATCAGCACGAAAAATTGAGAAAACTGCAAAAAAGCAAAACATACATCTACTATTCTCATTTTTATTGCAAAACTAAAGGGTCCTAAGACAATTTCTGTTACTCTTTGCAATTATCAATGTTGAAGTTACCGATTAAATGTAAAATCTGAAAAATCTAGCCAACACACTCGTTGCTATAGCTTTCCAAAAATGACGAAAATTGCAAATTTTAGTCTCAGGAATTGCCAAACTATAACATTTTAAGAAAAACAAAATGGAGATTTCAATTCAGTAGACCATGGTTAACTAGTGTACTAAATTTTATGAAGAACGGACCACTGCTTCTAATTTTGTCCCGCGGTTGTATGGAGTTGAATCACTGTGCAGTGGTGCAAACAAGATTTCTTTGCGGTTTTCCGTGCACAAATTTCGAGCCCAAATCCACTTGAAACCATATTTGCCAATCATGATTTTTTCAACAAACAGATATTTGGTAGAAAGAGATTTTTAACCCCTAAACCCCCATTTGCATGTTTCACTGGATCAGGGGTTAGTGTACTGAAACGTAGATGCAATGCAATCGAATCCTGATTTAGTCAATAAATAGTTAGATAAGGTTTGGCTGATAGGCCACCCATGAACACTGTTGGGTTCCTAGCGATACCAGATGTAATCCATTAGGCTTCAAATCTGCTGAAGTAAGCATCGCTTAGAATGACTATGTTTTTAGAAAAGTTTAGCAGTTATTATTCAACAAAAATTCTTCACTTTATGACTTTTAGCAGCCAGCAAAACCTGGTATTTTAGCAAATAATATTTTATGTATGTTGTAACAACATGCCATATGAGCATGAATTGGATTGGCCAGACCTATCTGTGTTAAATGGAATAGGAATCTGAAATAGGAATCAGTGCAGTGGTGCACAGAAGATTTCATTTGCGGGGTTCCGTGCACCAATTTCGTGCCCAAACCTATTTGAAACAATATTTGCCAATCATGATTTTTTCAATAAACAGATATTTGGAAGAAAAGAATTTTGAACCCCAAAAACACCCTTCGCTAGTTCCACTGAATTAGTGGTTAGTGTACTGAAACGTACAACAACAGCGCGCAATCGAATTCTGATTTAGTCAACAAATAGTTAGGTTGGGTTTGGCTGACTGGCCACCAATGCACACTGTTGGTTTCTTAGCGATGCCAGATTTAGTTCCCCTTAGGCTTGGAAATCTCTTGAAGTAATAATCACTAAAAATGCCTGTGTCAATCAACAAAAATTCTTCACTTGATGACTTTTTGCAGCCAGGAATAATTTTATTTTTTTTAATTTTAATATTTAATTTATATATTAAACATTTTGTTGGCTATCTTTCAATGCTGTCTGCAGACATCTGAGACATTTGAGCAATTTTTGTAATTTCAGTAATTTACTAAAATTAATTTGTATTAGTGCATTCATTGATTTGCTTCGTTTGAGCAACCAAGTTTTTCTTTGCAACGCGGACAAAACAGTCTAAAAGGTTGTTTGCCATTCACTTGGAGAAAATACTTCAGACAGCATTTAGTTTGCAATTTTCATCGATTGGATTGATTTTCGGTGAATGAGTGCTAAACGTTGCTTTGGGCATTGCTTACAGTCTCTGAATGCTTACAGTGGCAGTTGAAAAATTTGCAACTCCTTTTCAATAGTTTCCTAAGAAATGGCAGTAAAACATTTTGCTGCTCATACAACTGAAAAATATTGTTTTAAAACTTTTTATAAACAACTATTTGTAAGCAATTTTTAGCTCAGCTCCAGACAACTAAATTGTAAATTGGCAAAATATTTACTAGCGGCTGCTTATATGTTATATGTGTATGTGTGTGTGTGTGTGTATGAGCGAGCGTGTATGGGCAATGTTCAAATTGATTGAAATGCCCACAAGAAATTTGGCAATAACAGCGAAACGACATTATTTGCAATGCAATGTTCAACGACATAAACGATGGCAAATTGAATAAAATTTGAAGGAAAGCATAAATCACAGTTTTGTGAAAATTTGGCATGACGAGAATGCAAGATGCCGCAGGGAGGCGGGGCACTGAGGCCAAGTCCAATAAGAGAGTGAAGCACATAAACGGCGCAGAAAAGTGTAAAACTGCAAAAGAAAAGAATTTTGCAATTCGTGTGCGGGCAGTGAAAAGTAAAAAAAAACGAAGAGAGAAGAGAGAGGTGGGGGACGGAACCCATGGGCGGCGGTTTGACCAACGGGCCAAGGAATGACAGCGAACGGCAAAGGCATGAAAGAGAGCAGCCAAATTGAAGACTGGTTGGACGGTTGGAGTCAGGTGGCCGCATGGGCCAAATGCAACAAAAATGAGCTGAACGGTAAAGCACACACATACATATACACACACATGCAGATACACGCCTTAACCGTTGTAGTTGTATGAAAAATTTCGCCTTGAGTTATTGAAAATTCCGCACAGTGCAGAGTGCACAAAAATTGTTGAAATATATTTCGTCAGGGCAGCGACGGCGACAGCAACCTCAACAACAACAACAAGAACAAGTTTACAAGTAAAATATGAACGTACAAAAAACTACCGGAACTGCCGCAACCTATGAGCCGCACATAAGCTGCACTCACGTAAACGTGGCAAGTTGGGGAGGAGGAAACGAGAAGTTGGCAGAGTGTAAAGTGTACACTGCGTTCAGCTCAAACTGGCAGAATGCGGAAAACAAAGAAAAAAGCCGAAAATTTCCAAATTATGTTGCCAAATAAACCATGATGGCAGTTAGCATACAAAATGATACAAAATCAACACAAGAAGAGGAGAGAGAGGGGGTAGAGAGTAAGAACAACAAGCAAAGTATGCGAAATGGCAACGTAGCAGCCAACAGTTAACAACAAAACAACAGCAACAACAAAATATAAACAAACTGTTAAGAGCAAAATTATGAAGTAAAAGTCGTTGAATGCAGTGTGCAACAACAACAAAAACAACAACAACAACAACTACGTAATAACCAAACATGCAGCAACAGCAGTTCGTTGCAATTTCTACTATTACGGCCACAACAGCAACAACAATTGCGTACTGTAAGCTCTAAGGCAAAGAATGTAGAAAAAAAGTTGTTTTAACAACAGAAACACGATGTAAGTTACCGCAACAAGCCACAATAACCGGCTGGAATTGCTATGAAAAGTCGTTGCTGTTGTTGTTGTTGTAATGATGTTACTCTGTTGATGCTATTGTTGTTGTTGGTGTTATTTACAATGATGAAGTTAATAATGATTTGAGTAATCAGTAGTTGTGTTGATGAAGCTGAGGAGTAGTCTTGTTGCTTTTGTTGCTATTGTTGTTGTTGCTCTCTCTCTCTCTCTCTCTCTTTATTGCCATAGCCAAATGGTGCATCAAAGCATTTTTTTTATGGTGTCACCAGCCTTGTCTCTGTGTCTAACATGCTGACTTACAAGTCAAAGGGTCATGGGTTCTAATCTCGACTCAACTGGCTCTGGAACTCAACTGCAAAAGCCCGGTTTTGCAAAGCTAAGTGAACTCTCAAGCATTGAGATACATTTCTTTATAAAGATATCGAACTAAAGATCATTCTTTCGCATACACTTTGAATTGGTTGTTGCACTGACTAACAACCAGCCGGCCTCGATAGTCAAGCGGGTAGCGCGCTGGCTTCTCATACCAAAGGCTCCAGGTTCGATTCCTGGCTCGGGCTGGTGAACAACTCATCTACTTCTATCGCTATCCACATGAAGGGAATGAGAATTACAAGAATCGCACAAGTGCGCTCTTGGCTGGCAATGGCAAAACCTCCAAGTGTGAACGAAAAACTGCCAATCGCCGTTCGGATTCGGCGTTAAACTGTAGGTCCCCTCCCCCCCTTTCCCCATCCGCTTGAAATGTGTGCTGTAACATATGTTGGCAAAACAGTGTTGCATACACAGTTCAAAAACGGGTGAAATATGTGGTATCACAATGGGCCTTTCAGGCCTCCGAGTGTGTCTCTCATAGAGGCAGCCACCGCAACCTAACCTAACCTGCACTGACTAAAAAATGGTTGTGGCATTAGAAAAGAATGTGTTGTGTATAACTTTGGGATATAACTTGAGCCAACAGACACCATTTTCTCGCATAAACTTTGAAATGGTTATTGCACTGAATACGAAATGGTTGGTGCATCAGATAGGAATCTGTTGTATATCTGTTGTTCTCACAGACACTATGAAATGGTTGCTGCATTGACTGTAAAATGGTTGGTGCATCAGATACTAATCTTGGAAATAACTCTGCCTAGGAAATTTGTTTTTTCGCAGACACTGTAAATTGGTTGTTGCACTGAATACGAAATGGTTGGTGCATCTAACTCTGGGATACAACTCTGGCTAGGAAAATATTTTTCTCACATACACTTTGAATGGGTTGTATAGGATGGGAATCTGTTGTATATTTGTTGTTCTCACAGACACTATGAATTGACTGTAAAATGTTTGGTGCATCAGATACTAATCTGTTGGAAATAACTCTGGCTAGGAAATTTGTTTTTTCGCAGACACTGTAAGTTGGTTGTTGCACTGACTAAATAATGGTTAGTACATCATATACGAATCTGTTGTATATAACTCTGGGATACAACTCTGACTAGAAAACTCTATTTTCTCGCATACACTTTGAATGGGTTGTTGCACTGAATAGGAAATGCTTGATGCATCAGTTAAGAATGTATTGTATATAACTCTGGGAAATAGCTCTGGCTAGGAAAAACTATTTTCTTGAATACAAAATGGTTGATGCATTACATACGAATCTGTTGTATAAAACTCTGAATTGGTTGTTGCATTGACTGTAAAATGGTTGGTGCAACAGATGCCGGTTAGCATTGGAAATGACTCTGGTTAGGAAAATTTTTCTTTCGCAGACGCTATGAATTGGTTGTTGCACTGAATAGGAAATGGTTGGTGCATGAGATACAAATCTGTTGTATATAACTGTGGGATACAACTCTGGATAGAAAACACTATTTTCTGGCATACGCTTTGAATTGGTTGTCTTACTGCATACGAAAAGGTTGGTGCATCAGATACGAATATGTGTTGTAGAATGTGTGGAATTAGAATGGCTAGCAACAGTTACGAAGGATACAATTTTGCTTGAATGCCGAGATCAACAAGCAAACGTTTTTCTAATTAGAGCATACAAAATACACCGAACTTTCCTCAGGCGTCACTTCGATTAGTTGCCTCTCTTCATTTCTTCGGAAGAGCAGCCACTGAACGTGTTGAATGTCAATGTAGAAAATGCCATGGAGTCATTGGCTTTTCCATCTCTTTCATTTCTCGATAGCATAAGTGAAGTCTTTGTTTTCATTCCGTTTTTATTATTTTGTTTAATTTATTTATTTTTGTTATTTTTTTAATTATTTTGATTTTATTAATTTTATTTTTATTTCTTTTATTTTTTTTGTTTCATTTTATTATTTTTTATTTTAAATTTTGTACAATTTTTTGGATTATTTTATTTTATTTTTTTTCTTTTCATTTTCGTATTTATTTTTTTTAATTTTATTTTTTTTTTAATTTTATTTTTATTTATTTTATTGTTTTCTTTAATTTTATTATTTTTTATTTTAAATTTAGTTAAATGTTTTGGATTATTTTATGACTAATTGTTGTTAAATTTTTTTATTTTTTATTTTTTATTTTTTCATTTTTGTTTTCATTTTTATTTATTTTTTATTATTATTATTACTATTTTATTTTATGATTTTTATTTTTTGGTTTAATTTTATTATTATTTATTTTAAATTTTGTTAAATTTTTTGGAAATTTTATATTTTTTAGATTCCTTTATTGCTGCTTCTTGTTGTTACTTTTACGGTATGTTTCTTTTTTTAGTCAAAGACGATCTCTTCTTCCTTCTTCCGCGCTTCCATGGCGCTTAAAAAATGCCAGCAACGACCCGTTTAATCGCCACTCTGCCACTGTCCGCAATAGACAAACATTATGTTCGCCGCATTTTGTCGTTCATCAAAAACATATTTTCTGGTTGAGAATTTATTTTGCAACACACAACGCCAAATGTCCTCAACATTTTTGTCCAACTCGCTTGACTCCAGCAAAAATTCTATGGCTGTCGAAATTCTTTGGCGTTGTTGTTGTGTCAGTGTTGTTGCTGTTCTCGTTGTTGTTGTTGCTACTGTCGCTCTAACTGATGGAATGCCTTTTTGCTTTTGACGGATTTGTCCGCCGAAGCGCGCCACTTGGTCGAAAGGTTTGTGACACACACGTTGCGAGTTTTGTTGTTTTTTTATGAAGCTTTTCGTTAATTTTTTTGTTGTTTGCTTTTGCATTTTGGTGTTTGCCTCTTAGTCATGTCGGGATAATATTATGCATTTTTGTTGTTGCAAATAATTTAAATTTTTAATGTTTGCTCTCTCTCTGCTGTTACTCTCTGTCGCTGTCTCTGTCTAACGTGGACCAGGTTGGCTTGAAATTGTTTTGCCAAGTTGCTTGCTTTTGCCATGGCGAAGGAATTTCTCCTTTGTGCGCCACAACACGGCTGAATTTTTAAGCGCTCACCTCCTCTCTCTCCCAGCTCGATGCTTTCGCCAGCGCAGCCAACGATATGCAATGCACTCAAGTCAGCTGCAGGCAAAAGTGGTTCTTCGCGCTTTCGTTCAGCGCAACGCTTTGTAGACAACTCGCTTCGCTTACTATCTCTTTCCTCCCATTCATCTCTTTCTCACTTCCCCCCTTCATCTGCATTAGGCAAAGCGTTGCTTGCTGCCACGTTTGCCAGCCAGTGACTTGGCGAGTGAAAAGCGTAATTTGCAGCATAAACAATAAAAATGAACAACAATGGCAACAGCGTCAAATGAAGCACAACTACAATAACACTAACAATAACCGCACGAATAAGAAGAACAAGAGCGCAAGTGAAAAACAGCTTTAAGCAGTCCTTCAGCGAAGTAAATTGCCGCCACATTTTACCCTTTGAATGAGTCGCCTGTGGGCAACTGTGTGTGTGTGTGTGAGTATGAGTGCTAGTGTGTTGGTGTTTGTGAGGCTGTGTCCCTGTCCCTGTTTTTGTGTGTCTGTGTCTTTGCACCGCAACAGCAGTTTTATTGCGCTTTTTTCGCTCGAATGGCGCCGCCGCCGTCATAAACGCTGCGGTTTTTGCAGATTTCCTTGCACTCGTCCTTTGCTGCTGTGGCTGCCGTTTTAACAGCCATGCACGCTGAATGCACTATAACCAGCCCAATAGCTGAAAGCGTTAATAAACTCAATTTCGAAATTTGAAATGCCATTGTGAAATTTCATTAAAGGTGTGATTTATGGCAATAAACATTTGCAGGAATCTGAAAGTTTGATATTTTAGTTGAACAATTAAGAATGGCGTCCATTAAGTTGGTAGTATAAAATTTTCGGGAATGAGTTGAGAAGAGAAAAGAGAGTGTTTGTTTGCTTTTGTGGCTTGAAGTGGCAGTTATCAACCAAAAGATTTTGAATTTAGTTTTTAAATGGGAACTGGGAACTAAAGAGCCTCCGAATCCTTTTATATAGAAAGTATGTATTACTGCTCGGAGGCAGAGAGATCTATTGGACAATCGACATTACTGAACACTACGCAGTCACATTGTAATTATTTATGACATCACTTAGGTTAGGTTAGGTTGCGTTGCTCATTGCGCAGCTCATTGTGATATCAGAATTTTTACAGCAGGACTTCCCCATTATTGCGCAGGGCACCTTCCATTATAATTCTGTTTACGTCAATGCTGCAAAGTGAGCATAGCTCCGTAAGGTTGGCAAAGAATGGTCACGAAACTTGAGACTAGATTGGTAATGATCACTTGTTGAGGACTTTTTATTGAAAATTACGTATTATTTAATAGAAAGAGACAGCTATGCATTAAGGATCATTTGCTGATGACTAATTTTCGAGGCTCCGCGCTTTTATGATCACTCAGAAGGATCACTTAATGAGGTCTTCTTTATTAGAACCTCGTATTGAGGAACCACAAACCAAGGACCACTTAATGAGAACCTAGTATTGAAGACCACTTACTAAGATCCACCTAATGAGAACCTCGTACTTAGGACTACTTTATGAGAATCTCTTATTGATGACCACTAACTAAGGTCCACTTAATAAGAACATCGTACCTTGCACCTTGTATTGAGGACCACTTACTAAGAACCTCTTAATGAGGATCTCGTGTTTAGGTCTACTTACTCGCATTAAGAACCTCGTATTAAGGAACCACTGGCTAAGTAAAACTTAATGAGAACCTCGTGTTGGAGATCACTAATTTAGATCCACTTAATGAGAGCCTCGTATTGGAGACAACTAACTAAGGACCTCGTATTGAGGATCACTTACTAAGAACCGCCGAATAAGAAGAACCTCTTAACTAAGGAAAACTAACTAAGGACCACTTTATGAGAACCTCGAATTGAGGACTGCTTACTTAGGATCTCGTAGGGAGGACTACTTACTAGAGATCACTTAATGAAAACCTATTATTGATGACTACTAAAGTCCAATTAGTAGCGAACCTCGTATTAAGAACCACATAATGAGAACCGCTTATTGATGACTACTTACTATGGTCCACTTAATCAGAAAAAAATCCCCTTAGATCCCCTTAAGGAGAACATTGTATTAAAGACCTCTTACTAAGGACCTCGTATTGGAGAACACGTACTAAGGACTACTTAATGAGAATCTCTTATTGATGACCACTAACTAAGATTCACTTAATAAGAATTGGTAAGAAGATTCACTAATGAGAACCTCTTACTAGAGACCACTTACTAAGAATCTCATATTCAGGATCACTTCCTAAGGACCACTTAATGAGATCCTCGTATTGGAGACCACTAACTAAGATCCACTTAATGAGAACCTCGTGGTCTCCAGACCACTTACTAAGGACCTCGTATTGAGGATCACTTACTAAGAACCGCCTAATAAGAACCTCGTATTGAGGACCACTAACTAAGGACCACTAACTAAGGACCACTTAATGAGAACCTCGAATTGAGGACTGCTTACTTAGGACCTCGTAGGGAAGACTACTTACTAGAGATCACTTAATGAAAACCTGTTATTGATGACTACTAAAGTCTACTTAGTAGCGAACCTCGTATTAAGGACCACATAATAAGGATCACTTAATAAGAACCTTGTATTGAGAACTACTAAGATCCCTTAGATCCTCTTAATGAGAACATTGTATTAAAGACCTCTTACTAAGGACCTCGTATTGGAGAACACTTATTAAAGACTACTTAATGAGAATCTCTTATTGATGACCACTAACTAAGATTCACTTAATAAGAACCTCGTATTAAGGATAAATTGGTCCTTGCACCTTATATTGAGAACCACTTACTAACCTCTTAATTTAATGAGAACCTCGTAGTGATAACCACTTACTAAGGATCACTTATTGAGGACCACTTAATAAGGACCGTTTAATGAGATCATTCTATTGAGGACCATCACTTACTCAAGACCACTTAATGAGATCCTAGTGTTGAAAATCTCTGACTAAGAAGATTCACTAATGAGAACCTTGTACTAGAGACCACTTACTAAGGACCTGGTATTGAGGATCACTTCCTAAGGATGACTTAATGAGATTCTCGTATTGGAGACCACTAACTAAGATCCACTTAATGAGAACCTCGTATTGGAGACCACTTACTAAGTACATCGTACTGAGGATCACTTACTGAAAACCGCCTAATAAAAACCTCGTATTGAGGACCACTAACTGAGGGCCACTTAATGAGAATCTCGTATTGAGGACTACTTAGGACCTCGTAGGGAGGACTACTTACTAGAGATCACTTAATGAGAACCACTTTATGAGAACCTCGTATTGAGGACTACTTACTAAGGATCTCGTAGGGAGGACTACTTACTAAAGATCACTTAATGAGAACCTATTATTGATGACTACTAAGGTCCACTTAGTGGGAACATCGTATTGAGAAACAGTATCTAAGGACCACATAATGAGAACCACTTACTAAGGTCCACTTAATCAGAACCACTTACTGAGAATTTCTTAAGGAGAACCTCTTTATTAGGGTCACTTAGTTAGGACCACTAATTGCTAATCATTTCTTACACCTTTCAGAAAGAGGTGTATAGAGTACGTAGCTCCTCGGACTTGGAATGGCGCGTTGGGAGATTTTTCATAGGCAATTTTCCTCTCATAGGGTTACAGTTGTCTACTGAAAGCACATCCGCTGCAAAAAGTCGCTTGTCCGCTTACTGAGGCTCACTTATTGAGGATAAATTATGGATCAATACTTACTGAAACCTGAGAACTACTTCCTTAAGATAATGACCACATATTATTGGATTCACCTCTCAAATATCACTTAATGAAAACCACTTACAAGCACCACTATTTATACTAGTGTCAATGTGCAGGGGCAGGGGCGTTAGTAAACTAATCCATCTTTTGTATGAACACAAAAGTTTCGTCTCTCTAATTTCAAAGACAAAGACATTATTTAACTGCAGTGTGTTCAGGTTGAAATGAGCTTGAAAACTGTGTTGTCTTTCTATTTTTTATTGTGTGATAACATAAGATGCAAGCTGAGGTAATCGTGCTTCTCTCTCTTTACACACACACACACACACAAATATAATTGGAGAAAACAGTTAAAACTTCGAAGAGTGCAATTTTCCACGAATGCCCATTGGAAATGCGTCAATAATAAATATTGAAATTGTCAGCGAAGGAAAAACTGCAGTCAGAAATAGTGCACAGCAAAGCACTCACATACATAGAAGATCAAATAAAAGTCAGAAACAAACAGAAAAAAGAAATTACAAAAAACATTCGAGTCACGCATTGCAACGAAGCAACGTCTGAGCTGTCAAGCGAATGCACTGTCCAAGTCGAAAGGCTACGGAGACTCAATTTACACCTTGCAAAACTTTGGCAGCACTGGCAGATATTTCCACTGTATTAACACTGTTGTTTTAGTTGTTGTTCTTGTAAAATTTCTTATTGCGCTGCGAGTTATTGAAATTTCTTGCTGTTGCTATTGTTGGGACATTTCGTTGTAATTGTTGTTGTTGTTATTGTTTGCTTTAGCTTCTATCGCTTTCATTGTTTGTTGTTTTTGTTTTGTGTTGGCAGCACATATATTGGAATTTGTTGTTGTTGTTACTGACAATAGCTGCTACTGTGCTGTTGTTGTTGTTCTTGTTGGTGTTGCTGCATTTGTAATGCCACACGCAATGGTTAATTGCGAAAGTTCCATAACAAAAACAACAACAACAATGGCGACAATAGACAACAAACTGCATTCTTGAGTGTGCAATAAATAAAAATGTAAACAAAGTTAAGCAACTATGGCGCAAAGCAAGACAAGTAAGTCTCTTCGTCCGTTCGTCGAACAACAGACAACTGGACAAACTGACTGACGGACATAAAAGACAAACAGCAAGCAGCAAGTTAGCGAACAGCGTAGCTAACGAAATTAATGTTGAAGGTTGTGAATTCTACGAAGGCAACAGCAACAACAACAACTAAAACAACAACAACTATAAACAAGTCAACAAACAAAAGCACAGACAAGCATCGCATGGCTGTATTGAAATTAAAGGCAATAAGAGAAAAATTCAATAGCACATCGAAGACGAAGGAAATTGCAAAATGCAGTCGCACACACACAAACACAGATACACAACTGGCAAACAAAGACAACCGCTGCAAGTGTAAGTAACAGATTTTTGTACGATATGACGAGCGTGTGAGTGCCATGCAAGGCTGAGGAGTGAATGCAACATTTGAAAATCTAAAAGAAAAATCAAGAAATTCAATCACCAGCTGAACACGTCAGAGCAGTGTCGGTGCCGGGGCTGTTGTGTTCCTTTGTGCATAATTTTGTGCCTTGCTGCTTCGATTTGTTATGAAGCAATTCTAATTATTTGTAAGGACTAAGGACTATTTCTGTAGCTGTTTGTAGTATTTCTTTGTGCTTTTCCATTTGTTTGAATTGGAAAAAATATTTGGTGCAATATTCTGTAGGCTTCAGCAATCAAAGAAGTTCAATGGAGATGTATTTTTGATGTAAAAGATTGGCGATTGCAAGCTGCAAAATTTTTGCAGCTAAAATTGAAATGAAAATTTACATTTAGGTTAAGTTGAATAAGTTACTAAGGAACTCCATTTGGTACTGCACAGTCAGGTAAGAATAGTTAGATTTAGTTTCAATTGGCATCTTTTTTTTAAGACCTCACTAAATCTGCTGGCATTGAAAAATCTCATATATAGATTTTTTCTAAAATTTTTTTAAAATAATAAAATAACCAAACTTGTACAAAACTAACACAGAATGATTGGAAAAATGCTACACAAATTTTGTATTTTTAAAAAGTTCGCTTAAATCTACTAACCCATTGCGTACCTTTGATTCGTTAACGAATCATAGAAATTAGTAATGTTTGCAGTTATTTTTTTATTGCGATAAACTTGTGTAATCTAAAGTACATATATGTTTTTTTTATATTATGCTTAGATCTATTGGCTTTCTAATAAAATATTTGTTCGCCATGCCACGTCTTTCCTGTTAAAGTTGGGCGAGCAATGAAAAAGCCTCATATATATACTTTTTCTAAAATTTTTTAAAAATACTAAAAATAACCAAATTTGTACAAGGCTGACACAGAATGACTGAGAAAATGTCACGCAAATTTTGCATTATTAAAAAGTTTGTTGGAATCTATTAACCCATTTCGTACCCTTCATTCCCTAACGAATCATAAAAGTTAGGAATGTTTGATGTTTTTTTCTATTGCGATAAACTTGTGTGATCCAAAGTTTGTGTTTTTTATATTTTACTTTTATCTATTGGTTTTCTAATAAAATATTTGTTTGCCATAGTTTGCCACGCCTTCCTTATTAAAGCTGGACGGGCATTGAAAAAACCTCATAAATAGACTTTTTCTTAAATTCTTTAAAACTACTAAAAAGAAACAGATTTGTACAAGCCTAACACAGAATGATTAGAAAAATGCCACGCAAATTTTGAATTATGCAAAAAATCGTTTGAATTTATTAACCCATTTCGTACCTTTAATTCGTTAACGAATCATAGAAATTAGTCATGTCTAAAGTTTTTTTATAATAAACTTGTTTCATTTAAATTTTTTTGTATTATACTTAGATCTATGGGATTTTTAATAAAATATTTGTTTGCAGTGCCACTCCTTCCTTATTAAAGCTGGGCGGGCATTGAAAGAACCTCATATATAGACTTTTTCTTAAATTCTTTAAAACTACTTAAAATAACCACACTTGTACAAATCTAAGACAGAATGATTGAAAAAATGCTACGCAAATTTTGAATTACGAAATTTATTAACCCATTTCGTACATTTAATTCGTTAACGTATCATGTAAATTGGTCAGGTTTGCAGTTTTGTTTTTATTTATTTTGATAAGTTTAGGTTTTTTGTATTAATTTTGTATTTGTATTGGGCCTTCCCAATTACTGATAAACATTAAAAAAATAGAATATTTCCAAATGACAGACAAAATGAGTAATTTTGTATTACAATAAAATACGTTTGGATCTGTTCAGATGGCCACAAATGGCGCTTGAGTGTTAAAAAATCACATTTTAATTTTTGAATAATTTTAATTAAATTTTAGAATAATTTTTGAAATAGTTCTGTTCAGATGGCCACAAATGGCGCGAAAGTGTTAAAACATCAAAATTGAATTTTTTAATAAATTTACGTTCAATTTACTGTTTATTTGTTTTAATTATTTGAAATATCCATGTCCTTAAAATTACAAAGTCATTACAAAAAAAATTTGGATATCAGAAAGAAAATATTAAAACCCAGTTTTTTTAATACTTGGCCCCTAGTTTTGCAAGTATATTCATTTGTTCGAGTATTTTAAATTTTTCTGATTTTTTTGCACGGTGTATTCCACAGATATAAGCACACACACACACATAATCATAGATACAAAAATTTACTTTTTTGGCATGCTTGACTTATTCGGATTATGTATCTGAGTCGACCTGTTTGAGTGCGTGCAAGTGTAGCTCTACTCACACATTCACATGCTCGCACACACACGCACATAATTAAGTCGTCACTGATTCGACTACATTTCACAATTCAATCGAGCGTATTAAATAACAAACGTTGCCTCCACATCTCCACGCCCGCACATCAAGCACGCCTGTCAAAAGTTGTCGACAAGCTGTTGCATTACACTGACGACACCACCACAGGTATGTGTTGTGTAAATTTTTTCGTGTGTGTCTGTGTGTGTTCGTGCAACACAGTCGAACAGCAGCGCATATGCGCTTAATTCGATTAGCACATACGACAATCATTTATTGGGGCATGTTCGACGCTGTTTGAGTGAGTATGCTGCATCTTTATTAATGCATAAGTTGGTGCTGGTTGCTTGTTCTTTAAATGTGTTGATTTATTTATGAAAACAAATTACTCGTTGCATAAAAATGAATTACGTTTGCCAGTGTTGAAAGAAAATGATATATGAACAATTTTCTGTTTTCAATTGAATTGTTTTAATCAGTTGAAAATTTTAAAAGAAATTTAATTGTTGAAAGAAAACATTTGTTTAAATGATTTTCAAAAGTTCATGATTTAGAATGTATAGCTTCAACATTTGTTTTTTAGATTATTAATTAATTAATAAAAAAAGTGTATGAGCCCAAAAATTGGGAGTTACAAAAGTGCTTGAAAATTGCTCAAATTCTACAACAGCTGCTCGGAAGTTGCTCTTAGAGGATTAAAATGTTTCAGTGACCCCACTAATTTTTACTTTTAAGTCTCGGATGAGGACTCGATGTCGGATCATAAGTATATTCTGTTCGACATTGAGGGCCCGGTAAAGAGTGAAGTGGAGTGTCGCACTCCATCGTTGTCCAAAAACAACAGATTGGGTGAGGTACACTAAAAACTTCTAAAGAACACTAGATGACCAACACCACTTTATTAGAACAACAGATGAACTAGATAGGAAGGTAACACGGGAACCTACTTAGCTCATCCTATCATGACTGCTGTCCACCAAAAACTAAGGGCTATACACAGAGGGTTCCATGGTGGAACAGCTTTCTTTCAAAACTTCGCAGAAGGGCCAGAATTGAATTCAATAGGGCCAAGAAAACAAACATATGGGATACCTACAAAGTAGCCCTTCCCCAAATCTTACAGACATAGGTCTCTCGTCTTTCATGTTAAAAACGTTGGACAAAATCATAGATTACTATATAAGAGAGGTGGTGCTACTGGAATTTTCACTACATAAACTTCAATTTGCATATCAGAAGAGCAAATCTACGATCACGACAATACACTCGCTGGTGTGCAGCATAGAGAAAACACTGGACACCACAGGCATCGCCCTATGTGCCTTTATGGACATTGAAGAAGATTTCGATGATGCCAACTTTCAATCAGTGATTTTGACCCTCGCAAATAGAGAAACTAACCCAAAAATAACCAAATGGATAGGAAAAGTCCTTAGGCAAAGAACGATTAAAGCCAACTTAGGGTCTAAGGAGCTAAGTATCAACACTGTAAAAGGCTGCCCACAAGGTCCCATCTCCTCTCCTATGGTCTATATTAGTTGATGACTTAGTTAAACTTCTCAACTTAAAAGGCTTCAAAACCGTAGGATTCGCTGATAATCTGGTAGTAATAATAATGGGCACTCATGACTAAGCGACCTAATGCAGAAAGCCCTAAACGACACATGGAGCTGGTGTACCCCGGCCAAACTACAATTGTAGTTTACAACAATTTATAAAAGGAAGGAAACTTAATCTTCCGAATCTCAGAATTAATAACACGGGCATTCCCCTAAAGGAAGAAATCAAATATCTAGGCATCACTTTAGATCGAGTGCTCATTTGGGAACCTCATCTTAACTCCACACTTAAGAAGGCGACCTTTTCAAATCTTGGGGCCTATCACCCAAAATCACGCACTGGGACTACACTCAAATGATCAGACCCATCATTCTATACGATGCTCTAGTATGGTGGAGCAAAACAAACCAGAGCACAGTCATAAGAAAACTAAACAAAATATAACGGTTTGCGTGCCTCAGTATTACAGGGGCTATGAAGACGACCCCACTGCAGGCATGGAAGCACTAATTAACCTTACACTTTAACCTTCACTTAGCCACCCAAGAGGAAGCGCTATCGAGTGCACTCACGCTACAGAGGCAAAGACAACCTCACAGGTCACCTGGGAATACTAAATCAAATAGAGAATACTCTCTATAAAGCAGCTTGTCTTGACCTCATAGATCCCCAACTAAGTCACAGAAGAAGTACACTATAAACTTCCCGACAGCTTGGAGCCAACAATCCAGTATGGTTAAACGACGACTCACAAAAATGGTACACCGATGGCTCCAAAACTTCTGCTGGTGTAGGAGCTGGCATAGTGGGGCCAACAGGACATTCAAAACTGGACCCAAAAAAACAAACTGAAATACTGAAATAACTTGGAAGGTGTACAGCACTCCAAAAAGTTCTTAAACTTCAACAGAGAAAGAGCCATCTCTGCTCTAGATCTCAACAGAAGCCAACTTAGGACTCTATGTGGTGCTGCAACAGGCCACTTCTTCTTTAACAACCACCTCTACAAACTTGGTCTTACCGACAACAGAACATGTAGATTCTGCTAAGAAGCTGATGAAACAATGGAACACATTATCACCAACACAGACGTGCAAAGTTTATGGGGAAACATAGCCTCGTTGAAGAGGACCTGATGCAAATATCGCAGAAAGGTCTGATTCAATACCTGAGCATATAAAAGATTAGATGATTTAAGGGGCACAATAAACCTCTCAGGTTGCGGTGCGCAAGGGCTTGGGCCCAACCCACAATCATTACAATACTTTTGAATACTTTTCCGAACATACCTACCGCCTATCTTCAACCCTTGATGAGGTTACCATACAAAATAATCGTTTTTATAAAATGGGCTCACATTGCTTCCAGCTCGGACTCAATCGTTTCAAATGTATGACTAAAGGCTTGATTACACGTAACGAGTAGAGTGAGAAGACAGCAACTCGAACGAGTACTCGTTTCGTCTAAACGGTAAGGCGAGTTCTTGATTGAGTCAGTCACCGATGAAAGTGGCGAGAGAGTCACTAGAATCACATTTTGTTTGCTAGGCCGAGCGACCACTACTTTACCGTTATATTTTTCTCTTTTCGCAGCGATTCGCTCAATCGTCACATGCGGAATCGCTCGTGACATGCGGTATGCGTCACACACCACTTTTCGCTCGGTTGAGTTTAATTGCGCGAGTTGCTTAGTTCATTTTGTGCATTGTAAAACCGAACTGACTCGCCGCGTGTCGAAATACGTTTGAACAACTCGTCGCTTTTGCTCGCTATCCCAATTCTTTCGGCCTAGTACCATTTTGATGTCTCGTCACTCGACTCGTTACGTGTAATCAAGCCTTAAGTACCATTTATTTTTCCTTCTGAAGATTTTCCCCTACATATCTGACCGCTATCTACAACTCTTAAGGGGCTGCTGTACAAAACTAGTAATTTTTTATGGAATTAACTTTTCACTTGTAAATGTAATCGAGGAAATATTGTATCTTGAAAACTACTGACCTAATTTGAATGATTTTTTCAATGATCGTCAACGCTCTTTAACACCAGAGGGCGCCTCCGATACAAATGAGGTCTTAAGTATGTCAGCTATAGGGTTTCTATGAAGCAAAATCAAAATATATATGTAGTTGTCATTTTAACCAATTTCAAGCACTTCTTTCTGAACTTTTTCCAACCATTCTTCCATTGATGACCTAACGACACTAAAATTGCAAATTATCGAAATTTTTACTTCCTTCAGGACCTAAAGAGTCACAACTTAAGTCAACTTGTTTAAGAAGGAATTTCAAAATTCTGATATCAGCTTCTACTTCAGTCTCGGCCAGATTAGATTTGGCCCAGTCGTATTAGCTTTGTTCTAAAAATGTGTGTAAAACCATCACCCAAATTATCTTCAAAGTCTTTTCGATTTAACTCTGACATGTTTACTTTTTGTACACTTTCATATAGTTCAATTGCATTAAAAATTAATACAAAAAAAAAGTTCATATTACAAACAACCACGAATTGAATTAAAGTCACTCATACCACCTGTTGGGTTGGTCGAACAAAAAACACATTAATGTTCTTCATAACGGAATTTGGCCCAGTAAATTGAATTATTTTTTGCTCTAATTATAAAGTTGGACGAAACAAACAAAGCAGAACAAACACAGCCAGAACAAAAATGCCAGCTGTCTTCCACATGAGCGAATCATTTTTATTTGATTTCAATTGTTTTCGCCATTATTCAGCAACACAGAACAACAACAACAACCACCATGACCAAAACAATAACTGAACAAAAACCAAGTAAAAGCAGTCAAACAGATAAACAATGTGTGCGTGCGCCCAACAGACAATTCAAACATGATCGACAGGCCATTGTCAGCGACAGCGACAGCGAGTTGTCCATGTTGTTGTTGCCAACCAGACAAAAAGCGACTCAATAGCGCCGCACTGCTCATTGACCCTTCGAATACACTGCAATAAATTCTAATAAAGAAGTTTGTTGACATTGCAACAACAACAACAACAACAAGAACAACACACAGACACACACACAAACAGGCTAATTTTGTGTGCTGGCCAAACAAAACCGAAACGAAATAAAACGAATTGACTTGAATTGAGATATTAGCTGAAAAAAATTGAATATTGATTGAATTGTGCGATATAAGCGAAATTTTGTGCGCAGCTGGCAGCATTGATTGGCGACATCATTTATCGCTGACAGCACCAACAAACTGCTGCGTCATTGACTTTGGTTGGTTGCGTCAGCGCGCCAACTTTGCGTGGCGGCCATTGAGCACAGAAAGCGAGGCAATATTATTTCGGTCGAGTGTGTTTAAAACATTGCGGTGACAAAGTGAGAGCACGACAAATAATGCGAAAAAGATATCAACAAACATACAAAAAACACTGAGCAGCAAAAGCATGAAAAAGCGACAGGCAAAGCGCGAAATCATTTCGAAATACGAGCAACAAATCCAAGGAAACCGAGGAAGACCGTAAAAGTGCGCCAAGGCTGTTTGTGTAATTGAGATTTTTTTTTTGGCTGAGTTTTTTGGCCACCGCTCAAAGTTACACCACAGTCCAGCTGGCAGTGAGCAACGCATTGACTTTGCTGCCAGCTCGCCGCTCAATTACGATGTGATTTGACTGAAATTTATTGATACAGAAAAAAAGACAACAATCATGTTTTCATTTTCAATTTGATCAAAACACGCTGTCACCACTATTTGGCTGCAGCAATTTTCTTACATTTTTCTCTCCCTTTTGCATAGTCATTTTTGTTTGCTTTCTGCATTTGATTGGTTGTGTCTGTGCTGTGTTTTTTTTCGGGCACCTTATCAAATGATGATTTATGGTCGAGTTTTAATGTGACATGCGTACAAGCCGACCCACACAAACATGCACCGATGTGCCGCATGACAAATGTGCCTGACTATGAAAATAGAAAAGCCCAGCAGCGTAGCACGTTTCAATATTAATTTGTATAAAATTAATGGCCATAAAAATGTTTCATGGCCATTTTTATGCAGCGCACCAAATGGACACCTAGACACACACACACACACACATACGTACAAACAAACATAAATATATTACAACGTGTTTTTCGTTAACTTGGCACAAAATGTTCAACATCAATTTGACTTTAGAAGACGTTTGGCATGTCTGCTGAGCGCCGCATTTACATTTGAGTCAAATTGAGAAAACAATTTTAAAATATTAAAGCATTTTATTTATGCAACAGCCAAAGGTAGCTGCAAACAATCGAAGCTATTAATCAAAAGCGGACGTTTAGAGTTGAGAATGCGTCGTTTGGGTCACTTTTTGATTGGGCCTCGCTGGCGTATGAGTGATATTGGTTTCGATTTGCAAGTTTTTTTACTTAGCTGTTTGCTGTAAAGGGGTTTCGATGAGCGCCAGGGTGGGCTATATATATTTAAATTGTTTTTGTTTTTAATAGGGACTGTGGTGATGCTTGTGTGAGAAGAAAGTAGTAGCTATAAATATTATCAATTGAGCGGCCAAACATTACTAAGCTAAATCATACAAATTGAGGCTAAATGACAGCAAATGCGCTGATCACAAGTTTAAATGATTCGTTGGCAGATTGCAAGATTAATTGTCGGTACTTTTGCATTTGATTTTTATAATAAGGTTTTTTACAAACATTAAAGAAACTAGAATTCAGTCAACCATAGTCTGAAACGCCTAAGGAAACACCTGCAGACATGAAGTTAATACAAGATTGTTTTTTTCTTTCACTGGAACAGTTTAAATTTGACTACAGTTTCTGATTTCAGAGTGATATGATTTCAAAATTCTAAACACTTATTTGTTTTTGTTTTATATGAAGCTAGCAGGACTCGGTGGCTTTGTAGACATGAATTTTATGATTTCATTACTTTATGCTACTTTTTGATGTTTAGTTATGTAGACATGAATTTTATGATTTCATTGAAATAATCTTTAATTGCCTTATGCTCCTTTTTGATGTTTAGTTATGTTTATTCGCATAAACCTTTAACAAACTTTACCTGGTCTGATGTTCACTTTCGAACACTGAAAGACGTGCGTTGAATTATTTCTGTACTTTCTTCAAGTCTGAATTAAGTGCGATCAATAAATCTCTTAGCTCTTTGTTGGTCTCCTTAGAATTTAATTTTCGAAAACAAAGTTGAGTTGTTTATCACTTCAAGTGGTTTTATAAGTTTGAAGTGAAAAAAAATCTTAACTCATGTTTCCCAATATAAATTCTTAACCCATTGTTGACTCCGCTAGATTTTGACTATCAAAAAAATTAAATTACTTCTTATTTGGAAAGCTTTTTTTTAAAGTAAAAAACCCCAATAATTTAAATTTCTCTACATAAACCTTTAACCTATTGTTGCCTGTTAGATTCAAATTTCCAAAAAAGTTTAAATTCAAATTAAAAAAAATTAAAAATTTTAATTAAAAAAATTTGAAAAACACGTATCGAATTAAATTTTATTTGAAATGGTTTTCCTAAGTTTGAAGTCAAACACCTATTAAATCGCGTTTCCCTATACAAACTTTTAACCCATTGTTGCCCTATAAGATTCAGATTTTCAAGTTATAGTAGATTTTCGAGTTATTTCTTATTTGAAGCACTTTTACCAAGTTTGATCTGACTAGTTCAATTTTTTCATAATTTTTTTTCAATTTAAGCAAACTTTTAACCCATGACTGACAGAGTCTGATTTTGATTTTCGAAAACTTCAAAACACATATCGAATTATAACTGATTTAAAGTTCTTCTACCAAGTTTGAACTAAGAAACCCATTAATTTATGTTTTTACATATAAACGTTTAACCCCTTGTTGAACCCGTCAGGTTTTGATTTTCGAAAACATATATCGAATTGTTTCACATTTGAAGTACTTTCACTGTGAGTTCAAAGAGTCCAAAAAATTTTATACTTTACAAAATACTTTAAACCTTTGTTTACAACTTTAGGTTTTGATTAACCAAGTTTCAAGTCAATGGGCCCATTGGTATGTTTTTAAAATCAATAAGCTCATTAAATCACATTTCTTCATACAACACCTTAACACATGTTTTGTCCTTTTAGACCCCAAATTAAAACAAAATTCCATCTTAGCGGAATATTTTATTAAATTTACATACAGTTCAAACTTCATGTTTGTACTTTTATAACAATTAAATGTAAAAAAATTCAAAATTAATGGACGAACGAGTGTCAGAATGTCTTCATCTAAGAAGGTTAGATTGAAGAGCGTTCTAGTGTTAATTGCAAATTTCGAAGGCTTAGACAATGTGAAGTCAAATGAAGGTTTGGCCGAATGTTTTACGTTTGATTTTGCTAAAACCGCAGATTTTGAAAGCTCAGACAGTTTAAAGTAAAAAAAATGTTAATACAAATTTTTTACGTTGGATTTGGTACCAAAAAAAAGTTTCTAAAAGCTCATATTTCGAAAGCTCACACAATTTGAAGTCAGAATAAATGCTGATAAAATGTTTTTACATTTGATTTTGTACCCAAATGAGTTGCTAAAAGCTACGATTTTGAAAGCTCAGACACTTTGAAGTCAGAACTAATTGACCGATTTTGTTTACGTTCGAGTTTGTGGCGAAAAGAGTTGCTAAAGACTCAGATTACGAAAGCTCAGACAATTTTTAGTCAGATAAAACTTTAACGTTCGATTTTTTACCGAAAAGAGTTGCTAAAAGCTAAGATTTTGAAATCTCAGACAATTTGAAATCAGAACAAATTTGAGGCCAAATATTTTTACGTCCGATTTTATACCAAAAAAAAAGTTGCTCAAAGCCCAAATTTTGCAAATTAAAACAATTTGAAGTCAGAACAAAAGTTGAACAAATTTTGTAATGTCTGATTTTGTACCCAAATGAGTTGGTAAACGCTAAGATTCTGAAAGCTCAGACACTTTGAAGTCAGAACAAATATTGAACAAATTTTGTGACGTACGAGTTTGTACCGAAAAGAGTTGCTAAAACCTCAGATTACAAAAGCTTAGACAATTTTAAGTCAAATAAAACTTTAGCGTTCGAATTTTTACTGAAAAGAGTTGGTAAAAGTTGAGATTTTGAAAACCCAGATTATTTGAAGTCAGATCAAATTTTTAAACGCATATTTTGATGCTGGATTTGGTACCAAAACAAGTTGCTAAAAGCACAGATTTTGAAAGCTCATACAATTTGAAGTCAGAACAAATGTTGAACAAATTTCGTTATGTTCGAGTTTGTACCGAAAAGAATTGCTTGAACCTGAGATTACGAAAGTTCAGACAATTTTAAGTCAAATAATATTTTAGCGTTAGATTTTTTTAACGAAAAGAGTTTTACCGAAAAGCTAAGATTTTCAAATCTCAGACAATTTGAAATGAGAACAAATCTGAGGCCGAATATTGTGAAAATTTTGACGTCCGATTTTATACCAAAAAAAGTTGCTAAAAGCGCTGATTTTGAAAGCTCAGACAATTTTAAGTCAGAACAGATTTCGACCAACTGTTTCTTTGTTCGATTTTGTACCAAACAGAGTTTCGAAATGTAAAAAAAAAATTTATTTTTAAATAAATTTAATGTAGAAAATTATGACATTTTGATTCGCCTATGCAGCAATGCATTCAAAACATGCTCCCAGATTTTCGAACAAAGCTGCAAAAGCCAAAAACTTGTTGATATTTTGCATCAATTTGGTTCTTTACTGCCTCGTCATGGCTCTTGTCAACCGGATTGTGAATACCGCCAACGAAAACAGATACAAGCAGCACTCACATCAGCTGCGGTGGTGCGCACCAACACATTCACATTTAATTTTTACACATTAATGTTTTTCAAAAAGAAATCCAAATTTAATTAAAACATTTCAACGATGTACAATTTCGACTACTTATGTTATTTTTACTTTTTCATAATTAGAATTAAAGCAGCAGCGTCTTTAGTGGTTAACGTGGGAAAAAAATTCAACGCTGTTGCCTGCCGAGGCGAATTTCATTTCAAATAAAAAAAATATTGCATACTTTCTGAGCGACGCTCAAGTGCCGCCGGTTCTTAAAACATACACTTTTGTCTACATACTAATTGTGTGTGTTGTGGCGGTTTTTTATTACGGCAACAACAAAAAACTTGCACAAATTAATTACAAAACAGCAAAGCGGCACAAAGCAACAAATTTGAGCAGCGCAAGACAGACGAAAGAAAGAAACTTTGACGGCGATAGCATTGCAGTTGAATTTAATTAAAATATGTTCGTTCCCCCCCCGCCGCTTCTTTCCACCCCCTCTACCACGCAAAAGACTACACGAAAGATGGGGGAAAAAATGCTGCCGAAAGTGAGAAGCGCGCAAGTGAAATATTTTGACAAACGTACAGTTGAGCGACAAAGCGGCAGCGGCTTTGCCTATGAAAAATTCATATGCGCCACACTGTAACTGTAATTGTAACTGTACATGTGCAACTGCATGTGTGCGTGTGTGTGTGTGTGTGGGTTTGCCGATTGACTGCCGCAAAAAATAACACCAACGCCTCGCACGAAGCCTGCAAAGCTCGCCGCTGTCGGCCGCGGCCAGTGAGATTAAAATGTCATTTTTGCACGTTTTTTGTGTATTGGGTTTGTTGTTTTTGCGGTGTGTTTCTGTCTTGTTGTTTTAATTCTTTACGTATCGCTTCCGGCGTTTGTTTATTTTTCTGCGCTGTGAATTTTTTGCGCAGAAAAACAAAAGTAATGACGAGAAAAGCGAGAAATTCGCAAAGCGTTGTTTTTGGTTGTTGCTTTTGCATATTTTTGCAAAAAAACTTTACCAAAACACATTTATTTCACTCTGAATGAGTTTTGAATTTTTCATCGTTATCGGTTTCGTGCTTTTCAGTGTCGGTGTGAATGAAACTTGAGCCGATAATAGCTGCAACTGAATTGGAATTGATGGCAACAAAAAAGTGAGATTTAATTGAAAGTGAGACTTTTTTTGAGATGAGGTGGTAATTTAGTGATAGCGAAAAGTAGTTTTTGGGAATAATATTTGTTTTTAAATTTTTTGTTTTTTAATAAAAAGTGGTGTTTATTTATTCGAATGGACATTTGAAAGAGAAATACTGCCAAAGCAGCTGTCAGCTATCAAAGCCGCTGTCAGCCATCAATGCCGCTGTCAGCTGTCAAAGTACCTGTCAGCTGTCAATGTATCTGTGGGCTTTCAGTGTTTGGCAGATACTCGTATTTCACTCAATGTAGTTTGACATTTAATCAGGAAAAGAGTTTAACTAAACTCATATCTCCTACAACAAGAACAAATTAGAGCTTCGAGAACAAAACACAGTTTGTAAACGAGTTGTCTGTAATAGTTTTGTGAACAAATCAGTGTTGCAGAAATAACATTCGATTGATGTCGCTAAAGAAAAGCCTTCTTTAGGCCAAAAGTTCATCGTTTGCCATTTCTTCAAGGACAATGTGCAACTAGACTCACATTTCCTGAAAATAGAATCAATTGGCGCTTCTAAAAACTTTCCATACACTGTGAATAGTTTTATCCACTAGATCCTTCAGGCTGTCTAATTTTGCCGCACTCTGAGCTTTGATTCACCCAGCTGAATCAAAACTCAGAGTGCGGCAAAATTACATTCTGATCAAAAAAGATACACGGAATTTATCATTCACACAAATCGCGCTTGAAATATTGCCAAAATCTTTTTTCTAAGTTTCTAAATCTGTCATTTGATGCTCAAATATCAGTTTGAGCGCCATTTCATGGCAGCTTCTGCGTGATAGCTTTGTAAACAAATCAGTGTCTGCTGTGTTCTACAAGTTTTGACGAATTTCCTACAAAGGAGAAAGGATAGCTTTCTTTTTTAAGGCAAAATTTAATTGACAACATCATTACCGGCAATGAGACATGGGCCTATAAATATGACATCTTTCTATATGACAGAGAATACTACCGCATCACCAAGATAGGACTTGATACATACTGACGTCAAAACTAACCAACAATCATCGAGAAAAAGAAGAAGAATCAAAGAAAAATTGTTTTTTTTCATTTTTCGGAGTTAGCGCAACGGAGTCTTGAACCTGGGTTTGAGCGTCGCACTTGAATAGCGGCCCAACGCACTAGCCAGCTGAGCTACGGCGGCTGTTCTTCTCAGACGTGCCAAAACTAAAAAAAATAAGACAGGATCAATTGTAGTGTTACGAATTTCTTCAGCCAAGGTAGTAAAAAAGGAGAATTACGTGAGCGTATTAAAGTGTTTGAGGAGAAAATATTTGTCGCAAATTGTTGCCAGAATTGTGAAGAGACAACTTGTAGTTGCTTCAGTGCGACAACGCACCGGTTCACAAAGCTTATTTTGCAAGCATTTATTCAAACAAAAACAACGTTAAAACTATTCAGCAAGCTTTGTATTCACCCGACATGGCTGCATGTGACTTTTTCTTATACCCATGAATCAATTTACCACTTCTTAGAAAGCATTTTGAGCAATTACAGCAATGAACGAGATTTCGTAGAAGAAGCTGAAGGCGATTAAGAAAAATCGGGATATTTAAAGTGTTTTCAAGATTGGAGAAAGCGTTGTCTTGCTTTTAATGGAAATTCATTTACAAAAAGTAGAATGAATATCGATGTATAGTTAAAACCTTTTGGTTTGAAAAATGCCGTTTATTTTTTTATCAAAAAGATGAAGAACGCTTTTTCTTTTTCATTCCCTTCCTCATCAAAATCAGCAAAACTCATTGTAATAGTTCAAACCGGTTGATATAAGTGAGAATTTCAACTTTGACACAATCCAGTGATACGAACTATGAATGCTTTGGCCAGCAAAACTAATTGTCGTAACAATATTAACGTTATAATTATGTATGCTGGTCCCTTTTACGTGAGAGAAGTTCTTTAGAACGGCGAAGGTTTCGAGTTGGATTTGGCGTGAAAAGCGTTTCTTTTTTGAAGTTTGTACAGGTTGAAATCACAGCTTAGAATTGATAAGGGTCACTGCACTGAGACCAGGATTGATCTATTGTGCCCCAAAAAACAAATCACAGCTTAGATGCTTACAAGTTAAGAGAGGGATTCCAAGAGCTGCCAGATCTTGGCCAATTTACTAAAAAAAGCCTTGTCGAGCAAGTTCATCTATCTTATAGTTACCGGAAATGTTCACATAAATGTTCCATAACCCTCGAAATCTCGTTGAGAGAGGTGCAACACTTCACCCTTTCGCTATTTTGTTGCCATATGACACATTGCTACTTTGTGGAAGTCTGAACCATCTGTGGTTTCAAGAATACATTTTTTGTTGGTCCTTAGAATAGTTTGAAGTTTTAGGAAAAATACGAAATTAATAAACTGAATATTTGCTTTACTTTTAAATTTGACGTTTTCTTTCAATTAATATACTTCTTTACTTCTAATTTTGGCTAAAGTAACTAAAGAAATATTCAAATTTTTGTTATGCCTATAAAGTTTTATGTTTAAGTAATTATTACAGCCACAACGATGTGGTTGCTCTCATAGAAAAACCATATACCACATAGAAGCCTAAAACGTAAAATTTAACATTTTAACTTTCCCCAGTAAAAACTCGCTACAGAAAGGGTGTTGTTGAGACTGAACTCAGAGCTTTGAGAACGGATTGGCTGTGCAATAAAATCTGAACAAGCTTATTCCAAAACCTACTAGAGATGTCCCACTAGCTGTCCTGCCATGTCCGACATGCCATGTCTGAATAAAAAAAAAATGTAGGCATGTTCACGATAGAGTTTTTGTCTAATGAACGGTCTGAGTAAAATTTTATGTTTACTTCAATTTCGAAGGTGAAGTTGGCAACCTTGTACTCAACTTCAACTCGCAATTAATTCTGATAATCAAAAAGAACCTTAACTTATGTGAAAATAGATGGACTACAGTCAAAAATGTTAAAATAATCTTTGGATCACAGAGACGTTAACTTGAAAGAGACGAGAGTGATCATCATATACATGAAAAAAAACCATTAAAAAACTTGTTGCCTTATACAAATTTCTAAAAATCGCCACAAATTATTCTTTTCTAGAAAATAATATTCCAGTAGATTCATTGGAGAACTAAAATTGATGGTTTTAGAGAAGTAAACATGATGGTTTTGTTGTAAAATAAATGCGCATTATCAATGATATACAATGAACTTTGAACACAAGAAACACCGCAAGTTTTCCATGCCTACACAGACTACATATCCGGTGATATCTCAAAAATTTGTCATTGGATTTGGCAACTTGTAATCCTAAAAGCCAATTCAATTATAAAGATAGAGATAGACATAGAGATAGACATAGAGATAGAGATAACTCTAACTCTAACTCTAAAGCTTAGGTTTACCTATTTTAAAGCTTAAAGCTGCTAAATATTTAAGAATTGATAGATTTTCTAAAAAATTAAACTGTGGTTCATTGCAGGTATCTTTTCTGTAACTGGAGACTTAATTCTTAATGTAGAGATAACGATTTATCCAGATTGACTCAGCCATCACTGACTGGAGACTTATTCTTTACTGCAGTCCACTTAATTGGGGCCCGTTTCTTTAACTGGAGACTTAATTCTAGTTTCATGCAGGTTGATCCAGTCATCACTGAACTGCAGACTTAATCCTTACTGCAGGTCACTTAATTGGGAATTTTTTTCTTTAAATGGAGACTTAATTCTTACTGCTGAGGTATTGATTCAAGCAGGCTGATCCAGTTATCACTGAACTGGAGACTTAATCCTTACTTCAGGTTACTAAATTAGGTCCCTTTTCTTTAACTGGAGATTTAATTATTGTTCCTGAGGTATTGATTAATGCAGGTTGATCCAGTCATCACTGAATTGGAGACTTATTCCTTACTGCAGGCAACTTAATTGGGTCCCTTCTCCTTAACTGGAGATTTAATTATTGTTCCTGAGGTATTGATTAATGCAGGTTGATCCAGTCATCACTGAATTGGAGACTTATTCCTTACTGCAGGCCTCTAATTGGCCTTAACTGGAGACTTAATCCTTACTGCAGGTTACTAAATTGGGTCCCTTTTCTTTAACTGGAGATTTAATTATTTTTCCTGAGGTATTTATTTATGCAGGTTGATCCAGTCATCACTGAGCTGGAGACTTATTCCTTACTGCAGGCAACTTAATTGGGTCCCTTTTCCTTAACTGGAGATTTAATTATTTTTCCTGAGGTATTGATTAATGCAGGTTGATCCAGTCATCACTGAATTGGAGACTTATTCCTTACTGCAGGCCACTTAATTAAGACCTAACTTTTACTGCAGAAGTATATATTTATCTAGGTTGATTCAGTCTTAACTGAACTGGATACTTAATCTTTGCTGTAGGCCAGTAGCTGTAGCTGTAACTGGAGACTTAATTCTTACGAATTGCAATTCTGCAAACATCTTATGGACAGCTGCCGTTGCAACCACAACAAAGACACTAAAATGGCATCCCTTCGTTTAGGCGCCTCAACTAAACTCTCCAACTCTAAAACCACTAATCCCCAGATTCAATTGTGTCTGACTGCCAAAGCACTCAGACGCCATGTCGCGCCCCCCATTTGAAGTGACCACACCGGGGTCATCTCCATGCAGACGAATGCCACAAAGATGCTTTGCGTGAACGACATAAATGGAATGGAAAATGCAAAGCACTGCATAAAAACTTGTTATCGATATAAATTTAAACAATAATATTTCGCAGCCAAATGACACTTTTTGCATAATAAAAGCATCAACTGAGTGCTGCGCTTACTGTGCTTTGTTGGTGCTGGTGGTGGCTGGTAAAACTGACGTTGCTGCGGTTTTTTCACAGTGGACATTGCAAGTAAATAAAGCGAAAGTTGTGCGTTAAATTGCTGCGGGCGAGGGACGCGGGACGAGTAAGGCAGACGCATAATTATTGCAGCGGCCAAGTGGCTGCAACCAACCGAGTGACGGCGCACGTAAATGCTAAACAAGTTAAGATGCTGAAATTAAGTTGGCAGGAACAAAGGACAATAACGGTAGCGGATGAATAAGAACAAGAAAGCATAAAATGGCCGACTATGAAAAGCAAAGAAAGCCCAAGCAAAGAATGAGAGGGAGGGGAGAGTCATAAAATATGAGAAAAAAAAAGAAAAAAAATTGGCAAAGAAAGCTAATCAGAGAATCAGTGTGTGTGTGTGTGTGTTTGTTTGTTTGTTTGCTCTGTGTGCGCAGTAGTTGAAGTGGAAAAAATTGTAAGCGGGCTAATTTTAGTCTCGAGCAAAATCTTACGCTTGCAAGCCGGCAAATAAAAGCGAAGCGGCACAATAGCGACTGGCAGTGGCTGGCTGCACGCTGGCACAACTGGCAGACTGGCAGAACACGACAATGACACCAGAATAATGGAATTTAAGTAAAGGTCCTGTAATTCTATGTGTGAGCAAGGCACTTAGTGAGCGAGAGAGAGAGAGAAAGAGGGGAACAGAGCAGTGCGCGCACAATAACTGAATATATGACAACAATCAAAATGCAAATGCGCCAAAGTTGCACGTGGGTGTACAAGATGGCAAAAAGTGGACGCGAACAACAACAACAACAACAAGAAAAGCAGGCAGCAAAGCGGCTGCTTGCAAGTGATTGCAGTGATTGGAAGCGCGTTTATAAGAAGTGCACAATGCAGTCATATAACGGTGCTTATACACACACACATTCATAGATAAACAAACACAAACACACACACACACATAGAAACACACGACTGTTTTGCGCAATGGCCACATGCAGGTGGCAACCCTGTTAAATGGTAATAAAAGTTGCAGTGTTTTTATAAATGTGTGTGTGTGTGTGTTAGTATGCAATTGCCGCAGTTAGCAGCATCTGATAATAATGCGCCTTGCAAAATATTCATAATGTGCCCGGCATACGTTTTAAATTTTTAGTTTTTTTCCAATGCTCAGCGAGGCAGACAAGCGACCAAAGGCAAATGGGGCCATTGTCAGTGCAGCTTCTGTGCATTGTTATATCTACTACAATAAGTAGTTCTTGTTGTTGTTGTTGTTCTTGCTTACTAGTTGGCATTGTTTTAGTTGATGGCCTCAGAGAAGACGTTGCAGGAAATTAAGTGGTTATTATTGTTGTTGTTTGTTTTCATTGCAATGAACACAATACAGAAAATATTTATTTCTTACAAAAGGTCTTTTTAAGAGGGTGAAAATTTTAGAAATCAAAAACAAAAATATTGAATTTATAAAAAAATATATTTCTTCTTTAACACTGGAAAGACCATTTTTCAAAGCTAAGGCAGTTCTTAAATATCTGTATTTTTTTTAGTATTTCTATCAATTTTTGCTTTGATGACTAGAAGATCTATCAATACAATCAAATAGTAAGACCTAAGCTTAAGTCTTGGCTTTAAGCCTTAGGAGATCTATCGACACTTACGTGGGCGGTCCGATAAGTACTTAGCTTACAAAAGAAAAACGAAAACTTTGGAAAAGTGGCGATTTATTTCTCAACGTAGTCTCCAACTCGATACACTTGAACCAGCGATGCTCCAATTTGTTTAACCCGTCGGAAAAATACGTTTTCTGGAGGCTTCCGTGGCGGCGATAACCTCCTCATTCGACTCAAATTTTTGCCCGGCGAGTGACTTTTTCAAGTTTGGAAACAAAAAGAAGTCACACGGGGCCAAATCTGGAGAATACGGTGGATTGGGCAGCTGTTCGAAGCCTAATGCGACCAATTTGGCGAATCACCGACCGATCTTTTTCCATTTTTCTAAAATCCCTGGACACGTTCGTTTCCACACGCGCAAAGGAAAACTACAAATCCAATATGGCTGAAATTTTGACAGTCGCCGTCTACGAGGATGTACTACACGATAGTAAATTTCTCTTACGATAGTGGCACCATCGGGCGGTGGGGCTAAGTACTTATCGGACTGCCCACGTAATTAATTAGACTTAAGCTTAAGTCTTAGCCTTAAGTCTTAGAAGATCCGTCGATACTTAATTTATTAGACCTAAGCTTAAGTCTTAGCTTTAAATCTTAGGTCTATCGATACTTCTTAATTAATTAGACTTAAGCTTATGTCTTAGCTTTAAGTCTTAGAAGATCTATCCATACTTTAGGTTTAAGTCTTAGAAGATCTATCAGTGCTTTAATTGTTAGACCTAAGCTTAAGTTTTGGTTGCAAGTCTTAAAGGGTCTATCAATACTGAAATAGTTAGACCTAAGCTTAAGTCTTAGCTTTAAGTCTTAGTCTATCAATACTCAAAACTTCAACTTAAAGCTGCTGAGCCAAGTCTATCATAATCTCCTTCAACCCCTCAACCTGGTCAGTTGGCTAAGCTTAAAGTCTTAGAAGATCTATTAACATTGATACAAAACCGGCTTCAAGTGTAGGTAGCCGTGCCAACCCGCAACTCATGCGTGCAAAGTTTGCTATCTATGCGGTCGAATCATATCAGAAAAGCAGGACAACACGCTGCAAAGGATAGCGCGGAAAAAGGCAGCAATTAGCATGTAGACTTTATGCACCAACACACACACACACACACACTCATGCGTACAAATACATAGAGTTATGTTTATGCGGGTAAGCTTTGCAAATGAGAAATTTTAAAGCTGACATTTTATGCGCCTTTTCGTGGTGTCTGCTATTATTATTGTTATTACCCTGTCGGACCTGAGACAACCAGTTCCCAAAATTCATTGGTCTTTCAACTGGTTTTTTGTAGTCAATTGGGCAACTAGTTGTCCAAGTGACTGTCAGCGGATGCAGAAGTGGGTGAGTTCGCGTCTAATCGTTCACGTTCTGCGTGCGCGTTCATAGGCGAGAAGAAACATGAAAATACGAAACGAAACGAAAGACGAAACAGAGGTGAAAGATTCAACATTATTCTGTTATGGCTGATCTTGAGATGCTTTTGTTACAACAACAACGTATAAATGTTTCTTTCTTTCTGTTTCTATGACTCGAAGTTCGCTCGATTTGCACGTTTTGTCTTGAATGATTTCAGTTAGAATTTTGCGTGGTTGCGTGAAGCAACGAATTGCAGCAGCAGTCGAATGGTATGTATTAATAAATTTATGTAATTATGTTTATGTAATTATTTATTAATTTATTTCTTTTTTTATTAATTGCAGGCGAAGTCAGGATGTTGAACTGCGTCAAACCCCAAACAGTTTCGAAGTGTGTCAACGAGTCGAGGTTCATCTTTGAATGCACCAACAATTTTTTTATTCCCCATGATTTTTTGTTATTATTTTTAAATATTTGTAAAATAAAATAATTATTTTAAAAATGTATTGCTTTATTTTCCACATAAAATTCAACTGGTTAGAGAACTAGCCCCGAATGAACTAGTTCGCAAACTAGTCGCTTTCAACTGGTTTGACAACTGGTTGCTTCGGACTAACCTTGGACTAGTTGCAAATGGATGCAGACGGGGACAATTGACCCTCGCCTAGGACACCGCCATGTTAAAAGGGTGAGTTTGCTCCAAGGAAACGAGTCGATTCTGAGGTCATATGTGACTGTCAAGCGACTAGTTGAAAAACTAGACTTGGACCAGTCCGATTTCCCACAGGGTAGTAACCCCTACAACAAAAACAACACATAGACACTATCATGACCACCAGCAGCGTTGGTATGAGCAATAAAAGCGCACACATACACAAACATAGTCATAGTCAAAGTCCTACTATACTAAGTTATAAGCTTCAGGAAGGGATACTTAAACGTTTGCTGAACACTTGATGAGAGTGAAACATTTGTAGCAGTTTTTGAAAATTTTTGAAAAATTGTTTTCTAATGGAAATAATTGATGAGAGCAAAACTTGTTGAGAACAAAAATTACACAGAGCAACAAAATCGACATTATTTTTTTTTTCTGAAATCAAACCATACTTTTCTAAAGGATTTTTAGATGCTGATCACAACTGCGTACTTAGTTTTTTGATTGTTTGAGCGGCTTAGGAAATATTGATGGTTTTCCTCGGAGGGCGTTTTCCATGTTTTTTGACCATTATACGCATGCAGCTCCTACAAACCTGAAGTCTAAAATGCCATTTTTTTAACATAGATTAACAATACTCTAACTATGTATTTAAAATTCAAAACATTAAAATCGGTTCAAATTTGCAAGAATTATTCATTTGCAAAGTCAAATTTTCAGTTACCTTCCAAGATTGCGAATACACAAAAGAATTTTTCTCACAAAAACTATATATTGTCATATACTGAAAGAAGAATGTTGGGGCTTTCAATTAAAAAAGAAATTTTTGAAATACGATGTTTGTAATAGAGTATGTGTACAAATATTTAAGTTCTCCATTGATAAATTCAGCACCAAAAGCCAGGATTTACTTTTGAGCTAAAATATCGGAGCACACTTTTAGGCAGCAGTATGAAAATGCTCACATTCATCAAATGCCCTTGATTCATAAAATTTTCAGCTTTGATTTTGATTTTTCTTGCGCCCTAAAAATATGTCGCAGTGAAATATAGAAAAACAGCAAGTAGTTTGCTAAGTGTGTGTGTCTGAGATTTTTACTTGTGTGATGGAACTCTTTTTAGAATAGCTCCTACAGTAATGAACCAATTCAAATTTTGTTAATGCCCTTGAAAAGAGAAATATTGACGCTTGCGAAAATACTTTAGCTACTTTCGTCAATGACGCGAAAAGCATTAGGAGATTTCAATACAAACACGTGTTCAGAAGATGAAGTCGCATTTACACTCTAATGAGCATAGGCCGAGAATGGCACATACAATAAACAAATTTTGTTCTATAAGTTTAAGTTACAACCTTACACTATACATTGCACACTAACTCCTGGTTGAAAATTGCAACACCGATTTTAAATGAATTTTTATTAAAAATTCGCGAAAATTGAACTTTGAAGGGCCATAGCCATGTTAACCCTTGACCAATCGAAATTGACTATGATCAGAATTATAGCTTGAGGATTCCTTATTGTGTCATCAAAAAATTATCGTGTTTTTCAACATATTATAAATGCAATAAAAATTCAAAGATGAAAAAACGTGGAAAACACCTCCTAGCAAAAACCACCAATAACTTACAAACCGCTCAAACAATCAAAAAACTAAGTACGCAGTTGTGATCAGCGTCCAAAAATCCTTTAGAAAAGGTTTACTAGAACTCGGAAAAATTTTGGCTGTTGCTCAGTGTTATTAGTTTTCTTTTTATTTTCTTAAACTTTTTAAGCAGATTTTTTATTCAATTGATTGATTTTTGATTTTGTTTTGTTTTAATAAATAATTTTTCCAACTTGTCGAGAAGCCGAAATTTGTAAAATTATTTTGCGTTCTTTCTTTTTCTATTACAACTTCTTAAAAGAGAAAATCTATATAAACATTAAAAATGTTGTTATATATTTCTTGTAAATGTTTTTTAATTGAAATGGGTATTTTTATTTTTGAATATAATATTTTGTTTTTAAACATCTTGTCCAAAGTGAAGTGAAATTTTTTTTAGTTGTTTTTACTTGGAATTATTGATTTTTGATTAATTTAATTTGTTCTAATTTTTTTTTCGGACTTGCCGTGACCATAGTTTGTAATGTTGTTTTAATTTTTTGTTTTGTTTTTAGTTTTTAATTGAAATAACTGATTTTTTATTTGTTTGTTCCGTTTTCAATTAATTTTGTTAACTCGATAAGAGTTTTTACTTATTGAAATTATTTGCAAAATGTTCTTTGAATGGTTTTTTAATTTTAGTTTTAATTGAATTTTAAATAATTTTAAAATAAATAATTAATTCCATTCAATTAGTTTTTAGTTCAAAGCAATTTACAATTAAATAAGTGATTCATAATTAGGTTTGTTATTTGTAAGTTTTTTTAGCTTGTAAAAAGTAAAAATTTGTAAAAATATAAAAAAAATATAATTAAATATTTAATTAAACTTAATTAATTTTTAGCTAAAGGTATTTTAAAATTAAAAAAATTATATATAATTAGATTTTTTTTTAATTTTTTTTTTTTTAACTTATCAAAACTAAAAATTTGTAAAATTTTTTTTTAATTTCTTAAAATTATTTTTTATTGAAATAATTTTTTTATAAATTAGGTTTGTTTAACATTTTGTCGGAAGTAGACATTTGGAACTTATTTGTTTTTATAATTTAAAATTTATTTTTTAATAGAAATAGTTGATTTATTTTTAATTTTTTTACTGTTTTTCTACAACTTGCCGAAGGCTTTATACAAATTTTTTAAATGTGTTACCAGTTTTAAAAATTTTTGTTTTTATTATCAGGTGTACAACTTTGCTTCCGCCGTTTTTTCCAAAATTAAAAGCTTTATTGCGAAAAAGTGCTTACAGATGTATTATTCAAAGTATTGTCCGTCGCTAGCGACAACTTTCTCCCATCTTTTCGGCAATTTTCGGATCCCGGCTCGAAAAAAGGAGTCCTCTTTTGACGCTATCCATGAAGCAATCCATTTTTCCAATTCTTCGAAGGATTGAAAATGTTGATCTGCCAGGCCGTGTGCCATCGAACGGAATAGGTGGAAGTCAGAACGGGCGACATCTGGGGTATACGGCGGGTGGGGCAAGACTTCCCATTTCAGCGTTTCCAGGTACTTTTTGACCACTTTTGCGACGTGAGGCCGAGCATTGTCGTGTTGGAGGATGACTTTGTCATGTCGAAATCACCATTTTTAAAACGTTGAAACCACTCCCGACACGTTCTTTCACTCAGAGCAGCATCACCGTAAGTTTCTGAGAGCATTCGATGCGCTTCAGCTGCATTTTTTTTCGAATTAACAGAAAAGTAAAACTTCCCGCAAATGGCGAGAATTGAGCACATAAACGGACATTTTCGAGCGTGAATAATACGAAAACAAGAACAACTGTCACTGAAACGGCGATGACAATTCGTTAGGCACTGTCCACACTCACTTTAAAGGCATTACCATCTATGTATTTCAACCAGCCTCAGCCGGTACAGCCACCTATCGGAAAACGGCAGAAGCAAAGCTGTACACCTGATAAAATTTTTCAACTTATTTTTAAACTGAAATAATACGTCATTATTTCTGTCTCTAATCCATTTTTTTTGTAATTCAATGAATTGTTCAACTGGTTCAAATGCGCCGCACCTGTCAGTTTGGCGCTCACTGCTGTCTGGTCTAAGTAAATATAAATTGGCGCACATTATTTGAGTTTATGATGAAAATAGTCGGTGCGTTGTGGTTGTGAAAGAAGCGGAAGAAGTGCGGTAGTGGCAACGCAGCAATGGCGGGGGACACGCTGAGCGCAATGCGCGGAGGCAAGTGAACGCTAATGCTGCACAACAGAGAGGGGAAAAGTTGTCCTAATGCCAGGCAACTGCCGCGCCACGCCACTCTCCATGCATCGCGTTTGCCTTAATAGTACAGTAAATAGGTATATTTTACTAAAAAAAAATACTTAATGGCTGAAATTTTGAGGGTATGTTCGGGGGCATGTCCTGAGTCTAAAACTGAGTTTTCGTATTCGAGGGGGTGGGGGAAGATACTACCCCCTGCTTATTTAGGGGTGAGTTCGTTTTAATTCCATATCTCCGGTGCTATTGCTCGTACCGACAAGTCCGAGGGATCAAATTTGTGGGGAATAAAATTATCTATCTAATGATAATAAAATCGAGGTCATAGGTCGATTAGGTGAATCACAATGGCCGGTCAAAGGTCAAAAGTGAGGGATAGTTTTTGTTTTTCGTGAATACCGTGAAACCGGTAAGTTTTTCGCATACTGCTTCAATACCATTTTAAAGTACTTGAAATTACCTACAAAATGAGTGCTCAAACACTCATCTACTACAAATAGTTTGCCGTCAATCCAACGACCAAGTTGACCGCGCGCGCCGATGTTGAGCCGCGCACGGCGCGAGAAGTACTCATTGCGCATACATTGCACTCTCTACGTGCTTGCACGTACAGCGCGCGCGGTCAACATCGGCGCGCGCGGTCAACTTGGTCGTTGGATTGACGGCAAACTATTTGTAGTAGATGAGTGTTCGAGCACTCATTTTGTAGGTAATTTCAATTACTTTAAAATGGTATTGAAGCAGTATGCGAAAAACTTACCGGTTTCACGGTATTCACGAAAAACAAAAACTATCCCTCACTTTTGACCTTTGACCGGCCATTGTGATTCACCTAATCGACCTATGACCTCGATTTTATTATCATTAGAAAGATAATTTTATTCCCCACAAATTTGATCCCTCGGACTTGTCGGTACGAGCAATAGCACCGGAGATAAGTAGTTAAAACGAGCTCACCCCTAAATAAGCAGGGGGTAGTATCTTCCCCCACCCCCTCGAATACGAAAACTCAGTTTTAGACTCAGGACATGCCCCCGAACACACCCTCAAAATTTCAGCCATTAAGTATTTTTTTTTAGTAAATGTGATTTATTTGTCTCTATTTACTGTACTATAAGTGTAATTCCAGCATGTCCATGCAAACACACATACACACACACACACACAATTGTATAAGTGCATAGTGTGTGTGTGGCTCTGCTGTGCTGTGGTGTGGTGTCCTTTACCCGCATATCAAAATGCCGAAAGACTCGCATACAAAGCACACATGCGGGAATTAATTTGCCTGCCGCGAATAACGCCGCGCAAAAGCAACAAGAACCAAATTTAACAAACTTACACTTACACTCGTACACGTTCAAACAATTGCACGTACAACAGCGTTCGTGTTCGTGTGTGTGTGTGTGTGTTTGTGTTTTGAGAATATGGCAGCGTGTAAGCTGCATGCGGCGGTCTCCAGTGAACGTGTGTTGCATGCCACAACTGCAGTTTTCTCCCGCTTTCGAGCTATTCGAGCCGCATCGCAGCGGATATTTCTGTGCATGTATGCGTGTGTGTTGTAGTGCTCTTGTATGTTTGTGTTTGTGTGTGTTGTAGCACAAAATTGTGATTTGTTTGGCTTGTGGGTGGTGTATGGGTGACGTGTTGCCAGTTGTGCAACTTTCTTTGTCGACGCTAATGTCTTTTGCGTGAAGTTTTTATTCCCCGCCTCCCCCTTTAACCTTTTTGTTGTTGCTGTTGTTGTAACTTGTAATTTTTGCTATTGTTTATGTGAATGTGTTGTTGTTGTTGTTGTTGATACAAGGGTGTTATTATTTGCCATATTTGCTGTGGCTTGTTGCTGCACTGTTGTTGTTGTTGGTAATGTGTGCCATGGGCGGAAAATTGTTTTTGTATTTATAAGTAATATTGAATGTATGTAAGTACTAAATGTACTTGTTGTTGAAATTATTACAATTGTTGTTTTTACTATTGAATTTAATGGGTTACAAGTAGTTGTTTTGCTAGTTGTTGTTGTTGATATTGTTTTTGATTATATTTTATAAAATAAAACAATTCTTCTTGCATTCTGGTTGTAAAAGGTTGTTCGTTATTTTTTTTGTAATAAATCTATGATAACATTTTAATAACTGGTTCAAATCGTTGTTGTTGTAACTGTCTGTAGTTCTATTTATAATCAGAGTTTTAAGTGTAAAAGTTGGAATAGGAATTATTTTAATACTAAGTCTATAATTTTTACTCTTCTCTAAGAATCAGCAAATAAAACTTTTCGCAACAGGATGAGATAAAATAGATAAAAGATTTAGATAATGTTTGAACCATGCTGATACCATAAACTGTATACTATTCTACAGGGTGACACAAAAGTTGTCACCCAGAGTTCTTTGAATTTATGAATAAATTAATAAAGCCTTCTTAAACATTTCCTTGCTATTTGCGCCACCCTGTATATAAAAAAAATCCATAAACAGGTTCTGTACACAATTTTGTGAAGAAAGATGGCATAGGAAGCTACTATATACACGATACACGCTGCCACAAGAGCGGCGCAACTAGCAATGGATCGCACCCCTCCAGACTCTCGAATAAACATCTATATCGACAGCCAAGCAGCCATAAAAGCAGCAGCTGGGGTATTGTCAAACTCGATATGCGTACGGAACTGCAAAACCAAATTGGACGAACTCTGTCGCAACAGAGTGGTCACTATCTATTGGGTACCGGGTCACAAAGGAGTTGAGGGAAATGAGAAGGCTGATGCGCTCGCCAAAGCCAGGGCACGACTGCCTACGGTTAGCGAGCCAGACATCCATCCACCCCTCTCCACGCTCAAGACGGAAATAGAAGAGAATATGATTCGTGAAGCGGCGTCCATGTGGGAGAGATCTACATCTCACAGGACAGCAAAAATCATGCTCCGCGAACATAATATCAACAACACAGAGTTTGTACTATCACTCCGAAGAGATGATTGCAAACTATTGACCGGGATACTCACGGGACACTGTCTCACACCGTCCCACGCTGCCAAACTTGGCTTGGTACCAAGTGATGCATGCACAAGATGTGGTGAAGACAGTGCCAAGGGTACCCTGGAGCATTTGCTGTGCCACTGCCCTGCTCTCTACAGATCACGGGTCAGCTGCCTCGGATCCGCGTCGTTCCCTTCCTTGGAAAGAGTCGCGGAACAAAAAAGCAGCGACTTACTTAGATTTGCCAAAACGTTTTTGAAAAATTACATACAGGTCTGAAGCTCCAGAACCTTTCTGGTATCACTATGGACCAACATGGTCTATGTGAGACCCCCCCGAGGGTCAGCCAGCCTAACCTACCCTACCTACTATATACACGTATATACTATTATAGATGGGGAAAACTCCATAGGCGGGTACAAAATACTATTCTATGCCAGAAGATATCATATTCGGATACTGTAGAAGGATACCATAGGCAGGTTCTATATACCATAGGAAGTTGCTATCTATTCCCAGGTAACTATTTTATATAGAAAGATTTATGGTATCTTTTTATACAAAATATACTACTGGTTCTATATGATTTTCTATATAGAAAGATGCCATACCATTCATCTGCACCCAGGTACTGTAAAATTTTCTGTATAGAAATATCTATGGTGTCTTTATATATGTTATTCTATAAAACAAGATACAACACCTAAGTTCTATATACTATTCTCTATGAAAGATAGGCAGGTTTCATTATTTTTCTATTTTTTCTGGTGCAATGGACAGGACATAAGTATACTTTTCTATATGATTAGAAAAATAACATGGAAAGGTTAGAAAGATACCATAGGCAGAATTAATACACAAATCTGTATAGGATGTTGCTGTCTATACCCAGTTACTGTAAGCTGTATACTATTGTATACTATTCTCTATAGAGAGATACCATAGACGGTTTACATATATTGTTCTGTATTGGAAAATATCACAGGATATACCTTTTTATATAAGAGGTCCAATAGATAGGACATATACTTCTTCGAATACTTAGGATTCGAAAGATATCGTGGAAAGGTATGAAATACACCATAGGCAAATTCTACATACTATTCTGTATAGGAATTTGTTATCTATACTCAGGTACTGTAAATTATTCCATATAAAAAGATCTGTTGTAGTTCTATATGATATTCTTTATAGAATCATATCATCATATCATCAGGTGTTGTAGAAAGATTTTGTATATTTCTAAGCTAAGCTTTCTAGCTATGTTCTGCTACATACTATTTTTAATATAAAGATTCTATAGGCAGATTCATTATATTGTTCTCTATTGGAAGATGTCAGAGGCTATACTTTTTTATATAAAAAAGATGCAATAGACAAGTTCCATTTACTATTCTATATGAATCATCTTGAATCATCTTGAATAATGAATGATTGAATGAGATTAAGTGATCTTTTTTTACACCTTAACTGTTAAATCTCACACACCCTGCATGAGCCTCTACCCAGACCTTTTAAATTGTCTTTAATTGCGTTCTCCATAGTTTGATAGAAGTAAGTGAAGCTCAGAACTTGGAGCTCAGGTTGATACATGTTAGTTACAACAAAAACTATATAAAGTTGGCACGAGAGCTCTATGCAGACTTTGGCTGAGGTTCATTAAAGTCGCATGAAATTTTTACATGAATATCTATAACTTTTATGCTGATTCTGAAAAACATAACAACAAAACAGCAGATCCTTTTCATAGGAACTTTGCTCGCTCAGCATTCAATGCTCAATGTGAGACTTTATTAATGAATAAGTTATTCATAGCTTTTATGTTGATTCTGAAAAACAAATCAGCAGATCCTTTTCTTTGGAAATTTTCTGCAGAACAATTCATGCTCAATGTGTGACTTCATATATGAATATCCATATTTTTTTTTCTAATACTGAACAATTATCAGCAAATAATTTTCTTAGGAACTGTGCTGCAAAATAATCCATGCTCTATGTGCGACTTCGTACATGAACATCCAAAGTTTTTATGTCTATTTCAACAATAGTTTTATGTCCTTTTTCTTTTGCTACTCTTAGAGAATCATTGAATGCTAGAAGACATCAAGCAACAGAAACTGTTTTTCTTGGTTTTAAATCCTTAAAATATGGTCTAATGATGTGACCAACAACAACAACAAAAACAACAAAACAACTGCATAAATGTCACCAAACCTGCGAGTAGTAGAGTTATTCTCCAGAAAACGCCAATCTACTTCACCTTTATATCTTCCAAATCACTCCTAACAATGACTACCCCTTTCCTTCCTTAGTTCTGCACTTCTGCTCTAAATATATAATTAACATTCACGCCATTACGCTATAGTAGACTCATACGTGCGCTTGCATGTAGGTGTACGTGTATGTGTATGTGTGGTCCTTACATGTAATCATAGCTTTGCAGCTAGTCACATGCTCGTTCACACAAACCCACACACACACACGCAACCCTCGCACTCTACAAACTTTGCTCAATTTACAATGTAATAATGACTCGCGCCCTGCCGCTGCGCTCCGCACGACATGACACCACCATGTGTGTCCTTTGTTTCTATTCTTGCGCACCACACCACGAAAATCAGCACCGCGGCTTCACGCTGCCACTTGGCGCTTATTATGACTTTAAAAAATTTGCATTTTAATGCGTTATTAGGAAAATACTAATTTTCCTACGCGTCACTTGTCGCTTGCTACCCAAACCGCTCGCGACTGGTGCGTTGCATGTGCAACCGGCAACGCGGATATTCTTAACGCAATTTGCGCTTTTTGTGCATTTCATCTTTTCATTGTTGTTTTTGCACGCTCGACATTTCATTATGTGGTAAACTTGCACAGTTTTCAGTTTCCGGCATTATGAGATTCATAATCTCATCTCTCAACGCACACACGCACACACGCACACACGCATACGCGCACACATACGCAATGTTGATTTTTAGCAGTGGGTAGTTTTTAATTTTTGAGTGAAGGCAGATACGCGTAAAAGTTGTGAGAAAATATTTGCATACAAACTGTGCAATTTTTTTTAATATATTTTGCCTGACCACCTTTGAACCAACAGTGCAGATAATTAATTATCTTTTTCTGCAATAAGTAATTTGCATATTTAAAAAAATATCATATAGATCTCATAAGCTATCATTTGACTATCGCTTAGGATTCCAAGTGTTGAGATTCAATGAAATTTGTAGCTTTTGTAGAAGACTTTTTGAAAAGAACGATGATTTCATAAGGCAGATTGGGTAGATTTTTGTTGTATAAAAAATTTTGTGCTCAGAGGCTTCTGAGAGTTTATAACTGCTCGAGGAAGGCGTGGCCAGTAATGATATATGATCAGAATCACTACAAGAGTCGAACCGTGCGGGCGTCTGTGCGTTCGTACTTCTGTCTGTTCTTTTGTTTATCCTTCCTTCTGTTCATCCTGTCTTCCCTTTTGTCTGTCCTTGCGTCTATCCTCTATCCCTCTGTCCTTTTACCTGTTCATTATTGTCTCCTTTCGTCTATTCTACCGTCTACCCTTTTGCACTGTCCTTCCGTATCTTCCGTCTACTCTTCGAATCTAATTTTTCCGGCTTATTTTATTTTTCATTTTGCCTGTTTTTTCCTACTTCTGTCCTCTCGTTTGTCGTTTCTTCTGCTCATACCGTCTTCCCTTTTAACTATCATACCGTCGGTACTTTTGTCTGTCCTTCCGTGTCTCCTTCGGTCCTTTTGTCTGTGCTTCCGAGATTCCTTCCGTCTGTCCTTCCGTCTATTCTACCCTCAGCCCTTTTGCCTGTCCTTCCATCTACTCTTTGTCTGTTCCTATCACGTCTTATTCCATCTGTTATTTTGTCTGTCCTTGCTCCTGCTTATTCTATTTGTCCTTTTGTCTGTTTTTTTCTTTTGTCTGTCCTTTCATTTGTCTTTCCTTCTGTTCATTCCGTCTGTATTTTGTCCTTCCTTCTGCCTGTGCTTTCGTCTAACCTACTGTCCGTCCTTTTGTCTATCCTTCCGTCTCTCCTACCATCTGTCCTTTTGCCTATCCCTCCGTGTCTTTTTTCGTCTGTCTTTCCATCTCTCCTACCATCTTTCCTTTGGTATGTGCTTCCGCATCTCATTCCGTCTGTCCTTTCGTCTATCCTATCGTCTATCCTTCCGTGTCTACTTCCGTGTCTCCCTTCGTCTTTCCTAGCATCTGTTCTATCGTCTGTTGCTCTTTCTGCTGATTCCGTCTGTTGTTTTGGCTGTCCGAACGCCTATTTTTCCGTCCATTTGCCCGTCTAGTCATCGATTTGAAGCTGATTTACACCATATCTCTTGTTGTATTAAAGATATCTGAATAAAATTTTATAGAGTTGCAGCTGGTAATTCATCTAAGAATTTGTACTCATATGGGCATGGTTCGCCCACTGTAAAACATGCTTGACATATGAATGTTATTTGCAAATTAGGAAAATTTCGGTATTAAATCAAAACATTTATTAGTTTGTAAATATTTACGACAAAAAATGAGTGTGTCACTATTCCTTTACCCACTTTGAAAAAAGATTAAACATTTATTTATTTAAGCTTTATTTTCTGCCATAAAAATTTGAGCTATTGTCATTTAAAGCCATGAAAACTTCTAAGTTCCATTAGCGCAGTGGACCTAGAGGACGTTCTTGAGAAGAAAGTGGGGAGCACTGTAGAACAACACTGGTCGCTGGTCTAGTCTACAAAGGGCATTTCAAAACGCACTTCACTTTTGAACCACTTATATGCGACTTGGTGCATTGGAAATGTAAATCCTTTTTCAATGTCAATCGTTCTGATCGATCCATACTTTAGCAGATTTTTCAACAAAAAATTGCATTTTTACCATCAAAAAATTTTCGTATTTGTCTAAATTGGCACGTGTAACTTTTATCTTTTCAGAAAAGTGCCATAAAGAAAGCTTGTACCGACATCCTGAAGGACATTTCGGGCGACGATCTCATTCACACTCATTTAACACACCAACACTCATATCAGACCGTGCAAATGATTTTATTGAGGCAATTTTGAGTAAAAGACATCAATTTTGCGGCACAATAATCTCCTAATGATTACAATGAAATCGCACCCGCAATTCACGCAACAACTTGCAAATCGCAATCGATACTCACAGTAGGTAAGTTTAATGCAAATTTTTTTCGTTATAAATACAAACATAAAAAATAAATGCGTAATGCAGAAGGACTAATGGAGGAGGATAAACATATCACTGGCTGATACTATAACAAGAACTTTTTTCTATTACTCACATTTAAAACGTAGAGTACAGGGAACAATTACACTAACGCTCGCGCGCTCTGATGAGCCAACACACACGCAGCTTACGCTCTCTTAAGTGCCCATTTATGTATGCACTCAAGTCACGCTCTTAGGTGCCATTAAAGGCGCATTAGTTGTTGTAAATTAAATGACATAAACACGACATGCAACATGTGACTTGATGTACCAGTAACTGGGTCGCAGCCGGGTGAATTCAATGACAGAGCGACAATTGAGTGAAAATGGTTTTCGGAGCTTGAGTGTTTTAGCTAAAGCGCTACGAAAAGACTTTGAGGGTTTGAGGAGCTTTTAAACATAATTTTTAGTGGGTGTAAGTAGGTGAGAAAGTAATAAGCTTCAGTGCTTTTAAAACACTGCTTAAGCTTTAGGTGAAGGTTATTCAACCAAAGACTTGCAGCTTTAGAAAGCTGTCAAGCATTGTTTTCATACTATTTAAAAGAACAAAGTGAAAATCTTAAGTTTAGCTTGAAATTGTTTTTAAAACACTGCTTAAGCTTTAGTTGAAGTTATTAAAACAAAAACTTTATTCAACAGCTTTAGAAAGCTCTCAAGGTTTTGTATACATACTGAAAGGATAAACTGAAAGATTTCAGTTTACCTTGAAACTGTTTTTAAAGCATTGCTTAAGCTTTGGGTGAAGTTATTCAACCGAAGACTTGCTTCAACGCAGTGGCGGATCCAGGGGGGTTTGGGGGTTAAAATCCCCCCGAAATATTTGGATTGACTAAAAACCTACATACAAATTAAAAGGCATTTTATAAATATTAAAGAATTACTTTTTTGGACCCCCCCGAAATATTTTTCTGGATCCGCGCCTGCTTCAACGCCTTTAAAAAGCTTTCAAGGATTGTTTAGAGATAAGAAGGACTAACTGAATATTTTAAGTTTAAATGAAAACTGCTTTTGAAACACTGTTAAAGCTTCAGGAGAAGTTACTGTACCAAAAACTTTCTTCAAAAGCTTTAAAAAGCTTTCAAGGACTGTTTAGAGATGGAAAGGACTATCTGAAAATTTTCATTTTACCTTAAAACCGTTTTCTTAAACCCTACTTAAGGTTTACGGGGAATTTATTGACTCAAAACTTGCTTCAACAGCTTTTCTAAAGCTCTCAGGGATTGTTTAAATATTGCAAGGACAAACTGAAAAATTTCAGTTAAACTAATAAGGGTAGGCTGCTTTAAAAATACTGCTAAAGCTTTTGGAGAAGTTATTTAACCAAAAACTTCCCTCAACAGCTTTTGAAAGCTCTCAAGGATTTGTATACATACTGCAAGGAAAAACTGTAAATTTTCAGTTTAGCTTGAAACTGTTTTTAAAACACTGCTTAAGCTTTATATAAAATTATTGAAACAAAAACTTGCTTCAAAAGCTTTTTAAAGCTCTCAAAGGCTGTTTATAGACTGCGAGGAGTAACTGAGAGCTTTTAGTTTAACTAAAAATTGCTTAAGATGTGGGTCAAAGTTACATATTGAGCCAAATGCTTTAGAAGCTTTAGAAAGCTTTCAAGGATTATTTACACATTTCAAGGACAAACTGAAAAATTGCAGTTTAGCTTGAAACTTTGTTTAAAACACTTCTTAAGCTTAAAGATAAGTTATTGAACTAAAACCTGCTTCAACTGCTTTATAAAGCTCTCAAGGATTGTTAGCATACTGCAAGGAAAATATTAACATTTTCAGTTTACCTTTGAGTGAAGTTACTGAACCAAAAACTTGCTTTAAGAGCTTTTGAAAGCTCTCAAGGATTGTTTACATACTACAAGGACAAACTGAAAGCTTTCTTTTTGACTGAAAGCTTTGTATTATTCAAACCGCTTTCAGCTTTTGGAACGAAAAGCTTTCAGAACACCTGGTTTGCGTCTTAGCTTAATAAAGCCATGTAGCTGAATACAACATAACTTTATTCTCTTCTTCTCGTCAAAGATTCTCCTATCTTTGCCTTAACTGTTCACAATTTGACTGTAAACAACTACTGACATGTGTAGTTTTAATTTTTTATAATTTTCCAGCGCTTCTCAAACTGTTCAATTAGGCCAAATCTGTGTACTTTAATGCCATTAAAAATATGTTTTTGATATATTCAAATTAACAACTTACAAACTAATTTGGTGTACTTACATTTATTTGGTAAATCTAAATAGTTTGGTTTGGTAGTTTGTTTGTTTGTATGTCGTACGAGTTCGAGAATATACACAAAACAAATCAAAACAACAAACATGAAATTAGATTCTCAAAGTCACATTTATAGTGGGTGTTTTTTTGGTTTGAAATTATGAATTGAGTTTCATTTTTTTTTCGTTTAGCATTAAAAGAGTTGATGACAGGGCCAGATAAAGAATAAGTTAGAGTAAGATTGCTATAGTATATATAATTTGTTTGTATATAAACATGAAGTACGAAGCGTTCAACTACATACAAAAGCACGAAAGGTATAACGTGAACGAGAACTAGAACGAGAACGATAACGACCATAACGCATCATTGGCAACGCTCTATTCGAGTACTTAAAATGCACATATAAAATGTATGTACATATGTATAAATTGATAAACTGATGATGATACTGCGAGATATTGTACGCTAGCATGTCGTCTAGAAATTCTCTCATAAGATTTTCAAGTTCATATTCATATTCATTTTTGTTAGTAGTTTTACTACAATTTTTGCATTATTTTTAAATATTTTTAAATATATTTTCATAAATTTTTAAATATTTTTAAATATATTTTCATATATTTGTTTTTGCTAGGAAAAAGTGTACATCGTCCCACATGAGCACGCACGACAGAGTGGAATTTATATGTAAATGCCAATTTGTCAGGAGCGATTAGTGGGATGTTTGTTTTGTTTTTTTTTTCATTGGCAGCCAAAAGTATTAAATATTGAAAGTAAATTAAATTATGTCATTACAATTAAATCAATCAAGGGGGTAGCAGTAGAAGAGAAGAGCAATTCGATATCGTAAACAAAATGCGGACAGTGCGGACTTACCCATGTCGTCAATGATGGGCGCCATGCGTAGCGTTATGCCGACCAACATGAGGCACATGAGCAGCAGCAGGCAGGCTGTGGCAATGATTGTCCAGCGGGCACGTTGCGGTAAGTCGTCCGGATCGATTACCTTCAAACGCACAGACAGCAAGGATAACAAAAGCAAATCGAAAGAGAGCAAAGAGAAAGAGAATGAAAGCATCAAAATTAAAATTTGATGTATTTAATTGCTTTGTTCCATCAAATTGGCGCAAATTAATTGTTTAGAGAATTTCATAAGCACCTTAACTACTTGCGTCTCGAGGTCCTGCACAAGGATTTTTGGTTTTTTATGTCGATGTCGTTTTTTATGTCTGTGATGGCTGCAAAAGGGAAAAAGAGAGAGAAAGATGGGAGAGAGAGAAAGATATGAAAAATTAAAACTTGGCTAAGTTTTGTATGAAAGCAACAAATTTTATGAGGTAATGGTAGAGTCCGGCTAAAGGTAAAATTAGGGTCAAAGCCGAAGTTCGCCGGCTGCAAAACTGACATTCGGCAGAGTTGAAAAACGTAACACAGTTTATATTTAATTTTGAAAACAAATAACGGCCGAAAGTGACCGAAGCCGATTAACCGGCTGCAAAACTGACATTCGGGAGAGGTGAAAAACGTAACACAATTTAGGTTTCATTTTGTAGAAAATAACGGCCGAATATGGCCGAAGCCGAGGCCGATTAATCGCCTAAAAACCGAATTTCGGCAGAGATGAATGACTAAACGCAATTTCTTTTACATTTTTGGAAAAAAAGCCGAATATGGCCGAAGCCGAAGCCGATTAATCGGCTGAAAAACCTACATTCGACGAGGTGAATTAACGCGTAACGCAATTTCTTTTAAATTTTTGGAAAATAATGGCCGAATGTGGCCGAAGCCGCAGCAGATTAACCCATTCGTGGCCAAAGACGACTATACTCGTCTTTGGCAGGGTGTCATGCATTGCCAAGCCGAGTATACTCTTCCTACTTTAAATATGATATAACGCAGGCTTTTGAATTTGCACATTTTTTTGTGGCCAAAAATATAAATATAGAAATGTAAAAACTACTACAAAAAAAATTTTTTACCAAAATTATGCGTTATTGTGAGAGAGTTTTGGTAAACAATAACACTCAAAGTATAAACGGCAATGGGAATGACTTCATATAATTTAGGCTTAGCAGCGAATGGGTTAAACAGCAGGGAACTAGGTAATGCTTAAAACGCAAATCGACTGGTTTATAAAAAAAATAAAACTGAATTAAGAAAACATATTTTCAAGCCCATACAATTTTTGATTAGTATAAGGTTTCTTTTTGACTCGAAAAATTTTTTTATACAACAAAATCTAGTTTGTATCCTTGAAGTAATCCCCATCAGATATAATTGATAACTTGACCCAACGCTCCTTCGAAACACTTCTGATATGCGTTTTTTGATAAAGCCTCGAAATCTTTCAGCAATGCAATTTTTATTTCTTCAATCGCCATCAAATCTTCGTTCTTTATGGGTTCTCAAAGAAAAAAGTCATAGAGAGAGGGTTTGACCTTTCATAGATCTTTTCAGTTTCGTAAACAGAAAAAAGTTGCAGGAGGCCAAGTCCGGACTTTATCTCTTCAATTGTGGCAAACTTTCGTTCTTTAATGGGTCTTTTCTATTCTGAGAACAGTAAAAAGTATCAGAAGCCTAGTCCAATCTTTATATCCCAATTGCAATAAATCTTCGACCTTTCAAAAGCCTTTTTATTTTTCTAAACTGGAAAAAGTCGCAAGAGCCAAGATTGATCTTCATCTCCTTAATTGTGGCAAATTGCCTTCGTTCTTTCAGTTTTGAAAACACGAAAAAGTCGCAGAAAAGCCTCTTTACTTTTCTAAACAGGAAAAAGTCACAAGGGCCAAGTTTGGTCTTCATCTGCTTAATTGTGGCAAATTTCTTTCGTTCTTTCTGTTTTTTTTAATAGGAAGACCAGTCTTTATCTCCTCAATAGTGGCAATTCTTTGCCCCTTCAAAGATCTTTTTCGTTCTAGCAACAGGAAAGGTCACAGAAGGCAAAGTCCAGTCTTTAACTCCGCAATCGTGAAAAATCTCCGATCTCTCGAGGGTATTTTTAGTTTTCTAAACAAGAAAAAGTCGCAGGGAACAAACTACAGTTTTTATATTCGCAATCTCCGTCCTTTCATGGATCTTTTCCAGTCTTGGAAACAGCAAATATCCATAGGGAAAGATTCTATATCCTCAAATCTCCCTTCTTTGATGGATCTTTTCAGTTTTGGAAACAGGAAACAGAAAAGGAAAAGTCGCAAAATTCCAGTGTTTATCTTCGCAATCATGGAAAATTTCCGTCCTTTTATGAATTATGTCCAATTTTTGAAACAGGAAAAAGTCACAACGGCCAAGTCCAGTTCTTATCTCCGCAATCGTGACATATCTCCGCACTTTCATGGGTCTTTTCAAGTTTGGGAACAGGAAAAACACACTTAAAGAATTTTTATTTCCTCAAATCTCCATCCTTCCATGGATCTTTTCAGTTTTGGAGACAAAAACCAATCGCAGTCTCCTCAATAATGGCAAATCCCCGTCCTTTCATGGGGTCAAGTCTGGTTTTCATCTCCCAAATCATGGCAAATCTTCGTCCTTTCATGTGTCGTTTGAGCTTTGGGAACCGAGAAAGTTCATAGGGGCCAAGTCTGGTGAATACGATGGCTGAAGGATAAATACGGTGTTGTTGTTGGTCAAATGCAGCATCTAACTTCTAGGTAATTCTGGTTCTCTATTGAGTGAACTACCTTCTGGCAAGGACTGACTCACGTACCACGTCATTCTAAATTATCGAAAAAAACAGTGAAGAGAACTTTCAGACTTTACCAAACATGGCGTATTTTCTCGATTTTGGCTGTTTTTGCCGCTTGGTTGTTGACGTGTTTAGGCCTTCAGGGCGGAAATTGCTATTGACATCTTCTTGGCCTTTTGCGAAAATTTTTTTCCCATTTAAAAACACAATTTTTGTTTAGAGTATTCGCGCCAAATTGACACAGTCAACATTTGAAGTATTTTTGAGCAGTAAACTTTATTTTTCTTACAAAATTTAATACAAGTTTTTTGTTCCATGTTTATCGAGAGCTAAAACGCATCAAAACCTATCTAATCTTTATTTCTGCCAAAAACAAACAAAATAATCAAAATGACTGATAGTGTCCACATATGTTGAGGACATGTGTACCAACATAACTAAAGCATAAAAACAAAAATCAAATGTAAAAGTATGTAGCTCTTAAAATTTGAAGTCAACTCTTTTAACGTACCTAACTTTTTTCATTTTTTATCGAAGTATTTACAACTTACTCGTATTTTTCCATATGTTTAGCATTAATTGAACCACATCTCTCCGGTCCTAATTGTTTTTATTAGTTTTAAAACTTTTCTACTTCGGGTAACCTTGAACGCTCATGTGGTTCTGAACTTTCAACTCGACCTTCAACACATATCAATGAGAAATTTTTTCAGCTTCGTTGAATACAATTTTTTGACTGATGTCCAAAGTTTCAAGTGCTTTGCGTAAAATGCAAAATCAATTTTTTGCTTCTACATGATCGACTGAAAAATTTATCAAAACCACCACACAACAACAACGAGCACAAACTTTCAACACCCAAACAACAATGAGTACTTTTCGTTAAATTACCCAACGCAAGAGTGAGTCGAACGAACGAACACACTCATCAATTTAAGCAATTTGCGAAAGCAGTCACCGCAGCCCGCTAATGCAATTACCAACTTAACCCTTTTCACTGGCCAGCGGGCACTTGGTGCACCCAAGGTGCAAAGGCATCGGAGAGACGAAGAGAGAGAGAGAGAGGAGAGAGTGAAAAACCGCTGTGCCAAGCAAGTTTAGCCATTTTTCACTGCACTGATGAGCTGACGAGTTGACGAGCTGATGGCGAGGCGGCCCCAGCCGGTTTGATGGCTGACAGAGTTGTGAACTCTGTGTGTGCCGGCACCTTGACCCAAATTCGTGACGAAGCATAATTAAAGCGCATAAGGTGGCAGCAGCAGCAAAACACAACAAGCAAAGAAAATAACGAACGCAGACATTAAACTAGTTGGTGTGTTTGTGTGTGTGTGTGTGTGTGTGTGTGGGTGGAATGTGCTCGTGACAGTAGCTGTCATGTCTTCATCACAGTGGAACGTGCAATGCACAGACAGACAATGTGCAAAATACAAAACAATGTACCAGTTGGTGCAAATATTAATGACAACTGCAGCAACAACAGCAACAATAAAAACCAACACAACAATAGAACAAATAAATGGACCCAACAAATGGCGAGCATGAAATTGAGCTGGGAAAGCATGGCATCGAAATGAAACCCACACACACAAACAAAGGACTTAATTTTCAACGCCAACAACAGCAGTTGCCACAGTGGCAAAACAACGCCGCCACTTTACACCCATTTCCGTTGCAGCAGCATAAACTTCCGTTGCGGTTCGCTTTGCTACGGGCGGCCGCCTCGAATGGCCGGTCGCGCTCGGTCGCAGCGTGCAGTGTGAGAGCCATGGAATGTTGAAGCAAAATGTGCCAGCAACATTGCGACAAACATACAAATAATATGAAAAAAAATATTGTAACAAACTACAAGAACAACAAGCGGAAAGCAACTCTTGCCACTTGGTTGTCTGTGCACCAGCTGCCACAATGCTTTTCAATGGCCCACAATAGCCAAAGTATTTTATTGTATTTTCTCTCTTGCGTCCAACTTCTACTTGGTTCATTTCCTCGGCAGCGACCCATTTTCTGGCCACTTTTTTCAATGGCCCTTGCCATTAATTTGCGCCTATTCGGCATCTCTCCAGTTCGATCTAATTGAAATCCTTATCGAGCAGAACAGAAGGCAGCAGCCGTTCGACTCTGCCCGGCTGGCCGTAAAAATTCATTTCTTGTTATCCATTTTACACGCCTTCGGACAGCCGTTACATGACCAAAGTGTAACCACATTTTATGACATTTGTGGGCCAATAAACATTCAAGCAATTAGCACAGACATGTCACATGACACTGACATTTGGTTTGGCTTTTGTCATTTGTTGTGTGTGCTAACGTTTTTCGCCTTTGCTTTCGGCAACATTTGTCAACCGAAAAGCATTGCGGCAAAGCCTTAACAATTTATTGCATATGAAAATGAAAATGGTTTCATGTTGTTGTACGGGTGTGTGTGTGTGTGTGTATTGGTGTCACTTACCGATGTTTTCGATGTCGTCGATGGCTGTTTGGAACTATTTCTTCAAGGTCGTCATTTTTATCGGACTCCATTTGTATTTGCATATCGTAAGCAAAGTCCTCATTGTACTGAAATTGACTGAAACACATACACAGACATAAAATTTTAAGAAGAGATTTGAAATCATTGAGGTTGTCATAATCATTCGATAAGTATTAGTATAGTTAATTGCTTTACATGCAAGTTTTATTGAGTTGTTATGAAGTCTGTTGAGTGTTGTGTGAGTGTGGGTGTGTGTGTGAACTATATTTGATGCTGGTTGTAGCGTGCTACTTACACAGGCTCATTTGGCGGCATACTGAGTATGCAATGCTGCAATCCACTTGGCGATGGATACACCAGCACGGGATCTGAACATCTGTGGTAACGTTCTGTGGGCGCAAAAAGTGGAAGAAAGTAAAATGACAAGTTTTAAGACATAAATAAAAATTATGAAATTTGAGTTTAACCCATTCGCTGCCAAGCCTAAATTATATGAAGTCATTCCCATTGCCATTTATATTTTGAGTGTTATTGTTTACCAAAGCTCTGTTATCCACAAAAAATTTGCTAATTCAAAAGCCTGCAAGCACTTTAACATATTTAAAGTAGGAGTAGTATAATCGTCTTGGCAATACATGACACCCTGCCAAAGACGAGTATACTCGTCCTTGGCAGCGAATGGGTTACTGCAAATTTTAGTAAGGCAATCTTTATGTATATAATTTGTTTTCCTGACTTACTAACTGATTTATCATCTACCAGCTGAAACCGCTGAAGATACAAATTGTGAAATTTGAAAATTTAGAACAAAAACTGTAGAACCACTTAAAAATTAAACTTAAGCTAAGACCACCTTTTTCGAAATTCGGAGGACAAAACATAAAAAGGGAAAAACTTGATTTAAATAAACTCTTTGATTTCAAACTTTGTGAAAATACTTAAAATTAAAATTAATCCGACACTAATTTTTTACTCTTTTGAAAGTCAAAATTTAACAGTGCAACCATGGGTTAAGGTAGACAGGAAGTTTATTAAAACACAAGAGACAAAGCCCATCCGCCCATTGATCTCGAAATTGGTGAAAATCAAAAAACAAATAGAAAATAAAATACCATAAAATAAAATAAAATAAAATAAAATAAAATAAAATAAAATAAAATAAAATAAAATAAAATAAAATAAAATAAAATAAAATAAAATAAAATAAAATAAAATAAAAAATAAAATAAAATAAAAGAAAAAATAAATAAATAAAATAAAATAAAATAAAATAAAATAAAATAAAATAAAATAAAATAAAATAAAATAAAATAAAATGAAATGAAATGAAATGAAATGAAATGAAATGAAATGAAATGAAATGAAATGAAATGAAATGAAATGAAATGAAATGAAATGAAATGAAATGAAATGAAATGAAATGAAATGAAATGAAATGAAATGAAATGAAATGAAATGAAATGAAATGAAATGAAATGAAATAAAATAAAATAAAACAAAACAAAAAATAAAATAAAATTAAATTAAAAAAATCAAATCATATCAAATCAAATCCAATCAAATCCAATCAAATCGAATCAAATCAAATCAAATCAAATCAAATAAAACAAAATAAAATAAAATAAAATAAAATAAAATAAAATAAAATAAAATAAAATAAACTA